>CM057841.1:3536814-4843064 GCA_030068075.1 Paguma larvata | reverse complement strand
ATTCATCCACCCTTCCATCCCTCCATCTGTCCATCTATTCTTCCATCTGCCCATCCACCCTTTCATTTGCTCATTCATCCATCCATCTGTCGGTCCACTGGTCATCTGTCAATCCATACATCCATCCTTCCATTCATCCATTCTTCCACATGTCCATCCTTCCATCTTTCCACCCTTCCATTTACCCTTTCCTCCATCCCTTCCTTCCTTCCTTCCTTCTCTCCTCTCTTTGATCTTTCCTTCCATCCTTTCATCCATCCATCCTTCCATCTGTCTATCCATCCTTGGCACTTACAGCTGGGCCCTGGTGCTCTCCTGTAGGACATCGCAATTTCACAGGGTGTGTACCTCAGCAGGCTGTTCTGCGACCACGAAGCAGCCTCTCCAGCCTCTAGGGTGACCAGCCCATCCCAACCTCTCCCAGACTGTCCTGATTTTAGGACTGAACGTCTGGTGTCCCAGAAATTCCTCAGTGCTGGGCAGCCCAGGATGGCTGGTCAGCCTGCTTGTGACCTTGAGAAGCATGACTTTGAGACAGCACATTGTTATTCTTTGGGCTTCAGTCTGTCCAAAGACAATAAGGGGATTAGAGTCTATCATCAATCTTCAAAATCCCTCACTTTGGAAAGTAGTTGTTTTGCTGGTGTGTTGGCTCCCACAAAACAAAGGAAAAGCTTTCTCAAAAAAATTTGCATGACCTCACTTGCAGGTGGGATCTGAAAGAGTCAAGGCGGTGGAAGCAGAGGGTAGAACAGGGTAGAGAACGGGGAGAGGCGACAAAGTTGCCATTATACAGGGTTGATGAGCTTAGAGATGTAGTGAACAGGGCGACTACACTTAGTAAATCTGTATCAAATACCAGAAACTTGCTGAGAGCTTTCAGGTGCTCGCATCACATACACAAAACTTCAGCTGAGGGAATCCTTCCACTGTGTAAATGCACATGAAGTCATCCTGTTGTGCTCCTTAAATATGTGCATTTTCACTAAAAATTAAAAAGCATGAAAGAGGGTGTACGCGGAGGAAGCAGGTCATAAATTCGAATAGTCAATAATTTTAGGCTTTCTTTTTTGACCTGTTTTCGTTTATAAAATTTGGGCTGCCTCAATCTACACCCCGCAAGTTTGTGTATGTGTGGGTGCACCCGTGCGTGCCACTGGACAAATCGAGTCTGAAGTTCACCTGGGAATATAAAGGAACAATGCAAATGGGAAGCCATGTGAATCTCAAAGCTACAGAAATTAGCAGTAAGGAAATCTGACCGATGAACTAACAGAGAGTGAAGACTTTGTTCAACACACACACGTGTGTCCAACGTGCAGGAAAAAAGGACAGCACAGGAGTGAAGAAAGAACAGTGTTTTCAGTAAATGGGTCTCATCCTATTCACTGCTATTAAGAGAAAAAAAAATTTTCTTAGTCTCGAACTTTTATGTTTTTATAATGTATGAAAGTTGTTTAATTTTTTTTTAAGGAAACCAACTAAAAGTCTTTTCTTGCTGAAAACAAAATCATGCTCCTTGGAGAAAGTGGAAAGGAAAAATTACATTTACTTCAAATGTGCAGAGATCTCCCCTAGATGCGGTCTGATATGTTTCCTTCAAGTCTTTTTTTTTTTAGTTAAAGAGTGGTTGACACACAATATTATGTGACTTTCAGGTGTACAACACAGCGATACAGTTCTATACATTACTCGGCGGTCGCCACAGTAAGTGTAGTCATCTCTCAGCGCATGACGTGATTACAATGTTATTAAGTATATTCCCCACCCCAGGCCGTATTTTTAATCCTGACGCTTATTTCTTTTATAACTGGAAATTTGTACCTCTTAATCCCCATCACCCGTTTCACCCACTCCCCACTCACTTCCCTTCTGGCAAACACCAGATTGTTCTCTGTGTTTAAAGGTGTTTGTTTTGGGGCGCCTGGGTGTCTCAGTTGGTTAAGCGTCTGACTTGGTTTCGTCTCAGGTCATGATCTCACGGTTCAAGAGTTTGAGCCCAGAGTCGGGCTCTGCACTGTGTTAATGCGGAGCCTGCTCATGCGCACGCTCTCCCTCTCTCTCTCAAAATAAATTAAACATAAAATTAAAAACAAACAAAAGCTCTTGGAGGATCATATGAGATCCATGCTTTGGACTACGTGTAGATGTCTAACCCAGTGCAGTTGATAAACTAGGCCACATTAACACTAAGCACTCTATTTATTAAAACAAAACAAACAAACAAACCAAAAAAAAAAAAAACCCAACCTTAAGAGAACAAAAAGTCAAGATATAACATGGGACATTATTTGCAATGCATGTATTTATTTGAAAAAGAGCTCATATCCTGAACACAAAGTAATGCCTATAAATAAAGCAATAGAGGTGTGGGGGGGAATTCAGTAAAAAACATTGGGGAAGAAATTGAAACCATCACATCAGAAATGGGTGCTGAATGGCCATTCCTTAATATGAAACACACACACATACACAAATTTGTTAACAATCAGGAAAACGCAAAGAAAAATTAAGAGAAATGAACCACAAGCCGTCGTATACAGCGAGCATCAGCCTGGCGCCTGCAGCCAGGTTTCGGGATGGAGGGTACACAGCGATGTTCGTTCACTGTTGCTGGGACTGCAGAGTGGTCAGGTGTCGCAGGAACGTTGGCAGGACCGAAGTTTATCATATACCAAGCCTGTGACGAATCACCTCCACCCCTACGTGTGTTTTTAATAGTAGCGCGTGGACATGAGCGTTGTGACGCGCATGAGAAGACTTACAATAGCGTCAAACCAGAAACCACACAGATGTCCTTAAGAATGAGAGTATGTGAAAAAATTCACCCCAAAAAAAGCAGTAAAAATGACCCAAGTGACAGCCACACACAACACAATTAAATGTCACGGATGTGATGAACGAGATTGCCAAAAACATCTAGAAAGTCCAGAAACAGCTCACGTGAATCTATACGGCTGGACACCAGGACTGTGCCCATGCGTGAATGTGTCTTTGGGAACATTAAAATACGTTACTTCACTAGACTTGGGTGTGGTTATATGTGACGACTGCTGAATAATTCATTGTGTTGGACAATGTCACCCTGTGTACTTTTTCTAGTGTATATTGTGTTTCACAATAAAAAAATAAAAAAAAATCTGGGGGTGCCTGGCTGGCTCAGTCGGTGGAGCGGGCGACTCTTAATCCCCAGGTCGTGAGTTATAGCCCCACGATGGGTGCAGAACTTACTTAAAAATAAAATCTTTAAAAAAGAAAAGCATCCTGTTTGCTTCTCTGTGACTCAGCAGTGCCATCTAGTGACCACACGGGCACTGACAACTCAATCCTTCAAAGTAGAGCAAATGAGATATTTTTATAACGTGTTTATATTTTTGTTTGTTTTTTTAGATTTTTAGTGTTTGTTTATTTTTGAGAGACAGAGACAGAGTCAGAGCCTGAGCAGGGGAGGGGCAGAGAGACAGGGAGACACAGAATCGGAAGCAGGCTCCAGGCTCCGAGCTGTCGGCACAGAGCACGATGAGGGTCTTGAACTCATCATGGACCATGACATTATGACTTGAACTGAAGTCGGATGCTTAACCGACTGAGCCACCCAGGCACCCGTCTTGGGGGTTTTGCTGTAGTTTAGTAAGGTTTTTTCCCCGATGACAGTAACCGCACATGCCAGGGTTTGGTATGTCACTGCAGGGCTTCAAGGGGATTCCTGCAGGCCTGGTGTGTGGACTCAGCTCGTGAGTCTCCCTGGACGCGTGCCTACATGTGGAGTGACACATGCACAGTCAGCCACGTCCCGCAGCCCTGGGCGTGAGTGAAGGCCCGGGAGGGTCTGCACTTGACAGATGAGGACGCTGAGCTCAGAGAGGCAGGTCTCCTTCCTGTCTGGCCCTGAGTCTGTGTCTCCCCTTCTGCACCCCATCCTGTCTCTGAACACCCACGGGCTGACTGGGGACTCCAGACCTGCCCTCTCTATCTGCCCTCTGGCTTGGGCATTTGGGGTTTGACCAGGGTCCTAAGAGGGTAAAGATGGGCAGGGAGGAAGCTTGAGACTGCAGCTTAGTCGTTCATGGAGTAATCTCCAAACTCCCCTTCGATACCCCAATCCACCCCCGCCACAGACACACAGATGAAGAGATGCATCTGGGCTCTCCTGGGCTTGCACAAAATGAAACTGATCATTGCAGGAATCACAAAGTTTCACACACAAAGGGTAAACAAAGCTGGAAACCACAGTCATTAAACATTAAACATTCGTTACTTTCCCAAGAAGTCGGGCAGGACTTGCCAAGGGGGGCCGCATGGGAGAGCGCTGGGGTGGGTCACCGGGCAGAGGTGCGGGGAGATGTGGGCAAGAGTAATTACGTTGCTCTCTGGGAAGCAAGGGACGGGGCAGGGCAAGCAGGCTTAGGACTGGCCGGTTCGGATCGTTTCAGCGGGCTCGCCGAGGCGCCCAGCACCTGCCCTGCGGGGGGTGAGAGAGAGCAGGTGGCTGGGCCGTGGGCTCTGGATTGCCTGGTGTGCATACAAACCTCTGGGCAAGGGCTGGCCCTGGGAGGGACAGTCCGCAAGTGAAAAAGCATCAAAAAGGCAGAAAAGTGAAACCATACTTGGAACAGACATGGTCACGGAACCCCTCTATCCGTGTAGGCCTGGCTGTGGGCGGTCACCCTCATCAACGCCACTTCCCCCGAGGTCCCGGGTGACTTAAATATCCACGTAGATGAATAAAAAAGCCACGCACCCTCGTCCAGCCTCACCTCTCTGACTCTCGTCCCCAGGCCACGTGATCCCTGTTTCCCTGATAAAAGTAGCAATGCAAACAGAATATTTTATTATGTTTTTTATTTTTTTAGCAAGAAATCGCTTACGGTTGTTATTTTTGTTCTTTGGACTTTTACATGCCCCAGAGATGACCCTGGAGCCAGCAGAAACCAGAGCCTTAGCTCCCTTGTTTCCACCACACTCCAAGGAGCTCCCATTCCAAAGGTGGGAGAAGCGATAAACAAGTGTGAGAATAAAGGAAGCATCAGCATCGGGACGGAAATAAGGCAAAGGAGGTACGTGGTGGGTCTCTGGGGATGGCAGTCAGTCGGGGGGACTTCCCTGAGGAGGTGACCTCTGAGCTGAGCCCTCAATGGAGACAGGATGGAGCCGTATGAAGACCTGGGCCAGGAAGGATAGAAGGAACAGCAGGTGCAAAGGTCCTGGGGTTGGTTCTTTGGAGGGGCAAACAGAGGCTAGGGTGGGTGCAGCCTAGTGACCAACGGGGAGGACCTTGAGGATCTCAGCAGGGCCGAGCCAACCACAGAAAATGGGGGTTTCATTCTGAGGGAAGAGGGAAGCCATGGGGGGCTTTAATTGGGAAAGTGCCTTAACGGATTGACTCTTCAGTGTTTCTTGCGGCTGTTTCTTCAGCGGAGACTGTAACGGGACTGGAGAGGAGGGCAGGGGTCAGGAGGCAAGGGAGAAGGGTCCGTGGCAGTCCAGATGAGGGGTGGCAGCGCCCGGAAGGGGTGCCGGTGAAGGCGGAAAGCCCACCCACGACGCCGGCAGCTCCTCGGCCCCGCCGCGTGCGCCTGCGCAGGGAGACCACGGATGTGACAGCCAAGGCCGCGGGGTCTCGGCGGCAGCGGCCACCCTGAGAATCAGCGCGCAGGGGCCCCGCGGGGACGTCCGCCGGGGACCTCACTCACACCCTCCACCTCCGGCCTCTGATGAGGAGTCGGGCGCCCAGAAACGGGAAAGCGCCGCGTGGCTTCCGCTGCAGGTGCAGGTCCCCGTGACGACCAGGCGCCCCCACCTGGTCACACTGCGACAAAACTGCAGGCGTGGGAACCAGCCTGCCGGCAGAAGGAGGAGGTGACATGGGGGGGGAGGGAGTGAGCGAGGGTTTGGGCCCCGGAGAGACCCCGCACCCTCACTGCCCACATGGTGGCCTTAAGGCCGGAACGCAGGAACAGTCTCAGGACTGCACGAGGCGCGGCCCATTGTTTTTCTAAAGCGCCGTTTCAGTGTCAGACAGACTCTGAATATTGTAGGAAACTTAATGACATGAGCAAATGGTCCTTCGCATGTTTTAAGCGTGAGGGAGTCACAGACACACTCGGCCTCTGTCTGACGGCACAGGAGCTGCCCACTCCTGTGGTTCAGTTTCCACACTGGGTCCCTCTACCTCCCTTCCCCGATGTCACATCTCTGTGCGCTGGGTCACCAGCCACAGCTGTTGAAACTTCCAGTCAGCACCAGTGAAAGCCAGCATGGAACAGGGAACGACAGTGCAGTGTTGTTCTCATTCCCAGGTTGGAGAAGTTCTGCAGTGCCCGACCTGCACACACATGCGCTTAGTAAGTAATTGTCATTGTTTAAGATTGAAGGAAAATCACGCTAAGGAGAGAGATGCCTCCAATAGGTGGAGTCTTCCTGAGTCTTGACCTTGTCAAGGTCAGCCAGTGACCTTGTCCTGTAAACTGCTTCAGCCTCTCCTTCCCCGGCGACCCCCTGCACCTGGGTGAGCTCCTCTCTCTACTATGTGATCCGAATAATGCCTTGACCCCACCGGTGCCTAACACGCATGATTCTTCCGCTTTTCCACTCAGCGGCCCCCTGTCTCGCTTCCTCTCACCACTGGTTTAAACCCTAACTCCCGGTCCGTGTGCAGGCGGGCTTCTTCAGAAGCAGGGTCTCGGCAGATCATCGAAGTAAGACGAGAGGGTTTGTCGTGCCCAAATTCTGGATCCCAAGCAGACCGCCGGGGAGCCGGGACTGATGCAAACGCAAAGGGTCTTCATTCGAAGCTCGAGCTCGGACTCTTGCACCTCCCGACGCAGCGGTGCAGTGGTAAAAGCCCTGAGCCAGGTTTACACAGGCTTTTTATCAGGGTTCCGGTACACTTTCTGGGCGGGGATGGGGATCCTTTGAATTGATTGATTGGCATTCTCGCGGGCTAGTTTCATATTTGGCGGCCGCGGGCTAGCTATGGATTGGCTTAGTTTGGGGGTCCCGCGCAGATTCAAATGGTCATCGGGTGTGGGCTGGATGCTGATTAGTTTTGCTAGGGGCTATTCTAGGAATCTGACCTCCTGTGGTTTCCCTGGAACTCAAGGTGGAGGCAGGGTCTGCTAATCAGGGTCCAGTCCCACCCGGGGTGGTGACAGGGTCTGCTAATCTGGGTCTGGCCTCTTGGCTACTCTGTTTACTGGAACCCGGGGCAGAGTCCAGGGTGACTTGTTTTCCTGGAACTTGGGGCCCAGAACTACTCCAAGATGGAACTTAAACCAAAATGGAGTGGCCTTAGCCCTAACAGCACTATACTTTCACAACATGGCAATTCTCTAACACAGCAAACAGGGTTCACAGCGATCACAGCAAACGGGCCAGGAGTCTAGTGCATTCCTAAGTCTCTAAATCTAATGCCTAACAAGATTTAACACACAGCAACTTAGTCTAATACATAGCAAACTAAACAGGCCTCACAGCACCCCAAGAAAAGTTTCACAGTGTTCACAGCAAACAGCAATCAAAACAGAATTCTCAGCCATCATAACCCTTAACAAGGTTCACAGTAAGCAAAGTCTGGGGCGCACTATCTCTAACACAGTACCCCTCTATGTTTAGCAGAAGAGAGAACTGGCTTCAAACTAATGCAGGGCTGTCACTTAGGACAAGAAACTTAAAAACACTCTCTTCAGGTTAGCGTGAGCTTTGAGCACTAAAGGTGCCCTTATAAAAAGGGGGAATTTGGATGCAGACAGCACACAGGAGAAGCCCACGGGCAGATGAAGTGGGGGTCCCGGGGGTGCATCTAAAGCCCAAGATGGCCAGCACCCCCCAGAAGCTGCGGGCGACCTGGACCTCCGGCGGCCGCCGTCCCTGGCGAACAGCCCTGCCCTCCGCGCACCTGCACCTGCCCGGCCTTCTTGGCCGTCCTCCCTCTGGACAGGTGAGCCTGCTCCACTACTCCCTGGGAAAGGGGCAACCAGAAGGTGACAGACACAAGCACCCAGCGTGGCTTTCCCCCTGCGTGCAGCCCCCCGCCTGCCCGCTGCTTTGAGGCGTCCACGCCACCCGCTCTCCACTAACACCGAATTCCCAGTCCTCCTCCACCCCAGCCCTCGGATGCCCAATCTCGTTCACTTCAGGTTGAGTTGTGGAGAGCGAGGGACTGAAGGGCAGAGGACTCAGGTATCAGCGTATCCTGAGGGCCTTGCATCAGCAAAGGCAGGTCTTTTATTTCAACAGGAAACACTGTAATCTTTAGGCCGGACAACGATAGTCATCTTTTTTGCTATCTGCCAATCTAGTGGCTTTTAGGCAAAGATAACTTCAGGGAAGTAAATGCCTTCCTTCATTGTTTGTCCATAATGATCAGCGCATGGCTGCAGGGTTAATGTGTTATCATGACCCTAAACTTTTGAAATTCGCAGTTTAGACAAACAGGTGTCCTCGGGCCATCGCATATAGAGCAGTGTGCTGTCCTGTATGTCCCGTCCCCTTGTGTGCAGGGGTCACCGCTGTCGCTAACTCCTTGTCTTTACGTGGTCTCCTCCACTCGGACCCAGCTCGGAAATCCTGTACCCCCTCTCTCGACGGGATCACTCGCCCCGGCAAACAAACAGGCCTCACAGCTTTGTGTTTAGGCTCTGGGTTGAATGTTCCTCCCGCCCCCAGATCCCTAGGCTGGAGACCTCACCTCAGCACCTCCGAATGGGACCTTATTTGGAAGCAGGGTCCTTGCAAGTGTAGTTAGTGAAGATGAGGTCACCCCGGAGTAAGGCGGGGCCCTAATCCTACCTGACTAGTGTCCTTACAAAAGGGGGAAATCTGGAGGCAGGCACGCACACGGGGAGGAGCGCCAGAAACTAGGAGGAGCCCCCCACCCCAGCACCTCTGATGGAGCACGGTCCCAGCGTCGCTGTGGCCTGAGACTCCCGCCTCCCGAAACTGTGGCGATGGGGTTCTTGAGCAAACGGCCAAGAAAGAATTCTTGAGACGTCTTTGGTGCAAAAAAGTGATTTTATTTAAGCACGGGGACAGGACCCGTGGGCAGGAGAGCCGCACCGGGGCTGTGAGGAGTGACTGGTGATGTACTTTAACATTAGTGGGGGTGAGGGACAGCGCAAGTCTCCGAGGAATTTGGAGGCACGGCTTTCGGGACCTTGAGGGGCGAGCTGCTCTTAAGACAAGGTTGCTTTGAGTCTTCAATAAAACAAAAACATTAAGGCAGGAAGGCAGCCCTGAGTTCCTGGAGGAGGGCCACGTTCCGCAGGTCTCAGGAGTCTGTCCGTGGCTTGAGCTGGAAGGAGCTGGAAGGAGATTTCATTTGTGCTGCACTTCTCTCGCCTTAGTTTCCCTCATCATCTCCCCCGCCCCTGAACAGCTTCGACCCTTATAAGGTCATTGAAGGTGGAGGTCTCATCCTCTGTAGCTTCCTCCTGCCGAATACGGGCGCAGAGATGTCCCTGCCCATGGGTCAGCGCTGGCCAGTCGAGAATTTACTAGGAGTCAGGAAAGGCTGCGGCAGCTGTGTCTAGAGTTGGTAACATGGGAGTTTTCCTGAGCAGAAACGACCATCCATCGGCTTGAAGTTGGAGCAGGAAGGAGTCTCGGCACCAGACACAGGAGAAAACAGCAAAATGTAACGAAACGAACAAAAGAACCCCAAATCAGAGTCCTTTGGTAGTTGACGAAAATCTTTCTTTGGTCCGGGAATTTACGCAATTATTAAAAAAAATTTTTTAAGGTTTATTTATTTATGAGACACACACACACACACACACACACACACACACACACACAGCACAAGCACACAGAGAGACAGGGAGACATAGAATCGAAGCAGGTTCCAGGCTCTGAGCTGTCAGCACAGAGCCTGACGCAGGGCTCGAACTCAGGAACTGTGAGATCATGCCCTGAGCCAAAGCCAGACGCCCACCCGACTGAGCCACCAAGGTTACCCAGAATTTAACCAATTATTGAAGGAAAAAGGGGGATGATGTAAAGTGCCCGTGTGAGCATTTGTAAGTTAGAAACTCAGAAACAGTCTGTGGTAATTCTGATTTTATGAGAACACAAGTTCCATGTTGTAGAGCGGTTAAAACATCTCATGCCAATCTATCTTGTACAACTGTCTAATGCATTTGGGTTATTCTAGTTTAATAACAATGTTATTTTGAGAGTCATTTAAGACTTTGTGTACCAGGTGGTGGTAACTATCATAGACTTTGTTTTGTTTAGTATACAATCTTTTATAGAAACAAGACGAGTATAGGTTAATGGTTAGAGCAAAATTATAAACTGGGTGTCTGAGTCCTGAGCGCAGCCAGTGAGAAGATTTCTAAATGCCAGGCTTGTCTGCTTTGTAACTCGAATATCTGTGGTGATCCTTTCGGATGGCCCATAGAGTGACAGGCACAGAGATGGTCTCTACAGGAATTTTGTGCTAATCTCTCCGAAGCGTACCTCACGTTGTCTAGTTTAGGCAAACAACAGATATTTCTGGTTAAATATCAGAACTAGAATTTAACATCCATAAAGATGAGTTATTGAAACCCTTTTTTTTTCCTAATAACCCTTATTTCCAGAAACAGCCAAATCAAGACTAATTCGTTTGTAAAGCAAGTCCGGTTTCAACAAACTTGGCCTAATTATTTACATAAGCTCCGGAAGTGTGGTGATCGATCGGATAGATCTTTTCAAATCTGCTTTCCTGGAACTTTTTATAAGGAATCGAGATTAACTGTTTAGTAGCCTCTCCAGGCCAGAAGCCAAGCCACGTACTTGCCATCAGACATGCCTGCAGCACCTGTAGATTTGAGCAAACTCCCCTTTGCGAGGTCCCCAAGACATCCTGGGGTTCCTGGGCCTGTCGGGGACAGTCTTTACTCACCTGGTGAGGCTGCTGGTGACCTGTGAGCAAGGTATGGGGCCAGCCTTTCCAAGGGGCTTCATGGCTCCGTGTTCCATAAAGTCAACCTTAGTTCTTTAGAGCTGAGTCTACTCATGTCTCTCACATATGACATTTCAGTCAAAGCTTTGGTAAACTAGCTAGTATTTCTCATGGTGTCCTCTTTGTCTTCAGACAGATTCTTACTGAACGTATGCAAACAACTGTAATTGCCATGAAAGAAAGAATACTTACGGAGTTTTTGAATTTCAGAGGGTTCAGGTGGAGAGAAAAGTTAAATCCTTCCATTTGTCTACAAATGAATACTCTATCGCATTTCTGCAAGTCATAGATGTCTTAAGAGAAAGCTTCCTTAATCTGGAAGAGCAAGCAGTAGAGACCCAACAATATTTCCAACAAGAGTCACAAAACTATAATATTCCTCCATTTATGTTCCCATGTTCCTAATTCTTGTTTAGTTGGAACACAGCTTTTTAGTTCTAGAGATTTTTACACATTTGTTTTATGATCTTAAAGATGTCAAATGCCTGTTTGTCCTAAAAGTCCTTTTTGTAAATCCCTTTGAACATGAAAGCATGTTTTGTTAGGACCTCAGAACAACAACCGTAAATGACAAAAGATTCAAATACGGACATGGTTAACAATCTGATATGATGAATTCGCAAGGAAACTCGGTTATTTCTGTGACACATAGCATTTTGATAATCAGCATACCAAGTGAGGATCTTATACCAAAATACATTAAAACTTTAGGAATTATATATATATATATATACATATACACCCTCTTCCCCGCCAGACCCAGGGAGGCGAGGGGGCAGGAACGTATCACAACCCCCGTCTTCACTCTAACAAAACTGCACTTGGGAAAATGTGTCAGTTTCAGGGTATTCCTTGCCTCCAGGAGCGGCGGGGGAATTTTCCTGGGGATAGGGACATAAAAACTGCATTTCCTGGAGAGGATAGGACTGAGGACCCCAACCCGGCGAGAGCGACCTCTTAACTTCCCCCACCCTCCCCCTGGCTCCCAGGCCCCTTACTGGAATCTTCTTCTTGTCCCCTAGTGTTTAAGGGAAAGGCTTTGTTTGAGCTGATTTGATCCTTCTGTGAGGCAACAGCACCCCCAAGTGATCAAGAGAGATCAAGACGCTCATTTGAGAAAAGAGGGGTGTACGGGTGTAACCTGGAATGTCTTCGGAGGTGACGGAGGAACACAATTAGATTTACCATGGTTTACATTTGCCCTATTTCCTTTTTATCTTTTTGGGAATAAGAGGTATTGGTGATTTCTCTAATTATGCTTAGAGCTAACATTGATCCCTGCCACCCCTCCCTGCACACCCCTGTCCTAACCCATTTTCCCTGGAGACCCCTCAAATGCTCAGGTGGCTTGGCCACCTCCGGCCCCTGGATTGAATCAGGTGCTCATCAAGGCGTTTCTCTGCAGGTGTCCTGTCCGTGGGGCTGACACCTGCAATCCACCCCTGTGTGTGTGCCTGCCTGTGCGTCCAGGCTTCCCCCTCTTAGGAGGACACCAGTCATATTGCATTAGGACACACCCTAATGACCCCATTTGACTTAATTACCTCTGCAGAGATCTCATCTCCAGATAAGGTCTTCTGAGATACTGAGGGTTAGGACTCCCATGCATCTTTCTTTTCTTGGGTTTGTGGGGCACAATTCAACCCCAAACAGGTAAATAGAACTTTCTAAAGACAACAGCTTTAAAAATCATATTTAGGGGCGCCTGGGTGGCTCATTCAGTTAAGTGTCCAACTTTGGCTCAGGTCATGAGCTCATGGTTCATGAGTTCAAGCCCCACATTGGTCTCTGCGCTGACAGCTCTGAGCCTGGAGCTCCTTCAGATTCTGTGTCTCCCTCTCTCTCTGCCCCTACCCCATTCGTGCTCGGTCTCTCTCTCTCTCTCTCTCAAATATAAATAAACATTAAAAAATTTTTATATCATATTTAAAGGAAAAAATGTTTGAGCTGTTTCCATTGTCCATTCTTTGAAGAAAATGTCCCCTCTCATGATTTCAGCAAGAGCAGACGCCCTCAAGTGTAAAACTAATGTATCACTGTAGTAATACCGTCTCTGTCTCCCATCAGAGAAAACGTAGTAACATTTCTCTTGGCATATATTCAGGCCGTTTCTGCTTTTTTCCTGCAAAATCACTCTTGCTATTGTTTTCTATAAAAAATGAGGTGAATTTTTTTTAATCTTTATTTTTGAAAGAGAGAGAGAGAGAGAGAGACAAAGCACAAGCAGGGGAGGAACAGAGAAAGAGGGAGATGCAGAATCCAAAGCAGGTTCCAGGCTCTGAGCTGTCAGCACAGAGCCCGATGCGGGGCTCGAACTCACGAACTGCAAGTTCATGACCTGAGCCGAAGCTGGACACTTAACTGACTGAGCCACTCAGGCGCCCCAAGGTAAATTTTAATTAAGAACGTGGCATAGACTTCTGCTTCTGGCCAAGATGCAGTAACAGGGACCAGATTTTCTCTCTCTGAAACAGCCATAAAAGGAGCAAAACCTTAGTTTTCTAGACAGCGGACCTCAGGCCATGAAGGATGGTGATTCCTTTTCACGTGGGAAGTGAACAAGGTGAACCCTACAGTTTCCCCAATTTGCTGTCTGAAGAGTTTCTAGGTCATGGTCCAGGGTGACAAGTCCTGGCAGAGCCCTGTAAACACCCTGAGTTAAAGAGATTGAGCTGGGGGGCTCAGTTGATTAAGCGTCTGACTCTTGGTTTCGGCTCGCGTCATGATCTCACGGTTCATGAGTTCGAGTGTCAGGTCGGGCTCTGCACTGCCGGTGTGAAACCTGCTTGGGATTCTCTCTCTCTTTCTCTGTCTCTCTCTCTTTCAAAATAATTAAATAAACTTAACAAAAGAGAGAGAGAGAGAGATGGAGCTCAGTGTCCAGGAAGACCAATATGGCCAGAGTTTATGGGAAAGAGCACTCATAGCACAGAGAAACAAGTTGGAAAACCCACAGAGGGGCCCCCTGGAGCACTTAGCAGAACAATGACCTGAGATGAGGGAAAGAACCACCCAAAAGGATGAGAGGGAGGGACACGTTATCACGCATGCACGCTTCCAGCTTTAAAAGAAGAAAAACAATAATGACTCCCAGCCACTCTCCGGAAATGTTCCTAGTATGGCCCACAAGAATTCCCTACATCTTCAGCCTCATCTCTTGGCCCTGCCTCTGTCTCAGTCAGCTATTGCCACTAAACTACTATGTAACAAATAGCTCCCCATCTGATGGCTTACTCCTAGGTTAGTCCTGGTTAAGCCCTGAAACACCGTATAAGAATTCCTACTATTCTGTGCCCACCGTGCTGTGAGAAGGCCCACGCGCGCCACATGGAGATGTCTGGCCTGCCCCAAAAGACACCACATGGAGAAGAACCCAGGCCCCAGATGGATGGCCCCAAATGAGTCATCCCCGGCAGCCGTTCAAGCCACCGGGATGAAGTCCCACGGTGGAGGAGAGGTGAAGCCCTCCCCTTGTGCCCTGCCTGACTTTCTAAAGTAATGACGTGAGCCTCATGTTCTCCCTTATGATATACAGGAGTAGAAAGTTTCTTTTGTATTTGAATAATTCCTGTTCCCCTCCCTGCCCCGGGGGGGGGAGAGGGGAGATTAAAAAAAAAAAAAGCTTTTCATGAGTGATTAAAAGAAAATGCTGCAGACTTCTGAGCTCTCAACATGGTTTATAAAGAATATGTGAGAGGTATTTTTTAAATATTCAAATATAAAACTAAATCGGAAAAAAAAAAAACTTCGTGACTCAAAACCACAATCCTTTATTCTCAAGCTCACAGGTGGGTCGGTGGGTCAGGTAGGAGACTCTGCTCCAAGAGTCCCAGGCTTGAAAAGAGGCTGGGCAGGTTCTTACCACGGCAGGGCCAGACCCTTCCAGAAGGATGAGGGAAAACACACAATCCCTCTTGAGGCCTACATACAGAATGAAAATTTCAAGCGTTTGGAAAGCATGTGCGACGGTGTAATGGACGGTCTTGGGGAAGGGACGGGCCCATAAAATACTGTGGTGTTTCAAAATCAATGGCATGTTGATTTGGGTGAAACACATTAATGTTCGCATTCTACGCTCATCCACTTCTTTGCATTCCCAATTATCTAATTAGATCAAATTCCCAAAAGAAATGCTTTCCATGACTTCGTAGTGAGCTATGGGTGGTCAGCGCCCGCTCCCTACCTCGCTGTGCTGTTTGGCCTGCATTAAGTGACTTAGCCTCTCTGATCCTCTGTTGGTTTTTTTTCCGCCTAAGCCTGCGGACTCTGCCCCTCCCGAGGAGGTGGAGTCTTGCCCCCATATTCTGGCTCCGCCCCCACCCTGAGTCCCGGCCCCTGGTGGGCGGAGCTCGGGACGGACGCGGCTCAAGTCACTCCATTAACCCCCTCCGCATCGACGGGCTCGCGAAGTCCCACCTGCACCCAGAACCAGGTGCTTCCAGAACGCAGGCGCAGCGGCGCGGTGCCTTCTGGGAGTTGTAGTTTGCGGGAGCGGCGCGGGCCATAGCTGGGCTGGCGCGCACGCGCGGTCCGAGCTGGCCTGGCGCTCGGGCCCACTCGCGGAGGCCGCCGCGGTAACCTGTGGGGCCGTCTCGTCGCGCCACCGTGGGACCAGGGGTTCTTGGGGTCCGCCTCGGCCAGGTAGGGCTGGCGACAGAGGAGAACTTGACCCGAACCCACCGAACTCGGGGGGAGCCGCCCAAGGCCTTCGAAGCTGGTGCGGGAGGCGAGGGACCGATGTGTGTGTTTGCGCGTGCGCGAGTCGGCGTGCGCGCGAGTGTCCGTGTCGCTCTGTCGCTGTATGTTCGTGACTCCAGCGCTGTGTGCATGCGAGTCCTGCCCCGCCTGTGCTTGCACGTGCACCACTCCTAAACTTTGTGCCAGTGCAGGTGTGTGGCCGCGTGCGTGTCCTTGTGCATGTGAGTCCCGCCCCGCGTGTCCCTGTGTTTGCGCGTGCGCGACTCCACAACTTTGTGCGCATGCAGTTGTGCGTGACTCTCCGTGTGAGTCCGTTCCCGCATGCAACCTGTTTGCACCTGCGTGCCCAGGCAGGTGTGAGCCGTGCGTGTGAGTCTCGCCCTGTGTGTTTGCATGTGGGTGACTACATAAGTTTGTGCCCTCACTCTGCATGTGAGTCCGTCCCCCATGTCACCGTGTGTTTGCACGTGACCGAGCCTGCCAGTGTATGGCTGTACGGGGGACGCAGCACAGTACACTGTGTGTCTGCATTTGGAGACCTGTGCCCATGGATAACTTTAGACACGTGTGGAATGTGTTCTCTTAGGTGCGATGTGTGTGATTCCACGTGTGTCTGGGTGTTTCGATGGGTGTGTCTGCCATCCCTCCTGGAGCTGGTCATTCTGTGCGCCCGAACATGGCTGTGCATGCAGAGGTCTGTGCAGGTGTCACAGGATGTGTTTAGGAGACACCACGCAAGCCTGGGGTCACTGCGTTTCCACACTGGGGGAGACCCAGCACACGTGACTTTGGGCAAGGGTGACGCTCTGCCCACCCCTCATGACTGTGCCTGTGTCCGGTGTGACACATGCCTGTGCCCCAGAATCTCCCTTCACGGTTCCCATTTCTTTCTCCCACAGATGCAGTCTGGACCCACTGATGCTCCGAAGACCACGAGGTGGGTACCACGGCCCTGTGTGGGGGCCTGACTCGGGCCTGAGAGCTGCCTGTGGAAATGGTTCTGAAACTGGGCCAGGCCTAGTCCGGCTTGCACCAGCCAAGTTCTCACTGCTGCACACCGACCCTGCTTGGTGTGACCCTCGCCCCTGCCGTCCCCAATCCCGCCTGCCTGCTGCGTCGGCTGTTCTCCACCCCTCCCCCACTGCCTTGCCTCTGCTCTTCCTCTGTCTCCCAGCCATGGTTCCTGCTCGGGACCCTCGCCCCTGCCCTGCACTCACGGCCCAGAACGCTCACTCCTTCACTTCTGGGTCTATATTCTCTTCTCCACGAGGCCCGGCCTCATGGGAAGAACATTCCAGGCAAATGGAACAGCCAGTGCAAAGGCCCTGGGTCGGGAGCATGCCTGGAATGTCTGAGGAGCAGCGGGGAGGCCTAGCTGGGAGCGGGGCAGGCACAGGTGCCCGAGAGGATAAGCCCCAGAGCCGGTGACCCAGGCGCGGGCTCTGGCGCTGCCAGTTCTGGGAGCTTTACTCAGGAGCAAGTGAGCTGGTCCGTGCCAAGAGCTTAAAGCCTGCTGGGCGTACGGTTCTGTGCTCAGCGGGTGGTGGTCGTTACCGCCGAAACAGTACTCCCGAGTCGGTGTCAGAGGGCCAAGCCCAGCACCGCTCGGACGGTCCTGTGCCCACGAGTCACCTGGGGCTCTGGTAAAAAGCATATTCCGAGTCGCTAGGCCTGCGGAGGGGCCTGAGCTCTGCGTCTGCCCCAGGCAGTGCGGCTGGGCCCCGGGGCCAGGGTGTAGCCGTGAACCTTTGCCACGTGCTCATAATCCCTAAAACATAGATGGTTGTGTTGGCCTGTTTTTCAGCCTGAATAGCATCCTACCTGATGCATTCTTTGCATCTTAACTTTGTTTGCCAACACTGTGTACCTGAGGTCCTGAGCCGGTGCGGCAGCTGGCGGTCACTCGTGTTCGTGCTGGGAGGGTCCCCGCTGTATGAATATAGCGTTTGCCTGTTCCCTCGTTAATGGACGGTTGGACTGTCTTCTAGCATTTCGGTGTTACAGACAGTCTTGAGCAGGCCTCCTGGTGCACACGTGTGCACGTTTCTGTTGCTTACGTTCCAGAAAACGTAATTATTGGGCAAAAGGGGACACGTGTCTCCAGCTTTCCTAGGAAACGCCAATGGTTTTCCCAGTGCACGCTCCCCCCGGCCGCACGTTATGCATAGAGTTTGGGAGCTACCGTTCCTCTGTGTATGATCTTTCTCCAGAAGAGAAAACCCTCAGCGCAGAGGCCTGTGGCATCGGTGTCCTCATCGGAGGAAGAGAGACCAGAGCTCCCTCTCTCCACGTGTGGGGACAGAGTGAGGAGGAGACTGTCGGCAAGCCAGGAAGACGGTCCTCACCAGGACCCCCCCCAGGCCGATGCCCTTAATCCTGGCCTCCCGGCCTCCAGCACTGGACAAGCTGAATTTCTGTTGTGGAAGGCACCAGGCCGCAGCGCTGCCTGAAATTCAGTTTGTCACAGTGCTGGAGGCCGGGAGGCCAGGATTAAGGGCATCGGCCTGGGGGGGGGGTCCTGGTGAGGACCGTCTTCCTGGCTTGCCGACAGTCTCCTCCTCACTCTGTCCCCACACGTGGAGAGAGGGAGCTCTGGTCTCTCTTCCTCCGATGAGGACACCGATCCTATCCGGAGTGGGGGGGCTGTATTGAACCTCCTTATCTCCCAAAGGCCCCGCCCCCAGACACTATCACCTTAGTTAGGGCTTTGATCCTAGGAATTTTGGAGGGGACATGATTTGGTCCAGAGCACCAGGTTGCAAGGCTGTATTTAAGAGCTGTCAGATTCATGTTTTTGCAAAGATCTTTTAAAATTGTTTTCAGGGCGCCCGGGTGGCTCAGTTGGTTATGCACTAGACCCTTGATTTCGCCTCAGGTCATCATCTCAGGGTTCGGGAGTTTGAGTCCCATGTCAGGCTCTGTGTTGACAGTGCAGAGCCTGCTTGGGATTCTCTCTCTCTTCCTCTCAAAATAAATAAACTTAAAAAAAAAAACTTTTTTAAAATCCAGTTGCTTTCAGTTCTGTGAACTCCGTGATCCTCAGTCAGGGGACACTTGGAAACGCCAGAGACATTTCTGGTGGTCACACCTTGGGGCGGTGCTACTGGCATCCCGTGGGTAGAGGCGGCAGAGGGAGGCTGCTAAGTACCCACCCTCCAGTGCACAGGACAGCCCCCCAGCAGACCGTCAGCAGTGTGGAGGCTGAGCCCCTGCACTCAGTCTTGTCCAGCCCAGGACAAATGGCCAACCGATCGTTTGGTTTTTCTCCTCTTTTCCTTCAGACCTAAGAACGCGGATCTGAAACCAAGGCAGTGGCTCAGGAAGCAGCAATGGAAGGACTCTTGACCGTAGTCACCCACCAGGGCCCCGAGGTGGGGGGAACCTGGGAACAAGAGGGTCGGTTCAAGGACCGACAGGAGAACCAGGAAAGCTGTTTGAAGCCAAAGGCCACGGCCCACGGGGAAGAGCCCACCGGGGACGGTGGGCAGGAGGGGGTCGAACTCGGCAGGCGGTCGGAAACCGACTCGAGCCTTCCCCTGCCCCAAGCCGGCCGCCGGCCCCAGAGGCGCGGCGCGCCCGGGAAGAACCCGAAACAGAAGAGGGCGGACTCCGGCGAGGACGAGCGAGGAGGAGGGGGCGGCCCCCGGAAGCCGTGGAAGTGCGGGGACTGCGGCAAGGCCTTCAGCTACTGCTCGGCCTTCACCCTGCACCAGAGAACCCACACCGGCGAGCGGCCGTTCGCGTGCGCCGACTGCGGCAAGGCCTTCAGCCAGAGCGTCCACCTGACGCTGCACCGGCGCACGCACACGGGCGAGCGGCCGTACGCGTGCCCGGAGTGCGGCAAGGCCTTCAGCCAGGGCTCCTACCTGGCGTCGCACTGGCGCACGCACACGGGCGAGCGGCCGCACCGCTGCGCCGACTGCGGCAAGGCCTTCGCGCGCCCCACGCACCTGGCGCAGCACCGGCGCGTGCACACGGGCGAGCGGCCGTACGCGTGCGGCCAGTGCGCCAAGGCCTTCCGCAACCGCTCCTCCCTGCTGGAGCACCAGCGCGTGCACACGGGCGAGAAGCCGTACGCATGCGCGCGCTGCCAGAAAGCCTTCCGCTTCTCCTCGGCGCTCATCCGCCACCAGCGCACGCACACGGCCGAGCGGCCGTACGCCTGCGGCGAGTGCGCCAAGGCCTTCACGCAGCTCGCGCACCTGGCGCAGCACCAGCGCGTGCACACGGGCGAGAAGCCGTACGCGTGCCCCGAGTGCGGCGCGCCCTTCAGCCAGAGCGCCTCGCTGGCCGAGCACCGGCGCATCCACACGGGCGAGAAGCCGTACGCGTGCGCGCAGTGCGGCAAGGCCTTCACGCAGGTGTCGCACCTGGCGCAGCACCGGCGCGTGCACACGGGCGAGCGGCCGTACGCGTGCGCCGACTGCGGCCGCGCCTTCAGCAACCGCTCGCACCTGGTGCAGCACCGCCTGGTGCACACGGGCGCGCGGCCCTACAGGTGCCCGGAGTGCGGGGCGGCCTTCGGCCACGTGTCGTCCCTCATCGAGCACCAGAAGATCCACACGGGCGAGAAGCCGTTCCGCTGCGGGGACTGCGGCAAGGCCTTCAGCCAGGGTTCGTCGCTCACGCTGCACCGGCGCACGCACACGGGCGAGCGGCCGTACGCGTGCCCCGAGTGCGGCAAGGCCTTCAGCAACCGCGCGTACCTGATCCAGCACCACATCGTGCACACGGGCGAGAAGCCCTACGAGTGCGGCGGCTGCGGCAAGGCCTTCAGCTTCTCGTCCGCGCTCATTCGGCACCAGCGGACGCACGCCGACGGGAGGCCCTGCCCGCGCGCCCGCCGTGGGGACACCGTCACCCCGCCGCCGCACCCGACGGGGCCCCCGGGCTCCCCGCGGGAGGAGGAGGCTGGCGGCGCCGGCGACCCCGCAGAAAGTGCCGCAGGCCAGCAGAAGGACGAGCTGACGCTTAACGGGGACCTCCTCTGACCAGGTACCGCGCGGGGCACTGGCTTACACCCCACCCCACTTCCAACCGCACGGCGCCGAGGGGAGGCACCCTTTCCTCCCCGAGTTGCCCCTGAGGAAACCGAGGCTCAGAGAGGCCCAGCGACCTGCCCAACGTCACGCGGGGAGGAGGTCACAGCGCCGGGACTGGGCTCCACCTCGGCCGGACTGCCCCTCCCCCCAGCACACGCATTCACTGCCTCCTAGTTGGAAACTGTAAACGTGACCCGCGAAAGTAGACCCAAAGAAGTGTCTGTATGTCTCTAGCTAGCCTTTTCATGGTCGAAGGTTTGATGATTAGAGGCGTTTCAATAAATTTAATCGCACAAAAGGTTCAGCTCCTTTGGTGAAGTTGGCACATTGAGTAAGGGAGTGGCGTCTGGAGGAGGAGAATGGCTCCCTAGGACTGAAACGCTGCTTCCAAAATTAGAACAAGCCGGAGACATCCAGAGCAGAGAAAGTTCTAGAAAAGACTTGCCTCTCCCCTGACAGACCTGCAAAGGGTAATTTTTAGGGTGAAACCCTTTTCCCTGCTCCAGTCTTGTCTGCCACTCCCCCCAACTCAAAATCTTGACTTTATTTTTTTAACTTTTTTTTACGTTTGTTTATTTTTGAGAGACATAGAGACAGAGCATGAGCAGGGGAGGGGCAGAGAGAGAGAGAGGGAGACACAGAATCTGAAGCAGGCTCCAGGCTCTGAGCCGTTAGCACAGAGCCCAATGCGGGGTTCAAACCCACAGACCGTGAGATCATGACCCGAGCCCAAGTCGCCAGCTCAACCAACTGAGCCACCCAGGCGCCCCTCAAAATCCTGACTTTAATGTTGCGTCAGTTAGCTGTTGTGTAACAAAGCATCCAGCATACGGTGGGTCCTCAAGAGATCCTGAGTGACTGACTGTGCCAACATGTCCAGCTGCAGCCCTAGAGCCATTCAGGGTCAAGCATGGAGCTCACGGTCTGGCTTCTCCTTCTGACCTTCGCCCAGCCCAGGTGCTCTGCACACAGTAGGCACTCCGGGAGTGCTAGGTGAAGGGATGAATGGGAAATGGGACCCCAGTTTACAGACCTAGGCCTGAGTTCAGTCACTCCAAAGAGCGAGGGAAACTGGTCCTCTGCAGGGCAAAGGCTGCGGGTCTCCTGGCTCGGGGGGGGGGGGGGGGGGTGGACACGGTGGGGGGGGGGGTTTAAGTCTTTGAGCCAAGACTTTTAAGGAGAGCCGGCCAGGTGCAGTGCGCAGGCACCCGTCGCATGGCCCCCCCAGCTGGGCCTGCACGCGGACGATTGGCTGGCTGAGCAGCCGAGCCCACCCAGGAGGGTGGGCGTGTGCGCCACGAGAGTCGCAGCCCCGGAGGACGTGGGCCTCCGAGGTCCCGCCTGCTGCGCGCGCGCCCGCCGCCGCCGTGGAGGAGCTGAGCCCCGGGAGCGGGAGCTGCCAGCAACACCTGTTCCAGGGCTTCCGTTAAGTACGGAGAAGGTAGAGGAATTGGCATTCGGGACGCGGCGGCGTGGTCAGCCAGCCAACCCTAAACCGCTCCCACGGCCATGCCAGTGTTTTCCTTAGCGTCTTAGATTTGCCATGTTTGCCAACCTCCCTGACCTCCTCCGTCCCCCACTGGGGTCCCCAGCTGCTACATGCAGATTCCGCCCTGGGTCCAGCATGTCCTGCTCCAGGAGGGAATCAGCAGCTTCAAGCGCTTGAGGGAGGGGGTCCTCCCCCCGGGGTCCCACAGGCTGGCGAGAGGAGGGTTCCTGGGAAATGCAGGCTCAACTCTGCAGCTCCCCCCTCCCCCAACCTTCCCAGGACTCAGTTCCTCCAGGGAGACCCAGCAGAGGAGGTGGACAGACCAGAACCTCATTAAGCTGTAATTGTCAGGCGGTGATACAGGCTCCGAAGACGAGGAGAGGGACCTACAGGTGAGTGTGTTCGTGGGACGGCGGGGAGAGGTCTCTGGGCCTGGGAGCAGAGCACTGCGGGAGGAAGTAATGGAGCGTGTGAGCCGGGGGAAGAGTCTGCCAGGCAGCGTCTCCGGGCAGGCAGGCAGGCAGGCAGGTAGGTGACGGGTCTGTTCAGACAGAGCCAGTGCAGACGGAGTGGAGGGGTGCGAGCGCGAGCCCTCCCTGCAGGGCCGGCCGGCCGTCATGAGCACTCGGGCTTCCACCTGCTGACCTGGCTGGATTGTGAAGGGTCTTAATTACGGTGTCAGGGGATGTCAGGCCGCTGAATGGTGAAGAGACCATCCGGGGTGCCGGTGGTACTTCCATGATCAGTGAACTGCGGTTCATGGCACCTGATAGAACCCAAACGAGGGACCACTGCTTATATGGTTTATATTATTACTATGATTATGTGCAGTAGCCCACAAATTTGATTAAAGGCTTGTGGCACGGCCTGAGCGAATCTGAGCCCACAGCCCCCACAGCAGCCCCTCGGGGCGAGACATCTAGGACAGTCCCCACGGGCACCTCCCCGTTTCTACTTTAGCCCTGCTGCAGCGCATTCTCTGCCCGTTCCTGTGACCGCTGGTTCCGGGCTCCAGCTGCTGCTCTTTCCTCCCGTAGTTCAAGATCGCAGTTCTGTGGCAGGGAAGGGCTGGGAGGCAGGGGTGTGTGTGAGGAGACCGTGTCTGTGTGCCCCGCTTTGCCATATGGAAGAGAAGCGGCGGTGGTAGCCACCCCCCCCCCCAGCCCTGTGGAGAAGACAGAGGTCACCCCTGCGAGGGAGCGGAACTCTGAGGTCAATGGAGAGGCAAAGGTCCCAGGGATAGTTTTAGGCCCTGGGAACCAGCTACAAATTAAGCCAGTTTCATCCCGAACTCTGGTGTAATATGAATCGGTATTTGATCAGTAACAAACAAGCTCATTTGAATCTAGCTTCTGTTACTTGCAACCGATAAATGCTAATGAACTGACAGCTGAGGCTTGTGTCTCTTGGAAGGGGCCGTTGTTGCTTGTTTGGATGTAATCGGCCGGAGGGAAGTATGGGAAGAGACAGAATCCCATCTTGTCCCTGGCCAGATTTTTTTTGGCAAAATCGGGAGAGGCCATTGGAAATCCTATCAAAACAAAACGACACAAAGAGTCTAAATACACACACACGAATTTAAAAAGAGCAGATGGAAATACCAACCACTAATGGGCAAGGTAAAATTTAAGCCCAGCGATTTTTTAAATTGGTTTAAAGACAATCATTTTATATTTCACAAAGGATTCAGAATCAAGTTTAAACTAACGTTTATTGCATGGCTACTATTGCCTGGCATTGTGCTTGGTCTTGTACGTATATTATTTAATTGGCAAAGACATAACAGTGCTGTACCATATATGCAGCAAATTATACAGTGGCTGAAGACATAGAGCAAAGTTTATAAAAATATACTGACGGAGTCATACGAACAGATTTTCACATAACCTTATTGGGTTTTGACATAAGGTGAGCCAAAATTAAATAACACACGAATCTAAGCAATAGAATTGGTAAGAGTCAGTTAGCAGATGTGAAGTTCTGAATTCTACAGACTGAAAATACAGATCTGTCTTAAATGTAGATGAAACATACGCAAACACTGGACACGTTGTAGGCCACAGTAAAAGCTTTTAAAAGCAGACATATTGGAGGCCACATTCTTTGTTCGCAGTGCTACAAATCGACAAAACTATTGTTAAGTACACCTGATCACTGAGTTTCAAAGCGCTCTTGAGAAACACTACAATATAACATGTAGACAACAACGAACGAGAACACAAATTACCAAATTAAAACGTGGCCAAGGCTATCATCAGAAGTATATTTATTATTAAGTATACTATTTTAGCAAATAATTTTGTAAAAAAATTATAAATGAATTTATTCAACATAAAAACCGACAAATAGAACTAAAAACTGAACCCAGTACGTATTCATGGAAAACAAACTAGAGAAACGTGGGTGTAAGGAGCTCCTAAGGCTCGCTCTCTGGAAAAGCAATAGTGAACTAGATAAAACTTTGACAAATCTGATAATGGGTAAACCACATGCAGAAGTTGAAAGGAAGGAAGGGGAAAGAAAATAAAAAGATTTTCATTTAATTATAGAATAGTATTCATAATTAAGCTAATAATCTGAAAAGTTGAATGAAATGGAGAATTTTCTAGGGCATAAAAAATGCTATAAATCATCAAAATTAATGAAATAAAAAGTATTGACCGATAACATGAGAAAAAACTGAGAAAGCCGCCCAAGAATTCAGCTGAAACTGCCTCTCCAGAGCTCTAGGCCGCGGTTGCCTTACTAGTGAATTCCTTCAAAATGCCACGGAGGTGATACTTCTTAAGCTGCGGAAGCTATTCTAAGGCTTAGAAGACAATAAAGGCGCCGTCCTCCGATGCGAGCCCAGCTGTGTTACCAAAACGTGACAAAGATAGCACCGATCTGACGTGTGAAGAGAGAGGGAAGAATCATACATAATACATAAAATATCAAGAAATAGAATTCAGCGTCTGAAAAGGCTAGTGTACCACAACCCGGAGAACACAAAGAGGATTTGACAGAAATCTGCCAGATTTCATCCATCCTAAATTGCACATTTTTTCATCGTCTCTGAAGCCAGGGTACACCTTCCAGTTGGTGGCATCGTACAATTAAGTAGCATGTTTTTTCTTTCTCAGTGGCATATAAAGTAATATGTGTTTTACAATCAATGATGTGTCTCAAGTTCAATGAAATACAGTAATGCAAAACCTCATACCAAAAGGTTATATACAAGAAAAAATCATCTTGATGGATGTTTAAAAGGCATTTATTTGCTACTATTCAATACCTATTCCTGATTTTTAACCAAGACATTTCCTTAACAAGAAACAGGTCATTTCTTTCAAAACGACAGCCACCGTTACAGTTAAATGTGAAACATCATAGGCATCCCTGTTAAAACCAGGAACAAAAACAGGACGCACACTACCAAGACTATGGTCGTCTGTTGTGGGGCTTTTGACCACTCCACAAAGCCCTGAAACAGAAAAAAAAAAAAAAAAAGGAGTGTAAGTATTCCAAAGGGAGGGCCACCGCTCTTTCTTGCAGGACCATGTGACTGCGGGATGGGGAATGAAGTGATGTATTAACTGAAAAGCTGGATTCACAACCGTACCATGAAGTGACCAGATAGAAATAGACAAAAATAAGTAACACGCCTACGCTCTATCAGAGGAAAGATGAGAACACGGCACATGGGATGAAAACTTTCAAGATGACATATAAAGTCTCTGTTAAATGCCATCTGTACACCAGTGACTTCAACTGTGTGTGTGTGTGTGTGTGTGTGTGTGTGTGTTTCTCGACCCAACCTGTCGCCTAAATTCCTAACTTCTAAATCTCGCCATCTATTTGGCATCTCCACCTGAATATCTTTTTCTTTTTTTAATAGTTATTTTGGGGAGAGCGCAAGCAGGGGAGGGTCAGCGAGAGGGGGACGGAGGATCCGAAGTGGGCTCTGTGCTAACAGGCTGACGGCAGGGAGCCAACGTGGGGCTCGAACTCACTAGCTGTGAGATCAGGACTTGAGTCAAAGTCAGACGCTTAACCGACTGAGCCACCCGGGTGCCCCTCCATTTGGGTACCTAATGCACATGTTAAACTTTACATCTCCCAGACACCCTAATATCCCTCCCCCGACCCCAAAACAAATCTCCTCATGCAGCGTCTCCATCTCTCTCCTTCTGGGCCCTGACCGTGGGGTCCTTGAGGCTTCTTCCCCCCCTCCCCCACCACCACATTCGAGCCCTCAACAAGTGCTCTTGGCTTTGCCTCCAGAATCCACCCAGAAGCGGACTGCTTCCACCCTGGTCCCAGCCAGCATCACTCTTATCCCGAGGCTACCCTGACCCCACTTTCTTCTCCACGGGGCGGCCCCAGAGTCGAAGTCGCGCCACTCGTCCTTCCCCACCCTCTCTGCCTGCACGCCTTTGCGGCTGCGGTTTCTTCTTCCTGAAATGCTTTCTCCCCAAGTATCCGCGAGGCTTTCCCGGTCACACGTGCCATCACTCAGTTTCCACCCCTCCTTCTAGAACGCCTCTCCCCTCACTGTGTTTAGAACCGCACAGCCCAATACCTTCCCACAGAAAACCGCAGAACTCCCCGCCCCCTTGCCCAGCTCTCTTCCGCTCCACGCCCTGGAAGGGCAAAGACTTGAGTTTGCTTATGACTCGATCCCCGGTGCCTGGAACAGTGCCTGGAACAGTGCCTGACACGCTGGTCTATAAATACCTGTCAGACTAACACGTGAATGGAAGGACATACCATGAGGACGGATGGGAAGACAAACGGCTAATGGTGACCATTCTTCTCCAAATAAGTGATGGGTTTAGTGCAACTGCCATTAAAATATCAGGGAAGTTTGGGGAATGGATATAATGAGTTATCTGGAAAGCTAGGCAGTGGTGACATGAAAAAAAATCTGAAAAAAGAGAAACTGCATATACTATGAAATGTTAAGGCATGTTATAAATCCTCGCTGGAACTCAGGTCTCTAATCCGCGGGAAAGGACTCATTCTTCCCTAGCCTGCTGTCCCCTGCCGGATGCCACCTCCTTCCAAAGCTCCCCCGACAACCCGGAGAGAAGAAACCACAGACGCAGCTCCCAAGCCTGGCAAAGAAGCGGAAAAACTTGGGTGCCTTTTTCGAATAACTGGGCCCCAACCTCGGATTTTCCGATTCTGCGGATCTCGGACAGGCCCCGAGAACGCGGGTTTAATGAAGTCCCTCATAATTCGTGCTACAGAACACGACAGCTGGACAAATAGGTGTCTCCTGTGGCAGCAACGACGACAACGCGATCATTCATTGGTTTAGGAAATGGTCACGACAGAGCTGCTGCAAAAAGTAAATCTGAGAAAGAACAAGGGCGCCCGGGTGGCTCAGTTAAGCATCTGACTTCAGCTCAGGTCATGATCTCATAGTTCATGAGTTCGAGCCCCGCACTGGGCTCTGTGCTGACAGCTCGGAGTCTGGAGCTGCTTCAGATTCTGTGTCTCCCGCTGTCTCTGCCCCTTCCTGCCCCTTCTCAAAAATAAACAAACATAAAAAATAAAAAAGGACAAAGGTGATCAGTATGTATCATTATGGGAAGCTATCTAGACTATTTATTATGAAAACACCAAATGGTAGGGTAAGTGTTTTGCTATAATCTCTTTTTTGGGTTCTAAGAAACATATGTGATTTCCTGTGGGACTCTATACGAAGCTTACAACAGGCAGAACTAGTCTGTATGAGCCAAAATCGGAACTGTGGTCGCCTCAGGGTGGGGGGGAGAGAGAGGTGAGACAGGAAGTGAGGGAATCTCCGAGGACAATGGCAGTGCTCATTGGGGTGTCACACGGGCATGTGTATGTGTACACACCCCCCGATGTGTGCATTTTGTCGGAAGTACTTAGGACTTTTTAAGCGGAGCATGAAGGTAAGAAAGCGTAGGAACTACAGGGCACCTGAAGTGCAGAACCTCACACGCGCACCCCGCGCCAGCGGGCCCAGCGGTGCTCCCCCCGCCTCCTTTCGTGTCTCCGCCCGCCGCCGTGCGTGTGGGCTGCTAGCTTTCTGCTTTATCGCTCAGGTTCATGGTTGCGCTTTCTGAGAAATGCCCTTGGCTAATGGGACCCACCTCCCTAGAGAATGACCCAGGCGGTTACACTCACCCCGACAGGCGTGCGCCCCAGGCATGGGGGGGGGGGTAACAGACTCCCTGCTGGCTCGGGGAGCACGAGGACTATTTACGCTCCCGAGCTCCTGGCGGCCCAGGCTGGCCCCCCAATCAAACCCATACGTTTGCCTCCCTCCCCCTCGTTCTTTCCAGCTTCTTCCACCACCTACAGGTTCCTCCCGAGAGCATGCTCCCTCTAGGAATCCTTGCACAAAATCCCAATTCAGTCTTGGCTTCTTTTTTTTTTTTATAAATGTTTATTTTTGAGAGAGAGACAGAGTGCTTCCAGGGGTGGGGCAGAGAGAGAGGGAGACACAGAATCCGAGGCAGGCTCCAGGCTCTGAGCTGTCAGCACAGAGCCTGACGCGGGGCTCGAACCCACGAACCGTGAGATCACGACCTGAGCTGAAGTCAGACGCTTAACCTACTGAGCCACCCAGGTGCCCCTCTTTGTTTTTTAATTTTTTTATTTATTTTTGAGAGAGACAGAGCATGAGCAGGGGAAGGGCAGACAGAGAGGGAGACACAGAATCTGAATGAGGCTCCAGGCCCTGAGCTGTCAGCACAGAGCCCGACGTGGGGCTCGAACTCACAAACTGTGAGATCATTACTTGAGCCGAAGTCGGACACTTAACCAACTGAGCCACCCAGGCGCCCCCAGTCTCAGCTTCTAAGGGGGAAAATGTCTATCGAGATACATGGCAACTTTTAAAAAACATAAAAACCATTCTGTCGAAGTACAATGTGCAAAGAGAAAAGTGCACACGTTCCAACGGTACAGCCTGACAGTCTTCAGAAGGCGAGTGGCCTGTGTCACCAGCTCCCGGAACAAGCAGCACATCATTCTCTGTGCCCCAAAGTCCTCCCCCTCACGCTCCCCCTCCCCCGCCTGACCCCTCTCGAAGCTGACGCTGTTTCGACTTCGGACGGTGTAGACAAGTTCTGTCAGGACGGCAGACTGGACCCGCTGGGAGTTATTTCTGCGTGTTGGCATTTCCCCCTCCCCTTCCCCACTTAGACAACGTTTGCCTTTGTGACAAGTGCTCGCATCTTACAGGACGGAGTGATGGGGCCATCTTCTCCTCCCTACCTTCCTGCGGGGCCACAGAGGGGGGGGCTTCTGCCCTCTTGGAAATATCAGGAAAGTAACTCTTCTCCTTCCTTCCCCTCCTTCAGTCACCCCCCCGCCCCCCCGAGAGGCGGAGTGACATCTGATTCGTGGGCCGGGCACAGGCACTTAATCCTTATCCCCCGTTCTCCCTCGGACAGGTGGGGCCCCTTAATGGTCAAGAGACCTGCTGGATTCAAATCCCAGCTCTATCATTTACAAGCTGAGTGGCCTAGGGAAAGTTGCTTAACTTCTCTGTGCCTTAGTTTCCCCATATTTAAAACGGGACCATAACAGATCCTATCTCAAGAAACTGCTAAAAGATTATCGAATAAAGGACGCCTGGGTGGCTCAGTCGGTTAAACGTCCTACTTTGGCTCAGGTCGTGATCTCACGGTTCGTGGGTTCAAGCCCCACCTCAGGCTCTGTGCTGACAGCTCCGAGCCTGGAGCTTGCTTAGGATTCTGTGTCTCCCTCTCTCTCTCTGCCCCTCCCCTGCTCTGTCTCTCAAAAATGAAAAAATGTTTAAAAAAAATTATCAAACAAATTGAGGAAGCTGCATGGCGTGGGCTGTGGAGCCTGGTTGTTGTTATTAATGGTCTATGATCCCCATGGCCTGACCCTCTTTGTTTTTTTGGAAGGGGGCCGCCAACAGGAGGGAGACTGTGTCCATGCAGGAGGCTCAGTGGGGTAGGCCCCACAGCCTGCCAGCGGGAGGTGCCCCCACCATATGCTCCATCAGAGGCAGCAAACGAGTCACGGCTCAGGGGACGAATGAACGAAACGTTACCGCAGAGGCTCCAGGCACCTCCCCTGCCCTCACGCAGTGCCCTCTGGTTGGCTCCGTATCTTAAGGGAGGGGAGCCCCACTGACTACCCACAGGGCTTGAGAGTTAACAGTGAGAGATCCTGAAGGGTGGTGAACAGACGAGCTAGTTGAGAAGCGCTACGCGTCAGGTCAGGCCCATAATGCGCACGAGGCGAAGGGCCGCTCCCGTATGTTTCCTTCTCCCGCCTTTCGGCTCCTACCTGGAGATTCCCGACTGTCCCTCCACCTCATCCAACCCCCTTCCTTCCACAGGGCCTACCAGCGGGGCTTCTGTGTATCTGCGAATCCCGGGAATGGCTCCCCGCTGCCTGTAAGGCACACCCAACCCCGGGGCAGCAAGAGGGGTCCGTCCGTTAAAACGTTAAGTTGGGAACAGTTCCCTCCTCTGTGCAGAGCTCGCCTACGGCTCTCACTCAACTTGGAGTAAACACCGAGTTCTTACCATGGTCGGCAGACACCGCATCCAGGACTTGGTCTCCTCCTACCCGCTCCCGCTCTTCTCCAGCCAGCTGACCCCTGTTGCTGTTCCTCACGTGTGTTGGGCACGCTCTTACCCCAGGGCCTTTGCACTTGCTGTGCCCCTCTGCCTAGAACCTCTTCCCACTGGACACCTGCCAGTCCTCTCCCACCTCCTTCGTGCCTTTACTCCAACATCTCCCTTTCAGTGGGGACTTCCCTGGACACCTTCTTAAAATGGCAACCCCTACCCCACCCTGTACTCCTGAACCCCCTTCCTGCCTTATTTTTCTCCATAGCACTTATTACCATCCAGCATGATTTGTAACTTAGCTACTTAATTTGCTTGTTGTCTGTCTACCTTGGTGACTGTAAGCCCAATGAAAGGAGGTGCCATTTCTGTCTGATCCACTGCTGTACCTCAGAGTCTTGAATACTGCCTGGCACATAGTATGTGCTCAATAAACAGTTGTGGAATGAATGATCTCATTCCAGCCAAATTTTCACCCACATCTGCCACTTCTCTCCCCTGAAGTCCAATGTACCACCAAACAGACCATGCTACATCATGCCTCTACGCCTTTGCAAATGCTGTTCCCTCTGCCTGGTGGGACGAAAATACGCTGTTTCCTTCCCTGCTCTGTAAATTTTTAGTCTCCCCTAAAACCTGAGGTCTGTTGTTTTCCTATCTCCAGAATATTCTAGAATAAGCCTCTCAGCCCCCATATTTAACGTCTTCCTTAGAACCATTCCGCTGTCGTCAGTACTTGTTTCTGTACTTTCATGGTTTCCTCCCTCCCCTCAATTTGAGTCAGTTAATGGCTTTCCTGGCTTAAACTAACCTCAGTTGGATCTCTGACCTATGATTGGGAGATGGGACCCTCGCGTTGCTGAGAGTGGTTATGTGATTTTCCTAATGCATAAGATAAATTAATTAATAAAAGAACCACTGTTAATATTTAACATATTGACATCTTATGTTCCTCCCCAAAAATTTCAGTGTTTAAATGAATGTGCTTGATAAATCTGTTCAGTTTCACTCATGGTATTTGGATTAAGAACCGGGAAGTGGTTAGTGGACGGATGGAGGGATGGTTGAGTGCATGGGTGAATGGACAAGCAGATGGACAGAGATGAGTAGGCACGTGGCGGGTGAACAGGAACCAAACCCTGACCATGGCCAACAATTAGCAGATGGATAAGACGGGCAGGTGGGTACAGGGAAGCGTGAATGCGCAGGTGGGAGTGTGAGTGGATACGAGGAGCGGTGGGTGGATGGATGAGTGGGCAGACAGGTGAGGCAGATGCACGGACGGGCGGAGGGAGCGACGGGTGGATGGGGTGGATAGATCAGCAGACTAATGACTGTTGGGTGCCTGATTGAGGGGACCGATGAATGAATGGTTGATGTACAGTGAGTTTATGAACCAAGGTTTTGGGGTGAATGGTTGATTTACGGTGAGCTTATGAGCAAAGGGTTTTGGGGTGAATGGTTGACTTAAGGTGAGGTTATTGGTGAAGGGTTTTGGGGTGAATGGTTGATTTTAGGTGAGTTTACTGGCGAAGGTTTTGGGGTGAATGGTTGATTAAGGTGACCTTATGAACAAAGGGTTTTGGGGGTGAACAGTTGATTCTCGTGTGAATGGCTGATTTAAGGTGCACTAATGAGCCAAAGGTTTGGGGCAAATGGTTGATTTCAGGTCATTTTATGTGCGAAGGGTTGTGTGGCAAATGGTTTCAGGTGATTTTATTAAGGGAGGGTTTTGGGGTGAATGCTTAAGGTGAGTTTATGAGCAAAGGATTTTGGGGTGAATGGTTGACTTGCGGTGAGTTCATGAGGGAAGGGTTTTGGGATGAATAGTTGATTTAAGGTGAGTTTATTGGCAAAGGGTTTTGGGGTGCATGGTTGATTTACGATGAGCTTATGAGTGAAGGGCTTTGGGGTGAATTGCTGATTTACGGTGAATTTACTGGCGAAGGGTTTTGAGGTGATGGTTTATTTGCGGTGAGTTTATTGGTGAAGGGTTTGGGGGTTTACTTTAATTTTATGAAATGAAAGTTGGGTGGGTGAATGATGGGCAGATGAATGAAGGGTTGATTTACGGTGAGTATTTGTGCGGTGGGTCCTGCCTGGGGTGAATGGTTGATTTAGGATGAGTTTATGAGCGAATGGTTTTGGGGAGAATGGCTGATTTACAGTGAGTTTATTAGTGAAGGGTTTTGGGCCGAATGGTTGATTTAAGGGGGTTTATGAGCGAAGGTTTGTGGGGTGAATGGTTGATTAAGGTGATTTTTATGAGCAAAGGGTTTTGGGGTGAATGGCTGGTTACCATTAATGGGTTTATGAAATGATAGGTTGGATTCGTTAAAGATGGGACAGATGAACGAATGGTTGATTTAAGTGAGTTTAAGTGCGAAGAGTTTTGGGGTGAATGGTTGATTTCAGGTGAGTTTATGAGCAAACAGTTTTGGGGTAAATGGTTGATTAAGGTGAGTTTATGAGTGAAGGGTTTTGGGGTGAATGGCTGATTTCAGGTGATTTTATTAAGGGAGGGTTTTGAGGTGAATGGTTAAGGTGAGTTTAGCAAAGGGTTTTGAGGTGAATGACTTATGGTGAGTTCATGACGGAAGGGTTTTGGGGTGAGTGGTAGATTTAAGGTGAGTTTACTGGCAAAGGGTTTTGGGGGTGAATGGTTGATTTAAGGTGAGTTTACTGACAAAGAGTTTTGGGGTGCACAGTTGATTATGATTTTATGAAATGAAAGGTTGTGTGGGTGAATGACGAGTTAGATTTACGGTGAGTTTTTGTGCGAAGGGTTCTGGGGTGAATGGTTACAGTGAGTTTTTTGGCAAATGGTTTTGGGGTGAATGGTTGATTAAGGTGTTTTTTATGAGCAAAGGGTTTTGGGGTGAATGGTTGATTTAAGGAGCATTTGAGTGAAGAGTTTGGGGTGAATGATTGGTTTACCACTAATGAGTTTATGAAATGAAGGGTTGGTTAAAGATGGGACAGATGAATGAATGGTTGTTTTAAGGTGAGTTTACTGGCAAAGGGTTTTGGGGTGCATGGTTGATTTATTCTGATTTTATGAAATGAGAGGTTGGGTGGGTGAATGACGAGACAGATTTACAGTGAGTGTGTGATGGGTTCTGGGGTGAATTGATTTAGGATGAGTTTATGAATGAAGTGTTTTGGGGCAAATGGCTGATTTACAATGAGTTTATTAGTGACGGATGTTGGCATGAATGGTTGATTTCAGGTGAGTATACGAGCGAAGGGTTTTGGGGTGAATGGTTAAGGTGAGCTTATGAACAAAGAGTTTGGGGAGGTGAATGGTTGATTCTGGGGTGAATGGTTGATTTAAGGTGCACTTATGAGCCAAGGGTTTTGGGGCGAATGGTTGATTTCAGGTCATTCTATGTGCGAAGGGTTTTGAGGGGAATGGTTGATTTCAGGTGATTTTATTAAGGGAGGGTTTTGGGGTGAATGGTTAAGGTGAGTTTATGAGCAAAGGATTGTGGGGTGAATGGTTGATATAAGGTGAGTTTACTGGCAAAGGTTTTTGGGGTGAATGGTTGGTTTAAGGTGAGATTATTAGTGAAGGGTTTGAGGGTGAATGGTTGATTTCAGGTGAGTTAATGCGCGAACAGTTTTGGGGTGATTTGATTCCCTTTGATCACCTTTGATTAATCACCTTTGATTAAGGTGATTTTTATGAGCAAAGGGTTTTGGGGTGAATGGTTGATTTAAGGAGAGTCTGAGTGAAGGGTCTGGGGTGAATGGTTGGTTGACCATTAATGAGTTTATGAAATGAAGGGTTGGGTTGGTTAAAGATGGGACAGATGAAGGAATGGTTGATTTAAGGTGAGTTTACTGGTGAAGGGTTTGGTGGTTAATGGTTCATTTATGGTGAGTTTATTGGTAAAGGGTTTGGGGGTGATGATTGATTTACGATGAGTTTATGAGTGAAAGGATTTGGGACAAATGGCTGATTTACAGTGAGTTCATTAGTGAAAGGTTTTGGGGTGAATGGCTGACTCATAGTGAATTTATTAGTGAAGGGTTCTGTGGTCAGTGGTTGATTAAGGTGAGCTTATGAGCCAAGGGTTTTGGGGTGAATGGTTGATTTTAGGTCATTTTATTGAGGGATTTGGGGTGAGTGGTTAAGGTGAGTTTACTAGTGAAGGGTTTTGGGGTGAATGGTTGATTTCAGGTGATTTTATAGGCAAAGGGTTGTCAGGTAAACAGTTGATTTAAGGAGAGTTTACTGGCCAAGGATTTTGGGGTGATGGTTGATGTACGCTGAGTTTATTGGTGAAGGGTTTGGGGGTGAATGGTTGATTTAATTTTGTGAAATGAAAGGTTGGGTGGGTGAATGATGGGACAGATGAATGAATGGTTGATTTACGATGAGTTTATGTGGGAAGGGTTGTGGGGTTGAATGGCTGATTAAGGTGATTTTTATGAGCAAAGGGTTTGGGGGTGAATTGTTTTACCATTAATGAGTTTATGAAATGATAGGTTGGGTTCATTAAAGATGGGACAGATGAATGAATGGTTGATTTACAGTGAGTTTATTGGTGTTAGGTTTTGGGGTGATGGTTGATTTACGGTGGGTTTATTGGTGAAGGGTTTGGGGGTGAATGGTTGATTTACTTTAATTTTATGAAATTAATGGTTGAGTGGGTGAATGACAGGACAGATGAATGAATGGTTGATTTATGATGAGTTTATGTGCGAAAGGTTTTGGGGTGAATGGTTGATTTAAGGTGAGTTTACTGGGAAAGGGTTTGGAGTGGATGGTTGATTAAGGTGAGCATATGAGCCAAGGGTTATGGGGTGAATGGTTGATTTCAGGTCACTTTATGTGCGAAGGGTTTTGGGATGAATGGTTGATTTCAGGTGATTTTATTAAGGGAGGGTTTTGGGGTGAATGGTTACGGTGAGTTTATGAGCAAAGGATTGTGGGGTGAATGGTTGATTTACTCTGAGTTTACTGGCGAAAGGTTTGGGGTGGATGGTTGATTTAAGGTGAGTTTATTGGTGAAGGGTTTTTGGGGTAAATGGTTGATTTGAGTTTATCAGTGAAGGGTTTGGGGGTGCATGGTTGATTTAGGATGAGTTTATGAGTGAAGGGTTTGGGGCGAATGGTTGATTTCAGGTGAGTTTGAAGGGTTGTGGGATGAATGGTTGATTAAGGTGATTTTTATGTGCAAAGGGTTTGGGGGTGAATGGTTTACCATTAATGAGTTTATGAAATGAAAGGTTGGGTTCGTTAAAGATGGGACAGATGAATGAATGGTTGATTTACAGTGAGTTTAAGTGTGAGGCGTTTTGGGGGTGAATGGTTGATTCTGGTGTGAATGGCTGATTTAAGGTGCACTAATGATCCAAGGGTTTTGGGCAAATGGTTGATTTCAGGTCATTTTATGTGCGAAGGTGTTGTAGGTTAACACACCTGAGTAAATAATGGGAAACCATTAACCAGCTGTTTTGGCTTCTGTAAATTGCTTTATGTAATTGGTTACCAAGGGATGTTGTAACTTGTAATTAGTTAATTGATAATGTACCTTGACTTGTTAAAGTCCGTATAAACCCCTGCTGCCTTGGTTCGGGGCCATTCTCCGTACTGTCTCCTTAAGATCAGGAGATCAGGTTTGGCCCGGCCGTAAATTAAAACCTTGCCTCGCTTCTACTCGGCTTCCGGTGGTCTTTTTCAGCAAACCTGTTTCATTTGGAGGTCCCACCGAGACCCTTTTTCAAGACCACCCGAAGTGCAAAGACTAAGGCGGAGCAGCTAGGGGGGAGCTCCCGAGATGATGCTCCTAGGCCCCAGCCTTCCGTCTTCAGACACAAGGTATGCAAGGTGGTGCCAGTTTTCTGTTTTACTGCTTTTCTGTTTTGCTGGCCAGACTTGTTTTGTAGCTTGGAGGGAAGGCTGGACGCAGCTTACTTCCCCCTAGCACCAGTGTTTGGAGGGGACGGCCCCACTCACCATCTGGATCCCTGGGTCATTTAGGTCTTCCGACCATTTGAGTCTCCGGACCAATTGGGACTCCAGACCATTTGGGTTGGGCTTTGATCACCCCAACTACTTGTTCTGTTCTGTGTGTCCTGTTAAACGTTTCTTGTTAGCCTAAGCGTGACCCACTGTTTAACCTCTGTTATGGGTCCATCCCCGTCTAAGCCTCGTTCACCTCTCGAATGTATGTTAAATAACTTCTCCGGTCTCAGGAAAAGAGGAAGAAGCTATGGCTTTGACCTGAAGCCATCCTGGCTGCGGACGCACTGCCAGCTGGACTGGCCCCCAGAGGGCTCCTATAATCTTAACCTCGCTTATGCCGTCCGCAGAATTTGTCATGATGATCATCCCGAACAGGAACTGTACGCTGACTTGGGTCCACCTCCTGGAAGACCCACCTTCATGGCCAAGAGAGCGCCCAAAACAGGTCAAAACACCGTCATCTGGCGCCATTCCTTCCAACTCCCCTTCCTTTCCTCCTCCAGACCCTAACCCTTACTTCCCATCTCTCAGTCCACAAAGAGGCTCTACCCAGTGCTTCAGGAGTCATCTGAAGGGGAAGACTTGCTATCTGATCCTCAGAGACCACCCCCCTGTCCTCAGGCCCCACCAGCTCCCCACGAATCGTAAGCCGCTAAAAGCCCTTTGACTAGCCCCCCACATACTAGATCAGGAACCCAATATGGGGGAGAGTTTCCATCCTCTGATGCCTCAGTTTCTATCCTTCCCCTTAGAAAATGGCTCCGATCCCAGTCCAAATGGAAGCCAGTACGCCCAACACTTGTCTATACTCCCTTTTCCACCACGGACCTCTACAGCTGGATAACCCAGAACCCACTTTTCTCTGAGAAGCCCCAGGGCCTAATTGACCTATTGAGCTCTATTTTCACCACTCATTTATCTACTTGGGAGCATCGTCACCAGCTCTTGCAGGTCCTGCTGACCTCTGAGGAGAGGGCCCGAGTGCTCCGAGAAGCAACCAGAGCAGTCCTTGGCCCAGATGGAATGCCTGCCACAGACCTTCACAGAATTGAGCATGTTTTCTGTTCCGCGCCACCCCAGTGGGCCCCCAACACGGATAACGGTAGGGAGCGTCTACTCCAGTATCGCCAGATTCTGTTACAGGGGCTTCACGCAGCGGCACGAACGCCCACCAATCTGACAAAAATTCATGACACGGTCCAAGGACCGAACGAGTCGCCGGCAGCCTTCCTAGAAAGGCTTTACAGGCTTATTGTCTCTATTCTCCAATCGACCCGGAGGTAACAGAGAAACAAAAGACCATTAATATGGCTTTCGTTTCTCAGTCGGCCCCAAACTTTCATAAAAAGCTTCAGAGGATAGAAGGATTTGAAGGGAAGGTAATCTCCGAGCTGGGAGAAATAGCCCAGAGAGTTTTTCAGAGCAGAGACAGCCCTGCCACTATACAAGGAAGGGAGACAGGGAAAGTCTTCCTAGCAGCCTGGGGACAACCCCCAGGTAACAGCAAAGAGTTGGGGAAATTCCAACCTTGCCAGAAGGGACCCCGAACACGGTTAGGGAAGAACCAATGTGCTTATTGTAAAGAAGGACATTGGAAGGATAAATGTCCCAGGAATCCCAGGGAAAAGCCTCCCATCTTAATAACCCAAGAACAATGAAGCCGCCACAGCTCCCCTTTTTCTCTAAATCCCCTGGAGCCTGTGGTTACCCTCAAAGTAGAAGAGGAAAAAAAACAGATTCCTGGTTGGCACTGAGGCTATGTTTTCTGTTCTCAAAGAACCATTAGGACCTGTGATCAAAGAAAAGGTATATATTCGGGGAGCCACAGGATGAACGCAAGGCTACCCATGGACTCATGCCCGAATCACTGACCTAATTCAAGGGACTAATACTCATTCCTTTGTGTTCATACCTGATTGCCCATATTCCCTTCTGGGAAGAGATCTATTGCATGAACTCAAGGTCCAAGTTTCCTTTACTGGAGATTCTATAGACTTGAACCTACCGCCACCTGCTATTCTAGTCACCTGCCCTGTATCAGAGGAATATCTGCTCCTAGAGAAACCAGAGCGGAAAGCCTCTCCGTTAATAGAAAAGTGGAAAGAAAGAGACATTTCCTGCAGTTTGGGCTGAAACTAACCCCCCCGGACTAGCCATTCAACAGGCGCCTCTAGCGACCCAGCTAGCTGCCACGGCCACCCCAGTCCGGGTGAGGCAATATCCCGTCAGCCGGCGAGCGAGGGAGGGAGGGAAATGCCAAACACATCCATCGCTTGCAAGAAGCTGGGATCGTAATACCATGTCCTTCCCTCTGGAATACTCCATTGCTTCCTGTCCTAAAACCTGGGACTTCAGAATATAGGCCGGTACAGGACCTCAGAGACGTTAACGAAACGGTTGAAACAATTCCCCCTACAGTCCCCAATCCTTCTACTCTCCTGAGTAAGCTCTCACCAGAACACCGCCTTTACTCTGTCCTGGACTTAAAAGATGCATTCTTTGCTTTGCCAATTGCAAAGGTCAGTCAGCCTATCTTTGCCTTTGAATGGACGGACCCAGGCGGGACCTACAATGGGCAATTAACCTGGACCCGACTGCCCCAGGGGTTCAAAAACTCCCCCACTTTTTGATGAGGCCCTCCTGAGGGATTTAATTCCTTACCAGGAGAGTCCTTCGGAATGTTACTCTGTTAGAATATGTAGATGACTTGCTTCTAGCCGCTGACTCCATTGAGGGCTTTGCCGAGGCTACTGAGGACCTGCTGAGGGAATTAGAGGCCCTGGGATATAACGTGTCCGCAAAAAAGGCGCAGATTTGTTCAGACTCTGTAACCGACTTAGGTTATCGATTACACGAAGGTAAGCGGTAGGATCCAGGCTATCCTAAACCTTCCCAAACCCACAACTAAACACAGATCAGAGTTCCTAGGAGTTGCTGGGTACTGTCGCCTCTGGATACCTGGTTTTGCTGAGATGGCAAAACGCCTGCTCACTGCGACTGGGGGAGAAGGAGCTGAGATGGTCTGGGGAGAACAAGAAGATAGGGATTTTGAGCAGGTAAGCGCACCCCCACCCCCACCCCCACTTAGCCCTCACCCAAGCCCCAGCCCTGGCTTTACCTGATAGTACCCAGCCTTTCCAACTATTTCTACATGAGGTCTGGGGAATTGCAAAAGGGGTCCTTACTCAAACTTTGGGCCTCTGGAAACGACCTGTAGCCTACTTGTCCAAAAGGATGGATTCTGCTGCCACTGGGTGGACCAGTTGCCTGAGGGCTGTTGCCGCCACTGCCATGTTGGTTAAAGAAGTTTCCAAATTAACACTTGGACAGGACCTTCAGGTTCTAGGACCCCATGCAGTAGCGTCCCTGCTGCACTCCCCACCTGACCGGTGGGTCTCCAACGCACGAATCATCAGTATCAGGTGTTGCTGCTTGGCCCTCCACGCATCACTCTCCTGAGGACCGAGGCCTTAAACCCAGCTGCGTTGCTGCCTCATGATTCAGAAGCCCCACTCCACGACTGCCTGGAAACTAAGTAATCTCACGGGGCTAAGGGAAGACCTAACAGATCAACCCCTTCCGAAAGTGGACATTGAGCTGTTCACCGACGGGAGCAGTTTTATCCAAAATGGAATCAGGTATGCAAGTGCAGCTGTGGTAACTCAGGACCAAGTTATGTGGGCCCAGGCCCTTGAGCGTAACGATTCAGCCCAAAAGGCAGAGCTGATAGCCCTAGCCCTAACCTAAGCCCTTAAATGGGCAAAAGGAAACACAGTGAATATCTTTACTGAGAGCAGATATGCACTGCCCACGTTCACGGAGCACTGTATAAGGAAAGAGGACTATTAACAATGGAAGGAAAAGAAATTAAAAATGAGAGAGAAATCCTGGCCCTATTGGAAGCCTTATGGCTCCCTAAAAAGGTGGCTGTCATACACTGCAAGAGCCACCAAAAGACAGACTCACCCCAGGCGAGGGGAAGTGCCTTTGCTGACGCAACGGCCAAGGCCACAGCAGGAGAAGTTCTCCCAGTAGAAATTTTACCCCTGCTGCCTCCACGTTTCCTTCCCTCGGAACCGTCTTCTACCAAAGAAGAGCTACGCCTAGTAACAATTCTCAGGGCTAAAAACGGTGACCGACATTGGTATCACCTCGAGGACAGACGCATCTTTACGCCAGAAGCAATGGGACGGACCTGGCTGCAACAGGTCCACAGCGCCACACACCGAGGAAAAACTAAACTGTCTGAACTAGCCCAAAGAGACTATTTCGTTCCAAATCTTAATAAGATTACCGAAGATCTAGTAGGCAGATGCAAGGCCTGTGCTCAAACTAATCCTCCTTCTAAATTTATTTTTTCAGGACGGAGACTATATGGACTGATGCCTGGAGAAATATAGGAACTTGATTTCACCGAAATGAAACATGGACAACACGGTTCTCATTATCTTGTACTGGTGGATACTTTTTCTGGACGGGTCGAAGCTTTCCCTACCAAAACACAATCGGCTCCGATAGTAGTTAAAAAACTTAAGTAATTCCCTGACTTGGCATCCCTATTGGTCTGAGGTCTGATAATGGCCCGGCTTTCATAGCCCTGACATCTAAACTGTTAGCTAAGAGCTTACAAATGGATTGGAGGTTACATTGTGCTGACCACCCTCGAAGTTCAGGACGGGTGGAAAGGATGAATAGAACTCTAAAAGAGACCTTGACGAAGTTAATTACGGAATCTGGTGAAAACTGGGTACACCTCCTTCCCTTTGCCCTCCTCAGAGCGCGCTGTACGCCCTATGTAAAAGGCATTACCTCCCTTTGAAATCGTTTTTGGAAGACGGCCTCCCCTGCTTCCAAAATTGGGGGATGAAAAATAGGCGGAAATCTCAAATCGGCATCTCCTTAGGTCTTTACAGGCTCTCCAAAGCACACTTCTGGCCATCCATAACTTAGAAGAAAGCTGGAAGGAACTGCACTCTACAGTCGAACCAGCAGACCAAGGACTGGGACCTGGAGATTGGATCTGGGTGCAGCGTCACAGTACCCCGAACTTGGAGGCGCACGGACGGTGCCCTGTCCAATCATCCTGTCAACCCCATCCGCTGTAAAAGTTCCTGGCCTGAGCTGCTGGACCCATCGCTCTCAAATTAAAGCGGCACACCCGACCACATTCCTCTACAATGGACTGTCAAACGGACCGAAAATCCTTTGAGGGTCCGACTGGTAAAAGAATCTACTGAGCAGTTTTGTTCTTAACAATTTTCTTAATTGGAGGAACATTTTCTGACCACGCCCCTGCCCAGTACCAATGGGTCGTCAGCAAAACCACTCCCCTGCTCTAACCTTTGTTCTCTGTGCTCTATTTCCTGAGCGAGCGGGTAACCCACTCAGGGGTGGTCATCCGGGGATCCTTACTACTACCTAAGAAAAAGCAGTAAGAATTGTACATCCCTCAAGGGGGCACGACTGTATGCCTGCCCCTCAGATGGGCCCCCCCACTGCCAGACACAAAGCCAGCTTCACTGCGCCTCACGGGGTTGCGAGTCTATAGCTGACTGGATTAAGGGAAAGGACCGGTTGATACTATCTACAGGAGTAAGGTCTGCTACTGGGAGCCAGCGCGTAGTCAATATCGTTACCAGAAATGGTTTAGATCCCCGATGGGATACGGGGAACATGGGGTCTCAGAATATATTCCCCTGGTTTTGACCCTGGTCTTGAGTTTACCATTCAAAGATTTGAATTACTAACAAACAGGACTGGGGAATGTTGTAGGTTAACACACCCGAGTAAATAATGAGAAACCATTAACCGGCTGTTTTGGCTTCTGTAAACTGCTTTATGTACTTGGCTACCAAGGGATGTGTAAATTGTAATTCGTTAACTGATTGATAATGCACCTGACTTGGTAAAGTCCATAGAAGCCCCCTGCTGCCTTGGTTCGGGGCCATTCTCTGCACTGTCTCCTTAAGGTCAGGAGATTAGGTTTGGCCCGGCCTTAAATTAAAACCTTGCCTCACTTCTACTCAGTGTCCGGTGGTTTTTTTTTTTTTTTTAGCAAACCTGTTTCAAAGGGTTTTGGGGCGAATGGTTGACTTATGGTGAGTTCATGAGCAAAGGGTTCTGGAGTGAGTGTGGATGAGCTACACCTCACGGAGACCCTCACTACCTCAGGACTATGTCCTGTTTCCCGTGGAAGGCTTCTTGGGGGGCTCACATCCCCCAACAGACATTCGTGAGGCAGGGAAAGTCTGAGGAAAGGGAGTGGCGACCCAGTGAGAGCTGCAAGGCGGGGCCTTTGCGAAAGGGAAGGAACCCCCAACATACCTGGGCGTCCTCCGGCTCCTCGCCTCCCTCCGCCGAGGTCCACTCCTGGGCCAGCCCGGTCTCCTGAGAGGACGCGCCTGAGTACCGGAGAGAGGGGCCAGGAGTGAGCGAGCAGGCCGGCTGGGGTGGGCACTGCCCGCGTGCCCCACCCGACAGCCTACCCCTTTCCTCCCATGTCCTGCGGCGCCTGCGCACATGTGGTTCAGGCAGGGCAGAGGGAACAGGAGACCTGCACTCTGGTCCCGTTTCTGTCATTCCCTGGCGACTGACAGTGAGGCGCCTGATGTCATCCGCCGCCGGAGCCGCTGTCAAACGGGTCAAACGGTCCTTCCTCTCAGAGGTTTAACCCCCCCGAAGGAAGCCGGGATGAAGCCGGCGTCCGGCCCCCGGGGGAGCAATCTCCCCTTGTGAGTCCTTAGCTGGTTGGAACTGGGGTCAGGCCAAAGGTGGGCATTTTCTACTCCTCCTGCACCCCGGGCTCCTGCCGGGAGCCCCCAAGCCCCCTCCCCACTACCAGAACGGACACCCGTGGCAGCCTGGCCTCTGTCCAACGCCTGCTCGCTCCCCGGGGGAGAAGGGAAGACCCTGCCCCGGTAGAAGGCCTGGCCCCCATTTCCGCTGAGGGCCTTTCAGGGGTCCGCACGCAGCAGACGGCACCACCCTTCGTCGGGCAGTTTGAGCCCAAACCCCGGGGGTTATCCTTGGTCTCTCTCTAGTCCTCCCCCCATCTGCAAGGACTCTCGTTCTCCCCCAAAAGCGTCCCAAATCTCTCACTCCTGTCCACCACTGCCACACGCAGCGAGGGCCTCTCTCTCCCGGACGCTCAGGACACGCCCACCTGGCTCCCGGCCTCCAGTCTAGACCCGCAGTTCCTTCTCACACGCGGCTGGTGCGGGCAGCGTTTCTCGACCTGGCGCGACTGACAATGCTGGTCCGCCTCGTGCTCCCTAGAGTGGGGGTGCTGCCTGTGCCGTGTAAGTGAGGTGGCAGTACCATCTTCCCTGCTCTGGTGACCCAGACTCCAGGCCTTGCCACACGTCGCCGGGAGAGGGGCGCTGGGGTATAGCCTCACCTCCAGCTGAGAACCGCGGAGTCAGAAGAATCGAAATACGAAGGAGATCCTATCTTCCTCCTCTTCAAAACCCTCGGGTGGCTTCCCAAAAGTCCAACAGCATGCACCGTGCCCCGTCGCTGGCCCTGTCTGATCCCTCTCTTTTTCCCCTCTGTCTCCGCTGTGGTCACCACAACCTCTGGAACACAGCAACCTTGTCACCACGGCGGGTCATCGCATGTGGCCCTGGCTTTTTAGGTCATAACTTCTTTATTGCCTGTTTCTCCACTAAAATCTGAGCCCTACTGGGGCCTTCTTGTTTGCCGCTAGGTCCTGCACATAGTAGGTGCTTGTAGATTTTTGTCCCAAAAGGCCTTCAACTCACTCACTGATCCCTGCGTCCACACCCCTGGGCGGCCCCTCCCTCAGGGATGCTGAACTTGGCCGCGTAGCTTATTTTGAATAACGGCTCCTAAGCAACTGGGTTGCCAGCACAGCTTAAAAAGTGCTTGTGAACTGAGGCCTTCCCTCTCTCGCCAGCAACCAAGAGAATGCAATTACCGTACGAATGAGCCTGGGCTGGCCCGGAAAACTCTCGTGAGAACAGCCCGGGCTGGCCTGCGGGAGACCAGTAGCCTAACCAGCAGGTCAGCACCACTGAACCAGCCAGACACGGGAGGTCGACCCTGGTGGCTCACCGTGGCCGCAGGTGCAAATGCAGGCAACAGAAGCCGAGAGCCGTCCCCTGGGCCCACGTCATCCTGCTGACCTGCGGAATCACGAGCGGAGAAATGACTCTTGCTTTAAGCCACTGAGTTTTGGGGCCACTCGCTCCACAGCCGAAGCTGACAGACTCGGGGCTCCATAAAGATTTGTTGAATGAATGTTGTGTCTTCCCCAGCCCCCCATGGAGCCCCTGCCCCTCACCTTTCTCGTCACCGTCACCGTCACCGCTGGTGGCCCCGACCTCCACGGCCGCCCAGTCTCTGGTGGAGGAGGCGCGCTTCTCCCAGGCCCTGCTCTCCCGAGGCGGCAGCGTCTTGGCCCTCTCCGGCTCCAGCAGCCCCCGAATCTGCTCGGGCCTCAGGCTCTGCATCTTCCCGGGAGGGGGACCTTCAACAGGAAGTTCCTCTTTCTCTTCCAGGTCCCGTTGGATTCCCGGGCACGGGATTCAGAACCTGAAGACCGACAAACATTTAGTCATTCAACAAATATTTACAGCGTCACCGGAAGGAGCCTGCCCAGAGGCGAGCGGACAGCTGAAGGCCTGATCGACTCTCGACATACCTTGCAAACAAGAGTGTTGGGAGTAAGCCAGGCAGCAAACTGCTGGGTGCGAGGGGGCTCGAGCCTTCCTGCTCGTCTCGAGGCCATAAATTCTCAATTATTAGAACTTTGTAAAACTCTTATCTCATTCTGTGCTCTGGTCGCTATGACTACACATCAAAGAATGCTGACTTCTTTGAAATAATATATGTTTAGGGGCGCCTGGGTGGCTCAGTCGGTTGGGTGGCCGACTTCAGCTCAGGTCATGATCTCACCGTCTGTGAGTTCGAGCCCCGCGTCGGGCTCTGTGCTGATGGCTCAGAGCCTGGAACCTGCTTCAGATTCTGTGTCTCCCTCTCTCTCTGCCCTTCCTCTGCTCACACTCTGTCTCTATGTCTTTCAAAAGTAAATAAATGTTAAAAATAAAAAAAAAAAATTTAAAAAAAAAAGAAAAAAATAGAAAAAAAAGAAAAAATGTATGTTTACAAAATTGCAGGTGCCATGAAGCAGAGCCTAGCTGTTTTTCAAAGGTCAGCTTGCTTTTCCTGCTGCTATAAAAGACGTGGTTTTGCTTTAGCAGAACGCTCATGATGGACTGATATCTGAGTCCTCTGTCTTCTGTTTAATCCTGCGCCTCCCAACCCTCGCCCTGTAGGAGACCAAGTCTGTCCGGACAGTCACCTGTGTGCCAGGCACTATTTCTAGGTGCCAGAGACAGTGCAGGGATGGAAGCAAAGCCCGTTGCTCTTGTGGGGCTCGCATCCTAGCAGGGGAAGCGGTGGGGGTGGCCGGGAGCCAGACAGTGCACCCAATGACGGTCAGTGCTCTGAGACAAATGAAGCAAGAAAGGGAATAGGAGTTCCAAGGTGGGAGGCAGAGCGCGGATCCTGGGCGGCCTAGCGGACTAAGTGTCTGACTCTTGATTTCAGCTCAGGTCATGTACACACGTGCGCGTACGTATACACACACATTTATTCAGAAGATAAACAACTGGCTTAACCAAACCCCCCCTGACCCCCGAAACCCTACGATGGGAATATGTAGTCACTGTTGCCCTGCCAAACCCCCAAAACAAAATTCGCATCTGAACATCAGGCCTAAGTACATACCAAAAAATCCCAATTAAAGATTTGCCACAAACACCAGCGTGACCCCTAAACTCACGGCTCTCTACAGACACACATTTCTAAGCGCTAATTCGTTCCTGCTGGATGATATTTTCCATGATGTAAAGGTCTGTGGGATCGAGCCCCATGTGGGGCTCTGTGCTGACGCCTCGGAGCCAGCTTGGGATTCTCTCTCTCTGTCCCTTCCTGGGCATGTGTTCTCTCTCTCTCAAAATAAATAAACATTTAAAATAAAATACTTGTTAATATTCTCGTTGTATACACCTTGTCAACCCCAAATTCAGGAGGTTGTTTGCAAGAAGCTATCTGAGCCACACTGGGTAACCCTTCACCTTGAGACTGATGCTGGTTTACGTTCTCATCCTACGAACCTTGTATTATATTAACAAGGTTAATGTATCCTCAACCTTGCTTTATATTAACCTACCCAATGCGCTCATGAATAGTAATTTAAAAAAAGGTAAATTCTCTTGGTATGGAGGGAAAAAAGCTTTTTAAAGCATTTTCTTCTTTGATTAGGTTTATACAAATAAAACTTGTTATATCAAATTTTAAAACCACAGGGAATACAGTCTAGATTCCAAGAGATGCTAGCAACTCCACAATCAAATGCATGTGGGAACCACGTCTGGAGTCTGAATCCAAGAAACTGGGTGTGAAAAAGATGTTTCAGACAAGGAAATGGATTATGGACTGGGACGTCACGACGCTCTCATTGCTTCCGCTGAATGTGGACGTGGCCTTGGGGACAGTTAAGAAAATGGCCATCTTAATTTTTTAGAGATGTTTTTGTAGTACGTGAGGGTGAGCGGACGAGTGATGGCTGAGATTTGCTCTAAAACACTCCTGAGGGGAGCCTGGCTGGCTCGGGGGGTGGAGCATCTCGCTCTCAACCTCAGGGTCCTGAGTTCGAGCCCCATGTTGGGCATGGAGCCTTCTTGATTGGGATGGGATGGGGGATGGGATGGGGGATGGGATGGGATGGGATGGGATACTTCTGGTTAGGGCAAATGAAACAGACAACAGGGCGTCAGAGCAAACAAATGATGCCTCAAGAACCTGGAAAACAGAAAGACGGGGGCTCTCAGAGCCATACCTGTGAATACATTTGTACGTTTTCATAACAGAAACACGTGCGCTGTGGACATGCAGAATACGTCCTTTGCTTCCACCTCACTAATCATCGCATAGATCTTCCTTACGGACAGGGGTGAGTCACAGGCCCTCGAAACCCAAATTCAAATGCATCTCCCCAGACACCTGTGCTGTCCCTCCCCAGCCCCCTGCACACCCTGCCTCCTGGGTCCCCTGCTCTTGCCCAAGGCTCCACCATCTTCCCCGCCAGTGTCCGCAAGCATCACTGGCCTGGGTGACTTAGTCGGTTGAGCGTCCGACTTTGGCTCAGGTCATGATCTGGTGGTTCGTGAGTTCGGGCCCCGCTTCGGGCGCCGTGCTGACAGCCTGGAGCCTGCTTCGGATTCTGTTTCCCTTTCTCTCCGCCCCTCCCCTGCTTGTTCTTGTTCTCTCTCATAAAATGAATATTAAAAAAATAAAAATAATATAATAAGAGAATTGGTTACAGGGTGAGAGCAGATTAAGGCTGCAGATGAGATTAAGGCCTGGCTCTCAGAGTCCGTGGGTTCAAATCCCACATCGGGCTCTGTGCCAACAGTGCAGAGCCTACTTGGGATTCTCTCTCCCTCTGTATCTCCTCCTCTGCACCCCCTTCTCTCTCAAAATAAACTTGAAAAAATTCTCCACATTTCAGTGTGCTCATCTATAAAATGGGCGTGTAGATAGTAGCAGCTACATCACAGAGTCTGGGTGAGATTTCTCCTGAAACCAAAGGAGATTAATTCCCAGTGGGTGCCTGACAAGCAGAGGTACAAATCGGTTCTCTCTCTGCCTGACTTGTCCTTGCCCTTTTGTGTTGGCTTCTAAAAACTGCCCACACCTCAAGGCTGAGCTGAGACATCACTTCCTGTGGGATCCCATGAACGCTTACCACCCCCAAGTGCTTGAATGGAAATGATTTGTTCAAAGCATCTCTCAGCCAGAACTTTGCGCAAGACCTGTACTGAGTACTGGGGACTTGAGGATGAACTGGACCCCTTCGGCAGCTCGCGTTCCCCCACGGGAGGAGGAGGAGTGAGCGGGGAGGAGGGGAGGAAGGGGAGAAGTGAGTGGGGAGGAGGAGGAGAGCAGCGGACCTGGTGCTGCAGCAGAGGGGAACCGGGGGGGGGGGGGGGGGGAAGGCTCCACCTCACGGAGTTTGGACACGATCGCGATAGACCTAAAACGCTAAATAAAGATGAGCTGTTAGATGGGGTCCCCACTCACACCTCCTGCTTCTACTCCCACTGTGTGAAAGTGAAAATTAAATATGGGGCGGGAGAAATACTTCTCTATTGTAAGGAAAACAGGAGCAAATGCCAACACGAGCAATGCACAGGACGGGCAGAGGTGACAGGGAGTAGTGGGGACTGTGGCAAAGGAAACGGGGGCTGAAGAAGCGGCCCCATTCCATCCAACCCGTATCTGCAGAGTGAAAACGGGAGCCCAGTGTCTCCTATCTCGATTTCTCAAGAGAACGCTGGAAATGTACAGTTTCGGGTGGCATCTTCCACGCTGCAAAATGCCAATACGTGCAAACGTTTAAAAGAAGACACCAGGCCGGTGAGCCAGAGCACAGGTCCTGGGGCTGCGAGTTTGCGATCTCGGTGTCTGCGCAGGGGAGGGGGAGGGGAGGGGGAGGGGGAGAGGAGGGTGTGAGCACAAACGTTTTCCAAGGTGAAAAAAAATACTGCCCTTCATGGAAAAGTTAGTGAAACGGCACGAGTCAGGGGTTCTGTTCGGTTCCTTTTTTCCTTTTCTTTTCCTTTCTCTCTCTCCCTCTCTTGTTTTGGTCCTTTTTTGTTTCTAATATGAAATATAATCCTGTGTTTAGACTAACAGGAAAGAAGGCCGGGAAGAGGGGAGGCCAGTGGAGAAGAGAGAGCCTGGGGGCCCAGGTCAAAAGAGGATCTGGTTGGATGGTGAAGGGAGGGGAGAGGGGCAGAGAGAAATCTGCAGGGCTGACGTGTGTCTGTGTGTGTGTGTGTGTGTGTGTGTCTCCACACATCACAGCCTCCCTGTCCTCAGAGAGAGAGCCAACAGGTCATCCGCGGAGAAGAGAGGGGGATGCGGTAACAACGACAGGCCACCACCACAACAGTAACCCCGGCAACACGGACAGCCACTGTTTCCAGGAGCGCGCCGTGTGCCGGCCTGGGGCGGACGCCGCACCCTCTTCCTACTGGAATCCTCTCCATAATTCGCCGCCACAGATACTGTCACGCCCGTTTTGCAGACGGAGAAAGTCCTCGATCAAAGTCACACAGCTAATCGGAGCTGGGCGGGGACGCAAATGTGTCCGCCGGCCGCGCCTGTGCGCAGCGCCACTGCAGGGCGGCACACGCGCGCCCAGACACGCGACGCACACAGGCCATGTGCACACGCGGGCGGGCACAAGGACACGGCGTACTGAACGCACGGCGGACGGGGAGGGGGACGGACCCAGACGCCGAGACCCCCGAGAGACCTGGGTGCACGTGCACGCGGCGACCCGCGAGAGTGCGCAATGCGGGTCATTCCCCTCTCCTCGGGGGCGAAGCACACTGGCGGCTGGGCGGACAAACAGACCCGACCCAGCCCAGCCCCTCTTCCAATAGAGGGGCTTGGAGACCCCCTCCCCGCGCCTGCGCCTCTAGAGAGCCTCTGCTCCCACGGCCAAACACAGACACACTCACACATTTACACACGCGCTCCCGAGGTGGCCGCCTGCGTCGCCCCTTCCCCCAGCCCAGTGTCCCAGCCCCACCTCCCGCCCGCGGGGGTCCCTCGAAGGACTCACCCTCCCCAACCAGACCCAGTCCCTGCACTGCAGGGCGGGCACCGCAGCTACTGCGGCTGCGCACACCGTGGAGGCAGCGGGGGGAGAGGAAAGGCGGGGGAGGAGTGGAAGGGGAAAGGTGGGAGGAGGGGGAGTTGGGAAGGAGTGGGCGGCCTTCTCCCCTGTCCGCTCCCAGAGAGCCGGCGACCGCCGGCAGTGGGGTAGGGAACGGAGCAGAGGGGCCCCAGGGACCACGTGGGAGGTATGGGGCTTGGGCCCCGCCTGCCAATCGGCCACAGTGGGACGAGCGTCCGTCCCCCGCCGTGGGGCACAGAGGTTGTGTCTTACTCCCCGCCCCCCCCCCGCGCGCGCCAAGGCTACCAACTTTCTCAGGCTCGTCTTGGTTCTCTATTGTGCAACCCTGCGTCAGGGTAGGAGGAAGGAGATGGAGCAGAGGTGTGGCAGCCCCTGGGACCTAGTCTTTGCCCCTGGGGTGTTTTTGGGTGCGTCACTTAGCATCTCTGGGCCTCGCTTTCCCATTCTGTTAAGGGGGGTTATGCTTACCACCTCCCAGGTAAAAAATAAGTATGATGCTTGTATGGCGTTTAGAACAGTGCCTGATGGTTGCTACCATTATCACTGTTCAAGTTTTACATGTAATCCCGACCTGCCAAATGGCTCTCGTGGAAGCTACGTCAAATGTTTAGATTTCTGATAAAGCCATCAGTGGGAAAAAAGTAGTCTTTCTTATCGGTCTTATTTTCATTTCATGTTAGTTGATCAGTTATTTTCTGTTTGTGAATTGCTTGTTAATACCTTCCCTGTCTTATTCTGTTTATTTGTATAGCTTTTGCCTCTTGATTTTTAGGCATTCTTTATATATTCTGGATACTGATCCTTTGCCTGTTACTTTATCTGTGGCACATATTTTCTCCTGGCCTGTCACCTGTCTTTCCACTTTGCTTACACAGTGCCCAAAATTTGGGATTTTGATAACGTTCAAGCTATTTTTCCTACTCTCATAAACACACTTTCTTCTACAGTCTCACACTTCTCAGTCTTGTGTGATGTTTAGTTCCAGCACCTGCTGGAATATTTTGGAATAGTGTGAAGTAAAGACTTAACTTTATTTTCTGAATGGGCAGACAAGTGAAAAATACTGGTTTCCCAGAAAAGCAGTCAAAATAACTGTCATTTATCCAACCAATGTGAGGAGCGAAGGCATCACGTGTACATTACTTCGTTTCATTCGATGGCCCTGAGTGGTAGTATTACTATCCCCATCTGACAGAGAAGGGAACTAAGGCACGAAGGAGAGAAATGATTTGTCCAGAGGACATGTGGCAAGAATATGGGAGGATTGAGACTGGTTTTCTTAGGCGTTTCCATATCTGCCACATAACTGGGAGGGGAAGCTTTCTTTGTTTAGAAGTTTAGGAGATGATGGGGCGCCTGGGTGGCTCAGTCAGTTGGGTGTTTGACTTTGGCTCAGGTCATGATCTTGAGGTTGGTGAGTTTGAGCCCCAAGTTGGGCTCTATGCTAACAGCTCAGAGCCTGGAGCCTGCTTCAGATTCTGTGTCTCCCTCTCTCTCTGCTCCTCCCCTGCTCAGGCTCTGTCTGTCTGTCTCTCTCTAAAATAAGGAATCATTTAAAAAATAATTAAAAAAAAAAAAAGAAGTTTAGGAGATGAGCTTCCAGCCATTCCAAGCATAGTTCAGTGTGAAGAGCGGAGAGGTGGGGAGAGGTGGATTTAGAGTAAGGCTCCTCATTCACCCCTTCACCACTTCCTTCGATAGCAAAACAAGAGCTGCCCAGCTCATGGAGCCTTTGATGGGCTGGAGAGGTTGGCCTCCAGACCGAGAGCCACTGTGCCCCGGCTGTGTAGCTCTGGGAAGTGAACTGCCTGGGTCTCAGCTTCCTGTCTGTACAACAAGGACAGTAACAGTTGCTCACTCACAGGGTTATCACGAACATCAGAGGAGTTAACACGTGCGCACCACATACAGCTGAGTCATTGTTATTGAACGCCAGAGCCTCAACATGGGGGAAAATTCCAGGTGTGATCCTGACAGTTCAGATGACTAAAGGCTGTTCTTGAGGCACCTGGGTGGCTCAGTCGACTGAGCGTCCCACTTCAGCTCAGATCATCATCTCACGGTTCCTGAGTTCAAACCCCGTGCTGGGTGCCATGGTGACAGCTCAGAGCCTGGGGCCTGCTTCGGATTCTATGTCTCCCTCTCTCTCTGTGTTCCTCCCCTGCTCAAGCTGTCTGTCACTCTCAAAATAAACAAACATTAAAAAAATAAAGGTTGTTCTTCAAATAGACTCAAGTTTGAGGGGTTTCCCCAAGGTCAGAGGTGGGGGTGGGGGCTACTGATTTCTTAGGAATCATTCTATTCTATTCTATTGACTCATATAGAACCCTATTCTGCATGTCTTCCTCTGACCTTCCTCAAACTTGGTCTCTCACAGTTCCCTTTCTCAGCCTTTGCACCCTCTGCATATATGGAAACCACCCTATGACCGCTTCCATGTCCACATAACATCTGTATATTCATAAGCTGTAATTTTATTTTAAATAAATGCACTCTCTATTTTTTTAAGCACTTCTTAAAAGGAAACTTTGTGTGCGCCTGGGTGACTCAGTCAGTTAAGCATTTGACTCTTGATTTTGGCTCAGATCATGATCTCACAGTTGTGGGATGGAGCTCCGAATCAGGCTCTGCTCTGCGCTGACAGTGTGAAACCTACTTCTGATTCTCTCTCTCTCTCTCCCTCTCTCTCTGCCCCTCCCCTGCTCATGCATGTGTGCTCCCTCCTTCTCTATATATAAATAAATACACCTTAAAAAAAAGGAAACTTTGCAGCACTTTATAAGTGGAAAGCCAGTTCCATGCATCGTAACAAAAAATGGAAATAAAACCAAAATTAATAAATCATACCTAGAATCTGCCATTTAATGTGGTCGATTGAATCTACCACAATGTGGTAGACTGGCCCCGATTAGCCATCCCCTAGCTGTGACACATCTTCCCTCTTCACAGCAAATCAAAGGGTAAAGAAGTAAATTCTAACTACCATGAGGCCATAGCAAAGGTGAAAGTGTGTGACGCCCATGAGCTTTTCCCTTTGCTGATTGTGCTTTTTTTACCTTTCACCGTGACAAATGGCAACCATAAGCACACCTACATGGTGAGTCCTGTGAGTTCTGCTGGTGAATCATCAGCCCTGTGGGTGGTCTTGGGGACTTAGAACACAGCCATCAAACCCTGGACCGGCAGCTATGACTACTGTTCTAGCAGAGGTGAGTACTATTAACATCCCTGGGGCTCCATGAGTAGCTGGGAAAAGACGATTTAATGTCAGGCTGGGTGTTCATTCCTTCACTCACCCATTCATTCAACGGTTCAACAAATACTTTTAAAAAGCTCTTATAGGGGCACCTTAGTGGCTCAGCTAGTTAAGCGTTTGACTTCGGCTCAGGTCATGATCTCGGGGTTTGTGAGTTTGAGCCTCCCTTCGGGCTCTGTGCTGACAGCTCAGAGCCTAGAGCCTGCTTCGGATTCTGTGTCTCCCTCTCTCTCTGCCCCTCCTCCATTCATGCACACTCTGTCTCTCTCTCTCTCTCTCTCTCAAAAATAAACATTAAGAAATCCAAAATAAATAAAAAGCTGTATATTGCAGATGTCATTTTGAGTGCCAAGACAGTCGAGGCCTGTGTCTTAATGGAGTTAATGGAGTGAAATGAAGGAGACAAACCAACAAACATAGGACAAAATATAGTTTGTGTTAATTCTATGAATTACATGAAATAGATCAACATGATAGCAACTGTGAGGCCACTTTATAGATGGGAGTGGTCAGAGGAGGTCTTTTTGAAAAGGTGGAATTTTGAGATAAGACCTGAAAGGTAAAAAGGAGCCAGTTATGCAAGAATTCATGGCAGAAAGAACAGCAGGTGCAAAGGCCCTGAGGAAGAACCAGGAGGCCAATGTGACCAGAGTGGTCAGACAAGGGAGAGAGTAACAGGATACAGGATCAGACAGTCATCCAGGGTCTTGAAAGCCACAGTGACATCTCTGGTGCACTGGGAAATTATGGGAGAGCATTGAGGAAGGGCGTGATATAATCCAATTTACATTTTCAAGGCATGACTGAAACTGTGGTGTCGGGAAACTGTAGAAGGGGCAAGATGTAAAATGGGAAGGTCAGTTCAGAGGCTGTTGCAATCGAGCAGCTAAAACACGATGGTAGCCTGGAATGAGGTGGTGGCGGCAGGCGGGGAGGGCAGTGGACAGATGCAGGATACACTTTAGAGACCAGGCTGAGAGGACTCACTAACGGACAGCATGCGAGAGGTAGGAAAGGGGAGGAATCGAGGCCGACTGTGGGACTTTGAGCCTGAGCAAACTATGTGCTCTATAGCGAATGAAGCGAGTGGACCAACTTTGTGTGTGTGTGAGAAAATCCAGAATTCTCTCTTTGGGGCATGTTAAATACTCGATGTCTGTGTTTCTGAGGTTAACACCAGGAGCGCCTAGGTTACCCAGATACCAGCATTCGGAAACTCTGGGGGTGACAGCTGGGTCCAGGAATCTGCTCACAAGAGTTCATGTATCTAGCAGAGGCAGTGGCAAATTATGCTCCTGGAACTGTCCGCGGTGCTGAACCGGCCAGGCCTGAGCTGTCCGCGGTGCTGAATCTCCAGGCGGACTAGCTGGAAAGGGTGCGCTCTCCCTCCTCCCTCTTCCCTCTCTCTCTCTCCCCTTCTTGCCGCCCTCACCCTCTCTCCCTCTTCTCTTTCTCTTCCTTTCTTGCCATCCTCACCCTCTCTTCCTCTTCTCCCTTTTCAAAGAGCCTATCTGCATCTGCCTGGGAAAACCCCTGTCGTGGCCTGGAAACAAAACTCTGGCTGTGGGGAGCACAGAAGAAAGCAGATGAGGGCGAAAACTGCAGAGTCATTTCTAAGAGGCAGCTTTGGCTCTTAAGACAGCAGGCCCTGGCTACAATCTGATTGGAATTATTAACATGGAGTTTCCAAGGCATCTCTGGTTGGGAGGAGGGGGATGGATGTACAAAAATCAAACAAGGGAAAAGTGCCCAGGATTTGGGCTGATGGTTACCTTGGGCTGGGGGAAAACAGAGGCGTTGCTATATGTGAGTTTTTGGAAAGGCCCTAGTTTTTATGTTGTGAGGTGGGGTCACAAGAAGGATATTACTATAGATTTATATAAATAGAGCATGGCTATATTTCATGCTAATGTGAATCATAAACATTTGAAGTCATGAGCATTGGGGGGGGGCATTTTTCTTTAATAAGATGAGAAGTCTCACAATTTAAAAATTCCTCAAAAATTAATACTTTTGAATATGACCAATTGTGTACATTGTAAACTACGCTTGTTATTATAATATCACTCTAGCTGGTAAAGAGACATACCAACCACCTTCTGTTAGGATTAGTCTTAAATTATGTGGCTTTTGAACTAAGTTCTTCAAGAATGAGTTCCTGGCATAAAATCCAACTACTGTGGGATGAATGAATGAATGAATGAGTGAATGAATGAATGAATGAATTTGTTCTTCCCAAAGTTCTGGTCACCAGGAAAGCCACAGCTGCTCCTACCACTCAAGAGACGGACATGTATAAACCACCCACTATGTGCTGGCTATTGCAGGGGGACACCCAGGATACCTGAGACATATCCCCTTCCCCTAAGAGAATGGTTTCCACACCCTTTCTAGAGGCAGGAAGCTTTGAGCCTCTGATGTGAGCTCTGACCAGCTCAGAGTCATTGAAGTCTGGCTTTTACACCTTATTTTTTTTTATGTTTATTTTATTTGAGAGAGGGTGTGAGAGCATGTGAGTGCAAGAGGGTCAGAGAGGGATACTGAGAATCCCAAGCAGGCTCCACGCTGACAGCACAGGGCCCAACATGGGGCTTGATCCCATGAACCCATGAAATCATGAGCTGAGCCAAAATCAAGAGTTGGACGCTTAACTGACTGAGCCACCCAGGCATCCCTGGCTCTTAACTACCCTTCTACCTTCCCACGGAGGTGCTGACCTGGTGGGTATTGACATTCCAAATTCCCTAAAGAAGTGAAGCTCAGTACATTGTGTATACATATATATATATCTTTTTTTCTTATTATTTGCCTCATCTTCTAGAATGTAGACTCCATGATGGTAGGAACTGTTTCTAGTTCATTCCTGAGCCTCTAGCACGTCAAACATTGGCACATACTGAATGTTCTATGAATGTTTTTATTTTTGAAGGATTAAATGAATGAAAAGTGATGTGTGTAAACACAAAATATCCCAATATCTTTTAGTTTTTAATGTTATTTTTTGAGAGAGCATAAGTGGGGGAGGGGCAGAGAAAGGGGGACAGAGGATCCGAAGTGGGTTCTGCACTGACAGCAATCCCCGAACAACGAGACCATGACCTGAGCCAAAGTTGGACACTCAACTGACTGAGCCACTCAGGGGCCCCCCCCAATATCTTTAAATTTTTTTCATTACTAATTTTAAGTAATCTGTACACCCACTATGGGGTTCGAACTCATGACCCCAAGATCAAGAGTCGGATGCTGTACCAAATGAGCCAGCCAGGTGCCCCAAAATATCCCAATATTTTAGTTTTTTTTATATTTATTCATTTTTGAGAGAGAGAGAAAGACAGAGCGCAAGCAGGGGAGGGGCAGAGAGAGAGAAAGACACAGAATCTGAAGCAGGCTCCAGGCTCTGAGCTGTCAGCACAGAGCTCAACACGTGGCTCAAACTCACGGACCGCAAGATCATGACCTGAGCCAAAGTCAGACTTAACTGACTGAGGTGCCCCTCCCAATATTTTAATGATGGCAACTCATTAAATTAAAAAGATGAGTGGACCAACACAGCAGCTGGCTGGAGTGCCCCATGTCTGTCCAGCTGAATCATCTAAGATCATGGAATTCTTATTGAGCAAAATTCTGCATGAGAACACTCCAGGGGCAGGTGATGTGTTGTTTCCCACTCTGGCCTTTTGGCTGTGGCCCAGAAGACAGGGCCACATGGCATTTGACTAGGAATCCTGGCAGCAAGGATTATCCCACAAAGAAGAGATTCTACTTCGTTCTTTTTAACAACTCCAGGGAATCAATCCCACTATGTGGCTGCATCTAGTTATGTGGTCCTTCCCCCAGTTGGCAGACATTACGGTTATTTCCAGAGGCTGGTCGTTCAGGAGCCTCGCACCTCTTGGGAAAGGCCCGAATTCAACTTGTAAATAGCCAGGATTTAACCCTGGGGCAATCTGTATCCAAAGAGCTGTTTGTTTCACTACCACTGAAAATTCTTCAGTTTATTCTGGAGGGAAAAGATGGATGATCGAAATGAGAAAATTCCCCTAGTTGCCTACGACCCTAAAGTATCTAGTCACCGGGGGGGTGTGGATGAAACGGTAAAACAGCAGAGTTGCCGAGTCTGCTTAGAGAAATTGTGTCCTCCTCCACACTGTCACTTGGGCGATCTTATTACCTTCATTTCACAGAATAAAACAGAGCTTTCTGGACTGATATGGAAAGGTCTTGAAGACACACCGTTGCGTGGAAATACCGCACGGAAAAAAGCAGACTGCAAAACCACAGACGCGGCCTGACATCCCTCATGAAAGCCCAACAACGTGCAAAACAATGCTATTTCCCACGGACGGACGGATGTGTGCAGAAAGGCTTGCCAAACTTAAAACACAACAGGCATTTAAGAGAAAAGGCTCATAAGACTACCAAGTTTAAAGGCTACATTTGTTCACTCACACTGAAAAACCAGTACTTTTGTTAAATGATGATCCAGCCGGAACACTTACCTGCAAAATCTCAGCATGGCTACACTCGGGGATTACAGGTTTACAGGAAGGGTGTTATTTCCTGAGGATCGGGATGAGACAGAGTGGCCTTGTTCTATCTGCTGAATTTCAGCCTGCAAACTAATGTTTCTTCCTGACAGCAGTATGCTGTGAGTGCGACGGTTTTCTTAAAAAGGTAAATCCTCAAATCCAAAGATACTGATAATTTTAAGGCATATTTCAACGTTAGAGATAGTAGAATATAAAAAAAAAGTACACCTTAGCATCAAAGAAATATGATATACAGACTTAATTATTAAAACTTATTCAATGATAATAGTATATGTAACACAGTAAGAGACCTCTATATATTTGGCATTGTTATTACGGGATGGGTAAAACCGGCCACACTGCTCTCTGGATAAGGAGAGTGAATCGATGCATTTCTGGATATGCACATGGAAACTGCGTCCGTCTCTATGGGTACAGATGTGTCTGTCCGTGAGAAGGAAAAGCATCCTCCCGGAGATCCCCAAACCCACCAGCTAGCTACTCACCGCCAGAGCAGAGGGCTGGGGCCGACCCAGTGAGATCGGCAGGACGTCTTGCTTTATCAATACGTCTTGACCTTTAACAAAGAAAATATGTTTATTTACTAACTGTCAAGAAATAAAATAAGATCATACTCTTTAAAAGGGATTCGGAGAAGGCGAGCCCCCCTCTGAGAGCTGGGATACGAATGGTCTTGCTCACCCCGGTTCCCATTGCCTTCCGATAGCTATCAACCCGGGTCGCCTGCCTCCCGCAGCCAGGCAGGAGCGGAGCTGTGATTCAGACCTGAGACACTGGCTCTAAAGCCTGCCCCCCTCCTGCTCCGCGGGGGAGACTACTTCTGGAAGCTCTTCGGCACCAGGGCAGACACCTCTCCTCCCCTGGCTCACCCCTCCCCCGCTCCATGGCACATTCCTGAGGAGAGGGGGGCTGGGCCAAGACTCTGTCGACTTTGTCCAGTCTTTGCATTGGGTCCCCTCAGGGGTCTTCTTCTCCCAGAGAGGGTCCTGGATCCATTCTTGGGCAGCCAACCTGCCTTTTCTTTCCAACTGTGAGAGGTGGTTGACTGGCATGGAAACCCTCCCTCGGGTGCAGAGGGAAAGAGGGTCCTACCGTTTGATTCCCTTGTTTGCTGGCCCTGTCAGGATCAGATGAGATGAGGGTGTGTGTGTGTGTGTACATGTAGGACATCTCTTGAAGGCTCTGGAGAGAGAGAACGCAAGTGGGAGAGGGGTGGAGAGAGAGGGAGACACAGAATCCGAAGCAGGCTCTAAGCTCTGAGCTACCAGCACAGAGCCTGTCATGGGGCTCCAACTCATGAACCAAGAGATCATGACCTAAGCCAAAGTTGGACGCTTAACCGACTGAGCCACCCAGGTGCCCCTAAAACTACTTTTTAAAATCAAAGTCATGTACCTACATAATTAAAAAAAGTCTGAGTGACAAATACATGAAAGGCACGCTGCCTTACTTTCAATACTACCCTGTAGCTTGTACAATTTCATTGTTAGTTTTTCTGAAAGGCACCAGGCGGTCCGGTTTCAGATACGATACTTCAGATAAGAAGTATGCTCTGTTGTCTCTGCCACTGCAGTGTTTCAATAAACGAGTAGCGTAGAAACAGTAGCGTTTCTTCTCCTACTGTGTGTACTGCTAATCAGGGCTCGGCTCAGATGTCACCTTCTGAGAGAGATCTTCTCTGACGGCCAAAGCTGAAGCCGCCTCCCCCCTACCCCGCTCTCCACTCACTGCCTCTGATCCCACTCAGAAATTAGCACTAGTGGCTCCCTAAGACAGGCACTTCGGCTCGCTCGCTGCTGGATTCCCAGCTCCGAGGGCTGTGCCTGCACAGAGAAGGTCCTCAGATATTGACTGAGTGAAAGACTCCCTGGTCACCCCGAAGCCTCCTGTCCCTGGAGATCCTGGTTATCAAAGGACGCAGGAAATAGAAGTATTCATATATCAGACATCCACTTTATTTCTTAGTCTCTCTCCCCCACTACTAAAGGGGAAAGAAGAAGAAAAAAAAAACCTCAGGCTCCTTCTTGACCCAGTTATCCCCCCCTCCCTCCTCCCACACACCTCTGCGCGCACCAGCCTGCCGGCGCCACACCAGCCTGCCGGCGCCACGGTGAACCCAGCGGTGAAAACAACGCCAGCTTCGCACCTGCCTCTCCTCCTCCTCCTCCACTTCTGTCCCTCTCCTCGCCTTCTCTGTAAAGCAGGTGATCACTTATAAATAAACACCCACATCTCTCCAGGCAGTTCTTTAAGAAACTTGAGCAAAAGAAAGATCCATCCTATGAATTTTCATGCCTTGGGAAATATTTGTTGGGCAAATAAATATCTATGATGAAAGAATGGAAAAGGTATTGAACCTCCTTTAGTGGTGCTGGGGGGGGGGCGGAAGTGGATGGATGTAATTCCCCCCTAATATCTCTCCCTGGTCTTGGGAGACCAATAAACACTAGGGAAACTTGTTCTGATACCAGGCATGGAGTGGAGTTGCACTTGAACCTCACATCAACCTTAGGAGGTGATGATAAAATTATTATGATGTTAATGGCCACACATAACAGAACCCATGTGCCCAGAACTGCTGTACACGTCTCACTGCGTGACTCCTTTTGTCCTTCACAACAACACTGCGAGTTACACACTATCCCTATCCCCACTGTACAGATGAGGAAACTGAGTCAGGGAGAAACTAAGTCTCCTTCCCAAAGTTCCATTTTTTTAATATTTATTTTTGAGAAGAGAGACAGAGCACAAGTGGGGAAGGGGCAAGAGGGATAGAGGTAGACGCAGAATCCGAAGCAGGCTCCAGGCTCTGAGCTGTCAGCACAGAGCCTGATGTGGGGCTCGAACTCACAAACTATGAGAGATCATGACCTGAGCTGAAGTTGGATGCTTAACTGACTGAGGCACCCAGGCGCCCCCCACATGGTTCCTTAACAGGGAAGTGGCAACACCACAATCTGAAGGAACAGTGCTCTGGCTGGACGCTCTCACGACGCTGCCAGAGGCACCTCATTCATCAGAACCTAGGTGCTTGGCCAAGCCTAGCTGCAAGGGAGGCTGGGAAATGCAGCTAAAACCTAGGGGTTCTAGCATTGTGGAAGAAGTGGAGACAAGACACTGGGGGGGCAAAGCATGGTCTCCACCCCCCACACACACTTTGACCTTCTTCCATCCAAAAATTCAGCTCAAGGCCACTGCCTCTGAAGGGGGGGCAGTAGCAGAGACAGGCATTCTCACACACTGGTGGTGGGAGTGCCACTAGGGAAAGCCCTTCGGGAAGGTGTATTATTCAACTATTTCAAACTGATACTATCTCCAGGTAGATGGGGTCTCCAACACCCCGCTAGTGGCAGAGAATTACTTGGTGGTATGGTGGGGGGGGGGGGCACATGCTGGAATTGGTGACAGAATCAGAAGGTCTAACTTCCAAACTCCTATGCCATCATTTCCACCATATTCTATTGGCCGAAGCAAGCTACAGGGACAGCACAGATTCAAGGAATGGGAAAACAGAGTCTAACTCTTGGTAGCAAGGGATGGAACAAATGTGTGGCCATTTTTAATATTCTAAAGAGAAAGTTTTAAAAGGAAAAAGAAAAGGCAGGCTGGGGGCAGAGAAGAGGAAAGAGTAATGACGTGAAATACACACCCAAAAACCAGTTCACGGGAAGAGATCGTGTATGACCACACAAGCGTGCCCCTGGGCAGCAGAGGGAGCCTTCGGGAGAGGGGAGTTCTGCTCTGCCCATCCCTTCTCTGCGAAATCCGGGATTTCTTAGCTTCGATCCAAGTAGAGACAAAAACACAGCCACGCGCCAGTCCCCGCCTTGCAGACCCTTTCCTGAACTCCACTCCGTAGCGGAAGCCCCGCCTCCTCCTGCAGTCAATTCTACTGTAGGTGTCAAGTTTCTCGGGCACCTGGCACATAGTACCCACTCACTAAGTGACGGCGGTAGTGAGAGTTGTGGAGATACACTGTAAGAGGGCACACCCCACGAACATACGGGGAGGCCCCAATGGGTTAACCCATGTCTCCTGTCTAAAACAGTCCCTGGCACTTAAGACCCAGGAAGCCCGGTATTGCTGTTGTTACTGTTGTGGCTGTAGGGTTTTCAAGAGGACCCGCCAAACGGTTACAAAACACAAGAGAAGCTTAGCATAGACAATAAAAATAGCTAACTAAGGCTTCAGAGCTGCACCGCTGAGAACAGCAGCCAGGGGCCGCATGTAACTGTGACAACTTACATTAGTTAAAATTAAACGCAGCTAAGTTCAGTTCCACGGCCGCGCTGGCCACATCTCCAGGGCATCAGGCGGTGCGGACACAGAGCATCGGGGACTCGAGCAGGAGGTCTGCGGGACAGCGCGGCTTTACAGGGTCCCTTAGAGGTCCTTGGAGAAGAAGGCTGTGTGAATGACCCTGCAACCCACAGAGCAGCCCTACAAGGTAGGTTTCTGCACACGCAACCTCTCTGCAGCTGAGAAAATGACAACACTGGTCCAAGGACGCGCAGCTGGGATCTGAACCCAGGCGGCCCTGTGTCAGAGACCCTGCTCCCACCCGTTTGTAACCAGTCACCTTCTGACGGTTTCTTTCATCGCCCTTCCTCCCTCCTCCTGTGCCTCACCGTCCACCTAGCCTCCTCCCCTCCCCAGCTCCTCCCGGATCCCCTTTCCAGCTCCCCTTTCTCCACCTCCTCTCCCCCCACTCGCCCCTCCTCTCTTCCTTCCTCCAGCTGTGCTCCTACCCGGTCCTTTCCAACCGCCTCTCCTTCTATAGCTTCCTCTTCCTACCCTCCCTTCCCTCCTTCGCTCACCTTCCCTCCTCTTTCTTCCCACTGCCCTCCGCCCTCCTCCTCCCTCTCAGCCCCTCGCAGCCTACCCTCCCTCTCCTGCTTCCTCCTGCCCTCCTCCCGCTCCAAGTCCCACCCCTTACCTCTTCCCTCCAAGACCTTCCCTCCCTTCGTCCCCCTCCAAGCCCCTCCGCTTACCTCCTGCGTCCTCCTTCCAAGCCCCTCCCTCTCCTCCTCCCCACTCCTCCCTCCTGTCCTCCTTACTTGAAGCTCTTCCCCTTCCCTTCTCCTCCCTCTAACCCCTCCCTATCCACCTCCCTCCCCTCTCCTTCCTCCCTTATCCTCCCTCCTACCCGCCTCGGAATCCTCACCGTGGAGGTTTCTGGAAGCGCGGAGGGGGGCGTGGCCCCCCCGGGGCCAGGGCGGGAGAGGCGAGGCGCGCAGGTGCAGGCCGTGTTCTCCCCGGGACAGACCGCGGAGTGACCCTAGCCGCCGCCATGTGGCCGCTGGTGGGTAGGCCAGGTATTCGTCGTGGCGAGGAACCCGGAAGTGGCTGCGAATCCCCCGCCCCTCCTTGCCTCAGTTTCCCCGCCCGGACAATGGGTGCGAGACCAGCACCTGGGCGGGGCTCGCGGCTCCCTCCGTCCGAGCTGCCCTGGTTGTCGCTGTTGTTTAAGTAATAGTAACTAGCGCCGCCGCTGGCAGTTTCGGAGCTTGAACTTGCTGCGTGCCGGGCGTCGAGCTCCGCGCCTGGGTCAGCTCCCCACCGAGCGGGGTCTCTCCTCCCCGCAGTGTCGGCGCCGCGCGGAGCTCCTCGGAGGTGCAGACCCCTGAGCCCCGCCCGGGGAAGACCCGCCCGGATTCGTGGGGGGCGGAGCCTGGGGCTTCTGGTGCTCTCGCGAGATGCTGCCGCGCACGCCCGTGGAAACCGGAGAGACACCTGTTATCTTCTTAAACCGCACAGGAGCTCCCCTCCCGCTCCGCACTAGGATTTTGCCCCCTTTGTACATGTGGAAACTGAGGCAGAAAAATGAAAAGCCCGTCCCCTTCTCCAGTAGTGGAAGTTTTGCAATTTAGTAACCACACTTTGGAAGCCCTTTGCCCGGCACCAACTCACACCGACCCTATAAGATAGGGGTATTAGGTCCCTCACCTTACAGATGGGAAAACAGGTTTATATGCCGATGTGTAACAATGATATATGTATAATGAGCTTACATATATATTACACACATGTATACAGTATTTAGTGTGCGTGCTTAAATGCCATATACAGGTATATATGGTGCTTGGTACCATAGCACAACATGTATAGAGGTATCATTTATCACATAGAGGGATTGTAGCAGGATTTGGCAGAGTCCTGACACGGAGGCTTTCCTTTCCAGGAAGCAATTTTATCCCCTGCCCACAGTTCAGTTGAGTTCCTACCCAAAGACCTGAGCCCTGAACACCACGTGGCGTGGTTTTCCGTATATCTTTTACATTTTTGTCTCCCATATACGGTAACACACAAACACGCAGTCCGATTAAGTGGTCTCATGTTACAAGGTCGTGAGGGATGTTGTCACATCCGTGAATAGAAAGGTTGCCTTGAGTTTTTTTTTTTCCTTAGGGAGGGGACGCTACCACAGTATATGTGATATTTAGTGTATGACTGGACCACATATAGCGTATGTATGATATTTAATATGTATAAATCGTATATACACGTCATGTATATTCATATATATCATATACGTATGATATATATGGTCTTTAGTGTGATTACGCCTCATACACAGGGCAATATGGTATTTAGAGTATACGTACAGGGCGTTTGGTGGGAAGGAAGACCAGTTAAAAATGCAGGTTCTGAGACTCTGTGGCCCCAGGTGACCTAAAAGACCCTGGTCTCCTCCGCTTTTGTATTTCCCGAGTTTCTTATCATTTAAAAGGACCTGTCGTTGCTGTGGAAATTCAGTTTGGCCGCTCCGTGGTAAGCTGAACACGGAATTACCACGTGACCCAGGAGTTCCACTCGGGTGTGTATATGCCTCCAAGAAGTGAAAACAGGGACTCCGAGAACCCCTTGGCCGTGCATATTCACAGCAGTACTACATCGCCAGAAGGCGGACACAACCCAAATGTCCACGCAGACGAATCCGGGCAGGTCTTCCCGGGCGGGGCCCAGGGGTCTGCACCTCTGCGGAGCTCCGCGCGGCACCGGCACTGCGGGGAGGAGAGACCCCGCTCGGTGTGGAGCTGGGCACGCAGCAAGTGCACGCTGTGAAACTGCCGGCGGCGGCGCTGCAGTTACTATTACCTAAACAACAGCGACAACCAGAGCAGTTCGGACGGAGGGAGCCGTGGATATTATACAGCCGCCGAGAAGGGCGAAGGCCTGACACACACTATGGCATAGGTGAACTCTGGAAACATCGTGCTCAGTGAAAGGAGCCAGACACAGACGCTCATGTACCGTGTGATTCTGTTTATATGACATGTCCGGAGCAGGTAAGTCCGTGGAGACAGAAAGCAGACCCATGGTTGTCGGGGGCCAGGGCCAGGGGAAGGAAAGACAGAGTGGGGAGAGACCGCTTAGTGGGTACAGGGTCTCCTTTTGGGGTGATGGAGATGTTTTGGTTTGGAGGTGGACAGCAACGATCAGTATACAAATTGTCTATGAGTTAAATGCTGCCGAATTGTACACTTTAAATTTGGAAAAATGGTAAATTTTATGTTAAGTGTATTTGACCAAAAGAAACCGGGTGGGGGGGGGCTTGTTGTAGATCAAATCCTACGCAGAGTCCTGGGATAAAGGCTAATAGTAAAAGGAATCCCGGTTTAGTGGGAGGGGAGGGGAGGGGTATTATATATACAGATGGTAATAATAAAGTAAAATTAAACAGGGGCACCTGGCTGGCTCAGTCAGCAGAGTATGCAACTCTTGAGCTCATGGTTGTGAGTTCAAGGCTACGCTGGGCATGGTGCTTACTTGAAAAAGAAAAATATTAAAATATGTCCATATTCTTACTATGTGGCACACACTTTTTTAAGAGATTTACCACTTGCTGAAACCTCGGAATGAGCCTGTGTGACGGGCACCTCATCCTCATTGTCCAGATGGGGAAACTGAGGCACGTGGAGGTGAAGTCACTTGCCCAAAGATACACAGCAGGTAAATGGCAGAGCTGGGATTTGAACCCAGGTTTCAGGCTTCTGTGGCCTGACACCAGCCCAGGGTCAGGGTGACATCTGTCAGAGGGGAGCTGTGAACAAGGTCTGGGTGCACACAGAGGACAGAGGCCTTGCTTGTCTCCAGAGCCCCGTGAGCTGGGCCCGGGATGGTGGGCCTGTGTCTGATCCTGCCTGGGAGAGATGTCCCCGCTGCCCACCTCCCCAGCCACACCGTGCGTGTCTAGGTAGCGTGGACCCATGTGGTGTGGCTGCCGTGTCTCTGTGTCTGTGGATGAGAAGAGGGTGTGGCTGTGGGTGTCACTCTGTGTTTTCGCTGTGTGTGTATCTGTGTGTGTGTGTGCGCACGCACACACACACATCCCAGAGGCAGAGCTAGGCTTGGTCCCTCACTGTCCTCCGTCTCTTGTTCTCCCTCCACCTCGCCCCCCCCCACGGCCGCCACGCCAGCCTCCAGACTCCGCCACTAGCCCCCCATCACCTGGGCAGTGAGGGACGGCCGCCCAGCTGCTGGCTGACAAGGCCCTGGTGAGTAGTGCTGTCCCTTCACCCCCCTCATGGGTGGCTCAGGCTGGGTGGCCAGAGAACTGAATGAGCCTCTGTCGGCTGGGTCCCCTCCAGGGCCCATCTCCCCATCACCTGGGGCAGGGCGGTCACAGGTACGATTTTGTGTCGAGTCCTGTGGGTCCTCATAAAGAATCATCAAACCTGGGGATGGCCTTAGGGACTCTCCCACAGCCTTGGCCTCCACCCTGTAATAATAACGGTCAGCGTGATCACAGCTGTTTCTTGAGAACCTACTATGTGCCCAGCTCTGTGCTGGTGTGCAGGGGGTCTTCCCTGGGATGACCCACGGAAGCCAGCTCCCTGCCCCACCTCCCCCACGGGCCTGGGTGGCCCAGATGACTTTGTCAGGGACGTGGCTGTCACCCAGGAGGAATGGCAGCAGCTGGAGCCGGTTCAGACGGACCTGTACGGAGATGTGATGCTGGAGACTTCCAGAACGGGAGCGCTTCCTGGTTCCTGGGCAGTGCCTTCTCTGTCCTGGCATGGAGGAGGGGTTGGGGGCGCTCTCTGGGACCCCTCTTATGAGGCCCGTTTATAATCCCATTTGGGAGGGCTCCGGCCTGGTGACCTACTCACCTCCTAATGTCCCCACCTCTAACGCGGTCACCTGGGGTTTTGGATTTCAACCCAGGAATGCGAGGGAGGGGACACAAACATTCAGTCTTCATTCTAGAACCCTTGGGAAGCGCGTGAGGGGGCCTCTCTTTGCGTTACCTGCTTCCCAGCCCTCCTCTCTCCTAGCGCTGGAAGCAGGCTCCACGGTGATGTTCGTGGTTTTGGTCTCTTTCAGATCCGGAATTCAGGCCTGACAGGGAGAGCCCAGAGGAGGCTGTGCCTGCGGGAGCGTGCCCGGGGCTGACCCTGGAAGAGCTGGGAGGGGGCCGCCTGTGGTGCTCTGTGACACGCGCCACAGTTAGGGCCCCCGCAGAACATCCGCCCAGAGATCCCCCGCCAGGAATTCAGAAGGGGAGGAACCCGACAGCTGTGACCCGCAGAAGGCCGCCGAGAGCCCCTGGCGGCCAGGAGCCCTGCGTGTGCAGGGAGTGCGGGGAGGCCTTCGCGCAGCGGGCCGAGCTGGCGCAGCACCGGCGCACGCGCGCGCGGGACACGCCCTTCGCGTGTGGCGAGCGCGGGAGGCGCCTCCGCAGGAACGCGGGCCTCGCGGCGCACCGGCGCCTGCACACCGGGGAGAAGCGTGCACCGAGCGCGGCAAGGCCTTCCGGCAGCGCGCCTACCTCACGGGGCACCGGCGCGCGCACACCAGCGAGCTGCCCTACCCGTGAGGTGACTGCGGCCGGGCCCGCGCCCTCCTCGCCAGCCTGGCGGACCAGCAGCGCGTCCACACCGGGGAGAATCCCTGCGCGTGTGACGTGTGCGCCAAGCGCTTGTCGCTGCCCAGGCACCAGGGGGCGCGCACGGGCGCCGGGTGTGCCGGAAGGCCTTCTGCAAGAAATACAGCCTGGTCAACCACCACCGCACGCACGCGGGCGAGCGGCCCTTCAGCTGCTACGAGTGCGGCAAGGCCTTCGCGCAGAGCGTGAACCCGCTGGGAACCGGAAGCCGCACGGCGGCGACAAGCCGACCAGTGACGGCAGCGCGCCGGGCGCTTCACCAGGTCGTCGGCGCTGGTCCTGCACCCGCGCAGCCACACGCACTCAGGCAAGGCCTTCCTTCCGCCAGAAGGAGCACCTCTCCATCCACCTGAAGATCCACACAGGTGAGAAGCCCTACCACTGCAGCGAGTGTGGCAGAAGCTTCCGGAAGATGTCCTTCCTGTTGTAGCATGAGGCCATCCGCAGCGGCGAGAGGCCCTTCCGGCGCGCCGTGTGCGGCAGGGCCTTCGTGCAGAAGTCCACCCTGGCCCAGCACGGCAGGATCCTCACAGGAGAGAAGCCCTACCGGTGCGCGCAGTGCGGGATGGGCTTCCGGCACCGGCCCGCGCTCACGGCGCGCGGGAGACTCCACACCGGGGAGCAGCCCCACGAGTGCAAGGCGTGCGGCAAGGGCTTCGGGCGCATCGGGAGCCTCACCTGCCACCAGAAAATCCACATGCCCGGGGAGGTGCCCCACCGCGGGTGCCGCACACGGCGATGGCCTTCCTCCCAGACAACCAACAGCTGAGCCTCGGGTGGTGGCCTGATGGCCAAGTTTCAGACTTCTCTCTCTTTAGACCTAACTTAGGGACTTCAGAGATGCCCACAGGCCTGGTGCCACGTTCCTGAGCATCTGGTAAGGACAGGTGACAGCAGGGCCTGCTTTGTGGATGTACAACCTGTGCAACCACACAGGCCGCATATCGGTCTCCTGCTCTGCTGTCACCGTCTTGAATCCTCCAGTCCCAAGTCAGAGATCAGAGACCAGGGGTTAGCAAACCACAATCCAGAGGCCAGACCTGCGTTTACATGGCCTGCAAAGCAAGAATGGTTTGTAACTTTTGGAAGGGTTGTACAATAAAATGGAAAGAATATGAGAGAGCTCCTGTGACCTGCAAAGCGTGAAATATTTACCATCTTGGGGGGAGGGCACTTGGGTGGCTCAGTTGGTTAAGCCTACGATTCTTGTTTTGGTTCAGGTCATGATCCCACAGTTTGTGGGATCAAGCCCCACATTGGGCTCTGTGCTGTCAGTGCAGAGCCTGCTTGGGATTCTCTACTGGCTCATTCTCTCTCAAATAAATAAACATAAAAAATACATATATTGGGGAGGCTCAGTCGGTTAAGCATCTGACCTTCGCTCAGGTCATGATCTCATGGTTTGTGGGTTTGAGACCCATGTTAGGCTGTGTGCTGACAGCTCAGAGCCTGCAGCCTGCTTTGGATTCTATGTCTCCCTCTCTCTGCCCCTCCTGGCTCTCTCTCTCTCTCTCTCTCAACAATAAATAAACATGAAACAAATTTTTTTAAAAAAATATTTAACCATCTGGGCCTTCACAGAAAGTTTGCCAACACTTGGCCATCAAACAACAGTAATTTGTGGGAATTTCAGACTCTTTTTCACCACGCTGTGCCAAGGTCTCTGTTTGGTCTCATGGTCTCCTTTGGTGACACTCTCTGGGTGGGCTCCTCCGCCTCAGGTAGAGGGATTCTGAGAGGAGATGGCTTCATTCTTTCAGCTCTGGGCTTTACTGTGGGTCTGACTGGCCACTGTCCTTGGTCCTGAATCCCACTGGCTATCTGTGTACTTGGCATTTCAAGAACAGAATGAAGGAGATTCTCTGTTCGGTGGCTGCTCGCTTGGAGCAGGGTCTGGGGACTCTCACGCGAGGGAAGTTTGCGCGGCGGGAGCTCTATGTAGCTCCTTCTGTTCGCTGTCTCAGTTTTACTCTGGCTGCTGTAGCAAAGCATCACAGACCAGCGGGGCTTAAAGGACGGAAATCTATCTTCCCGCGGTTCCGTAAGCTGGAAGTCTGAGATCGAGGTGTCCACAGGGTTGGTGCTTCCTGAGGCCCCCTTGGCTTGCAGACGGCAGCCCCCTCGATGCTGCTTCACGTTATCCCGCTGGGCCTGTGTGAGCCCCTGGCATCTCTGTCTCCTTAGAAGGACACCAGCCATTGGATTAGGATAAGGATCCCGCTAAGGCCCTATCTCCAGACAGTCTCATTTTGAAATTACTGGGCATTGGTATTTCACATACAACTTTGGAGGAACACATTCAGTCTGTCACATCCCCAAAGGGCTAGAGATTTGATCTTTGATAACCGTAGCTGATGTCTACATGGTACCCACCCTGTGCTCACTCTGCTTCCTTCTTTTATGGTGTGCAGCAATCCGGGGACACAGCAATCCTGTGTGAGACCACCTTCCCCCCTTGCATCCAGGAGGGGACAGCGACCACCCCTCACCTGTGGACAGCGAGGAGAGGGATGTCAGACTGCCACCTGCCCTTCCCCAATCTGTCCCCTGGATGCCGACCCCCAGGTGTCTCCAGGCGTGGTGGTGCAAGACGGTGGAGGCAGCTACCGTGAAGCAGGGTCTCACAATTGGCTGTGAGGAAGGACGTCCCAGGCCTTTGGGGTTCTCGCTGCATTTAGTCCACGCTGACCCAGGTCTGTGACCTCACCCATCACCTCCACCCTGTGTGGGCGGTCAGGCACCCTCCCTGTTTAACGGACAAGGAGGCCCCCGGAAGCTCAGTGTTCACCACCCAGGAAGTGTCAGGACCAGCACCCGAACCCAGGATCCGCTGACCCCAGAGCCAACTCGATCACTCTGCGATGCCACACAGGCTACAGGCGAGGGGTCTGGTCTGCTTCTTCCCCCTGCCCCGACCCCAGATGTAGCTTGTGTGGCCTGTCCCGTTCTGGCCCAAGTAGCATTTCTTAAAGAAGTAGGGAAATTGGTGCCATTTAGAAAACAGAAACATTGCAAATAAAAAGTCTGTCTTTTCAGCTCCCAGATCTCAATATTCCCAAAGTATTAGTGCTCTGAGCCTCAGTTTCCTCCACCGGAAAACTGGGGTAATATAGTACTCTAGATAGGAATTATTTATTAATAAGTATTTATTATTGAAAACAAAAGAGCACTATTCTATCTTTGCTATTTATTGTCGACAATAATAGAGCACAGTCATCACTAATAAAATAATAGAATCTTATCAAGGCTGTAGACGAGGTAGGTACTGGACGACGCACGTGCGGGACTCAGAGGGCTTCATGTTCACAAGAATTCCATCCAGCGTGTTGGGGTTGGTGGGGACAGTAGTGATTAGTCTGCAGTTTGAGAGAGGACTGTTCTGCTCCTGTAATTCCAAAACTTCCAGAGATTCCCGGCTTTGCCTGGGAAGGCTTGGCACCGCCTCACTGGGTTTCTGCAGAATGAGCCTCCGTCTCCCCCACCTCTGAGGTGGTGGGTTGGGGCCCACCCTCCTGGTCTGACCATTCCCAGGCCAGGAATCCAGGGCTACGAGGGGGAGTTGGCTGACCGGGAGACCCCCTTCTCAGATTCTGGGGCAGATTCTGACTCATTCATTCAGCAAACATTTATGGAGTGCCTACTGTGTACCAGGCACTGTTATAAGTCCTGGGGAAACAAGGGTGAGCAAAACAGATGAAGTCCAAAGCTCTGCCCTCATTCCTGTGAAGAAGACAGGTACCAAGGGGTGAGGCGAGAAGGGGCAGCGGCTCCCCTTCCACTCCCTGCCACCTTGTCTGTGAAATTGGGACGGGGACGGGGACAGAGACGGGCCCTGGGGGGCACTCATTCTATGGCAGCTCCCGGGCGCCGGGACGAGGGCCACCCTGAGCCCGGATAAGGATCGTGCGGAACTTACATACAAGAGCCACGGGGCAGCAGGGGTGAGGGAGAGGAGCGTGAAGCGAGAGCAGGAGAGCCAGCCGGGGCTGAGCTCGGCCCAGACCGGGTACCTGATGTTCTGGGAGAACTGGGCAGGACAGGGAGCATGTGGCAGGAGACAGGGGTGGCCTCGTCTCAGCAGTGCGATGAAGATGCCCACAGCGCGTGGCCCCGGGACGGCGCCGGTGGTGGAACGGAAGGAAGCACAGGTGCGTGGGGATGATCACGCTGGCTCTAGTGGCCGGACACCCAGCCCCTCCGTGCCCAGCAGGGTAGGCTTCCATGTGCCCCCTCCTGACACCTCTCAAGGCCACCGCCCAGCCTGCATGCATGCGAGGGGAGCCAGCCGCCAGCAGAACCCCAGCGGAAGCCACGTGGGCCACGTCTGGTCCGGCTCCAAAGGGCAGACCTGCCTCCTCAGAGCGGTGTCACTGGACTGCTGGCTGGAACACACTGACCGGCCGGCCCTGGACACGTGTCCTCAGATGGACCTAGCTGACCACTGAGGGCAGAACTGGGTTTGTTTTCTTTGTAGGAGAGAGAGCAGAGACAGAGAGAGCGAGGGAGCTGTGTTCTCAGAGGCTCTATGTTGTCGGGTCCACTTGTGATGCCTGAACAACAGCCCTGGAGACCTCACTGCCCCGTTTCAGGCTGCAGCAGCTGCAGCCGGGGCTCAGTCCCTCTCCAGCCACTGTTCACACTTGTCATTGCTCGCCACAGGGCCTTTGCACACGCTGCTGTGGATTTCAGTCACCACGGACAGCTGTGCCCCACCCCTTCCAAGCACCCGCAGAGAGGCATGGAGTGTGGGGCCACGGACAAGCAAGAGAGTGTCAGCTATGGGGGGGGACACCCTCTGGTTGACCCCATGCTGCCCTGCCCTGTATCAGGGTTAACGCGAAGACAGAGGCCAGGCCTTCCTGGCGACCTCAGCAGGGACAGCATTTCCCGAAGAAAACGTCCCATACAGCAGCACAGCCTCACTCTGAGGACGAGCGTCAGGGCGGCCATGAGACTTTCAGCCCCATGAACCCCCCAGGGCCTGACGACACGGGGCCACCTCCCCTGCACGCCCCCCCACTTGCTCTGGAGTGTAATCTGGATGCAAGGACCCCATGTCCACATCAAGCACACAGTGCTCCGGCCCTTCTGGGCTGTCTTCCCAGCTCCTTGCTGCCTCTAGGAACGAGGGCGAGACCCAGATCCAGGCCAAGCAGCACACGGCGTTTCTCTGGTCACGGGAGTCAAGTTTGCGGTGAGTCCGACAGAACGCAGCTCAGGGAGTGTGCACTGCCTGCCAGAGCCCTGTCTCCACCCAGACAGCCGGCATAGGAAGGGAGGGCCAGACAACCAGAGCACCAGAGCTACGGTTCTGATGCTGTGCGCCTGGAACAAGCCTACCCTGATGCCCGCCCGGCTGCCAGACACCCGGAAAACTGCCCGCCTTGATGACGAGCTCCTGCATGGTCCCGTTTCCTAATCATGACACAAAGTGCATACTGATAGAAATGACTTCTCAAATGAATGGTTTATTCTTGGTGGACACCAGCGTCAGGACACGCAGGACATTCAGAAACACCAGGAAACTTGGGACAAGTGGCATCGAATGTTAAAACAAAAAGGGGCAGTGTCAAAGGCCCCCCGAGAAAGGAGACTCTGGGGAGCTCTTCATGTAAACAAAGCATCACATCAGCCTTAGGAGACTCACTCGAGCTACCTTCAAATTCAACTGCAAAAGCAGCTATAAAAGCGGGCAGTCTGTGCTCAGAAACGCATACTGACTAAACCCAGTTAAGAATTTAAACCTGAATCACTTGCCCTTAAACCTGAATCACCTGCCACAAGCAGGGGACTGATTTTGATGGGAGAACTCGTTCCTGTAACTTTTGCACCCAACAACGGTTTAAAATGACACTGGTCTCTGGGGGCCCATGGGCGGCTCAGCCAGTTGAGCATCTGACTCAATTTGGGCTCAGGTCACGTCCTCACTGTTGATGAGATCCAGGCCTGTGTCGGGCTCTACGTTGACAGCATGGACCCTGCTTGGGATGCTCTCTGTGCCCTTCCCCCACTCTCTCAATAAATAATCTTTTAAAAATTACACTTCTAAAAGTTTTATTGTAAAAACAATTAATAGACCACTATAAGAAACCTCGGCATCCCAAGTGCTTACTGTTATTTGCTGACTCTGAAAACCACCTCCTCCCTGTCACACACAGCTTGCCACCTTCCGCAGCTTTCTGCGGCTTGGGAAGGGGGGGGGGCCCCTCTGGCTTCCGCCGGAGGAAGAAACTCAGGAGGGTGCCGACCTGGCATCTGGACTGGACCTAGGGTCCCCCCAGTTGTCCCCACATTCACTTATGGAGCCCACCTCCCCCCTCAGCAGCCCCCTCCTCCGTTTTATCCCTGAGTGTCTCCCAGGGACACAAAATGCTTTGTCCCAGCTCTTACAGTCCACTCCCACGGACTGGAACCCTGATGCTCCGGTTCCTGGGGCTCCCATGAGTGTCCACCACAGCGACCCTGACGTGCTCCCAACATGTGACATTAGACACGGAGGGAGTGGCTTCCTCCTGCAGCCCTGCGGGTGCCCCGCAGCGAGAGGGCCTGTGCACACGTCCCCACTCCTAAGGCCCGCCTGGGGCGCGCTACCCGGGGGCTCCCGCGTCTGCACCGCCCAGGCTGGGGGACCAGGCACCCCCCTCCCCCGTGCCTCCGCCTAGGTGTGGATCCTCAGATGGCGCGTGAGGTTGGTGTTCCGGCTGAAGGTCTTCCCGCACTCGCCGCACCGGTAGGGCTTCTCGCCGGTGTGGATGCGCTGGTGGACGGTGAGCGAGGAGTTCTTGATGAAGGCCTTGCCGCACTGCGCGCAGCGGAAGGGCTTCTCGCCCGTGTGGATGCGCTGGTGCTCGATGAGGTAGGCGCTCTGGCTGAAGGCCTTGCCGCACTCGCCGCACGCGTACGGCCGCTCGCCCGTGTGGCCCGTCTGGTGCACGAGCAGGGACGAGCGGCCCGTGAAGTGCTTCCTGCACACGGAGCACTCGTACGGCTTCTCGCCCGTGTGCACCCGCCGGTGCTGCGTGAGCGACGAGTTCTTGCTGAAGGCCTTGCCGCACGCGCTGCACTCGAAGGGCTTGACGCCGATGTGGAAGCGCTGGTGCTGGATCAGGTAGGCGCTCTGGCTGAAGGCCTTGCCGCACTGGCCGCACGCGTACGGCCGCTCGCCCGTGTGGTTGCGCCGGTGCAGCGTGAGCGACGAGCTCTTGTTGAAGGCCTTGCCGCAGTCCCCGCAGCGGAACGGCTTCTCGCCCGTGTGCGTGCGCCGGTGCTCGGTCAGGTGCATGTTCTGGCTGAAGGCGCGCCCGCACTCGGCGCACGCGTACGGCTTCTCGCCCGTGTGCGTGCGCCGGTGCACCGTCAGGTGCATGTTCTGGCTGAAGGCCTTGCCGCAGTCCCCGCACGCGTACGGCCGCTCGCCCGTGTGCACGCGCTCGTGCTGCGCCAGCGACGAGGTCTTGCGGAAGGCCTTCCCGCACGCGGCGCACGCGTACGGCTTCTCGCCCGTGTGCGTGCGCCGGTGCACGGTCAGGTTCATGCGCTGGCTGAAGGCCTTGCCGCAGTCCCCGCAGCGGTACGGCTTCTCGCCGGTGTGCACCCTGCGGTGGATGGTGAGGGACGAGCGCTCCAGGAAGTGCTTCCCGCACACGTCACATTCGAAGGGCCTCTCCCCGGTGTGGGTCCTCCGGTGCTTCACGAGGGACGAGCTCCGGCTGAAGGCCTTGCCGCACGTGGCGCACGCGAACGGCTTCTCCTCCGCGTCCAGCCTGGAGGGCGGGCGGAGGTCTGCGCGGTGCGCGGCCCCCGCTCCCCCCGGGCGCTCGGATGGGAGCTGCGGGCGCGGGCCCGAGCTGTGCGCGGGGAGGGCCCGAGGTTCCGCACGCTCGGGGGCGGGCTCCTGCGAGGCCTCCGGCCGCCGCAGGCAGGTCCTGCCGGCCCGCGGCTGCCTCCTCTCCACCCAGTCACCCCGTGTCCACGCGCCTTCGAGGGCCAGACCGCAGGCACCATTTCTCGTGGGCCCCTCGGCCACCGCCCCGACGGATGGCCCGTGTTCCGCAATGTCCTCCTTTGCACCCGATTCCTTCGTGTCAGGTCTAGACTCCAAGTCTGGGGGAGGGGAGAGAGAAGACGAGACACACGGAGTTAACGAGGCTGGGAGCAAGGGACCTCCAGAGCGCGGGATGGGCGGGTGACATCAGAGACCGACCTGCCGAGCGCAGGGACAGCGATGAGCTGGCCGCAAACGTGGTTTGAGGAAGCGGAGCCCGCATGAGGCGGAGGGGGGCGGAGACCAGGACCTCGCACAGAAACAACAGGAGGTGCCGGGCTTGGAGGGGGGATCAGCTCTAGGAAACCCGAGCGAGGAGTCCTGCGATGGGCCCTCGCTTCCAGGGACCACGCCGAATACCCCCGCCCACCGGCGGAGGCTTCTCAAAGCATCAGTCGTTACAAACAAGAGGTGATGCTGACATTTAAGTGGCTGTGCTGGTTGTCCTCTACCCTCCACCTGCCAGCCGAGCTCGGCCCTTCCCTGCCCGTCGCCCCCTCCTCTGCTGCCCAGACCCTCTGGCTCGGCGCATCCACCCCTCCCTCCCTGGTAATCACAGCCCCGCTTCAGTCCCCTCCCACGTGCATCCTGCAGGCTTCTCCAGCTCTACTTCCGGTCCAGGGGGCTCTCCTGAGGTCCAGACTCTGTATCATGGGTCCGACGGCCTCATTCCCAACATGCAGACGCTGTGAGATCTTCACACAAAGATCTGCACGTGGAGCGCTCCTTCCCAGGAGGCAGCAAGACCCAAGAGGGGAGGCTCGCGCGCTTGAACGCCCACCTAGCCGAAACCACTGGAGTCTGAGACCCCTCCCCGACATCAGGCAGCCATGCCAGGGGAGGCTGGAATTCTGTATGCTGATGCCTCCCCAACTCACACACGGGCGGACCCTGAGCTCTGCTGGAGTATTCGAAAGCCTACCAGGTGTCCCCCTGGGAGACTGCAAACCGCTGCCCCTCCAAACACAATGATAACCAGAAAGGCTCATCAAAGAGACTTTTAGCAAAGTGAGTCAGACACCAGAACCAGTGCTGCAGGACTGACATGCGGGACTTTCCACAGACGCAGAAAGTAGACCGCGCAGGGGGAGGGGGAGTTCGCGCTTAATGGGGACGGCGGTCCAGTTCTGCCCGGTGAAGAGTCGTACGAATGGATGATGGGGGCTGCACACGAGTGTGAATGTGCCTGATGCCACCAAACGGTACGCCGAACAACTGTTAGCGTGGTAAATTTTATGTACATCTTACCACAACAAAAAATAAAATAAAAACTAAATTAAAATGAAATGAAATAAAATAAAAGTGAAATAAAATAAAAATGAAATGAAATAAAATAAAATAAAAATGAAATAAAATTAAAAATGAAATGAAATTTAATGAAATAAAATGAAATAAAATTAAAAATGAAGTGAAATAAAATAAAATAGACATGGTAGTCATCCTTGATTCACTCCTTCCCTCTCGCCCTCCGGACTGTTAGGAGCCGCTGGACATGCACGACAGCTCGCACTGGACCACATCTCGCCGTCACCCCTGCCCGTGACCCAGTTAGGCACCCTGGATTTCCTGCCTGAAATGCGGCAAGACCCGCCACCCTCACCCCTCTGAAACGCGTTCTCAGCAACAAGAGGATCTTCTTAGGAGTCGGACCAAAACCTCCAGCGTCTTCCCAGTGTGCTGACACTCAAAGCCAATGCCTTCCCCGGCCTACAGGGTCCTTAGGACGGAGCCAGGCCCCCCTCAGGAGCCCTCCCCTCCCCTCCATCCCCTGCTCACTTGCTGGCAGCCACACTTGCTCTCTGGTTCCCGTTTTACTCCCTGTCAAGTTGTCCGTGCCAAGTTCTTCCTGCCTCAGGGCCTTTGCACATGCTGCTGCCCTGCCCTTCCCACTGGTGCTCATCCTTCGGCCCTCAGTGAACACTTCTCCTCCACAGGGCGGTGTTCCCTGTCCATCCTGCGGTGGAAAGGAATACTCCTCCCGCTACTGTCTTGCCGGTTTTGTTGTGGGCGCTCAGCCTGGTCTGTGGCAACTTTTGTCGTCCCTGGACCTGCTGATTGCCAGCCACCCCCCACCCACCGTGGGAAGTGAGCCTGTCCGGCCGGCTCCTGCGGCAGTGCCTGGCACACAGCAGGTATCAGATGCACATTCACTGAGCACCTGCAACACTAAGCCCTCGGCTTGCGTCGTTCCGTGTGCCCTGACCACCATACGCGACTCAGGTACGCTTAGGACTGTGCCCATTTTACAGAAGAGGAAATGGAGGCTCTGAGAAGGAAGTCACAAACTCAAGGCCACAGAGCACATCAGAGGGCGAGCTGGGGTTCCAGCGGTCCGACCCCAGAGCCGCGGCCCCCCGATGAGTCACTGTTTTGCTGTGAGTTGTTTTCCTCTCCCAGTGGGAAAGATCTGAGAAATACTTAAGGTAGAGGAAGGATTGTAGTTTCGTCACCTCAGGGTGCGGCGTGATGCTGGGATGTTGGGGCAGAGTGTGGCATGTGGCACAATGGTTGTGTGGTGGGGGGATGGGTGATGGCGGATTTCGGAGAGGGGGAGGCAGTGGGGTCTGGGACACGCTGGGACAGAAACTGGCCGTGGCTACAAGGTCACAGCGGGCAGAGTGTCAGCCGTGAAAACGGTGGAAAGTCTCTGGAGCCAGTGCCCGCTCTTAGCCGTGAAAAGCCGTGAATGCACAGCTCGACGTCAGCCAGATGACCCAACCCGCCACCGGCACTTCACCAACGACACTGCTGTCGCGTGGCTGGTGGACGTGGGCGTCCTTGCCTGCCGCTGGGGAAACGCTAGCAGCGTCTGCTGAGGTCACGCTGGCCAACAGCCACCGATGTGCAAAATGCTACTTGTCCTTTCAGTCTCGATATGGATGTGCTTTTTTTTTTTGCGTGGTACTTGATTTCTTGTCCTTCCGTTTCTTTGCCTGTATTCTGGATTTCTACGATTGTCTCTGACCACCAAGTCATCCACACGTGTCAGTACAACATTGAACATCAAAACATAGCATAAAATGGAAGCCTCCTGCCATCTCCTCTGTCTGCATTAATGTTTGGTGTGTATTTTTAGAATCTTTTCCGCCATGCCTACCTTTTTATTTTATTTTATTTTTTAATGTTTATGTATTTATTTTGAGAGACAGAGCGCACACAAGCAGGGGAGGGGCGGAGGTTGAGACAGAGAGAGAGAGAGAATCCCAAGTAGGTTCCACACGGTTGGCGCAGAGCCCAATGCAGGGCTCAGACTCATAAACCATGAGATCATGACCTGAGCTGAAATCAAGAGTCGGATGCCCAACCGACTGAGCCACCCAGGCGCCCCCCACATCCCCGCCCAGTGCCTATCTTTTTAAAAAATACATACGCACACACCTGTATGTACACACATCTGTGAATGCACACTTTTTCTCAAACGGGGCTTCAGGGCCTAGACAGAATAACAAATGCTGCCTAAAGCTACAAGGGTGGGGACAGAATACATAACACAAGGGTTTTAAGACACTGGACTTTGGCCAATAAAGGGCGGTGGTCGCTGAGAGCTGGGGTCGAAAGAGTCAGGCTCTCTGAGCACCCAGCTCACTCACAGGAATGGCTGCAGGCTGCGGCACAGAGGGGTAAACTGAGGCAGAGGCCAGCAGAGTGCTCTGGAGGTCTGCAAGGTCATCCCCGCAGCATCAGGTTACAGATGGAACGTGCATATGTGGAAAACTACCCACGCTTGGAGAAAACGCCCACCAGGATTTGAAAACAGTACCCAGAGCCGATCAGGGCTGGGAACAGAGCCTTCTCACGCCAGCCAGCCAGGTAGCCCACAGCATCTACCTCACGGGCGCCGGGCAGGGCCCCCGGGGTGTGGGGCCAGCGAGCCGTCAGGCTGAGCGCGGGTCATGACGGCAGAGAGTGAGGGCGCGCGCAGACGGCGGAGACAGAACAGAAGCGGGAATTCGATCCCCACACACATACACGGACAGCCGGTTTTTGACAAACGTGCAAAGGCAATTCAGTGGAGAAAATTCGGTGGAAATGTTTCGGGTGGAGGAGTTCGGCCTTTTTAACAAACGGCGGTGCGACAAGTGGATGCCCACTGACGACCAAAATGAGCTTCGATGAACACTTTGCATCGTGGCATGAATTTACAGGGATCCCAGAACGAAACCAAAACCTAAAAACGCTACGACTTATGGAAGAAAACCACTGTGGCCTAGAGACAGGCGAAGACTTTGTAGATGTGGTCCAAGCAGGATCCCCAAGGAGAATGGCTGGTTAGCCAGACTTCGTCAAGTTAAAACCCTCTGCTCTTCACAAACGGCTGAACGTGGGGCACTCAGGTACCCGCATTCGAGGGTGACGTCAGACCCCTTTCCTGCATAGTTCACAGAAACTCACTCCAAATGGACCAACGGCCTGAATGAAGAGCTGAAACCGTAAAAGTCTCAGAAAGAAACCCAGGAGTGAATCTTAGCGGCCCTGGGTCAGGCAACGGTCTTAGGACCACAAGCACGCACCACAACCAGGCAGAGCCCCAGGAACGGCCAAGGTAACAAAGACTGCACATCCGACGTTCTGACGGAGCATGGAGCGGCCGGCACTCCGAGCACGGAAACGTAAAACGGTCCCACTGCTTAGGGGAAAGCGCCTCCTGGTTTCTGAGTGGTTCGCACACACCTGCCACGTGGTTCACCCGGCCTCCTCCCCGGTGTTTGCTCAAGAGAAAGGAAAACTCGGGGCCTCGGTGGGCACTGTCCGCATGGGTTCACGGCAGCTCTGTCAGCCCGGAATCGGGGACAACCCAGATGGTCGCCAACAAGTGAAGGGAGGAGCACCCCGTGGTCTCTCCATGAGGGACAGTATCACTCAGCAACGAAGAGGGGTGAACTACTGGCACGCACGACATGGGCGAACCTCAAAGTAATCCCTCCGAGTGCAAGAAATCAGACCGGAAAGACTACACGCTGCACGAGGCATCTGTGTGAAGTTGCGGAATACACAGATTAACCCAAAGTGCCGTAAGGCTGCCCAGGGAAGGGAGGGAGCGTGCGTGGCGCACAGGCGGGTGTCGGAAAGGGGTTACGGATGTGCTCATTACCTGGATCACGGTGATCGTGTACCCCCGGGTGTACCCAATTGTTCGCTTTAAATGTGTGCAGTTAACGGTAGGTCAGTTATACTCCACAAAAGCCATAAAAGAAGTAAGAACATATTCTAGTTCTGAAAATTAGTGGTTTTTTCCCTAACACTATTATCAAGGGACATCTTTCCACGTCAGTGTCTACAAAGAGCTGCGTGGTCTCTGTCATATTGGCATAATGAGATATGTTTAGCCAGTCTTGTACAGGTAGGCATTCAAGCCGTCTCTCCTTTTCCTCCCACGTAAAACTTTGCACACGTTCGGGGAGATATCTACAGGACAAATCGCTAAAAACAGAACCGTTAAAAATTTGTTGATAATGCCAAACTGTCCTCCAGAAGAGCTGTCCCAACTTTATAGTCCTAAAACGAGAAAGTCCTTTTCCCTACACTCTCACAATACAGGCTATTTTCATTCTTTTTCATCTCTGTGTACCTCATGGGCAAAACCTAGATTTCTTTGACTTGATTTGTATTTCTCTGGCTATTGGTAAGCTTTAAAAATGTTTTATAAAGTGTAATGTGTGTATTTCTACATTTACAAACTGCCAGCTCATATGTTTGGTCTCCTCCCATCATCCTTTTTCTTGTTTGATTCTTGTTTATTCCTAGCAGCTCTTTATATAGTTATAATCCTTTGACCATTATACATGTGGTAAATATTATTCCCCCATTATCTGTCAAACGTTATTTTTATCTTTGGGTTATTTAAATTTCCCACTTTTTTTTTTTATCTTTGAGTAATTTAAACTTCCTACACAGTCAAATCTGTCCATCTTTTTTCTTATTTCTTTGCAGGCCGGCAGTGAGGAATTGAGCAAAGCTGCCCCCTTACCCAGAGACACCAGGTTCCTGTAGTTCTCCAGCATCACATCTCTGTACAGGTCCTTCTGGGCGGGCTTCAGCTGCTGCCACTCCTCCTGGGTGAAGTCCACGGCCACATCCCTGAACGTCACTGATTCCTGTAAGAGGAAACCCACAACCACTCACCGCAGGGCCCTGCTCACAGAGGTCTGGAGAAATGGCCGGAAAAGCCAGGAGGATTTAGGGGAGGCAGACAAGAGGTATTTGGAGTGATTTCCACAAGCTGTGGAGTTCTGAAGGGACCGACCACTCAGTATCCTTGGTGCCTGCTTATACTGGGATGGTCCTTGGACAGAGAAACGAAACAAACCTAAGATCGTTTAGAGCGGAAAGTCACGCACTTGGGAAGCAGAGAAGGAACCAAAGGTATAAGGACCATAACCCTGTGAATCGCCGAGCGCGTGAGCTGCCCGGCAAAGGCAGGATCCTAGATGGAATCCAGTAGTTGAGGAAACTGTCCCGAGTCCCTGCGGAGCTGCAGGCACCGAGCTGGGTGCTGGGCAACAGACACAGAAAGTTCAAGAACCAGGTCCTTGTGGACGAGGAACGAACACACATGGATGGACCAGTCATCCGCTCAGTACCACCGTGAAGGTACGAATGAGATCCTCCAGGCGCCTGAGCAGTGGCAGCCTGAGGGGGCGTCTGGGGGGACTTCGGAAAGGTGACACCAGTGTGCTCTGAGGGGACAGCTGAGCTGGGGTCAACACCTGAGGCTAAAAGGTAGACTGGCCGGGGGGATGGTGGGAAGTTCACGGGGTGGAAGCCTCGGTGCCTTCCCAGCTGATGCCGGGAGCCCTGTGGACAGCACGGATATCCCGTAGCACGGCAGGAAATGACGGTGGCGATGGTGTCAGTCACAACGGTGACAAGACCTGTCACGTGTTCCACAGACGCTATGGGCCGGGTCCCACTCGAAGTGCTTGTTATAGTTGAACACTGCCCACCCCAAGTCCCCCCCGCCCCCCGGCATCCCCGAATGGGACGAGACCTGGAACCAGGGACGGTGCCCGTGGGATTAGTTAAGAGGAAACCCTACTGGAGGAGGGCGGGCCTCAATCCTCGGGGACTGGAGTCCTGAGAAAGTGGGGTTTACCCCCGGACAGACGTGCACACCCGGAGAGCGCCCCCTGAAGGCTGGCCTCGCGCCGCCACAAGCCAAGAACTGCCGGAAACCAGAAGGGAGGGCTGGAACGCATCCTTCCCTAAGGCCTTCGGAGGAAGCACGGCCCCACTGACGACACCATGACCTTGTGGCCTCCGTCCTCCAGAACCGTGAGCAGACAGATTTACGCTGTTTAAGCCCCCCAGTCTGGGACCACTTTGTTACGGCAGCCTTAGCGAACCAACACACCCGTCTTGCTCACTGTGATCCCCAGGGCTTTGTACCATGCCTGGCATACAGTAGGCACTCACTAAGTAGTTCCTGAATGAGTCCATGGATCAGAGGGCGAGGAGGGCATGAGGACTGGGGAAGTTAATCCACGTTTGACGCTCAGAACAGTGCACGCATACAGTAAGTGCTCCATAAGGGTCAGCTACCATTACTGCCGTCCACTCGGCCTCGGCCCTCTCCAGCGCCCTGAGCACCCCTGTCCCCCAAGATACCGCCGCCCACTCAGCCTCGGCCCTCTCCAGCGCCCTGAGCACCCCTGTCCCCCGAGACCCGGCCGCCCACTCAGCCTCGGCCCTCTCCAGCGCCCTGAGCACCCCTGTCCCCCGAGACCCGGCCGCCCACTCGGCCTCGGCCCTCTCCAGCACCCTGAGCACCCCTGTCCCCTGACAGGAGACCTCGTCGACTGGCCACTCCTTTCATTGTCCCGAGTACCTGCCCGGGGCCCTGGGCTCACGCTGCCCCCATCTCGGTGGCCACCACCACTTGACGCGGAAGCAGCATGCACGGTGGTTAAGGGTTTGGACTTGGGAGCTTGTTGTCCTGCAGTGAAATCCTGGCTCTGCCCTTTCCTGGCTGTGTTTTCTTGGGCTACTGTCTTAACCCTTCTGAGCCTCCCTTATTCAATGGGCTTCGGAACGACAACATCCCCCCACCCTAGAGCAGTCACAGGCGTTAAGCGACATAACGCATGTGTGCTTCCTGCACGGTGTCTTGCAGAGCTGCAGTTACTGCCTGGTGCATGTCGACTTCTGCTATCGTCATCTGGTTAATTTTGCCATTTCATATATACATCTCAAGCATACTTAGTATTAATACTGATTAGTACCATTGTAATATTATTATTTGATTTTGGGAACTAATACAACCTTTGGCCAGTCCTGATAATACTTCCTTCTTTATTTTATTTACTTATTTCTAAATGCTTATTTATATTACGTATTTTTGAGAGAGAGCGCGAGAGAGCATGCATGAGCAGGGAAGGGGCAGAGAGAGAAAGAGAGAGAGAATCCCAAGCAGGCTCCGCACTGTTGGTGCAAAGCCTGATGCGGGGCTCGATCCCACGAACTGTGAGATCATGACCCGAGCTGAAATCGAAAAGTCAGACACTTAACCATCTGAGCCACCCAGGCGCCCCAATAGTTCCTTCTGTAGAAGCCCTGCTTTATTGAGGTATGGCTGCCATACAAAGAGCTGTGGATATTAATGAAGTTTAGAAAGTACGCAGCCATGTAATCACCACCGATTCAAGGCCATAAACTTATCCATCACTTCCAAAAGTTTTCTCCTTCCCCCTTCTTTTTTTTTTTTTTAATTTTTTAATATTTTTTTTTAATTTTTTTTAAATTTTTTTTTTTTTTTGAGATACATAGAGACAGAGAGTGAGCAAGGGAAGGGCAGAGAGAGAGGGAGACACAGAATCTGAAGCAGGCTCCAGGCTCTGAGCCGTCAGCACAGAGCCCGACGCGGGGCTTGAACTCACAGACCGTGAGATCATGACCTGAGCTGAAGTCGGCCGCCCAACCGACTGAGCCACCCAGGCGCCCCTCTCCTTCCCCCTTCTAAAACTTATTTTGAGTTTTCAAATATAATAATCCCCTCAGAAAGTCTTCCCCAAGCACGTTCCATCTCGACTCACTCACTAGATAAACTCTTTTCCAAGCAGGTCCCCACAACGAGCCTGGGCTGCGGGTGCGCTAAAATACTCGAAGCCAAAACGGACAGTCTTGGAAGTTTCAGACCCTATGCCTTACAGCAAAGGACGCTGGGAGGGCAGACAGCAGGGGGTCGAGGAGGCCTCCCCTCGTGGGGAAGCTTAACCCCCCCGCACGCGCAAGCTCTTGGAGCCCTCCTGCGGTAAAAGAGATCACGACAACCACCCAGCACCAGTTGTGAACGAAGACCTCACGCGCGGCTGCTTTGGGAAACAGTCCGACAGCTCCCTGGATGGTGAAACGGGGGCGTCATACAAGCCCTGTAGTCCTATGCCTGGGTATAAACCCCGGGGAGACGCGGACATGGGTGCAAACCAGAGACTTGGAATGTTCGCTGCAGCACTACTGAGAACGACCAGAACACGGAAATGACCCAACGTCCGTCACCTGCTGAACGGGGAAATAAAATGTGTTCTTTCTAGCCACACGGCGGAAAAGGAAGCACTAGCCTGTGTTACATGAAGGGACCTCAAAATCAGGACGCTGAGGGGCAGCTGGGGGGCTCAGTCGGTCGAGTATGTGACTCTTGATTTCGGCTCAGGTCATGATCTCGCAGTTCATGAGTTCGGGCCCCGCGCCAGGCTCTGTGCTGTCAGTGTGGAGCCTGCCTGGGGTTCTCTCTCTCTCTCTCTCTCTCGCTCTCTGCCCCTCCCCTGCTTGTGCTCTCTCTCTTAAATAAACATTAAAAAAAATCATGGTGCTGAAAGACACATACAAAAGATCACACGATGTGTGATTTCATTTACATGGAATGTGTCAGCTACGAAAATGCACCGAGACAGAAGGTCGCTCAGTGGCTGCCAGGGGCAGGGGCCGCCAGGGGAGGATGGGAATGACTGCTAGGGGCACACGTTTCCTTTTTGCATTGTGGATGGGTGTTTTTTTTTAATGTTTATTTATTTTTGAGAGAGAGAGAGAGAGCACGAGCAGAGGAGGGGCAGAGAGGGAAGACACAGAATCTGCAGCAGCTCCAGGCTCCGAGCTGTCAGCACACAGCCCGATGCGGGACTCGAACCCACGAACCACGAGATCATGGCCTGAGTCGAAGGCGGACGTTCACCCGGTTGAGCCGCCCAGGCGCCCCTGGACTAGGATTCTTTTTACCAGCCTCTGTCCCTTGCAGACTGACCTTTAGGCTGTTTGCACTCATTGCTATTAGAACGAACGCCCCCCCACACACACACATACACAAAAAGAGGTCAAGAAAATCCCTGTAAACACATCTCGGTGCTCACGTGTCAACAGACCTATAGGATCAATTCTTGGACATGAAAGGCTGGGACTAAGGAAAAGGTGCAGTTTTTGTTTTTAATCTAGCTTTACCAAAAATCTAACAGTTTTTTTTTTTAAGAAAGTTGGTGGGGGGGCAGAGAGAAAGGGAGGGAGAATCCCAAGTAAGGCCTGAACTTCGGCGCAGAGCCCGATGCGGGACTCACGCCCATGAACCGTGAGATCATGACCTGAGCCAAAATCACGAGTCTGATGCTTGCCTGAGCCCCCCAGGTGCCTGAGACAGATTTGGTCTTAAAAATATGAAACGCTTTTGTATTTTAAAATTACAGAATTAAGAAACAAGGGGCACCTGGGGGGCTCAGTTGGTTAAGCGTAGTACTTTGGCTCAGGTCGTGATCTTGCAGTTCGTGGGTTCGAGGCCTCACACTGGACTCTGTGCTGACAGCCCAGAGCCTGGAGCCTGCTTCGGATTCTGTGTCTCCCTCTCTCTCTCTGTCCCTCCCCAGCTCATGCTCTGTCTCTCTCAAAAATAAACAAACATTTAAAAAAAAAAAGAAAGAAACAAAAAGCAAGCCTGGGAAGAATACTCCCCCCGACGCACACGTACCTGTTTAAAATGTCAAGAACACAGAGACTCCTGTAGGCTGACTACAGCGCACGACAGACAATTCCCCGCGTGCAGAAGTGGTGAATCGACATTTTCTGTAAGTAAAGCCTCAGCAATAACACGAACAGTGCTCCTCAGAACGAACCCGCGGGACGCCACCTGCCACCGCCCGTCGCGCTCCAGCTTCGCACCACTTCACCTACACCTCGGGTGCAGGATGTAGCTTCTGGCGACGGCCGGCCCGCCCGCGGCCAACAAGCCTCTGCTCCGCCCCTCGGGAACACGTCCTGCCCCCACGGGCTGGGGACTCATGCAAGGCCTCAAAGGGATCCAAGCCCAGATTCCTCTCCAAGAAATCAGCCCGGAGAAATCACACGAGATGCAGGGAAAGACTTCCGCGCGGCCATGTCCCTCCAGACCTTCTGTGTGACCATGAGTAACAGGAGACGGATACAGGTCCTACGACAGGGCAACCACTGAGGAAGCCAGCTACAGCCCTTGCAGAAAATCCTGCCATTAAGCTGCGAGTTCTGAACCACGCGGAGAAATGCTTAGGATGAAATCCTTGGCAGAAGAGACAGGATGCAAAAACTGCTTAGCCAGGATGGTGCTCATTTCTGCAAAATGCCACGTATGCAGGGAGAGAAAGGCTCACAGACATTCCAGAGAGGTGGGCTCCCGGGGTGAGATCACAGGTCACGCGGACTGTCTTCGCTGTGTTCTTCTGGATTTTTCTAAGCCCTCGATAATGATCATGCATGTCTTTACCTACCAGAAATTTTCCTTGGCTTCTATGATAGACTATTTACAGCATCAAAAAATCATTTAAAAAATCAAACTCACTGGATGAACATTTCGGCACATCAATCATGCAGGTAAATGAGTGATGTTTGTACAGTTTACAAAGTTTCAAAATAAGGGAATCCTTTTTTTTTTTTTTAAGTTTATTTATTTATTTTGAGAGAGAGAGCAGGGAAGGAGCAGAGAGAGAGGGAGAAAGAGAGAATCCCAAGGAGGCTCCACGCGGTCAGAGCCTGGGTCGGGGCTCAAACTCACGAAACCGTGAGATCCCGACCTGAGCGGAAACCAAGAGTCAGATGCTTAACCCACCGAGCCATCCGGGCGCCCTGGAAATCCTGATGGGTTAAAGTTGGATGGGGGAGGGGCACCTGGGTGGCTCAGTCGGTTAAGCGGCCGACTTCGGCTCAGGTCATGATCTCGCGGTCTGTGAGTTCGAGCCCCGCGTCGGGCTCTGTGCTGACGGCTCAGAGCCTGGAGCCTGCTTCTTCAGATTCTGTGTCTCCCTCTCTCTCTGCCCTTCCCCTGCTCATACTCTGTCTCTATGTCTCTCAAAAATAAATAAATGTTAAAAAAAAAAATTTAAAGTTGGATGGGGGAAAAATACTGATATTAAAATGGCAGAGCCGATACTTTGTCAATTTTTAAAAAGAATAATCAGAGGGGGTCCCTGGGGGGCTCAGTGGTTAAGCGTCTAACTTCAGCTCAGCTCATGACCTCGCAGTTCAGGAGGTGGAGCCCGGCCTCAGGCTCTCTGCTGTCAGCACGGAGCCTGCTTGGGATTCTCTCTCTACCTCTCTCTGACCCTTCCCTGCTTGTGCGCTCTCTCTGTCTCTCTCTCTCTCTCTCAAAAATATATACACATTAAAAAGAAGAAGAATCAGAAAAGAAGGGCAGTAAATGAATGCACAAACAGCCACATGGTCACCTACGGGCAGAGCGACTACGGGCGAGTTCCACCGTATTACCTACAGTTTACCGCGTGCTCCCTGTAAGGAGCATTTATATGTTATTTTTTTAATTATGAAATATTTCTGGCATAAAAGGAAGTTTAGGGAAAAATACAGCAAACAGCCACACACGTACCCCCCACTAAAGTTATGCTTTATGCACTAGCGGGAGCCGCGGACACCCACGTCTTGTTCCGGCCCGTGTCCCTTCCCACGTGTGTGGATGCTCGTAAGGGACATTCACACGGTGGGGCGGTGCTGCCCAGGGGCCTCTGTCACACTTGATGTGAAGTGTTTAAACCTCCACTTCCCAGGCGCCCACCGGTGTCTCCTGAAAGGCCCGAGGACAGAGCTGGTCCCCCCCAAGCTGGCCCGTCCCCCTCGGCCGACCGACGCCAGTGTCAGGGGCAGGCAGGAGGCTGCTGGCCCCGGAAAGGGCAGAGCAGAGCCGAGCATCACCCACACCCGCTACCCCCTCCTCCGGGGACAGGTGCCCGAGTATGTGAGCCCTGCGGGGGGGGCCCTGGCCCCTGGCCTTGAGCCTCTGGAATGCAGTGCGAGAGGGCCCGTGACTCACCAGGGCCTCGGCAGTCAGCAGCTGGGTGGCCATCCCTCCAGCGCCCAGGGTGACGGGAACAGGCCGACTGTGGCTGGAAGAGAGAGAGAGGATACAGTGAGAGACCAGGCCTGGGCCTGCTTCACAGTGCAGACAAGACAGACAGACACGTACCCACAGGAGACAGGAAGGAGGGACGGACACACACCAGTAACAAACGCTAACCACGCTCACTGCATGCGAGGGCCTGGACACACGTCTCTCCTTCGATCCCCTTAACACTCTGCAAGGTGAGTCCTACCTCCACCCCATTTCACAGATGAGAAAACTGAGGCCCGAGAGCTAAGCCACACGCCCAAGACTCCACGGTGGGAAAGGAGCCGGGCAGAGTACGCCGAGGTCCACGTGCTCGCTGCCCCCCGAACTCAGGCCCAGACACCCACCCACCAACACTCACCCAACACAGTTCCCACGGGCTGCTGGGAGCACAGGACCCTCTGCCTTCTTCCAGCCACCCTGCTCAGACGTCCCTCCCCCCGCCCCGTCAGAGTGCTGGTCTGAGGCCCCTCTCCACCCCTGCGGGAGCTTCCCCACATCTTGTGGCGGAACTGCCAGATTCAACCGACACACACAGAAGGAGCCGGAGCCTTAGAGCCCGCGGTAGGAGCTCCAGGCATATCAGAGGTTATTACTGTTGAGGGTCCGGTGGGAGGCCATCAGCTTCGTTTCAATGGGTCTCCTTTTTAACACCAATCCCCCTGCTTCCATTTACGGCAGTCACACAGAAGGCCCTCTCAAATGAGGCTGATTTAAGTAAAATGAATAAATAAATTTAAAAGAAATCAGTGAGCCAATTTAAATAAAAAACAAAGTAAAACGCGGGAGAGGTGGCACAGGTTAGGGCAAATTCTTGGAGTTTAGAGCATGTGGGTTCAGTCCCGGCTCCAAGGTGACCTGCCAGGACTTGCATGCCTCCCGTGATGGGGAGCTCACTATCTGTGTCACCAATAACTCTGACTGGAAACACGTTTTCCTTCTGCTAGAAGCCAAAATATGCCTCCCGACACCTCCTTCAGGATCACCTGGAAGAAACGCAGACCGGTAGCTACTGTGGCATTTCTCAAAGTGCCAGAAACCACTAGGGATGCTCATTATTATTCAGAACACGTGTCCCTAGGCCTGTGCCCAGACACTCTGCCTCAAGCCATCTGGGATGGGGCTCCAGAACCATAATTTCCAAATGAAATTCTTAAGGTGTAAGAACCACGAAGACACAGAAGGGTCTTTTTGAGGCCAAATGGCCCCCCGCTTTCACAAGCAAAAAGTTTGCGATTTTAACTACCCAGGCCACACATGAGGACAGGTTGGCAGGAGCCTTTAGAAAACCAGTTCTCCCCCAGTGGGGGGATTTTGGCCCCCAGGGGACACTGGGCAATGACTGGAGACATTGTCAGTGCCACAATTTGGGGGTGCATGCTGCCATGGGCATGTGGTGGGTGGACCAAGGATGCGGTTCAATCACTGCACGAGACGCCCCCACAGCGACACGTGTCGACAGTGCAGAGGCTCAGAAGCCCCACGGTGGATCACGAAGGCGTGGGCGCGGATCTCGCGGTTACCTGCTTGGAGAGGGAAGTGCCCCCCCAGGCCCCTGAGCTCAAGCGAAACACTCCCCCCCCCACCGCCCCATCTTCCTACAGCAGACGTCGTTATTGGCAACTGTCTTTTTCTTTTTTTTAATGTTTATTTATTTTTGAGAGAGAGAAACAGACAGAATGCAATCGGGGGAGGGGCAGAGAGAGAAGGAGACACAGAATCCGAAGCAGGCTTCAGGATCTGAGCTGTCAGCCCAGAACCCTACCTGGGGCTCGAACCCACAAAACCATGAGATCGTGACCTGAGCTGAAGTCGGACGCTTAACCGAATGATCCACCCAGGCGCCCCGACAACTGTCTTTTTAAAACGTTCTTCTCAGGGCACCTGGGTGGCTCAGTCGGTTAATCATCTGGCTCTTGATCTCGGCTCAGGTCATGATCTTGCGGTTCCTGAGTTCAAGCCCCGCGTTGGACTCTGTGCTAACAGCGTGGAACCTGCTTGGGATTCTGTCTCTGCCTCCCTCTCTCTCTCTCAAAAATAAGTAAATACTTTAAAAAATTAAAATAAATATAAAAAGTTGTTCTCAAGTCCCTCCGCCAGGATGCAGATCCCCCCCCCCACCAGGAAGCGGAGACGATCGTTTCTGGGCCGTGTCTCCGGCATCCAGGACATCCAGGACGCCGCAGGGCACACAGGAAGCAGGGGGCACGCGCACAGAGGGGATCGACAGAGGGGCGAACTTCTAGTTCTGGCAAAGACACAACGAAACGGGCCCTCTCACACAGCCGGAGAAACGGGCGTCCCCCACCTTTCCAGAGAGTAAGCTGGCAATATATGAACCCCATAACCCAGCAACCCCATTCTGAGACTCCGCCCATAGCAATAAACGCTCCGCATAAAAGGTTATACATAGAAAAGAGATGTTCACTGTAACACCATCCCCAGGGGAGCAGTAGGCCAGCCACCCAACCCACACGAAGTCTGGGAAACAAGTAAGTAACCAACAGTAAGGGAAAGGCCATATTATGAGGGATCAGGTAATCTCTACAAAGGAGGAGTTAATTCTGCATCTAGTGACATCTGTGACGTCACCAGCTGAGAAACGGAAGTTATACAACAGTTTTATACCTCGGTTTCATCTCTCTCTGCGAAAAACAAAGCCGCGCAGGGGCGCCTGGGTGGCTCAGTTGGTTAAGCGTCCGACTTTGGCTCAGGTCATGATCTTGAGGTCCATGAGTTCAAGCCCTGCGTCAGGCTCTGTGCTGACAGCTCAGAGCCTGGTGCCTGCTTTGGATTCTGTGTCTCCCTCTCTCTCTCTCTCTCTCTGCCTCTCCTCTACACATGCTCTCTCTCTCAAAAATAAACATTAAAAACAAAACAAAAAACACACAAAAAAAACCCCAGCACTTGTGGGTGGGTGCGCTCCCGTGCATTTCTGAGCCCCGGGCAAGAGCAGGGAACGGCAGACACCAGGTGGTGCCCTGAGGGGACCTAGTGGGAATGAGGAGGAGTAATTAACTCATGTCTTTCCTTCGTACTCTTTTCTCCCCCTGGATGCAGCGACTTCGCATCGCTGTCATCGTTTTGGAAACACAATTTAATTTTTAAAAAGGCATGCTTTCTCGACTGGCAGTCTCTGGTTCCCATCCCCGTCCTGTGGGGTCGACAACACGGGCTCCTTGGGCTGCACGTGGACATGGCCAGACCCGACTTACCCAAGAGGCACAGCGAGCGGAGGGCCCCTGCTATCAAAAGATGAATCGAGTCCATCCCAGATTGTATTTGTCCTGATAGCAGTGGAATCACAAACTGCAATTTTTTAAAAATGTTTTAAAGGAGCCCACGAAGTCCCAGTGGCCCTGGAAGGTGACATGTGCAGGGGCTGGGGACCGCTGAACCCGGCGCGGCTGGAGGTCCACGCCGCCACAAAGGCCAGCGGCTCCCTCTTCCCTCCTCTTCCTCTCAGCTTTCTGGCGCTTCCTTCCTTCCATTGTTCCTAGGGGACAGTCCCGTGGGGGAAAATCCTGGAACTTTGTCTCAGATGGGTCCACAGGAAAAAAGAATTTCCCATTTGTCTGTTGAGCACGGGGGCCCTGGACCGGGTGCACAGCTGGGTGACCGACTCAGTCTGAGCTCAGTTTCCCCATCTGTAAAACGAGGAGGAGGAGGGTTCCCAGCTCAGAGTTTTCTGGAAGGCCTATAAAGGAGGTAGTCCCGCGAGGTGCCCAGAACAGCACTCCGAGTGCCCAGCACACATTCCGTGAACAAATGTACCCCTGGTCAGGATGGGGCAGGGGTCTCAGACTCCCCTTTAAGATGGGCCTGGGGGACCAGGGAGCAGAAGAAAGCGACCCCCCTAGCCCCACATGCTGTCACTCATACACTTTCCGGCCCCCAGGCTCCCAGCCCCTCCAGAGCCTTCTATGGGCCAGACAAGGCTGCGAGGGCCCACAAGGAGCTGGGGAATCTGGGGGCCCCAGGCTAGGCCCCCCTGTCCAGCCACACACGGTCTCTCACACGTGCTTTCGGGAGGGGCACACCCAGACGTACCCACACACATACACCCAGGAACGGCCAAATCCTATACACAGGCGGACACGCACACACAGGTAAAGGCAGTGACGGAGGTGGGCCTCAGACAGCCGCTCATACCAAGACACAGATCCAGAGGCAAAGCCTAGACACAGGTGGGCAACGGGATGGCACCTTCACCGAGACACTCTGGCCTTCCTGATAAGGGCAGACACGAACAGATGGACAGGACAGTGACTCCCCACATCTGAGACAGGCCAGGACTCAACACAGGTGGGCACCCGAGAGACACCGTGCACACGCATACTCGCAGGCAGGCATGCATGCACGCACACGCGCACCGCATTCACACTCAGGCACACCGTGCGCGCACACGCAGGAATACCGTGCACGTGCACTCACGAGCACTCACACAAGCACACCGCGCACACACGAGTACATACGCACACGGCGCGCACATACACGCACTGAGAGGCGAGACCACAGGAGACCGCCCAGACTCACACCGACTTGCACACGGGCCAGCGCACACGCGCTACAGCCACACAGACGCGCCCCCTTTCCGGTCGGGCCCCCCCCCTACCTACCTTCAGAGCCCCTCAGGGCGCCAGCACATCCTCCCGAGTCCGCACGCTCCCTGCCCTCGCCCCTTCTCGCCCACAGTCTGCACGCCCCTCACCTGGGCCCCCCGCGTCCCCTCCCCCGGGCGAGGGTCGGTCCGGGTCAGGGGAGCGCGCAGGGGGCCCGCCCCGCCCCCTCTCCTCCTGCCCCGCCCCTCTCCGCCCCGCCCGCAACGGGACTCACCTACGCAGCTCCGCCAGGACAATGACCCGCGCCCGCGGGGCCCGCCCGCCGCACTGAGCCTGCGCAGAAGGGCGGACTACACTACCCAGAGGCCCGCGCGCCGCCACCTCCGTGGGGCCTTGCGCTGCAGCCGAGCGGAGCCGAGCCCATCCGAGAGAGCGCCCCTCCACCTCCCGGAGGTCCCAGCAGCACCGCGGCCAAACGGGCCGGGTGCGGGTGCGGGTTTTTGTGTGAACATAAATCTTCACTTCTCGTCGATAAATGCCCAGGAGTCCAATTTCCAGGTCATACGGTATTTGGATTTTAAGTTTTTTTTCTGGTTTAAACCAACTGCTACACTGTTTTCCAGAGTAGTTGTACCATTTTACATCACTACCAACAATTTACGAGATACCCATTTTCTCCAAATCCTTGCCAATATTTAATGTGGCCATATTTTTTAACTTTTAGCCATTTTGATATGTACTGATATTGCATTGTGCAGTTTTTTTGTTCTTGTTTTTACTAGCAGACGTTAGTTTTTAGAACAGTTTTAGGCTTACAGGAAAATTGAGCAGACAGTACAGACTTCTCACATACCTGCCTACCTGCACCGAATTTCCCCAACCATTAAACACCTGCATTCGCGTGGCATATTTGTTATAATTAATAAGCCTATACTGATACTTTACTAATTAAACTCCGTCATTTACCTTAAGCTTACTCTTTGTGCGGGGTACACTTGGTGCTTTTGGCCAATGCGTGATACATATTCACCATTACAGGCCATCCAGAACAGTTTCACTGCCCTAAAAGTGCTCTATCTGTCCATCCTCCTCCCATGAGCTCCTAGCAGCCACTGATATTTGTTCTGTCTCTGTAGCTCTGCCCTTTCCAGAATGGCATATAGTGGGAGTCAGACAATACATAGCATTTTCAGACTGGCTTCTTTCACTTAGCATCTCATGTGCATTTAAGTCCCACCCCCCTCTTTTCTGACTCGATAGCTCATTTGTATGTATCACTGAATAATAATATATTGTATATACCAGAGTCTATGTATCTGTTCACCTATTAAAGGACATCTTATTTGGGCCCATAAAACTGCTGTAAACATCCATGTGTAGCTTTCTGTGTGGACAGAAGTTTTCAACTCATTTCACTAAATACCTAGGAGCATGACTGCTGGAGGGTATGAGACTAGGTTTAGCCTTCAAGACACTGCCAAACTCTCTTCCAAAGCACATTCCAACCAGCAAGGACGAGAGCTCTGTCACTCCACACCTTCGCCAGCATTCAGTACTGAGTTCCTTTTGGATTTTTGCCATTTTAATAGGTATGCAGTGGTATCTGGTTAATCTGTAGTTTCCTAATGACACGATGGTGACCATCTTCTCCTATGCTTATTTGCCATCTGTATACCTTTGGTAAGCTGTCTCTTCAGATCCTTTGCCCATTTTTCACTTGGCTTGTTTTCTTATTGTTTAATGTTTATGTATTTTTGAGAGAGAGTGAGCACAAGCAAGGGAGGGGTAGAGAATGAGGGGGACGGAGGATCCTTTGACAGAGGGGGACAAACGATCTATGTGCTGACAGCAGAGCCTGATGCGGGGCTCAGACTCATGAACCGAGAGATCACGACCTGAGCTAAAGTCAGATGCTTAACCAACTGAGCCACCCAGGCACCCCTTACTGGTGGGCTTTAAGAGTTCACTGTAGATTTTGGGTAAAAGTCCTTCATCAGACATGTGTTATGTCCCTCATTTGCCTACGAGATGTAGAGGATTTGAACGAGATCTCTGAGTCCCTGGGGCATGAGGGAGCCACAGAAGGGGGAGGTCTGTGTCCCTGCAAGACTGAGGGGACCAGAGTCCCCAGCCCTCGTTGCCTGTGATAAACTTTTACTGGGATAAGAAACTAGTTTCCAGACTTACATCAGAGACATTTCAGAGAACTTGAGTTCTGGTATGAAGAGCTGGCTTACATCCCTCCAAAATGTATATGCTGAAGCCTTGGCCCCAAGTACCTCAGACTGTAACCATGTCTGGAGATAAGGTCTTTGAAGAGGTGACTGAGTTAAAATGAGGCCTTTAGGGTGGGCCCTAATCCAAATTGACTGGTGTCCTTAGAAGAGGCTAGGACACAGCACAGAGGGATGACCACACGAATTCGTGGTGAGGAGGCGGCCATCTCCCATCCAAGGAGAGAGGCCCCAGGAGGAACCAATCCTGCCCCCACCTCGATGCTGCTGCCGTTCTGTGTGCGCGTGAAGGGTAAATGGGCCCGAGGGAGGCCAGACAGGGAGGACCCGTGGGGGCTGCAGGCGGGTCTGTGTGTCCAGGTGTCCTGCACTCCTGCCCGTCCCTCAGGATGTCCTCTCACGCATCCCGAGCTCACGACCGCTGGTTCCAAGACGGGGCTCATTTTTATTTGAATGATCCACAAATGACGCAGACCCAAAAGTGCAGGAGGAGATCAAGAGCCAATCTGCCTGCTCGGGGTGCCCTGAGCATCAGAGATGCCCAAATGGGGGGGCAGGGGGAGGGGGAGAGAGAGGCGGGGAGGACCCACTGTCAGCATTCCTTATAATACAGGCTCTCCACATAAACACTACATCCACAATACAGCATCACCACATAATACAGGCTCTGCACATGGCAGGTATGGAGCTGGTTTTGGGGAGATGGACACCAGGATGGAGTGTGCCCCACCCCCAGCCCACTCCATGAGCTGGGCTGGAATCCCATTCGCCAGGACTCTGCCCTCATCACCTAGTCACCTTCCAAAGACCCCACCTCTAACACCGTCACCTTAGGGATTGGAAAGGACACAGTCTATAGCACTGTCCCCTGTGGAACAGGGGACGCTCTGGCCCCAGGTCCTCCTCCTGCTCAGGGGGCTGGCTTCCTCATCACCTATGGCCCACCCCAACTGGATCTTCGACACCAGCAGAGTAGAACCTTCTTCCCAGGACTCTTTCCAGAACCTTCAGAATCTTAGAGCTGGAGCCTGTGTGCCTAAATCCAGCAATCCCTTCTCATTTAAGGACCGTGTGACTCATCAGAGGCAGAGATCCTCTGGTAAGATCGGGTGGCCAGGCCGAGCGGCCCCTCCCACCCTCAGAACCAGGAACACGGGACGAGTCTAGCAGGTACCTAACTCTTACATGCAGTTCGCTTTTTTTTTTTCCTCCTAAAAATTGATCATTTTTTTCTTAGTTTGTCACTTTCTGGAAGTCTGGAATGACTGGCAATGTTTTGTGTATGTAGATATTAACAAAATATTCCATGCATTTTAAAAGATTACTGCATCTACTTTATTTTTTTAATGTTCATTTTTGAGAGGGAGAGAGACAGTGTGTCCACAGAATCTGAAGCAGGCTCCAGGTTCTGAGCTGTCAGCACAGAGCCCAACGTGGGGCCCGAACTCACAAATGTGAGATCATGACCTGAGCCGAACTTGGACACTTAACCGACTGAGCCCCCCAGACGCCCCACTTTATCTACTTTAAAGGGTCACTTCATCTTGAGATTTGTTCTCAAGACCCTGTTCTTGTTCTACATTTTCAGGGTATCTAAAATTTTCCCTCTCAAAGAAGAAAATACTGAGGCAGATTTAAGAAAAATAAAGTTTCAACTCATAAATTTACATAATTGACTGACTTTATGAACCCCAAGAAAAACCTACCTTTGTTTCACATGTTTTCAAAACAATGTGTGCTTTCTAAATTATTTTGATTTTTCAACATTAACATTCATTTTCAGCCACTTAGGTCTACTTAATTTGAAGCACATTTTCTCTCTTTTGATGACTTTTCCTTTAAAATTATTTGGAATTTGGTTAACGTCTATAATTTCCTTTGAAAACACTGAATTTTAAAATTCTAATAACGATATTAATTAAAATCTCAGGAATATTCGGTAGAAAGAAATCTTTGCTGTTGTTAGTCCCAATTTGAGCTACTCAGAATTGTTTCTCAATCAGACTATTGCTTCTTGAGAACTGTATTAATAATATCTAGTCTCAAGAATAGCAGCCCAGAGATAACCACATGTTGCCCTTATAAAGAGTGTTCCAGAATGTTCCTAAGGTACATGCACATGTATCCAAGGAGCCAAACAATTCGTGTGAAGGCCACAAGTGGAGTAAGCAGTTTTTCCTTTCCTGTGATCGAGAAATATTGACCCCCTGAACTTATCACAGGGTCCCAGCATCACCTCCAGACCCACTTCCTGTAAAGGTCAAGGTCAGTCCATCTGGGGTAAATTACCTGTAACAGCTGTTGCCCCAACTTCTCTTTAGTAGCTCTGGTGTCTCTTCCTCTTATTAGGGTGCCAGTTCTATCAGATTAAGGCCTATCATGGTCATTTAATCTTGATTTCCTCCTTAAAAGTCCTATCTCCAAATATAGTCATATTGGGGCTTAGAGCTTCAACATATGAATTTAGGGGGATACAATTCATTCTGTAACAACCACTTTATGACAAAATAGGGAGTGTAACTAGCATCCCACTTTAGCAAACCATAAAAGGAGACCCAATTTGGTTGAGCAATCTTAACCCTATGACTTCAAATAGCCTAAGACCTCTTTCAACAGTATCATACAAAGATCCTTAGTTGAAATGTTTTGCCTTGAAGCTGGAAGTTCAAGATCTGACTTTTAAATTACCCAAAGCAATGATATACCAGCATCATATACACTCTTTGGATTTAGCATTCCTCTTCTTCTTTAAAGTGCCCATATCCAGAACCCCAATCCTATTCACGTCAGGTGACTATAGATTATAATTCACTTGGAGGTTCACTCAGTGTACACCGTGAGCTCGCACTTTCTTAGGCTAGAAAAGAAACAGGAGTCTTACCTGCCCCATCTCACCCAAAACCAATCCCTAACACCTCAAATTTTCCAAAGATTCTACAACCTATTACCCAATCTTCATACCAAACTCTGTATTGGCCATTTCTTTAACTGCAAGCAAATGAGCAATAGAAGTCAAAATTGAAGTTTTGGAAGAACAGTGGGTAGTTTGGGGAATTACAGCCTGAGGAAGCACAAAAACTAGAGCGATCCCAAAGATGTCAGCCAGGACAACGCCAGCATCATCCCTTTAGGGAGCTGCCACTGGATGACACAGACCCAACTACCCCTCAAACTCCAGAGAGAAGCTCATTAGTCAAGACCATCGAAGCCATAATGGTATGGTATGGTCTGCTGCTCACAGGAAAAGAAGGCATGGTGTAGTCAGAAGGAGGAGGCAAGGAAAACAGCAGAGTAAAACAGAAAAATACATATTTTTACATTTTATTTTCGATATTACAATTATGAGTTTATACTAGAATACGGTCTGAAATTTTTTTTCATTAGGTATAATACAACTATCTTCCTTCGGTCATGCACACATTTATACCTCTTTTTTCAACAGCTGCAAAAAATTCTATTGAATGAATACACCGTAATCAACTTACCCATTTACCCAGGGACCCTGAAATAGTTTGTAATTAGAGTCCACCATTAAAAATTATTTTTGCTATTATACAGTTACCTACCTTTGTACACTTTGGTTTCTGAGGAATCATGGTTCAAATGGTATATACACACATAAATTTATATACCTGACAACGGAATTGTCTTTTGACACATTCACCACTAGACATAACCATTCTTCTAGGATTTAAACTCAATCAACCTATTGGGGAAAGAAGTATATACGACATCACTGTATTTTGCATTTCCTTGATTAGTAGTGATACTGGGTCATTTCCATTGGCTGTTTTCTCACCTTTTTTGAACTGGCCATTAACTTTGTCCATTTTTCTACTGAATTGCAGATGTTACTATTACTGATTTGTAAGAATGCTTTGAGTATCAGAATTATCCTTTGTTATATGTTTGCAGACATTTTCTTTCAATCTTAAATTTGTCTGTTAACTGTGACTCTGATCTTCTCCACACATGCGTTATTTTAATGTCGGCCCCTGGGTTATGTAGAATACCTAAGCAGGTCTGCCTCCGAGTTACAGAAATATTGTTTCCCTTGTACTTTAATATTGTACATGTAGATCTCGAGCCTTCAGAGCTTCGTGAGTGTACGAGGCATGGATCTTTGTCTTTCCAGGGAGCAAAGTGTCCCAACACCATTTGATCAATCCATCTTGCCCCAACTGCAATGAAGAATCCCTTTTATCATATATAAGGGGAGTCTAATAAGACCACCGACTCCCTAGTCTCTATCCCAAAGTGAAGAGAGCCCCAAAGCTCCATTTTCTAGCACTCATGTCCTCTGAATAAGAGCTCCCCTCGAATGGCTTTCTATGCTGCCACCGGCAGCAGTCAAGAGGGAACACAAAAGCACTGGGTGCTCCAAGTAACAGTACTCCTCTGGGGGTGGGGGTATCCTGTTTTTAGGTAAAGAAATGTGGTGATGGTTACACAACATTGACATAGGAAGTCACTGAACTGTATACTTTAAATGGCTGAACTGTATGTTATGTGAATTATATCTCAATAAGGCTTTTACCAAAAAACAAAACAAACAAAACAAAATGAAACAAAAAAACCCCTCCATCAGACTTGAAATCGCTATTGATAAAGAGTAAAGAGAACTTTCATGATCCTTGTTAAACCATCGATTCTCTCTTCCGGCTGAAGAGAATTACACTGAAAGTGTAATTATCTACCTTGGGACAAAAATGACTATTCTCGTTATGTCCGTTGTGTCTGACATATCTCCCTTGTCCCCTGCTTCTAATGCCCATACGTTCTGGGAATATGATGGCATTCCTTCCCATTACTCCCCAGCTCCCTCCTTCCAAGATTTCTCTTCGTGGTACGTATTATATACTTATAGTATATACAGTAAACCTTGCTTGCGAGCATAATTCATTCCAGAAACATGCGTGTAACCCAAAGCACTTGTATATCAAAGCGATTTCCCCACAAGAAATAAAAGAAACTCAGAGGATTCATTCCACAACAGAAAAATATTCATATAAAAATGATTACAATACTGTAATACATAGAAAATAATAAAGAAAATACAAAATATAAAGAAAAATAAACAAATTAACCTGTAGTTACCTTTGTGGCTGGTGTGAGGGAGATAAGGAAGGAGAGGAGGTAGGACGACCTTCACTAATGGATGTTGGCTACAGTACAGTATTAATACACCCTTGTCATCTACTGTATGTAATGGAACTGGCTATAAGGCAGCAGAGGAAAGGATCTCTATCTGCAGGCAGGCTGACCTAGAATGAAGCAGAGCATTCCTAAGCTCAGTCTTGTATGGAGAAGCAAAGGACCGTCTACAGGTGCTTTGAAGTGACAACAAATACACTAGTGCCAGTTGTGGACACCTTCCAACGTTCTAACACCGTGGCCTGAGACCGGGCATCTAAGCATGGCAGACAATCACCCACAAGCCCACAGCCAGAGAGAGAGGGAAGGAAGGAGAGAGAAGGACGACTGGCTCCATTGGGATCATGTGACATTTGGCATCACATACTACTCGTATTGCAAGACATCACTCATTTATCAAGTTAAAATTTATTAGAAATGTTCGTCTTATGGGAACGCTCACAGAACAAGTTACTCGCAATCCAAGATTTTACTGTTTTTTAACTTTTTTTGCTTGTCATCTCCCACTAGATCTGGAAGGGCAAAAACTTTTGTGTATTTTGCACTCTGCCATGTTCCTAGCACCTGAAACAGGGCTTGGCACATTGGCAAATGCTCATTTGTTAACCGAATGAGTAGTACATTCCTTACCGTACTACAATTTCAGAATCAGCTTGTCAAACTTCAAAATATATTGGGATTTTTACTGGAATATTAATTAATTTACATATTTACTGCGGGGAGAAATATCTTTGTCAGCCTCTTTCTATACAAGGACATATCTAGCTTTCCATTTACTCTACCTTTAAAAAATTTTAAAGTAACTTTAAATATCTATATTCATAAGCTTATTGTAGCAGGTGTTTTTGTTTTGATATTAGTCTTAGTCTCAGAATAAGATGGGCAGCCTTACCATATTTCTTTTATGCTCTAGAACAATTTAGCTATCACAGGAATTGTCTGTGGTGCTTTTCTACAGGTAAAAGTGTTATACTACCAGGGCGCCTGGGTGGCTCAGTTGGTTAAGTGTCCAACTTCAGCTCAGGTCATGATCTCAAGGTTTGTGGGTTCCAGCCCCACATCGGGCTCTGTGGTGACAGCTCTGAGCCTGGTGCCTTCTCTGGATTCTGTGTCTCCCTCTCTCTCTGCCCCTGCCCCCGATCACATTCCATCTCTCTCTCTCAAAAATAAATAAACATTAAAATTTTTTGAAAAATTAAAGTGCTATAAATTGGAAAATGACATGAATATTGACTTTTATTTTTAAAAGATTAAGCCAGCTACAGTGTTAAAAATGCATTTGAGGGGAGCTAGAGGGAAAATGGTTGTAACACTATTGTAAAAATCAAAATGAGATGGTTACAGCTTGGACTGTGATAAAGGGACATAGACTGGAAAAGAGTGGATGGATTCCAGAGGCGCTCAGAATACCGAGCCTAGAGGACTTGGGGATATGGGGGTGAGGAGGAGGGGACGGTCGAGGAAGAGTCTCCAGTGTGAACTCGCTGATGATGAGTCAGATGGACACTCTGCCTGAAGGCTCTCCCACAGTCTTTACACTCGTAGGGCCGCTCTCCAGTATGAATTCTCTTATGTAGCGTAAGGTGGGCAATCTGGCTGAAGGCTTTGCTACACTCCTTACACTCGTAAGGCTTCTCTCCTGTATGAATTCTCTGATGTAGAGTAAGGGATTTGCGGTGGCTGAAGGCTTTCCCACAAACATTACATTCATAAGGTTTCTCGCCTGTATGACACCTCTGGTGACAAATCAGGGATGCCCTCTGTCTGAATGCCTTTCCACATTCAAGACATTCATATGGTCTTTTGCCAGTGTGGAGTCTCTGATGTTGAACGAGATAGGAGCCATCACTGAAGGCCTTCCCACATTCAATGCATTCATAGGGCTTCTCGCCAGTGTGAACTCTCTGGTGCTGAACAAGGTGTGCAATCTGACTGAAGGCCTTACCACATTCCTGACATTCATAGGGTTTCTCTCCAGTGTGTATTTTCTGATGTTGTGCAAGGTGTGCGTTCTGGCTGAAGGTTTTGCTGCATTCCTTACATTCGTAGGGTTTCTCTCCAGTATGAATTCTCTGATGGTGAGCTAGGTGTGTGCTCTGTCGAAAAGCCTTCCCACATTCCTTACACTCGTAGGGTTTTTCTCCAGTATGAACTCTCTGATGCAGAGTAAGCGAGCCCCGATGGCTAAAGGCTTTCTCACATATATTACACGCGTATGGTTTCTCTCCTGTATGAATTCTCTGATGGACGGTCAGGGATGAGCCATGGCTAAAGGCCTTCCCACACACGTTACACCTGTAAGGTCTCTCTCCAGTATGAATTCTCTTATGCTGAATAAGTCCTATGTGATCGGTGAAAGCCTTCCCACAATCAATACAATCAAAAGGTTTCTCTCCAGTGTGATAATACCTCCGATGTCGTATCAGAGAAGCATTCTGCCTGAAAGCTTTCCCACAGTCGACACATTCGTATGGTCTTTTCCCGGTGTGAATCCTTCGATGATGAGCTAGGGATGAACAGTCACTAAAGGCCTTCCCACATTCAATACATTCATAGGGTCTCTCTCCAGTATGAACTCTCTGGTGCTGAGCAAGGTGTGCGAGCTGGCTGAAGGCTTTACTGCACTGCTTACACTCATATGGCTTCTCGCCAGTGTGAACTCTCTGATGTTGAACGAGATGAGCATTCTGGCTGAAGGCTTTCCCACATTCCGTACATTCAAAGGGTTTTTCTCCTGTGTGTATTCTCTGGTGCTGAGCCAAGTGGGCACTCTGGCTGAAGGCCTTCCCACATTCAATACATTCATAGGGTTTCTCTCCGGTATGAACTCTCTGATGAAGGGTAAGGGTCGAGATTTTGCTAAAAGTTTTGTCACAGTCATTACATTTCAAAAGTTTCTTTTCTCTATAGACTTGCTTATGCTTTTTGACAAATGAATGTGTTTTTAGACTTTTCTTATCTGTGTCAAAATTATATATCCTCTCTTCTATGGGAAATACCTGCTCTAGATAAGATAATCTATTCAGATGGAAAAGTGTCCCAGACTTGTTAAAGTGGTCTCTTTTCTCGGTAAGGGTACCGATATGAGTGACTGTCTCTTGACTAAAAGGTGTCTCCTGACTTACCAGCTCCTTCTTAAACGGGTTTTCACATTTCAAGTTTTCCCCTAATGCAGAACAGGTAAGGTCACAGCTTGGAAGTGTTTCCAGTATCACTGCCTGGGATAACTTTCCTTCATAAATATCCTGGTTTGGAGAGAATTCCTTGGTCATCCAAACATACTCCAAGTCTGAAAGATAGTGAGAAAGCAAATGTCTCCTTTACTTAATGCCAGAAGAATGGAAACTTCGGAAGTGAAATCATGTGAATTCAATAGTTACTGGAGACCACAAAGGTCTCTGACAATCTTATATAAAGTCAGGCAATGCAGCCATCCTTGCATTTCTGGAATATACCCTCCTTGGCATATTGGTATATTCTTTCAATCTGACAGATTCTGCACCAATATTCATAAGTGAGATTTGTATTTTCCTTTTTTGATGCTATTTTGGTAAGATTTTGGCATCAAATGTTATATATGCTTCATAAAATTTTTAAGTTTTCCTTTTTATTCTCTGTCATGTTACATTTTAAATGATGTTGAGGACATTTTTTTTCTTACAGGTTTTACAGAATTTATTTGTGAATTCTTGGACACAGTTCTGCGATAACTTTCTACATTTCTTCAAGGGTAACTAGTCTGTTTAAGTTTTTTATCTCTTCTGGCATCACTTGCCATTTTTTATTTATTTTTATATATTTGCTTATTTATTTAATTTGAGAGAGAGAGGGAGGGTGGGAGAGGGGCAGAAGGAAAGAGAGAGAATCCTAAGCCAGCTCCACACTCAGCACAGAGCCCTGATGCAGGGCTTGATCCCACGACCCTGGGATCATGATCTGAGCTGAAATCCAGAGTCAGACGTTCAACTAACTGAGCCACTCAGCACCCCAGTTTCTGTAATTTATATTCTCCTAAAATATTACTCATTTCACTCAGGTTTTCAAATTATTTACAGAGAGTTGAGGAAAACAGATTCATATGATTCTTTTAAGTCCTTATGCAGCAGTGGTTACTTACTATTATTTATTTTCTTATTTTCTCTCATTTGTTTATATATTTGATAGTTTATATATTTTATCATTTTTTTTTAAGTAGGCTCCACGTCCAGTGAAGAGCCCAATGTGGGGCTTGAATCCATAACCCTGAGATCAAGACCCAAGCAGAGATCAAGAGTTGGATGCTTAACGGACTGAGCCACCCAGGTGTCCCTATCTTATTGGTTTTCTAAAGAAGCATTTACGGGCGCCTGGGTGGCTCAGTTGGTTAAGCGGCCGACTTCGGCTCAGGTCATGATCTCACGGTCTGTGAGTTCGAGTCCCACGTCGGGCTCTGTGCTGATGGCTCAGAGCCTGGAGCCTGCTTCGGATTCTGTATCTGCCTCTCTCTCTGCCCTACCCCTGCTCATATTCTGTCTCTATGTCTCTCAAAAATAAATAAACGTTAAAAAAAAATTAAAAAAAAAAAAAAGCATTTACTTGATTTATTTTTGTTAAATCTACTATTTTCTAGTTCATTTATTCCCATTTTATCTCTATGGTATAAATCAGTATACCTAACTTGTTTTAATTTTCCTTAGACTCATTTTGTTTTTCTTCTACTATCATGAATTGGATGCTTATTTATTTTTATTACTTATTTCTTATTTATCAATGTACATCATTAGGACTATAAGTGACCTAGCAACAATCCTCTTCTTGAAACTACGAGAACTGAAAGCAGGAAGAGGCTATACTACAAGCTACAGAATGAAATGTAATCATCTCACTCTAGGCTGATTCCCTTGTGATATACAATCTATAAACTCTTATCTCCCTTCCATGCCAGGAAAACATCTTTCAATCAAGGCGGGGAAAAATAAAACATAAACTGGGCCTAAAATCCCACTGAGTACAACGGAAGGGGGGAGGTGATGGACAAAGAGAAAGGAGGTAATACTAGTACGCTAATTTATTCATCTTTTGTACAAGTATCAAAAGATGAGGTTTTGAATCTCAAGTGGATGAATTTTAAAATACAGATTAAGGGGTGCCTGGATGGTTCAGTCAGTTAAGTGCCTGACTCTTGATTTTGGCTCAGGTCATGATCTCACAGTTCATGGGATTGAGCCCCGTGTCAGGCTCTGCACTGACAGCATGGAGCCTGCTTGCAGTTCTCTCTTTCCCTCTCTCTCTGCCCCTCCCATCCATGTGCATGCACACTCTCTCTCTTTCAAAAAATAAACAAATAAACATTAAAATACAGATTTAAAAATATATAAAGACATAAAAGTAACAACTTGTAGGACTAGGACTAAAGACCTTTCTAATTCAAGGGGTGGGATGGTATGAAGGGAAGGAAATATTTACACAAACAACAAAGGAAAAATAAATAACAGAACAGAAAACTCTAAAGACAAAAATAATTAAAAGTGGAGGGAAGAACATAGCTAATAATAATTGTTAACCCAATAAGCTCCTATTTGAAAGAAAGGAAATATTTAAACCAGTTCAAAAAACTAAAAACAAATTTGTCTAAAGAATTCAGGAACGTTGAGCATCAGGGATGATTATAACACTATGGTACTTGAGAACTAGGCAAACATCATGGAACCTAATAGAGTTCACAAACAGACTGTAGTTTATTTGTAGGAAATCAGTACAGATAAAAGTGTAGTGGAGAAGAGAAATCTGCTTAAAATATGCTGTTAGGACAAAAAGTTTCAATTCAAGAAGGATTTTGAGGTGTTTTCCAACAAGATCAGAGAAGAAACATCTTGAGAAGAGTTTCCCCAGCTCTTGTTATCTGCACTTACCTGGGCAGAGGCCTCCTGTCCTCTCTCCCTTCATCATCCAAGGATCCTTACCCTGCTCCAGTAAGGAGATCACATCTGGTTTAGGAATGCAAAGACCTGCATATAAGAAAAGACAGGAAAATTGGCTATTTTGTGGGTACTGCAGAGCTGTGACACAGTCCAAGAGGTAGTGAGAGAAAATGAAAATTGTAGGAAAATGCTGATAAAGGCATGAAAGACTACTGAGGTGGAGAGACTCCAACGGGGAGGTGGAAGGAAGAAGGTACTCCTACCCAATGAAACCAGATTCCTGTAGTTCTCCAACATCACTTTCTTATACAAAGTCTTTTGAGCAAGATTCAGCCATTCCCATTCATCCTGGGAGAAATCTATGGCCACATCCGTGAAAGTCACTGAATCCTGAAATGACACAAATATTATCTTGCTCAGTGTTCATGCCATTACTTAGCCGGCTCTATGGGTAAAGGGTCACCCCTGGATAGTCGTATGGTTCGCTACTAGACAACCTTTCTGCCTACTTATATTGCACACATTAGGAAAGTAAAAAAATATGAGACATTCTCTGTTCTTCGAGCATTTACAATTTTACGGTGGTGAGAAGACATTCTCGTATTAAAATACATTGATTGCGTTTAAGACAGAACGTCAAATACTAAATTGCAGTTGACCCTTGAACAACAGTTTGAACTTCGCAGGTCTAGTTACGTGTGAACTTACACGTGAATTTTTTTTCAATCAACAAGTACAGTATTGTAAGTATATTTTCTCTTCCGATGTCTTAACAATTTTTCTCTAACTCACTTTATTGTAAGAATATAACATATAATACGCATACAGAATATGTGTTAATCAACTGTTTATATTATTAGTAAGGCTTCCAGTTAACAGGAGGCTATCAGTAGTTATGTTTGGCAGGAGTAAAAAGTTACATGTGGATCTTCAACTGTGTGAGGATCGGAGCCCCCAACTCCCATGTTGTTCAAAAGTCACCTGTATTTTATCATGTTAGGAGCTAGATCACTTTTCTGCATGGAGAAATTTATGAGTTCTGAGATTGTGAGGGAAAGCTTCAAGGAAGGATGCTGATCTGATGAACATGATTTCAACTTCCACAATATATTCTAAGAAATCCCAGTGTTCTGAGATGTTAAGAGGTGTGTCTAAAAAATAAAAGAAAAAAAATGCCTAGCAAGATTTTTTCCTTTCGACATAAAAATATATTTGCATTAGGAGAACACATTTGGAAAGTTGGTTTTTGATAATCTGCTGAGAAGTACACCAAGAGAGATCACATGAAGCGAGCACAACCTGTCTGTTACATGGGCTGATTCCCTAGCCAACCAGCAAGCGATGCCAGGCCAAGAGATGTGGTCGCTGGCAGATTTTCCGTTTCTTAACTCTGTGATTTCACTTGTATCAACATCCACCAATGAGTTCTGAATAACCACCAGTTGTGAATAAAACCGAAGAAAAAGGTCAGATTATTCCAAACAATTCAGACTCTGGCACGACTAGCTAGGCGATCTTGGCCAAGCTAATTAACTGCATATGCCTCAGTTTCTCCACCTGAGAAATGGGAATAATTTTAGTACCTACCTCACAGAGGCACTGTGAGAGTTAAATGAAGTAACAGTCATAGTACCTGGCTAAGTGCTCAAGAATTGTTACCTATGATAATGATGAAGGAGGGATAGAAAGGAAGGAAGAGAAGGAGGAGGCAGCCAAGGAGAGGTGAAAACATTTGGTTTAATACACCAACAAAAGTTTTACTTTTGTTTTAGTTATCTAATTGCAATTTGTTAAAGTAGTTAAGAACACGGTCTCTGAAGCCAGACCTCCTATGTTCAAATCCTGTCCTGTCAGTAAACCGAAGATATTAGTTTTGTTTTTAACCTCTGAAGATACTTTAAATAACCCAGAAGGCCAGTCTATTGTATTGACACACACATATTCACCATTTCTGTTGACCTTCTTCATTCCTGATGTTCCAGTTCCCTTCTGGTATAATTTCTATCTGAAGAACTTCCTTTTGCAATTGAGAAATCCATCAATGAATTTCTTTAGGTCTCCTCCATATGAGACACTATTTCACCTTCGATTTAGAAGGCTATTTTTTGCTGGACATGTAACACTAGGTTGACAGTTCTTTCCTTTGAACACTTGTTAGAAGTTGCTCTACTTCCTTCCGATTTCCATGATTTCTGATGGAAAATCCAGAACTGAAATTGCTGCTGCCCTGTATGTTAAGCATCATTCTTCTCCAGCTGCTTTCAAGGCGCTCCCCTGGTCTGTGGTTTTCAGCGTCCTGGCAGAGCCGCCGGGCAGGATGTCTTGGAGCTCATCACGCTGGAGTTTACTGAGCTGAATTCCTGGGCCATGGCTTTGTATCTTTCACTAAAGTTGGGAATTTTTCATCCATGATTTCTTCAAATATTTTTTCTATGCGTTCTCTTTTCTGGGGCTTCGATGATGCAAATGTTGAACATTCAGGTATCTTGTATCTTGCTCAGATTAGACAGTTTCTCTGTGGCTTCAAGGTCACTAGCTCTTCCCACTGCCACCCCACTGTGCCTCTAAGCCCATCCAGTGAGTTTGTCTGGGTCATTATATTTTTCCTTTCTTGTTGATATCTTCTATTTCTTTGCTGAGGCTACCTGTTGGTTTCAAGGGAGTTCAACTTGTTGGAGCGTTATTGTAACACCTGCTTTAACGTCTTTATCAGATAATTCCAACATCGAGTCACATCAAGGCCAGCGTCTGGTGATTATCTTTTCCCGTGAATTAAAATTTTCCTAGTTTTTCATCAGCTGAGTAATTTTAGATAGTACCCTTCACATTCTGGATGTTATGAGACTTTATGTCTTATTTAAATTATGTGGAGAATGTTGATATTTTGTTCCAGCTCGTTCCCAGAGGCAATGAAGTGATAGTCGCCTCTGTCCGACACGTGTCCTGCTTGGTGGCCAGCGGTCTATCCCGCAGTTCACTTCTCGTTGAATGGGATACACTCATCGGGGCCAGATACAGGCACGAGCAGGCAAGGGTGAGCCCAGGAGTTCAGAAACAACTTCATATGGTTGATTCCCAAAGCTCCTCCTTCTCTGTGGTTTCTCCAGTAGTTCTATTTCCTAGGGGGGTCCCCTTTCTCAGTCCTCTGGCTCCACTCGACTGTGCACCTGCCCTGACTGTACCCACCACTGGAGCCAAGCAGGGAGAGAACAGAAGCAGAGTTTACTCCACCTCTGGGGATCACAGCTTCTCCGATCACAGAGAACGTTTCTCCTCCTTCAGAGTTTAGACTTCTGTAGACCCCAATGCTACTGTCTCAGGACACAAGAAAACAGAGAACTTTTTTTTTTTAAGGTAGATTTCCATCCACCCTTTCCGACTATTAGGTCCCCTTCCTACTTCTTGAGCCTGAACTAGGTTTCTCCTGCAGTTCTTTTTATCCACGCCAAAACCCCTTCTGGGTTTTGTGCTTGTTGAATCCATGCTAGGAGATACTGGGAGGGGAAAAAAAAGGTAACCACATTGCATTCTGGATTTCTTGCCCATCAGCCTGCTGCTCTCTACTGTCTAGAGGCCTCGAGTGGCTGCTCCGTGCCTGCTGTCCTGCTCTGCAGCAGCTTCCGGCAGGAAAGACGGTCAAGTGTGCTCAGGCCATCTTCCCCAGGACAAGGACTCTCCCAAATTCAGTGTAAATTATCGTTAGCTCTAAAGTGAATACTCCATTGGAAATAAGAGCCTCCTGGTGTTCAGTGTTTCTTGTGCTTCGAACATCATGTTGTAGGTCTTCCACAGGTATGCTGGATGTGTACACACGCACACATGCACACACACTGTATCCAGAGTATGAAGAACGCCATGGGCACAGAGGCAGACAGCAACTATCCAGGAACACAGCAGCATAGAAAGCTCAAGCTTAGGTAGTGCTTACCATGACCAGGTACTTTTCTAAACACGAAATATATTAACTCATTGACACTCACAGTAGGACAATAAATTAGGTACTAGCATTATTCCCATTTTGTGGTTGAGGAAACTGGAATTAAGGGGATCCATCTAGCGCACAGTGGGGCTACAATCGCACCCAGGCAGCCTGGTCTCACGGTCACATTATTAATCTTTATGCCACATTCTGCCACTCTCAAAATATCTCCTCTGACAAATAACAATAGTGCTTTTGTCTAAAATGTTTAGGGGTGCCTGGGTGGCTCAGGCAGTTGAGCGGCCGACTTCGGCTCAGGTCATGATCTCACGCTCTGTGGGTTCAAGCCCCGCGTCGGGCTCTGTGCTGACGGCTCAAAGCCTGGAGCCTGCTTCTGATTCTGTGTCTCCATCTCTCTGCCCTTCTCCTGCTCACGCTCTGTCTCTATGTCTCTCAAAAATAAATAAACATTTAAAATAAAATAAAATAAAATAAAATAAAATAAAATAAAATAAAATAAAATAAAATAAAATAAAAAAGTTTAAACACTGGAGCGCCTGGTGGCTCAGGCAGTCCAGTGTCAGACTGTTGATCTCAGCTCAGGTCATGATCTCACAGTTGGTGGGATCGAGCCCCACACCGGGTCTGCACTGACGCATGGAGCTTGCTTAGGATTCTCTCTCCCTCCACTGCTCGCTCTCTCTCAAAATAAATGAATAAATATTAAAAAAATAAATAAAATGCTTAACTGCTTAACAAACAAGCTCGCTGGGTAGTATATTTTGTAGTGTTGTATCTGATTAGAAAAGGGTGTTTTGCTTTGCTATAAGGTGCTCATTGTGTCTTTGATATAAAAGAAGGACAATTTTACAATGCTGTTATTTTTTTATTTGATTAGTGTGTAAAGCTTATTAATCGGGGCGCCTGGGTGGCTGAGTTGGTTAAGCATCGGACTCTTGATTTCGGCCCAGGTCAGGTTTGTGACTTTGAGCCCTGAGTTGGGCTCTGCGCTGACAGCACAGAGCCTGCTTGGCATTCTCTGTCTCCTCTCTCTGCTCCTCCACAGACCGCGCACACTTCGCTCTCTCTCAAAAATAATTAAAAAACTAATAAAAACTTTGTAATTTCTTACAATAATTTGCTGACCACCCTCATTTAGCAGTCCACTTTAATCAGATCATGAATTATAGTTCTTAATTCTATTATTGGTTATAAAAACATTAAAACTAAACATATTCTGAAGTTTGAAAAACTCTAATCCATAAGAAATGCATAATTAGGAATTCAGTCCAAGAACATAATCAGTGATGAGGGCCAAAGATGATCACCGCAGTAATCTCTGTTAAACAGTAAAACACTGGCAACAATTTAGCTATGGGACCAGACGCTGATTAAATAGATTAGGGTATTCATCCTAGAAAGAAAAAAGGATGTAGAACATTCCCTGGCGTTTTAAGAGGTTCATGGCTCCATGTCAGGCAGGGAGAGGAACCCTTCTGAGCCTCTGGCCCCAGTCACCTGTGCCTGCAGAGCTCCCCTTCCTTCCAGGTGCAACTTAGGACTCACGCCTCCCCCACTCCCTCGCTCCGACAGGGAGTAGGACTGCGTAGGCTTTATTCCATACCAGGATCTGTCACCAGGGAGCCACAAGGAGTTAAAAATAAAGCAGATTTCGTCCTGCTAGCGTGTGGCGGGTCCCAGAGCTCCACCGGTCCAGCGGAAAGGATACCTTTTCCTAATTCACCCACAGGTGTGCAGACGGCCTATAAACGGCCCTTGCCCCCTACTCCACAGCAGGTCTACTCCGCACCCACAGCACTCATCACACCGTGTAAATAAGCGTTTGCTGTCTTTTCACTTCGACAGACTATAAGCCAGGACGGGACGGGTACTTAGGGACTAGGCAGACAGATAGTGGCTCTCGAACTTCCTCTAAAGACTGTACCTCTCTGTTGTCAGATGCTTATGAGACAGCTGAGCACAGGGAAGGGCTCAGAGTGGGCCATTTCTTGGATGAAGACTAAACAGCTCTAGGAAGGAGAGGAAGCTTGGAGAGGGCGCTGGGCTGAGTCTCTCTCTGTGGCCCGATCGCTTATCACAGAGGGGAGAAATGAGAACCAGGCCTCGGAGTGGAACTCTTACACAGACAACTTTCTGAAGAAACGCACATTCTCAAGTCCTGGAAAGCAAGACCGTATTTTAAGAAGGAAAGAGGGAAGACTAACTCACCAGGGGCATGGCTTTAAGAAGTTCAACTCCCATCGCCTCTTCCTCTTCCTGGCTCCTCATGAGAAGTGCTTTACCCGGAGAGGGCAGAGCTGGCAGAGGAGAAAGGAGCGGTGAGAGGCGGAGCGGCTGCAGTAGTCACAGCCTAGGAACTCTCTCCTCCCTTCAGCTCCCTCTGTCTCCCCACCCTGCCCCCACATGCCCTCACCGTGCGGGAGCTCAGTGGGACACCTACTCTGCTCGGGGTTTTCAGGCTGAGCGCAACCTCTTCCGTCTCAAAGCCACCCATTCATCAACCACAGAGATGTACCAGGCGCGCTGCCTACATTCATGCAGACTGAACCTGCACTGACTATTTGCTCAAGCAGACACCTGCGCAACTGACCAGTGAGGATGGGTGCGGATTCTAAGGGACTGCATCCTCCCCAGAGAGAAGTATTACTTCTGATACGACAAAGGGTCCACACGGCTTCCAGATAACTGGACCAAATAAACCCATCAAGAGACCCATTTTGCTTTGTGACAAACTATGTTCCTTCTGAGCCAAGTTGCTTCAGAGGATAAAAGTCCCTGACTTAATTCTGGTTTCTTTCCTCTAAACTCCAGTTTTCTCAAGGTTTTATTAAAATGACAATACGAGGGGTGGCTGGGTGGCTCAGTTGGTTAAGCATCCGACTCTCGGTTTCGGCTCAGGTCATGATCTCACAGTTCATGAGTTTGAGCCCCTCTCAGGCTCTGTGCTGACAGTGCAGAGCCTGCTTGAAATTTCTCACCTCTCTCTCTGCCCCCCACAGCTCTCGCTCTCTCTCAAAAAATAAACATTTTTTTAAATGTTTATTTGTGTGTGTGAGAGAGAGAGAGAGAGAGAAAGAGAGAGAGCGAGCATGAGCGGGGGAAGGGCAGAGGGAGAGAGACACAGAATCCAAAGCAGGCTCCAGCGTCCATGCTGTCAGCGCAGAGCCTGATGCAGGGCTCGAACCCACGAACTGTGAGTTCATGACATGAACTGAAGTCGGACGCTCAACCGATTGAGCCATCCCGGCTCCCCTAAACAGTTTTTTTAAATGACAATAAGAATGAACACTTAGTGTGTGGCAAGATACAAGTGCCTTATAGGCATGAGCTGAGTTAATCCTCATAACAGTCCTATGAGGTAGACACACTCCTCTCCATGTTATGTAGGAGAAACTGGGTCAAAAGCTTGAGAAACAAAAACTCACCTGGTGGGGGTTTTGGAGATCTCAACCCTTGAGATTATTTAACCATCTGAGAGTCAGTTCTTCCCGGGCGGCTGTGGTTACGGATCCTGACCTCCAGCAGTTGTAGAGGGGGTTACATGAGAGTCCGCACCAGAGGGACTCTGGAGTCCAGCAGTCCCGGATCTGAATCCCGGCTCCTCCACACGCTAGCGATTACTCGGCCTGTCTGCTTCAGCGTCCTCATCTGTGAAAAAGGAGGGAAGGGAGTTTCTGCTTAGGGAAGTGACATTTGGTGTGACTATCCCCAAAAGGTTCCAGAACCCAGGAAACAGTGGCTATAATTATCACCGCGGCAAAACAAGCAAAGAACAATCTGGCTGTGAGCAGTGCTTCCTCCCACTCTCCCTCTCTCTCCTGTCTCTGGTGGTGGGGAGAGGGGCGACAGAGAAGAGCGAGGCAGGAATGGGATGGGTTATGTGACTACACCCAGGAAAGGTGGGAGTCCCTCTCCACTTTCAGAGGGGGCTCCTCCTCCCCCCCCCGGCCCCCCGCGAACCCCATCCCACAGTCACCTGCGGGACAGAATCTTAGACCAGGTCAGGTGACTCTGGGTAGGTCAGCCTCACACCCTGTCCCCTAACTCGCTGACTCCTGGGACCACCAGCCTGGGAAGGAGCGTGTCTGATCTGGGGACCCCTGTCTCACACCCAGGCCCGAGGACCTCACCCCGATTCTGGACTCCTGGGTCCGCCACCCCGGGAAGGAGCATGTGGGGTCAGGGGACCCCTGTCTCACATCACAGCCCGAAGGACCTCACCCTGATTCTGGGCTCCTGGATCCGCCAGCCTCAGGAAGGAGCGTGTAGGGTCAGGGAACCCCGAGGGGCCCCACCCCCGCCTAGACTCTGGGACCGCCAACCCCGCGGCCGGGACGCCCTCTACCAGCACTGTCGCCGCCGCGCCCCAGACACTTGTCACCCTTACCTCTGACATCGGCCCCGGTCCGGCCCTCCAGCCTCACCCCCCAACCGGGCTCGCGCCAATCTCGCGGCGGCGGCGGTGACGGCGGCAGTGGGACCTCACGGGCCCGGGCTCCCCCAGGAGGCTGTCCGGCGCCCAGCCTCGCGCAGACATTCGTCCCCGCACGCCGGCGGAACGCGCGGAAGCCCCACTGGGTCAGTGTTTTCTCCTCTGCGCCCGCCCGCTCCCGCCCGCGCTCTCAGCCCCGCCGGAAGTGGGCGTGCCCTCCTGCCGCAACGGCCCCTGGGTAAGGTAGTCCAGACCCGGCGACGCGACTGCTGGGCTCGGTTCCCCGACCCGGCTTGGGGGCCGCTACCCTGAGCCCCCTGCAAAGGTCCCGAGCGGGGAACAGAACCGCCCAGAAGTCTCTCATCCCCGACTTCAGGCGCCCAAAGTACAAGTTGCCTCCCTGAAACGAGCCGAGCCTCGAGACTTCTGGGAGCCCCCGCCAGGCTCAGAGTGCGCAGGCGACGCTGTGAAGCGCACAGCGCTGAGGCCTGGGTACCGCCTCCCGGCGCCTATAGGATCACTGGGGGCGTGCGGCGCGCAGGCGCTTTGAAAGTGGGCGGGGCCTGGAGGAGGTGGGCCTAGGAGCAGAGGCTTCTTGATAGGTGAGTGGAGACCTGAGTCTTGACTGTTTTGTGCCCTTGTGATTTGTAACTTTGAGTGTGTGTTTTTGTGTATGTGTGTGTAACCTGTCCCATTTTATGCCTGCCAGTTCTCTCCCTGATAGAACCTACGCCCCTAGCCTGGGATTTTGTGCACTTGTGATTACGACTTAGTGTGTGTGCGTGTGTGTATGTGTAACCTGTCTTATTTCATGCCTACCAGTTCTCTCGCTGATAGTCGGTGCCCCCAGCCCGTTTTTTTCTCGCCCTGCTAGAAGGAGAGACCCACGAAGATACACAGCTTGTAGGTACTGTTTAGGGCTGTTCTCCCAGGAACTGAAAGAGTGGCACATGGCAGGCACCCAGCAAAGAAATAAAATTCCAGAGTGTGCAGAGGCTGGTCCACCACACGTCACCTCCAACTTAAGTTACTCTCAGACACATCCCATCGCTCAAAGCCACGCAGCCCCATCCAGGCGCTGGTTTTCCAGGATCCAATCTCCCTGACTTCGTGGACCACACCATGAAGTGAATTCTAGCCGCCACCACGCCATCTCTAAGTAATTGTAAAAGGAACCTTAGTGTCTGTAATAGTTTGTGGTTAGAATCAGATAAAGGCGATATTGATACTTTCCGTTTTATTTTAATTTTTTAACGTTTATTCATTTTTTTTTTTTGAGAGACTGAAAGAGAGTGGGAGCAGGGGAGGGGCAGGAGAGATACACACAGAATTCCAAGCAGGCTCCAGGCTCTAAGCTGTTAGCACAGAGCCCAGAGCATGGCTCCAACTCACCAACTGTGAGATAATGACCTGAGCCGAAGTCAGATGCTTAACCAACTGAGCCACCCAGGCTCCCCTGATAGTTTCCATTTTAGAAGTAATGTATAAAGAGCTTGGAAACCGTTGCTGACATATTTGCAAGAAAAACATTCAACAAACTGAAAGTCAACTTTTCTTCTAAGACCCATCAGAGAATTGAAGTCACAAAGGAAGCCACACCCCAAAACTTCGAAAGACGCGGAGAATACTGAAAATCATGGCAGGCGTGAGTTTACCTGAAGCAGAAGCTGCTGGAATCTAAACTGATACACACTCAACTGGTAATTTTGGTGAACTGGAGGTTTAGAGTGGACGACTTTGGAAGTTAAAAACTTCTGGGGGCCTAGTCTTAGGTGGGGTCTCCCGCTTTCATGGATCTTACCTCCAGGAACTCCCACCAAATTCTAACACTAAAGATCGGGGTGGGGAAATCTTGAGTTTGGGGCAGGAGGAAGGGAAAAGTAAACACTTTACAGTATGCTCAGAGCATTTTCCATAACAAAGTCCCGCACTCAGGAAAACTACATGCCGGAGCCTTTTTGGACCTGGAGGAGGGGCAATTGGGCAGCTCCAGCCCCTCCAACCTTCCCATCTCAGTAAAGGCTAAGAAGCACTTCTGAAGATCAGAGCTGAAATCCTCAAGCACTGAAAGGCTGAGATTTAATCATAAGATTATACAATAGTTCCCCTTCCCAATACTTGAATCCCGCACCAACAGCACTTCTGTATAATAAGAGCAGGTTACAACCAGCTGCATGACACAGACTGTATTTAAGAATGACTTCTTAGGGAAACTCTAAGACGGCAGGGAGGAAAAAGCAAGGAAACTACAGAAAACCAAAGCCTCTGGCACCTACAGGTCCAATTAGATACAGTCCTACCCAGATTAACATAAAACCTCACCTTAAATGCCTTATTACCTTAGTTACTATTACCATGTCCAGTTTTCAACAAAAAATTATAAGGCATGCACAGGAAAAAAAAACAGTCTAAAGAGACAAAGCAAGTGTTAGAACCAGACTCAGATATGGCAAAGATTTTGGAATTATCATACCAGGAATTTAAAATCACTATGATTAATATGTTAAGGTGACTAATGGAAAAAGTGCAAAAAACTTGCAACATGCAAAAACAGAAGGATGATATAAGCAGAGAGATGGAAATTCTAAGAACCTAAAGGAAATGCTATAAAGTTAATGCACTATAATAAAAATGAAGACTGCCTTTGATGAGCTCATTAATAGACTGGATACAGCTAAGGAAAGAGTGAGTGAGTTTGAGAATATGTCAGTAGAAACTTTTCCAACTGAGATACAAAGAAAAAAAAAAGAATGAAAAAACCCTCAGGGGGTGCCTGGTGTGGCTCAGTCAGTTGAGCAGTTGAGCATTGGACTCTTGACTTAGGCTCAGGTCATGATCTCACGGATTGGGGCCTGCTTGGGATTCTCCCCCCCCCGCCCCCACCTCTCAAAATAAATAAAACATTAAAAAAAAGTACCAAAGTAACAACTCTAAGATATCCAGGAACTATGAGACAATTACAAAAGGTATATCCATAATTGTAATACCAATAGAAGAAAGGAAAATATTTGAAGTAATAATGTCTGAGAGTGTTCCAAAGTTAAAATGACAGACACCAGGCCACAAATCCAGGAAGCATACAGAATACCATGCAGGACAAATATATACAATAATAATAATAATAATAATAATAATAATACGCCTAGGCATATCATAGTCAGGATGTAGAAAAATCAAAGATAAAATCTTGGAGGATGCCAGAGGGGGAAAGACACCTAAGAGAGAAAACAGAATAAGTCTCAGTTAAAACCAAAGATGGCCTAACGAAAAGGGGAAACAAAATATTGATTATGTCAGGTGACTGTCAGTCTAGCACTCTTGCTAATGGCCTTACAGGTTCTAATTGGTTCTTTTTATAGGTAAAGCTTCATATCTACCAATAATGACAGTTATATCTACTCTCTCCCTATCACTGCGTCTCTTAATTCTTTCTTTCCTTACCGGAGGGCCAGACCTCCAATGCCATGTTATTTGGTAGGAGCAATACTGGATGTACCTGTCCTATTCTTAGTATCAAAGTGAAAGCATTAAGTACAGTTGTACTTAATGGGTTTTAAATTTTTTTTTAATGTTTATTTATTTTTGAGAGAGAGAGACAGACAGACTGCAAGTGGGGGAGGGGCAGAAAGAGAGGGAGACCCAGAATCCGAAGCAGGCTCTACACTGTCAGTGTAGACCCCAATGCAGGGCTCAAACCCACAGACTGCGAGATCATGACCTGAGCTGAAATCACGAGTCAGCTGCTTAACCATGTGAGCTATCCAGATGCCCCCAGCAACCCTCAGTTTGTTCTCTCTCACGAAGAGTCTCTTATGGTTGCCTCCTTCTCTGTTTTTATCTTATTTTTCCTTCCCTTCTCCTATGTTCATCTGTTTTGTTTCTTAAATTCCATATATGAGTGAAATCATGTGCTAGCTGTCTGTCTCGACTGACTTCATTTAGGATAGTGCACTCCAGTTCCATCCACGCCGTGGCACACGCAAGATTACATTCTTTTTTGATCTCAGAGTAGTACTCCTTTGTGTATATAGATACAACATCTTTATTCATTCATCAGCCAATGGACGTTTGGGCTCTGTCCATAATTTGGCTATTGTTGTTAGTGCTGCTGTAAACACTGGGGTGTACATGCCCCTTCAAATCACCATTTTTTGTATCCTTTGGGTAAATACCTAGTAGTGCAATTGCTGGGTCCTAGGGTACTTCTATTTTTGACTTCCTGAGGAACCTCCATACTGCTCTCCAGAGTGGCTGCACCATTTTGTATTCCCACCAGCAGGGCAGAGGGGTTCCCCTTCCTCCATATCCTGGCCAAAGTCTGTTGTTTCATGAGTTGTCCATTTTAGCCATTCTGACAGGTGTGAGGTGGTATCTCATTGTGGTTGTGATTTGTACTTCCCTGGTGATGAGTGATGTTGGCGTGCTCACTTGCAAGGAAGCCAGCTGCCACGCGGTGAGCTGGCCATGTGGAAAGAATTGGTTTGTCCAGCCAAAAGCCAGCAAGGACCCCAACCCAGCCAACAGTTTCAGTGCGTACAACTGCACGGTGATTCTCTTCCCATAAAGCCTGGCTAATAACCTACCTGCAGCCTTGTGGGAACTGAGGCACCCAGCTAAGCCACCCTGGACTCCTTACCCAAAGTGTGAGATAATAAACATGTTTTTTTTTAAGCCACTATGCTGTAGCGTAATTTGTTACACAAGAGCTAACAAGTTTGCCACAGCAACTCTTACTCTGATACAGTTACAACAGGGATTCTCTTAGTAGTCATGGGGGTATCGTAGGGATTAGAATGACAGTAACTACTATGATTAAAACCCATGTCATTAACTTAACCCATGTAAGTCTGTTTTTCCCTCACATAATCACCCATTGCTGGTATTCCTCAGGGACTGATGAGTTTACTCCACTTAGTGGTTTAGGGGCCCAGAGTTCTTCCGTATTAAAGTTTTTCCATTGTATACTCTCAAGATTCTTCTTCTAGCTGGATAGCACATCCGCATAATAACAAAGCCCCAGTGACATATGCCTATCCAAACCACACTGAAGATTAGTCTAATAGCCATAACCAGAAGGAATAGTGGCTGAGCAATGTAGGATATACCTGGACATTCACATGCCAGGGTCAATTCCAGACAACAGAAAAAGTGGTCATCTAGTCATAACACAGGTATCACTAACAAACACCCAGGACATCGGGAATAATATCACATGTTTTTAGTAACTGGACCTGCTATAAACTACACTACACTAGATAATAATTCCTCTATAAGCCCTCACTTGCATAAAGGCAAGTCTTTTAGGAATTACAGTGGAAATGTTCATAGCGATTTTTATTACAGCCATTCAAGACTACTCAGTCTCTTTTCTGTTGACACAAGTCAGTGTGGGACTTGACAGCCATGCCGTGAAGTGCTTTTAATTAAACAAAACCTGAATGTGGTTTCAACCCTGGGGATCAGTTCTTAAATATGGTGGAAAGATCAAGTATCAGAACATCCTTGGAGTTCTGTGGTTTACCACAACCATTTCACTTTCCTCCTGTGGCTAACCATCACCCTGTAATTCAGCTACAACACATGATGTAGTTCATACCCCCTTGCAAACGCAACCTGGCATGAGAAGAGCCAATACATAAAGAAGGAGACTTGAGGGGAAAATTAAGGTGCTAGTGCTTCATGTCAAAAGAACACAGAAAGCCTACCGGCCCCTGACAGGGGACCTTGCCAAAAGTGAGTCAGGGGCTTAGGCATAAATAATCCAAGCCAGCATTTTAAACCCTTGAATTCTTTCAAGTCCTTATGTATTATGCAAGCAATTTCTAACCTTCAAAATACATTTCCAAAATGTTCCCTAGAGTTTTGACGTGAAGGGTACCAAATATTGCAAACTATAGGTCATATTAAATTCAGATTTTGTTTACCAACCAAGCAACAATGGTAGGACTGGAGGAGTAGACTCCATCTTGAGTCTTCCTTCGCAAGGGAGGTTTGGCAGGGAGAATTAGTAGGGAGGTTTCTTAGGGCTTGAGAGAATCCTTCATGATGGCTCCATCTCAATAACATAGATTCATATCTTTCCTAAGACTTCAATTTCGTTTAAGAGAAGTGACAAGTTGGAATTTAGGAAAAAATCATAGCTCAACAACTGGGTCCACTGTTGCATTTGGCTTTCATGGTGAGAGAGTAAGATGATTCTCAACATACTCATAAAAAGGCCTCCTTGATTTTAATTTTTGCTTAAGGCCACAATTTCAAGTGGCCTTTTAATTATCTAACTTCATTATAAACAAGCATCACCCGTGCTTTTCGAAGTAGGATCCTTAATCGCCTTTAGTTGCTGCTAGGATCCTTTAATCTAGTCCTTAATGTGCCATGGGCTTATAATCCCCCCGTATCTTAGAATAGCCTTTCTGGGGCGCCTGGGTGGCTCAGTTGGTTACGTGTCTGACTCTTCATTTCCGCTCAGGTCACGATGTCGCTGTTCGTGGGATCAAGCCCCACGATCTGGCCCTGCCGTGACACAGAGCGGAGCCTGCTTGGGATTCTCTTGCTCTCCCCCCCTCTCTGCCCCTCCCCTGCTCTCTCTCTCAAAAATAATCATTAGGGGCGCCTGGGTGGCTCAGTCGGTTAAGCGGCCGACTTTGGCTCAGGTCATGATCTCACGGTCTGTGAGTTCGAGCCCCGCGTCAGGCTCTGTGCTGGCGGCTCAGAGCCTGGAGCCTACTTCAGATTCTGTGTCTCCTCTCTCTGCCCTTCCCCTGCTCATACTCTGTCTCTATGTCTCTCAAAAATAAATAAACATTAAAAAATTTAAAAAAAATCATTAAAAAAATAATAGCCTTCCCTAGGGATACGTGCAGCCCTATTTTATAGCAGCATATTTACAATAGTCAAATTATGGAAGCAGCCTGTGTCCATTGAGAGATGAATGGACAAAGAAGATGTGGTGTATATGTGCAATGGAGTATTACTCAGCCATCACAAGGAGTGAAATCTTGCCATGCGCAAGGACCTGGATGGAACCAGACAGTTTACACTAATTGAAATAAGTCAGTCAGAGAAAGAAAAATACCATGATTTCACTCATATGAGGAATTTAAGTAACAAAACAAATGAGCAAAAGGAAAAAAGACAGAGACAAACCAAGAAACACTCTTAACCCGATGGTTACCACCAAGGAGGTGGTTGGCAGGATGGGTGAAATAGGCAAATTAAGAGTCCACTTACCTCGACGAGCACTGAGCAATGTGCAGATCTGCTGAGTCGCTACATTGTACCCTGACACTACTGTAACACTATATCATCTACACTGGAGCTAAAATAGCGGGGGAAAGCCATTCCTAATACAAAATAAAAGTTTCTCCATCTTTTGATCTATCTCAGTTGTCAGTCCTTAGTACTCTGCTTCCCTATTGTCTGATAATCCTTTTTCTTTCTAATGTTCATTTAGTTTTGAGAGTGAGCCCATGAGGGAGGGGCAGAGAGGGGGGAGACGGAGGATCCGAAGCAGGCTCCATGCTGATGTCAGAGAGCCCAGTGCGGGGCTCGAACCCGTGACCACGAGATCATGACCTGAGCCAAAGTCAGACGCTGAACTGACTGAGGCACCAGGCGCCCCTGATAACAATGTTCTAGTATCAGTTGCCATGTGGGCTAGCTTTCTTTGAGAACAACAAAGAAGCAGACTTTAACTTAAAATTAGAATAATTTTTTAAGTAGGCTTCATGCCCAGTGTACAGCCCAATGTGAGGTCTGAACTCACGACCCCTGAGGCCAACACCTGAGCTAAGATCAGGAGTCGGACGCCCAACCGACCGAGTCACTCAGACAGCCCAGAAGTCAAATGTTGTTAGGATACCAAGTACCTCACAGATTTAAGACCTGAACGAGGACGTGAGAAAGCGGGAGTGGTGGTAGCGGATCAGACTGGCGTGTCGGGAGGGGTGCAGAGGTCTTCAGGCTGCCACCAGAGGATGGCTCGGTTCCGACGACGGCACTTCCTTCAGCTGGCACAGGGCCCAGTGATCACAATGGGTGCTGACTACTACGAAAGGCTGAACACTGGCCCTGCTCCTGCCCCTGTGACTCCAATCAGAACACAAACAACGAGAAATCTGACTGGCTGAATTGCAGCCACGTGGACTGGCAGTTTGCCAGAGCACTGCCGAATGACGAAAGGGAACGTGCCAACTAAGAGCTAGAAGTGTGTATGTTAAAGACAAAACCAGATTTGGGGCGCCTGGATGGCTCAGTCGGTTAAGCCTCCGACTTTGGCTCAGGTCATGATGTCACGGTTTGTGAGTTTGAGCCCCACGTTGAGCTCTGTACTGACAGCTCAGGGCCTAGAGCCTGCTTTGGATTCTGCGTCTCCGTCTCTCTCAAAAATGAATAAATAGGGGCGCCTGGGTGGCTTAGTCGGTTAAGCACCAACTTTGGCTCATGTCATGATCTCACGGTTTGTGAGTTTGAGCCCCACGTCGAGCTCTGTGCTGACAGCTCAGGGCCTGGAGCCTGCTTCAGATTCTGGCTCCCTCTTTCTCTGCCCCTCCCCTGCTCACACTCTGTCTCTCTGTCAAAAGTAAATAAACGTTAAAAAAAATTGAAAAAAAAAAAAAAGAATAGTAAAAAGAATACTTTATAAAAATAGACAAAAACAGATTTAAACATCTATACTGAAAAAATATGTATATATACACACGCACATATACATACACGCACACGTATATATATCCAGTATTAATTTTGACTATGACTACAAGATGAGTTTACACATTAGGTTTTGCAAGTTTCATTTTTGTTTCTTTTAATACACTGTGGACAGACAACTCTCCATAGAGGCATACATAGAACTGGACCTCTTTCTACTCGCCGGACAATACAGCACCGAATAATCACAACTTAGTGAACCTGCCTGGCAGGGTGCTGAAATCCAACTTATCATAATTACAACAATTCTGCAATAAACATTATTTACATCTATCTGTTCCAATGGGACAAAAGTCCTAGATCTAGCGTTATTGTTGCAAAGGGAACGCACACTGAAAATGCTGGTGGGTCACACTCTCGTGCCATCCAGAGAGACCGGAGACGGATTTACACCGCTTATGATCAAGTATCTGTTTGCCCACGCCAGCGTCAGTGCCGGATATTATCCACATGTCAGACTGAAAGCCAAGAAAGGTTAACTTGTAATTTTTTGATGCGCGAAACTAAGGACTTTACAGACTGTCATCACTCATTTGAACTCCGTGGCTGACATGCCTGTGGGAATGCACCGCCATTTTTTCCCACCGCTTTGAATGTGTGATGGCACTTTGTTCCTAAATGACTTACTCGTCACATAACTGGCACTAATCTGCCAATTGTTTTTCACATCTTTTGGTGCTTTGCACCATGCTCAAGTTTTAGGTCTCTGTGTAGGCCAACCTACTCTCTTGCCCAGGTCTTTAGGACCCTACTTAGGAAAGACTTCCTCTTTTTCATGTTTGCTTCTTACATATAGTTTCCCTTCTGTTAAGAACAATTGCATGGTATTTCTCTGTAAGGTATAAGTGTTTTGTTTTGTTTTGTTTTTTTGAAGAGAGTACCCACTTGTCGAAACATAATTCCCCCCCGTAATGAAAAACCAGTCTTCGTTAATACCAAAATCTGAAATGCTCAGAAACCTACTTTCAAAATGTCCTGCGATGCTTGCCACATTAGCACTCCTCGTGTTGTTTCCCTGGGACTGTCAGAGTAAACGTATCCTACGGGGACGCTGTTGTGATGACAATTTCGAACACTTTAACAGTGTTGAGTATTTCAGCTAGAAAAACAGATTTCTCCCCTGACATATTTTCATATTTCCATAATTCCCTTTCACCTCTATTCATTACGTGGCCTTATAGTTTGTCTTGTTTTTGAAGTGAGAGTTGTATTACTCGTAGAAATAATTAGAACTTTTTGTATATTCTTCTCTGCGCTAGAGCAGGGGTTGGCAGACTTTTTCTGTAAAAGGATAGAGAGGAAATATTTGAGGCTTTGTAGGCCACACTGACTCAACTCTGCCATCGTGGAGTGAAAGCAGCCACAGGAAATACGTGAACAAATGAGTGTGACTGTATGCCAATAAAGCTTTATTTACAGACACTGACATTCAAATTTAATGTAACTTTCATGTTGTCACAAAATATTCTATTCACTTGTTCAGCCATTAAAATTTTAGACCACGGGCCATACAAAACCGGTCAGTGAGACTCTGACCGTGAGTGATAGTTGGCTGACACCTGCTCTAGATCCATTTAGCGTCTCGGTTGACAGTTCCTTAGAAGTTTAACAGAGTTCATGGGGGCGCCTGGGGGGCTCAGTCAAGTGTCTGACTTCAGCTCAGGTCATGATCTCGCAGTTTGTGAGTTCAAGCCCCACGTCGGGCTCTGTGCTGACAGCTCAGAGCCTGGAGCCGCTTTGGATTCTGTGTCTCCCTCTCTCTGCCCCTCCCCTGCTCACGCTCTGTCTCTCCCTCTCAAGAATAAAGAAACATTAAAAAAAAAAGTTTAATAGAGTTTGTAAGCCCAGGTGATTTTAAAAAGATCAAATCTTTCCAAATTTTCTAAGTCTTGAGTAACAGGTCAACAGTTTTAACTTTGTACATATAAATCTTGCATTTTTTCTGACTGTTTCGGCTATTCTGTTCCAAGCGGACCACTCATCTGTGTTCTCTCCGCACTTTCTAAGACTGTTCTCAGATGGACAGTAAAGCTGAATTCTCACCAACAAAGCTGCCTCACCTTACATTTATGCAGATGAGACGGAAGGCCACAATTCTAAGTCAACATCACGGAATCGAGTTTTAAACCGCCACTGGCGAAACCTCGCTGACTACCTTGAAGCCCCTGTCGCTGATCTAGACTGGTCTCTCCTGGTCTCCTTCTACGCACCACTTTTATGCAGAGCTGACTGTGGTGACTCTCAGTGTCCCCGAATAGTGTTTTTCCAACACCTGGTATGAACCAGGCACCGTGCTTAGCACATCTTATGTATTAACCAATTTAAAGGATCCCAACGCACGTTTTTGTACAAGAACTGAGTGATTTGTATTTACACTTTAAAAAAAAATCACCCTGACTGCAATGTGGAGAACAAACTCATAAAGGACAACAAAACCAAACTGAACAGACAGAGGGGCCTGTCTCTGAACTACTGGGAGAGTCCAGCTGAAACGGTATTAAGACTAGGGGGACGACAGTGAGGACGGACCCCAGAGGAATCTGGGAAGCAGATCCACGGGACTCGACGTGGAAGGCAAAGACGGCCGTGCTGCAGCCTCTCCATTATGAGTTCTTGGGTGAGCGAGGTGTGCGTTCTGCCTGAAGACTTTCCGGCTTTTCTTATAGTTATAGGATCTCTCTCCAGTGTGGACTCTTTTATGTTGATTAAGGTGTCCGATTTGGATGAAGGTTTTCCTACATTCTTTGCATTCATATGGTTTCTTTCCGGAGTGAATTCTCTGATGGACACTCAGGGACTGGCGATGGCTGAAGGCTTTGCCACATGCGCTACATTCGTAAGGTTTTTCTCCGGTGTGACTTCTGCGATGACAAATAAGGGATGACTTTGTCTTGAAGGCCTTCCCACATTCAATACATTCATAAGGTCTTTGGCCAGTGTGAAGCCTCTGATGCTGAGTACAGGATGAGTTATCACCAAAGGCCTTCCCACACTCGACACACTTATAGGGTTTCTCTCCAGTGTGAACTCTCTGGTGCTGAATAAGGTGTGTGGTCTGGCTGAAGGCTTTGCCGCATTCCTTACACTCGTACGGCTTCTCTCCCGTGTGAGTCTTCTGGTGCTGTGCGAGGTGCGCCTTCTGGGTGAAGGCCTTCCTGCACACCTTACACTCGTAGGGCTTCTCTCCGGTGTGGATTCTCTGGTGAGTGGCCAGCTGGGAACTGATGCTGAAGGATTTGCCGCAGTCCCCGCACTCGAAGGGCTTCTCCCCAGTGTGGATCCTCAAGTGACTCGCAAGGTGGATATTCTGCCTAAAAGCCTTCCCGCACTCCTTACATTTAAAGGGCTTTTCTCCAGAGTGCACTCTCTGATGCTGAGTGAGCGAAGCGTGATGGCTGAAGGCTTTTCTGCAGACGTCGCATTCATACGGCTTCTCCCCGGTGTGAATCCTCTGATGCACAGTAAGGGAGGAGCCGTACCTGAAGGACTTGTCGCACACGTCACATTTGTAGGGTTTCTCTCCAGTATGAATCCTCCTATGCTGATTAAGTCCGATGTGGTCACTGAAGGCCTTCCCGCAATCGATGCAATCAAAGGGTTTCTCCCCCGTGTGGTAATACCTCCAGTGACGGATAAGGGACGTGTTCTGTATGAAGGCCTTCCCACATTCAATACATTCGTAGGGCTTCTTGCCAGTGTGACATCTCTGATGCCGCGCAAAGGAGGAGCCGTCGCTGAAGGCCTTTCCACATTCGTTACACTTATAGGGCTTCTCCCCAGTATGAATTCTCTGGTGCACGGTAAGAGATGAGCTCTGGGTAAACGTTTTCTTACATTCACTACATTTGAAAAGTTTTTTCCCCGCATAAATTCCTGTATGTTTTATTACCACTGGATTTTTGGGAAGAGTTTTCTTAACTGAATCGTGATTGTGAACTCTCTCTTCTGAAATGTCCAAATGAAACCATCTTCCAGATCTGTTAAAAGTACGCTCTCTTTCCTTCGGAGGGTTTTGCTATGAGTGATTGTCTCTTGCCTGAATTGTGTCTCCTGACCTACCAGCTTCCTTTCAAACACACCCTCAGAATCCCAATTTTCTCTGAAGGGGGAACATTCCAAAGTAGTATGTGAGGTTCTGTCTGTTACTTCAGCAAATGAATCCTGCTTTGGAAATAGTTCCTGGGTCTCGTGGATAGACCGTTGGCCTGAAAGATACCAAGAAACAAATATTTCCTTTATTGTGTGCTAGGAGAAAAAAAGGAATTTGTTAAAAGGAAATTGTGAATGAAGTCAGTGGTTGGTGAATTAAAACACATAATCTAGGTGCTTCTAACATGCAAACAAGGGGTCTACAACTACAAAGTGTGTAAGCAAGCCCCAGAATTCAGACAGGAGCCTCGAGGGGCGAGGAGAAAAGCACTAAGAATCTGTGGAATCAGTTACATATTAGGAGAAAGGACTGGGGAACGTGCTGCCACCGCACCACCTGAAAACTCTCTGACACTCCCTGCCTTCACTCTCCCCTGCCTGGCCGTCCTGCTGCAATGTCAGAGTGGTCCTCACGTCGCAAACGCTATTCCAAGAAGCAACCCGAAGGACGGAAAGGAAAATGTATCTTCGACATTTACCAGGATCATCTGAAAGCGGGTCATCCCCTCCAACCAGAAAAAGGTGTTTCTGGTGACCGCAGCTTCTTTGATTAATTTCAGCAGAACCTACATTACCGACTGGCGGCCGAAGCTCAGGGCACGCAGAGTATCACCTCACACCTACGGCGTGCGTGCACAGGCTGACACTTCTCCGGCCGTGTATGAATGAGGAGGACCTCGCAAGTTAACTTCTCAGTTTGAAGCAACTGTTTTTACCAAAACGGAGAGCGCTGCCAGTATATTTCATCACACCATTTACACTACTCAACAAGCGTATGTCTCACCTCGGACTCTAACGCTTACAGGGTGGAGTGTATATGCCTGAAGTCCTTTCGCTAATTCACTTAGCATGCACCCGAGATTTGCGCATGTATAGTTATATCTCAATAAATCTATGTAGACGAAAGTGGTATTGGAGAGCTGATGCGGAGAGTCAAATGTCTAGAAAAAGATGATCTTAAAAAAGGGGAAATAAACTCTTTTTTAGTGACGTTGAAAGTTTTCCTTCTTCGATGCCTAACAAGACAAGGATGCCTGCTTTCGCAACTTCTACTCAACCAGGTACTGCAAGTTCTAGCCAGAGCAATTAGAAAGAGAAGAGGCATCCTAGCTAGAAAGGAAGAAGTAAAAGTGTACGCAAAACCCTATACACAAAACCCTAAAGAATCCACAAGAAAAGTATTGAAGCTAATAAATTGATTCATCAAAATTATAACATATAAGATCAACACAGAAAAATCAATTGTATTTCTATACACTAGAAATGAACAATCTGAAAAGGAAATTATAAAAACGATTCCATGAAAGATAGCATTAAAAGAGTAAATTATTTAGGAATAAACTTACCCAAGGAGGTATGAGACTGTATGCTGGAAACTATAAAACACTGCCGAATGAAATTAATAGGACATAAATAAACGGAAAGACCTCCTATGTTCATGGATAGAGAGCGAGAAAGAAAAAAGTAACTCAAACAGGCCCAAATTTGCGATGTGGTACAAATGGGATGAAATATACATATTAATAAAAAGAAAAAACTACTGGTGAAACAAAAGGTCAATATAGATAAATACTCCTATAAATGCTTCTGTAAATATAGATACCACCCAACTTAAACTACTGCTTGGTGAGAAGAAAGAGCATATGCAAACTTACAGGCTACACGGAAGTGGGAACAAAATGTATCACGTTTTTGAGACAGGATTTATATTCCTACTATACAAAGGCAAGGAAACATGACCCAACAGAAACGTGCATGATGAGCATAAAGACAGCACTAACAGAATATGAACTCTGAATGGTTAAACTGCGTATTTCTCAACATTACAAGAACTCAGGGAAACGCAAATTAAATGAAACATCCATTTTCACCCAAGGGCTTAGCAAAAATTTAAAAAAAATACAAAATACTCACTACCGGTGAAGATGCCTAGAAACAGGGATTCTCATGTATTCTTCACCAACAATATAGCACTATATCCCTGAAACTTTTTCAAAAAATGTATACGTTGATCATGCAGAGAGAGAAGAACAAGCTGGATCGCAGCTTATTATAGGTGAAAACAGGAAAAGACCTAAATGTTCAAATGTCCCTAACAGTAAACCAGTTAAGTAAATTAATGGTACATCTACTTATTGTCATACTAGACAGCCATTAAAACAATGAACTAGAACTACATGTATCACGTTTCTGAGGACAAAAATGGAAGAATTCATAAATAATATATTAGACTATATAAAAATGTTTAAATTTTTACATATCGAAAAAAGGCATACTCGAACAAAAACTGTTATTACCATCTATGAAAGAGTTTGAAACAATACATCAAAGAATTAGTATGCTGACATCAAAAATCACTGCAACTGTAAGAAAATATTTAAGACAAGAATAGAGAAATGAATATAAATGAGGAACATTTTACAGAAGGATAAAAAAAAGAAATAAATGTAAAAAAAGAGTATTCAATCTCTTTCACAATAAAACAAGTAACTTTAGGGTATACTCTTTCACCAAATAATAAGCAATATTTTCATCAACATACCCAGTGCTCGGAGAATGCAATTAAACCCATACATCAAGTCATGCAGTCACTGCTAGAGTGGCTGAAAGCAAACAAAACTTACAGCGCCTAACAGAGACTCATACCCAGAGATGCAGCAATCTCAGAAGGTATAGTTTTCACTCACACAAAGATACTGTTGCAAGTATATATATTTTATAAACGTTTATTTATTTACTTTGAGAGAGAAAGAGAGAGAGTGGTGGAAGGGCAGAGAGAGAGAGGAGAGAGAATCCCAAGCAGGCTGACAGCTGTCAGCATACAGCCCAGCAGGGGCTCGAACCCACGAACCATGAGACCAGACCTGAGCTGAAATCAACAGTTGGATGCTCAAATGACTGAGTCACCCAAGTGCGTCACAAGTATATTTTAATACCAGAAACGTGAAGAAACCTAATTGGGAGATCGGACACATGACGCGGAGTGCATGTGGAAAACGTCTGTATGCGCGACTGAATGTACACACTGTAATTCTGACCACATGAACCATATGTGTTACCACGACTTGAAGAAGTCTACAGTTGCTTTGTTAACATATTGCGATTATGGGTCATGGTTTAAAATTGTTTCCAAAGAGGTGATAGGATTACATTTTCTATAAATCATTTTTTCTCTCTTTTTTTAAAACTTTATTTATTTATTAAATATTATTTTATTTTTTTATTTTAGAGAAAGCAAGTGCACGTCCACACACAAGTGAGGGGGAGGGGCAGAGGGAGAGAGAGAGAATCTTAAGCAGACTCAGTGGGCAGCACAATGAGAGGCTCGATTCCACGACTCTGGGATTGGTTGGTAACCAACTGAGCCACCCAGGCACTCCTCTTTTTTCAAGATTTTATTTTTATAATGTATTTTTTGGTGTTTATTTTTTTTAAGTTTATTTATTTTGAGAGAGAGAGAGAGCGCGCGCATGCAAGCGAGCAGGAGAGTGGCAAAGAGAGGAGACAGAATCCCAAGCCATCTGAGCCATCAGCACAGAGCCCAATGCAGGGCCCGAACTCACAAAGAGTGAGATCATGACCTGAGCTGAGATCAAGAATCAGACACTAAACCAACTGAGTCAACCAGACGCCCATTAATGTTTATTCATTTATGTGTGTGTGTGTGTGTGTGTGTGAGAGAGAGAGAGAGACAGAGCGCACAAGCAGGGGAGGGGCAGAGAGAGAGGGGGACAGAGGATTGGAAGCAGGCTCCATGCTATCAGCACAGAGCCCGACGTGGGGCTTGAACTCACAAACCTTCAGATCATGACCTGAGCCGAAGTTATATGCTTAACCAAGCTACCCAGGCACCCCAAAGATTTTATTCTGAAGTGATCTCTACACCCAATGTGGGACTCAAACCCACAGCCCTGACATCGAGAGTGGCATACTCCACTGAAATGAGCCAGCCAGGCACGCCTACCTACAAATCATTCTTTTTTTTTAATGTTTATTTATTTATTTTTAAGAGAGAGAGAGAGCACGAGAGGGGAGGGGCAGAGAGAAAGGAAGACACAGAATGGAAGCAGGCTCCAGACTCTGAGCTGTCAGCACAGAGCCCAACACGGGGCTGGAACTCACAAGCCGTGAGATTATGACCTGAGCCTAAATTGGAACCTTAACTGACTGAACCACCCAGGCACCCCACAAATCATTATTTTCTAAAGAAATTTCTCTTTTTCCCCTTTCTATAACAAAAGAGGAAGAGGGGACACCTGGTTGGCTTAGCTGGTTAAGCGTCCGACTCTTCAGTTCAGGTCATGATCTCACGGTTTGTGAGTTTGAGTCTCGCATCAGACTTTGCAGGGAAGGTGCGGAGCCTGCTTGGGATTCTCTCCCTCCCCACTCTCTCTCTGGCCCTACCCTACTTGCTCTTTTTCGCTCTTTCTCAAAATAAATCAATAAGCTTAAAAAATAATTAAAAAAAAAAACACAGAGGAAGTGACCCTCCACTTCTATATTCTTACAATCCAACTTCTGCCCACCCTCTCTGCCTGAAAACAAGGAGCTACTAGGAACCGACCCTCTCCCTGGCCTCTGCAATGCCCTCCCGGAAACTCTGCAAACTCTACTTCGTTCGTTCATCCATGAACATGTTTCATCCCTTCCCTTAGAGGGACCATCTGCAGTTGCAACACATGTGTAAATTCCCTCTCTCTCCAACTACCTTCCGACGCCAGGCGGATGGCTCCCTCAGATAGCTCTCGATTTGTGGGTCTTAGCGGGCGGATGCACAACGAAATGAGTGAGTCGTGTGGTCACAGAAGATGGCTTAGAAGGACGCTGGGGTCAGGACAGGGACTGGTAAGGGACTGAGCACCTCTGAGTGGTGGAGGAGAGGAAGCGCATTACGGGGAACGAACTATCACTCGAGAGACGGCGGCAAGGGAGGAAAGAGCAGCTTTGAAGCCCTAGACCTCCGTTTCCTGTCCAGACCTGGAGGACTCGGTGAAGTCCGGTGCGCCTCCCGCACCTCAGTGAGGACTCGGGCCCGCCCGCAGCGGCGCTTCCGCCCAGGCCTGCCGCGCTCACCTGACCGCAGGCCCTTCGGCAGCTCTCTGTTCACCATCCAGGGCTCCGTCTCTTGCTCCAGCAGAGAGACCAAGTCTGCCTTGGAGACACAAGGTCCTGCACGTGGGAAGACATGGGTTCTGTCACACACTTAACATTCTTTTTTTTTTTTTCTATTAAAAAGAAATTTTTTTTAATGTTTGTTTAGGGGCACCTGGGTGGCTCTGTCGGTTAAGTGTCCGACTTTGGCTCAGGTCATGATCTCACTGCTTGTGAGTTTGAGCCCCGTGTCGGGCTCTGTGCTGACAGCTCAGAGCCTGGAGCCTGCTTCAGATTCTGTGTTTCCCTCTCCTGCTCACACTCTGTCTCTTTCTCTCAAAAAGAAATAAACTTAAAAAAAAATTCTATAATGTTTATTTTTGAGAGAGAGACAGACAGATAGACAGAGCATGGGCAGGGGAGAGGCAGAGAGAGAAGCTCCAGACTCTGAGCTGTCAGCACAGAGCCCAATGTGGGGATTGAACTCACGAACTATGAGATCATGACCAGAGGTGAAGTCGGACACTGAACCAACTGAGCCACCCAGGTGCCCCTTTTCTATTTTTTTTTTGAAAGTTTATTTATTTATTTTGAGAGAGAGGAAGTGAGACAGCACACACAAGAGGGAGAGGGGCAGAGAGAAGGAGAGAGAGAATCCCACGCAGACTTCAAGCTGTGAGCACAGAGCCTGACGCGGGGCTCAATCCCATGAACCACGAGATCATGACCTGAGCTGGAATCCAGAGTCGGATGCTTAACTGACTAGGCCCCCCAAGCACCCGTTGGCACTCTTAAATCGAGAACCGGCTCCTTGGTTTTGAAAGGAAAGTGTTTCGTCACAGTTAGAAGGAAAAGCAGGCAGTATGAGAGACGCTGGGGAAAATGCCTCAAGCAGGGTGAAGATGCCAGCTTCCAACTCTGCAAACGTCACATTCTCGTCGTCAAAATCAGCAAAAATTTAGCCCACCACGTCAGAAGACCCCTCCCCGACCTCCACAGTCCAAAACCCAGGAAGGAAGGTGGCGGTTCCTGAAGACAGGTCCAGATTTAGGAGACGGACATCCTTACCTAGTGACCCCAGGTCACTACGATGCTCCCACACCACGTTCCTACAGAAGCTCTTCTGAGCCGGGTCCAGCCGCTGGGAGAAGTCTACGGCCATGTTCGAGATGCTCAGTAAGCCCTGAAATGGTACAAACGCGCTTTTGGATCAAACGGGCCCACGAGCCGGCCATGGCTCTGGGGAGGTGTGTGACAGAGGCTACCGTGCCGAGAATCCTCACTCGGGTCCTGAGTGCTCCGGTGGCGTAATGACTGGGCCTGGTCACACCATACACGTTTGGGGGAAAAAGAGAGAAACGGGAGAGTCTGTTTCCGCCACAGGTAATGTGTACGGCTGCCAGGGCGAACGAACTCGCACACAGTACGCACGTCCTGACGCTGCCTGAGGGTCTCCCCGCCTTGGGCATGCCCGCCTCGACAAGCCTGCGGGGTCTGTCCTCCGTCAGCTCTGAGGCCCAGGAGGGTTGAGATCCTGCTCAGAGGCTCCCCACGCCATGGCGTGCTGGGCATCTGTGACGAACACGCTTGTTTGTGGTTCATTACAGCGGAGCGCCCCCTCTTCTGCCGTGCATCGGGACTGCCTGCTCTGCCTCCCGGCCGGGCCTCTGCCCGCAGGAAGCGCCCTATTCAAACGGAAACTCCTCCCAAGCTTACTGGACTCGTGGTCTCCCCCTCAAGAAGGGTTTGTTTAGGAAGGCCACTGGGCGTTGGCGAGGGTCGATTCCTGACTTACCGGCGGCCTTTCAAACAGAGCACCGTAACCCCAGCCTTCCCCTAATACGGAGCGTTCCAGACTGCGGTCTGTGAGTCTCTCCACAATCACCGCCTGGGGTAACTGGTCTTTGTGGACGTCCTTCTTCGTGGGTAACTCCTGGGTCTCCGGCCCTGCCTTCAAATCTGAAAGGCATTAAGAAAGTGAACCTTTCTCCATTATGTATTAGTACGAAGGAAACTTCCGGACTGTAATCAGAGGGATTAAGATCCTCGATACAACATAATGTATTGAAAACTTTTTTATGTGACTAACCAACCTTACATTCCCATGTTTATGTAGCTTTAGGACACAATATGAGCTTTCTCAGCTAGATCTAAGATCTAAGAGCTCTTTTTTTTAAAACAATGCCTCTTTTATTACAATGCTAACCAACAAAAGTTCCAATCCAGGCCTTGGAAGTTCAAGCCTTCATAATCGACTAGAACCTCAGGAAGACATGAAGGATTGACAGAAGGAAAAGGCTGTTCTCTTTTATAAAATCCAGGGAGCATGATTTAGTATGTTAAACGGAAAAGTTTCACAGAAACACCCTTCGAGCTCTCCTGTGCCACAGGACGACCCACGAGAGTGGTCGGAAGTTGTATCTGCGCAGGCTGTCCCGTTCTGTTGATACAAACCCTTCCCTTGAAGTACAACTGGAACAAAGGTGTCTTACAAGAGCCTCAATTCTTTAGAAGTTATTGCCGTTTCCTGCTGTAGTGGCCTCCAAGAGAAGTCTAGAATTCTGATCTCTTGTCTTACTCGATCGATTTCTGGTTCCAGAAGTAACACAGTAGTTGAAATACCTGTATTCCCACGTGATAGAAATATCATCACAGCGTCTGTAAGATCCGCCCACTGAATCAGAAGCAGTGGTCCCTTCTCCCGAGAGCCAGTCACCCAGCCGTACGCCTGTCTGGTGACGGCCTTGGCCAGACCCCCTCCTGGCCTGCTGGTCTCTCTTGTAATTCTAACTTGCTGCCAAAGACTCTACTCTCATTCTTGTTTCCCTGGCTTCAAACTGGGAGTGATTTTCCTTCTCCCTCAAGTCCCTATTGATACTTAGCATAAGTGGGACAGCACTTTCTACTTCACTTAAGTTATGGACAGATATGCCCTACTTTCCCCCGTGACATGGTTAATTCTTCAAAAGCTGACGGTCATCCACCGAGCAGCATCTGATGGCCTCACTCAAAACTGACAATAAAAGTTAGTGAGAGAAGTCTAAACACAAAGTAGTCATTTAATCAAAGAGACACAAGATGGCAAAAACGACCTGAGAACCAGCCAAAGCTTTTCTAAGGAACAGACACGACCATGTAAGCCTGAAAGACAAAAGGTCTTAAAAGGAGCGAGGGGATCCTGGGCAGAGGCAAGAAGTCATGCGCAGGGGGACGGGAGTGGAGGTGGAGGGGACACAGGGGAGCTCATGCCAGAGGCCTCAACTGCCCCCCGACGCCCAGGGGCTCAGCGAGAGCCTGCTGACCGCGCTGCATGCCCGAGGTCCTGGGACCCGCAGGCGCCTCACCTCAGCAGGTGTCCACTCACCTGGGCCCCGGCCTCTTGTCAACCTTCTCTTCACCGTCCAGGGCTCCTTCCTCTGTTCCAACGAGGAGATCACATCGGGCTTGGAAATGCAGAGTCCTACGTACGCAAGGAGAAACAGGAAGTGGTCACGCTGCACGTCGGTGCCGATCCGAGGTGAGGTGCGGGCCCCTGGGCCCGAGGAAAGGGTGGCGGTGTGAGGCACGGTGCTACGGGAGCAGCGGGCTCTGAGCCAGGGTGGCAGCGGCGGGGGAGAGGTGGAGACGGGGGCCCCCTCACCCAGCGAGACCGGGAGCAGCGGGCTCTGAGCCAGGGCGGCGGCGGCGGGGGAGAGGTGGAGACGGGGGGCCCCCTCACCCAGCGAGACCGGGAGCAGCGGGCTCTGAGCCAGGGTGGCGGCGGCGGGGGAGAGGTGGAGACGGGGGCCCCCTCACCCAGCGAGACCGGGAGCAGCGGGCTCTGAGCCAGGGCGGCGGCGGCGGGGGAGAGGTGGAGACGGGGGGCCCCCTCACTCAGCGAGACCGGGAGCAGCGGGCTCTGAGCCAGGGCGGCGGCGGGGGAGAGGTGGAGACGGGGGGCCCCTCACCCAGCGAGACCGGGAGCAGCGGGCTCTGAGCCAGGGCGGCAGCGGGGGAGAGGTGGAGACGGGGGGGCCCCTCACCCAGCGAGACTGGGAGCAGCGGGCTCTGAGCCAGGGCGGCGGGGGGAGAGGTGGAGACGGGGGCCCCTCACCCAGCGAGACTGGGAGCAGCGGGCTCTGAGCCAGGGGGCGGCGGGGGAGAGGTGGAGACGGGGGCCCCTCACCCAGCGAGACCAGGTTCCTGTAGTTCTCCAGCATCACGCTCCTGTACAGGTTCCTCTGAGCGCAGTTCAGCCACTCCCACTCCTCTTGGGAGAAATCTACGGCCACATCCCCGAACGTCACCACGCTCTGAAAGGACAAAACCACAGTCTCGCTCAGTCAGTGCTCATGCCCCGACAGACTGGGCGCTTGTTATGGGCTGAACTGTGGCCCAATTCATACGTCCAAGTCGAACTCTTGGTACCTCGGAATGTGACGGTATTTGGAGACAGGACCTTAAAAGAGGTGGCTAGAGGTTAAATGAAGTCACGTGGTCGGGCCAAATCCACTCTGACCGGTGTCCTTATAAGAGGAGGCAGCCCCACGAGGGACGGGGACACGGTGGAGACGGTGGAGACGGCGGCCGGCTGCAAACCAGGGAGAAGCATCAGGGAACACCAACCCTCCCGGCACCGTGACCGGGGACTCCCGGAAGTGACTGCGGTCCAAGCCCCTGGTCTGCGGGATTTTGTTAGGGCGGCCTGAGCAGACCGAGACAGGCTTCCAGGGTTGCCTCCTCCTCATCCGGGGTAAGAGCGTATACATGTAAGGAACGACATGCAGAGAGAAGATAGAAACACGGAGGCAATTCTGTGCAGGTGCACACACGAGAAAAATACGTGACGTCAATTCAGATCAATGAACACAGAGCCTTAACTGTCCCCATGCACAACGGCGTCAGAGCGTTTTTCGACATGAGGACACACGAGGGACCTGCATCAGCACAAGAGTGAGGGAAACAAACCTGAAGAAGAACCTCAAAATGCCCAGGGGACTAAACCCCAAATTAGGTTCTAGGGATTCGTATTTCACTTCCAGTGCCCATTAGATGTGGAGCATTTGCGGTAAAAACAAAAAATAAATAAGTAAATCCACTAACAAAATCCTCCTTTCCGTTTTCTGAAATAAAGAGGAATGTTTAGTAAGAATGACAAATACTACAAAATGCCTTTAAGAATCAAGGTGTGGGGGCATCTGGGTGGCTCATTGGGTTAAGCGTCCCTCTTCGGCTCAGGCCATGATCTCGCGGCTCACGAGTTCGAGCCCCACATCGGACTCTGTGCTGACAGCTCAGAGCCTGGAGCCTGCTTCGCATTCTGTGTCTCTCCCTCTCTCTGCCCCTCCCCTGCTCACACACTGTTTCTCTCTCTCTCAAAAATAAATAAACATTAAAAAAAAAAAATCAAGGTGTCATTGGGGCGCCTGGGCGGTTCAGTCAGTTAACTGTCCGACTCTTAGTTTCAGCTCAGGTTATGATCTCACAGTTTCATGAGTTCAAGCCCCACGTCTGGTTCTGCACTGACGGTGTGGAGCCTGCTTGGGATTCTCTCTCTCCCTCTCTGCCCCTCCTCCACTCACTCTATCCCTGTCTCTGTCAAAATAAATAATAAACTTAAAGAAGAAGAAGAATCAGGTGCCACCGCGGGGAAGCGGGGAAGCATCGAGGACAAGGGCACACGGAGCAGGTACCGTGAACACACCCGTCGCTCGTCTCATCCACAGATGCTGAATTTTCATGTCGCAGATTTTTATGATTTCAGCGTAGAATTCAGACACATTCCAAGGTATTTTAAACATTAATTTAATTCACACTGTGACCCCGGGGATCTGCGGCCTCCCACGAGTGGCTGCTTCTAGGTTTAGAGGACCAGCGCCCTGGCATTTTAAACTCTATGCTCGAGCCACTAAGCGAGCGAGTCGGACCGCCCGCAGGGCCTGGACGCAGACCGCGGCGCTCCACGGCTCCCCAGCTGTGCGACGGAAAAGTCCACAAACCCCACAGTCTGTGATGTGGAGTAAGCAAGGGAGCACAGCACTCGGACACACGAGGCCCCGAGGAAGAGCCCTGTGCACGTGCAGGCTACGAGCGTCCGCCTCTTCATTTCAGCTCAGGCCATGATCTCATGGTTTCGTGAGTTTGATCCCCACGTAGGGCTCCATACTGACAGCATGGAACCTGCTTGGGGTTCTGTGTCTCTCCCTCTCTCTCCGCTTCTGTGCATGCTCCCTCTTAAAATAAAGTTTTTTTCCCCAAAAATAAATAAAGAGTGCTAATTTTGCTGAGCTCTCGTTCCCTAGGTTGTTCATATCCGTGCACTGGCAATTAAATGCCTTCGAACTCTGAAAACTGTGCAAGCCTCAGGGGAATCTTCGAGTGGACTGAAATTCAAGCATTTCGATGCAGATGCAAAGTGAAATAAGCCAGACACAGAAAAACAAGCATTGCACAATCTCGGTTATATGTGACGCTAAAATAGTCAACTTACGGAAGCAGACAGCCGAATGCCGGCTGCCAGGGACGGGGGTGGGGGGTGGGATGGGGGGGTAGGAAATGTGGAGGCAACGGTCAAGATGAACAAAGTTTCACTTACGTGGGATGAAGGCGTTTGGGAGACGTAATGTCCATCATGCCCATAGCTGACAATACTATGTCGTAGCCTTAAAATTTGCCAAGAGGGTAGATCTTAGGTTAAGTGCTCAGGCTACCAAAAATAATGATAATGAGGAGGAGGGCGGGGGGAGGAAGAGGGGGAAAGAGGGGGGGAGGAGGAGGGGGGAGGAGGGGAGGAGGACGCTTTGCAAGGTGATGAATGAGCTTATGGCCTCGATGGTGGGGATGGTGTCCCAGGACACACATTCCCCTAAACTCATCACGTGGTACACATTAAAATGTGCAGCTTCCTACACGCTGATCAGACCTCAACGAAGTGGCTTAAAAACAAACAAGAAACCATTTCCATGCAAATATTTTGAACTGTGTTCCAAGACACAGGTGCTCAGACACACGCACTTCTATGCTTTTTTCTGACCCGATTCTAGAAGCTGGGTTCTCACAGATTCCAGCCTTACGGTTCTAGCTATGTGCTCCCTGCCGGGCGAGTCTTACACTTCTTTATTTTCATTCAAATGTTTCAAAAATCTTTCAGATGTTTTTTACTAAATGAAACAAATTACATAGAATAGAGTATATAAATTGCATACAAATTACAACACCTTTTTAAAATCTATACTATCTTTACAGCATGCTTACAGTAACTTTGTATGTAAGTCTGTTGGTACAAGAGAAAAATGATGCCTATTTTTCTAGCATTTGTTACTATTTGGTCATTGCTAACAAAACCGGAATTGGGAGCTCCTACAAGGAAGAGTGTAAGTTCCAATATTTTCTCATATTCGCCAACTGGGTTTTTTGGGGTTTTTTTTTTTTTTTTTTTAATAAGAACTATCCTTTCTCCACCTCTCTCCTCCTATGTTCCAGAGAGACCTAACGTTAACAGTATAGCCTTCGGGGTAAGACATTTTCTCAGTTTGTACAGACTGCCCTTTACACACAGAATCGGTGGCCTTTGTTAGTGCTACAGGTCTGAATGTTTGTGTCCCCCCAAAACCCATACACCGGAATCCTAACGCCCAGGGTGATGGCATTTGGAGGTGGGGACTTTTAGGAGGTGAACCCTCTGGAATGGGCTGAGTGTCCTTGTAAAGGAGACCCCAGAGGGCTCCCGAGCCCCCTGTGTGAGGACACAGAGAGAAGGCGCCAGCGGTGGAACAGGAAGCAGGTCCCCATTGGCCACCACCTACAATCTGCCGACAGCGTGATCTCGGTTCTTCCCAGCCTCCGGCACGTGAGAAATGAACGTTTGCCGCGGATAAGCCGCCGGTCTGTGGCGGTCTGTGAGGCAGCCAGACTCAGAGGGCCGGCAACGGTCTTTCACTGTAAACACCAACGGCCATGGCTCACGACACCTGTAACAGTCCAGATACACGTCTGAACACTTACGTGTAAGCTTCTTCAACCCCACGACCCGAGTCCTGTCACTAGTCCCCTATTACAGATGAGGGACAGAGAGCCCGAACCTGCAAGGTCGCACAGTCAACCGCAGAGCCAAGACTGGCACCGAGCCGTCCGGCTGCACAGCCCGCGCCCTTCACCTGGACAGCGGGGGTCAGCACGGTCTTTCCGAAAAGGGCCGGAGGGCAAGGAACAGAGGCCGGCCAGCCCCTGCCACGACTCGACTCTTACGGTTTTTTTTTCAGTCACTGAAAAACGGAAAACCCATTTGCAGCTCACGAGCTATACAAAAAGAGGTGGCGGGCCGGATTAGGCCGGTTTGCCAGCTCCTGCCCCGCGGTTGGGTTAACGCACATCACGGAAGGAGCGGGCCTGACCGTTTCTAAGTCACAAGGACATGCGGATGCCGAGGGCCGACACCTGCCGAGACCTCACTACGAGCCAGGCATCTTCACCTTTTTCTAGGCACTTCATCTGTATGAACGTAATCCGTCCTTACGAGAACCATACGAGGCTGGTACCGTAGTCATTCCCATTTTTACAGATGAAGACAATGTGGTCACTGAAGGTGCCTTAAGGTTACGCAGCGATTCAGCGCCAGGGCTAGCTTCCGAACCCGGGCAGCCCGTCCCCGGTGCACGCGACATGCCACGTGACACTCTATTAAAAGGTTCCACTGTGATGTCAGCCATAACGCAGACGGTGAAACAGATAAAACAAATTTTCTTCAACTCCTGTCCGAGTCAACCCGCTTCATTCAAGGGACACAACACACTCTCAAACGTGCGGGTCCCGTTCCTACTCCCGTTGTTAGCTTGGACACGTGCGGATTTCCAAAAGGGCTTCGACCTGTCACACCGCACCGCAGAGAAACGTCAAGACACACTCAACGCAAGAATCTGATCTGGTGTCTGACTCTTAATAAAGAGGAGACAGGGATTAAAAATAAACAGAAAAGAAAAGCACAAAAATGCTTTGTATTAATGCTCTATAGGAAAAAATGAACAGAAGTATTCTGTAAGAAAGAAATGCATTAAAGAGGGTTTCTTTTGGTTCCATTCAATTAATTTTTAAGGCACATGAATGAAAAACTGGTCATTTTGGTGGCAGCGGGATGAAGTCTACTTTTTCACACCAGAATATAAATTCTAGTTTTTGAGTTTCTACTGCTGTTCCATCCAAATGCAACTTCTAAAGTATTCTGATTTTGTGTAAGTTTAATAAACTTTAATCCACAAAGTAAGAAAAACTTTTAGGAACGTATTCATAGCAAATAATCAGGGACACAGCACATTTTCAGGTATAAAAGTGATTACTATCATACTATATTAAACAGCAAAAGATTGGCTACAAGAGAAGTTTAAGACTTATTCATACGTGCCCCCTCCCCAAATATTTTCTGAATCCGGCATTGGGGTGAAATTGCCCATAATCCCCACCTGTGTCACGTGTACTCAGAGCAAAAAATCAGATATATTAAGTAAATAAACATACGGTGTGTTGAAATGTGCTGAGAATTAAAAAAATAAAAAGAGTAAAGCAGAGAAGAGGGTGTCAGGAATTTGGAATTTGGAATTGTAGTCAGAGGGTTTGGGAAAACCAGAAATCAAATTTTGAGGAAGCAGAGTGTGACAAAGGTGAGTAATCGTCAGAGGTCCCAGGGCGCCTGGGGGGCTCGGTGGGTTAAGCGTCCGACTTCAGCTCAGGTCATGATCTCACGGTTCATGGGTTTGAGCCCCATGTCGGGCTCTGTACTAACAGCTCCGAGCCTGGAGCCTCTTCGGATTCTGTGTCTCCCTCTCTCTGCCCTTCTCTGCTCGCTCGCTCTCAAAAATAAACAAACATTTGTAAAAATCTAAAAAAAAAAAAAAAAAAAGCCAGGGGCCCAAAGTCACGCAGGGCCCCGTCAGCACATTAAGGATCCGACCTTCATTCGTGGAAGCCACCGGAGGGCTCTGAGCAGAGTGACACAGCGGCTGGAACACACACACACACACACACACACCCCGGCTGCCGCACCGGGATACCACTGCAGGGAGCGTGTGTACAGCCGAAGTCACAGCCGCAGCGTCAAGGGGCCAACAGTAAAATAACCACTGAGGCTGTGATGGTGGCAGTGGGCATGATGACAAGTGCTCAGATTCTGAACACAGTGTGAAAACCTCAGGTTCGAATACAACATGAACGTGAAAACAGCACTGACAGGGTTTCCAGGAGCCGAGCACGCGACGCAGAGAAAACCTGGGTGGCTGAGAGCATGGTGTTGCCGCTGGGCAGAGACAGAGACAGCTGGGGGGGCGGCCAGGGTCGGGGGAATCTCGGAATTCGGGGCTGAATGTCTGAGTTCCCTGTTGGACACTCAGGAGTCGAGTTGGATACCAAGGCCGGAGCCCGAGGAGAGGCTGGAGCTGGAGAGGCGAGTGCGGGAGAAGCCTGCCTGTGGCTGGTGTTCGCAGACGAGGACGGGCTGACCTCCTCAGCGGCAGGTGTGCGGACGGACCAGAGGGGGCGCCAAGAACACAGCCCCGAGGCGCGCCGACAGGGCTAGTTCAGGGAGGAGGCGAGGGGCCGGCAGCAAACACAGAGAGGTCGGGACGGGGGGAGGAAAGCCAGAGGAGGCTTGCGTCCTACAAGCCGAGGGAAAAGAGGGTCCCACTGGAGAGCAAGGGACGAGCTATTTCGGGGGGTGGCAGCCACATGCTTTTGTAAATAAAGTTTTATTGGAACGCAAACCAGCCCATTACCTCACATCTCGTCTGTGACGAGCGGAGCCCTCGCAGGCAGAGCGGAAAGGCTGCAGCAGAGACCATGGGCCCACAAGGCCTCAAGTATTTACTACCCACCCTTTCCGGTGAAGGGGTGCCAATCCCCGATGCCAACGGCAGTCAAAAAAGACTGAGAGAACAGGGGCGCCTGGCGGTTCGGTCGGTCGAGCGTATGACTCTTGATTTCGGCTCAGGTCATGATCTCATGGTTCGTGAGTTTGAGTCCTGCGTCGGGCTCTGCGTGGACAGTGCGGAGCCTGCTTGGGATTCTCTCTCCCCCTCTCTCTCTGTCTCTCTGCCCTTCCCCTGCTCATATTCTGTCTCTCTCTCTCTCTCTCTCAAAAATAAACATTAAAAACATTTTTTGAGAAAGACGCTAACTGGACACCGCATCTGGTCACGTGGCGATCCCTGGTAGCGTCTCACAAGCAGCTTGGGCGGGACGGCCGGAACTCAGAGCACGTATTTATGAGCTGCCTCTCATACTCGTGAGACGCAGACGACAGACACGAACAAAACTATCTGCTGGCGCTTTAAGAAGCCACACACTCGAGTGAGAAAGACAGCTTTTCATGCTGCCTCCGTGCTGCCCTCCTCTCTCCCTTCGCAAGCTGCCTCAAAACTCCCCTCCTGGGGAAAGATCACCTACCCTTCCCCAGGCAGCCAGGAGCCAAGAGCTCCTCCAGTCGGCTCTCGCTGGCACTCCGCGACCCTGTCTGCTTCCAGGACTGTCCACCAACAAGCCCTGAGCTCCTGGAGAGCAGGGACTGGGGCTCCGCCGTCTGTCTCTCCGGGAACTGGCACAGAGCTGACACCCAAACACACCGGGTGCAGCACAGGCGCTGTGGGGCCTGCCCTACAGGCCACCCCTGCAGCCCACCACTCACCAGAATGTGAGGAAATGGGAACCAGCTCCCAGGACAGGCCTCTTAAACTGAAAACTTGTAGACGAAAATAAACGTTATTAGGTCCTGAAAAGCAGGACTGCATTTCCGAGAGGAGGGAGGAAATGCCAACTCACCCGAGACGCGGCTTTCAGTTCGGGTCCCGTCCCCGCGGCCTCCTGCTTCGGCCTCCTGTCCTGGAGAAGCGCAGGGCCCCTGCAAGGCAAGGCTGGGGGGAGAGAAGGGCGGAGCTGGAGACCGAGTCTACACCGCGCTCCAGACCACCGGCGTGCGGAGTCTGAAACCACGGCCGTCGATCAATCGGAAAGGGCGTCAACAGGTGCAGAATCGAACGCTCGCCACGAACAGGACGGGACTAATTCGGAAGGGGGTGACCTGCATACTACTCCTACTCTCCCCCGGGGCTGCCCCGGAGCCGAGGGGGGTCGCTCCCTCTGGGAGCATGAACTGCGGAGGTGTCCGGCCAAGCTGACCCGGGGCAAGTCAAGGTCCTTCCCTGCACCGCTGCTTGATGCTCGGACTCGGGGGTAAACTCCCAAACCGGCGGGTTCCTCCGACCTACCGGCCTCAGAGCCTAGGGACAACCGCTCGCCAGCACTCGGGCCCCAGAAACCCCTGGCCCCACGACCTCGCCCTCCCCGCCCTCTGAGGAGGATCGCTAGTCCCCGTCCACCAGGCCCGACCACCTGTCAGCTTCACCTCGGTTCTCAGGTCCCGTGGTCACCGCTCCTCGCTGGCCCTTGGATGAGAGCCCATTCCTCCCGCGCGGCCTTCCCCGGGCGGGGCGGACGAAAGCGGCCGGGGTCTCCGCAGTCCGGGCCCAGCCCGCCGCGGGCTTTGTGCGGGGGGCACCTCGCCGCGACGGGGACTCCCGCCCGTGGGACCCCGAGCTCCTACCCGTGCCCGCCTCCCCTAGCATGTCGGCGCGGCGCGCGCGCTCGCTCCCCGCGATCCGGCCGGGGACACGCCCGGCGTCCAGCCGGCCGCGCCCCGCCCCGCGCCCACCCCGGCTGCCAAGACCCCGACTCCACCGGGCCGCACCAACCCGGGCCGCTGGCCGCTGCCGGAAGTGGGCGTGTGCGGCCGCCGCAAAGCGCCCTGGGAAATGTAGTCCCGGCTAGCGCCGCGGCGGGACGGAGCAGAGCGCCGGCTGCGAGGCTCGGGCCCTTCCTGGGCCTACACAGTGTCCGTCATCTCTTCTCCGGGCTGGCCGCTTCCGGCTTTTCCAGATGGCAGCCCCCCGGTAGTTGTGGACACCCGACCTAGGCCTGGCTAGAAGTACAGGCCTCCAGGGAGACTGACAGCTGCCCACGGGCTTCTGGGAGATGCCGCCGGGCTCGGAGCGCGCAGGCGCAGTTCCCATGCGGGGGCGGGGCTGACTGCGAGGGGCGGAGCCTCATGATGACGCTAGGGAGGGGCCAAGTGTCGCGGTCCGCGGGTGGGCGTCCCGCGGGTGTCCCCGTCGACTGGATGCGGCCAAGGGTAGCGCTGGCCCTTGTCTGTGTCCAGAGTGTGATCCTGGTGGGGGCGTGTGAGCGCCGCGTGTCCTCGTGTCCGATTCCATTCGCACCTTCGACCTCAGGTGGGTCCCTTTGTCCCTGGACACTCGGGTCTGCCCCGCCCCCTACCTCGTGCTCCAGGTGCCACATCGCTGCATTTGTGGGTCCTGCACCTGAACGGTCTTCCCCCAGACTCTCCTCGGGGCTGGTTCCCTTCTGTCACGCTCTCGGAGGGCTGCGAGGGCTGCGCAGACTCGCAGTCACAAACTCCACCCACCAGGTACCTCCATGATTATCTGACTTAACTCAAGTTTTTATTCATTTGCTGTTTAGGGCCAGTTTTATCAGAGCCGTCGGGAGCTTTCTGGGTTCCTGGAGCTGAGCGCCTCGTTCCACTTGGTGAATAACCTCACTTAAGAACAGCGCGAGCATAACGCCTTTATTACAGACTCAAGAGGCTACATGTGGTTACATTTATGTGACATTTTGTAATGTCACTTAAGAAAGAAAAGAGGAGGGGCGCCTGGGTGGTTCAGTCGGTTGGGCGGCCGACTTCAGCTCAGGTCATGATCTCGAGGTCTGTGAGTTCGAGCCCCAGGTCGGGCTCTGTGCTGACAGCTCAGAGCCTGGAGCCTGCTTCAGATTCTGTGTCTCCCTCTCTCTCTGCCCCTTCCCCTGTTCACGCTGTGCCTCTATGTCTCTCAAAGATAAATAAACATTAAAAAAGAAAGAAAGAAAGAAAAGAGGAGTGGTAGCCAGGGGCTGGGGGCAAGAGGAAGAGGAGGAGACTCCATACAAAGGGCATAGGGAACTATGGGGTCTCCTGGATCTTGGTGGGAGTAGTTATGATGTCATCAACTAAGGCAAAGAAAAAATTAAATTTCCTTACTGCTTACAGCTCATTGACAAATCCTTGGAACAGATGGACTGACCTTCCTCTGGGAGCTCAGCTCCCTTGATGATGACACTTTGCTGGGGGCAAAGGGCAGTCTTAGCTTAAGGTTATCCTGACCCTCCAGGATCCTGTGAGTCTACTTTAAACATAAAAAATTCCTTTGGAACCTTCCTTTATCTCTCCCCTCCAAGATGCTGGCGATCATCCTCCAAGCTTATGGCCCCCGATATACATCTGAAGGGTCTCAGGAGTGAGGGTTTACCAAACAGTAATAAATGACCTTTTCCTGACAGCAGCTAGCCCCCTCATGATCCTAGAAACCTTGCTTCCAAAATTACTTAGAGACTTGGGCTGTCTCTTACCCCCTCCCAACCTGAAGGTATATAGTCAGTCACCTGTCACAACTGCAGTGCAGCTCTTTCTGCCCATGGGTCCTGTCTCCAGGCTTTAATAAAAGCACCTCTTTACACCGAAGATGTCTCAAGAATTCTTTCTGGGCCGTTGGCTCCTAACCCCAACACTTCAAACCACATCAGGTATATAATGCTATGAATTTGGCAAAATTAGAATTCTAGGCCTAAAGTAAGTACGTTTTACTGTACCAGCTTTTAAAAATTCCTGAAGTTTTACACATATCTGTGTGTAAATGTTTCCTTATTAAAAATAAAGTTGTAAAGCCCTCATTTGATGTAATGGAACTGAGTTTAATTAACTCTAATTAAAAGACTTCCTTTGAATTGATAAAATGGCACTGGCTGGGGAGGGAACTTAATTATGAACCAGCAAATAGAAAACCATGGGTAGAGAATTTGACCTGTCCGTTTTCTTTCTGGAACTGGCCTTGGGGTAATAATTGGTGTGTAGGACTTCTCTTCTACTTTATATACTGCATGTTTCTCCTAAGCTTGACCTACATCTCAGTCAGAGTTCTTTGCCTGGGTCCGGGGACAATGTGACCCAAACCATCAATGGCCTAGGTGTACTGCAAGTGTCTTCCATTTCCATTTACCGTTGTGCACGACAGCTCAAGGGTGTGGGCTGTCTGTCCATCACCCTCTAAAGCCCCATTACTCAGCATCAGCTCTATTCTCTTCTGTCAGGATCAACCACTGTGCCTTGTTTATCCCTCTAGTGGCATAAGACCTATGGAACAGACAGAGGGCATCTGGCCTTCCCTGCACCCACTGTTCTTCCTGACTGAAGACTTTCTCCCAGACTAAAACATTTACACAAGCGTAAGTCAGAACTGGGAAGAGAAACTAACAATTTTGACCATGGGACACTATACCCAGACGGGGCAGGTCGTACAAGGAAATACCCCAACCATAATGTCTTTCCAATAACTATTGTAAAACCTTCCCCCTTTTTTAATAAAAAGTTTTAATGTTTATTTATTTGAGAGAAAGTGAGCAGGTGAGGGGCAGAGACAGAGGGAGAGAGAGAGACTCGAGGCTTGATTCCATGACCCTGGGATCATGACCGAGCCAGATCGAGAGTCAGACACTCAAGCAACTGAGCCACCCAGGCGCCCCAACACATTTTTATGTGTATTTTAACCTGAATGGCTAACATTTTCTGTCACCTTTTAAAGTTGACAAGCCTTGATCTGTAGTGTATGCTGTGAAGTACTCCCATCATTCTTGAGTTAGTTACCAGCATATGGTCACTGAATGCAGACTTGGAAAGAGAGGCACAGCAGCAGCTACTGTACGGTGTGTCCCCTCTACAAATGTGAGTCATAAATAAAATATGGTAAATGTTCAAAACTCAGTTTTGAAACTATTGTCTGTTTTTATTATAATTTGTCCATTATAGTATAAATTTACACTATAACCTATAAGCATATATAATATATACATGTTATATATGACCTAATACCAACATGAATTTACATGTTTACATTTCTACACACACACACATAAGCACAGGTACATATATACCTTTTAACAACCAGTTGACAAAATTTCTAACAATGTAACAATTAATTCTTGCAAGCCAGAATGAGCCAGCCCAAGTACACCACTGAATAACCACTTTGCTTCTGGTGAGTTGCTGCTGGGGCTCAGGATCCCTGGGCCGCCCCAATTGCTAGAGATCAGAAACCCCCTGGGGAGCCTCGGTGGCTCAGTCGGTTAGGTGTCGGACTTTGGCTCAGGTCATGATCTGGCGGCTTGTGGGTTCAAGCCCTGCTCTGGGCTCTGTGCTGACAGCTCAAAGCCTGGAGCCTGGTTCAGATTCTGTGTCTCTCTCTCTCTCTGCCCCCCCTTTAAAAAAAAACAAAGAAAGAAATTCCTTTCTAAGGACATTCCCCCTTCCCCGCAGGCCAGACATCTTATGGACAGCGAGTAAAGAAATAGTGATCCCTTCCTCACAGCACAGGTCCAAGGAAAGGCATTCTGGCCCTGTCTCAGGGAGCCTAATGACAAGGTAAGTGAGAAACTCAAGACGGGAGAAAGCAAGTTCAGCATCCCAAATTTTCCAGTTCCTTCCTGTTATCAGGCAAGATCATTTCTGGACTTGAAATATCATTTAGTTTTGGTCAGGACTTAATAGATTTGCATGTACCTACCCAGAAAATTAAGAAAAAAGCACTAAACTGGACAAATTAGCACATCCGATGTGTCATACCCAGCGTATGTGCCCATAAATACAGCCCAGTTCAAAATTTTGTTCCAACGTCTGAGGTCAAGTACTATTAGAACCCGTTTTTGCAACCATTTGCATTGTAGATTCTGATATAAGAATTGATACTTTGGGGAGTCTCATCCCTCCTCTAACCTCTTTTCTTATATCAGTCTCTAGGCCACTTTACATTTTTTTTAATGTTTGTTTATTTTTGAGAGAGAGAGACAGAGCACAAACAGGGGAGGGGCAGAGAGAGAGGGGAGACAGAATCCAAAGCAGGCTCCAGGCTCTGAGCTGTCGGCACAGAGCCCAATGCGTGGCTCAAACTCCCAAACCATGAGATCATGACCTGAGCCGAAGTCAGAGGTTCAACCGACTGAGCCACCCAGGCGCCCCTCTAGACCACTTTAGAATCAGATTTTTTTTTCTCTTTCTTTCTTCTTAAAATCAATGAAGTCACAGTGTTGGTGAGCTTAAAGGGAAAGAGGCTAACCTTCATCCACAGCGAGCTCAGGCAAAGGGTAATTAATTAGTTGGTATGGTTCCATAAGGGGCTTAAGAGTTTTAAAATCCCCAAATTCTTCCACAAATCATCATTCCAATAACCAGGATACCAGCTGTCCCTCGTGAATGTCAAACATTTTCCTTACAAAATCTGACAAAATTGTGAATTCACTTGGCATTGTAGCTCATTCTTTGATATTTAGCAGTCACAGCCAGAGGGTTACAAGGAAGCCTTTGAAATCGATTACAAAAATGGCTGGTGTTCTAGTCCATGCCTTAAAGCCAAAAGTTAAGTCTTTATTTCTTTTGCTTTAGTTTCTCCAACTCCATTATACACAAGCCTCATCCGAACCCCTGGACTGGCACTTCTTGTCCTTTCGGCTGGTCTAAAAGTGACCTAGACCAGTGCTGATGAGCCGTTTTACTGTTGCTGACAAGGTGTCCTTCTTGCATAGCACAAAATGCAAATGGGAGCCTGAGAATCCTTTGCTCCATTTCATCCAATAACCAAACTTTATTAACAACCCACATTTTCTGAGGATGTTTTGCCTGAAACCCATTCAAGGATACCCACTTCTGTATTGGTTAGGTGTCTTTGGTTGACAGCAAAAGAACTGAATTTAGTTTTAAAGTGAAAACAAGATTCCTAGTGGGCTACCATGTGGAAGGAACATATATGGATCTCCATTTATTCAGAACCTCTGGTCTCCTTCAGTGGAGATTAATAATCCTTCTGGGGCACCTGGGTGGCTCAGTTGGTTAAGCGTCTGACTTTGGCTCAGGTCATGATGTCATGGCTTGTGTTGTCAAGCTCTGCGTTGGGCTCTGTGCTGACAGCTCAGAGCCTGGAGCCTGCTTCAGGTTCTGTGTCTCTGTCTCTCTCTGCCCCTTCCCCACACACTCTCTCTCTCAAAAATAAATACACATTAAAAGATTTTTTACAAAATTAAAAAAAAAAATTCCCTTTCTACACAGAATGATAAGTAAATTTATCATTTCATTTTCAGGGGGAATTATATCAGAATTGAACTAGCCTCATGAAAGAAGGATTCCAAATACTTCAAAGTATTGCTTTTAAACATACTCTACAACAGTTTAATTAGAGAGTCCTTGAAAGTTCCTAGAATTAATCTGTGAACCCAGGTATCTTATAATAGGGCTAGATTATTCAAGGTCTCTATTGCTTCAGTTTTAAAAATTAATGAATTTTTATTTTTTGCCTTGAATAAATATAGTCATACATTCTTACCAGTACATTCTAATTCTTTTGGTTCAGTATTAGCCAGAGCTCTAGACACTGCCTAAAACACATTCCATGTATCAGGTCACACTGAATTTCTGCAGCAACAAAGGAATACAGATTCAGAGGCACAAGAAAGCCACTATGTTATTTTGTTATGATATCAAGACTACACATGCTAATCCTCATTATCCACCTTAAGATATAGTTTCAGTTCTGAAATTATAATAATCTCCTAGTACTGATACACTGCTTTCCACAGTTTACTGTTTAAATTTTTTTAACGTTTATTTATTTTTGAGAGACAGAGCGTGAGCAGGGGAAAGGCAGAGAGAGAGAGAGAGGCAGACGCAGAATCTGAAGCAGGCTCCAGGCTCTGAGCCATCAGCACAGAGCCCGACACGGGGCTCGAACTCACAGACCGTGAGATCATGACCTGAGCTGAAGTCGGCCGCTTAACCGACTGAGCCACTCAGGCGCCCCTAGAGTTTACTGTTTAAAAATAGTTTTAAGCAGACTCTAAATGATTCTGACTTAACATTTACCAAGTACTACTTGGTCTGGGTCAGGCACTATGCTAAGCACTTTATACGCATCAAACAGTTTACGTTTTCATAACCAGGGTCTTAAGAGGAGAGTCGTTTAATTACATTTACATTTTTAAAAGACCACTGTGGGAGTAGTGTGAAGAATGAACGTGAAGGGAATAAAACAGAATGGAAGACCAGTTTCTATATTGGAATAGTCCACGTGAAATGACTGTGTTTGGGACTAGAGCAATGAGAACTGAAAGTGGCTGAATTCCAGAAATATCTAGCAGGGCTGGGTGATATCTGGGGTAAAGAAGAGCTCACTGCAGCATGAACTTTCTGATGATGAGTCAGGTGTGTGCTTTGTCTGAAGATCTTCCCACATTCCGTACATTCATAAGACCTCTCTCCAGTATGAATTCTTCTGTGTAGATTAAGGTGTCCAATCTGGCTGAAGGTTTTCCCACATTCCTGACATTCATACGGTTTTTCTCCAGAATGAATTCTCTGATGGACAGTAACAGACTGGCGATGGCTGAAGGCTTTCCCACATACACTACATTCATAAGGTTTCTCCCCAGTATGACATCTTTGATGACAAATAAGGGAGGACTTTGTTCTAAATGCCTTCTCACATTCAATACATTCATAAGGCCTCTGGCCGGTGTGGAGTCTCCGATGCTGAGAACGGGATGAGCTGTCGCTAAAGGCCTTTCCACATTCGCTACATTTATAGGGTTTCTCCCCAGTGTGAACTCTCTGGTGTTGAACAAGGCGGGTAGTCTGGCTGAAGGCTTTGCCACATTCGTTACACTCGTAAGGTTTCTCTCCTGTGTGAATTTTATGATGTTGGGCAAGGTGTGCCCTCTGGTTGAAAGCTTTACCACAGTCCTTACATTCATAAGGTTTCTCTCCAGTATGAATTCTCAGATGAGTGGCCAGTTGTGAACTGATGCTAAAAGCTTTTCCGCATTCTTCACATTCGTAGGGTTTTTCACCAGTATGAATCCTCAAGTGACTAGCAAGGTGTATACTCTGTCTAAAAGCTTTCCCACATTCCTTGCATTCGTAAGGTTTCTCTCCAGAATGCACTCTTTGGTGCTGTGTGAGTGAAGCATGATGGCTGAAGGCTTTCCCACAGACAACACACGCATAAGGTTTCTCTCCCGTGTGAATTCTCTGATGGACGGTAAGGGATGAGCCATAACTGAAACTTTTTCCACACACTTTACATTTGTAGGGTTTGTCTCCAGTATGAATCCTCCTGTGTTGATTAAGTCCGATGTGGTCACTGAAGGCCTTCCCGCAATCAATGCAATCAAAGGGTTTCTCCCCAGTGTGGTAATACCTCCAGTGACGGATAAGGGACGTGTTCTGCCGGAAGGCCTTCTCACATTCAATACATTCATAGGGTCTCTTGCCAGTGTGACATCTCTGATGCCGGGCAAAGGAGGAGCCGTCGCTGAAGGCCTTCCCGCATTCCTTACATTCATAGGGCTTCTCCCCAGTATGAATTCTCTGGTGCTGAGCGAGGTGTGCAGGTTGGCTGAAGGCTTTTCTGCATTCCATACATTTATATGGTTTTTCTCCAGTATGAATTCTTTGATGCTGAATAAGGTGCACGTTTTGGCTGAAGGCTCTCCTACATTCTTTACATTCAAAGAGTTTCTCTCCAGTATGTATTCTGTGATGTTGAACAAGATGCTGGCTCTGGTTGAAGGCTTTCCCACATTCCTTACATTCATATGGTTTTTCACCAGTATGAATTCTCTGATGGACAGTAAGGGAGGAGTTGTGGGTAAAGGTTTTCTCACATTCATTACATTTAAAAAGTTTCTTTCCGGAATACGCTTTCTTGTGCTTTACGACCATGGAACTTTGGGAAAAGCTTTTTTTATCTGACTTGTGGTTATAAACATTTTCTTCTACATTGTCTACATGGACAAATTTGCCAGATTTGTGACACTTGTGATCTATTTCCTCAGTGAGGATTTTGTTATGAGTGATTACTTCTTGCCTGAGAAATGTCTCTTGACTTACCAACTGCCCCTCAAAAAGATCTTCACATTTCCAGTTTTCTCTGAAAGTGGACCATTCAAGTCCATAGCCTGTAATTCTCTCCATTAACACATCATCGTACACGAAGTGCTTCAGAGATAATTTGTGTGTCCCATATATAGATTCCAAATCTGAAAGATATCAAAAAATCTGTTTGCCCAGGAACATCAACTGAAAAATATGAAGGTAGATCTCAGAGCTCTGGGAAACACAGAAAAGGTGATTAAGAAAATTAAATGAAAGTAATGGGGTCCTGGAGAAGTAGGCTACAATGATAATATTTTATGCTACATTAATATGAGTTCCTATAAATTAAATACCATTCCTCTATTCTTTCCCAGTTCTAGTTGACTTGCATATAAAGGTAGGTTAATTTTTTTTAATTCTTTTAATGTTTTTATTTAATTGTTATTTATTTATTTTTTTTTAAATGTTTATTTATTTTTGAGAGACATAGAGGCACAGCGTGAACAGGGGAAGGGCAGAGAGAGAGGGAGACACAGAATCAGAAGCAGGCTCCGGGCTCTGAGCCATCAGCACAGAGTCCGACGCGGGGCTCGAACTCACAGACCGCGAGATCATGACCTGAGCTGAAGTCGGCCGCCCAACCGACTGAGCCACCCAGGCGCCCCTAATGTTTTTATTTATTATTGAGAGACAGAGAAAGACAGAGCATGAGCATGGGAGGGACAGAGAGAGGGGGAGACACAGAATCTGAAGGAGGTTCCAGGCTCTGACCTGTCAGCACAGAGCCCAATGCGGGGCTTGAACTCACAAACTGCGAGATGGTGACCTGAGCCTAAATCAAGAGCCTGACGCTTAACCGACTGAGCCACCCAGGTGCCCCCCTATTTCTTTCATCTTTTCTTCACAAGGCCAATTATTAACTCTTATCCATAAATTTCTTCTATTTCCCTATTTAAGGCTGATGGTAGATAGCTACACAAGCAGGGCTAATTTCTCTTCCAATATTTGGGTATTTGGAGGACACTGGAAGTCTAGGATCCAAATTGCCTCAAGATGTAAAGATCAAACACTGTTAAAGAAGTGGAAGGAGTATCTCATAAAGGTGTAACTATCGTGTATGATCTGAACATTCCCTTGTCTTTGTGAACTTTCAGTTCAGCGGGGGAGGCAGAAAATAAGCATGTAAACCATAAACGGGTTGATTATAGGCTCTCCTGAGTGTTACAAAGAAAATAAACAGTGCCTTGATAGAAAGTTACTGGGCTGGAATAAGGGAATGTTTATTACGTAAGGTGGTTAGGGAAGGCCCCTGATGAGATGGTTTTTGAGCTCTGTCTAACAGTCATGCATGGACAGAGAGCCAAGAGAAGAGCATTCTAGGCAGAGAAAACAGGAAATCCAAAACCTGAATCAGTAAAGAGCGTGGAAAGTTTAGAAAAGGTGTCTAATGGGTAGGAGCACTGCTTCTCAGCTGTATCGTCACGGACTTACTGACATTTATAAGACACACAGAGGCCAAAGGATGATACTGCCTGTGACCTAGAGGCAAGCAAACTTGGAACTCAGACTGTCTCTGGCCTCGTCTGGTCTCTCGAGGCTTAGAGATTGGTATGTTGGCAAACCTTTAATGCACTTGAAGCACACCTGGGTACCTCACCTCGTTTACAGAGCTCTGTGCTAACGTACAGTGAAAAAGCGAAAATGTGCTAGAGGATAAGACCAGACAAGTAGGCTAGAGCTGGTTACACTGGGGCTGGCAGGGACTGGTCTTTCCCATTTGTGACAAGAAGGCAAAGAAAGATTGAAAGGAGCAGCATACGTTCTGATTTTTAAGCAGCATCCAATTTGGGAGTTAAGGTTTAAGAAACAGAAAGTTGTATAAGTCACACAGCAAAAGGAGGGGATGGGAAAGAGCTGGATAGAGATTTCTGCAAAGTGAGTTAGCTTATTAGAGAGAAGAGATACCTTCAAGCGGAAGAGAAGGTGTTTGAGGAGCCCAGGCTACACAGTAAAGTTTCTGTTTTCTCCTCAGGCTTGAAAGGCTTGAGAAGAATTTCTAAGAAGCAGAAGAAAGGAAAAACTATCACCTTGGAAAACAGCTGAGCCATTACCTAGAAAGGATTCCCCTATCGGTTCTTCCACACTCACCTGGGCTTCCTGTCATCTCATTCTTCCTCTCCCAAGGCTCTCTCCCTTGCTCCAATGAGGAGATCACATATGGCTTAGATAGGCAGAGTCCTGCATACCAGAAAAAAAAAAAAAAAGAGAGAGAGAGAGAGAGAAAAAGGTATGAAAATTGGCCATTTTTTGGGTATTTCAGAACTATAAGCCAGTTTTTGAAAAATAAATTTTAATGTTTAATTAATTCTGAGAGAGAGAGAGAGAGAGAGAGAACAGGATCTGGGGAGGAGTGGAGAGAGAGAGGGAGACACAGAATCTGAAGCAGGCTCCAGGCTCTGAGCTGTCAGCACAGGGCCTGATGCGGGGCTTGAACTCACAAGCCATGAGATCATGACCTGAGCCGAAATAAGACACTCAACCGACTGAGCCACCCAAGCGCCACCCCCCCAAAAAAAATCTTAATAATAAATACAAAGTCAAGAGTCCCTAATGTAATTTTAAATTGTGAAGAAGGGAAAATACTCTTACCCAGTGATACCAGGTTCTGATAGTTCTCCAACATCATATTCTTGTACAAACTCCTCTGAGCAGGGTTCAGCCATTCCCATTCCTCCTGGGAAAAGTCTATTGCCACATCCTTGAATGTCACTAAATCCTGAAATGACACAAATACTTTTTTTTAATGTTTATTTATTTTGAAGGGGGGATAAGGGGCAGAGAGAGAGAAGACAGAGAGAACCCTAAGCAGGCTCCGTACTATCGATGCGGGGCTCGATCTCATGAACCACGAGATCATGACCTGAGCCGTAATCAAGAGTCAGATGTTTAACTGACTAAGGCACCCATGCGCCCTGATACAAATACATTCTTGATTAACCGATGCTCATTTTCATGCGTAACTCCAAGTTGAAGTTTTAAATTGTTTCTACTTTCTGCGAGAAATGGTCCTTGGGGGAGAAGGAAAAATTAAACCATTATAATATGAAACTCCAACCTAAAATACTAGCTCTTGAAGTGACATATTGCACTGTAGAAAAGGATGCTAACCGATTTCTGGGCGTGGGGAAATACAGATACATGGCCAGAGGGCAGTAAATAAGAGCCTCAAGGAATGACCCACATCTGTGGGTGAAACTTTAAAAACAACACAAAAGAATACCTAAGTTGATATTTCACAAATGGTACTCTATGGGATCCTAATGTTTCAGAAGGGAAGAGGCATTGAACTGATAGGCCTGATTTTATTTTCTCTTACGCAATAGAAATAATGATTATGCTCAGAATGCAATTTTCTCATGCTATGTCATTAAAAACTAGCAGGACATGCCATACCTCAGTCAACTGGGTAGTAATACGAGATCACCCAACATAAGACTGCAACACATCTAATTTGTATACTGAGTCTGAGTACAACAAACCTATATACTTAGCCGCCATCAAAACGAAACCAGATAAATATAATTTTTCATTTCTTAAAAGAGTAAAATGTGTTAAAAGAAAAATTAACGTCCAGTTACAATCACCAGCAGGCTATAGGAATTTTTAAAAATATTATGGCATTTTTCATCCTCAATTTTGTTTATTTCCATTGAAAGGAAAAATCTTCATGTTCAGTGCCTGATTTTCAAAGTTACCAAAGACACAGGTAACTGACTAAATAAAGACAGAGCTATGCACAGAACATCTTAATTTGCTTTTTGACAGTAAACTCTTAAACAAAGGCATGATGCGAAGATATTCAACGTATGGGACTTCAAAAGATATACACCCCTTTGAGAAAATGTTTAATATATTTTTCACATAAAGGTATTAACATTTTTTGTTGTTATTTCATTTTCTAGTAATCTCTATACCGAATCTGGGACTGGAATTTGTGACCCCGAGATCAAGAGTCACATGCTGTTCCAACTGAGCCAGCCAGGCACTTCGGTATTAACAGTTTGTTTTAAGATTCACTGTGAGCTACCAGTTTTCCTGAATTCTGGTTTGCACCTTCTAGTTGGCTCAGGCTGCCATTTTGGCTGATACTTATCATTTCACATGCTTTCATAAAAATCAAATTCATTCACATGAATTTATCCATACAAGCAGAAAGTGGTCACATTCTTTCCAATATTTGGTGCAATTTGGTCACTAGTAAGCAAACAGGTGTTTTGGCTATTCCCCTAGAAAAATATATTGGATTGCTTGTGAGCCTGGTACGCATGGTTAATTATTTTTCCAATGTTTATGTAAATATCTTTACATATATGTATGTCCAGCACTTAGTTTTTACTGATAATCTTATATTCAATGAAATTCTAATTTACAGCATTTTAAGAGCCTGTAATTATTTTTTTTTAAGAAGAAAAAACAGTTATAGCAGGGTGTCCAATAATATATGGGATTTCCAGAAGGACTAAAGAATGAGGTTTGCAGGCCACAAAGCAGGAGAAAAGCCCAATTCGGTCAAGGTGTTATTTTCCCCAAATCCCATTGTCTAGCGTCACCCGCAGGTGAGCACGTAACATGTTAGAACTTGACCAGCAGGAACTTCGGCCATCCCCTGCCAATATCTGCCAATATGTTGGCTACACAATCCTATTTCCTGAACTTAACTGCTGCTTCCTGTTGCTGACTTCTGCCTTCCATACAGTACACTGGAAGCCTCTGCCTGGCATACAGAAGGCACAGACAGAACCTTCTTTGCAAAGGAATCTGGATAATGCAGTTTCTAGCTTTCTGGTATAACCCAATATACAGTAAAGAAAAACTGGTCACATACTAGGCCAACGAAAGCCTTCACAAATTTGAAACCCCAACATTTTCAGGCTATTCTCTGGTCAAGATTCAGAGCACTTCAAAACTATGAAAAAATGAATTTAAAACATTATCTACTTGAGAATCTACAAGTAACCAACAGAGAGTAATAAAATTAAGCTAGTAAAACAGAAAACAAACGTTACAGAGGACATGGAAACATGGGAGCCCACACACACCGCTGCTGAGGATGTAGAGTGGCACGGCCACTTTGCAAAAGTTTAGCGATTTCTTAAGAATTCAAATATGAATTTACCACGCGACCCAGAAAATGCACTCCTAATCTGCCCATGGAAAATGAAAACCTATGTCCAAATAAAGACCCGCACGTTTAACTATTTAATATATACTAATCCCTTTTTCTATGTCTCTTTCCCCCTCTGGAAAGGAGGCTCCACAGGGGCACAGTCTTTGTTGTTTCTTGCTGCGTTGCCAGAATCCAAAAGACCGCATGGCATGAACAAGGTCAAAAACATATTTGCTAAATAAATAACTTTAAAGTAACCAGCAGGACTTTAAAAAAAAAAAACAACAAAACACCCAATTCTAATATTTGCTAAAAAAAAAAATAAACTTATAAGAACAGTCGAGAGGGGCGCCTGGTGGCTCAGTCACTTAAGTGTCCAACTCTTGATTTCGGCTCAGGTCATGATCTCATGGTTCATGGGATCGAGCCCTGTGTCAGGCTCTGCGCTGACAGCATGAAACCTCCTTGGGATTCTCTCCCTCCCGCCCACCCCAAAATAAATAAATAAACTTAAAAAAAAACAAACAAAAGAACAGTCAAGAGAATTCTGGAAAAGAGGAGTAATGGGAAGAGTATTAGCCTTCCACATTACAAAATACCATAAATGCCCAAAGACAAGGCAAAGATTTCCCCAAACATGCTTTCTTTATACCGTAAATTATTTCCAGTCTCCAATATTAGGGTCCCCAGTGAGATTTTATTCAGACTTCCCAAGCAGAAGTAGATTGATAAAACGCTCACAGCTGACAAGTTAAGGACTTAAGACTGACATGTGAGGGGAAACGACGATAAATGCGAATGTAGACTATTCACAGGTTACACAACCTGCCAAGCAGAGGTTCTGGTAAACATTCCACGCTTTTGGTCGAGGGCCCAAAGGAAGGACTACACCCCAGAATTGATGGTGAGCCAGAAACAACCCAGCTTCCAGCAGGACTGAGGCCCTGCCTCTCAGCATTTCAGCTCCCGCCTAGACTAACACTGAATTGTGCTCAGCAAAGCTGTGTGTCTGAAGCAAAAGTAAGCCATCTCCAGCATGGGGAAGCAGCTCGTGCAGAAAGGATACGGGATAACCTTGATATGTAGTGTCCAAGTCAGTGTTCAACACACAAAAAAATACCCTGAAATGACAGGGCATGTCACCGGGACACAGGTGTCCCTAAAAGAGCTCCTAATGGCCAAAGCTAGAATGATTTGAACGACAAAATAAAGTAGTAATGGATTACAACCTACTGTACAAAACAAATATGCGTGAGGCCATGCTGATACAAATAAATGACTGCATAAATAAGGAGAGGAGAACAGACCATCTGTGATGCAGGATTCCAGATCATTCACTCAGATGCCCCACTCTCGAGGGAGAACATAATGTCCCACTGCTTTTTCTTTTTTTTAATGTTTATTTAGTTTTGAGAGAGAGAGAGAGAGAGACAGTGTGTGAACAGGGGAGGGGCAGAGAGAGCAGGAGACACAGAATTTGAAGCAGGCTCCAAGCTCTGAGCTGTCAGCACAGAGCCGGACACGGGGCTCGAACTCACAGACTGCGAGATCATGACCTGACCCAAAGCTGGATGGTTAATCGACTGAAGCCACCCAAGTGCCCCCCAAAAGATCTAGTTTTTATATAATTGTAATTTTACAAGACGACGAAAGGAAGGGTATGAGCTAGTGTTTGAAAAGATAACGGTTGAAAATTTTCCAAAATTGATGAAAGACACCAAGCTACCCTGAAAAGACTTAAAACTGAAACATTAATAATGTTTGAATGCTGACAAAATAGAAAAGTGTGTGTATGTGTGTTGGAGTTATTATGAAACTAAATCTATTATCTATAGTAGTAGATTAATAGATAATACCTAAAGCTAAAATAATTAAGGAATAATGTTCCAAACATCTTATTCAGGAGTATAAAGTTAAATATCAGAGCATAAAGTGGTAACACTGTGGAGATCCCCAACTTGTTCCTATAGGACAAATTAACGGGAGGGAATCTTAACTTTACGTTAATTGGTTCTTATGACCATATACAATTTCAGTGACATCATACAAACTCCAAAAGTTCTGAATCTCAAGATTTATGTTAAAGGATTCATAAAGAATTATGTTAAAGGTTCCAGTGCTGAGGAAGACACAGATACCCAAACCCATGTAATTCTTTTTGAATATTTCATAAACAGTGGGGGTGGGGTGGGGAAGGGCAATATTTTAAAAGTAATTAAATGTAATTTTTAAAAAAAATTTGTTAACGTTTATTTTTATTTTTGAGAGACATAGAGACAGAGTATGAGCAGGGGAAGGGCAGAGAGAGAGGGAGACATAGAATCTGAAGCAGACTCCAGGCTCTGAGCTGTCAGCACAGAGCCTGACGCGGGGCTCGAACTCATAGACCGTGAGATCATGACCTGAGTCGAAGTCGGCCACTTAACCAACTGAGCCACCCAGGCGCCCCTAAATGTGATTTTTAATATTAAATGTGTAACTAGGGGTCCCTGGGTAGCTCAGTTCGTTAAGCATCTGACTCTTGACTTCAGCGCAGGTCATGATCTCATGGTTGCTGGGTTTGAGCCCATGTTGGGCTCTGCACTGAGAGTGTGGAGCCTGCTTGGGATTCTCTCTCTCTCCCTCCCTCTCTGTTCCTTCCTGACTTGTGCTCTGTCTCTCTCAATATAAATAAATACACTTAAAATTAAAAAACAAACAAACAAACAAAAACAGCAACAAAAGGGGTACCTGGGCGGCTCGATCAGTTAACCGTCCGACTTGGGCTCAGGTCAAGATCTAGCGGTTTGTGGGTTTGAGCCCCGGCAGGCTCTGTGCTGACAGTGTGGACCCTGCTTGAGGTTCTCTCTCTCTCTGCCCCTCCCCGCTTGAGTGCTCTCTCTCGCGAGTGTGAGATAAATAAATAAACATTAAAAAAAGATATTAAAAATGAAGTGGGAAGAAGAGAGGGCTCCCAGGAGGCTCCACGCCTCCTCACACCCAGTTTTCTTTACGCATCAGGCACTGTGAGTTAGCGCCCTCTGGGAAAAGCGGGAACCAGGGAATTTTCAAAAGAAAAGAGACATTATTAAATCCTAAAGAGTAAGACTGCCTCCCTCCCACGAGAAAGGAAGTAACTAACCTGGGATATGGCTTTCACTAGTTCAACAGTCATTTCCACCTTCCCGTCCTGGCTTCTCTCTTGGAGAACGGCAGTGTCCCCGAGGACAGGGCTGGGCGGACAGAAAGGGGAGAGAAGGTGAGGCCTGCCCTGCACTCCCAGACCGTCGGCCTAAAAGTTCTGTCCTCCCCTCCTCCTCCCGGCTCTCCAGATTCCACTGCCCAAATGACCGAGACTGCCGGCACCCTGCGGCCACAGAGGACTGTCACTTACAACTGTTCCTCTTATGCGCGAGGTCCTAAATTTAATCTTTTTCCTAAAAGTTGCCTTCCCATTTTTTGCTCTTATTTTTACAGGTAGAGGCGGACCTTTCCCTTGTGTATCTCTGCTTCATGCCATGACATGGTCCACGGTTTGGAAATCTGACTCCTAAATGCACGGGAGGCCCGAGTTTTCGCCCTCCACCCACACCCCCACAGGCCTCGCCCGCCTCTCTCCCCGGGACAGCGGTCCCCTCACCGTCCCATTCTGCCACCTTCGCTGGCACCCCCGCCTTCAGTCCCTTCGTGTGCCCTCCCTTTTGTCACCCCGAACAAAGCCAAAGGAGGTGCCTCCTGCTCCAGTCGCCCACCCCTCCTGTCGCTTTTCACCGGAATTCTTGAGCTGGGAGCAGGGAATTCTGGTCTAGGAGTCTAACACCAAATCCCAACACGCTTCGAGAAGGCCGCGCTATCCGCTGTCCCAGCAGTCTCCCCCTAAGCCCCGGGCACTCGGGGCCAGCTCGGCGCACACAGGGCGACGGGCCGACACGGACGTGGACGCGGGATCTCGCGCTCTTCCGGACCACAGAGGACCGAACCCCAAGGAAGGCGCCTCATATTCGGGCCCACACGCCGCGGTCTCAGAGAGGCCCCTCGGGACAGTCGACGCCTCACGGGGTCGCCCTCCTGCTCACTCTGGCCTCACAGGCAACCACCCGCTAGCTTTCCTCTCACACAGCAACACGACGTGTCTCCCGCTCCGGCTCCTCACACACACACACACACACACACACGCGCGCGCGCGCCACCCACATCTCTGGCAGCTCTCGCTCGCTCTCTCACACACGCACACTCGCACACACGTTTTCAATGGACTCCTTCAAAGACTCCCGGATTCCTGTCACACACAGATAACTGTTCGAGAACAAAATACCGGGTAAAAAGTAAAGATCTAATCGGCTCCCCCCATCGATTCCAGACGAGGCCACACCCCGTCCTGCAGGTGGAGCGGAGCTCCCACCAGTGTAGAAACAGATGTTTCATAGGAAGGAGGTGGGGCAGGAATTTATCAGCAAACAAAAAACAACAACAAGAAAAAGGAAAGGATTGTTTCAGGCGAGGTAACCCTCCCGGGTCGGGAATGGCGGGGGGTCTCAGGCAGAGGACCTCATCTTCCTTTGGGGGATGGAGAAGGCCCACGTGACAGACCACCTCATTGGTACCATCCAGAAAATTCTGGACTGGCCAGCTCCACTCGGGTGAGCTGCAACTGCAGTCAGGCTGGGCGCTAACCGCCCATCTGGGGACCTGGCCGAAGCGGCCCCAGTCCGGGTGCGGTTTTCTTTTTACCACGACACACACGCGTCCTGCTCTCCCGCGTTGCAAACGCGCCCCTCCCCCCATGCCTCGCACACTAAATACACGGTGCCCGCTCTCACGCTCGGGCACACGCACGCGTACAACCTCACAGGCCAGACACGCACACTGCAGTCTCACACACTCACGCCCACGTGTTCCTGGCCTCTCACGCTCTGTGACACACACCCCTCCACCATCTCTGGTAGCTCACACTCACTCTCACACACACCCCCCTCACCATCTCTGGTAGCTCACACTCACTCACACACACGCACACACACCTCCCACCATCTCTGGCGTCTCACACTTTCTCACACACACACCTCCCACCATCTCTGGCGTCTCACACTTTCTCACACACACACCTCCCACCATCTCTGGCGTCTCACACTTTCTCACACACACACCACCCACATCTCTGGCAGCTCACACTCACACACACACACCCCCTACGCAGTCTCTCCTCAAGTCTCGCACGCGAGCTCCCCTTCCACACGCCTGCACCCCACTTCTCTCACACTCCCGCCAGCATACCCGGGTCGCGCCGGCCTCGCAGGTCCAGTCGGCCGCACACGCGCGCGCACAACCCCGCTTCCCCCCATCCCCAGCATCTCTGGGTCCCGCACACGCCCCCTCCCCGCCGCCCCGCAGCCACGGCCCCCGCGCACCCGCCCCGCGGGCCTCCGGGAAATGTAGTCCGCACGGGGGATGCTCCGTAGCGGCGTCCGGGCTGAGGCTCGCCGCCCGCCGGGGTCAGGACGGCCCGCCCTGCCTGCCCGGGCCGGCCCCCGGGCTCGGACTCCCGATCCGCCGGAACAGCCCCCGGCCTCCGCCCGGAAACCACGGGTCTCAGCCGAGGCGCCTCAGGGGAGGACGCCAGCGATCCGAGCGCGCAGGCGGCAACACTCTTGAGGCTTGCGGAGTGAGGGGGAGGAGTCCGAGCTGTGAGGGGCGGGGACGGGGTGTGGCTTGGAGGAGGGGCGTGTCCTTCTGCTGGGGAGAAAGTGGGGAGGGAGCAGAGAGCCCGAGCGTGCGTGCCCACTTCTTCGAATGGCTCGGCGCTCGGAGGGCGTGGCCTGGGACCAGGGGCGTGGCGGAGTTGGGCGGGAGTGTGCGCAGGCGCGCGGCAAGCGCGTTCCCTCGCCCCTAGCCTGGAGACCGGAAGCGTCCCTAGTTACCTGGTCACAGTTGCGGCTATGGTATTGCGCGGCAGCCGACTCTCTGGAGCGTTCAGGTGCAGCTTTGCGATGCGACGCCCTGTCTGTGTGAGCGCGCGGTGGCTCCGGGCTTGGGCCTCGAGCCCGGCCGTCGGAGCGTGGTTTTCTTCTTGTGCTATGTTTTGCGACGGAAAGAACAGCGGCCGGGAATTCCGACCGTGTCCTATTACCAGTGTAACGACGACGAATTAGTAAATGCTCTCTCCTACCAGACGTGAGTGTCAGTATTACTGTTCGGAGGCAGTGTGCAGCCAGACTGCCCCTGACAGTGGAAGCGGCCCCACTTAGTGGGGGTACTAAGAAAACTGTAGAAGTCATGCAGGGGGACACAGCAGGGAAAAAACAGGCAAAACTCCCTCTTAATTAAGATCTGACTTTTTAGTGAATGAGAAAATAAATGGTATGTGCAAATGAATTAGTAAAATAAATAGTGTATCAAAGGGTGGGAAAGGCTATGGAGAAACAGAAAGCAGGGCAGGGGGATAGAGAGTAGAGGCAATTAGAATGTTTGCTGTGGAAAAATAGAGGAGTGAAAAAGGAGAGAAAGTATCATCTATAATCCCACAACTCAGAACTAATGCAAACACAATTAACATTTGTAGCTTCTTAAAACATTTACCTCCATTATATGGTGAACACCTTTCTATATCATAAACCATTCTTCTTTAGTCCATTTTTTTCATTAGTTCAATTTTTAATAATTGCAATGTTAGGGGCGCCTGGGTGGCTCAGTCGGTTAAGTGTCTGACTTTGGCTCAGGTCATGATCTCATGGTTCATAGGTTTGAACACTACATCAGGCCGTGTGCTGACAGCTCAGAGTCTGGAGCCTGCTTTGGATTGTCTCTCAAAAATAAACATTAAAAAATAAATTAAATAATTGCAATGTTAAAATTATTGATTGCCACAAATAACTTGAGCAAAGTCCTCAAAATCCTGAATACTAAGTAAATTCTTAGTATACTTCTATCTCACATCTTCACCAACTGACCCTCCTGTTGGTGCAGCGTGGATGCCTGATGAGTGGCATTCATTTCTGGGGTCAGAGATCGTCAGATTTGTGAGGACTTATGAACCACAGAGGATTGTATACTGTTATTTGTTACTGGAGGACTACAGAAAGCACTAGGGTGGGAAAACAATATATTCTCCTACCCAACATCTTGGTCTTCTGGCATCCAACTCTCTAGGCCAGTTCTGCAGAAACAAACATAAACTCTGCATAAAATAGGAAAAACAGTTACCTGAAAGCACCAGAGAGTTTCCAAAGGAGAAAACAATTGAAAACATAATGACTATAGTTTTCTCAATTTGATGAAAGCATAAAACTGCAGATTCAAAAAGTTGAGTGTGCTGGGGAATCCTGGGCAGAGAAGTCTCAAACTTTTACAGTTGGGTTGGATTCAGAACCCCTCATATGTAGCTCCATGGCAGGAGGCAGTGCTGGGTGCTGCAAATGGGAGAAAAAAAAAAGTCTCATTGCTTCCACCACCCAGACTGCCCTCTCCTCCCCTTACTCCTTGCTTTCCTTTAAGCTCCCATCAAAGAACAGCTAATATCCTGTCAGCAGCCACATGTGTTAAACTCCTTAGGTCCCCATTTCTGTAGGTTAAGTGCCCAAATTCAACTCATAGGATGTAAGCAATGTTGGCAAGGGGAATTGAAAGCTAAAGTGATCTTGATCTAGTGTTTAATGAGAAAATAGCAACGTCTAGCCAAATGTCCTTTCGTCACGCTTTGTCATTGCCATCGTACTTGTTAGTTTATACATTTACTCGTTTATCTGTCTATTGTCTAACTCTTTTGCTAAAGTGTATGTTCCACGAAGATAGTTCTGTTTTACTTCTGCTTCAAACACTTCCTGGCATAAAGTGAGTATTCAATAAATAGATGTTGAAAGGACGAATTTTTTAGATTGATGTGTTCTAACAGGAAACAAAAGATGTTAGCGAGGATGTGAGAAAAGGGAACCCTCTTACACCGTTGGTGGGAATGCAAACTGGTGCAGCCGCTCTGGAAAACAGTATGGACGTTCCTAAAAAAGTTACAAATAGAATTATCCTACAACCCAGTGAAGGATCCAAAAATACTGATTTCAAGAGGCACATGTACTGTTGTATATAGCAGTATTATCAACAATAGCCAAACTATGGAAAGAGCCCAAATGTCCATCAATTAACGAATGGATAAAAAAGATGTGGTATATATATACAATGGACTATCACTCAACCATCAAGACTGAATTCTTGCCATTTGCAAGTGCTAGAGTGTATACTAAGTGAAATAAGTGACAGAAAGACAAATGCCATGTGCTTTCACTCATATGTGGAATTTGAGAAACAAAACAAAAACATTGGGGAAAATAAAATGAGAGAAGGGCCAAACCATAAAACAGACTCAACTGTAGAGAACAAACAGGGTAGCTGGAGGGGACGCGGGTGGGGGACGGGCTAAATAGGTGATGGGTATTACTTGTTGGGATGAGCACTGGGTGTTATATGTTACGTGATGAGTCACTAAATTCTACTCCTGAAAGAAATAGTACACTAAATGTTCACTAACTAGAATTTAAATAAAAGCTTAAACAAAAAAATAATAAAATAAAAATTGATGCGTTCTCTGTGTATTCTCTAAATGCCCACAAAGGATCAAAAGAGCTTGTCCAATGTGGAGATCACTCCATGTAGAGGTGATTACTGTTCCCTCCCTGGTGAGCTAAAGAAAATGAAATGAAATCCCCGGATGAAAGGAAAAAATGGACCCTTTAGAGAGGAGGATGTGCTCAGAGACTGTTTCACAGTACAGCATCGCCACCTGCCGGACACAAGCAGAAAGTACAACAGCTCCATCTGCTGGAAGCTGAGCTTTCTCACAGGGCGGCCTGGGGATTCGGCCAGTGACATCCCTATTCCAAGTCAACTTAGACTGAATGATTAGCAAGTGAGGGACACAACAGGCTTTGCTGGCCTGAGGAAAATAATCTGTTTAGGAGTGGCAGCCACCCTTCCAGGGAAGTTTTATCTTTCTCCCTAAAGATGCACTAGTTCAGTGGGGCTTTTGAATCACAGAGGTTTCCCCCCGAAGTGCCTGGGTGCAATTCACAGGTGGTCCAGCTAAGTGAAAGCGGATGGTATCTGCCAATGGTGGCATCTACCCAAACCCATGCAGTAGGGTCAGGTGACAGAACAGGCTGGAAGGAAAGCCATCGGCCTTGCTTTGGACAAAATCTGAGGACTAGACCTTACAAAACATTAAGAATCTGGAGGAACAGTGACCTACTTGCTACCTAGGCAGGAGAGAAAAGAAAGGGCAACTGATTTTGTTGGTAATTTTACAGAATTTAACAATCAGAGCAGTTGAGGGGTGCCTGGGTGGGTGAGTCAGTTAAGCATCCGACTTTGCCTCAGGTCATGATCTCGAGGTTTATGAGTTCGAGCCCCACATCGGGCTCCTTGCTGACGGCTCAGAGCCTGGCGCCTGCTTCAGCTTTTCTCTCTCTGCCCCTCCCCCACTCATGCTCTGTGTCTCAAAAATAAACATTTAAAAAATAAATAAATAAATAAATAAATAAATAAATAAATAAATAAAAATAGAAGGGAAAGGGGTGGGGATAGTCACAGAAGGACAGATATCACATCGAGGCCCTTGCAGGCCATGTCAGAGACTTTCCTGTGGTTGGCGAGGAGCCACTGAAGGCTTCAGGGTCAGTCACAGACACGATGACTTTTGCGTTAGTCCAGCAGCAGGATGGAGTTGGGGGAAGAGGCAGAGGGCCAGCTCATTTTCTGGCACCCACCACCGTTTCTCTCCAGGGAAGACTGGCATGATTTGTCTACATTCGGTTCCGCCATACACCATTGAGTTCACAATCCAAAACCAATCTCATGGGCAGCATTCGCATGCAAGGAAACAAAAGGTGACACTGTTCCTAGGGGGATGTTCCGAACTAGGCTACTGGTGTAAAGTGCCCGCTCGCCGCTGACCTGGCTCTCCCATAATGTAGAGGGACATGTCCTCTTTCCTCCTGAACAGCTGGGTCTGCAGATTTTCCAGGGAAGGTTTGGCTTGCTGAGGCAGCCAGGTGCGGAAGGTGTGATTTTTCTTCTCTTTTTTTTTGAGGGGGGGGGGAGATTTGGAGGGTTTTTTTAAAGATTTTTTAAAATATGTATTTTTCAGAGAGAGAGGAAGAACATGAGCAGGGGAGGGGCAGAGAGAAAGGAAGACAGAACCCGAAGCAGGCTCCTCGCTGTCAGCACAGAGCCCAACATGGGGCTCGAACCCACACACTGTGAGATCATGACCTGAGCTGAAGTCGGATACTTAACCAACTGAGCCACCCAGGCTCCCCATTTTTTCTTAATTGTGGCAAAATATACATAAAATTTACCATTTTAGCCATTTTTAGGTGTGTAATTCAGTAGCATTAAGTACATACATAGGCAGCACAATCAAGTGAGGTGTCTCCAAAAAATGCAAGGTGGTTTGAATATTTGAAAATCAAGGAATATAATTCACACTAAACAACTTGAAAAAATTAAAAACCATATGATCTTTCAATAGATGCAGCAAAGCTTTTACAAAATGTAACATCCAATCCAGATGAAAACTCCGAGCAAGCTAAGAAAGAAGGGAACTTACACAACCTGATAAAAAAAAAAAAAAAAAAAAACTTCTCAAAACCAGATAATTTGATACATAACGATTAAAAAAAACAACTGGATGCTTTTCTCCCAACATCGGAGCAAAGATGTCCGCTCTCACTTCCACTTACTACCGTCGTAGAGACTTCCTCCAGAGCAGTAAGCCTAGGAAAAATAAGACAGACACCCAGAAGGGAAAGAAGAAAGTAAAACTGCCTTTATTTGAAGAAGCGAGAGTGGCCGTAGTAGAACAAGCTCCTGTGCCAAACGACACAAAACGACCCCGAACAATCGGCGGCTGTGGGACACAGGACGGATGTACAAACATCCACTGTGTTTCTACACACCAGCAACGATCAGAAGCTGAGATTTTAAGATACATAGAATAAAAACTATGAAATGTGCAGGGAATAGTGTGGCGATGGTTATGCAAGATCTAGTAGCTGAAAACTACGCAACACCATTTAGAGAAAGGAAAAAGCTGGCAACTGCTGTCTTGCCCTCTTGGGAGCTCTGATGTGCCCTGTGAGAAGTCCAGCGATTCCGTCCAGACCACAAGGGGGGCCGTGGGGGGCAGGGGCTCTGGGGCCGCGTGGCCGAGAGCAGCAGCGGCGGCAGCGGCCGGTGGAGACAGAGGCTCCGTAGTCACGGCCCCAGCCGTCCAGCTCTGTGTCAGCCGCGTGAGTGGAGAAGCCACCCGGGATGTTGAGTCCCGGCGGGAATCGCGTAGACGGGAGATAAGACAGCCACCCCCCAAGTACGATGTGAATGCTTCGCACACGGAATCAGGAGGACTGTATATAAAAGAAATAAAAAATATAAAAGAAATAAAAAATGATCCCTGCCCTGGCTCCTATGATTTGGGGTAGACTTTTAAGAAGCAATACATAATCAAGGCAACATGATTCAGCAAAGCACAGAAGGGCGCTGTGTCACCTCATCTGCCTTCATTGTGAAAGTTTAGCAAACTCCAACACCCACTTTCTTCTGCTGTGTCAACCCAATGAACACCGAGGTGCCCCCTGGTGGCAGAAATACACATTTTCACGTTTTTCCAAATGTTAAATTATTGTAAAAATCACCTCTTATTATTATTTTTTTTTAATCTGGTTTAGGGACAACTGGGTGGCTCAGTCCATTAAGTGTCTGACTCCTGATCCCGGCTCGGTCATGATCTCACTGTGTGTGAATTCGAGTCCTGCATCAGGCTCTGCGCTGATAGTACAAAACCTGCTTTGGATTCTCTCTTTCTCTCTCTCCTCCTCTCTCTGCCCCTCCCCTGCCTGTGCTCTCTCAAAATAAATGAACTTTTGGGGCGCCTGGGTGGCTCAGTCGGTTGAGTGTCTGACTTCAGCTCAGGTCATGATCTCGCGGTCTGTGAGTTCGAGCCCCACGTCGGGTTCTGTGCTGACGGCTCAGAGCCTGGAAGCCTGCTTTGGATTCTGTGCTCCCTCTCTCTCTGCCCCTCCCCCACTCATGCTCTGTCTCTCTCTGTCTCAAAAATAAATAAACATTTAAAAAAAAAAATAAATGAACTTTTAAAAAAGTTAAAAATTTTTTAATGTTTATTTTTGAGAAAGAGAGAGACGGAGTGTGAGTGGGGGAACAGCAGAGAGAGCAGGAGACACAGAATTTGAAGCAGGCTCCAGGCTCTGAGCTGTCAGCACAGAGCTCGATTCAGGATTCGAACCCATGAACCATGAGATCATGACCTGAGCCAAAGTCAGATGCTTAACCGACTGAGCCACCCAGCACCCACCCAAAAAAGTTTTAAACTCTGTAAAACCTAATTCTCTGCCTTTTGCACAAAATTTAAATAGAAAACCACTTGATATCTGAAGGAGTCCTGTCATTAAGAAAAAGTAAGGCAGTGTCACAATACTGAAACCATGAGGCTGAGGGTGTTAGGTAGTAACGTCTCTATTTTATAATTTTTTTTAACATTTATTTATCTTTGAGAGACAGAGTGTGAGCAGGAGAAGGGCAGAGAGAGAGAGAGAGGCAGACGCAGAATCGAAGCAGGCTCCAGGCTCTGAGCCATCAGCACAGAGACCGACGCGGGGCTCGAACTCACAGACCGTGAGATCACGACCTGAGCCGAAGCTGGACGCCCACCCAACTGAGCCACCCAGGTGCCCCGTAACGTCTCTATTTTAACAGCACCTGAGGCAATGCCTGAGAAAGATCTCAGGAGGAAAGTCAGCACCAGGCCACAAAATTTGTTGGGCTTCACCTAGGCCTCATTTAGTGTCATCTGAGGCCACATCGATTTGCTAGAACCCACCCACCCTGGGAACTGTTTCCAGTGCAGAAATACTGCTATGAACTAATGCGGCACAAGGACCTGGAAAAGTTCCCAGTGGATGTGTACACAACCCAGAAGCCCCGCCGCCGTAAGAGCCCTCCCCTGGAGGCAGTCTTGTGAATGGGCCCAGAAGAGATGGACAAGATTGTCGGATTTTTTTGGAACAGCCAAAGCTGAGAAACAACCAACCCAGATGTTTGTCAACAGAGGAGCGGAGACGACTGCTGGTCTGTTTGTGCGGTGTGGTTCCGCGGTAGAATAATGTCCACGGGAAATCTCAAAATCACTTTAAGATGAAGTCACGGAAGAATGCAGAGTGTGATCCCCTTTAAAGTTCAAAGCCAGAACATTTCATTTAGGATTACATCCATAGTTAAAGAAAACAATAATGAAAACCAGAGAATTTACTTTGTAGATTAGTTACCTGAGGTACTGAGGATAAAAAAGAAATGGCATTCCAAGGACACTCTGTGGATTCTGAGATACTGGGGATATTCTCCGTGTTAGCTTAGTTGGTGAGTTTATGAGTATCTACTCTCTAAAATGGAACATGTAATTTATAAATGCTTTTATATATGCATTTAAGAGAATTTCAAGAAAAAGAATCCCATGTTCCGTTTAGGAATAGTCATCCGTAACATCTGTGACATCTCTTGCAGCTAGCCCTAAGGACACCCTCTTCGTGTCAGTCTCTGCCATCTCTCTATTCTTACTCTTGGGCAATAAAAACAGTGACAAGATCTTGGGGCACCTGGGTAACTCAGTTGGTTGAACGTCCAAGTTTGGCTCAAGTCACAATCTCATGGCTCGTGAGTTCGAGCCCCACATCAGGCTCGCTGCTGTCAGTGCAGAGCCTGCTTCAGATCCTCTGTCCCCCTCCTCCGCTTGCGCTTTCTTTCTCAAAAATAAATAAGAATTAAAAAAAACCAAAACAGTGACAAGATCTTTCAAATGCAGCACCTGTAGGAAGTGTGGGAGAAAATTCAGGCGACACCGTGATCAGGAACTCAAACCTACATTTGGCACCATATTTGGGCACCATTTTTAGGACGCGAAACCATCGAGAGGTAACTTCTTGTTCTTCCATGTTGTACAATGTTTAACATTTTCCCATTTGAGGGGAGCTCTCCATTGTGTCTGAACTTGCTAGGATACAGTGTTTTTCCTGTTCCGACAGAAGCAAAAGCCAAGAGATGATCTCCTTGCCTATTCTTTGGCAGTTAGGACACAAGCACTGTGATCCTGGTTTCAGGACACCTAATGTGAAGTGACAGAGACTGAGGACCAGTAACGTTTTATTTGTAAAGCACTATTGCTCGTTACTGATGGCACAGTGTAGGCCTCATGCGGGAGCAAGAGGCCAGGGCTGCCCAGATCATGGGGTAATGGCTTCGCTTTCTGCTCTTGAACCAGATTTACTTTGGTTCCTCTTCATTTCCAGAAGGGGGGTTCCTTACTATTCCATTCATTCAATGAGAACTTGAGACACTGTGAATAAACTGCTTCTTAAGAGGATCGGTGTCGGGGTGCCTGGGTGGCTCAGTTGGTTAAGCGTCCGACTTCGGCTCAGGTCATGATCTCGTGGTTTGTGAGTTCAAGCCCCACGTTGGGCCCTGTGCTGACAGCTCAGAGCCTGGAGCCTGCTTCGGATTCTGTGTCTCCTCTCTCTCTCTCTGACCCTCCTGCTCATACTCTGTCTCTCTCTCTCTCAAAAATAAATAAACATTAAAAAATTTAAAAAAAAAAAAGAGGATGGGTGTCATTGATGCCACCTGTTACCAAGATCTTGATGGACTGTTAAATAACTGGAATATTAACATTTCCAAGTCCAATTCGCTTTTCTCAGTATTCCTCAACATGAATTCGCTGATGTTGAGGAAGCCGTGACCTGCATCTAAAGGACTTCCCACATTCGACCAAAGAGTTTTTCATCAGTATGAATCCTCTTATGTTGACAAAGTGATGAGGAAGTATTAAGGGCCTTCCCACACGCATGGCATCCAAGGGCTTCCCTGCACTCTGCATCCGGGCATGTGTAACAAGTGAAGACTGGTTACTGAAAGTTTTCCGCGAATACATGGCCTTCACAGGGTCTGTCCCCTACATGACTCCTCCTATGAATGACGAAATGGCACCTGTAGGTAAAGGCTTTTCCATATTCCTTATATGCATAGGGTTTCTCGCCAGTATGAATTCTCCTGTGTAGCGTGAGTTGCATGATATGGCAAGACATCTTTTTTCAGTCCTTACATTGATACGGTTTTTCTCTGTTGCAGACTAGGAGTCTGGAGTTCTCTCTCGTCCAGCAAAAGAGCGGACGCAGATTTGAATACAAGAGAGGCTAATGTCTATGGGGAGACAAGAGCCCTGAGTAAGGGTCCTTTTTCTGAATTTATTAGGATCTTGAAGGCTTACATATGTGATGGACGTGCTGAAAGAAACAATAAAACAATAATCATTAACTCAAGCATGTGAGAGATAAAGGGTCTCGAGGGTGTGCAGTGTTAGAGGTTAGGGTCAGAACATAACATCTCAGCACCGTACAGACGGCCATTTCCTGCAGGCACTGCCTCTAGTTATCTGATTTTCTAAAGGCTAAGGTAAATGGAGCATGCTACCCTGAATGCTAAGTCAGGCAAGATTCCATTACGGCCTATATGTCATTAGCTGTCCTCGGACACCTTTGTCCTGTTAAGGTGGCTTTCCACCCTATGTCTTTTTAACCCATTTGTGTAAGCACAGAGAATTCCTACACCTATTTCCCATATCTCTCCAGTGTGAACTCTCTGGTGCTCAATCAGGGAAGAGAGATGGATGAAGGGCTCCTTACACTTAGTACATTCGTAAGGGTTTTCTCAGAATGAACCTTCTGATGTCTAGTGAGCCGTGCACTTTGAGTGAAGACTTTGCCGCAGTCCTTACATTCGCAGGGTCCTTCCTCACTGTGAGTTCTCCGGTGATCAGTCAGGGCTGAGGAACGGCTAAAGGCCTTTCCACGTTCACGGCACTCACGGGACCTTTCTCTAGCGTGTATACTCTGACGCTGAGTACGATGAGCCATCTGGCTGAGAGTCTTCCTACATTGCTGACATTCATAGGGTCTCTCAGCTGTGTGAATTCTCTTGTGCTGGCTAAGGTGTGCCCTCTGATCGAAGATTTCACTACATTCATTACATGTATAGGGTCTCTCTCCGGTGTGGATTCTCTGATGTTGAACGAGAGTGGATCGACGGCTAAAGGACTTCCCACTCATGGTGGGCAGCACTTCTCAAGAATTTTCTGATGAGCGATAAGGTGCGTATTGGTGCAGGAAGTTTTTGCGTGTTCTTTCCATGGGTTGTTCGTTCTCTTCATCGCTGTTTCATGTTGGAATGTCTCCTCTTTTATACTCTTCCTTAGAGATAATTCCTTGCTCTCCCATACTGACTCCCTCTCTGAAAATGAATATATAAATATATATACAAATAAACATACATACTCCCACAATCTATGTTTAAAGACTCTAGTACTTAAAGATATATACGTACAAGAACATTTATTGTCATCCTACATTGGCAGAAAAGCTGGAAACAAAATAACCATTAAAAGTGTCTATGTGAGGGGCACCTGGGTGGCTTCGTCGGTTGAGTGTCCAACTCTTGATTTAGGCTCAGGTGATGATCTCACAGTTGTGGAATCGAGTCCCGCATTGGGCTCTGCACTGAGCTGGAGCCTGCCTAGGATTCTCTCTCTCTCTCCCCCTCTGCCTGCGCCCCTCCCCCACTCACGTGCATTCTTTCTCTCAAAATAAATGAACATTTTTTTAAAAAGTGTCTGAGTTGATTACATTATATCCAATAGCCTGACTCATTTATAGAACTATTAAAAATAATGACTTTTAGTTACATCAACAGGAAGAGCTAACGCTGACTGAGAAGATCAAGTTGCAGTGTTAACAAATGTAGAGAGATCTCTATTTTTAAGAGCAAGAAATAACAAGACGCTCCCTGGTGAGTGTGTGTGTGTCGTGTGTATATTAGCGTGGGCAAAGGTGCAAACCGACACCTACGAAATTACTCCCCTTGGTCCTCCAGGGTAGTGAGGATGACGACACCAGCAAGGAGATTGTTGTTTCTTTTTACAACACGTCACTGAACACTTGATAAAATAAGCCCGTCTTATTTTTGTAAATTCAGAAGATTTTTAACATTATCACCTGCTCTAACCAGACATCATCCACCCAGTCCAGTCATTTCAACAACGAAACACTGATGACACCAGAAAGTACGTATCCAATTGGTATGGATAATGAGTGATACGAACTTGCAGACATAGGCAGATATTTGGAGATACAACCTTTACTTTCTTTTAATTTTATTTATTTTGAGAGAGAGAGAGAGAGAGAGCATGAGAGCAAGGGTGGGGCAGAGAGAGAGAGGGAATCCCAAGCAGGCTCTGCATTGTTAGTACAGAGACCGACACGGGGCTCAAACTCAGGAACCATGAGATCGTGACTTGACCTGAAATCAAGGGTCAGATGTGTAACCGACTGAGCATCCCAGGCGCCCCTGAGATAAGAACTTAAAAGCGGTAAAATCAAGTCAGGAGGGCGGGCCCCAATCAGCATAACTGGTGTTCTTGTAAGAAGAGATTACGACACTGACACACACAAAGGACCGCGTCAGGACGTCAGGATGCAGGGAGGGGACGGCCACCTACGAACCACAGAGCGAGGCCTGGAGAAACCAACCCCGGTGACGCCTTGATCTTGGGCCTCCAGACCTCAGGAAATAAACTTCCGGGTTTACAGCACCCGGTCTGGGGAGCCTGGTTACAGGCCCAGGCGGACTGACCCAAGGGCCTTGGCCCAGGAATGCGGTCAATCGTCCTGCCCTTTATCACAGCATAAGGACGACTCCAGACCATCTGATCGTTCTGCAGACTGTCGCACTGGTCCGCTGCGTTGACGACATCATGCTCATAAGGACTGAACGAGGAGTGGCAGGTAGCCCCGATGGCCCGGTAAGACACACGTGCTCCAGAAGGTGGCAGACAGACCCTATGAAGACCCAGGGCACACAGATAAGATCTTAGGGGTCCCAAGGGAGGCCGGACCATTCCCGCCAAGGCAAAGAATAAAGTTTCACACCTTGTAGCTCCGAGAAAGCAAAGCAAGAGACAAGTACAGCGTGTGACGGGACATAGCGTATTCCATACTTGGACGTACTGGTCTGGTCCACTTACGGGGTGCTGTGGGAAGGGCTAGAATTGAACGAGACCCAGAACAAGGTCCAGGCTGTGTTACAAGCAGCTTTGCTGCCTGGGCCATTACTGGTGGCTTCTACGGGACTAGAGGGCTCTGTGGTAGAAAAAGATGCCACGTGGAATGCCAACAGGAGAGTCCTAACTCACCCCTAGGTTTATGCCATCTATGGCAGAGAACTACCCACCACAGAATCAGCTCTTAGCCTGATACTAGGTACCGGGAGGGACACGGTTATGAAGAACGTTTGTGCCCCTCACGAATTCGTCTGTTGGAGATGGGGCCTTGGGGAGGTGATCAGGTCATGGGGCGGATCCTCACAAATGAGATTAATGCCCTTATAGGAGACCCCAGAGTGCTCCCTCACCCTTTCCTTCCTGTGAGGACACACTGAGAAGATGGCCGCCTAGGAACTGTGAGGTAGGCCTTCACCAGGGCCTTGATCTTGGACCTCCTGGCCTCCAGAACCTTAAGAAATGCTTGCTGATTAAGGTACTCGGTCCATGGTATTTTTGGTGCAGCAACTCCAACACGACAAAGACAGACATCAACTGCTTATGTGGCCTCATTCGCCAACACGAAGTAGGTAGTGTCCAAACCACCGGCTCTCGGGTGGGTAGAGCAGCACCAACCTTTCACGAGGTGTAAGAAGTGCGTCCAGGATTGGGCTGGAGCCGGTCTAGAGCGTACAGGAAAGCTGCACACGTCAGTGCCCAGACCCCCACACCACCTACCGCTGGTGTGCCAACCCGTGGCCACTCCAATGCCTTTCCAGGCCCTCGCCCCATTTCTTGTGCAGTTATCACATTTCATTTAATACATGTACATATTAGCTTTATATACTATACACATTCATGGAGATGATAAAACAAATTCTAGGGATTAGGGATGAGGCTTCCGAACACTATTTCTCTTAAACCAAACCCCATCGGTAGCAGAGCAGCCTAAAGAATGTGAGCACGGACCAGGGCCTGACTCCAACTCCATCACCCTGTTTAAAATGGGGTGTCTGGGTGACTCTCTTAGTGAAGGCATCCAACTGTTTGTTTTTTTTTTTAATGTGTTATTTATTTTTGAGAGAGACAAAGAGACAGAGATAGAGACAGAGTATGAGTGTGGGAGGGGCAGAGAGAGAGGGAGACACAGAATCCAGAGCAGGCTCCAGGCTTTTTGTCTAAATGTCTTCCCCTGAAAAGGCAGAATCCTGAGACGCCAGCTGGGGAAAGAGGAAGGAAGGATAAGAGAGCCCACATCTACTCTGCAGCTTCTAGCAACACTGGTTCAGAAATTCCTCCTTCCACAAAAAACTAATATTCAAAAGACTTCTCGGCATAATTAATAAGCACAGAGAGAGTTGCTTGACAGCATTTCTCATCGGTGAAGTGGAATTTAATAGCACACTGAGGACTAATGAAAACAAAAGAAGATTCCAGTAAAGTAGCAACACGAAAAATTAACGTAGAGAAATAAGTATCCAAGGTAAACTCAAATGCTAAAGAGATGACATACTGGCAGAGAAAATCCTACTTCTAGTGGCAACAAAGATGAAATACTTAGAGGTAAGGTTAACAAACCCCGTGCAGGGGCGCCGGTGTTTAGTTGGTTGAACATCCAACTTTGGCTCAGGTCGTGATCTCACAGGTTGTGAGTTCGAGGCCTGCGTCAAGCTCTGGGCTGACCGCTCAGGGCCTGGAGCCTGCTTCGGATTCTGTGTCTCCCTCTCTCTCTGCCCCTCCCCTGCTCACACTCTGTCTCTCTCTCCTTCAAATATAAATAAACATTAAAACATTTAATTAAAAAACAACTGCGCAAAACCTATAAGACAATCTTTCAAATATGCCTTAAAGACACAAAGTAGTTTTAACGAAACAGAAAGACACCCCTTTCCCTGGACGGGAAGGCCATCTCAGTGAGGTCCGCTGCCTAAGATGCTGCGAATGCCCTTTGGGCCCATTACCCTGGGTCCTCAGCTAAGGACGGGAATGCGGCTCCCATACTCCCCAGATAAGTTGTCCGTTAGCAATCCTTTTTTTTTTTTTTAATTTTTTAATTTTTTAATGTTTATTTATTTTTGAGAGAGAGAGAGAGAGACAGAGTACGAGCAGTACGAGCAGAGAGAGAGAGAGAGACGGCGAGAGACAGAGTCTGAAGCAGGCTCCAGGCTCTGAGCTGTCAGCGCAGAGCCTGACGCGGGGCTCAAACCCACGAACCGAACCGTTAGATCATGACCTGAGCCAGAGTCCGACGCTTATCCTGCGGAGCCGCCCAGGCGCCCCCATCCTGCGAGCCGGCAAATAAGCCCTTCTGGGACTAAGCCAGGAACATACCGCGGTTCCCGGGAGTCCGGTTTTCTCCTCCCACGGAACGGCTGCAAACACAGAAACGCAGACGCACAGAAGGAAGTCTGTGAGGCGCCGGAACGGCCGCTCTGCGCACGCGCTGCTTCTAGTACGTGCGACCGAGGCCCGGAAACGCCTCCCGCCGGAATCCCGCTGAGTGCGCGACGAGGGCCAAGCTCGGACGTTCACGGGACGCGTGTGACCCCAGACGCGGCTGCCGGCGCTCTGGGCGGACGGCGGAAGGGTCGGCGGCGGGAGAGGCGGCCGAGGCTTCTCCGCGAAGCGGGCCGCCGGGCCGCGGAGTGAGGGGCTTCCCGGACGGACCGGGGAGCGGAGGAAGAAAGCGCAGGCCCGTTCGGGGTTGCCCTGCGGCCGCCAACCCGGGTGTTCTCCGCTCAGTCACAGGGACCGAGGGGGAGAAGGACGCCCGGCGGCTCCGATGCCACCGCGCCTCGTGCCGCCGCCTCGGAGAGCGAGCGGAATCCGCAAACTTCTCGGTCTCTGTGAGGAGGATGACGTTCAGGGCGCCTGGCTGGCTCGGTGGGAAGAACCTGCGACTCTTGACGTCAGGGTCGTGAGTTCGAGCCCCACGTGGGGCGTAGAGACTACTTAAAAACAAATAATAAACAAACAAAAAAAGACGATATTCACCTCTCTGTTGTGAGAAAGCCCCTAAAAAAGAGGGGAAGAAGCCTAGAACCAACATTCATCATCTTGTTACTCCACACGTCTTGCAACGCAGACGTTGGTGTATCGCTCTAAAGAAACAGCGACTGAGAAAAATAAGGCAGAGGCTGCAGAGTATGCTAAACTCTGACCAACAGAATGAAAGAGGCCGAAGGAAAACACCAGGAACAGATTGCCAAGAGCTGGAGGCTGTCCTCCTGAAAGCTTCTACCTCTGAGTCCTGTTGAAAAAGATTTTTCTAGGGGCACCAGTGTGGCTGAGTCGGTGGAGCGTCTGACTTCGGCTCAGGTCATGACCTCACAGCCTATGAGTTTGAGCCCCGCATCGGGCCGTGTGCTGACAGCACGGAGCCTAGAGCCTGATTTGGATTCTGTGTCTCCCTCTCTCTCTGGTCCTCCCCCGCTCACGCTGCCTCTCTCTCTCTCTCTCTCAAAAATAAACAAACGTTAAAAAAAAATTAAGTAATAATTATATTACTGATTTAAAAATATTTACATTTTAAAGAGAAAAAAACTAAAATATTAATTGGTAGTACTTACGATTTTTTTAAATTAAATTCACAATTAACATGTAGGAAAGTACTTGGCATTCGTAGGTACTCAACATTTTTTTTGTAATCTGGGAGGTCGAGGACATCCGTAAATTTCGTTTTCTGTTTCTATGTTGAGATTATGCAAGTCCCAGAAAAAGAGCTATTAGTTGCATCTTTTCAAACTTGGAAATTTGTATCATAGGTACATTTGTAGTTGGGTAAATCTTTCTTCTTAAAACTGGTAATAATGGGGCACCTGCGCGGCTGGGTCCAGCATCAGACTCTTAATTTCAGCTCAGTTCATGCATGATCCCAGGGTTGTGGGATCGAGCCCTGTGTAAGGCTCCATGCTGATCATGGAGTCAGCTTAAAATTCTCTCTCTCTCTCTCTCTAACCCCTCTCCTGCTTATGCTCTCTCTAAAATAAAAAAGAGCTTTTGCTCTCTGTAAAATAAAAAAGATGGGGCGCCTGGGTGGCTCAGTCGGTTGGGCGTCCGACTTCAGCTCAGGTCATGATCTCGCGGTCTGTGAGTTCGAGCCCTGAGTCGGGCTCTGTGCTGACAGCTCAGAGCCTGGAGCCTGCTTCCGATTCTGTGTCTCCCTCTCTCTCTGCCCCTTCCCCTGTTCACACTGTGCCTCTATGTCTCTCAAAAATAAATAAACGTTAAAAAAATTTTTTTTAAATAAAAAAGACCCAGGGACCCCTCACTTTGCATTTTCTGATGCACAATAAATAGTAAGTTCTGAATGGGGATTGATTGATTTTTTTTTTGAATGTAGATTTTAAAACTTACATTCATCAGTATGAATCTTCTCATTATAAGAGCCTTATGGCTAAAGAAATTCCCACGTATGTGCCATTTGAAGGGTTACTTTGTCTTACGCATCCTTTAATGTAAATTAGGATTAGCTTAGGGGCGCCTGTGTGGCTCAGTCAGTTACGCATCCGACTTTGACTTCTCAGGTCATGATCTTGCAGTTTGTGAGTTTGAGCCCCTCATCAGGCTCTGTGCTGACGGCTTGGAGCCTGGAGCCTGCTCCAGATTCTGTGTCTCCCTCTCTCTCTGCCCCTCCCATGCTCATGCTCTGTCTCTCTCTGTCTCTCAATAATAAATAAAAACGGTAAAAAAAAAAAAATTAGGATTAGCGTAAGGTAATGAGTTTCCAAAAGTTCTCCACTCACAATGGCATGTTACAGGTAGTAACAGGGAGCTCGTCTACGTTACCATGTCAATATGGTCTTTAGTGATACCGTAATGATGTGTATCTGCTGATAAATGTAATATGAGCCGAAAGACAAAGCATTTCCACAGTGGACAAGGTTATACACAATTATAAATGATTCGATGTTCTTTCAGGGACAAGACCAGTGAAATAGTTCCTTCGCTTATTTATAGGAATTTTCTGCGGCATCAATTTCTTAAGACTGAGAAAGATGACAGTGTTTTGAAGGCCTTCCCACATTATTACACACATAAAGAATAATGTTGGGGGCGCCTGGGTGGCTCAGTTGGTTAAGTGTCTGACTTCAGCTCAGGTCATGGTCTCACAGTTCGTGGGTTCGAGCCCCGCGTCGGGCTCTGTGCTGACAACTCAGAGCCTGGAGCCTGCTTCAGATTCTGTTTCCCTCTCTCTCTCTGCTCCTCCCTGGCTCACACTCTGTCACTCTCTTTCTCTCTCTCAAAAATAAATAAACATTAAAATAATAATAATGTCAAATAAGTTGTGAACCCCGACCAAAGGTTTTCCCACATTCCTGACATTCACAGGGATTTTCAACAGTATGAATTTTCTGATGTCGAATAACTGGTGTTAAGTGACTAAAAGCTTTTCCCTATTCGGTACAGCGATATGGGTTCTCACCAGTATGGCTGCTCATATTCATTAAATTATGAAATTCGACCAAAAGCTCCCATTACATTTATATGGTTTGTCACTTAGTATGAATTCTCTGGTGCTGATAAAGCTACGAGCCCCGACAAACAGCCTTCCCACGAACCTTACGTTTGCAAGGTGCCTCGCCAGTATGGATCCTCTGATTTGAGGAAGGTGTGACTGATGACTGAAGACGTTTCCACATTCATTACACTTTTATGGCTTCTCCCTGGTATATATTCTTCGATGTTCATTAAGTTGTGTGATACCTCTGAAGGCTTTTCCACATTCCTTACTCCCTAGGGTTTTTCTCCAGTATGAATTCTCTGATGTTGAATAACTAGTGATAAGTTTTTGCACATTCAGTATACTGATAGAATTTTCCTCCAGTGTGAATTTTGTGATGTAATTAAGTTTTGAGAGCTGAATATAGCTTTTCTGAGAGTCCTTCCATTCATAGGTTTTCTCACCAGTATGAATTCTCGGACGTCGCGTAAAGAGTGGAATGGGACTAACGGCCTCTCCTATTCTTTACGCTCATAGGGTCTTTCCCGGCATGAGTTCTATGATGTTGAGGAGGATCAGAATGGTGACGGAGAAAGCCTTCCCATGTGGCTTGTGTTCTTGAGATCGGTCAGCGGTATAAACCTCCTGATGACTAAGAAGGACGTCTTCTGCCGAAACCCTTCTCTACGTTCATTACGTACAGCGTCTGCTTCCAGGTGGAACTTTCTGGTGCAGGTTATGGGATGTTTTCTGTCTCACGGTAGATATTTCTTCCTGGGTGATGATTAACTGACTGGAATTTCTTCCTCAGTTCTTTGATGTCTCTCAAACACACCTTTATATTCCAGCCATCCTGGGATGTGGGGTCCTCAGGATCTTTGTCTGCGAATTTTTCCATTTTCTCCCGTGAGAATACATGATCTGAAAGATAACGAAAAAAGCAGAGATGCTCATTTTAGTCCTTCCTCTCAGAGAGTTAGAGCTTCTTTAGTGGAAACTGTGGGGTTTTTTAAATGTTTATTTACTTTTGAGAGAAAGACAGAGCGTGAGCGGGGGGTGGGGCAGAGAAAGAGGGAGATACAGGATCCGAAGTAGGATCCAGACTTTGAGCTGTCAGCACAGAGCCCAAAGCAGGGCTCAAACTCATGAACCGTGAGATCATGACCTGAGCCAAAGTCGGACACTTAACCGACTGAGCCACCAAGGTGCCACTAGTAGGAATTGTTTTAAAGCTGAAGATGATGCTTATGAAAAAAACGAGTGTTCTCTACAGCTCCCAAATGTGACAAAGCAATTAGATAAGTGGACAAGCAAAACAGAAAATGTAGACCTTTCCTAAGTGAAGTAAGTGAGGGAGTTGTTCACATAGACTTTCAGTTTTTCTCATTACAGTTGCCTAAGGGGTTTGTTAAAATAAGGATGCCTAAGCTTGTCTGGACTCGGTCTCCTACAGGGCGAGGGTTAGAAGGCGCAGGATTAAACAGAAGACAGAGGACTCAGATATCAGTCTATCATGAGCGTTTAGCTAAAGCAAAACCACGTCTTTTATAGCAGCAGAAAAAACAAGATGACCTTCCAAAATCAGCTAGGCTTTGTTTCATATAATTTGTGATTTTCTAAACATACATTACTTCAAAGAAGTCAGCATTCTTTGATGTGAAGTCATAGTGACCGGAGCACAGAATGAGATAAGAGTTTTACAAAGTTCTAATAATTGAGAATTTATGGCCTTGAGACGAGCAGGAAGGCTCGAGCCCCCTCGCACCCAGCAGTTTGCTGCCTGGCTTACTCCCAACACTCTTGTTTGCAAGATATGTGGAGAGTCGATCGGACTTTCAGCTGTCCGCTTGTCTTGTAAGGGCAAATCAGGACTGATTCCACTTTGCTTAAGGGCAAACTGGGACTGACTCCATTGTGTTTCTGTGTCCTCCACCCTGAGTCCCCAGCGCCTGCGCAAAAGCTTAAAACCTGCAACTTCCCGGTTCCAAAAGAACCACGCCCAATGACCTATGGAACAGGACCCTTGACCTTTCCTCAGCCAATTGGCTAGGGTCACGACCATCACCCCTCCCCACTGACCCTAGACCCCTTTAAAACTATTGTGTTTTTGGAACGGGCTCTCTCTCTCGACCCACCGCTGCATCGGTGTGGTAGGAGATGGAGCTCGAGCTAGCTCGAATAAAGGCTCTTTGTTCTTGCATCGGACTCGGGTCCCCGAATTCTGGGCATAACAGTCTCTGGGCAGGCTCTTCATAAGGTGGTTCTCCTGCAAATGAAAATGAGACCCGGTGGTGAAAATGCTTCAGAGCTTTGTTGTACAAGAATGAAATCCTGAGTCCTGAGCCTGTCAAATGTATTCAAATTTATCTCAAGCTACTTGCGTTCCTAGCTGTGTTCCACCCCCAGTTTCCCCTTGCACATTGAGAATACATTAGGTTGCATTTTCTAATCTGTATATAACACTGTGCCCAGTTTTTGCAAAACTAGCTTCTTTTTAATGTTCGGATCTCAAAATCAACATCATTTCTTTAGATGGCTGTCATTTGACACTGTCACCCCTATTATTTCCCATTCAAGAATCTTGTTGCAAAACAGAAGAAAGCTGTGATAGGGCACCTGGGCGGCTCAGTCGGTTAATCGTCCACCTCTTGGTTTCGGCTCAGGCCATGATCTCATGGTCATGGGATCGAGTCCCATGTCAGGCTCTGCGCTGTGCATCAAACCTGCTTGGGGTTCTCTCTCCCTCTGCCCCTGCTCCTCTTCTCCACTCAAACTCTCTCTCAAAATAAACTTTATTTTTAAAAAAATTGGGGGGGGGCACCTGGGTGGCTCAGTCAGTTAAGCATCCGACTTCAACTAAGGTCATGATCTCGCAGCTTGTGGGTTCAAGCCATGTATTGGGCTCAAAAAAATTTTTTTTAATGTTTATTTATTTATGAGAGACAGAGAGAGACAGAGCGTGAGCAGGGGAGGGGCAGAGAGAGGGAGACACAAAGTCTGAAGCAGGCTCCAGGCTCCGAGCTGTCAGCACAGAGCCCAACGCGGGGCTCAAACCCACAAACTGTGAGATCATAACCCGAGGCAGTGTTGGATGCTTAACCAACTGACCCACCCAAGTGCCCCAAAATAAATAAATAAACTTAAAAAGAAAATTTTTTAAAGAAAAAAGTTTCGACGATATACATGGAAATACTTTAATCTATTTCTTTACTGCCTTCTTCTCTCAACAAAAGTGTGTAAACCAAATCTAATGTACTCACTGTTGTGTAATAAACCTCAGACTCTGTGCCTAGCACACATATGACATCAGATAACTCACGCATATTGAAATGATGGACCATTATATTGAAGGAAGAAAATCAGGATAAGGATAAGGGAAAAAAATCACAAAGGAGAAGGGAGCCTACAGTAAGTTATTATTTCATGCCCATAATTAAGTATTAGTAATATCAAAGCATAATTTTCAAACAATTTTCCAAATAAAGGATGAGATCGTATTGGGGTGCCTGAGTGGCTGAGTCAGTTAAGGTTTGGACTTCACCTCAGGTCATGATCTCATGGTTCATGGGTTTAAGCCCTGCATCAGGCTCTGTGCTGACAGCTCGGAGCCTGGAGCCTGCTTTGGATTCTGGGTCTCCCTCTCTCTCTGCCCCTCCCCACTCACACTGTCTCTATCTCGTAAAATAAATAAACATCAAAAAAAGAATCAGGTTGTATTAAAGATTAACTCATTAATAAGAAACCAGGACGATGGTAAACCTGCTTCAATGGAGATGTCAATAATTGAACACACACGCACGCAAATACTGAAATGAGCTTGCTAATAGCTTAAAAACTGGTTAATGCCATACAGAGACTGAAGAGAGAAGAAAAATCATTGGGAGGCAACTGAAATAAACTATTTTTTAACCATATTTTTGGATGGAAACGATCCACCTGTTTATAAAGGGGTGGGGGAGGGGTGCCTGGGTGGCTCAGTCAGTTGAGTGTCTGACTTTGGCTCAGGTCATGATCTCATGATTCGTAATTTTGAGCCCCGCATCCGGGTCCATGCTGACAGTGTGGAGTCTGCTTGGGGTTCTCTCTCTCTCTGCCTCTCCCCCACTCATGCTCAGTCTCTCTCTCAAAATAAGTAAACTATAAAAAGGGGGTGGGGGAGAAACTGGGAAGAAACAGTGCTCCCTGGGTAAGTAAAAAGCTGTGCATTCAAAGAAGGGACCTTCCTCTTTGAATGGGGAGAAGCGCGGGGCTGGTATGTGTGGGGACGAGAGGCCCCTCCTGGCGCTCACACGGATGGGAGTGATGCTGTCTGCACACTAGGGACTCTGAGGGGAACTTTCCAGGCATTGTCTCCAAGGTGCTGCCTCCTGCTAACCTTCTGGGCCTCTGCCTACAGGGCCACTGCCCTTCTTAATCCTCCTCCACTCGGCTGGGCACAGGCTTCCCGGCACGTCTCCGTCTGCCCCACGGCTTCTTCCCCGTGAGGAGATCACATTTGCCCGGAAACAGAAGAGCCTGGGTTTGCAAGGAGAAACACAACAGAGCCCCAGAGGGGGGGTCCCAGAAATCCTGTCCAGTTCCCGGTCGTCGATGAGGAGAAGAAGTCAGAAAAGGCCAGGAAGAGGAGGAAGTCACTGCGGAACGGGGAAGAGGGTTCTTTGGGTGTCACCCCACAGAACCATGCATCCGCCTTCAGTACAGTCCCCTGAGACCACAGCAGAAACCCGACCAGAGTCGTGAACGCACCTCAGAGCTCACGCCCGAGGCGGCACCCGTTTCCGAGCGCAAACCTCCGCCTCCCAGGGGCGCTGGCACCTTACCTAGAGACGAGGTTGCTGAAGGTCTCCCGCGTTATGACCCTGTACAAACCCTTCCGAGCGGGGCGGCTGCCCCCCTCCTCCTGGGAAGACGGGAACACTCCTGCCACATCCCTGAACTTCACTGAGCCCTGGGGATGTGTGCCGTCGAAGTGAGGATTTATGACCAGGAAGACAGGAGGGGGGAGAAGGACCCTGCGGGGAGTTGGGGGACGCACCGGGAGATAAGCCAGGCCGATGAGCGCGTGAGGAGACTGCGGCAATTCAGGAGAGGGGTCTGTGTGTTCTTGACATTTCTACGGAGGGCATCACGGCTTCCTTCGCAAAGGGAGATACGGCCATCAAAAGGCACTTCAAAGACAAAAAAGAATCAGTTCGGTGTTTTCCCAGCAAACTGCAGAGGTTGGATGCACAATTCTCTATTATGTCTGAATTCTCTATTCCTTCTGTTGAGATATTAAAGGAGTGAATATGGAAACATATTGAATTTTTTTAAGTGTTTGAATGCTTTCATAATGTTTCAAGAAAATTCAAACTAGAGAAATGGTTCTCGGGGGCCAATACGGCACCCCCGGAGGACAGAGGGCAATGCCCGAAGACACGCTGGTTGGCGCCACTGGGATAGGGGGCGCTGTGGGCACCTAGTGGGTAGAGACCAGAGATGCTGCAGACCATTCTCCAGTGTGCAAGACAGCACGACGAACAACCGCCAGCCTCAAAGAGCCTTAGTGCTGAGCTTGGGAAACCCTGAACTAGAGAAACATTTTTCTCATGGAATCATTCCAAAATGGCTAAGAGAATCTGTGCTAGGAATTATGAGATTTGTGTATTATTTTAAATACATTGAAGAAGCAGCTTCATCACTGTCTGAATGTCTCCTTACTAGGTCAAACTCTTTAATACAGACATTATTATAAGCTGCACACTTTCCCGTGACATTGCACTAAGTGACAACCTTTCTTTTATTTCTGGGCACTTGAAGTTGAACAAGATACCTTTTTTTTTTAAGTTTATATTTTTATTTTGATTTTGACAAAGAGCACAAGCAGGGCAGGGGAAGAGAGAAGGGGAGACAGAATCTCAAAGAGGCTCCCTACCGTCAGCATGGAACCCGATGTGGGGCTCGAACTCATGAACTGTGAGGTCATAACCTGAGCTGAGATCGAGTCAGATGCTTAACCAATTGGACCGCCTGGGCGCCCTAGTTGAATAAGAGATCTTTAAGGACATTCTTAGCTCTGCTGACTTAGGGTTTTCAACACCTCACGTACTCTCGCCGGTCTCACCTCGCTCAACCCCAGGCGCACTCTTTCCTTGTTGCCGAGTATTAGAATGCTGATGGGCGATAAACCAGCTCACACAGACGTGACCCATGACCCACACACGTGGCTCAGCGTCGGATCCGATCTTGGGTCAGGCATCCATCTGGAGGGACCGCTGGCAGTGTCTCGGATTCTATAACCAAATTCCCAGTGCCATCCCCAGTTCAAAAGGTCTGAGAAAGTAAGCACTGTACTTACATCCTGAGCCTGAGACCTCCTGTCTTAGTCCGTTCAGGCCGCTATAACAAAGTACAACTGGCCAACTTCCCATTGCGTCCTCACCTGGCTGAAGAGGGCAAGGCATCTGTCTAGGGCCTCCTTTATGGGGACACGAATCCCATTCGCCCTGACCTACTCACTTAGTAAAGGTCTGTCTCCAAATACCATCACACGTGAATTGGGGGGATACATTTGGACCAGAACAGAGACCAACCAGCACCAAGGCCCATCTCGTCTAACTGGGAAACCTGGTCTGTAGATGACCATCAAAGCATCGCCGTGTGTGGTTCCTTCAGTCCGTTAACTCATGTTTCACACAGGAGTGCTTCCTGCTTCCCTGAAGCCCTGCACTTCCGGTCCGGCCAGGCTCAGCAGAACCGAGCCCATCGGCGATTCTAGGTGATGCGAACACACAGACGCGGGTCAGAGAGAGAGAGCGGTTCTGAGCGAGGGCTCGGGGCTTTTTGATCGTTCATGCGTGGGTGAGACTTAGGAAATCCAAGGAAGTTTTCCGATATTCATACAAAATGAGCACAATTGGAGGAAGGAGAAAGCAAGCATGGCTTGCCTGGGCCGCGGCTTTCAGGACAGCCAGGGCAGTGCGTCCTCCGGGCTCCTCTCCTGGGAAGGTGCGTCCTGAGAGGGCAAAACCATGGGGGGGAGAAACAGGAGCGGTCAGCCTCGCCTCCCAGAAGGACAGGTTGCAATTCTCTTCCTCCCTCGTCTGCTGCCCGCCTTCCGGTGTTGATGAAAATTTTGGACGGACCCCAGGACGCTCCCCGTCCCCCCCATTGAGCTCCTCCCAGGTTGCATGCCCTGCATGATTACGACGAAGCTGCTAATCAGCTGACTTTGAGTTACCAAAAGGAAGATTAGCTTAAATGAGCCTGACCTAATCATACGAGCCTTTTAAGAGCCGAAGTCAGATAGAGACGTGCTCCTGCCGGCCTCGAGGAACGGCGGCCATCTGGACCTCCGACGGAGAGGCGTGGGCCCGGGAGCTGAGAGAGGCTCTGGCGGACAGCCAGCAAGAACGAGGGCCCCACAACCGTGAGGAAGTGAATTCTGCCGACGACCAGCAGCCTCGAAAGAGAACCCTCGGCTCCAGGTGAGAACTGCAGTGCGGCCTACAGGGTTGGCGGCGGCCTCACGAAGCCCTGAGCAAAGGGTCCAGCTGAGCCGCGCCCGCTCCCACGGAAACGGGGAAATATAAGGATTGTTGTTCTGAGCCTCTGCGCTTGTGATGGTTTGTCAACCAGAAATAGAAAACTAAGGCGTCGAGGCCGATGGGAGACTGTGGCTGTATCCCAGCCCTCCCCGCCCTGCGGAACCGTCTCCAGCCCTAGTGAGGAAACAGGGATGGGGGGCCCACCTGCTGCAGTTCTTCAAACTGCCGAGCGCCTGCTTCAGCAGGAAGGACCCATCCGGATGACCACGCATGCCTGATACGCTAATGGGGACACCAGGTGGGGCTCCAAGGACCAGCTGGCAACCTCCTCAGAGCAGCACGCAGGACGAGGCCGGCTGCCCCTGGCGGAGGAGCGGGCCACCGGCCCAAACCAGAATAAGAACCAGACAACTGCATACGCTGCGAGAACATGAAGTAAGCATGCCTTAAAACAGAGGAGGAGACCAAGGAAGAAACAAAAGTAACGCTGCCGAAAGGGAAACCAGCCAAGCCAACCAGAGGATGTTGAGAAAGAGCGAGATAGAAATCCTAGAAGCCAAAAGTACAGTTGCTGTGGTTAACTGTAATCAGCTGGCACCCGGCGTTCATCCCCACATCGTCCTGGTTGGACTTCCCCTCATGAAGAGGCTGGGAAAGTAAATTTCCCGCTCTGTGCACAAAGGACTCTGAACAGAAATAAGATTCTACCCTTTAGATGCACTCGCGTGACATCCGGACGACAGACGCAACAGCTCCTGCTGCTCTGGCGACCACAAGGCAGCGGCACAGACGCCACGGCTGGGGTCTGTGCTCCAGGGTCCACGCGTTGGTGGCAACGGTGAATGGGGGTCTCATCATTTTTTTTAACGTTTTATTTATTCTCAAGAGGGACAGAGACAGAGTGCACGCAGGGGAGGGGCAGAGAAAGAGGGAGACAGACTCTGAAGCAGGCTCCCAGCTCCGAGCTGTCAGCACAGAGCCCATCTCGGGGCTGGAACCCGTGAACTGTGAGATCACGACCCGAGCCAAAGTCAGTTGCCTAAGTGACTGAGCCAACTAGGCGCCCCAGCGTCTTACTTTCTGAGCCCTGGATTGCAAGGAAAGCAATGCGTGCTTGAAGTCGGTGGGGCCAGAGGCAGCCCCCCCGCAGCTCCACCTCTTGACGGTGGCTGAGGGAGCACGTGTTCTGAAGGTTCGGTGTTGCCACATTTTGGGAGGCACCTCTGGAGACCTACCTTGAAGAATCGGCTCTTGTGACCCTTCGAACAATTTTATAAATGCCCATTTCCTATATTTTATATCTTTAAATACCTTCATCTCTCACCACCTCACACCTGTCAGAACGGGTAACAGTAACAACTCAGGTAACAATAGGCGTTGGTGAGGATGCAGAGGAAAGGAACCCTCTTGCACTGATGGTGGGAATGCAAACTGGTGCAGCCACTCTGGAAAACAGTATGGAGGTTCCTCAAAAAATTAAAAATAGACCCAGAAATTGGACCACTAGGTATTTATCCAAAGGATACAAAAATACTGATTTGAAGGGACACATGCACCCCAATGTTTGTATTAGGGCTATCAACAATAGCCAAATAATGGAAAAAGCCCAAGTGTCCAACGATGGATGAATGGACGAAGAAGATGTGGTGTACATACACAATGGAGTATTACTCGGCAATCAAAAAGAATGAAATCTTGCCATGTGCAACAATGGGGATGGGACTAAAGTGTATTATGCTAAGTGAAATAAGTTAGTCAGAGAAAGACAAATATCATATGATTCACTCGTATGAGGAATTTAAGAAACAAAGCAGATGAACCCAGGGGAAGGGAAGAAAAAATAAAATAAGATAAAACAGAGAGGAAAACCATAAGAGACTCTTAAATACAGAGAATGAACTGAGGGTTGCTGGTGGGTGGAGGGATGGGCTAAACGGGTGATGGGCATTAAGGAGGGCACTTGTTGGGATGAACAGTGGGTGTTACATGTAAGTGGTGAATCACTAAATTCTATTCCCAAAACCATTATTACACTACATGTTAACTAACTTGGATTTAAATAAAAAAAATACTTTCATCTCACACACATGCAATCTTACTACTGATCATCAGAGATTGGGGGGGATAAAAAACAAACCAGGATTTCAAGAGTAGATAGGCTGGGTTATTCAAAGCAACCCTCCCACTGAAAACACATTTTAAAAATAAAAAAAATTTACCCCCCCAAATCTTTTTTTTTTTTTTTAACATTTATTTATTTTGAGAGACATAGAGACAGAGTATGAGCAGGGGAAGGGCAGAGAGAGAGGGAGACACAGAATCTGAAGAAGCAGGCTCCAGGCTCTGAGCCGTCAGCACAGAGCCCGATGCGGGGCTCGAACTCACAGACCGCGAGATCATGACCTGAGCCGAAGTCGGCCGCTTAACCAACTGAGCCACCCAGGCGCCCCTACCCCCCCAAATCTTAAGAGCATCAAAGTTCTGGAAACTCGGGCTACAAAGTCAAGAGTACCAAAGCTGCTTTTTCCTGGAGAGTCCATCCCTAGCTCGGGTGACCTCCTGGTCCTCGGGTAGGCAGAAAGGCGTCACAAGTCCAAGACTATCCCAGGCAGGATACCTAATGGAAGAACCTCCTCAGTGAGATGAATTCACAAGGGACTGCTTAGGGGGAAGGGGAAACGAGTACACCGTCTCCAGCCCTCCCCAGGATCGCAGGACAGCCGCCCTAACACTGAGCGACACAGGGGAGACAATGGAGGAGGAGGAACATCTGTGAAACTGTAACCACACACCAGCCCCAACACGTCACCTAGTGTCTCAGTCCATTAGCGCTGTTATGACAAAATGCCACAGACTGGGCGGCTTACACACAACAGAAATCTGTTTCTCGCAGTTCCAGTGGCTGGAAGTCCAAGATCAAATGCCGACCTTCAGTGTCTGGAAATAAATTCTTCTAGTGTTCAAGCCATCGTATTCTGGAGTCTCTCAGAGAGCAGCTCAGCCTGAGCCCCAAGACAAAAGTAAGGTCAGCTTGAGATCTCTGGAAGCATTTAAGGAAACAATTTAGGGGGAAGTTCTGAAAAGTCTTGCCAAACAGATGTGCAGTTTCCACCCCCACCCCCCCGCCCCACAATGGCTACCCCCTTCCTCGCTCACCTAGGCTGCTAGCCACCATCAAAGACTAGTCCCTTGCACCAACCATCCCACTTGGCTTAGAATTGCTGAGCCCTGCATAGAGGAAAATGAGTCAGACCTGTATACTATCGCTGTTCCAAACTTCAAGCCTAGTCCCTTGAGAGGACGTTGACACAGAGAGGCAAAGAGAACGGCTTGAAGAATCAGGGAGGCAAAATTTCAGAAATCATTCAGACCAGTCTATTTCTAGCATTTACATCTGAAGCAATTGATTCCAAAAGTCAAACACTAGCAGGCCCTGGAGAGTCATGATGGAGAAATTATGATGCTTCCGAGGATAGTCAATGAGTTTTGAGAAGATCTTCACCAACAATTTGAGACTTCTGTCACTCTCCAGTTTGTCCACGTCCCTCTGGGTGGATACATATGGGAGTAGGGGAGAGAGATGGGGAGCATCCCCCCCACACTCTGCTCAAGGATGGCCACAAGATGAGACTATCCAGGTATGAAAAACCAACATTTTTAGTTTTAAAAGCTGAGCGACCACATGGCCCTGAGGGGAGAAGTGTGTGAAGGGAAGGAGGCCACTGTAAAAAAACTGCCGATAGTCTGAGTGTACCGAGTCCAATAATAGCAAACCAGCTAAATCACCTAAGATCCATAGAATCACTCATTTAAAAAAGTATTTGGTGTCCATCAACAGATGAATGGATAAAGAAGATGTGGTATATATACACAATGGAGTATTACTCAGCAATCAAAAGAATGAAATCTTGCCATTTGCAACAATGTGGATGGAACTAGAGTGTATTATGCTAAGGGAAATTAGTCAGGGAAACACAAATATCGTATGCCATCACTCATATGTGGAATTTAAGATACAAGACAGATGAACACAACGGAAGGGAAGCAAAAAAGAAACAAATATAAAAACAGGGAGGGAGACAAAACCTAAGAGACTTTTAAATATAGAAAACAAACTGAGGATTACTGCAGGGATTGTGGGTGGGGGGAATGGGCTAAATGGGCAAGAGGCATTAAAGAGGAGACTTTTGGGGATGAGCGCTGGGTTTTACGGAGTGGATGAATCACTGGATTCTGCTCCTAAAATCATTATTGCACTATATGCTAACATGGATGTAAATTTAAAATTTTTTTAAATTAAAAAATAAAAGTATTTGGGGGCATGTGGGTGGCTCAGTTGGTTAAGCAACCAACTCTTGATTTTGGCTCAGGTCATGATCTCACAGTTTGAGCCCAAGTTGGGCTCTGCGCTGACAGAGGGGAGCCTGGCTGTGATTCTCTCTCTCTCTCTCTCTCTCTCTGCTCCTCCCCTGCCTATTTCTCCTCTCAAAATCAATAAACACGCTTTAAAAAATGAAAGTAATCTTTGCAAATTCTTTTTCACTTAGATGCAATTTAAATACAATTTCCTGAGAATACATTCATTGTTGTGAATGTTTAACATTAGATGATGGACATTTTTTCCTTGTTCTGGAAAACTTCAAAAATATGATTTTTATTATCATGATTTTTATTTTCTTTATAGTATTCTACCACATGGACAGACATACTAGATTCTAAGATTTTCCCCATTCTTGATTGTAGGGCACTCCTTTCTGACAAGATCTTAATATCCTTCCCAGACCTCTGCTTCGGTTCCAAATTTTTCACAGGCGCCATCTGAAGAGTCGAAACTCCAGTGAGACCACCTGGGATTGGAATGGTAGCTGCACCCGCATCTGTGATGCCATGAAGCATATGTCTTCTATCTCTGACGCTGCTTTCTCTAAGGAATTTACCACCTTGATTCAACCTCTATGGAGCTGGAATAAATAGAGGACCATTTCTTTGCAGGCACTGTGTTCGATGAAAGATTTTAGTGACACAGACCTGAGTGCAAACACCAACTCAACCACTCACATTCTAGCTTTGTGTTTTTTGGCAAGGCACTTAACTTTTCTACATCTGCAATTTTTCTCCAATAACGAAAATGTAATTGGGCTGCAGGGCTATTGTGTGGAATTATAATTACTGATATTAAAAGAAAAGATGAATTAGGTACAGAGAGGTAGAATCTCACACTTGAAGAGTCAGAGCCCAGGAATGTAGTCTTCTGAGAGAAGGGAAGGGAAGAGGACGGAAAGACTTGTTTTTGAATCATGAGGATATACTGCTTATTCAAAAATGTTAAAGTTAAAAAAAAAGGAATAAAATAGAACAATTGAAAAGTACTAATTAATATTTAGAAGAAAATTTCCTCGAGCTAAAAAAAAAGACATGAGAGTATCTCCCCAGCATATCCTACTTAAGCTCCTGAATTCTAAGGATAGAAACTCTTGCCAAATGCTAGGACAGAAGCAGTTACTGTGGTAGGCAGAATTATGGCCCTCCTAAGCTGTCCCCATCCTAACCCCAGGAATCTGCGGATGTGCTGTGTTGGTAGCAAGGGAGAATTATTAAGGTTGTCAATCAGGTGACCTTAAGATGATCGTGGATTGTCCACATGAGCCCCGTATAATCATGAGGTCCCTTAAAGGTGAAAGAGGGAGGCAAAAGAGTCAGTGTTAGAATGACGCAGTGTGAGACTCAACAAGCTCTTTCTAGCACTGAAGACAGAAAGGGGCCACACCAAGGAATGTAGGCAGCCTCTAGAAGTTAAAAAAGGCTAGGAAATGGTTCTTACTACAGACCCTCCAAAAGAGAACACAGCCCCATCGACACCTTGATTTTGGCCCAAGAGACCTAACCTATTTCAGACTTCTGACCTCCTGATAAATAAATATGTTGTTTGTTATAGCAGCAAAAGGAAATGAATACATCATTTTTTTCTTCTTTGAGAGAGAGAGAGAGAGAGAGAGAGAGAGAGAGGGAAACTGAGTGGGGTAGAAGGGCACAGAGAGAGAGAAAAGAGAATCATAAGTAGGCTCCATGCTTAGTATGGAGCCCAATCTGGGGCTCGATCCCACGACCTGAGCTGGAATCAAGAGTCAGATGCTCAACTGACTGAACCACCCAGGCACCCCGGAAACAAAAATATCTACGTAAACTAAGCAAATCAGATTATTGAGAAAACACCTATAACCCCAAGAATGTTCTACAAATCAAAAATATAATTTGTGAGGGCCCAAGAAACATTTGGACATACAAGGATTCAGAGAATGCCAGCTATATACCATTTATTGAGGGAAATATACATAATAAAATAGTCTAAACAAACAGGATTTGAAATAAAACTGTTACGAGACAGGAAAAAAAAGATGAAAAGAAACAGCAGTCAGGAAGGAACGTTACTCTCCCTGAGTATCTTTAAATTTAAATGGATCTCATGAGTGGGTCTGGCAGGAAGGAAGGTGGAGCGTCAAATAAATACAGAGCAAAACTAAAAGCTTTGGACTAGGTTTTTATTCGGTTAGAGAAATAGGAAATGTGAGGTAGGCCATGCAGGGAAGAGAAAGCAAGAGCCTCTTCTTGGAGGAGAGGGACAAAGATTACCGAAGGGGGAGAGAGCGTGCTGCAGCTCTCATTCCGCCCAGATACTGATTAAGAATGGGGAGACGACCACTCCCCTAAGCACAGCGTCAAGTTCCAATTTGGCGAAAGTAATGATCAGCCAACATAAGCAAAGGAAAAGGTCAAAGTAAACTGATCACACCATGTAAAAGGAAAGGAATAAAGTTGAATTGCACCAAATATGAACTTCTTTATAGAAAAAAATTCAGTTTCTTTTGAGAGAGACAGCCCAAGGAGGGGAGGGGCAGAGAGAGAAAGAGAGAGAGGATCCCAAGCCCAGAGCCCCGTGTAGGGCTCGAACTCACAAAACCATGAGATCATGTCCTAAGCCAAAACCAAGAGTCAGACACTTAACCCACTGAGCCACCCAAGTGCCTTCATATTTTCTATTTTTAAAAATCAGCAAATTCTCAAATAAATAACTAAAATGACAGGAGTTGAAAATAAGAGGATGGGCAAAAATATACCAGGTAAACAAAGACGAATCGCCATTAGTAGTGTTACACAGTATGGAAATAAAATCCCCAAAGGATTACAGTAGGCCAGGGTTGGCAAACTTTTTCTCTAAAGGGCCAGTCAGTATAGGTTTTGTGGTCATACTCTTTGTTGCAAGCACTCAGTTCTTTTTTTGTAGTGTAAAAGCACAATATGGAAATGAGCATGGCTGTGTTCCAATAAAGCTTTATTTATAAAACAGGTAGCGGGCCAGATCTGGTTTGTCAGTCCCTACACTTGGCAGAGTAGGATATTATAGAACGATAAAAGGTAAGATTCATAAATAGGGGCTAAATAAATGTCTTTATAGGCCAAGCAACATAAATTAAAAAGTAAAACTCTCTGGAAATTCAAGATCTTGGTTTAAAAAATTCAATTTTAGAAAATTCTGATCTAGTATACAAATTTTATAAGAACATGGAGAGTTTTATCATGATAATCCTCTGGCTTAAACAGAATCTTGTAACCAAGAAAAGTAGAACATATATTCTTTTGCAATGTTACAGAATATATACAAAAATCAATCCTGGATTGAGCCACAAAGAGAAATGTCAAATTCAAAAAAAGGTACTTTCAGCCACGTTTACCAATCATAATAAAATAAAATTTGAAGTTATATAATTTAGGATGCTTTTGGCCACCAGTTCACAAAATATCCAACTAAATGTAAGTTCAGCAGTAAAGGTTTATTTCTCTTATAGAACGAGGCTTCACAGAGACGGTTCCAGTACTGGCCTGGTAGTTCAGTGTTGTCGGGACTCTGGGTCAGCTTCTCGGAGGTCTTCTGTTCTCTCCTTGGTTCCAACATGGCTACAACAGCTCCAGGCATTATGTTCTCATAGGAAAATGTTTAAAAGCAGATGAGAGGAGAGGGAGTATTACTCACGTACCTGTCTCTTCTGAGTAAGGAAAATCTTTCCCAGAAGCCCCTACAGACCCCCAGAACATCCTGGCTTTACCCTGGAACATAGGAGCCATCCTGAGCTGCGAAAGAGGCTGAAAAATTCACATCTTGTATCTTTAGAGTCTAAGGCCAAGACACAGATGCTGCCAACAGGAGAGAGAATTGGGTATGGCCGCTGCACAAGCGACTGGCCCCTTCCGTTTGACAGAAGTTATGAAAGATAATCTGAAACATGGAAACTGAGAAATTCCTAAATGTAGCTTATTCCTGGGTCAGGATGAAATAAAACCTGAGACTATTTATTGTAAGATAACCACTTTCTAATTTCATTATTTTTATTTTATACTAATTTGCTCTTTCATCATGTGGGTGTTTGGTATTCTCTTTTCTGGCTTCTCGAATAGTACATTTAATATATTTGAGAATAATCTTTCAGGTTTTCAGGCTTTGCATGCATTTAAAGGCCATAAAAATCCTTCTAACTTTAGCCACATACTCGCCTGGGTGGCTCAGTTGGTTGGGCGGCCGACTTCAGCTCAGGTCATGATCTCAGTCTGTGAGTTCGAGCCCCGCGTCGGGCTCTGTGCTGACAGCTCAGAGCCTGGAGCCTGCTTCCGATTCTGTGTCTCCTCTCTCTCTGCCCTTGCCCTGTTCACGCTGTGCCTCTATGTCTCTCAAAAATAAATAAACATTAAAAAAAAAAAAAAAAAAGTAACTTTAGCCACATACTACCAGTCCCGGAATGTAAATCTCTCAATTGTCATTCTTTTCGTTACCATTCATGATCATTTGCATGATTATTTTCTTATTAACCCAAGGGTAATGGGGTACCTGGCTGGCCCAGCAGTCGGTAAAGCATGTGACTCTTGATCTCAGGGTGATGAGCTTGAGCCCCACGTTGTATGTGGAGCCTATTTAAAAATAAAGAAGTTGAATCCAAGAGTAATTTGGCTTTTTTTCTTTTTGATTTCCAAGAAAATTAAAACTTCTGGCTGATGTTAAAAAAACAAAAACAAAAACAAACAACCTTGGGTTATTGTCAAAATTGTTACAGTATAGTTACAAGATGTGGTTCTGGGGGGCTCAGTCAGTTAAGTGTCTGACTCTTGATTTCAGCTCAGGTCATGTTCTCACACTTGTAAGACCAAGCCCTGCATCAGGCTCTGCGCTGGGCATAAAGCCTGTTTAAGATTCTCTCATTCTCTCTCTCTCTCTTAATCCCTCTGCCCCTCCCTGACTCACTCAAAAAAATAAATAAATAAAAAGAAAAAGAAATTTTAAAAAAGAGAGAAAATGTGATTCCAGAATAGAGACAAAACTTTTTCCAACCTTCCCTTGCTTCTTCGATAATCACGATCTAAACAATTTATACCCATAGATTTGTTCTTCATTACGAATCTTATGTTTCAGGATAAAGGATGGCTTGAATAAAGGCATTCTCATCTGTATTGCATTCTCCCAAGTCTTTCTCCAAAATATAAGGAGTAAGTTGTGACGCCTAAGCTAACGGGCTCTCCCCACTGCTTCCGTTCATATGGTTGCTTGCTAACATAAATTCTCTGATGATTAGTAAGGGGTAAGTGCTGATGGAAGGCTTTTCTACATTTATTATATTCACTTGTGTTTCTCTGTTGCGCATTCTCTGACGGTGAGCCGTCGCCGCATCACGGTGTGCAGTCCTCCCGCATTCCTCATACTCACAGGGCTTTTCCTCAGTGTGAATGACCTGATGTTGTATCAGTTGTGAGCAATGACCGAAGGCCTTCCCGCATTTCTTACATTCGTATGGCTTCTCGCCCGTGTGAATTCTATAATGTACAGTGAGATGGGAGACCCGTTTGAAAGCCCTCCCGCATACCCTGCATTGGTAGGGTTTCTCTCCAGTGTGAATTCTCTGATGTTGCTTAAGTTGTGAGCTCACCCTAAAGGCCTTCCCACACGCCTTGCATTCATAGGGTTTCTCGCCAGTATGGATTCTCTGATGGCGAATGAGAGTTGAGCCTTGATTAAAGGCCTTCCCACATTCCTTACATTCATAGAGTTTCTTGCCTGTATGAAGAGTCTGATGCTGAATCAGTTGAGACCGATGACTAAAGGTCTTCCCACAGTCCTTGCATGCATAGGGTTTTTCGCCGGTATGAATTCTATAATGAACTTTAAGATGCGAGATCCTATTGAAGGCCTTGCCACATTCCTTACATTGATAGGGTTTCTCGCCAGTATGGATTCGTTGGTGTTCAATCAACTGTGAGCTTCGACTGAAGGCCTTTGCACAATCCTTGCATTCATAAGGTTTCTCACCAGTATGAACTCTCTGATGTTGTATGAAATTTGAACCAGAATTGAAAGCCTTTCCACATTCATTACATTCATAGGGTTTCTTGCCAGAGTGAATATTCTCGTGCTGAATTAGTCGTGAGCCATATTTAAAGGCCTTGCCACATTCCTTACATTTATAGGGTTTCTCATTAGTATGAATTCCTTGATGATTAATAAGAAAGTCTTCCTGCCAGAAGTCTTTTCTACGGTCATCACACGCGTAGGGCTTTTCTGCAGTACGAATTTCCTGATAAAAAGGAAATGATGATGCTTGTTGGCTGAAAGCAGACATTTCTTCATCACTGATTATCAGTGGACTCAGATGTCCATCCGGACTTCTCTGTTGTCTGTCACACTGGCTCCTGCATTCCCAGTCGTCTTGGACCCTCGAGCACCTGAGACCGCAACTTGCAAGGCTTTCCGTTCTCTCCCACTGTGGTGACTGGGCCTCATCGATATGCTGCTTTGGAGAGGCTACCTTAGTATCACACCTGGACTCCAATTCTGGGGCGGGGGGGGAGACAAAAAAAAACAAAAACGTGTTTTTTTTTTCCCTTCTCCAGGAAAAGGAATTTCTATAGTAAAACCAGAAAGTTCAGACTCATGATTATACCTATAAGCTCTTGAATGTGGCTAGGCGTCAGAAAACAGAGAAGTTGAACAGAGAGAGGAAATACCATAAACTGAGATGAAGGGGTCAGAGGGAGGTCAGAAGAGTAGCTCTAAAATGTTAGCGTGGATCAGAATCATCTCTGAAACATGTCGGTTTTTTTAAAATTTTCTTAATGTTTATTTATTTTCGAGAGAGACAGAGCATGAGCAGGGAAGGGGCAGAGAGAGAGAGACACACAGAATGTGAGGCAGGCTCTAGGCTCTGAGATGTCAGCACAGAGCCCGATGCAGGGCTGGAACTCACAAAAAGAGAGATCATAATCTGATCCAAAGTCGGATGCTTAAACCAACAGAGCCACCCAGGCGCCCCAATCTCTAAACCACGTTTCTAAAAAATGAATGTTTCGGGGTGCCTGGGTGGCTCAGTCGGTTAAGTGTCAGACTTTGGCTCAGGCCATGATCTCGAGGTTCATGGGTTTGAGCATGTTTCGGGCTCTGTGCTGACAGCTCAGAGCTAGAGCCTGTTTCGCATCTGTGTCTCCCCCTCTCTCTCTGCCCCTCCCCTGCTCTCCCTCTTTCCCCAAAATAAACATTAAAAAAACAAAAAAAGGATGTTTCTGTGGAAGCCTGGAAACACAAACTAGAGTGACACAGAAATCACTGGTTGCCTGGGGTGGGTGTACAAGCAGTTGTGTGGGAAAGAGAACAAGGGAACCTTCCAGGGTGATAAAAATGTTCTCCGGCTTGTGGTGATGGTTACACAAGTGTATACATGTGTCCACGCTCACCAAATACTATACTTAAAATGCATACATTTCACTGAATATAAATTATACCTCAATACAGTGGATTTTAAAACATGATGGGGAGGGGTGGCTGGATCTTCATCTGGCCGGAGGCACACGACGGCGAGGCTGCTTGCTGGGGAGGTGGGAGGACGGGGGGCCGGTGGCACATGTCCACTGAAAGTTGTAACACCAGAGCTGTGTCTTCTGCTGCGATGCTTCCTAGCTCTGAAGTTCGGCCTGAATACCTGGCTTAGACCTAGCGTCTACTAAACCCGTCTCTCCTGGACCTTTCCACTGCGTAAATGAGACCTTGGAAAAAGGAAGGCCTTGTTCCTTGTGTAGAGGATTAGGCCCCAGTGCAGTGGAGGTGCTTTCTTCCTGCTGCTTATTCAAACTGCGAGGAAGTCGAATGACGTATTCGGCCCTGACTGTACCCGTCCCGTGACTTCAGTCGCGGTGGCCTGTTTTCCTGTGCTCACGGCAACCGATCCCATTTGGCTAAGAAAGAACTGGTTACGGCTTGATACAAGGAACTAGGGAAAGCAGCTGGGTACCTTTTAAGGTGCTGGGGAAGGGTGGCAGACGGATGCCCAAAGAGGACTTTACGGGCAGGTCAGCCTCGGACACGGGCATTTCACAGAACTTCATTCATCTGGTTCTCCGTAAAAGCATTAAGCAAAAACCACTAGAATAAAGGGTTACTTTGACAATGGAAGATGATGAAGAGTCTGTGAGATTTTTTGGGAATGATGCTGCTCTCCTCTCAAAAACTTGTGCTACAGGGGCGCCTGGGGGGCTCAGTCGGGTAAATGTCCGACGTCGGCTCAGGTCACGATCTCACGGGTTCGTGGGTTCAAGCCCTGCGTTGGGCTGTGTGCTGACAGCTCAGAGCCTGGAGCCTGTTTTGGATTCTGTATCTCCCTCTCTCTCTGCCCCTCTGCTGCTTGCACTCTGTCTCTCTGTCTGTGTGTGTGTCTCTCTCTCAAAAATAAATAAACAGTAAACATTAAAAAAAAAAGTATGGATGCGATAACCATACAGCATGCATATAAAGTTGCAAGAACAGGACTAGGTGAAGAGGGCACCACGTACACGCAGAAATTTTCCAGACACCACGTGTGGTTGTCAGAAGAAAGGTCTGTGGTCTAAATCTAGGGACACAGATTCCAAGTACAGCCATTATGGTGGCGACCCTATGAATTGGTGGTTGACCTACTCAACGGCTAGCAACGTCTGACTGCCATTCTGGGAAAGACAATTGAAAGACTGCAGTGGAACACAGAAGATTAAAGCCAGCTTAGTAGAAAGAGAAAACTAGTCTGGGAACATGTAACTATGCCCAACGTAAATTTGGTATTAGGATTAAAGTAATGACACATTACCTGCTTTTTGGGTAACATGGGAAGAACTCTGGGCGCCTCTGAAGACATGCCATTAAAAACACTCCCCTCTCTCAAACAAAAAAACAAAAAACAACAAAAAAAACTGAGGCCCCTGGGCGGCTCAGTCAATTAAGTGTCTGACTCTGGTTTTGGCTCAAGTCATGATCTCACAATTTGTAAGACAGAGCCCCACATTGGGCGCCGTGCCGACAGTGCAGAACCTGCTTGGGATTTTCTCTCTCCCTCTCTCTGCCCCTCCCCTGCTTGTACAGTCACACTCTCTCTCAAAATAAAAAAAAAAAAACCCTAAAAAAAAATTTGCAAAATAGCAGCAATAATAGTGAGATCTTCTGTGTCAATTTCATATTCTCGTGAGGTGAGTAGCCCGGCAGAATGTTTTCAAGTTCAACCAACAGAACAGGACAGAGGCCAGAAATACACCCCCATGCATGAGGTTAAATGGTCCTTGAGGAGGCTGCCAGAGCTCACGATGAGGAAAAGAGTCTCTCTAACAAATGGTTCTGAGGAAACTGGATACCCACAGGCAAAAGAATAAAGCAGGACCCTTACCTTTACACAAAAATTAACTCAAAATGCAAGAAAGACCAAAACGTAAGACCTAAAAATGTTAAGTTCCTAGAAGAAAACATGGGGGAAAAAAACCTCATGACATTGCATTTGGCAATGATTTCTTGGATAGAGCGATAAAAGCCCAGGCAACAGAAGCAAAAATAGACAAATGGGACTATGTCAAACTTAAAAGGTTTCATGCATCAAAGGAAACAATCAAAAAAGTAAAAAGGCAAACTCAGAGCAGAAGAAAATATTTGCAAGTCACATACCTGATAAGAGATTAATACTCAGCATATATAAAGAACTCCTCCAGGGGCGCCCGGGAGGCTCAGTCAGTTAAGCGTCCGACTTCGGCTCAGGTCGTGATCTCACAGTTTGTGGGTTCAAGCCCCACGTCGGGCTCTGTGCTGACAGCTCAGAGCCTGGAGCCTGCTTCAGAGTCTGTGTCTCCCTCTCTCTCTGCCCCTCCCCTGCTCATGCTCTGTCTCTCTCTCTCTCTCTCTCTCTCTCAAAAAGAAATAAACATTAAAAAAAAATAAAAAATAGAAAGATAAAGAACTCCTCCAATTCAACAACAAAACAACTACCCTATTAAAAAACTGGCAAAGGACCTGAATAGCCATTTCTCCAAAGAAGATATACAAATAACCAAGAAGCGTTTGAAAACATGCTCAACATCACTAATTATCAGAGAAACGCATATGGAAGCTATAATTAGATCTTGCCTCGAAGCCATTAGGAGGGCCACTATTGAAACAAAAGTAAACATTTTTTTTTAATTTTTTTTTAATGTTTATTTATTTTTGAGAGACATAGAGGCACAGCGTGAACAGGGGAAGGGCAGAGAGAGAGGGAGACACAGAATCAGAAGCTGGCTCCAGGCTCTGAGCCCTCAGCACAGAGCCCGACGCGGGACTCGAACTCACAGACCACGAGATCATGACCTGAGCTGAAGTCGGCTGCCCAAGCGACTGAGCCACCCAGGCGCCCCAAAAGTAAACATTTTTGAGAGACATAGAGACAGGGCATGAGCAAGGGAAGGGCAGAGAGAGAGGGAGATACAGAATCTGAAGCAGGCTCCAGGCTCTGAGCTGTCAGTACAGAGCCCGATGCAGGGCTCGAACTTGCAGACCATGAGATCATGACCTGAGCTGAAGTCGGCCGCTTAACCAACTGAGCCACCCAGGCGCCCCAAAATTAAACAGAAAATAACAAGTGTGGATGAGAACGTGGAGAAACTGGAAACCTGTGCCCTGGTGGTGGGAACGTACAAGGGTGTCATCACTATAGACCTCAGTATGGAGACTCCTAAAAAAATTAAAGTGGCGCCTGGATGGCTCAGTCGCTTAAGCGTCGGACTCCCCATCTCAGCTCAGGTCATGATCTTGCAGTTTGCAGCCTCAGCCCTGCATCTGGCCCCCTGCTGGCAGCAGAGCCTGCTTCAGATCCTCTGTCCCCCTCTTTCTGCCCCTCCCCTGCTTGTGCGTGTGCATGTGCGTCCTCTCTCTCTCTTCCCCTCAAAAAGAAACATAAAAAAAAAAAAAGGAAGAAAACAAGGGGAAGGTGGAAGACCACAGGGGGAGAAAAAGAGGAGGAATGCACAACGCTGTGAACGCACGAAATGCCATGCACTGCGCACTTCACGATGGTTAAAAGGCTGAATTTTGTCATACATATCTTACCCTGATTTTTCAAAAAATTAAAAAGAGAAGAGGCACCTTGGTGGCTCAGTTGATTAAGCGATCAGCTCTCGTATTTGGCTCAGGTCACGATCTCACGGTTTGCAGGTTCAAGCACCACATCAGACTCTGCTGACAACACCCAGAGCCTGCTTGGGATTCCCTCCGTCTCCTCTCTCTGCCCTTCCCCTGCTCTTTCTCCTTCTCTCTTTCTCTTTCCTCGCTCTCTCTCACAAAATAAATAAATTAATTAAGTAAAAAAAGAGCATTGATGCGTCTAGGGAGCTCAGTCACTTAAGCGTCCAACTTTGGCTCAGGTCATGATCTCATAGCTTGTGACTTCGAGCCCTGTGTCAGGTTCTGTGCTGACAGCTCAGAGCCTGGAGCCTGCTTCGGATTCTGTGTCTCCCTCTCTCTCTGCCCCTCCCATGTGTGCTCCCTCTCTCTCAAAAATAAACATTAAAAAAAAAATTTAAAAAAACGAGCACTTTCCAGAAAAAATATAAATTACCACAACTGACTCAAGAAATGCAACAGTTGAAAGTCTAGATTCAGTATTCAGAACTAGGAAACTATATAATCCAGACTTCACAGATTAAAAAAAAAATTAACAAAATATGAAAAGATGGATATTTTTTAAATCAAATATCAATCTCATTCCTGTATCTGATATTATACTTAATAGGAAGACACTAACAACATTCCTATTAAGGTTAAAAACAAGATGAGGCCTGTAAACTACCCCCATTAACGTTGTTCTGGGGGTACTACGTAATCAGCATCCTCGTCAGGCAAAAGAAAAAAACACAAGTGGTATAAAGACGCAAAAACAGGGGCGCCTGGGTGGCTCAGTCAGTTAAGCGGCCGACTTCGGCTCAGGTCATGATCTCACGGTCTGTGAGTTCGAGCCCCACATCGGGCTCTGTGCTAATGGCTCAGAGCCTGGAGCCTGTTTCGGATTCTGTGTCTGCCTCTCTCTCTGCCCTTCCCCTGCTCATGCTCTGTCTCTCTATCTCTCAAAAATAAATAAATTAAAAAAAATTAAAAAAAAAAGACGCAAAAACATTATTACCATTTGTATGATATGATTGACTGCTTGGAAAATTCGAGTACTACGTGAAAACTATTATAAATAATGAGAAAACCTGGTAAGCTGGGTGAACTACAAAATTAATCTGAAGACAGGAATGGCTTTTGCCTTATATAAAACCAGTTGAAATAATAGGGATGAAAGGGCTCCATTTCCAGTAACAGCAATAAATACATATACACAGGAATAAATATATTAAGAAATGGAAAAGACCCATATAAATAACACCCTAAAACTCCCAGGAGATGGACACAAATGAAGGGAAAAGCCTATCATGATCTTAAATAGATAAAATCAATTTAAAAAATCAGTTTTCTCCTCAACTAACCTAGAAATCTACTGTGATCGCAGTAAGAATAATTACATGATTATTTTTTAAACCAGATATTCTAATTCTCAAGTTCAAATGGAAAAACAAAGGAGTACAGTCAGGAAAATTCTGAAAACTAAGAATGCGAAGGAACTATCCACCAGATATTTAAAACCTTCGACAATGAAAACAATATGGTGTTGGTCACATAGTTAGACAAAGAGATTAACGAGACAGAACCGAAGGTCCACAAACAGATCCAGAGGTAACAGAGTAGATGCCGAAGGTGGCTAGGGAAATTAGTGGCGAGAGGATAAAATAGTTAACAAATGCTGTTTGAACAACTGGGTAACGACCGGAGAGTAACGTGAAATCACATCCTGCACGAAGGAGAAACGCCACAGGAATCATTAATAGCACCATAAACATACTAGAAGAAAATCACAAGAGACTCATTTTACAGCATCAAAGGGGGAGGGTCTTCTTTAAATATGATGCAAACCCACACGCCTAAGACGTAAACAAAACACAGCACGTCAACAATCAAACATTCACTGGCAAACTAAAATGACGGAACACAGGCAAAACTGACGTTATGGGTGTGGCTGGCAGAATCACGGCCCCCCAAGGATCCCCATGTCCTAATCCCCAGACCCCGTGAATACATCCGCATATACAGCTGCCCGCGTCTTCTCTCCTGATGCTCCCTCCACACTTGCCCTTGTTCACCTCCAGGAGCCAACTACCGCTCCAATGTGGACGAATCTTCCACATCTGAAGTCGCTCTGGCTGCTATGTGGACAAAACACTGCAGGGAGTAAGAACAGAAGCGGAGGGATGGGGAGGAGGCCACTGCAATAGTCTAAGCCAAAGATGATGGTGGTGTGGCTGAAGGCGTAGCAGCGGCGTTGGTGAGAAGTGGTTAAATTCTGGATCTGTTTCAAGGTAGAGCTAACAGGATTTGCTGACAGTCTGGATAGTATGTGAGAGAGAAAATTCAAGAACGCGTCAAGCGATTTCGACTTGAGCAGCTACAAGAACTGAGTACCCTGTCACTAAAGTGTGGAAGAAAGAGAGAAGAGCAGATTGTTAGGAGCGAGGACTCCTTTCTTGAACGTTAAATGCGCAGTGCCCGATGAGCGCTGAGGCAGACGTGATGCGAGGGCGTTTGGTTAAGTATGTGGAGTTTAAAGGAAGAGCTGAAGACGGAGGAAACGTTCTCCATCTGCACCGTGCAGTACAGCAGACACAAGGCACAAGTGGCTACTGAATATTTGAAATGGGGCAAGTACTACTGAGGTACTGATTTTTTACATGTATTAACTACAATGAATTTGAATTACAAGGTCCACATGGGGCCAGTGGCTCCACGCTGGACAACACAGGCACTTAAAGCACGGTAATGGAAAAAAATATGTAATTAACCAGAGTGAGGGAGAAGGTTCTGGGGAATGAAAATAAACAGGGAAGGAGAAACGGAGAAACCCAAAGCTGAGCCCTGGGGTGCTCCAACATTGAAAGAGAGTGAGAAGATCCACCAAAGGAGGCTGAGGACGGTTTAACGAGGCAGGCGAGGACGGAGGTAGCGATGACCCAACTACGCAGATGTTTCAGGAAGAAATGAACCACCTGACGCATGACAACAGACGATAACTGGGACCTGGCCTCTGAGTCTGGCACCTTGGAGGGAAAATTTTCTAACTCAAAGCTCCTGCTTCCTCGTGCGCCCGCTAGACGGCTTCTCTCTTCCCACACAGGCTTCACTCACCTGGGCCCAGGCCTCCCGCTGCTGCTCTCTCCCCGACCCAGGGCTCCTTGCCTCGCTCCAGGAAGGAGATCACATCAGGTTTGGAGACGGCAAGACCTGGATGGGAGAAAAAACACGCCACCCGGTTATGGCGTGGGGCCCCTGGAATTCAGATCCAGGACCTGGTCGTCGAGCAGGAGAGACCCGAGGAAGTCTAACAGTCCCGTGCGGGCTGGGGAAGATGCAGCATCAGCCCGCGGAGCTGCTCTCTGACCGCTGAAACGGTACCCGGACACCGACAAGGAAGGAAGGGAGACGCCGAGGGTAACGTCCAAACTAACACACAGGTCACCTCACCCAGTGAGACCAGGTTGCTGTATGTCTCCAGCATCACGTCTCTGTACAAATCCCTCTGCGCAGGCGCCAACCGTTCCCATTCTTCTTGGGAGAAGACTACGGCCACATCCCCGAACGGGTCTGACGCCTGAAACAGCAGGCAGGTTTGTTACTTGCATACTCCGAGGAGATGTTTCTTGATGGATGAGAGGAGAGGGAGGCGGTCTGGGCAGGAACGGGGTGCTCTGGTGAAGACGAAGCTGGGGTGGGAGGCCGCCGATGTGAGCGGGCGACAAGAGAGGGTGGGCATGAGGAAAACAGTGTTCCTGAACATTCCTTTTTACAAGCCAAAGCTCTGTACACAGACCTGGGAGGAAAAATAAAAGCCAGCCAGGTGGAGTCTTCCCCAGTGTGACAAACTTTATATAAAGCACGCTGCCCACTCTGTCCTTGGCATATAATAAATTCCCAACGAGAGACCTGTAATTTCAACTTGTATACAACAACAACAAACAGAACCAACAATTTCTGGTAGGCTTACCCCCAAGTGTTTTACTGAAGAAATGTTTCTATCTTAGAAAATAGGATTTTCATATAAATTGAGAATTAGTTGGAGACACAGGCTCATCATTATGTCAACATAGCAAAGCATTCTTCCTTACGAGAAAACTCTTAAATTAAGATTACTTCCATTAGCTGTACGAGTTTCCATCAGGTGAAAAGATGACTCAACCGTTCCCTTATTTTGAATGCAGAGGTTGGATCAGATCTCTGAAGGCTCCTCTGAGCTCGGACTGTCTAGATTCTGAAAAATTCAACCATCCATCCAGTTGCCTCACAACCCCCACAGCGGCACGTCTCTCGCTCCTACGCTGAAGAGGCTGTTGGAGGATGACCCACATTCAAAGCTCTGTTCACCCTTCAAGAGGACCTTACTTCTGGCGTCTAATCTCTCAGGTTCCCCGCGAAGCCTACGTTACGCACCCAATCACTGATCCCTCCCAAAGCGGGAGATCGCACCTCAGGCTGAAATTGAAACCAGCCAAGACCAGTTCCCACGTTTTTCCAGGTCACAGTTACCACAAGTATTCATCTCTATTTCATCCACCCATGGCTCTCATTTTATACAAGGAAATGGATTTCTGCTCTGTCTAGCCTTCTGGCAGAAAACCACACTATCACACGTGGAATGCTGTGCAGAAGGAATCCATGAGCAGTGGGCAGGGTAGAGGGTGCAGTGGAAGAAATCCAGGTGGGAAGCTTCAAGATAAAGAAAGCAAATATTGGAGTGCCTGGGTGGCTCAGTCAGTTAGGTGTCTGACTTCGGCTCAGGTCATGATCTCACGGTTTGTGGGTTTGAGGCCCACATCAGGCTCTGTGCTGACAGCTCGGAGTCTGGAGCCTGCTTTGGATTCTGCGTCTCCCTCTCTCTGCCCCTCCCCTGCTCACGCTCTGTCTCTCTCAAAAATAAACAAACATTACCAAAAAAATAAAAAATTAAAAAAAAAAGAAGGCAAATATTTACATGATTTTAAAACTCACAAGGGACATGACTTTTAGAATGTCATGGGCTGACTGGTCCTCCTCCTGGTTCCTCTCTTGGGGAAGGGCAGAGTCCAGAGACGGCAGAGCTAGGGGAAGAAAGAGCAAACATGAAAGGCCACGCCTGCCTTACAGCTCCCAGAATGCCACGGTTACAAGTCCCCACCTTCTTATCCCCCAAACCCCACAAAAAGCAGAGTTAGATCACAGTGACCCTTACCCAACTCCAGGAAACACAGCTTTAGCTGCTGCAACGTGACAGGGAACCAGTGGCCCTTTCTCTCCGACTTCCCCTAAATATCCAAAGAATTCCACCTTGTTACTGATGCAAATCTGTGGTGGGAAGCTCAGTCCTGGTTCAGTGACTAAGGCCACGTGGTGACCCAAGAAGAAAAAAGTCTGTCCTCAGGACAGGGAGCACAGCCTGCCCAGCTCACAGAGAAGACTTCCCAGAAATGGACCATTTACCTCTCTCATGCTCACAACGTAACACCTTCAGAGGTCTCCCTGGCTCTTTACCCAACTTCCAAATTCACAAAGAACCCTACAGCCCTACCTAACACCTGGTGGGCATCACTTTGTGGAAGCTGCCTTGAGTCAATAAAAGGGGTGTGGGTGCAGTGGGCAAAATCAGATGACTCCATCATCATCACAGCTGTGTGGAGATGTAACAGCGGGCAAAGCTGTGTGCATAGTTATTTACTGAAAAACAGAACAAAAATTAGTATTTAGCAGTCCACAAGTAAGCAAGTGGTTTAATCACTTTTGGCCCAGCCATATGATGAAACACCAAACAACTATCAAAAATGAGGGAGGGGGGGTAACATTAACTGATGAGGAAAGGAAAGTATCTTATACTACATGAGAACATTCGGGGAAAAAAAGGTCAAACCCACCTACCCACTGGCGCATGGGCTTAAAAAACAACTGGAATAAAAACACCCAAGTATTAAGAATGATGTCATTTAACCACTTTGTGAGTTCATCCTTAAACGAGTAGTATTTTTGAAAGGAGCTTAGAACAATGCTTGGCATGTTACAAATATCCAATTCTAAGTAATGTGTAAATGAAATAACTGGTAACATGTAATAGGATTTTTTTTTTTATGACCACTGTTTTAGGATTATCTGTAATAGCTTTGTAATATTTTTTTACAAGAGTGGCCCATGAATTAATCAACCGTTTCCACATTGTTGGACCAAGACTTTTTTACAAGATCATCTAAAATGTTCTCAAATTTAAGTCTCTGCTTCTAAACTAGTGGTGCTAAATCTTTTGAGGTCTTGCAATTGTTTGAGAATCTTATCAAACAAGACGCCATCACAAACTAAAAAAAAGGCAAGAGTATGAACGACTGTAAAATATCCACCAGCATTTTCAGAGAGTCAGGGCCCCTTCACACCCACCTAGGGAGCCCATAGATCGGGGCTATGAGCCTGGAAACGGAAAGGGGGCGCTCGCGGGGGCCCGCGGGGGCCGATGGGAAATGTAGTCCAGAGGCCAAAAACCCGCACACCGACGCTGGGGCGAGACGTTCCGGTTCTTCCCAGGCCCGAGATCCGCCCGGTCGTGGCGCCCGCTCCCGCACGGGCACCGGATCGCCTGGCAAGCTCCAGAGCCCCTCACCTGCCTCCTCCTCGGATCCAGGTGCCACCGTGGCCGCGCTCCCCGCAGGCCAGGGTGCGCTTCCTCCTCGGTATCGGCGGACTCGCCGCCTGAAGCCGGAAGATGGCGCAGGCGCACAACGCACCGCCGATGCTGCCTCGCGAGTGGGCCAACGCCGCAGTCTCTCCTGGGAAACGTAGTCTCTGGGCGCAGAGGCGCAGCCAGGCCGCAAGGCCGGATCTCGCGATGTTTCGGGGGTGGGCGGGGCCCCCGAGGGCACGCGTGTGGTGGCAGGACTTGCCAAACTCGAGGGAGAGTGTTAAAGTACCCGCGTAGCCTCGGGCGGGTCTGCGCGTCAAGTGCGCAGTGTGTGTGCGATCGCGTCTCTGGTGTCGGGTGCGGTGTGTGTCGTGTGTGCTGCGGACCCGTCGTTGAGTGTGACTGGGACCGGGCCACTCTGGGTGTGTTGCTCGTGTGTGACCGTCGAAGTGTCTCGATCGTTACATCAGCGTTTCCGCCGAGCAGCCACTTTACTGCAAGGTTCAGAAGGAGAAAAACTCCTGAGTTTATCCAGTAACTAACTTAAACGTTATTACATATGTTGAAATAAATATAGGTTATGAAGGAGAGTGTAGAATAAGAAAAATTGTTTTTCAGTTTATTTTTATTTTTTAATGTTTACTTATTTTTTAGAGAGAGAGACACAGAGGATGAGCAGAGGAGGGGCACAGAGAGAGGGAGAAACAGAATCCAAAGCTGTCAGCACAGAGCCCAATGTGGGGCTCGAACTCATGAAGAGTGAGATCATGACCTGGGCTGAAGTCGGATGCTCAACCGACTGAGCCACCCAGGTGCCCCTAAGGTTTATTTTTATTTGTAATCTCTACAGCCAACAGGAGGCTTGAACGCAAGACCCCAAAGTCAAGAGTCGCATCTTCTTCCGACTGAGCCAGACTGGCGCCCAGCGAAAATGTTCTAAACAAGATGACAAGGAGTTTCCGCTTGTGGGGGACAGCTCTCCGCCAAGTCCCCCAGAACCACAGGCAGTTGGAGCTCGGTGTGCAAAAGTTTGAAAAGCTCCTGGACCTTACGCATCCCAAAACGGCGTGGTCCAGGGTGGCCGAGCTTCAGATGTCCTGGATGCTGGTCAGGCCATGTGAGGCCTGGTCCCTGAGTGAGGAAGGCTTCTCTGCCCACGCAGAGCCCCCGGCTCTCCAACTGGTCTTGTTTCCCTCGGACCATGCATTCTATCACGTTCTTTGAATCATTTTGTCTGAGATTTGTCCGTCTGCATTGTTGCACATTTCAAGGATGTCAGCACCTCTAAGTTAATTTAGAAATTTAAGTTAAATCCAATAAAAATGCCAATACTGTTTTCCCCCTTGGTAATAGGTAAGTTGATAAAAACCTCCGAATGAAAAAAATAAACTTGCAAGAGTGCCTAGGAATAGGAATGCTCTGAAAAGGAAAAGCTGTGAAGGTGTGCTAAACCTGCAGATATTAAAGCATTCTAAAAAGTTTCCTTAATTTTTTAATGTTTATTTTTGTTTTTGAGAGAGAGAGAGAGAGAGAGACAGAGCACCAGAGGGGCAGGGGCAGAGAGGGAGACACAGAATCCGAAGTAGTCTCCAGGCTCCCAGCTGTCAGTACAGAGCCTGATGCAGGGCTCAAACTCATGAACTGCGAGATCATGACTGAGCCATTGAGGCGCCCCAAAAGTTTCCATAATTTAGGTGAATGGATAAAGAAGATGCGGTATATACGTACAGTAGAATTACTCAGCCTTAAAAAAGAATGAAATCTTGCCATTTGCAATAACATGGATGGATATAAAGGGTATAAGGCTAAGTGAAGTAAGTCAAAAAAAGACAAATATATACTTTCACTCATATGTGGAATTTAAGAAACCTAACAAAAAAGGATTTAACTATAGAGAATAAACTAATGGTTTTCAGAGGGGCGTTGGGTGGCAGGTGGGGAGATGGGGGAAATAGATAAAGGGGGTTAAGAGCACACTTACCATGAACAACACAGTAATGCATAGAATTGCTGAGTGGCTATATTGTACACCTGCAACTAATGTAACACTGTGTGTTGATTATACCAGAAAATTTTTAAACTTGCATAACTTTCTGGTATTGCCTCTTGAATTGTCAGACCAGCAGAAGAAAGTAGAAAGTCAGAAATACTATCAAAAACAGGAAAGATTAGTCTATAGTAAAGGCGGCAAATCACTAGGGTAAAATGGACTTTTTAATAAATAACCTTGGGGAATAACTGGATACTTATTCAGAAAAAAGTAAAATTGGGTTCATACTTTATATCATGCAAGAGAATAAACTCCAACTGATTAGAGATATAAATTCAGACAAGTACCAGAAACAGACAGAGTTGAATTCCCTTCTAGCCTGGATGTGTGAAAAGACTTTCTAGTTATGATATAAAAATCCAGACTTTAGACTGCTATCTTTGAGACCATAAAACTGAAGCACTTTTGTGTGGCAAAATACACCATAAGCAAAGGTAAAAGACAACAGGCAATGTTACAACCTTGTATATATGAGATAATATACACCAGATAATATATAAAGACAAAAAAACTGCAAGCAACTTCCGAACTCAATTTAAAAGATTTGTTTTCATCAAAACATAGGTGTAGTGATTTGGAAACTATTTTGTATGTACCATAGAATTGAATAAATGAATAAATGTATTGATGGGAGCTAGTGTTTTACTGTGGGACGAGAGAGATCTAGAAGATGATGGAAGGTGAGGAAGAACCTGTGACGTTCGATTGGTATAAACTCATGATTCAAGACGTGGGCGTATGGGGCACCTACGCGTTTCAGTGGTTGAGCGTCTGACTCTAGACTTCGGCTCAGGTTGTGATCTCACGGTTTGTGAAATCAAGCCCCGAGTGAGGCTCTCTGACATCTGAGAGCCTGCTTGGGATTCTCTCTCTCACTCTCTTGCACGCGCGGTCTCTCTCTCAAATATTTTTTTCAACTAAGATACTATGTATGAGTAAAGTATGGACATTAGTTAATGATAATGTACCAATGCTGGCTTGTTAACTGTAACAAAACACCATACTAAAGTAAAATGTTAACAGTAGGTTCAGGGTATTTGGGAATTCTGAACTATCTGCAGTTTTTCTATAACTCAAAAACTTCTAAAATAAAAAAGCTTACACTTCCTCAATAAAGTCTTATTATTTCTTCTGAAAAAAAAAAAGTTTGTATATTTTCTATTTCTATTTGGTGAATGGGCCTGGAAGCGATGATGCCTTATAGCAATGATCATAAACCTAGCGCCCAGACCCTGGTTTCTAAATCTCATTCTGAAAACAAGAAACCAAAGCTTCTTGGAGTATCTGATCCCAGGACTGGGGCAGGCAAAGTACACAATGAATATAGGATATCTTCTTGTGCCAAAAAAAATTAGGGAAATGCTCAAAAAACAGGGAGGATTCCCTGCTTTGAACTATGTTAGTATAATTGCATTACACCTGCCATCGCATTCTAAAGACACTAGATAATGTAGGAAACAAGTCTTTTCAGATTTTGGACAACAAATAGTGCGAGATTTTGATCCCTGAGAGAAGGGAAATAAGTGAGATTCTATCATCGCAATGGCTTTATCTCTGAAGACATATTACACACCACAGAGCAGAGAGGAGGAACTGAGGCAGAGCACTGATTTGCTAAGTTGACACAAATAACAGTTTCAGGGAAACGGAAGTGACTGGAATTCGTGGGGGCAGAGTACGGAAGAGGAGTAGAGTTGGTATTTCCACCAAACAAGACCTCGGTACCTGCGGGCAGAGGTCATGCTACCTGCACCCTCTGAACTGTGGACGAGCCAATATGGTGGAACCTTGGAGAATGCATATTTGGAGACAGACATTCGCTTCATGATATCCTAAGCCCTCATGGAAACAGAACGAAACACAGAGTCTGGGCTGGGACCTGGAAGAGATAGGGTGTGGGGGTTCGCAAAGGAGGTGGTCACGGGGCCATTTCAGGCTTGTGCTATACCAGACATTTCCAAGAAATGACCACAGAGGATAGAATTTACATCAGGGCCTTTGGACAGGCCTGTAGAGTGGCTGGGCCTCCTGAGGCTGTGAGCATTAGGCAGGATGACCTGCCTGGGAACACATTTGAGCTGGGCCACAAAGCCATAACTAACGCGCCGAAGGCAAGGAGTCCCAGGTCTCCAAGAAAGTGGGTAGAATGGCCAGCCAGTGCGGCCAGACTGGACTCAGATCTCAGGCAGACAAAGGGGGGCTGCCTTCTCTACTCGTCCTGACTTGTGGGGTCAGGACTATATTTCCCATAAGTGACTGTGGCTCCGGGCCAACCATCTCCCCCTCCCACTGAATGCCCACGTCAGGCCTAATCTAGGAACAGAATGGTACCAGAGGGGGATGGGAGAAGGGGTTGGATTCTGTACATAGTTTAAAGGTGGCGCTAACAGGATTCACTGATTTACTGGGGAGTAGCGAGAGATCAGGAGTAGTGAAGGATAACTCCAGGGAATCCTGAGATGAAGAACTGAAAGAATAAACATCACTAAACGAGAGGGAACACGGAGACGAGTACATCTTTGGAGGTGAGATTGGGTGTTTGGTTTCCAATGCGAAAGTCTGACATGTTTGTTAGACGGACGAGTGGAAACATGAAGTATCATTTTAGGGGCAGAGTCTGGGCTAGAACCTTAAGTCAGGAAATATTTTTATCACGTAGCTAATTTATATTCTGTTATGGACTGAGGCAAATCAATGTCTTTCATTTATCCTCTCTACCTTTTATTTTCCTCAAAAGTTGTTTTCTTGCCCTAAATTATAAATGTTCATCTTTATTTTTCTGTAGAACTTTATGAGGATATTTAAAAATGTATCTACTACAGTCTATTTGGAATTCGTTACGCCGTAAAGTGTGATGAATCAGTGCTATCTGTAAAACTTGTACTTTGAAGATTTATTAAAGTTTTCTTTATGATCTATAAGTCATTAATTGTAAATATTACATGGTTATTTTAAAAGAATGACTGGGGCGCCTAAGTGGCTCAGTTGGTTAAGCATCTGACTTCGGCTCAAGTCATGGTCTCACATTTTGTGGGTTTGAGCCCCGCATCGGGCTCTGTGCTGACAGCTTGGAGCCTGAACCGTGTCTCGGATTCTGTGTCTCCCTCTCTCTCTCTCTGCCCCACCCCTCAAAAAAAAAAAAACATTAAAAAAATTAAAGATAAATAAAAGAATGACTAATTTTTTTCCTTCTACATAGTAGTTCTCTTTCATCTCTTTTTGTTTAATTTTAATACTGCTCTGCTTGTTGGGTCATTTGGATCTACTTTTCATTCTGTGATGTGGTCTCATAATTTTAATTTTTTGGTGTCTGGATTAGATACCTACTGTTGCATAACAAATTACCTCAGAACTTAATGGCTTAAACAATAGTCAGCACTTACTATCTCTCACAGTGTCTGTGAGTCAAGGTTTCAGGAGTAGTTTAGCTGGGTGTAGTCAAGATGTCATTTGAAGGCTTCACTGGGACCAAAATCTCTGCTTCCAGGTGTTCCATTCATATGGCTAGCAAATTGGTGTTGGCTTTCAGCAAGAGGCCCCAGTTCCATATAGCTGATTGTCTTGTTTGTTTGTGAGAGAGAGAGCACAAGCAGGGGAGAGAGAGAGAAAGAGAGAGTCTTAAGCAGGTTGTACACTCAACATGGAGCCCATGATTCTGGGATCATGACCTGCACCAAAATCAAGAGTTGGATGCTCAACCAACTGAGCCACCCAGGTGCCCCTGGCTGATTGTCTTTGTGACATGGTGGCTGGTTTCTCCTAGAATAAGTGATCCAGAAGCTACAATGTCTTTATGGCCAAGTTTCTTACAGGCCCTCACAGAAGTCACATGCCACCATATTCTATTGGTCACATAAACCAGACTGAGTCAATGTGGGTGGAGACTACACACTGGTATGAATTCTAGGAGGCAAGATCTTTGAGGGCCATTTTGGAGGCTGGATACCACGATTTCTTCATCTCAAGAGCACATGATTCTCTCTCTCTCTATGTATATATATATATATATACAACTTTTTTTCAGAGAGAGAGTTGGAAAGAGGGAGAGAGAAAAAGAGAGAGAGAGAGAAAGAGAATCTCAAGCAGGCTCCACACCCAGCAAGGAGCCCAATGAAGTGCTCAATCCCACAACTCTCAGATCATGACCTGATTTGAAATCAAGAGTCAGATGTTCAACTGACTGAGCCACCCAGTCGCCCCTATGTGAATGTCTTTCATCCCATTCTATCAAATCTACAGTTGCCTTGTCAACCACTTCCCAAGAAATCGTCACTCTCCCTGTAAAGTCTCTTGAACCAAAGCACATGCCAAATACCTCCAGCTCCCCTCTCCTGTAAACCCAGCTAGATTCATGCTTTTGCAATGTTCCTTCTCTTCACAAAGGGACCACCAGCTATCACATGAATGGGATCAACTATGGGGGGGGGCATATTCCATAGTGCTCTGAACAAGGCGGCAAAGAAACAACAACGATGTGGATTCTAACCCTATCTTAGCTTCTTGCTCCCTGCATGACCATGACTTTGTGCACCTCCCATAACTCTTCAACATACAATCTATAAAATGAAGGAAACAAAACTGTGAGTGTGTTTGTTCTGTTTTTCTTTTTCATTAATGGAAATTATCCAGGATTAACCCTGTGTTCTGTTGTCACTACTGACATTTCTATATACTGGTTTTCTGGTTTTAAGATTGCCTATTAACCAGAAGAAAATTCAAACATATTTTCAGTATGTCAGTGTTTTAATTTTTCAAATATGTATTTGTAAAGAAAGTTTTTTACATAAATATATACTTGAGCCCTCTATTTAAGAAGGGTTTTAGTTTTTTCAAATTTTCTAATATTTTACCTACATTACTATTCATCTTTGGCTACTGTCTTCAAAGGTTTTGTCATTATCTTTGCATCTAAGTCTATCCACTCTAATATTGTGTGACCTTATTTCGGAGAACTGTGTATATATATTTTTAATGTTTATATGTTTTGAGGGTGAGGGGCAGACAGAGAGGAAAGAGAGAATCCCAAGCAGGCTCCGTGCTATCAGTGCAAACCCAACTCAGAGCTTGATCTCATGAACGGTGAGATCGTGACCTGAGCCAAAACCAAGAGTCAAATGCTTAACTGACTGAGCCACCCAGGCACCCTCTTTTGTCCATATTTTTTTGTATTTGTGTTAATCAAGTTGTAAGTGTTCTTTATATATTATGAATACAAGTCCCTGTCAGATATCTGAACTGATTTTTGATACAGGTACAAAAGCAATTTAATGGAGGAAGAATAGCCTTTTCAACAAATAGTGCAGGAGCCATTAGATAGTCATGGCCAAAAAAGAAAAAGAAAAAAAAAAGAAAAAGAGGGAGAGAGAACTTTGACCTCATACTTTAGATTTTTTTTTTTAATGTTTATTTACTTTTTGACAGAGAGACAGAGTGTGAGAAGGGGAGGGGTAGAGAAAGAGGGAGACACAGAATCTGAAGCAGACTCCAGGCCTGAGCTGTCAGCACAGAGCCCGACGCAGGGCTCAAACTCACAAACCGTGAGATCATGACCTGAGCCGAAGTTGGTGCTTAACTGACTGAGCCACCGAGGCGCCTCTGACCTCATACTTTAAAAAAAATTTAAAATATACTCAAATTTGCTCCAAAACTAACCCCTAAAAAACTAAATATTGCATCTTCATTGTGACAATTGAAGGCAAAATAAATGACTTTTCTGTCTCTGAGGAATATATACTTTACTTCTACTTCTCAAGATTATGTAAATAGATTATTATATTAAACTTAGTTGCCAGGCAGACATCTGTTTGCTGATTACCGATTCGAAATTGATAAATGTTTTTATTATGCAAATGAATGTAAATTTGATTCACTTAGTGACTACTGCCAAGCTTCGTAGAGGGTTCTGCCAACAGAAGCTTAAGAAATAATGGCTGAAACAAAAAAAATGTTACCACAAATTTTTAGGCTACAAATAGCTAATCCCTTTATATATTTGTGAAATGTGGAAAAAGCTGCAAAAACCTTCAAGTTTATTGATATATCTTACCTTATATAAGGTTTGTTTGTATGGTCTGCAAAAATAAGGAAGAAGAAAATCAGAGTTTTAACACTCAAACACAAAACCAACTACAATTTTACACAGGACCAGTTTTCCCATATTGCCGCCTTGGTGCAATTCTAACAGCTTTGTTCCCTCTGTAAAAAAACAAACAAACAAACAAACAAAAAAACACCAATATGTATTTTCACATATTGCTTCACCATCACACAATTTTTATTAAGTTGTAGTTTTCAAGCCGATAGATGTACCATTATTTAATCACACTTCCACTCGTATGCATATTGTTCATATTAAGCATTTTATTACTATAAGCGATTCAGTGATTATCTCTGAGAATATATTTGCATTTTAAAAATTTCCTCAATAGGGGCTCCTGGGTGGCTCAGTCGTTGAGTGTCCGACTTCGGCTCAGGTCATGATCTCAGTCTGTGAGTTTGAGCCTGCGTCGGGCTCTGTGCTGACAGCTGAGAGCCTGGAGCCTGCTTTGTATTCTGTGCCTCCCTCTCTCTCTGCCCCTCCCCAGCTCATGCTTTGTCTCTCCTGCTCTCAAAAATAAATAAAACATTTGAAAAAATTTCCTCAATAGAAAAATTCCCAGTCGTATAATGCTTTTTGTCATCGGTGACTTTGGGGAGACGAGTTGCATGGAATCGTTGAAGACCATAACCCAATTTTTTTAAGGGTTGAGGCTTGAATAGGCGTTAATGAAATATATTCAAAGACATACGTTGAAGTATAGGAATAAGAGGCTAGACAGAACTGAATGATCTATAAACTGTTTTCTTTTCTTTAAGTTTATTTTTTAAGTAATCTCTACACCCAAGGAGGGGCTTGAACTCACGACTCAAAGATCAAGAGTCGCATGCTCTTCTGAGCCAGTCAAGCGTCCCAAACTGCTATTTCTCTTTATAAGAAAACTGTCACTTCCTAGTATTTATCTTTTTTTAATTGAATTTCTCCTTCGTTTGCATGTCAGCCACACGACGGTGGGGATTCTCTTGTGCGCGTTCAGGTGTGTCCCCAGTACCTGTAACAGAGCCGAGCACACAGGAGGCGCTCAAAAAGAGCCTAATGAGACGAAGAGGAGAGAGAAGACACAGAAAAGAAACGAAAGGAAGGAAACTAGGGACCGGGCTCCGGTCCACCCGCAAAAACCCTGCGGCGCCCCGTCGCCCCGGCCCGCACACCCGGCCTGCCAGCTCCCGCACCCGCACCCGCACCGCGCACCCTGCAGCCCAACCCGGGGCGCCGGCCCGCTGGCCCGCCCACTGCGCGTGCGCACCTCGACCCCGCCCGACTCGGGCGCCCGGCTTGGGCCGCTACGGGGACCGGCACTCGGAGCCGGCGCGGGACTCGGTCGGCCTGACCCAGCTGGGCCGGTCCTGGTCCTGGGTCGGACAGCAGTTTCGGGAGCGTGGCGCAGACGCCCAAAGGCGGGAGCAGGAGCCATCGGCCGTCCGTCCCAGGATGCCCCTCGCTGCGCGGGCCCGGACTCCATTTCCCAGCGGCCCTCGCGGCGGGCCCCGCTGCCCGCCCGCGCGCCGCGGCCCCTTTGTGAGCCCGCCGGTCCGGCCGCGAGCGAGGCCCCGCCCCGGCCCGCGGGCCGCTGGGCTCCCCGCGGCCGACGGCGCGGAGGGAGGTGCCCACCCTCGGGGAGGAGGCGGTGAGGATGCCGGAGGCGGGCGCCCGCCCTGGCGGGCCTGCGGGGCTGGAGCGGGCGTGCGAGGGGGCCTGTGACCGTGGGAGACCGTGTCACCTCGGGTGTGCGCCTGTGTGTGCCTGTGCGAGTGTTCGTGACCATGACAGTGATGGTGAGTGTGCAGCTGTGTGTGTGTGTGTGTGGTCCTGTGAGACGGCGTGAGGTTGTGTGACCTTCTGTTGGTGTGACAGTGCGACCCACTGTGAGGGGACGGATGCCAGGCCAGCTGCCAGCACAAGGACTGTGTGGCTCCTGCGGCGGCCCGGTGGCCGGGTGGGTGTTCGCCGAGACCGGGCGGTCCGGGCGAGCCTAGCGGGACTGGGATGGAGGAGAACACTTGAGAGAGAAGAGAGGGAAGGAGAGGGGAGCCCCAGCTTCAGGCCTGGAGGGTAGCGGAGGAGGCTGCTGGGCCTTAGCCCTCTCCGGCACGGAAGGAGCGTCTTTCCCTTCCTCTCCTGGGCTCTGCAGTAGGTGAGGAATTGAAGAGGAAAAAGGAAGAGGAGACCTACTGTGTGCTATTTGTGACCATAAATAACGGATATTTACTGAGCACAAAGGATGTGCCAAGCACTAGGCGGAATGCCTCCTGTGGATCATCTCATGGTCCTCCCAGCAACTGACAGGGAGTAGGTATCATTTCACTGATGAGGAAACTGAGGCTTGGAGTGGTTACCTAAGTCATGGCAGTTGCAGAGCTCTGAGTGGTGGACCGAGTATCTGCCGGCAGGTGTTCTGATCCCCAGACCCGGTGGTTCTTACCATTCTGTTATGCTGCTTCTAAGATAATTGCTTTATTCTCCAAGGCAGAGACGTTTAGTAGAAGATAACTCATGATTAGGAGTTCTGCGAGTGCACAGCCCTCTCTCCCATCTCTTTTTGAGGAAATGGCTCAGAAAAGCTCAGAGATTGGTTTCCAGGTAGAGTTTGTCCTAAGCCAGGGCTACAAGCAGAGTGTTCTGACTCTTTGGTCCAGTGTCTTCCAGACCGCATGATCCCCCTGATGCCTACTCTGTATAAAGATGCTTTCTCTGAGGCACTGTTTGTAGCTTTATCTCGTTTTGTAGTAAGGGGGCAACATATTCCCTTTTACCATCATTATCTGATGGAAAGACGACAAAGTCAGACCTGGATTCCAGTTGGGCTCAATTACTTATTACTGTGAGGCCTTGGATAATTTCACTGATGAACAGATTTCATGTGTGAAGAGAGAAATAATCCTTTCTTGAGAGTGCTATTTATGGTTCCTTTCTCCCTCCCAGCTCTATTTTTCCAGACACTGCCCTTCCAGGGAGGAGCCTGAAGGAGGACAGAAGAGCTGTCATCAATTCCTAAATTCTTAAAGCCATGTCCAAGGTAAAGAAGGATTTCTTCTCCCTGAGGTGCTTTGTTTTTCAAGTTTTATATGAATATCTTGCTTTTTTTCTGAAATTCCCCAGCTAACAAAGTCCCATTCACTTAGCGACCTGGTCCTCATGTTCTTCAGTCCAGTAAAAGGAGGGCCCCAAAAGCCCAGTGAGCTGCCTTTGTTCCTCAGCTGGCATTTTCATCGTCGTTCAAGAAATAGCTCAGCTTCTCCTATGGGTTAGGTGTTCTGTTAGCTCTCAGGAGGCCAAAACACACTCCTCAGAGGGATACGAAAGCCTTCATTGTAGGGATCTGATTGAGGTCAAGGTGGGTTCTGATGTGACCAATAGCTTAAAGCTTTTTCGCAGACTAAGGTTTGAGAGGAAGGCAAGACAAAGGCTATTGGGCAATCTTAATTATAGTCCATGACAAGATCTCCTGCTCAAGGCCATTTTGAAGAGTGGGATGTGTTGGGTCTGGAGTGCTGAAGTGTGGGTCAGTGAGGGCAGGGATTCTCCCAGACACTCAGTGGGCTGTGAAGAATAGGATTCCATGGGAGTAATAAGGTCGTGTTTTAGGGACACGCTGAGTTAGTAGTGGGTCACAGCTAGGATATTCTAGGTCATGCAGTTAAAATTTGTGAAATTATGGAAAAATAGAACGCTTTTTGAAAAAATGAGAATAGGAGCGAGTACTCAAATCTCTATTTTAAAATGGTTGCATACATCTATAATGAAAACAGTAAATAGTGTGGAACAGGAGCCAGAAGAAACAAATGAAAAGATCAACATAAATGCTCAGAAACAAATGCAAGTACAAATAAGAGTGGAAAATATTTACTCATTCACCGAACATACGGTTATTAAAGACTGAATGTATACTAAATGCTGGCAATACTGTGGCAAATAAAAATAGACACTGTCTTTGTTTTCATAGTTTAATGTCTACTCATTTGTTTCTTATAATGTAAGTGATGTTATTTTATTTTTTTAATGTTTATTTTTTTGACAGAGAACATGAGCTGGGGAGGGGCAAAGAGAGAGGGGACAGAGGATCCAAAGTGGGATCTGTGCTGACAGCAGAGAGCCTGATGTAGGGCTCGAACTCCCAAACTGTGAGATCACAACTTGAGCTAAAGTTGGACACTGAACCAACTGAACCACCCAGGCGCCCCTGCGATATAATTTTAAAGTTTATTTATTTATTTTGAGAGAGAGAGAGAGCACAAGAGGGGGAGGAGCAGAGAGAGAGGGAGAGAGGTGATCCCAAGCAGGCTCCATGCTGCTAGCACAGAGCCTGACACAGTGCTCAAACTCACAAACCGTGAGATCGTGACCTGAGCCAAGATGAAGCTCACATGCTTAACCGGCTGGGCCACCCAGGAGCCCCGTAAGTGATATTATTTTAAATCAGTGGAAACAGAATGGATTATTCATTTAGAAAAAAGACTCCTTCCTCACACTTTGAGGTTAAATACATTCTGTAGGTTAAATGTAAAAAATAAAACTGTATGCAGTGCTGGATGAAAATATAGAACGTGGCTGTAAGCGAGAAGATGAGCCAGAAGAGCAGTCAGCTAGAGCAGCACTGTCCAGCAGAACTTCCTGTGATGACTGGCGATAGAAGTGTTCTACATCCGCACTGTCCAAGACAGAAGCCACCTGTGGCTCAGAGCACTTGGATGCACTCGTGTGACTGAATTTTTAATGTGAATTGATTTAAATTGAAATAGCCATGTGTGACTGGTCGCTAGTGTATTGGGCAGCACAGATCTAGGCTCATAAACTAATAAAGCCAGGATGAAAATTGTGGGTGATCCTGTCCAAGTCACTTATTTTACAGCTGAGGAAAAACAGGCCGAGGGAGGAAAACGACGTATCTGTGTCACTAGCTAGTGACCGTATCAGATGTAGGAAGTTGTAGTATATGTTGTCTGGCAGTAGACGTGGATGATGGTGAGTGATGGTTCGAAGACGGTGGTAGAAAATAACGCAGGACGCTGTGAGCAGTGATGGAACATGTCGTTTCCTTCCTTTTCTGGGACCTTCACTGGCTTCTCATTTTACTCGGAATGAAATCCAGTGTGCTCTCCGTAGTCTCTGAGGCCCTGCATGGTCCTGGCTACCCCAGACCTCGTTTCCTACAAGTCTTTTTTCTCTGCTCCACCAGCCGGACACTGAGACCACCAGCTGTTCCTGAGACTTACCCAGCTCCTTCTTGTCTCTGAACCTTTACATTTGCTCCTCCCTCTCCTGTCATTCTCTTCCCTTAGATGTTGGCATGGCTTGCCCTCTCACTTTTCGATTGTTGTTCAAACATTCCTGCTTCCTTGAGGTTTACCTTGACCGTCTTATCTAAAACAAACACCTTGTCACTCTAAATCACCCTCCCTTGTTTTTTGTCATAGTATGACCTTATGTTTAATGTCTTTCTCCTACATTAGAATATTAACTCCGCAAAAGGAGAGACGATATTTTGCTTACCATTGTATTCCCAGCACTTGGAACATTATAGAGAGCAGGCATTCAGTAAATATTTGTCAAATTAATGTATAAATGAACAAGACTGTGAATTCCTCATCTACGAGTGAGACCAGGGAGGTTAAGTAAGCCACCTACCTCTTTTCTCCTGCCACCGAACTGGTAATGGAAAAAGCAAAAAGCAGAGGTTATGATGTGGAGGACAGACAGAGCCCATCGGCCCAAATGCTGTTTCTGGGACCCCACGAATCAGTCTCTGAATCAGTCTCTGGTGGGGGGATCCAGGAAACTGCATTTTTATTAAGTCCAAGGATGATTTTTTTGTGTTTTTTAATGTGTTTTAATGTTCGTTTATTTTTTGAGAGAGAGAGAGAGTGGGTAAGGGGAAGAGAGAGAGGGAGGCACAGAATCCGAAGAAGACTCCAGGCTGTGAGTGTCAGCACAGAGCCCGACACGGGGCTCAGACTCATGAACTGTGAGATCATGACCTGAGCCAAAGTTGGATGCTTAACTGACTGAGCCACGCAGGTGCCCCACGTCCAAGGATGATTTTAATACACATTTTTTTGAAAGCCTCTCCTAAAGATTATATTAAAGTGTGCCTCTTGTAAACAGCATATTGTTGGTTGCAGCTTCATGCCTTCCACAGTCCCTGTGCCTGCCACGGTTCTCTGTACTCACAGCCAGGCACTTGGCTTCCCATGATTCCTTGTGCCTCCCACAATCTCATATCTAACTCAAATCACTGATTTTTTTTTTAAAGAAATCCAGTCTGAGAATATTTGTCTTTTTATTAGTTTAGTACATTTTCATTTAATGTAATTACTGATGTATTTGTGGTTAAGTCTATCATCTTGTAGTTTGTTTTCTACTTATTCCGTCTGTTCTTTGTTCTTTTATTTCTCCTTATTTACCTTCTTCTGGATAAATCAAGTACATTTTCCTTATTATCTTGTTAATTATACATTATTTTTGTTATTCTTCTAGTAGCCACTCTAGGATATTTACCTGTATCATTATGTAATTATCTCCTGTCTTCCTTTTATAGTTAGTACTCTAAGTTTGGGGAATTCTAGTTTCTGTGAAGAGAATATCTTCTAGGATTCATTTTAAGGAAATAATTAGAGACCTCTGATGAATCTTGAATTCAACGTACAATAGTATTATATGAGAACTATACTGTGAATGTTAAAATAGTGAGAATCCTTATTCTCACATCAGAGTGAAAAATTAAGATTCATATAAATGAAAATAAACAAGGGATTAGTAAATAAGGTACAACATATTCTTCCTTCCTTCCTTCCTTCCTCCCTCCCTCCCTCCCTCCCTTCCTTCCTCCCTCCCTCCCTCCCTTCCTTCCTTCCTTCCTTCCTTCCTTCCTTGAAGCCTTTACTCACTTCCTGTATTTCCCGTAATAAGAAGTGTGTTAGAGATGGAAGCATGTAAGATCAAGCTGATGCATGTAACTGATGTTTCTCGGAGGCATACCTCTGCTTCCCTTATAGCTTCCTTAACATTTTTGTCCATTACTTCGGCACTAGCCACTAGCCCAATATTGACTCATTTTTTTCCATTAAAAATATTTGCATAAAACCATTGACGTACTTAAATACATCTTCAGTAGGACCGTTACACCGCAGAGCCACATTAATAGGAGTGATGTTGACATCTGATGACCACTCAGGCAAGGGCACATGCCAGAACTTACCCTAGCTGGGATACCGGAGGCCACTGGAAGGCTGGGCTTTCCCCTTCAGTCGCTGGCTTGTGGGGCGATCTGGGTGGTCACCTCAGGGCTCAGTGCGGTAGCTGTTTACCAACCAGTGTGACAGTATTTCAATATTTAACAAGTCAGTTCAGCTGTTCAGATGTATACCATTGAGTGCGTCCGTATATCAGCCCAGTCAAAGAATTGGTTTTGCTCTGTGACATGCCAAACCGGCGAAGCATATAGCAAACTATATGCAAAAGCCCTGGCAAGTCTGGAGTAGATTTACCTCGTTAGAAAGAATACCGGTTTTGAATTTTTAGGAAGCAGACTAGGTCCTAATTCTATGTTATAAAGATCTTTAATTCAACGTAGTGTTACTTGAGAACTATACTGTAACATTTTAAAACCTCTGGCTCGTTAGCATGCACAGCTGGGTGTGTTCCTCTAGTAAGAGCTGTAGGGCTGTTTCATTGCACTTCGTTATCACATCTGAAACACTCACTATTTAACAGTGCTTAAATTCCTATCATTTTGTCTCTGTAAAGAGAAGTCACCATCTTTGAAACTCACTGGTGTTATCAAGAGCTGTTAGCTAATCTTTTATGACCCCAATTGTTTTGTTACCGAATACATCTCTTTAAGTTATATTCTGCAAAATCACTACAGAACTTATTTAATATATTTATTACCTATATGTTTAATTTTAAGAAATCAATATTATAAGCATCAAATATATTTATATATGTACTCTATTGATATAGCTGGAACATTGACGGATTTGGAAAATGTAGGCTTAGACTACATACAACTTACAGGGCTTAACTCATGTTCCGGTCTCTTCCTTAAAGTCTTTCTTCACTGCCCTAGTCTATCCTGATTTTCCACATTGACAAATGTACTAGCATTTAGTATGAATAACATATTATTTTTTTCTTGTTTATAGTGTTCTGTTATTGCCCAGTTTTGTGCTATAAATCTTTTCACCATCAGTAGAGACTATAGACTATGTCAGAAATTGTATTCTTTCCATGACACAATATTAAAACTAAGCACAGAGAAGTCATCTTAGGAATGTTTAACGTGTGTTGCACAGAACCCAAGATATTGCCTGAAAATTTCACTACATGCAGTATTTCTCTCTAAAAGTACAATTTAACTCTTCAAACTATGCCAATCTGATGTTAGGAACACTAGTTGAGCATAAAAGAATATGTTTATGTCATTTCAGGATTTGGTGACATTTGGGGATGTGGCTGTAGATTTCTCCCAAGAGGAGTGGGAGTGGCTGAACCCTGCTCAGAGGAGCCTGTACAGGAAGGTGATGCTGGAGAACTATAGGAGCCTGGTATCACTGGGTAAGGAAGTCTCCCCAGAATTCAGAATCTGCACGGAGGGCTGCTTGCCGAGGTTTAGGAAGCCTCTGATGAACTTCACTAAATTTCTCTTTCTTGTGCTTCCCAAATAGGTTGAGTTTTGTAGAACTGGCAGCTTCCTTGGATTATTCCTACCACTTCATTTTCCCCATTCTTCAGAATACTTCACCTCTTCCTATACTCCCTTCTATAATGCCCTCATCAACTTCCTGATGACAAAGCAACTTGATCTGACATACGGATCTGGCTAATTCCCCTTTTATTTCTTGTAAGCAGGAGTTTCAGTTTCTAAGCCAGATGTGATTTCATTATTGGAACAAGGAAAAGAGCCCTGGATGGTGAAGAAGGAGGGGACAAGAGGCACATACCCTGGTGAGTGGGAACTAGGAAGGTAGAGTCCGCTGCAGGAAAAATCTCGGCTATTCTGCAAGGTTCCAGCATATAATTGATGTTTCCTGGGTAGCTTTTCTTAAAGGCTGAAGGCCTGGGAAGAAACATTGAGGTGCCATTAGCATGAGCTCCCTAACTTACTCTTCTTGTCTATATTCTCTCATACATCACTGTATTCTCTAATAGCCTTTTCCTGTTCCTTGGGTCCAAACTGTCAGTGTCTGCTTGTCCTTCCTTTTTAGTTCTGCCACAAGTTGTTCCATCATATTTTTAAAAATCCAGACACAACAATGCCTATTTTTTTCCCTTTTTTTTCCCTTCCACTCATTCCTTTATATTGAAGGATTGATTCATTGAATTTTTACTTTGAGAAAATAATTCTGCTAACTTCTTGGGGTTATTCAGAGGTTTATTAACCATCAAGAAAAAAAGAAATCATTCCCAGTTATATTTTCAAGTCTGGGTAACTGGATGGTGACACCATTTAATAGAAATAAGCCAGAAGAATATGTTGGTAGAGGAAAAGATGATAATTTGACTTGGGACATAAGAGTTATTTTTATAAGATGGAGAGACTTCTGAGTGAAGAGATGCAACATGCCACTGGAGTGGGACAGAGACTTAGAAGAAAAAGTCTGATGGAGAGATGCTAGTATGAATGGACAAGGTCACTAGTCTTAGTTTGAGAGATAAACCCTGGTAGGGAGGCCTTTGTGAGCAAGTAGATCTTTGACAACGTTCTCAATGTTCTCTTTCTGATAAATGGTCTCTTTACAGTTTCTGCCTTGGGTGAAATTTTATTAATTTTTTTTTTATTAAGCAGTCATTATTGCCCAACATGGGGCTTGAGCTCATGACCCCGAGGATCAAGAGTCGCATGCTCTACCGACTGAGCCAGCCTTAAATTTTAATTTTAACTAGGCACCCCCAAATTTTTATTTTTATTTTTTTTTAAGTTTATTTATTGGGGCGCCTGGGTGGCTCAGTCAGTTAAGCATCTGACTTCAGCTCAGGTCATGATCTCATGGTTGGTGAGTTCGAACCTCGTGTCAGGCTCTGTGCTGACAGCTCAGAGCCTGGAGCCGACTTTGGATTCCGAGAGGGCCTCTCTTTGCTCCTCGCCTGCTCACACTCTGTCTCTTTCTCTCTCTCTCAAAAATACAAAATAAACATTAAATAAAATAAGCTTTATTATTTATTTTGAGAGAGAGAGAGAGAGCATGAGTGAGTGGGGAAGGACAGAGAGAGAGGGAGAAAGAGAGAGAAAGACAGTACCAAACAGGCTCTGTGCTGTCAGCATCAAGCCTGACGCAGGGCTCAAACTCACAAACCATGAGATTATGACTTAAGCCAAAATCAATAGTTGCACGCTTAATTGACTAAGCCACCAAGGTGTCCCAAATTTTTATTTTTCTAAACATTATCTTTTCATTTAGATTATCAAATTTATTTTCATGAATCTGAACAAAATCTTGTAATCCTTTTTATTTTTAGTATCTGTAGTTTCTAATTTTGATTTATTGTCTATATCTATTCTTTTTTTCAAAAAAATTATTAGGTAGCTAATCATGAATCAGTTTTATTTTTAAAGTCCAGCTTAAGGATTTATTTACTAGTGTTACCGTTCTTTTCCAATTCTCTATTTCTGCTTTTTACTAATTCCATTGTTCTAGTTTTCTTAGGTTTATTTTGTTCTCTGTTTTGCTGAAATAAATGCTTAATCATTTCACTCTCTTTTATTAAGGGCTATGAATTCTCCTTTGAATAGAACTTTAGCTGTTTTCCAGAGATTCTGATTTTTAGTGTTTCTGTTATTGCTGTTTCCTAAATAACCTACTTTGAAAAAATTTCTCTTTCACACAAGAGTTGTTTAAAAGAAAGTTTTCTAGTTTTATTATATTTTGATCAAATTGTTTTATCATATTTGATCAAATGGGAATTAGTACTAATTCTCCTTTCTAACTTTAGGATTTTATATGGTGAAACATAATTGGTATTTGTGAATATTCTATAGGTTCCAAGGTTTAAGTCTTTATTTTCAGTGTAAAAAGCTTGTTAACATGAGTTTTACTCTTTTTATTGTCTTTACTTACCTTCCTTATTTCCATCTTATTTTTTTCTTAAAATAAATCACATCCATACAATGTGGTGAGTTCGGACTGTTGGAAAAACTCATGAAACGATCACCATAATCAAGACATACAGTGTTTCCATCACCCCAAAAGATGACCTATGCTGCTTTGTGTACCATTTTTTTCTCCACTCCTGGCTCGAAATGCTATTCTGATCTTTGTCATTTTAGATTAGTTTCCATCTAAACTAAATGGAACCATACAGTATATATTGTTCTGACTGGCTTATTTTACTCATAATTTTGAAAATCATCCATATTTTTGTGTAGATTTCCCACATTTTGTTTTTCCAATCACCTGTTCATGGACATTTGGGTAGTTTCCAGTTTGGGGCTTATAAAGTGTCTCTGAAGCTGTCATTTACAGGACTTTGTATGCATGTATGTTTTCGTTTCTCTTGTATAAATATCTAAAAGTGGAATGAGTCATACAGTAGGCAATGTTTAACTTTTTAAGAACTGCCTTCCAAAGTGTCTACCATTTTCATTCCTAGCAGCAATGTAGGAGACTTGCTCCATATCCTTACCATATCTTGGTATTGTCAGCTTTTAATTTTATTCGTTCTAATAGTTGTGTTGTCGTATCTCACTATGCCTTTAATATGCATTTCTCTGATGATATTATGTTGAATATCTTTTCATGTGCTAATTGATCACTCATATATCTTTGCAAAGTGTTCAAATCTTTTGCCCATGTTTTATTGGGTTGTTTTTATTCTTACTGAATTGAAGAGTTCTTTATATAGTCTTTTTTTTTTTTTTAACGTTTATTTACTTTTGAGACATAGAGACAGAGCATGAGCAGGGGAAGGGCAAAGAGAGAGGGAGACACAGAATCCGAAACAGGCTCCAGACTCTGAGCCGTCAGCACAGAGCCCGACGCGGGGCTCGAACTCATAGACCGCAAGATCGTGACCTGAGCCGAAGTCGGCCACTTAACCGACTGAGCCACCCAGGCGCCCCTATATAGTCTTAATACAAATCTTTTGGTATTTATATGTATTGGGATATATGTATGGCAATTGTGGCTTGTGTTGTTTTTCTACTGCTGTCTTTTGAACATCCAAAGTTTTCAATTTTTGTAAAGTCCAATTTATTAATTTGTCTTGTTTGGTGGTTTTTTTGTGTCATACCTTAGAAATTCTTGCTAGCCCTAAGTCACAAAAATGTTCTTCTGTGTTTTTCCCTATAGTTTTAGCTTTTACATTTACATGAGATAAATATTGTGTCTTCTGTGAGGTAAAAATAGATTTTGGTCCTCCCCCACCCCCCACCAATTTGGATATACAGCTGCTTCAGTATCTTTTTTTGAAAAGACTGCCCATTAGAGTGCCTTGTTGGTAGCTTTGTACCAAAAGCAGTTGATCATATCTACATGGGTCTAGTTCTGATTCTATTCCATCTATCTATATATCCTTTCATCAGTACTAGTCTTAATTACTGTCGCTTTCTAGTAACTTTTGATATCAGATGGTTCAACTTGTAAAATCATTTAACTATTTAAATCCATTTGCATTCCCAAATAAATTTTAGAATGAAGTTGAGAATTTCTACCCAAAAAGCCTGCTAGGATTTTGGTTGGGATTATGTGGAATCTATACATCAATTTGGGAGGAACTAATATCCTAATTAATGTCATTTGAGTTTTTTAGTTCATGAGTATGGTGTATTTAGCCATTTATTAATTAATCTTTTTAAAATTCTATTAGCAATGTTTTGTAGTGTCCAGTGTAGTGGCTATATGTATTTTTTTCTGTGTCATATGGTAATTTTTAGTGCTACTATAAATAGAATTCTTAAAAATTCCATTTTCCAGCTGTTGCTAGTATGCAGGAATGTAAATTGATATTTATATCAATTTTCTATTTTATGATCTTGCTAGATTTATTTAGTAGTTGTTCTAGTAGTTGTTTGTAGGTTTCTGAGGATTTTCTGCATAGACCATCATGTTATCTGCAAATACAGTTTTTTCTTCCTTTCTGATCTTACAGCCTCTTTTTCCTGACTTGCTGCAATAGCAAGGACCTCCTCTATAATGTTGAATAGAATTGCTGAGAGTAGATATACTTGGATTATTCTCAATCTTAAGAGAAACCTATTCAGTCTTTCACCATTAAGTTCATGTTTCTTAGACGCCCTTTAACTTAGTTTGAGGAAGTTATATTCCTGGTTTGCTAAGAATTTTTATAATATGTAGATGTTAAATTTAGTCAAATACTCTTTCTACATCTGTTGAAATGATCATATGATTTTCCACCGTTAATCTATTAATGTGGTGAATTACATTGGTTTTCACGTATTAAGCCAACCTTGCATTCCTGGGATAAACTCTGAGTGGTAATGATTATGCTTCATATTTTCCTGGATTTGACCTGCAGTAATTTTATTAAAAGTTTTTACATTTATGTTCATTACTACATTGGCTTTACAAACCATAATAGGAATTTTGGTTTTATTATAAATATGGTGAGAATCCATTGGAAAATCTTGAGCAGAAAAGGTGATAGGGAATGGAAAGAAGGTGCCAAATTAAGGCTTGTGGCAGGTTAATAAAATCAAGCAATTTGATACAAAATTACTTTTATGCGAAGGCATTTTAGCTTTCGGATCAACTAAAATTTTACATTTGGTTGAAGTATATCACATAGAAAACTACTGTCAAGACGACATTTTTTTAGGCTACAAAAATTTAGCTATAGTTGCATTGTACAACCTAAGGCAGCTAACAGTACCTGATGTGTCTTTTGGGTCTGGGGATATTATAGAGGTTTTTTGTTTTTTCTTTAATTTTGTTTTTAACGTTTATTATTTTTGAGAAACATAGAGACAGAGTATGAGCAGGGGAAGGACAGAGAGAGGGAGATACAGAATCTGAAGCAGGCTCCAGGCTTTGAGCCATCAGCACAGAGCCTGACGCGGGGCTCAAACTCACAGACCATGAGATCATGACCTGAGTTGAAGTCGGCCACTTAATCAACTGAGCCACCCAGGTGCCCCTCTTATAGAGGTTTTTTTAGCCACATTAACATTACAAAATTGGCTTTTTAAAGATAATGCTTGAATGCAGGATAACCTAAGGCAAGAAAGAAAGGGTGTTTGGAGACCATAATATTAATATAAATATAAGATGATAGTGATTTTAGATTAACTTGTTTGTTTGTTTTTTAATTTTTTTAATGTTTATTTATTTCTGAGACAGAGAGAGACAGAGCATGAGTGGGGAAGGGGCAGAGAGAGAGGGAGACACAGAATCCGAAGGAGGCTCCAGGCTCCGAGCTGTCAGCACAGAGCCCGACGCGGGGCTCGAACTCACGGACCGTGAGATCATGACCTGAGCCGAAGTCGGATGCCCAACTGACTGAGCCACCCAGGCGCCCCTAGATTAACTTGTTTTTAATTTAAAATACTTAATCAGTTCTCTTAAATTCTATTCCTTATAATCTCATACTTTTTTTTAGACTGCATCTTACAGCTGTCAAATGTCTGAACTTAAGTATTTTATTCACCAGTTTTTATTTCAGAAGTTCCCTTCTAATGAACAGATACAAAAGACATTTGTTTTCTTGATATCTTTTAGATTGGGAGTATGCATTTAAAAACAATGAATTTTCATCAAAGCAAGTTATTTATGAAGAATCATCCAAAGTACTGACAATGGGAAGAAGCCATCTTAGTTATAGCCTTGACTGTCCCAGTTTGAGAGAAGACTGCGGATGTGAGGACTGGTTTAAGAACAAGTTAGGCGGTCAGGAGGTACATTCTAGACAACTGATCACCACTCATAAAGAAATCCTCACTGAAGATCAAAGTAATGAATATACTAAATCTTGGCAAACTTTCCATCAGGATACAATATTTGATATAAAACAGAATTTTCCCACCAAAGAAAGGGTACATAAGCATGTGCCACAAAAGAGAAGCTACCGAAAAAAATCTGTTGAAATGAAACATAAGAAAGTCTATGTACAAAAGAAACTTCTGAAATGTAATGAATGTGAGAAAGTTTTCAACCAGAGCTCATCTCTTACTCTTCATCAGAGAATTCATACTGGAGAGAAACCCTATGCATGTGTTGAATGTGGGAAAACCTTCAGCCAGAGTGCAAACCTAGCTCAACATAAGAGAATACATACTGGGGAGAAACCCTATGAATGTAAAGAATGTAGGAAAGCCTTCAGCCAGAATGCACACCTTGCTCAACATCAGAGAGTTCATACTGGAGAGAGACCTTATCAATGCAAAGAATGTAAAAAAGCCTTCAGCCAGATTGCACACCTGGCTCAACATCAGAGAGTTCATACTGGAGAGAGACCTTTCGAATGTATTGAATGTGGAAAGGCCTTCAGTAATGGTTCATTTCTTGCCCAGCATCAGAGAATTCATACAGGAGAGAAACCTTATGTATGTAATGTGTGCGGAAAAGCCTTTAGCCATCGCGGATACCTAATAGTACATCAGAGAATTCATACCGGAGAGAGACCTTATGAATGTAAGGAATGTAGGAAAGCTTTCAGCCAATATGCACACCTTGCTCAACATCAGAGAGTTCATACTGGAGAAAAACCTTTTGAATGTAAAGTATGCAGGAAAGCCTTCAGTCAGATTGCATACCTTGATCAGCATCAGAGGGTTCATACTGGAGAGAAACCCTATGAGTGTATTGAATGTGGGAAGGCCTTTAGCAATAGCTCATCACTTGCACAACATCAGAGAAGTCATACTGGAGAAAAACCTTATATGTGCAAGGAATGTAGGAAAACATTTAGCCAGAATGCAGGCCTTGCTCAACATAAGCGAATTCATACCGGAGAGAAACCTTATGAATGTAACATTTGTGGGAAAGCCTTTAGCTACAGTGGATCTCTTACTCTCCATCAAAGAATTCATACAGGAGAAAGACCCTATGAATGTAAAGATTGCAGAAAATCTTTCAGGCAGCGTGCCCATCTTGCCCAGCATGAGAGAATTCATACCATGGAGTCATTCTTGACTCCTTCCTCTCCCTCACCCTCTATGTCTAGTCAGTTGCCAAGACCTGTAGGTTTTATCTCCTAAATATGCCTTGAATCAGACTCCTTTAATCCATTTCCATTCCATTATCTTTGCCCAATACACAGTAATCTATTTCATATGGACTATGGAAATAGCTTTCTGATTGGTGTCCCTGTATTTACCATTTCCTTTGTCAGTTGCCTACATTGCTGTCAAACTTGTATTTTAAAAGTTTGATGATAGCACTTCTTCATCGGTACCCTTCATTGGTATCCCATAGTTCTTAGGTTAAAGCACACATTCCTCAAAATAGCCTAAAAGACTCTCTGCCCCTGATACCTTGTTCCATTATACTTCCCAAAGCACTATATTTCGTGTCAAAATCCACCTAATTATTTGGATAATTAAGAACTCCTATTCCAGCATCAAACAGATCTGGGTTCTAATCCTTGCTCTTCCACTTTCTAGCCCTCTAGTTTTAGAGAAACATTTTGTCCTTTGTAAGGTTCAGTCTTACTTATGAGAATAATTATGGTACTACCTCAGAAGTTGATGGGAGGATTAAATGAGAGAATGCGTGTAAATTGCTCCGAGTGCCTAGCATAATATAATCACTTAATAAACATTACTGTAAAATGAAGAGATACTGTGGTATACAAAGAAGACCTGATCATCTTAGCAAGGATCATCTAAGAACAGCAGCAGTTCAATACTTAAGAGATTATAAATATTTTTTATTAGGAGGAGTAGTCATTGTTCTAAAGTGGTTGATAACGGCATCTAATACAGTAGCACTGGTGTTAAAGTCCACATGATGATATAGAGTAAGATTTGATTTTGTTAAGAAAAACTTCATTAAATATCAGCAGTTCTAAGAAGCCAGATTTTAAAAATCACTAGTAATAAGTAGGCTTACTAAGGTATAATCAACATTTACATTTAGGCAAAAGCAAAATAGATATTTTTTTAAAAAACAAAAAGATCCATAACCAAAGAAGAATTAGAAAATAAAATGGAAGTTTGATTCCTCTCCTAATTCCAGGTGGTTGAATTATATTAAATCTATGTCATTTAAAACTGAAAAGGTTAAGCTAGCTCTCTAAGTTATAATTCCAAAACTAGAGGGGAAAAGAAAACTGTAGATCGGTACTCATAAACTGGCCGCCCACAAACATACTTGATTTGGTAGTTATCAAGTTTAAAATGAATACCAAATAAGAAAAAAAAATCTAATACCTTTATATGGGCATGTTTTCCAGTTCTTCACAGTTCAAACCACTCCTTCCTTTACAGCTGACTTATTTTACACTTCATATTACTTCCTAACTCCTGGGGGCTTTGAGTATGCAATCAATTCAGAACCAACTCACAGAGGCATACGGGTACACAGCAAAGGGATGAAAAGGAAGACTTGAACAGACACGTTATCCTTCTGCAGGGGGAAGACCATTCTAGAGATGTTAGAGGCCCAAAATTACTTACAGATTCCTTCTACCAAACGAAATCCTAAGAATATTTTAAGGCTTGAAACACTGCATGCGAAGATACATATACATTCATATGGGTAAACACATAAGTATATAAAGGTAATATGTCAGGGGCTTAACAGTATTGTAACATTGATTCTCCTCTCTACAAAACCAATTCCCTCATCCTTTTACCCAAATGTGAAAGTTATTAGAGGATATTGGAATTTGTAATCACAGAGTGAAAACAATCTTCCTAAACAAGACATCAGCTCCAGAAGCCATAAACAGACAGATTCCAGGTTTTACTGCATAAGAACTTTATTAAGCTTTTATATAGTCAAAGACAGTATAAACACAAAGCTTTTAATACCAGTATTTTAGATATTACAACATATATGAAATTCATATCCTTAACATAAAAGCGCTTCTACCGATCACTTAGAAAATGACACTACACCCATGAGCAAAGGATATAAAGAAGGAACAGGTAACTGGTAAGTGACAGAATCTCACTAGAATAAGAAGAAAGACAAGTTAAACTATCCATTTGTCAAGATCAGACTGATTTAAAAAAATCTGCATTGCAAAAGCACAGAAGAGATACTTCTATGCACTGATGTGAGGGAGTATGAATTTGTACAGATTTTCTGACAGGTAACTTGGCAATATCAGAATAAATTTTGTTTACAAATTTACCTTATTTCCTTACCCATTAAACAGATAAAACAATGTAAAAGATACCAAACAAAAAAAGAAGACAGGGTCATGAGTGGATGAGAGTTGAATAATAGACGAAAGGGAAGAAAGTGTTCGTTCATGATATGTAGCAGAGGTGGCTGCTGTCTGAAGTGTGTGAATGTCAGGGATGCCAGTAATAGAAGCCACTCTACCAAATGCTGTTTGTACAGAGCATCCCTAGACAAGTTCGGGCTTCAAGCTGGCTTGTGTATAGAGGCTGGGGGTAATAAGAAACAATGACAAAACTGTTCAATGCTTTTCTATGTGGCACAGCTTCCTCACTTCACCCTCTCTTCTGTAAGTAAATTGAATAGGATTCTTACTTCACACAATCCACAAAAATGGGTTCCAGTTAAATAAAAACTAAAATTAGTAAGCATTATAAGAAAATATAGTAGGTATCATATGGTATTGGACATATCTTTCAAAAAATGCTTTTGAACAAAATTTAAAACAAGCAACAGAAACGAAGAAATTATTTGTAGTAACATACAAAGGGAAAGATGTAAGGACACCTATAAATAAGAGCACTAAGCAAGTATAAAAATGGACAAAGTATAAGAATAGGAAAATCATAGAAGAAATGATGAGTCCCTGCTTAACCTCACTTAGTACTGAGATAACTAATTTTTTTAAATTTTTTCTAACGTTTATTTATTTTTGAGAGACAGAGCCTGAGCAGGGAAGGGCAGAGAGGCAAACACAGAATCCGAAGCAGGCTTCAGGCTCTGAGCCGTCAGCACAGAGCCTGATGTGGGGCTCGAACTCACAGACCGTAAGATCGTGATCTGAGCCGAAGTCGGCCGCTTAACCAACTGAGCCACCCAGGCGCCCCTGAGATAACAAATTTAAATAGTTTCATATCAAAGTGTGGCAGCTGTATGGAGAAATGAGTACTTCTTATTGCCACTTTGGAGGCAGTGAAGTTCTTAAAATCTTCACTGTAGTCCCTTTGGAGGGCAATATGGTTAGTACCTGAAACACTGGAAACAATTGAAATTTCCATGGGACTTGACTGGAAATACTAGCAGCAGTTTGAAAGAATGGACCAATTACACAGACATGGATGGATCTGTCCAAAGGACACTGAAGCAGCAAATTTTGCAGATTTGCTCATTATATATTTTAAAAACATTTGTAATACATTTAAATAAGTATGCAAATATTTGGAAAAGGTTCTGGAGAGACACACCCAACTGGTAAGTGTTCCTTCTAGGGAGGAGACTGAGATTGGATATTCTGGTCAAGAGATTTTTGTGTTATCTGTATGTAGTATTTGAAGTTTTGAACAACAATATAGTAAGAAACTTAAATTGTGAAAAAGTGAAATTAGCATGAGAGTTGGTAGGTAAGTTAAAACCTTTTTGGAATTGGGAGAATAGCTCATCAACTTGCCAGCCCTTTCCAAGCATACACAGATCCCGGTAATCCTTCCCATCCAGGAATCTCTATAAAAGTAATCTCTATACCCAGCGTGGGACTCCAACTTACAACCCTGAGTTCAAGAGTTGCATGTTCTACCAAATGAGCCAGCCAGATGCCCCAACACATATTCCTAAATGTTGAACGGACAGTTAAAGATCATAACACATGAAAACTATCAGCATAATAAGGACCAAGAGACCGAACTAAACCTACAGTGGGGAAACTGATATAATAACAGAAGAAAACAAAATTTATATTAGATTTGAACAGATTTGAAATATGGGAATCTCTAAAAAAAATTAGATAATATTGTATATGAAAAAAGAAGATCCATTTGACTGATATGAGGAAGAAACTCCTTTAAGTGCATACTGGGATCGTAACATTGGACCTATAGAGGAGGAAATGTAATCTTCACACACTGCTTGGCTCCAACTCTTCAGAGAATATTTACGCATTGGTAATGATCGAGTGCTATTTTCTTTCCAACTTTACAATATATAGACAAATCACTTAAGTCTGTCTCTGCATGTATATAGACCTATTTGTTGTCTACTTAATAATGTAAAAGGCAAAATGCAGCTGACAGATTGGACGGTGGGAGGTTGACAGCAATAATTAAAGATTGAAGAAGCAAGGATGAGGGGCAATATTCTCAGAGGGGATTCAAAAGATCTAAGGATGACAGAATGAGAAATACAGGTTACCTGTACTTCAAGGTAAAATACAACAGAGGAGCTAACTCACTTGGTGGGGATGAGTTAAACTCTTATCTTTTGTAAGAAATATTACTAAAGTCTATAAAGTTGATAAATAGGGAAGGAGCAATTTAGAATTTAGGATTCTGACAGAAACCTGATTCCAATTAGCTTAGAAAAAGGAATTTTTTAGTACCCGAAATTGAAAGGTATAGTGTGTATATGGTGCAGCTTCAGGCAGTTACTCAGACTCATCAGAGATTAGTTGTTTCATTCTCTGGCAGGCTCTCTCTTCGTGGGGGAAAAAATGGCACCTTCGTATTAGACTTAAAAGGTCCTTAGAGTTTTTAATTTCAAAAGGAAAATGATCTTCTTTCTCTTAGCCTCCATGTCAAACAGAGAAGAAAAATAGAATTTGTTCTAATATAGGTTATGTGCCCACTCTGGACCAATCACTAGGTCCATGGTATTGGGTACTCTGGCCAGTCTGGGTCAAGGACACATGTCTCTGGTAGCGGGACTGGATCACTGGGTTGACCAGTTCACAAAATTCCCACGGTGGGGACACAGTGGAGGGAGATTGAGAATCATTTCCCATAAAGAAAAAATTTGACCTGACAAGGAAGGACATTTACTCAATCACTAAAAGTGTGAGAATATTCCAGCCTTTTGCTGCAGAGTGTTTGATGAGGTGGTGCTGCCTCAGACTATGTATCAAGGGTTGTTAAATTTCCAGGGTGAAGCGGACTCAGTACATTGTAGCTTATAATTTAGATATCTTGCCAGTAATCTTAAAATGGCTACATGCTAGACAAGGCAACCTCAACAGCAAGAGATCAGGACTTGGGTGAGTAGTGGTTGAGCCTCATTTCCTGGACCATTCATGCCAGAAGACTTAAGGCGAGTTCCTTTTGGAGCCCTCCAAAGAAGGCTTCCTTCACAGGTGTCAGAGACAACCAACAGAAAGTGAAGCTGTTTATATAAAGGACAGCAGACCTGATCTACAAAGAGGGTTGCCTTCAAGTAAATAAACTTCATAATCTCCCCGCTCCCTCCCCCACCTCAACCCTTCCACTGTGTCTATAGTAGTGGTCAAGTACATACCCTTAAGGAGGCAAATTCATACTTACTTATGAGGAGATGCTAAATGTATTTACTAACTTCTGAATATAAAGAGGTGGAACCAAGATGTGTCTATCCATTTCTCCTGAAACCAAATTAAAGCAACAAGAATAACATATATGGGAGCTCCATCTTTGATGAAGTGAAGAAATATCTACAATTCTGAGCCTCAAAATCCATTAAGTAAATGCTGCTAAATGTGGTAAAAGAATCCTGAGAGGAAACTGATGCTGTATCAAAGGGTATAAAATTCTTCCACAGCAATGTCCTATTGGAAGGGTAAAAGGTGTCTTGATTAGAACCACAGTGTTGTTTCAAAAAGTCTGACTTTAGAAGCCTCCCTAAATGGTTTACAGTTGCAGAGTGGCAGGGTGAGTAGCTGAAGGGTTCAAGGAGGAAACACTTGGGTTTTGAAAAGTTAACCTCTCATATGACAGAGGGGAGAAACTGCCAATGATACGCAGGGCTGTAAGGTAAAGAAAGGCTAAGTTCTTACTACTCAAAGTGTGAGCTATGGACCAACAGCATCGCTTGATAATTTCTCAGGATTCCAGAATATTGGGCCCTAATCCAGGCCTAGTGATTCAGAATCTACAGCGCTGCAAGATCTCCAGGTGATCTGAATACACAGTAATCACTGGGCTAAAAGAAATTTCCTGCTAATCTGGAGCACTACCCTCAGAAAAACAGCTAGATCAGGAAGGGCTCTATTAATTTTTTTTTTTAATTTTTAATGTCTATTTTTGAGAGAGATAGAGCATGGGCGGGGGAGGGGCAGACAGAGGGAGACACAGAATCTGAAGCAGGCTCCAGGCTCTGAGCTGTCAGCACAGAGCCCGACATGGGGCTCAAACTCACGGACTGTGAGATCATGACCTGAACTGAAGTCAGACACTCAACCAACCGGGCCACCCAGGGCTCCATTCAGAAATTTAAAAGTCTTTCAGAGACCCTATGGAATAGCAGATTCAGACTTAACAGAACTTACTTCCTTCTAACAAAACTGAGTGAAATGACAAAAGAAAAATGCCACCCCCATTGAAAAGTGAAAGGCATCCGAGTAGCTAGGCTAGCTAAGCTCTTGAATTCAGCTCAGGTCATGATCTCAGTTGTGAGATCAAGTCCACACTGGGCTCTGTGTTGGGCCTGGAGCCTGCTTAAGATCTTTTCTCGCCCTCTGCCCCTCCCCCACTCACACTTTTTCTCAAAATAAATCGATTCTACCCCACATCCCACACTATGAAAACTTGCCACACTAAATGAACATGCCAGGATCTCTGGCACCCTCTGCCCTCTGCTAAGACTGGCATAATGGAGAAAAAGTAGGTAGAAGAAATCCTGAAAAACTACCAGTATATCCCAACTTGCTGGGCAAGATGGAGGCGGCGCTGAATATCGGCACATAAAAATTCATCCAAGAATCCTTCATTCTAGACAGATGGTAGTTTGAACAGCAAGGGCAAATTAAAGCTCTATTAGAACTTGGCCTATCGTTTTGATCCAGGAACTTCTTCAAAACACTGGTGAAAATTTTCAAAAGCATACATACAAGAATGTTAATTGCAATTTTTTTTTTTAAATCCTACATCCATAGTGATCCTGTTCTTGCTAAATGTGAATTTATGATATAAACTTTCAGTGAAGATGGAATTATGGGGAAAGGGGGCAGATAATTTACCAGCTAATCTGAAACACTAAAAACACATGAAACCTTGGTATCCAAGACACTGGACATCAGGCAATGAAACAGAGATCCCTGAAAAATGGGAAACAAATGAGGTGAGTAGTACTATGATTTCCCCCAAATGACTGGATGGAGAGTTTCCAGGTGATGGTCTCCCTGAGTCGAGGACATGGATCTGGGAGTCAGGGAGATTGATTGAGGTGGCTAGAGTTCTCGGGATGAAGTGCCTGAGAGCTCTTAGAGGGGAAAAAAACCTAGACATCAGAATCTTTTGGGTAAAAACTCTATAGTTTTTACCTGAACGCAGATGAGAGCATGCATGTGAGAAAATCACCTGAATTACCTGGGGAAAGAAGTGATAGAATTACAAGAAATGGACAAATCTAAAATTTTAAGAGATTCTAACACACATCTGTCATAAGAACAAGGAGACAGAAAATCAGTAAGGATACTTGAAGACCTGAACTATACTATTGAGCTAACTTAACCTAACTGACATTTTAAAAACCCTCTACCCAAGAACAGAATACAAATTATTTTGTTGCACCCAGAATATTTACCAAAATAGATCATATTCCAGGCTTTAAAACATAGCTAAATAAACTTAAAAGAGTTCAAGTCATACAAAGTATGTTTTCTGACCAGAAGGGATTAAATTAGAAGTCAGTAACACAAAGATACTTGAAAAATCTCCCAAGTATTTGGACCTAAGTAGTAACCCATGGGTCAAAAGAGAAATCAAAAGGGAAAAAAATGAAGTATTTAAAACTGAATGAAACTTTATAATACAGCATCCCAAAATGTGTGGGATATAGCTAACACAGTGCTTAGAAGGAAATATAGTACTAAGTTACAATTAGTACTGTTAGTACCAATTATAAAATTTTGAAAGCTCTCAGTGACTTCAATTTCCACTTTAACAAATTAGAAAATGAACAATGAAATACAAAGTTAGCGTAAGAATGGAAATAAAAGAAATTAATAAAACAGGAAACAAGCAGATCAATAAAATCAATAATCTTCAGACTGACTACTAGAAAGTGAAAATACACAAGCTACCAATATCTGGAACAGCAGAGATGACATCACCACAAATTCTACAGTTCTGAAATGGTTAAAAGAATGATGTGGTCTTTATGGAAATAATTTGAAAACTTAGATGTAATGGGAACTTTTCTTGAAAGAAACAATCAAAAGTATTCTCAAGAAGAAACAAACAATGTAAACAAGTCTGTTATATAAAAAATTGTAATTTAAGCCTTCCAAATATTTTCAGATATCTTACTCTTCTTGCTGGCTTAGTTCTGCTATGGTCAGGGAATATACTTTATACAACCAGTTGTTTAAAACTTAAGATTTGTTTTATGGTCTCCGTAAAATGCTTCCATGTGTACTTGAATGTATTCTCTTGTGGAGTGTTTTATAAATGTTAACTAGTTAACTTGGTCAATTTTGTCGTTCGGGTGTTCTATATCCTGTCTACTTGTTCTATTAATGGCAGAGAGACAATGGTGAAATCTCCAATAATAGTGGATTGATCCATTTACCCTTTCTGTTCTTTTTTCGTTTGTGTAATTTCTACCTCTGTACTTTAGGATTGTTACGTTTACCTGGAAAATTGATCCTTTTTATGTTTCCCTTTATCCCTGATTACATTTGTTGTTCTAATGTCTGCTTCATCTGATTCTAGTATCATGAGTCTAACTTTCTTTTCGTTAGTGTTTGCATGTTCTATCTTTTCCCCCACTTACTTTTAATTATGTACGCCTGTATATTTAAAGTTTCTGCTAGCATATAGTTGGGTCCTGCTTTTCCACTCAGTTTTACAATCTCTTATGTTAACTGGTGTGTTTAGACCATTTGCATTTGCTATAATTTAAAAACTTTATTTGGATTAAAAGCCCATCTTCGGGGCTCACTAATTGTTTCCTTGGCTGTGTCAAGTATACTGATGAACCTGTTGAAAGCAGGTGTTCATCTGTGTTCACCTTGAACATATTATAGTTATTTAAAAATTTGTCTCTCCAACAGCTGTCACTTTGAGTAGTTCTGGAGTGCTTTGTCACTTGGTGGGATGCAAAGTGTAGATTATTCTTGTTTTGTATGCTTTGCAATTCTCCCCCCCCACACCCCCACACCCCCGAGTCAGGAATCGTGTGCACAATACTAAAAACAGGTAAACAGATTTCCTGGAAATGGTCATGTCATTCCTCTGTTAAGTCTTGGTTGGGGTGGGAGGAGGGAAGAATTCATTAATACAGACAGGAATTGGACTAGGTTTAAGTTTCGTTGTTGCTGTGGTTACCCTGAGTTCACCAGAGTCTTCAAACACCACTAGTGATTCCTTAGCTTATCTTCCCAACGGTTTATCTCAACGTTGGGTCACCTTCAGATTTAAGTGTTCCCTGACAATTATGCCTCAGAAAATCCAGTTATACTGAAACATTTTCAATCGTTTATTCACTCAAGATCTCACTAGTACTTAACCATTTCTATGTACCAGTCACTATACTAAATACTGGAATTTGCCACTCCTGTAATACTCTACAACCTTCTGTCACTATCTTGTGCATCTGTTACCTTCTCTCTTTGCCTTCAAGAGCCTTCCAACTCTTGTATGCCTAGTCAGCTTGAGTCCTGTTCTTCCTTTAATATGGTCACTATCTCCAAGTAATCCCTGTTCCATGTCCTCCACTCAGAACAGAGTTCACCATGTCTTTTATACCTGTTTCCACATTTTAATATTCTGTGTTCCCTAGTAAACTCTAAGTGTCTCCAGGCAAGTACAGTGTCTTATTAGTTTATATTATATATATTTGGTTTGTGACCATTGATTTGGAACCAATCTCTACAGCAGGATGGCAGAGGAATTAACAAAGCAGATGTGGAAGGGGAAGAACAGACCTGCCTCTCCATGAGGCTTCTCTGTTAATTTGCCCCAAGTATTGGAGATATTTTATGCTGATTTTACAGTACTATGACAAGTGCACATGGAAAACTAACTGTTCTATTTGCTGTATGTATGCTCACCCTTCACTAATCTGCAGGTTATTTTCTCAGTTGTGGTCAAAGTTAGAGTGACCTAACTCACGTGGTTATACATTTCACAAAGTTATTTTAAGAAGTTATGGGTGTTTTCAAAAATAGCTTTTGCTGAATACTCCAACCATATATAACCCAATGACAAAAAAGAACTCTGATTTTCTTACATACTTTGTATAAAGCAGGAAACAGGGACTGAGAGCTATTATATATGATGATTAGCTGACAGGAAGAGAGACTGGTACATAAATCCAGGGTTTTCTCCCATGTGTTAGTTTGGGCTGACAAAACAAAATACCATAGCCTTGGTGACTAAACGAAAGAAACTCATTTTTCAGTTCTGGAGATCAGGGTGCCATATGGTTGGATGGTAGGGAGGGCTAGCTTCCTTGCTTGCAGACAGCCACCTTCTTGTAGTTATCTTCACATGGCTCAGAGAGCAAGCTCTCTGGCATCCTTTCTTTTAAAGACATTAATCCTATCAGGATGCACCCTCATAAACGCATCTCTCCCTAATTATCTCCCAAAGGTCTCTATCTTTAGAGGTTAGGAATTTGACATGAATTCTGAGAGGACATATTAAAAGAATGGCATCTCATTCTCCACCAGTCACTTACTGCACACCACTGTTCTTACATGAAAATACCACTTGTTTATTCATATAAATATAGACAAATTTCTTTTCATTCAAATAAAACAGTAACAAATAATTTCTCCCTGCTCATAAGTTCCCATTCTTCAGTATATCCTAGTTTCTTTTTTTCCATTAGCCTGTCTCAGACTTGTTAAGGTTTTTCATACCATGAAGATCATATACCTTCATATTCATGGAAACAATGATAATGACTCTACTGATTCACACACATTATGAGTGCTATCTTTATCCACTTGAAGATTCACTCTTTTTTCTCACCAACAATTTTCTGTCAGCTGGAACTAGTACCCTGGTTTGCCCAGGAAATTTCTTCTTCATGATAGTTCTAGTTCTAAGGGAGAAACTTAAACTCCTTCTTCCTGTGACCTTAAATAAGGCTCAAAGCCCTATCCATAAAAATGGACTTTGTGGTTCCATTTTGTTGTATGTGACTAATGAAACAGTTTTTTAAATTAAACTGCAAATAAAATACCAACAATTCTTCTCAAGTGAAGAGTGGTCTTCATTAAAAATGCCTGATCCAATCATCTGAACTTGCTACTTTGAAATTAAGACCTATGGTAAGGTCACTGCCTCAGTTGATTACAAATTGTCTCGTCAAAGTCACCCCAATGACTTTTGCTCTTTGGCTTTCAAAGTGGGACACATCATCAAATGGTCCCATTTTTACAAAATTTAGGCTATAGACAAATGCATTTACCCATGCCTTGGTCTCTGCTACTTTTATAGCCTCATTCTACACTTTCACACATTTAAAACAAACTTAGGCTTTTTCTTCAGAATGTGTATTCTGATGTCGAATCAGGGATGAACTCCGACTATATGCCTTCCCACATTTACTACATTCATACGGTTTCTCTGAAGAATGACTTCTCTGATGCCGAATAAGATCTGAGCCACTACTAAAAGCCTTCCCACATTCATTACATTCATAGGGTTTCTCTCCAGTATGACTTCTTTCATGTAGAATAAGGGATGTGCGCTGACTGAAGGCCTTCCCACATGTTTTGCACGTATATGGTTTCTCTCCAGTGTGAATTCTTTCATGTTGGGCAAGGTGTGCACTCTGACTGAAGGCCTTCCCACACTGATCACATTCATAGGGTCTATCTTCAGTATGAATTCTCTTATGTCGAGTAAGAGATATTCGGTGACTGAAGGCTTTTCCACATTCCTCACACTGATAGGGTTTTTCTCCAGTATGAATTCTCTGATGTTCAATAAGAAATGACTGACGGCCAAAAACTTTACTACATTTATTGCATTTGAAAGGTTTTTCTTCAGAATGAATGTTCTGATGTATTTTAAGGTTGGCAGTACCAGAAAACATCTTTCCACATTCCTTACATTCAAACAGTTTCTTTTTCCTTGTATGAACTTTCTGATGTTGAATAAGGGATGAATGCCGATTACAGACCTTCTCACATTTACTGCATCTGTATAGTTTCTCTCCATTATGAATTCTTAGATGTAGAATAAGGGTTGAAAGGCGCCTGAAGACCTTGTCACATTTATCACATTTGTAGGGTTTCTTTGATGTGTGAATTCTCTGATGAAGCATAATGGATGAAATCCTATTAAAGGATTTTCCACATTCTCTGCATTTATAAGGATTCTCTAAATGGTGACTTTTCTGCAGTAGACTCTGACTTAAGGTCTTCTCACTTTCATAGGTTTTCTCTCCCGTGTGAATTCTTTTATGTATAACAAGAGCTGATTTCTTACTGAAGCCTCTCCCACATTTATTGCATTTATGTAATTTCTTTTTGCTGTGAATTTTCTTATGAAGTAAAAGCGATGACTTTCGAATGAAGTCTTTCCCACACTTTCCACACTGGTGGATATTCTCAACAAAATGAATTTTCTGGCTCACACTGAGAGTTGGGCACTGCCTCAAGGCCTTCCCGCAGTCAAAAGTTTCCTTTCCATTATGAACCTTCCCGTGTAGAATAAGAGATGTTCTCTGAATGAAGCTTTCTCCACATTTACCACATTCATGGCTTCTCCTTCCATTGTGAATTTTCTGATGAAGAATGAGAGATGAGATCTGTCTGAAAGCTTTTCTACAATTACTGCATTCATAAGGCTTCTCTCTAGTATGAGATTTCTGATGAAGTTTAAGAGATAAAGTTTGACCAAAAGTTTTCCCACAGTCATTACATTTTAAAGATTTCTTTCCTGAATGCACTTTCTTGGGTTTTATTAGGACTGAACTTTTCTTGCAGCCTTTCTTTCCTATGGGAACTTTTTGTGATGCAGAAACTGGTTTCTGATATATGCTTTGCCCAGATTTCTTGCACAAAGATGTTGGTAACTTCTTGGTTTCACATTTAGACCTTGAGTCTGAAAGACATCAAGAAATTCAGTATTTGTTTTCCTATGCTGGAAAAATGAAGCTTCTGAGCATTCATTATCAATGATAATATCAATCATTATCAAACATAATAATAGTGATAATAACCAAAACAATAAATTTGTTGTATCCTACTGTAATTTTAAAACGCTTTATAGAAATGTCTAATAATTACAAATTGGGAAAGCTTGCAATTTGAAATTAATAAATGAAAGTTTTACTTGTAGGATAAATTTATACCATATACCATATTAAACTCCATAGATTATTCATTAGACGAATGTACGTTTATTACATGAAATATCCAAAAAAGGCAGAAGGTAAACTACAGATAGAAAGTAAATTAGTAGTTGCTTGGGGCTCCTGGAAGTGGGACTAAGGATTAATTGTAAATGGACACGAAGAATTTTATTACGGTGATAAAAATATCCTAAAACTAGATTATGGTGATGGCTATACAAGTTGTTAAATTTATTAAAAACCACTGAATTATACACTCAAAATGAATAGATTTTATAATATGTAAATTGTGTCTCAATGAAGTTGTAAATTTTTAAGATGTATTCTTAAGATCCAATCTTAAAAAGAAAAAAATAAAATAAACACTGGAATTCTGGTTTGTGGTTCTTCATGTAAGAAGCTTGGAAAGCACAACTTCATCCTAACAAGTGAAAAGCTAAATACATGTAAAACCAACAGCTTTTCTTGGATCTGTAAGAGAAGGGAGAGTACAAACTGCTGCCTCCAACTTTAGCTGCCTCTAACCATCCTGTCCCTCCTATAAGAAGATCGGGTTTGAGGCTGCGGGGAATGAAGGGGGAAGGGAGGGGTGCATCACTGAGAAACTTGAGACTTCATACTCCAGAGGCAAAGGCTCCCTAAAAGTCTGAGCCCTAATCCTAGGATCAGAGAATGCTTCCCACCCAACACACCTCACCCATCATACATCATCACTAAAGGGCTGTTTACAATAGTTCCTTTTACCTGGTACATCACCTCTGGCAATTAAGAAAAAATTACAAGGCATACCAAAAGGCGAAAAACACAGTTTGAAGAGAAAAGAGCAAGCATCAAAACCAGACTAATTTGGCAGGGATGCTGGAATTCTCAGGCCACAAATTTAAAACTGATTAATATGTTAAGGGCTCTAATAGATAAAGTATACAGCGTATTAGAACAGGTGGGCAATGTAAGCAAAGAGATGGAAATTCTCAGAATAGAAAAAAAATGTTAGAGATCAAAAACACTGTAACAAAAATAAAAAATGACTTGGATGGAATTCGACACAGCTGAAGAAAGATCTGAGGGCTAAAGGATTTATCAATAGAATCCTTAAAAATCAGGGTCTTCTGGGTAGCTCAGTTGGTTCAGCATCAAACCCTTAATTTTGGCTCAGGTTATGATCTCACGGTTTGAGTCTGAGCCCTGTGTCAGGCTCTACACTGACGGTGCGGAGCCTGCTTGGGATCCTCTCTCTCCCTCTCTGCCCCTACCCTGCTCCTGTTCACGTGCTCCATCGCTCTCTAAATAAAAAATAAACTTAAAAAAATAGTAATTCTTAAAAATCGGAAAGCAAAGTAAATACTGAAAAAAAGAGAACAGAATATCCAAAGACTGTGGGACAACTACAAAAGAAGTAACAATGAGAATACTAAAAGAAAAAAGAAAGAAAGAAAGGAAAAGCAATGAAGAAACAATAAGTGAAGGCAAAACAAAAAAACAAAAAAACATTTAATTTTTTCTTTTTATTTTTTAATGTTATTTATTTTTTTGAAAGCGAGAGAGACAGAGCACAAACGGGGGCAGAGCAGAGAGAGAGGGAGACACAGAATCTGAAGCAGGCTCCAGGCTCTGAGCCGTCAGCACAAAGCCTGGCGTGGGGCTTGAACTCACAGACCGTGAGATCATGACCTGAGCTGAAGTCGGACGCTGAACCGACTGAGCCACCCAGGTGCCCCAAAACCTTTTTAATTTTAAAGCTTATTTTGAGAGACAGAGAGAGAATCCCAAGCAGGCTCTGTGCTGTCAGCCTGGAGCCCGATCTCACAAAATGTGAGATCATGACCTGAGCTGACACCAAGAGTCAGACACCCAACCGAACGAACCACCCAGGCACCCCGATTTTTCTTATTCTTAATTGTCCTAACAGAAACAGTTTATTCAAATAGCATCAATGTAGTCAATTATGTATGCTCATGTTTTTATTTTATGTATATAACATGTAACATATACATGCTTATTACTTATGTAGATTTATATATAAGTGAAACGAATGACAACGATACAGATGATGGAAGGAAGGTATTAGCATTATTTTGTTATTATAAGGCACTTACAGTACCCATGAAGTGGTATACTATTACCTGAAAGTGGACTTGTACTATTGTAAAAGTATACTATAAACTCTAAGGCCACAACTTAAAAACAAGTATAACTGGTAACACTAGAATCATAGGAAATGCTTGTTTAAAAACACAAAAGACAGGGGGCACCTAGGTGGCTCAGTCGGTTAAGCATCTGACTTCGGCTCAGGTCATGCTCTCACAGTTCATGAGTTCAAGTCCCATGTTGGGCTCTATGCTCACAGCCCAGAGCCTGGAACCTATTTCAGATTCTGTGTCTCCCTCTCTCTCTGCCCCTCCCTCGCTCACAGTCTGTCTCTCTCTCAAAGATAAACATATATTAAAAAAAATTTTTTTTTTTAACACAACAGGCAGGAGTACCTGGCTGTCTCAGTTAGTGGAGTATGCAACTCTTGTTCTCAGGGACAAGAGAACCTGACATTAGGTGTGTAGCCTACTTAAAAATAAATAGGGGCGCCTGGGTGGCTCACTCGGTTGAGTGTCAGACTTCGGCTCAGGTCATGATCTTGTGGTCTGTGAGTTCGAGCCCTGCGTCGGGCTCTGTGCTGACAGCTCAGAGCCTGGAGCCTGCTTCAGATTCTGTGTCTCCCTCTCTCTCTGCCTCTCCCCACTCATGCTCTGTCTCTCTCTGTCTCAAAAATAAATAAACATTAAAAAAATAAATAAATAAATAAATAAAAAATAAAGTAAAACCACAACAGGCAGAAAAAGAGTAGATAACAAAAGCAGAAACAAAGAATAAAGACAACTAAAAATATTTATTATGTATATAAATAGATACCAATTCAAATATGTCAGTAATCACTTTGAATGTCAATAGTCTAATTCCTGTACCAATTAAAAGAGATTGTCAGAGTGAATTAAAAAACATGGCCCAACTGTGTGTTGTCTATAGAAAACCCACTTTAGATATAGATTAGACACAGGCTAAAAGTAAATGAATGGATGGATAAAGAAGATGTGGTATATATATATATATATATACCATGGAGTATTACTCAATCAAAAAGAATGAAATCTTGTCATTTGCAACTACGTGGATGGAACTAGAGGATATTATGCTATGCAAAATAGTCAGAGAAAGAGAAATATCATATGACTTCACTCATATGAGGAATTTAAGATACTAAACAGATGAACATAAGGGAAGGAAAGCAAAAATAATACAAAAACAGGGAAGGGACAAAACATAACAGACTCTTAAATACAGAGAACAAACAGAGGGTTACCAGAGAGGTTGTGGGAGGGGGGATAGGCTAACTGGGTAGGGGCATTTAAGGAATCTACTCCTGAAAACACTTGTACTATATGCCAATTAACTTGGATGCAAATTAATTAATTTAAAAAATTAAATGGAGAGAAATATACCATGCCAACACTAATCAAAAGTAAGCAGCAGTAGCTATATTAATCCTGGACAGAGCAAACTTAAAAGCTCAGAAAGTTATCATGGATAAAGAGGGGCATTACATAATGACATAATCAATTCTTCAGAAGACATAACAATTCTTAATGTGTATATGCCTAACAACAGAGCATCAAACTACAATGGACAAAAACTGATAAAACTGCAAGGAGAAATATATGAATCCACTATCATAGTTGAAACACTTCAGTTCAACATCCTTCTCTCATAAATGAACAGATCAAACAAGCAGAAAATCAGTGGAACTCAACCACACCATTATTCAACTGGATATAACTGACATCTAGAGACCACTTCATTCAATGATAGTAGAAGTCACATCATTCCCAAGCTTACACAGAACATTCACCAAGACGGACCACATTCTAGGCCTTAAAACACACCTTAACAATGAATAGAAATCATGCAATGCTCTCAGACCACAATGAAATTAAACTAGAAATCATTAACAGAAAGATCAGTGGAAAATCCCTAAATACTTGGAGATTAAATAATACATTTTTCAATAACACATGAGGGGTGCATAGATGGCTCAGTCAGTTAAGCGTCAGACTCTTGATTTTGGTTCAGGTCATTATCTCACGGTTAGTGAGATAGAGCCCTCCATGAGGCTCTGTGCTGACAAAGCAGAACCTGCTTGGGACACTCTCTCCCCCACCTCTCTCTGCCACTTCCCTGTTCATACACATACTTTGTCAAATTAAAAAAAAAAAAAATAGAAAAATAAAACATGAAATCTCAAAAGAAATTTTTAAATATTTTGAACTAAATGAAAACAAACACAACTTACCAAAATTTGTGTGACGCAACGAAACTAGTGCTTATCCTAGGGAAATTTACACCACTATATAGCATATTAGAAAAAAACCAAAGATCTAAATGAGAGGCACCTGGGTGGCTCAGTTGGTTCAGCATCCAAATCTTGATTTTGGTTCAAGTCACAAAGTTCATGGGATCAAGCCCTGCATCAGGCTCTGTACTGATGGTGCGGAGCCTGCTTGGAATTCTCTCTCCCTCTCTCTCTGCCCCTCCCTTGCTGGCGCACACTCAGTCTCTCAAAAAAATAAACTTAAAAAATAAATACATAATATCAGTAATCTAAGTTTCCTTCTTAGGAAAACAGAAAAAGAGCGAATTAAATCCAAAATAAGCAGAGGAGGAGCACCTGGGTGGCTCAATCGGTTGAGCATCCAACTTTGGCTCAGGTCATGATCTCACAGTTCATGAGTTTGAGCCCCAAATTGGCTCTGTGCTGTCAGTGCAGAGCTCACTTTGGATCCTCTGTCCTCCCCAACTCTCTCTCTCAAAAACAAACATTAAAATAAGCAGAAGAAAACAGTAAGAATTACAGTAAAAATCACTGAAATTGAAAATAAGAAATCAATACAAAAATACAATGAAACCAAAAGCTGGTTAGCTGGTTCTTTGAAAATCACTAAAATTGATGAGCTTCTAGCTAAGCTAAGAAAGAGAGAAAACACAAATTACTAATATCGGAAATGAAAAGGACAGAAATACCTATTTCATGGAAATTAGAAGAATAATAAAGGAAAACTACGAACAACTTCTATGCCCATAAATTTGACAACCTACATGAAAGAGACCATTTTGTGGAAAGGGAACAGTCTTCCAAAAGTCACACAAGAAGTAGTCAGACAATGTGAATAGGTCTCTATCTATTCAAGAAATTGAATCAATAGGGGCACCTGGGTGGCTCAATTGCTTAAGCATCCAACTCTTGGGTTCCACTCAGGTCATGATCTCACAGGAGTTCAAGCCCTGAATCAGGCTCTGTGCTGACAGTGCGAAGCCTGCTAGGGATTCTCTCTCTCTGCATCTCCCACTCTTGCTCTCTCTCAAAATAAACTTAAAAAGAAAAAACAAAAACAAAAAACAAAAAACTCAATCAATAACCTTCCAACAGAAAGACCAGGCCCAGATGCATCTGCTGATGAGTTCTACCAAATATTTAAAGAACTCATACCAATTCCCCATCATCTCTTTCAGAGGACAGAAGCAGAGGAATCAAGTCTACTTTTACCTTAATACCAAAATCAGACAAAGACAACACAAGAAAAGGAAACTACAGACCAGTGTCTCTGATGAATATTAAGGCAAAAATTCTAAACAAAATACTAGCAAACTGAATTTAACAGCGCATTAAAAGGATCACACACATAAGGGAGTGGGATTTACACCTGGAAAACCAATCACTGTTATAATCACATTAAAAAAATAAAGGACAAAAGCCACAGGATGATCTCGACTGATGCAGAAAAAGCTTTTGACAAAATTCAAAACCCTTTCATGATAAAAATACGTCAACAATCTAGAAATAGAAACTACCTTAACATAATAAAAGCCACAATTGAAAAACCCACAGCAAATATCACAGTAAAGCGGAACGACTAAAACCTTTTCCTAAGATCAGAAACAAGGTAAAGATGCTCTGTCACCACTGCTATTCAACATAGTACTAGAAGTTCTAGCCAGAGCAGCAGTTTTTTTTTAAATTTTAATGTTTATTTAATTTTGAAAGAGAGCGAGAGAGACACAGAGTATGAGTGGGGAGGGGCAGAGAGAGGAAGACACTGAATCTGAAGCAGGCTTCAAGCTCTTAGCTGTCAGCACAAAGCCCAACGCGGGGCTTGAAGTCACAAACCAGGGGATCATGACCTGAGCCGAAATCAGACACTTAACCGACTGAGCCACCTAGGCACCCCAAACCAGAACAGTTTTTTAAAAAAATAAATAAAAAGCATTAAAAAAAAGGAAAAGAAGTGACATTCTGCCTGTTCAGATGACATGATCTTCTTTGTAGAGAAGCCTAATGATTCCACACAGACACACAAAACTTTTGAACTGTTGGGAGCCTTCCCTGCGTTAGTTAGTGGTTAAAGCAAAAGCTCCCGCTAGCCAAAATGGCGGGCTTGGATTTCTTGAGCTACTCTCCCTGGCCCCAAGGAATGTAATGTTCTTTTGTTTAATGGCATTTAGATAAAGGGGAAGGACATGGAGCATGATGCCTTGATGGATTTATAAGACCTTAAGGAAACACCCTGCTCTCTTCCCCCACCCTAAATTTATCCTAAAACCAACATACAGGATTAAGGAGGTTTGCCACCTTGCTGGTAAAAATGGATTATTGTTAAAGAGATCAAACTACCTTTTAAATAAAGACACAGACCAGCAGGCGAGGACCCAGAGGCCAGAATTGCGAAGACGCCAGATTGCTTGGTCATTAGATTACGCTTTTCTTGTGACTCTCTCATTTTCTTTCGCCTGACCCCGTCCTTCGTAGACCCCTAGATTCACCAGATACAAAAATCAACATTCAAATCAGTTGCGTTTCTATACACTAACAATGACCACTCGGAAAGGGAAACAAGAAAAACAATCCCATTTACTTTAGCATCAAAAGGATAAAATATTTAGGAATAAATTTAACCCAAAAGATGAGCAAAACTACAAAGCACTGTTAAAAGTCATCAAAGGTACAGACAAATGGAAAGCTATCCTGTGCATGTGGACTAGAAGACTTACTGTTGTAAAAATGTCTACTACCCGAAGCAATCTACAGATTCAATGCAATCCCTATCAAAATCTCAATAACATTTTTTACAGAAATAGAAAAAAAAATCCCTACAATTCATATAGGATCTCAAGGGACCCCAAACAGCCAATTTTGAAAAAAAGGAACAAAGTTAGAAGCCTCACTTTCTGACTTCAAAACATACTAAAAAGCAGGACCTGAGGCACCTGGATGGCTCAGTTGGCTGAGCATCCAACTCGATTTCGGCTCCAGTCATGATCCCAGGGTCATGGGAATGAGCCCCCTATCAGGCTCTATATTGAGTGTGGAGCCTGCTTGGGATTCTCTCTCTTCTCCCTCTGCTCCTCTCCCCAGCTCACGTGGTCTAAAATAAAAAATAATTTTAAAAATCCTTCAAAACACACTACAAAGCAACAGTAATTAAGATGATATGGTAGTGGAAAAAGATAAAAAGACTAACAGAACAAACAGAAAGCCAAGAAATAAACTTTTGCTTATCTGGTCAAATGATTTTCAGTAAGGCCAAGACTACTCTTTCGCAATCAGTGCTGGGAAAACTGGATATCTACATGCGAAAAAACAATCTTAGACCCTTACCTTACACTTTATATAAAGAGGTGTAAGTGGCTCAGTTGTGTGGCTCAGTGGGTTAAGCGACAAGACTCTTAATTTCAGCTCAAGTCATGATCCCGGGGTCATGGGATCAAGCCCCGCATCAGGCTCCACACTGAGCGTGGTGGAGCCTACTTAAGATTCTCTCTCCCTCTGCCCCTCTCTCCTACTCACTCTCTTTCTCTCTCCCCAAAATTAAAAAAAAAAAAAATCTTCAAGGTGGGGCACCTGGATGGCTCAGCTGATTGGCACCCCACTCTTGATTTCGGCTTGGGTCATAATCTCACAGTTTGTGGGTTTGAGCCTCACTTGCGCTCTGCGCTGACAGCAGGAAGCCTGCCTGCGATTCTCTCTCCCTCCTTCTTCCAAAAACAAAAATTTTAATTCAAATTAGATTAAAGACCTAAATGTAAGATCTAAAACTACTGAACTCTTACAAAAAACAATGGGGAAAAAGCTTCAGGACATTAAATTTGGCACTGATTTCTGAGATATGACACCAAAAAACACATGTAACAAAATACAAAAATAGACGAATGGGACTACATCTCCATGTCATATGGAACAATCAACAGAGGGAAAGGCAATCTATGGAGTAAGAAAAAAAAATTGCAAATCGTCTATCAGATAAGGGACTAATATACAGAAAACAAAGAACTACAACTCAACAAGAGATGACAATTCTATTTTAACAAACAGGCAAAGGACTCGAATTGACACTTCTCTCAAGAAGATAGACACATGGCCAATAAACACATGAAAAGATGCTCAATATCACTAATCATTAGAGAAATGCAAATCAAACCCACGGTATTACCTCATACTCTTAAGGATGGCCACATCAAAAAAAAATAAATAAATAACAAGTGTTGACAAAAAACTGGAACCCTTGTATACTACTGGTTGAAATGACAAATGATGCAGCCACTATGGAAAACAGTATGGAGGAGGTTCCACAGAAAATAAAAAATAAAATTATCATTATGATCCAGCAATGCTACCTCTGGGTACATATCCAAAAAAACTGAAATCAAGATCTTAAATACGTATCTATACTCCCATGTTCACTGCAGTATTATTTACAGTAGCCAAGAAGCAGAACAACCCAAATATCCACTGATAAATTAACACAGAAAATGTGATAACTATAATGAAGTATTATGAGGCCTTAAAAAAGAAAGAAATATCCTGTCACTTATAAGCTACAACATGGATAAAGCCTCAAGGATATTATGCTCAGCCAAAAAAGCCCATTACAAAAGATCAAATACCATATGATTCCATCCATACAAAGTATTCATGGTAATTGAAATCAGAGAAATATAAAGAAATGTGATTACCAAAGGTTGGGTGGACGAGTTGAGGAAGAATTAGTGTTTAGTGGGTATAGTTTCGGAAGTTACTATAAGATGAAAAACTTTTTGATATCTGTTGCACAATGTTAATACAATTAATTGTACATTAAAAATGGTTAAGATGATAAATTCAGTTTATTAAAATTTTTACAACTAAAGAAACTTATAAAACTGTTAAAATAAGTAAATAAAAATAATCTGAAAAAAAAAAAGTATTAGAAAAAAAGATGAGCCCTTGGAAAGTAGTCAAAACGAACAGCTGTGGAAAATATTTTGATTTTTTTTAAAGAATGAAGGAAAGATGCAAGCTTCAACATTATCATTACAAATGCTATCATGACAGAAGTTGGAATATGCTTTCTCTGAAAGGAAATGCTGAGGCAGAGAAGGTGGGGATGAGGGCATTAAGAGTTGAACTTCTGAGACCAGAAACGGGTTCAAACCTAGCTCTGATGCCACTTCCCAGTTGGGTTATGTAGGTTAGTCACTGAACTCCTCTGATCTTCAATTTCCTCATACATAAAACAGAAATAATAATAATAATCCCTACCTTAGAGGACTGGGAGGAACCTATACTTAAAGTATGTCTGTTACCTACTAAGGGTTTACTAAATGTTGGGTATTCACCTTCTAGGGCTTGCACAAAAGAGACTTGAATTTTCTTCTCAGGCCTGGGGCCTTTAAGGTGGGGAGACTGGGAGCTCTCAAATATCAAGAGGTTGCCCTCTCGAGATGGAGGGTGCTCTTACACACAATGGCAGCGTGTGGGCGTTGGTTCTGTCACTCACCTAAACCCCGGCGTTTTCTCACTGGCTCCACCATCCAAGGTGCTTTCCCCTTCTCCAATAAGGTGATCACATTTGGTCTCCGAAAGGAAAGTCCTGCATTCGGGAAAAACAGACCTGAGCAGGATGCAGGTGCCACAGATGTCAGGGCCATGCCCCAGGTCAATGGGAATGGGAATTTATGGCCACAAAGGGAATACAGAAGATGTGAAGGGCAGGCGGAGAAGGAGGATGAAAGTTCAGTTACAGTGAGAAGTGGTGTTCATTTCTAACTCTACAAAGCCAACTAGTCTCTTGAAAAGTCAGGCCAGAAACTCCTGAGGCTGGCTAGTAAGCTATTGCCTTTTAGCTCCTAATCCGACCCTTCTCTGATCTGTTTTCTGTGCAGGGGTTGGGGCTCTGCAATCCACACTTCTTCACCAGCAGCCCCCTGTCAGGATCTACCAGCAACCAACCAGCAACCACCACCAGGGGCTCTGCTGGTTTTAATTCTTCTTTCTCCTGCACTCTCAGAACTAGCCTCAGCCTGACCCTTCAAGACTGTAACAAACTAGTCAGCACACTTCTCTCTTCCTTCAGAAGTCTGAGTCCCTTCCTCTAAGTCCTAAAAACCTCAAACTCTCCCCTTTATACTCATAGCTGCTGCAACCTACAGTTACCTCTGCATTAGCTGTGTCCACTATTCACCTTTTAATAGTACCTGTTGATTCCTTTTATTAAATTCTCTCAAAAATTTTGAGGGTGTCCTCAAAAGAGTACATATATAGTTACTATGTGATAGCTATTCCACTCCTAGGTATATGCCCCAAAGAAACGAAAATAAATGTCAACCCAAAAACTCATACATGAATGTTCACAGCAGCACATTCATAATAGCTCCAGAGTGAAAAACTGCCCAAATGCCCATCAACTGCTGAATGGATAAATAAAATGTAGAATATTATTGGCCATAAAAAGGAAGAGGGCAGTGATACATGCTACAACGTTATGTTAAGTGAAACATTATGTTAAGTGAAAGAAGTCAGACACAAAGGTACCACATACCTATGATTACGTTTCTATGAAAAGTCAAGAATAGGCAAATTCACACACAGAAAGTGGATAAGTGTTTGCCTAATCTAAAGGGATTAGTGGGCTAGGAGAAATGAAGAGTGATTGCTAATGGGTCTGGGGTTTCTTTTGGGGTAATAAAAATATTCTAAAACTGACTGTGGTGATGGATGCACAACTGTGAATACATTTAAAACCACTGAGTTATATACTTTGTATATGTAAGTATGTGAATTATACATCGATGAAGCTGTTAAAAAACAAAACAAAACTGTAGTGGCTTCTGTTTTCCTGACTAGACTAATTTATGTCCAGAATTGGAAGGGAGGTTGTGGATTATGGTGGGGGGGGGGGGGGGGCGGGCAGGGAGGGCCCTACCAAGTGAGACCAGATTCTGGTAGTTCTCCAACATGACATCTTCGTACAGATCCTTCTGAATGGGGCTCAGCCACTCCCACTCCTCCTGGGAGAAGTAGATGGCCAAATCCCCAAATGTCACTGGCACCTGAAATAGAAAATCACATGTCCTTTCACCATGGGTTTATGCTTCCAGATGGCTAGAGACAACAAGGAACTTGTTCCTAAAAGGGGAGATCCATGGTGCCAGGAATCTATTCAGGAAATATTTGGGGTTCTGAGGCCAAGAGGGGAAGATATATTAAATAAAATAAATACAACACAATACAAAATGATTTAGCTATTATTAAAGACTGTGTCACAGGTGCGCCTGGGTGGCTCTGTCAGTTGAGCATCCGACTCTTGATTTTGGCTCACATCATGATCCCAGGGTTGTGGGATAAAGTCCGGGGTCAGGCTCTGCGCTGAATGTGGTAGGTCCTGCTTAAGATTCTCTCTCCCCTCTGCCCCTTCCCTGACTCATGCACTCTCTAAAAAATAAATGAAGACTGTGTCACATAAAAAGCACAGCAACTTGGATTTACTGGGCACCGACAAAAGTCTGTTAGCCAGTGACTGGGGCCCTGCTGAGAGGATCACAGCTATGCTACAGATGAGTAAATTGGAGAGGAGAAAGAAAGGGGGGTGGTTTATGAAAGGTCCACAACTAGTGAACAGAGGAGCCGGAGTTCAATCCGAGCAGGCTGGCTTCTGATTCATGCCCCTAACGACACACTCTCTAAAGAGCATGTGATTAAACTACACAAGGCAAAGATTCTTTGTAGATATAATCAAGGCTACTAATCGTTGACCTTAAATAGGGAGATTATCCTACATTATCCAGGTGGGTGATGTAATCACAGGAGCCCTAAGAGTGGGGAATTTTCTCTAGCTGGAAGAGGAGAACAGAAAGGAAGTCAGGAATTTCTGAAGCCTGATTTGACCAGCTATTATTGGCTTGAAAATGGAAGGGGGGGCATGTTGAAAGCAGAAGGAACTGAATATGCTAATTACCAATGAGTTTAGAAGTGGACCCTGAGATGGGACCACGTAGACAGCCAACACCTTTATTTCAGCCTTGTGAGACCTAAGGCAGGCCAAGCTGCACTGTGCCTGACCTCTGACCCATGCACAAACTGTGTGCCATGAATACATGCTGTTTTGAGCAGCCAAGTTTGCAGAAATTTGTTTTAACACCAACAGCGAACAAACACACATAACTTATAGGGCAAAAATGTTAGAGAAATTGCATTCAAGGTGTGTTTTGTAGAAAATCACTTCATCATCTCAAGTGGTGAAGCATGATTTTTTTATTTTTTTTATTTTTTTTTTTAATGTGCATTTATTTTCGAGGCAGAGAGAGACAGAGCATGAGTGGGGAAGGGGCAGAGAGGGAAGGAGACACAGAATGTGAAGCAGGCTCCAGGCTCTGAGCTGTCAGCACAGAGCCCGACGTGGGGCTCGAACTCACAGACCGCGAGATCATGACCTGAGCCGAAGTTGGACGCTCAACCGACTGAGCCACCCAGGCGCCCCTGAAGCATGTTTTTTAATATGAGGCTGACTCACTGGCTTGATTCCAACAAACTCAATCTGAATACAAAGTTATGTGGAATTTCTTAAACACACAGAGATTTCCTCCTTGTAAATACGGGTTGTACAAGTGAAAACAAAGCAACATTAACAGATGAACTCTAGAGCACAACTCTGAATCTTCCTCTGCCTCAGAGGTCTTGCCTGGACACTCAGGTCTACCTCAAGAAATCATGGTGGTTCTCTTCTTCTGTCTGGGGAGTAGCCCTGGCAGACACCTGGAGATGCTGAACGATAGGTGAATGGCCATGGGCACACTGAGAAAAAAGGAGAGGCAGGCACTGAATGGGTACATAGGGAGCTGGAGCTCTTGTGCTCCTACCCTCCACGGTGATGGGAGCAAACAGAAACAGGTCTTGGATGGGATTCTGTCAGGTAAGAAGTTTCCATGGAAGGAAAGCCAATGGCCCATGTCTTATAAGATGAAACTCCACCCCCCCCCCAAGATGAATCACTATTTACCTTGGACTTGGACTTCCCTCGTGCAGCAGGCATCCTTTCCTCCCCCTTGAGGGTCCGCATTTGGAGAAGGGCAGAGTGCTGAGAAGGTGGGGCTGGGGGAGAAGAGAAATCATGAGGACGACAGGTCCTTTTGCGTGCTCCCAGAGTCTTTGGGTTAAGAATTCCCTGGCCCCTCGCCCTGGTCACACACACACAGGTGCACAGACACACACATGAAGGGATGACAGAACATCTTCTACACCATTCCTACCCCTTCTCACAGTTGGGAAGGGGCAATGGCCAATGCTATCTGTTTCCAAGACAACAAATGTTCCAGGTCAAGAGGCAAATGAGACATGAAGACACCTATCCATTCATTTGACAAGCATTTGTTGAGTTCCTGCTATGTGCCAGGCACTGTCCCAGGTGCTAGGGAAAAAGCACAGTAAAAGCAGAGAAGTACCAGCTCCCATGTACTTTACATTCCAACACTGATGGGCAAGTTCATATAGAACAGTGTCAGCTGAGATCGTTGCTACAATTAAAAAAAAAAAAAGGACGAGAGGAGGGGGTAGAGTGATGGAGTGGTTGGGAGAGGCCTCTCAGAGGATGCGGCATTGAGTTAAGGTTTGAATGCAGTGCGTGAGGCACTTGGGAAAGAACACTGTGGGTAGGGGTACAACGAGCGCAAAGACCCTGCAGCAGGCACATGCTTGGTGTGTACGGGGAAGTGAACGGTGTGCTGAAGAAGAATGAGGCGGAGAGCAGTGGTCTGGGAGATGGCTGAGGTCAGGAGGGGCCACATCATGAAGAGGGCTGGGAGCAGTCGGAATTGATCCTAAGTGTGATAAGACATCACTGAGGGAGCAGGGGTCTGAGGAGTGATAGATCCTACTTCACATTTAACAACATTTATTGGGTGGCTATGTGGTGAATGAACTGTGTGTCTGTGGTGAGGGGTGGAGGGGACCCAGGAGCTGAAGAAGAAACTTACTAGGCAGGTATGTATAAATCCAGCGGGGACATTCAGTGGTGTGGATTAGGCCCCTCTATCACTCTGAACCTATGCTTTTCTACATGCATGCCATTAGCCACCGGTGACAACCGAGTGCTGGAAATAAGGCTGGTGCAACAGAGCACTTAATGTCATTCAGTTTCAATTAATGTGTTACTCCAGTCATAATAAAATAATATTAAAATTAATGAGTTAAAATTATTAATCTAAAATTAAACACTGCGGTGCCTGGGAGGCTCAGCTGGTTAAGCGTTTGACTCTTGATTTCGGCACAGGCCACGATCCCAGGGTGGTGCGATCAAGTCCCACGTCAGGCTCCACGCTGAGAATGGAGCCTGCTTAAGATTCTCTCTCTCCCTCTGTTCCCCTTCCCTACTTATGCTCTCTCTCAAAAAACTTTTTTAATTAAAAAAATAAATAAAATTAAAAACTAATCTTCGATTTACTGTAAAACTTTGAAGGATGTCTGAAACTGGCTACTTTTCCAATGGTAAATTCTATGAAATTTAAATGCAGATCCAATAATGAAAATTAAGTATCTGAATTGAGGTGCACTACATATGTAAAACACAGACTTCAAAGACTCTGTATGAAAAAAATGTAAAATATCTCATTGGTAATTGTTTATATTGTTTACAAGTTGATGTTTAGGATATATCAAGTTAAATGAAATGTGCTAAAATTAACTGTAATGATTAATGTCTTTTTTACTTCTTCCAATGTTGCAGCTAGAAAATTGAAAACTCTGTCTTGACTTATGTTTCCACAGGACAACACTGCTCTATACTAGAGTCTATACCATTCTATTGCCCCATTTCCTTCATAGCACAAGCTGCCTCCTGAAAACAGCTGGTTTGTTTGTATTTATGTAGGAACAATCTCCTTCACCTGGACTTGGGCTCCGTGAGAATAAGCACTTTGACTGTTAATTGTTCACTGTTCTCCTGCGAGCCGATAATGTGCCTGGCGCAGAGCAGTGCTCAAGAAATTCTTGTTGACTGAAACAATACCCAGTTTGGAATGCTTCCTCACATGCTGAAATTAGGAGTGGAGTGTAACCATTTTATGCCAACATCATCTTACAGAGAAACACTTCTAATAGCAGACATTCCAAGCCCTATAAACTTGTCTTTTGGAGAAGGTCAGGGTATCGCTTCTCGGCCTTTTGGCTAAGATCAAGTGTGGAGAAGGTCAGGGTCTAGAAAAGGCAGAAATGGGAGTATACTTTAATTTCCCCCACTTTGAAAATTGTGACATCTAGAAAAGAGAACAATACAATGGACACCTGATTACTTTTTTACCAAGTATTAATATTTTCCTTTTTTTCTCAAATCATTTCAAAGTTAGAGACATGATAGCAGTTCACGCCCAATGTTTCAGCACACCCTCTGAAAAATACCATCATCACACCCCAGTGCCAACAATAGTGGATACGTCACAAGTTTGTTTTTTTTTTTTTTTTTCATTTTTCTATGAGAAAGGAATAGCAGCATACAGTCTGGAAACAGAAACAGGAATGTTTCTCTCTACAGATGTTTTTTTTTTCCTCCCTTGAGGGTGGCATTAGGTAAGATAAATGAAACTAAGGCCATAATTAAGTTTACAGTTTGAAAATGGTTATGTTTTGATTCAAAATCCAAGTCACTGGGGAGACTGGGTGGCTCAACCAGTTAAGTGTCCAACTTCAGCTCAGGTCATGCATGATCTCATGGTTTATGAGTTCGAGCCCTACTCTGGGCTCTCTGCTGTCAGCACAGAGCATGCTTTGGATCCTTTGTCCCTCTTTCCAGCTCATTCTCTCAGTAAATAAAAAAAGTAAAAAAAAAAAAAATACAAAATGCAAGTAAGAAAATGACCTTCTGCTATTTAAGGGAACTTCGCCAGAAAAATGTTTGGTTATCATGCTTCTCTCTTTACAAAGAGAAAAGCAGGGGTGCCTGGGGGGCTTAGTTGGTTAAACGTTCAACTTTGGCTCAGGTCGTGATCTCACGGCTTGTGGGTTCCAGCCCCGCATAGGGCTCTGTGCTGACAGTTCAGAGCCTGGAGCCTGCTTCGGATTCTGTGTCTCCCTCTCTCTCTGCCCCTCCCCAGCTTGCACGGTCTCTCAAAAAATAAACATTAAAAGAGAGAGAGAGAGAGAGAAAAGCAGTAATAAGCAATAGTAGTAATACTAAAATTAATACTACGATGAATAAATACAGGGTGCTTAAAAATGCTAAACATCACTTTGTGACGATCGTAATTTAATCCTCACTTCTAACCTGGTGGGCAGGTACTCTCATTAATGCCAATTCCAGATGAGGCAAGTGAAGCACACAGAAGTAGGGATTGCTTGCCCAAGGTCATAGGGCTGGGAAGTGGCGGACTCAGGATTTAAGCTGAGGTTGATCCAGATATTCCACTAACCACTCTGGCTCAGAGGGAAGGGCTGTGTTAAACACATCACTCCAGAGAGACCACTTAAGTGTGACGACTATTTTCCTTAGCTGCATTACCACGGGCACATTACTGAACCTCTCTGCCATTCTCCTCCCGTTAAACGAGAACAATACGGAACTACTGGAGTTGTCCTGAGGATTAACAAAAGTTGAACTCAGATCCTACATCTCTCTCTTTCTTCACGCAGGCCTCCAAGCTGGTCCCAGAACTTGATACCACAGCCCTGCCTCAGTTCCTCACTCCTTTCTCACGCTCTACCAGTCTCACTCTAACCTGTCTAACAACACTGCAACCTGCCTGCCCCTCTCCCACCTATCACTCCCAGTCTCCCTTGCCCAGCCCTGACTTCTCTTTTCTCTGTAGCACTCATTGCTAATGCACCACATGTGAGAGCACTAAAAAGGCACACACAGGTCTCTGCCTTCCTCCTTCGTACCAGACTCCTAACACCCCTGTAAATGCTTAGGTGATAAGAACACTAGGAATGTTTGTTTCAGTGAGGTGACACTGGGTGGGCTCCTGGCCAGGGTGTGGTCATCAGAAAGACCAAGCCATGAATAGAAGAAGCCTGAAATTCTCAGCTTCACTCACACCCCATCTTCCAGAAGAGAGAGGAACTGCAAGTAGAGTTAATGGCCATACTTACTTGAGGAAGCCTCCATAAAATCCCCATAGTATGGGGTTTGGAGAGCTTCCAGGCTGGTAAACACATCCACAGGGGAGAGAGGTACACCCCAACTCCACAGAGACAGAAGCTTCTGTGCTTGGTACCCTCCCAGATCTCACCCTAAGTAGCTCTTCATCTGTACCCTTTATCAAAGCCTTTAATAAACTAGCAAAATGTATTTCCTTGAGTTCTGTGAGCTGTTCTAGCTAATCAGATGAACCTGGGAGAGGGTCATGGGCACCTCTGATTTGTAGCCAACTGAAACAGAAGTTGTGGGTAGCTTCAGGACCTGTGATTGGTCTGAGAAGTAAGGGGACTGTCTCATGGAACTGAGTCCTAAACCTGGGGATCTGCCACTACCTCCAGGTAGAGAGTGTTAGAACTGAGGTAAACTGTAGGGGTGTCTGGGTGGCTCAGCTGGTTAAGCGTCTGACTCTTGATTTCAGCTCAGGTAAAGATCTCACAGTTTCATGAGTTCAAGCCCTGTATCAGGCTCTGTGCTGGCAGTGCAGTGCTTGCTTGGGATTCTCCCTCTCTCCCTCTGCCCCTCCCCACTTGTGCTGTCTCTTTAAAAAAAGAAAAAAGGGGCACCTGGGTGGCTCAGTTGGTTAAGTGGCCGAATTTAGCTCAAGTCATGATTTCATGGTCTGTGAGTTCCAGCCCCACGTTGGGCTCTGTGCTGATGGCTCAGCAGAGCCTGGAGTCTGCTTTGTATTCTGTGTCTCCCTCTCTCTCTGCCCTTCCCTTGCTCACGCTCTGTCTCTATGTCTCTCAAAAATAAATAAACGTTAAAAAAAAAAAAAAAAGAGAGACACCTGGGTGTCACTGGCTCAGTTGGTTGAGGGTCCAACTTCGGCTCAGTTATGATCTCATGGTTCGTAACTTTGAGCCCCGCATCAGGCTCTGGGCTGACAGCTAGCTCAGAGCCTGGAGCCTGCTCCAGATTCTGTGTCTCCCTCTCTCTCTGCCCCTCCCCTGTTTGTGTTGTGTCTCTCTAATATAAACATTAAAAAAAAAAACCCTGAGTTAAATCGTAGAACACCCAGTGTTGCAAAATTGCCCGATGAGGAAAACCCCACACATTTGGTGTCAGAAGTGTTGTGTTGTAGCAGTGTGAGAGTAAAAGACAGACATGAGGGAAAGAGGTCTTCCCAAAACATTATGTAACTTACTAACTGACCCCGACTGGTGCTAGAGTCTGTCTTCACCCACTTAGGTGCACGCTCCAATGCCCTGGACCAGCACTCAGGTAGGACAGCTGCATTTAACATCACAGTTGTTGGAGCGGAGCGCTAACAGTGCTGTGGGCTGTGAGTCACTGTGCTGTCCACTTGCTCTGGGGAAGTGCTCAGGTGTGTGTGGGCTGAATATGCTCATCCCTGGGTAACATCAACCACCTCCTCGGTTAAGAAGTACAAGAATGGGGCCCCTGGGGGGCTCGTGATCTCACGGTTTGTGAGATGGAGCCCTGCATCGGGCTCTCTGCTGCTTCGGATCCTCTGTCCCACCCTCTCTCTGGGCCTCCCCTGCAGTTTTTTCTCTCTCTCAAAAATAAATATTTTTTAAAAAGTAGAAGAATGAAAGCTGTACTAGATATTTTACACACATTACACGATATCCTTTTGTTTTTAAAGCAACCTGACCCCATGGGCTAGCGTTTTCCACTTTGAGGATGAAAAGGAGAACCTCAACAGGGACCTTCCTGTTGTCACAAAGCTTTAAGCGATGGCCCTCTTGGTGTGGGACAGCAGTCTATACAGGAAATACCCCCACTGTCCTCTCTGGCTGAGTTTGGGAAAAGTCAGTATGGCGCCACAGTTATGAGATATACCTTCGTTGTATCAGGGAGGCCACAGGACTTGGGGAGATTTACGGGACAGCATGCGAAGGTTGAGGAGTGTGGTTCTGTGACAAACCAATGGCCTGGCCTGGCCTTTCGTTCTCTGGCTGTGCTGAGCAAGGCTTCCCAAGGGGACCTACCAAGAGTCTTAGATGCCCGAATTCTCTCTGCATTACACTCCAGGGCAGGGGTATGTTAGGTGATTTGTAGCCCCTGCCAGTTTCCATGGTGTCAACACTCCCACCAGGGCCCCACTGTAAGCCACCGAACTGACGTTACTGAGCACAGAGCTGAGGAAAGGTGTTCAGAACAAGTTTGTGAACTGGTGTGAGCGGGCCCCAATACTCCATAGCCATACAGCCTGAGAATAAAGCTCAATTCTTTGCCTGGAAGTTCTACTTTTTTTTTTTTAATTTTTTATGTTTATTTATTTTTTAGAGAGAGGGGGAGAGAGACAGAGTATGAGCACTGGCAGGTCAGAGAAAGAGAGGAAGACACAGAATCCGAAGCTGGCTCCAGGCTCTGAGCCGTCAGCACAGAACCCGACGCGGGGCTTGAACTCACGAACCGTGAGATCATGACCTGAGCCGAAATCGGAGGCTTAACCGACTGAGCCACCCAGGCACCCCTGGGAGTTCTACCTTTAACCAGCATCCCAAACTGTAGAAGTAATGCCTAGTGCTGTGGTCTGGGACACACCCCAAAGCAGCTTCCTCATTGCAGAAAACTACTACTGGTTGGTTCTGTTTACCAGCTTTTCCCTTCCAACTCCTCAAGTACAACAGATTAGTGCAGGAAGGGGCATCACGTCCATCCTGTGGTTTCTCATAGCTGTTTATGCTCAGCCATGCAACCCAAACTAGAAAAGCACAATTCCGGTCCATAAAACAATTTTCTCTAAGGAACTCAGCACTGCCAGAGAGGAAAGAATAGCAGTTTGATTTAGAGAATACCAGATTTAAAACTTGCCTCTACCAATTACTGGAGTAAAGAAAACCTACTTCGCCCTTAGTGGTTAGTTTACATAAGCTACCTTAACAGGAGTTATTTTCAAGAACAGGCACTTGGTAATTTCTCACCTTCCTTCTCTCTTTTATCTCAGTCTACACCAAGCATCCTAAAGACCAAGGAAGCCTGAGACCCACTTAGAAGGCTGTGGGTAGAACTGTCATAGAGTACTGACTGGAGAGATACTGGCTCCACCTCAGTGGAGGATAACGTGGCAACATCTTTGAAAATCAAAGGCACGTACACCCTGTAACATAGTAAACCTCATTTCTGGCTTGTTTCTTGACTTTGGAAGTCCTTGCATGTGGATAAAATGACACACAAGAGCATTCACTGTGGCAAGGCTTATGAGAAGAGGCAGTATGGTCCTGCAGTGAAGGACTTGTGCCTGGAGGCTGTCTGGGTTCAACTTCTAACTCAGCGACTCTTCTCTCGTGTCCTCTCTGGGCCTCAGCTTCCTCAACTGGCAAATGAGGCAAGCAACATTGATGTCACAGAGCTGTTTTGAAGATTAAATGAGCAAAAACATGTAACACGCTTAAAGCAGTGCCAGCGCTGAACAAATGTAAGTTATCAAGAGACTGGAGACAGCCGAAATGTCCATCAATAGGAAAATGGCTAAGTGAGTGTTATATGCACAACATGGGACACCAAATAGATTTTTTTTTTTAATGTTTCTTCACTTTTGAGAGAGAACCAGAACATGAGCAGGGGAGGCACAGAGAGAGAGGGAGACCCAGAATCCAAGGCAGGCTCCAGGCTCTGAGCTGTCAGCACAGAGCCCGATGCGGGGCTCAAACCCATGAACCATGAGATCATGACCTGAACTGAAGTCGGACACTCAACCGACTGAGCCACCCAGGTGCCCCACCAAGTAGATCTTAAAAGGAACAAGGTAACACTACATCAGTGCTTCTTCATTGGGGGCAATTTTGCATCCAGGAGACACTTCCAATGTTTGGGGACATTTGTAGTTGTCACAGATGGGGGGTGGCAGTGCTCCTGGGATGTAGTGGCTAGAGGCCAGGATGCTGTTCAACACCCTACACTGCACAATAGCACCCCAACGCAAAGAACAATCTGGTCCAAACGTCAATTGTATCAAGACTGAGAAATCTGCTGTACGGGTATTGTGTAAAGTGATCTCCATGATGTGATGTAATGACAGTGAAAAAGGAACAGAAAAACCACTTGGAAAAAAACAAAATATGGAAAACTAATATAGGTGTTTGAAAAGGCAGACAAATTCTGGAAAAATAATCATGACATTGGCAGCAGTGATTGTCTCTGAAGACGGGAACTAAGTTACTGGGCATGGGAAAACAAATTTAAAACCTCATTTTTGGGGCACCTGGGTAGTAGCTCAGTCGGTTAAGCATCCGACTTTGGCTCAGGTCATGATCTCAGTTTGTGAGTTCGAGCCCGCATCAGGCTCTGTGCTGACAGCTCAGAGCCTGGAGCCTGCTTCAGATTCTGTGTCTCCCCCTCTCTTTGCCCCTCCCATGCTCATGCTCTGTCTCTCAATAATAACTAAAAACGTTAAAAAATAAAAATAAAAAAAAAGAAAACCTACTTTTCTCCCCATCTACACTTTGGCATTGTGTTTCACACACATATAACTACTTCTTCAAAACAACACAAATAAAATTGTGTAAATCCCACACTACCTCAGGGGAGAACTGTACACCTAGCCTGTCTTCTGAGACTCAAACATAGTGGAAAAGGGCTTTTCAACTTAAATTTAATACAAAGCTAACTTTTTAAAAAAACGTTTATTCGTTTTTGTGAGAGACAAAGTGCAAGGGATGAGGGGCAGAGAGGGAAACACAGAATCTGAAGCAGGCTCCAGGCTCTGAGCTGTCAGCACAGAGCCCACTGTGGAGCTCGAAACCCAGGAATCATGAGACCATGACCTGAGTTGAACACTCAACCGACTGAGCCACCCAGGCACCCCACTACAAAGCTAACTTCTTGATCCTAGAGTGAGGATGGCAAAACCCAGGACGGGAACAAGTTTCAAAAACTTACTGGGCAGTGGCCATGCCTCCTCTCAGCGGCAGACAACTAGGGTCCTTCCTCTCAGCCCCAACATCTCTGTGATACTGTGATACTGGGGGGACCCCGCCTACCCTGAACCTGCCAGTCCCAGAGGCCAGGATAACAAGACACCTTCCTTAAAGACCCAAGGCCAACTGTAACAGAAAACATGGGCTTTGCACCTGAATGTGAGCCCTGCCAGTTCTCGGTTTTGCACAGGAACACATTTCCTCACTTGCAGGACGGGGCTGGGAACGTCCCTAATGCAGGAAAGCCCAGCGGTCAAGACCACCCCGGATAAAACACTGAAAGAACCTGTCACTCATACCCTCCTCTTCCTCTACCAAGTTAATTTACGTCACTCCTCAAGTAAGCTCTAGAGCTACAGCTCTCAACCTCGTTTGCACATTAGACTGTCTCGGGAGCATTTTAATAAATGTCGACGGCTGTGCCAACAGCACATCAATTAAACCAGAAATTCTGAGAACCGAGTCTGGGGATTTCTTTTTACAGCTTTTCAGGATGATGCTAATGGGAAGCCATAGTTGAGAACCACTACGCCAGTCTCTCTGAGCTTAGGGGGCGGGCTGAAGATCTGACCTCTCCGGCTGAAACCCGCCGGTCAGTGTTGAAGGGGGAAAGCCTACGATGAGCTCAAAGCCACGCTCTTGGATCTGAGGCACCGAGGGTGGCCAATACTGGCTGTGGAACTGAACGAGATGCCCACGGGAAGCCCGGGTGCTGAACCTGTGCTCAGCCCGGGATCCCGGCACCCTGCTTGACTGCTTACCATAAATTGGCTGGACTTCCTCCTGAAAGCCAGTCCCAGACGGAGAGGAACCCCTCTCTCGTCAGTGACCTGGCGCGGTGCCGGACCCGTGGCAGGCCCCGAGACCACAGAGTGAGTGCGGCCCGCAGGCCACAGACACCTCCTCGCGTAGAGAACGTCATCCCTCACCACCCCGTCCCTCCAGCCCCGCGCTCTCCTCCCTATCTTCACCCCTGGATGAAGTCCACGGGGCGCCTTCACCGGGGCTCTGGACACCAGCGACTCTCAACTAGGGCGATGCTGCCCTCCAGGGCACACCTGGCAGCGCAGGCAAACGGCTTTCACTGTTGGCGGAAAGCGGGGGATGAAACTGCCATCTGATGGGCAGAGGCCAGAGACAACGCTAAACAAAAAATTATCTGCCTCAAAGTATCCACAACGCAAAGAATGCGAAAGCTGGGTTTACACACAGAAAAATCTCCAGATCGCTGAGTTATCAGGAAATGCTTCCCCTCAGGCTCTGCGACTTCGGGCCCGGGTTATTCGCCCCACAGGCTCCCCAGGGACATCGCCACCCCAGCCGACCCGGCGCTCCTGGCCTCCCTCACACGCCCTGCCGCCGCCCTCCCCAGACCCTGACTAGAAAACTCGGAACCCCAGCTCCAGCCTGGACCTCAGGGTTATTTTCTATGTTGGCCAGAAACCTGGACTCCGAGGCTCAGCTTGTGTTTCCCTCCCTCGGGTTTTACTCCGGGGGACAGACCCTCGGTGTCATTCTGTTACTAACTAAGCAGGTATCGTCCACCGTGCCACTCAAGGCGCACCCCAAGCCCGCCACTATGAAGCACCCCTGTTTTGCAGGGGACTGAGGGGCAGCGGAGTGACCTCTCCCAGTCAAACGACCAGTGAGCGAGGGAACCTGGAGTCCCAGAGGTGCCGGAGAGGGGACGGTCCCAGAGGCCAGCAGGGCCACGGAGGCAGGCTCGGCTACTGCGGGCGGACGACGGCGCATCTCGAGCTCGGAGACGCCGACTGCGGCGTTCACCACCGCAGCCCGACCTCGGCCCGGACACGGCGCTGGCTTAACGAGCGCCGAGCCGCGGGCGGGGGTCTCCCGCGCGTGACCACGGGCACTTCTCCCGGCGCGGGGCGCACGCCGTTATGCCGCCTTCCCGAGGGGACCCCCTGCACGGGGAAGGGAGACACGACGGCACGCGCACTCTCACCCGCTCAACTCGCACGGCCTTCAGCGAGAACCGACCCCGACGGTCTGGGGCGCACGCGAACGCGCCCCACCCGCACGAGGCCTCGGAGCGGCACTCACACACCCATCCCTGCCTGTCCAAGCATCTTTTCCTGTCTTACAAACGCCACGCACGGCGCAGGGACACACAAGGTCCTCGGACGCGCGCCCACCTGCCGACGGTCTCATACACCCACAGGGCCACCGGCACGCGCGTCACCTCACGGCGCAGAACGCCGGTCACCACACGTCCCAGACCCAGTGCTCCCCTCAGCGCTGCCACCGGCGCGAGCCGCCGCGGGCCCGCGACCGAACCCCCACTGCGTCGCTCCGGACCCACAGCCTCGCCCCACCTCAGGACCCCGCGCCCCCGTACGACCCGCGCAGCCCAGCCAGAACCTACACTGCGTCACGACGCCGCGGAGGCCCAGACCCACGACCCCGCACAGCGTCGTCACGAATCCAAACTGCGTCACGACCCCGCGCAGCCCCGGGCCCACAGCCTTGCGCCACCTCGCGACCCGCGCGGCCTGCGTCCCCTCACGAGCGCACGCAGACACACGCTCACATTCACCTCAGTACTCCCGGCTCGCGTCCCGGCGGGACCCACTCCGACAGCTGTGCAGCACCCCGCGCCCCCACTGCCCCCCGCGCCCCCACTGCCCCCCGCGCCTGCGCACTCCCCTCGGAGACCCCAGGCGCAACAGCTGGCCCCACCCCTTCACACGCGCAACACGTAGGCGGGCCGCCGCCCCGCCCCCGGACTTCCCCAAGAGGGCCGAACCCCGCCCCTAAACAAAAGCCACGAGGCTCGCACTCGCTCACTCTTCTGGAGGGGGGTGTTCTCCTCCCCACACGCTGGGCCTGAGGCCCGCCCCCTCACATACAACTGACAAATACGCAAGCACGCCCACGCACCCCTTCACCGCTGCGCGCGCCAGACCGGAGCCCCACCCCCCGCACCACCCACGCAGCAGCAGGGGCGCGCGCACGCACAAAACGCACCTGGCGCTCCCGGGGCTACGCTCCACCTGTAAAATAAGGTGGATGCCATCAGGAGTGTGGGACTTTCCGCGAGCCACGGAACCAAACCCAGCCTCCGCAGTAGGCCGCCCTCATTGGCTAGCACACCCGCAGGTTCCCGTGCGGGCGCTTCTCGGCCTAGTTCCCTCTCCTTTGCACGCCAGCGCTCGGCCGTACCGGGAGCCGGGCTGCCCCGCGGCGGCGCGTGCGCACTACGAACTGAGTTCGCAATTCCCAGGAGCCTCCAGGGCGCGGCGCGACCAGGCACACAACGTGAGGCTGAAGGACCTCGGTCTGTGTAGGCCGAGATCTATCCGGCCCGGACTCGAAACGATGATCTGGGCCGAGGGATGGTTCTCAGGCCAGAAGTAGAATCTCGTTTGCGCCCACGTAGAATGAAGGTCCCCAGAGTCCTTTGCGCGGCGCCTCTCTGGCCGTTAGCCTACATTTCCCGGGAGCCCCTGCGGGCGTGGGGACGCGGAGGCGCGCGCGCAGAAGAGCGTGGGGAAGGCGCGCGGCGCCTGAGGTAATTCCCCGTCCTCTTGTTGCTCTGAGAGGTGTGCGGTGTGGACCCGCCCCTGCCGCCCGGGCGTGTGGGTTTCGGGTTGTGATGGTACTCCTGAGTGCGTGAGACCCAGCTTGTGCCATCGTATCTTGTGAGGCCCTGTGTTTGTGATTGTGTTTTGCGTGTGGGAGGGGGGAACACCGGTGTTGAGTGTGTATGCTCGTGCCCGCAGGTGTGCCGCCTCTGGCTGCTTTGGCACCACAGCAGAGGTGAGCCCACAGAACCGAAATTACCATGACTCAGGATCCCAGTGTGCGTGTGTGTAGGGAACCACAAAAAACGAATGTGTGTGTGCACAGAAACTTTCTGCAAGCGTGTGTGTGTGCGTAACGCCACTGTGACTATTTCTACGGAGATTCTGTTTCTGCGTTTTTATAGGCGTGGGTGTACAATCCTGGTCGCAATCGCAGTGTGGGGATTTTCCCCGCCGTCAAACAATCCTCTGACCCCATCGGCGTGTCCTACGACCCAGCGTAATTCTGACACTAGCTCGCTGGCGACGGCTCAGTCCCAGAGGGGCCCCCAGGACGGCGCCCACCCCTACACCGGACCCCAGTTCCAAACCTGTAGGTCCGAGTTTCCAGGGACCCTCCTTCTAGGGTTGAAAATGCCAAGGACGTCTCACGAACTCGGAGAGACATTTTACTTACCAGTCAGCAGCGTTGTAAAAGGCTGTAACCCAGGAATGGCCGACGGGAGAAAAGCATAGGGTGAAGCATATGGCAAGGGCCGCGAGCCTCCACGCTTTCAGGACCTGCACGTGGTCACGGATCCGGAAGCTCTCTGAACCCGCGTCTTTTTTCGAAAGAGGCTTCACTGCACAGGCATGATGGATGAAACCACTGGCCATTGGTGACTGAAGTCAATTTCCAGCCCCTCTCCCCTCCACAGAGGTCAGGGGGTGGGATTAAAAGTTCTAACCCTGTTATCACTTGCTTGGTTCCCCTGGCAACCAGCCCCACCTAAGAGTTTGCCTCGAGTTCCTTTCATTAACATAACAAAAGACAGCCTTCCCTCTCCGCACTTAGGAAATTCCTAGGGTTTGGGGAGCTCAATGCCCGCAAGGGGCGGAGAACAAACCCCTGTTTCTTACTACAAAGCACAGCATCGCACTAGGCGTGGGGCAAACCCAGGGTTTGCGATGGTGCCGTCTGGGACTACATATTAAGAGTAAACTTCCAAGGAACTAGGTTTCGGATTCCCAGTTGTGTGACAAGGTGGTGGCAATCATCAAAGTAGCAGCTAATGGGTATTAGGCCTTTTACTACCACCACTGCTAGCAGCTGGCACCTTGCTGCCCCTGGTCAAAAGTGTCATTTCTACTTACAGTTTGATTTGATCTTTTTAACCCTAGTCAAGAGTTGTTTCTACTGAGCCCTCTGGTCTCCCCGTGCATAAAGGGAAGCACAGGGAGGTTAGGTTAACTCACCCGAAGTCACACAGCTAGTAAGAACCAGCAGAGTTTTGAAGCTGGCTTCTTGCTGATTCCAAAACCCCTGCTCTTTCCACCCCTTCAGGGTTTTTTCCCTGGAGCAAGCTGCGTCTTGAACTGGGAGACTCTTCGAAGTAGCTGGTGGTGCTGGTGGTACCTCTGCTGACACCTGGAAGCTAGTACCTGCTGTCTGGGAAGGTGCTTTCCCTAGGGAATTCACCGAGGGGTGGGAATTCACCGAGGGGTGGGCATCCACAGGCCGCGGGGCTGCTAAATGAATTCAAGAATGAATGCAAGGGTAAAAATATTGCTAGTTTAGGCACACACAACTGAGGCTCAAAGATATTACATTGACAAGTGAAATTTTGTGAGCCAGGTCCAAACCAGAAATCTCTGACACAAAGTCAGAATGATATTCTAGAGCCTGATAAGCCATTTTTGTCGATTTCATTTCATTTATTCTTTTATTTATCCAATATTTAGTTTCTATTATGTACCAAAATACTTGATATAAAATGATAGAATCATAACAAAATAGTGGTGGTCTCCAAAGTCATGGCAATCACAAATAAATGACCCTTATAGTAAATAAGCAAGTAGAAGTAGAGTACAACATTCATATAACACACTGTGATTTAAGAATATTCTGATAGTTTATCCATTATGTCATCACATAAGATGGTTTGAGAGAATTTCATGGAATTTAGATAATGTGGGTTTTGTTTGTTTTTTAGAAGAGAGAGAGAGAGAGAAAGAATATCTCAAGCAGGCTCTGCACTGGGAGCCCACCGCGGGGCTCAGTCCCATGACCCTGGCACCATGACCTGAGCCCAAATCAAGAATCGGATCCTCGGCTGACTGAGCCACACAGGCGCCCCTATAATTTTTATGTTCATCTCTAACTTTGTTTTGAAATTGTACAAATTTTATAATTTTCATTTACATTTTCCTTTTTACCCTAGAGGAGTTTAATGGAAATGTTTTATAATTTCCAGTTGTAAGCATCCTTTATTTATGTTTTCATGTTCTCTTTTAAATTTCTTTGTTTCTTGCACTGTGAGCATAAATGACACTTGTAATTTCAATTTTTGGACATATTGATGGATTCTTTGTAACCTGACCGAATATATGGTGATTTAAAAAAGATTCTGGGGCGCCTGGGTGGCTCCGTCGGTTAAGCAGCCGACTTCAGCTCAGGTCATGATCTCGCAGTCTGTGAGTTCGAGCCCCACATTAGGCTCTGTGCTGACGGCTCAGAGCCTGGAGCCTGCTTCAGATTCTGTGTCTCCCTCTCTCTCTGCCCTTCCCCTGCTCATACTCTGTCTCTATGTCTCTCAAAAATAAATAAACGTTAAAAAATTAAAAAAAAAAAAAAAGATTCTGTTCCTTGCCCTGAATAGGAAGATTTTGCAGAAATAAAGGCTGAGATAGGCTGCCCAAAGGTCTCCCTGGGAAGGCTATTTGTCCTTCGTCAGGATCCCAGGGAATCAGGAGAAATCATGGCTGCCCAGCCAGGCTCCACCTTTTGGCCTGCACGAACACCCTTCGATATGAACTTGCTCAGGACAGCGGAACTGAGAAGAAACAGACCACAAGTTGTTAACAGTGGCCATCTATATACAATATGAATTATTTTTGGGGTGCCTGGGTGGCTCAGTCAGTTAAGCGCCTGCCTCTTGATTTCAGGTCAGGATCTTGCAGTTTGTGAGACTGAGCCCCACATCAGGCTCTGTGCTGACAGTGTGAAGCCTGCTTGGGATTCTCTCTCCCTCTCTCTCTGACCGCCCCCCCCCCCAAATAAATAAGCTTTTTAAAGCAATCAATTATTTTCAGTATTTATCGTGATACCTTACACTACTTTTCTTTCTAAAATAACCAGTTATCCAGGTGCCTGGGTGGCTCAGTTGGTTAAGCGTCCAACTCTTGGTTTTGGGTCAAGTCACGATCTCATGAGTTTGAGCCCCTCATCTGGCTGTGCACTGACAGCACAGAACCTTCTTGGGATTCTGTCTCCCTCTCTCTCCGCTCCTCCCCTGCTCTCTCTCTCTCTCTCAAAAATAAATTAACATTTAAATAGAACGAGCAGTTCTCACTCTTTGCATGGTAAAGCCAGACCCCATTATTAAGGCTAAGTAATGGGAAGTCACATTTACCCATTTGCCACAATTCTATCTGATAATAAATAAATTACCTTTCCTCTAAGTGTAATGACTTAGCAGAAGTGGAAATGATTGGAACCATTTAAGAGCTTTGGGTCCCCTAATCACTGATGGTTCAGTTCCTCCAGCTGGACACCCACCTGCAGAAACCAGAGAGATGCCCCAGGCACAGGCCTGGGCTTCTCTCCCAAGTCTAGCCCTGCCAGAGCATTTAAGGTGACTTCCCAGTTGCTCCCACCCAGGCGGCCCCAGGGAAAGAGCCACAGTTATTGGAGAAAGTAGTTAAAATTGCAACGCAGCAGCTCTGGGGAGTGCAGGGCAAGTCAACAGGTGACAAAGGAGGCAGAACATGCTCCTATCCTGACACCCCTCATTCCAGTGCAGTGTCTTTGGGGCAAAGCACGGGGAGAGGGGGTGTGCTTATACAGCCCAGGAGACCCATCATTCAGTGTCATCTTCAGATGTTACTGGAACACGCGAGCAGAGAACAGGGTATTCAGGAAGCATGAGTTTGTCTCTCTGGAGCTTGAAAGAGACGGCCCATTTCCCCATGCTCCCCAAAGGAGAGATTCAACAATAGCACCCTTTTTATTCAGAGGGATGAAATGGATTCCAGAGGGAATGAACAAGCTCAGGTGGTATCTGCAGTACTATTTTTCTGATGGCAGGAATAACAGGCAGTTTGGATTTTGTTGCACATAGTTTAATAACTGATTTTATTCACCATTGCCATTCTCACGTGCGTGATGCATTAGTAGCGCATTACATCACATTACTAGCACTAGACTGACTCCTGGCTCATGGCTGGCGCTCAGGAGCCAAAGTGGATGTATAGATGTATCATACACCGTGGTTCTAACCTTCAGGGGCCACAGGGCAGCATACGGAGATACTTTTGCCTGACACAGTTTGGGGAGGAGTTCTATTCTACAGCCTCTAGTGGGTGGAGGCCTGGGGTACTGCTAAACATCCCACAATGGACAGGATAGCTCTCCCCTGAAGTTACCCTGCCAGAATCTCGACTGTGAGGAGGCTCACAGCCCTGATTTATATTTGTAAACTTCTGTTCCACATAAATTTTCAATGAATTCATGGTTCTGCATTTTGCAATATGCTTTAATTAGGCCAATCCTCTTAATGATTTATACTTTTTCTCCTTTAAATATGCTGTCAATACCTCTTGTGTGTAAATCTGGTAAGCAGCTGCCATTTCTGTTTCAAGGAGGCAAGCAGAAGGAGCGAGAACTCTCACCACTGTTATTCAACATAGTGTTGGAAGCTCTAGCCTCAGCAATCAGACAACACAAAGAAATAAAAGGCATTCAAATTGGCAAGGAGGAAGTCAAACTTTCACTCTTCACAGATGACATGATACTCTATGTGGAAACCCCAAAAGACTTCACAAAAATAGCTGCTAGAACTGATTTATGAATTCAGCAAAGTTGCAGGATATAAAATCAATGTACAGAAATCAGTTGCATTTCTGTACACCAATAATGAAGCAGCAGAAAGAGAAATCAAGGAATCGATCCCATTTACAATTGCACTAAAAACCATAAAATACCTAGGAATAAACCTAACCAAAGAGATGAAAAATCTATACACTGAAAACTATAGAAAGCTTATGAAAGAAATTGAAGAAGACGCAAAAAAAATGGAAAAACATTCCATGCTCATGGATTGGTAGAACAAATATTGTTAAAATGTTGATACTAACCCAAAGCAATCTACACATTCAATGCAATCCCTATCAAAATAACACCAGCATTCATCACAGAGCTAGAATAAACAATCCTAAAATTTGTATGGAACCAGAAAAGATCCCGAATAGCCAAAGCAATCCTGAAAAAGAAAACCAAAGCTGGAGGCATCACAATCTCGGACTTCAAGCTGTATTACAAAACTGTAATCATCAATACAGCATGGTACTGGCACAAAAACAGACACTCAGATCAATGGAACAGAATAGAGAAGCCAGAAATGGACCCACGAATGTACGGCTAACTCATCTTTGACAAAGCAGGAAAGAATATCCAATGGAAGAAAGATAGTCTCTCCAGCAAGTGGTGCAGGGAAAACTGGACAGTGACATGCAGAATAATGAACCTGGACCACTTTCTTACACCATACACAAAAATAAACTCAAAATGGATGAAAGACCTAAACGTAAGACAGGAAGCCATCAAAATCCTAGAGGAGAAAGCAGGCAAAAACCTCTTTGACCCCAGCCGCAGCAACTTCTTACTCAACGCGTCTCTGGAGGCAAGGGAAACCAAAGCAAAAATTAACTATTGGGACTCATCAAAATAAAAAGTGTCTGCTTAGCAAAGGAAACAATCAGCAAAACTAAAAGGTAACCGACGGAATGGGAGAAGATACTTGCAAACGACATATCAGATAATGGGTTAGTATCCAAAATCTATAGAGAATTTACCAAACTCGACACCCAAAAACAAATAATCCAGTGAAGAAATGGGCAAAAAAGAGAAATAGACACTTTCCCAAAGAAGACATCCAGATGGCTAACAGACACATGAAAAGATGCTCAACATCACTCATCAACAGGGAAATAAAAATCAAAACCACAATGAGATGCCACCTCACACCTGTCAGAATGGCTAACATTAACAACTCAGGTAACAATAGATGTTGGTGAAGACATGGAGAAAAAGGAACCCTTTTGCACTACTGATGGGAATGCAAACTGGTGCAGCCACTCTGGAAAACAGTATGGAGGTTCCTCAAAAAATTAATATTAGAACTACCCTACAACCCGGCAATTGCATTACTAGGTATTTATCCAAAGAATACAGGAGTGCTGATTCGAAGGAGCACATGACCCCAAAGTTTACAGCAGCACTATTGACAATAGCCAAAGTATGGAAAGAGCCCAAATGTCCATTGACTAATGGATGGGTAAAGAAGATGCGGTACATAAATGCAATGGAATATTGCTCGGTGATCAAAAAGAATGAAATCCTGCCGTTTGCAACATCATGGATGGAACTAGAGTGTATTATGCTAAGCAAAATAAATCAGAGAAAGACAAATATCATATGATTTCAGTATGTGAATTTAAGATACAAAACAAATGAACATAAAGGAAAGGAACCAAAAATAATATAAAAACAGAGAGGGAGACAAACCATAAGAAACTCTTAGATATAGAGAACAAACTGAGGGTTGCTGGCAGGGTGTTGGGTGGGAGGAAGGGCTGAAAGGGTGAGGGACATTAAGAAGGGCACTTGTTGGGATGAGCACTGGGTATCATATGCAAGTGATGAATCACTAAATTCTATTCCCAAAATTATTAGAATATATGTTAACTTGGGATGGATGAATCGGATGGATTGGATGGACGGATGACCCCATCATACACAGCCTGTTTGTTGCAGAGAAAATGTAACCTGATTATATACAAGACCCCTGAAAATCAATACAAATTAAACAAATGGCTTATTTGGAAAAAATGGTAATCAATACAGACAGGCAATTTACAGAAGCAAAACCTGAATCATAAATGATTAATAAAAAGCTGCTAAGTTTGATTAGTAATCAAAAATAAATTTAAACCACCACGGAATAGTTTATTACTCCTCATGACAATGCCAAAAACTACAAGTCTGTAATCACTGTTGACCAGGATGTAGACACACACACACACACACAGAGAGAGAGAGAGAGAGAGAGAGAGAGAGAGAGGATTAGATAAAATTGGCGCCTGTTAAGGAAAATTTCCAGGATGAATTCTTAAAATCAGCAAGGTATTAGTGAGAGTCAAGTTGGGTGCTTGGCTGACTCGGTGGAGCACGCAGCTCTTGATCTCGGGGTTGTGATTAGAGCCCCACATTGGGTGGAGGGATCACTTAAAAAAATAAAAAATGTTAACAAAAATTGTGACTTTTGAACTATGTGGACATTGTACATGTTCGAACATAAATACCATTTTAAAAGGAGTCAAAACACAACCTATAAAAACAGAAGTCCCTGTGCCTTTTCCCTGCGTCGAGCTTGCCTTGTACCCTTTTGCTCTAATGAATCAGCCACGGGTGGCTGAGTCCTGTGCGTCTTCCTAGAGAATCACCAAAGCTGGGGGTGGTGTTGGGTCCCCAAACACAATCACATTCAGCCCTTTCTGCTTCCCCAATTTCCCCTCATTCCGCCAGGTCAGCCCCACATCCCTGACACCCTCCAGGTGGAGTTAGCCACAATGCACCCTGTTCATGCCACCTGTATGCAGCCTCCCATATATCAATGTATATTTTCAAGCTTATGTAGGTTCCATAGATACTTCTTAAATTTTCTATCATAACTTCTTATCTTGAAACAATTAGAATTACTTCTGTGATTTTGCGCAAAATAACCTGGAATTTTATGGGATTGAGTTTCTTCATCCATCGAATTAGGGGATTGGTCTAGTTTTATCAATAATCTATTTAAGGTAAAACACCCAAAATTATTTATGATTATGTATCAATTATAAGGTAGAAAATTAAAATATTTAGAGGCATTAGACACACAGGATCAATGCACAAAGGGTGCTAAGTCTTATGGTGAATGAACAATAGAAGACCATCTAAAGCTGTGTGACCTTGGGGAGTGAGGAGGCCCTCAACCTCTCTGTCCCTGTCTCCTCCTATGCAAAATGTGGACGACAGAATTCACCTGAAAGACTTGGTGTAGAAACTCAATAAAGTCATTTACATACTGCATTTAGCAAAATCTCTAGCATGTGCTCAGAGCTAAATAAAGGTTCCTATTATAAATTACTGATTTTTAAAGCTGAGCTAATAATCATTACCCTTTAAGTTGCAGGGAAATTATATGACAATAATGCAGGTAAAGCATGGGGCACATAATAGGCAATTAATAAAAAAAAAAAACGACTACAAGTTAAGGTTCTCTGGAGAAACAGACCAATAGGATATATATAAAGAGATTACTTCTTTTTTTGGCTAACATACAGTGTGCACAGTGTGCTCTTGGTTTTGGGGGTAGATGCCCATGATTCATTGCTTATATACAACACCCAGTGCTTATGACCAATTGGCTCATGTGTTTATGGGGTCTGAGAGGACCCACAGCCTGCCATCTGCTCGCCGGACACCCGGGAAAGCCAGTGTTGTAAATTCCAGACCGAGGGGTCAGTCTGAGACAGAATTTGCCCTTCCTCAGCCTTTTTCGTTCTATTCAGGCCCACGGTGGATTGGGTAATGGCCACCACAAAGGGGAGGGTTTTCGGCTTTTCTCAGTCTACTGCTTCAAATGCTAACTTCTTCTGCAAACACCCTCATAGACTCACTCGGAAATCTTTTTTTTTTTTTTGTTTTCAGAGATTTTATTATTTTTTTATTAAAAAAATTTTTTTAACGTTTATTTATTTTTGAGAGACATAGAGACAGAGTATGAGCAGGGGAAGGGCAGAGAGAGAGGGAGATACAGAATCTGAAGCAGGCTCCAGGCTCTGAGCCATCAGCACAGAGCCCGACACGGGGCTTGAACTCACAGACCATGAGATCATGACCTGAGCCGAAGTTGGCCGCTTAACCAATTGAGCCACCCAGGTGGCCCCAGAGATTTTATTTTTAAGTAATCTCACCCAACGTGGGGCTCGAAGTCACAACCCTGAGATCAAGAGTTGCGTGCTCCAGCAACTGAGCCAAGCAGGCGCCCCTCAGAAATCATCTTTGACCAAACATCTGGGCATCCCATGATCCAGTCAAGTTGACATATAAAATTAACCACCACGATCACTAAAAAAGGGGGTGAGGGTGATTTATTTTAAAAAATCATACAAGACCATATGACTAGATGTCACATAATGATGGGTCATGGGCTCTAGCCAGCCTCCAGATGTGTTTGGCCAACATTGTGTTTGCAAAACGATTTATATTAGTGCCCATCTCTAAACATAGAGACACTTTCCGCATGGATTGGCATTTCTTGGGGCGAAAAAAATCACGATTTAGGGGAATTCTAGGTGGGTTGCATTCCCACATGGCAGCACTCTGCTGGAGATTTGGGATGGATTCTATCCTCAACGATTTCCATCGCTCCCTATGCCTCACGCCCTGCCAACACCTCTCTCTTGCAGCATTTGCCTGTCCCCTAGAAGGAGCCAGGTTTGAGAACCCCTGCATGCAAGTAACATTCCTCAGCCCAGCCGAGAGAAATCGCAGGATGTGGCCACGAGGTGGCACTATGGCTGTGTGCTGCTCAACCACTAGATGGCGCACGAGTATTCCCACGGGTCGGACAGCTTTCAGAAAACCAACTCCCATCTGCTGAGGTCCTACTGTGTGCTGGGAGCATCAGGTGTGACTTCCTTAAATCCTCACAAGTGCACATAGGGAGTTGTAGAGGGAACTGAGGCTCAGAGAGAGTCCCCATTTATAAGACCAAGCAAAGCATCTCTCTGGGCGGCCAGAAGGGTTCAAGGACGTACTATGTATCAAGTGTTCAGCAGAACTGCTGCTGCACAGTGTGTGCTCAGCAAACGGCACTTAGTTGCTTTTGTTATCACAGTTGCTTGGTTATTATCATCAGATGCATCTGACGGTCAGTTCTGCTGGTTGCTCCCAACGGTGATGGAACCCTGACACCGAGTTGGTCCGTAGCCACCTTGAATCAAGGCTCCCCTCTGAGCCTCCCTTACGGCCGGTGTTGATGGAACACAGGCGGAGTGATGTATCCTCTTTATGCCCATTTTCATCCCATCTCTCCCTTCCTTTAGATTGCTCTGCACTTCCTCCCAGAAATCCTCCCTGGGGTAACCTCCACCCTGCCTCCCCTCTCCCAGCTTGGATGGAGGAAGTATTTACTAGCTTGTGGTCCCTCAGGATCCTGTACTTTTCCTCACCCTAGCGTTTTTCGCACTCATGGCTGCCCATTTGTTTGTCTGCCCAACAGCTGCCCACACCACCTCACCCCAAAGGACTCTGAGATGTAGGAACAAATGAGGAAATTCTTCTTTGGGTAAAACGCCCTGTGACTCCCAATCTGAACTGAGCACCTGAGGCACTCTTTCTTCTTTCTAGCCTGATTGAGACATCACTGACACATAGTACTGTGTAAGTTTAAGGTGCACGGTGTGTTGATTTGATACAATTATATTGCAAAATGATTACCACCACTGTTAGCTAACACCTCCATCCAGTTATGCAAATATCATTTCTCTAAAAAACTGGAGCAGCACCACCTGGGCCAAGTGAAGCCCAGTCTCTGGGATGGAGCCCTCCAGATGATTCCAAAATGCATGAGGTAGAGTGAATGTTATAAGGGTGCTCTGTAGACCCTTGGTTATTCTGTCATGGTCTTGTTAGAATCAAAAGAAAGAAGTGGCCTTTCTCGGGGGGATGGGGCCCCAGGGATCTAGAATGGGGTTACATGTTTCAGTTGACACCAATTGCAATGCCTTTTGGTTTTTCCCCTGCTCGCCACCGCAAGCAGTTCCCTGACACCAGCCGGGGGTCCTACAATTCAGCTCAATCCTGACACCCTTCCAGAAACAGCACCACATCCCACAGGGGAAGGCCTCAGTCTACAAGACTGGACTCCCGGCCTTCAGACACCAATCCAGGTTGTCTCCTGTGCTTCTGGCCGACGGGCTGTCACTCAGAGGTTCCCGTGACTCCCTCCTCAAATTCAATTAATTTGCTAGAGCAGTCCACAGAATTCAGAGGAACATTTCACTCACTAGATTAGTGGTTTACGATGAAAGCATACCGTTCGAGAACAGCCAGATGTGAGGGACGATTGGGACCCGGTGCGGAGAAAGGGTCCACGTCTCCCTGTGTTCACCAACCTGAAAGCTCTCAGAACCCCGTGCTCTGGGGGTTTATGGGGCTTTATTACACAAGCGTGATCGATTAAACCACTGGCCGTTGGTGTTTGATTTGATCACCAGCTCCTCTCCCCACTCCAGAGGTCAGGGGGGACTGGAAGTTCCAACCCTCCAGGACTTGGTCAGTTCCCTTGGCAACGAGTCCCATCCCAACGTGCTTTCCGAAAGAAAGTCACCTCGTGAACATGCTCAAGGCACCTTCCTCACTCAATACCACGGAAATTCCAAGGTTTTAGCAGCTCTGTGCCAGAAGTGGGGATGAAAACCAAATAACTATTTGTTATATAAATCACACACGTATATCGCTATGTAATCGCCATACATCGGAGGTAGAAAATAGGGCTAAGAGGGGAGGTTCTGACAGTCAGCGGGCTGCACATGTGTTTTGTGGCCCTGCCCAAGTGGGACAGCCCGCTCTGGGCTGGATTTTTGGGGACTGTCAAAGGTAAACCGCATTCGTGGGGTTACAGCAAAGGTTCGATAATATAAATGCTTTACCCGCTTTGGCACATACTGAATATTCAGTACAAGGCAGCTATTATCAGCGATATGAATTCTATTAAACAGATAATATGTATCATCTTGGTAAGCAAGTGGGCGCCAGTCCCTTCACATGCACCTTCAGAGGAAAAACAAGTGAACCGACCACCAATGATTCTTGGGCTCTTGTGGCCGGTGCTGTTTTAAGAGCTGTAGTTCTTAGCCTGTTTACTCTGTGGTGACTCTGGGAGGAGACGCCCCCCATCACCTCTGTGGCCAGGTAGGCACGGAGCCAAGACCCCGACGCAGGTCGGCAAGCTCTGTGCGGATTCACAACAGGACGCATCAGACAGAGGAGCAGGAGGGGAAAGAGAGCACGGAAGGGGGCAGATGGCGCCACCTCAAGATGGGCCTCCTTGACACCGCAGACGCCGGAGGAGCTCGAGGAACGGAGGAACGGAGTAGCGGCTACCCTTTTGAAAGTGACATTCACATGTGAAAGGGAAATCTCCATTTGCAGGGGCGGCTCCCTGAAGGCGGGGAGGACTCTTAATCTGGGAAACCCTGGAGCAGCGGGAAAGGCTGGACTTGCGTCTGCACTACAACCCGGTCTTGCTTACTGCGCTTTCCCTGGCCACCTCCCGCAACTAACTCCCATCAAAATCTGCCGTCTCCGGTTCAAGACGGTATTGAAGGCGAAGCTTCTACCATTTCACGGTTACTCTGTTCCCCTGGGTCTCCCCCATGTGCACAGGAGGTGTGTATATTTTCAAACTTTGGTTTTCCTCCTGTAAATCTGTCTTATATTAATTTAATTATTAGACCAGCCAAACGACCTAAAGGAGAGGGGCAAGCTTTTCTGCCTCTCTGAGTCGGCTGTTCGGGGAGTGAAGTGAGGTCCAGGTCTCAGTATTTTGCTTGGTCTGTGAGAAACACTCCAAACGGCAGCTCCCATCAGCACTAATAAAGCAGGGGCATGGTCTAGATCGGTGGTCGGCTGTTTGTTTTTTTAAGCAGACCAACTATTATGGGGGCACCTGGGTGGCTCAGCTGGTTGAGCATCTGACTTCGGCTCAGGTCATGATCTCCTGGTCTGAGTTCAAGCCCCACTCAGGGCTCTCTGCTGTCAGCACAGAGTCTGCTTCAGATCTTCTGTCCCCTCTCTCTGCCCCTCCCCTACTTGTGCTCTCTCTCTCAAAAAAAAAAAAAAAAAAAGGCAACCCAACCATTATCAAATGACATCTTGCCTAAGTGAGGTGGTTGGAGAAGGGGGTAACAGCAGGCTCTTTCAATACCCTCCCCAGCTCACCCTTCACAGGAGTGCTGTAGCTGGTAGTGTTCCAACTACCAGCCTAATTTCAGACCAGACCTACTAGGGGGTGATGATCAATCATAACAGCATTAGACGGAATTACATCATTTGGGGCTGAACGTCATAGGTCGAGGGCAAACGTGGCACCCACATCAGGGCTCCTGGCTTCTGCACAGGTTGGCTACCAATTCAGAGGGTCCCACTAGTATGCGGCTAGCGGACTCCCAGAACTCAGGAAAGCACCGGACTTACAGTTGCGATTGTATTATAAAAGATACGTTGGGAAGGAAAAAACTTCCTCTACCTTTCAAAGGTTTTTCTGGCTGGTCTAGGAAATAAACAGACATGAGACAGATTAACAGGAGAAAAACGAATTGACTTTCGTACACACAGGATCCTCACATACACAAGAGGTTCCAAGGCAGAAACGTAAGATGAGGTATCCACGGCAACTGAGCTCAAGAGTGGGAGCGGGGGCTGGGGCCTCAAGGGGAGCACGGCACTTAGAGCAGATGTCTGGTAAGTCGCTGCTTGCCCTGCCCTACAGATGGCTCACTCGGGTAACACTGATCTCTGGTAATGACACTTATTCTGGAAAGACTCCCAATTTAGATTCTTCCAGGTAGTTAAGGGAGGGGCAAGTTTCTCTTGAGCCTGAAGGGTCTCGATGGCTTTCACCTCAAAACAGTCCGCATGCCAAAGTGGCACATTGTGGGGAGACCTGCACTGAACCCCTTCACAGCTATTTGGATGAAGGGGTTGGTGACTGAATGAAGGAAGCCAAAGCAGGACAAAGACTCTTTAGGATTTTGGAATGAAAACACTAATGAATGTTGGAGCACAACAGACTTTACAGATGGTCTAGTCACGGTTTCTCCATCCTAATGCGTTAGAATCTTCTGAGGAGTTTTACAACACAGTGCACTGGGTCACGACCGCCACAATTTGAACTCATCTCCAGAGGTGGATCTGAGCACAATGTTTGTTTTTTTCAAGTTTATTTATTCATTATTTTGAGACACACACACACACACACACACACACACACACACACAGTGTGCACGTGCAGGAGAGGCAGAGAGAGGGAGAGACAGATTCACAAGGAGCCTCTGCACTGTCAGCAAGGAGCCTGATGCAAGGCTCGAACTCATGAACTGGGAGATCATGACCTAAACTAGAGCTGGACGCTTAACCGACTGAGCCACCCAGACACCCCACAGAGTAATTCTGTTTTTACAGCTCCCAAGTGGCTCTGATGTACAACCAAGATTGAGAACCAATGAATGTACAAAGTTTTGTGTTTTAAGATTTTATTATTTTATTTTATTTTATTATTTTTAAGATTTTATTTTTAAGTGCTCTCTACACCCAACATGGGGCTCAAACTCACAACCCGAGATCAAGAGTCGCATGCTCTACCAACTCAGCCACCCAGTCACCCTGTACTAAGTTCACTTTTAAAATTATTTTTAAAATCTTTTTAATGTTTATTTATTTTTGAGAGAGAGAGAGAGAGAGGAGAGAGGGGGAGGGACAGAGAGAGAGGGAGACACAGAATCCGAAGCAGGCTCCAGGCTCTGAGCTGTCAGCACAGAGCCAGATATGGGGCTTGAACTCACAAACCACAAGATCATACCTAAGGTAAAGTTGGACGCTTAACCCACTGAGCCACCAGGTATCCCTGTGTATGGAGTTCATTTTAAAGATGAAACGTCATTGTACTGCCCCAAATGGAAACCCAGAATCCCTTGCCATAAAGATGGTCCTAACAGTAAATACAATGAAAACAGATATAACCTGATAAAAGGGATTGGTAAGCGTTAAGCTGCTACAGATAAACTTACTTCTTCACTGAGAAAGCCTGAAAAAGAACTGAAAAAATAACTTCCTGACCACAGGATTCGGTGTTGCCATGTTTTATAACTCCAGAGGTCATGAGGGGCACTGACCTAGTTACACCCTGATTTCAGAGACAGGGTGAGGAAAACATGACTTGGCCCAATTTTGCTAGACAATTAAAAAAAAAAAAAAAGGCCAAACTGGAGCACCTGGGTGGCTCAGTCACTTAAGTGTCTGACTTCAGCTCAGGTCGTGGTCCATATGTGGGTTCGAGCCCAGCGTCAGGCTCTGTGCTGACAACACAGGTCTGGAGTCTGCTTCCGAATCTGTGTCTCCTTCGCTCTCTGCCCCTCCCCCACTCGAATTCTGTGTGTGTCTCTCTCTCTCAAGAATAAATAAACATTAAAAAAACTAATAAGCAATGAAAGCATATCTTAGACTAAGAAGAAAAAGATGCTGGATACTAAGGGAGGAATTGAACGTGACTTCCAAGTCAACTGAGCACCCCCTGGTTATTTCACAGATGCAGCAATGATGGACAGGACACCTTGGCCAAGCAAAGTTCAGACCAGTGCTTGGACCAGGAGCGAGCATTAGAAGCCGATCTCATGTTTTTCCACTTGAGGAAACTGAGAGCTCCTCAAGGATGAGAACTGACCAGGGTCACGCAGCAGTGGACACGACAAGGGCAGATTTCTGAAATTCCAGGGTCTTATCACTAAACCCTGTAGCTTCCCTCAGGGAGGGCAGTCATTGGCTGTGTGCTGAGAAGCAAGATTAAGGCTCACAAAACCCACTACGTCCATTTCTCAGATCAACACACCGAGACTTCAGAGTAGGGAGGGGCTTGCCCAGATTCCCAAAAGATGACGACGATGACAATCAGACACGAACACTTGACAGGTCACGGTGCGTGGGGCACTGTCCTAAGGTTCTATTCGAGAGTCTAATTCTATCATCACCCTCAATTTTAGGGAAACTGAGGCACAGAGTTTGTGCACCTCGCCCGGGGTCTCAGAGCTAGTAAGGGGCAGAGGAGCTCCAAAGATCATTTCACAAAATGTGAAACTGAAGCCTACAGAGGAGGAAAACGGCCCCAACCCAAACTCCCCGTCGCGGGGGGTGGAGGGGGCGGTGATTAGAAGGTGGGCGGCTCAGAATCCACGACACCTTCGAATTTGCCCTCTCCGCCACCATGGGGAGGCATGACGTCACATGTAGGTGAGTGGCAGCTGTTACCAGGAGCTTGGGCATCCCATTCTGAAACCCGGGGCGGGGGTGGGGGGTGGGAACCGGGGTTCGCACTCACCTCCGGAGGCACTTCTTTCGAGCCTGCCTTTCTTGACTCCAGACCAAGGCCCGGAGCACCCCGCCTGCGCAGACTCAGCGTCCCTCCGCCAGCGCGACCTGCGACACTACCCAAGCGACCAAGGCTCGCGGACCCCTGTACACTACTGACCGCGACTGTGCGCGACCAACTCAACGCGCATGTGCGCCCCTGACCTGTCGTTCAAAGCCGGCGGTGTGGCGTCTCTGCCAATCGGAATCCTCCTTCCAGCCTGGCCCCGCCTCATTCGTCAAGCTTCCGGCGTCTGGGTGTCTCCAAGGGAACCGTCAGACTGACCGCCTAGGAAAGCGAGGCCCAGAAACTTCTGGGTGTTGTAGACTGTAGACTCAAAGGGGCAGACAAACGGGAGGCGCCTGGGAGTGAGAAAGGTCTCCGACGCAGGCACCCCCGCCTCCTTTTCCTGGCCCCGCTTGCCAGGTCCTGCCAAAGTGGCCTACCCGTTCGCGGGCCTTGGGGTTGGTTGCGGGGGGGCTCTCCCCTCACTGTGGGCGTCGCTAAGCGGACCGCGGTCGCCATGGTAATATCTCCTGCTCGCCGCCCACCCCTTGCATGTGACGTCACGCGACGAGCCCTGCGGGAAGGCACTGGGCGCATGCGCCTGGGCTGGGAGGTTGGCGGTGGGGCGGAGCCGGAGGTGGGGCGGAGCCGGAGGTGGGGCGGAGCCGGAGGTGGGGCGGAGCCGGAGGTGGGGCGGAGCCGGAGGTGGGGCGGAGCCGGAGGTGGGGCGGAGACGGAGGTGGGGCGGAGACGGAGGTGGGGCGGAAGGGACTCCTCTGACCCGTCAGCTTATTGTGCCTGCTTTCGGAAAGAGCTCAGAGACCTCGATGCAGTCGTTCACTCATTTTTATTTGCTCCCCAATGCTTCGCATTGGTTGGAAACCTAGACCTTCCATGTCACGCCTGCCTCAAGGCAAACTAGGTCCCTTTGAGCTCTCGGGAGCATCCGACCTCCTCCCTGCGTGCTCTGGGCCTTGATGACAGGTTCGTGCTGTCCATTGATTCATCTAATAGGTCGTTACTAAATGTCCGATAAATGCTGGTTGCCAGGGAGACAGCTCTGACCAAACAGGGGCTGGCCGCAGACTTCATGTTTTGAGCAAGTAGAGGAAGAAGTAAAGCCATGTTTCTCAACCTGGGCATAATTGACATTTGGGTCTGATTATTATTGGGGTGAGGTCTGTCCTGTGCATTGCAGGGTGTTAAGCAGTATCCTTCTGCCCACTAGAGGCCAAGAACAGCACTCTCAGCTTCTCACCAGTCTTGACAACCAAAAATGTCTCCAGACACAGCCAAATGTCCCCTCAGAGGCAAACTCAAACCCATTGAAGACCACTGCTTTCTAAGGCGATTTTCTAGGGACAGCTGGGTGGCTCTGTTGGTTAAGCATCAGACTTCCGCTCAGGTCATGATCTCATGGTTCGTGAGTTAGAGCCCCACGTCGAGCTCTGTGCTGACAGCTCAGAGCCTGGAGCCGGCTTCAGATTCTGGGTCTTCCTCTCTCTCTGCCCCTCCCCTGCTTGCCTTCTGTGTGTGTCTCTATCTCAAAAATAAACAAACATTTAAAAATGTTAAGGGTTTTCCTAAGCACTGGTCCTATTTTCAGATAACTTGGTCACCTCTTAAACTCACCAATTGATTAAAATCTGATGTCTGTGTATTCCAGGGTTGCTGCCAGAGTGGATCTTTAAGGTTTGCATCACAAGAAAAAAATTATGTAACTACATGTGGTGATGAAGGTTAAGTAAACACTGCAGTGATCATTTTGCAATATATACAAATACCAAATCATGTCGTACACCTGTAACTACAACAGTGTTATATGTCAGTTATACCTCAGTTAAACTTGGAGGGGGGATCTGATATTGATTGCTGAGGTGAGCTGACATGTTAACAAAACTGTTTTAAATAAAATTTAAGAGAGCCCCACTTCACCACCACCAGCACCAGCATCAAAAGGAAGATGATTGGGGGCGTCTGGGTGGCTCACTCAGTTAAGTGTCTGACTTCAGCTCAGGTCACGATCTCACAGTTTGTGGGTTTGAGCCCCGCATCAGGCTCTGTGCTGACAGCTCAGAGCCTGGAGCCTGCTTTGGATTCTTTGTCTCTCTCTCTGCCCCTCCCCCCACCCCTGCTTGTGCTCTGTCTCTCAAAAATAAATGTTTAAAAAGATTTTTTTAAGAAGGTAAGATGACTGGATGTACAAAGGTCATTAAAGATATGTATTCTTTTTATTAAAGGAGCAACCCCACTTATGTGCAAATTGCTGTAAGAAATGATGACAGCTTCCTTGAGCTCAGACACAGTTGTGCCAACCCAGCGACACCCCGTCCCCTTTCATTCAGGACTGTAGCTGACTTGGAAAGCTAGTTTTCCGTGCTCAAGTAGTCACTGGAGCTCAAGCATGCGAAACTGCCCTTAGCGTGTGCAATCGCCCTCGGAAGAGTATAGTAAAAGCTTTGTTTCCTTAGTGACTGCCTTACCACTCTTCCTTTAAGCTGATTTCCCACCCGGGGGGCGGGAAAGGTAGAGTCCTATTTGGCAAGGACAAACATAACCACATTTTGAGATAGAGAAACTGAAGGACTCCATAAAAACCTGCTTCTGCTCCTTTTTCTGCTTCTATTCTTGCTAGAACCTGCACCCCCAACTTTACACATGCCTCAAAATGCAAATGAAGCATGTCCTCCTTGTAGGGGACAGGAGTTAATGATTTCTTTAGAACGGCAATATCTAATGAAGGACCAGGGGAAAATGACCAAATGAAGCCATCGTATGCGCATTCTAGACCCCCACCACCGGGGCTGGACCTCTCCACTCTCCACGCCAAGACCTGGCTCCAAGGAGTAACGCCTGGGCTCTTGTCTTTGCTCTATCCCGTTCCTGGATGCCTGAGAGGACCTGTTGACCATAATCGTCAGTAAAACCCCCCGGACCTCAAGCAAAACTGAGGCTCTCTCTTTTCCTTTCTGAGTCACCTGGACACTGTGTCTATACCTGCACTCTGTACCTTCGATAAACTCTGCTCTCACCACCTGCCAGCTCACAGTTTGATTTCTATTCTGCGCACCGCCAAGCACCCTCTTGGCTGGTCCTGCGGGACCCCGTCTGGGTCCTCGGACTGGCCTGCCAGCGTTTCGTCATACTGGACAAGGCCCAACTGACCATGAGATCGTGACCTGAGCCAAAATCAAGAGTGTGGTGCTGAACGGACTGAGCTGTACCCCAACCAGATACCATTTATTTTTAATGTTTATTTATTTATTAAAAAAATTTTTTTATGTTTATTTATATTTGACAGAGAGAGACAGACAGAGCATTAGCAGGAGAAGGAGACACAGAATTCAAAGCAGGTTCCAGGCTCTAAGCTGTCAGCACAGAGCCCAACACGGGGTCAAACCCAGGAACCCACGAACCGTGAGATCATGACCTCAGCTGAAGCCGGACACGTAACCGACTGAGCCTCCCAGGTGCCCCAGCAGACGCCTGTTTTAAGTGACTCCTGGGGTAACATATTTTCCATCCCCTCTGTCAGACGCACCGGCCGGCGTCCAGGGCTTCAGAAAGCCCATGGCAGGCACGCTGCTTTCTAAAATGCCTGAACTGGGGCTCCTGGCTAGCTCAGTCGTGGCGTGTGTGACTCTCGATCTCAGGATTGTGAGTTTGAGCCCCATGTTGGGTGCAGAGATTCCTTAAAATAAAGTAAAATCTTAAAAAAAAAAAAAGCAGAACAAAAATGTATTAAGTTAGAATGGGTAAGACAGCTGTAAGAATGGACTTTTTCACTTGTTTTAGTCTAGAAAATTTCTACATTCCAATCGCTCTGCAAGAATGCTTGTGGTTTTGGTCCTCCTCGAAAGGACAAACTGAACATTGTAGGTCCATAGACCCACACTAAGGGCAAAACAACAAAATTAAAAAATTAAAACAAAACTTTGGTTCTGTCAGACCAAATGAGTGTACATTTGTATGTCTTAATGTCATTTTTTTTAACATTTATTTATTTATTTTGAAAGAGCATGAGTGGGAAAGGAGCAGAGAGAGAAAGAGGATTCCAAGCAAATGCCCAGCTCTCAGCACGGAGTCCAAGGTGGGGCTCCTGACACTGAGAGCCTGACCTGAGACAAAATCGAGAGTCGGACACTTCACCAACCGAGCCACTCAGGCGCCCGTGAAAGTAGTTTTAATTGGCCCTTTTAATGAACTTTGTGAGGAACCAACCAATGGCCAGTCCTGATCATGATGATAAGAGGGCTTCTACTCTGTGAATACCCCCATTTTGCAGATGACAAAATGAGGCGTTGAGAGAGAGTAACTTCAGCAAGGTCACAGTCCAGTAAGCGGTAGAGCTGGGACCTGCACTCAAGAAACCCGTCTCGTCCTCACCCAGGACGATGGGCATCCTCAAACATGGGCAAAAGTCCACGCAGGCCAGGAAGCTGGGACACAGCTTAGTCTCCAGATCACTACACCTTCAGATCCCTATTTTTCAGCCGGAGACCTCAATCTTTAGACCACAAAAAAAAAAAAAAAAAAAAAAAAAAAAAGGACTTTGGAATGACTCCGACCCGGGTCAAATGACTCCGACCTCGGGGCTGTCATCTGTGTGACCTTGGACAAGCTATGGATCCCTCTGGGCTATAGTTTCTTCACCTACAATGGGGACAGCATAACAGAATTCTCCATAGGGTGGTTGCCAGAATTAAGGGGTGTACATGATTCTTGGCCCCCCTCATCCCCCCCCACACACGGTATTAATTCTCGGGGTCGTGTGAATGGAAGAACTGAGCCCTCTGCTGCCTTAATTAGTGTACATTTATTTAGAGAAACAGTGGGGAGGTTGGAAGAGGCCGGGGACAGCGATGTGGTGTGGGGAGCCCCCTGCAGGCCCTCGCTCGCCCTGGGCCCGCCTCCTCAGGACCCTCAGAGACACCTTCCTGCAGAGCCTCTGGGCAGACAGGTGTCACCCCTCAGAGGACCCAGTCCATCACTCTCCAAACTGGCCGTCCCGGGCAGACAGGGTTCTTGGAGGCGAGACCAGCGGGCAGAGGAAGGGCTGGCGACCGCCCAGCGGGGGCGGAGCGGGGCCGCTAGAAGGAGCAGCACGGGTCGTTCCTGGGGGAGGGAAGGAAGTGGGGAGAAAGGTACGCGTGCCTCGCTCTGCGTCCCGCCCGCTCGCCTCACTCGCTCTGCGCCGCTCGCTCGGCTGTTCCACCGGATGGAACGCGCGTCCCTGAGTCTGAGCTGGGGGCTCCTCCCGGTCAGTCCCAGCAGGTGCCTCCCCCTCCCGGGGTTCCTGCGACCACGCGGTGGGAGGAGGCCGCCCCTCAGTTCCGTCTGGCCTTCCAGGACACTCACCTGATTGCCAGTCACCCTGCCGCAGGAGGGCGCGCTCTGTGACCTCGAGGACCTTCCCCGCGGCAGACCCTCCGTGCCCCGGCAGCTCTGTGCCCCAGGTCCCCCGGTGCGCCCGCCCCTCTGTGCCCCCGCCCCTCCGTGACCCCGGCCCCTTGGTGTCCGGGCCCTCAGTCCCCCTGCCGCTCCGTACCCCCGCCCCTCCGCGCCTCCGGCCCTGGCCCCTCCGTGACTCTAGCCCTCTGTCCTCCCGCAGCTCTGTGATCCCAGCTCCTCCGTGACCCCGGCCGCTCTGCGCCCCCACCCCTCCATGCCCCTTGCCCTGCCTTCCCCAGCCCCGCCGCGCCGCGGCGCCACTACCCCAGCCTGGCACTGTGGAGCCGCGCAAGGCTGGGGCAGGCAGCCAGTGTACACGGTCTGCTGTGCGTGCTGGAGTCCCCGGGGCAGATCCAAACGGTGGACTTGCTCCCAGAGGGTCTCACAGCGCAGTGCAGGGGTCAGCAAACTACAGCCTCCCCCACTTTTCATAGGTCTTTTAAACTGAGGTAAAATCCACATCGCATAAAATTTGCTATTTAACCGTTTTAGCTACTCAAGGATCCAGCATAGAATCGTTGCTCGATAAAAACTTGCTGAGCCCCTCAGTCAAGTTCAGCAGAACCACCTCTGAGCCAGCAATCCCGCCGCTAAGCGTGTGCCGGAAGAACTGAAAACCGTTCAGACACATGCCTGTGCACAAACACCACGGCAGCACTCTTCCCGACTGTCGGAAGGTGGAAGCCGACTCAAACGGCCTTCCTGTTGGACGGGTCACGAAATGGGGCCCATCCGGCCGCTGAGGTGCTCCTCAGACTCCTCAGCCACCACAGGAAGGGGGACGCGAGCCCTGCTCCCGCCTGGCCGAGCCGCGAAACCACGCGCTCAGTGAAAGAGGCGAGCCACGGCCCACGTGGTGTGCGAGGCCACGTGTCTGACGCTGCACGCCCGGAACAGGCAAAGCCGTGCGCGGCCAGAGAGTTGACCGGGGGTCACCAGGGGCTGGGAGGAGAGACTGCGTGTGGGTCCGGAGCTTCCTTGGGGGACGACAAAAATGTTTTGAGGCTAGAGAGTGGTGAAGGTTGCACAACACTGGGAATGGGCTGAATGTCCCTGTCGATAAATGTTTATGTTACGTCCGTTTTACCACAATGTAGACAAATCCAACGTAACATTTATTGAGAGGATTCCTAACTGTATTCCCCCCAAATCTCCGTGTCCTTCCTGGGGTTCCTTATTAAAGGCCCTTCCCGGCCGTCACATACCTGATGTCCATCTCCGTGCCACAGGAGTGGCAGTAACACTTGGATGGTTGACCCGGAAGTGAACCGGAAACAGAAAGAAACGGGAGGCGTGAGGGAGGTCAAGTTCCTTCCCTCCCTTTCTCCCCTTCCCTGGGGCCTGCTGGTCGATCCCCGTCACCTCCCCCGACCCGTCCCATCTTCCAGCAGCTCTTCCCATCCCCATCAGTAGCACCAATCCTCCCCTGGGGTTTCGCAACCTCATCACCACTGGCATTTTGAGCCGGGTCACCGTTTGTTGAGGGGGTACTGTCCTATATAATGTCAGATGCTGAGCAGGATCCCTGGCCTCCTCCCACTAAAGGCCTGTCGTGGCACCCCGTCCCCAGTCATGACAGCAAGCAGTACTCTCACATGCTGCTGCGCCCTCTGGGGGCAAGGTCGCCCCACTGGGAGCCCCTGGTCTAACCGCCGGCCCAGGTCCAAGCCTCAGGCTCACCTCCTTAGTCCCATTTTCCTCGTCCCTCACATCCAATCCAATAGCATTTCTTTTTAATGTTTTTTATTTTATTTTTGAGAGACAGAGTGTGAGCAAGGGAGGGGCAGAGAGGGGGGAAGGGCAGAGGGGGGGGCGATACGGAATGAACTGTCAGCACAGAGCCTCAAACTCAAAAACCAAGAGATCATGGCCTGAGCCGAAGTCGGCACTCAAGTGTCCCCCGTTAGCACTTCTTATAGAACCGCTGTGAGATCCTGCTTGTCTCCACTACCGTCACCGAGTGTCCTGCCTGGGCCACCCAGACATCATTCTCTCATTCTCTCTGCTTCCACTCTTGCCCTGATGCCACGTCACTGTCCACGTCCAGCACCCAGAGTGACCCTTTCCTACTTCACAACGGATCTTGCGGATGGCTCTCCACCAAACTTAGAATAAAACTTCCTTCTGGCCCTGGTCTGTGGGGCCCCTTGGTGACCCGGACTCCCTCTGGCTCTCCCAGCCCCTGCAGGTTTCCCTTTGGTCCCTCAGAGGCACGCAGTGCCGTTCAGCCTCGGGGGCTTGGCCTTGCGTGTCCCCTGTGCTCGGTATGGCTGTCCCTGCAGTTCCCAAGGCAGGCTGCTTCTACGACCGCATCCCGCCTCCTCAGGGACAGCGGCCCACTGCCCTGCACGCTCTGCAGACCCCCTGATCTGCCTCCTTTCCTGGAGCTCAGCACTTGCTTTGTTTCTGTCCTGCCCCTGCCCTGTGGGTCCAGCGACCTTGTGGGGTCTTGCAGTCCCCAGCCCCCAGCAAGGGCCCTGCTGCACGGATCAATATTTGAATGTGCCGATGAAGTGAATGAGTATACTCGCCATTTCTTGCAGGCAGTATTCCCATGCCTCTGCCCCCCTTACCTCTACCCCCAGACCTCCAGTTACTGCTTGGCAAATGACTCTGCCCTTAAGAACCTACCTTTTTACATGGAGAGAGACAGAGAGACAGAGAGACAGAGAGAGGGGAGGTAGATTAGAGACAGACAGAGACAGAGAATGAATGAATGGTAGTATTTCATAGGAATCTTCGGGGCTGTGTTAGTGCAGAAGGGAGTGGCTCCTAGCCAAGCCTGGTGGGGGAGGGGTGGTGGCGGGGGTGGGGGTGGAGAGAGACAGGGAGGGACAGGTGATTTGATTTACGGCAGGGGGGGTGTCTTCCTTCCTACCCATTCCCTTGCTTGGCACCTCCTTCACTGCCTTCCTTCTCTGTGCCCTCCTTCTCCTTCTATGCCTGCCTTCCTCCCTACCCCCTCCCTCCTCCCTGCTGCCCCCTCCCTCCTTCCTGTCCTCCCTCCTCCCTACCCCTCCTCCCTACCCCCTCCCTCCTCCCTGCCCCCTTCCTCCTCTCTCCTCCCTGCCCCCTTCCTCCTCTCTCCTCCCTGCTGCCCCCTCCCTCCTCCCTGTCCTCCCTGCTCCCTGCCCTTCCCCCCTCCCTACCCCCTCCCTCCTCCCTGCTGCCCCCTCCCTCCTCCCTCCTTCCTACCTCCTCCCTCCTCCCCCCTCCCTGCCCCCCCCATTGGTGACAGGCTCCTTCTTACCCAGTCTCCTTTGTTGTAGGACACAAACAGGAAGGTGACCATCATATAGGCGCATTTAAACAGGTTCCATCTGGTCCTTTTTGCCGGCAGTTTCTTGGTGGGGGTGGTGGTGGCTAGGGAAGGCTTCACTGGGAGAAGCCAGTGGAAGGATGCACGCTGAGGATATGCCCTTCCCCGTCCAGAAACCCCTGCCCTCCCTGAATCTCTGCTGCCGGCACGCATCTGCCCTGAGCTCCACACCGCATCTCCACCTGAGGCCCGAACTGAGATTTCCGTCTCTCCCGCTGCCGGTCCCCATCCTCCTCTTCCCGGACAAGCAGCCAGACGCTGGGCTGTCCTCCCGGGTGACTGACCAGCCTCCTGCTCCACACTTCTGTCCCTCAGCCTCCTCCAGCCTCCACGAGGGCGGCGGGCGCCAGGAGAATCTTCCTAACGCCGGGACCTGACCACGCGCCTCCCGGCTCCAGGCCTAATGTTAGGATGAACCTTTCCCCTCCCAGCATCCTTCCCTGCCCTTGTCATCCTAAATATGTGGTTCAACTATTACATACAGAAAGCCTCGCATTTCTACAATAGGCGTTTTGTGACTGTGTAGGTACACAGCAACGTCTATTAAAATGAGTTTTCTTTCGGACTTTCAGTTCCTTTCTCTTGCCCGGATAGAACTTGCCCAACAACAGAAGTGGTAACCCCGGGAACCATTTGTTCACAAGCTGGGGTCCGGAAAGCTGTCACCACGTCAGCACGGAACAGGTTGTTCCCTGTACGGTTTGGGGAGCTTCTCTTTGTCATATGGGGATGTTCCCTCCATGCCTGGTGTCCTGGGGTTTTATTCTGTAATCAGGAATGACTGTTGGTTTTATCGTATTTTTTTCTGTATCTATTGAGATGATGGTATGATTTTCCCCCTCTTTATGTTAATAGTGTGGGGCTTCCAGGGACGCCTGGGTGGCTCAGTCAGTTAAGTGTTTAACTTTGGCTTGGGCCGTGATCTCACAGTTTGTGGGTTCGGGCCCCATGTCAGGCTCTGTGCTGACAGCTCAGAGCCTGGAGCCTGCTTCAGATTCTGTGTCTGCCTCTCTCTGTCCCTTCCCTGCTCAGACCATGAGATCTCTCTCTTAAAAATAAATAAACATTAAAAAGTTTTTTAAATAGGATAGGGATTCCATATATCACCTTTGCATTGTTGGAATAAACTCCACTTTTTTTTTTTTTTTCCAAAAGAAAAGAAGAGGCTTGCCAAATTGGATCTGTTAACATTGAGTCTAGAATTTTTGCATCTATGTTTGTAGGAAAGATTAACCTGAAATTCTCCCTTCTCATGTGATATCTGTCAAATTTTTTCATCAAGATTATTCTGGCCTCAAACTGAGTTGGAGGGCACCTGGGTGGCTCAGTCAGTTAAGCATCCGACTCTGGCTCAGGTCACGATCTCATGGTTTGTGAGTTCAAGCCCCTCGTCGGGCTCTGTGCTGACAGCTCAGAGCCTGGAGCCTGCTTCAGATTCTGTGTCTCCCTCTCTCTGCCCCGCCCCCATTCATGCTGTCTCTATCTCTCATAAATAAATAAAATTTTTTTAAATTTAAAAAATGAGTTGTTAGATGCCTGTTTTTAATTTTTTATAATAGTTTATTTTCAAATTGGTTTACATATAACTGTTTTTAATTTTTTATCTTTATTTAAGATCAGTGTGATTTTCTCTATTAGTGTTTGGAAGCTGTCACCATTAAAGCCATCTGACCCTGGTAGTTTGTTCGTTTGTTTTTGTGGGAAGTTTGATTACAGATTAAATTTCTTTGATAAAAATTCCACCTTCTTTTGTTTCACTTTTGGTCATTTGAGTTTTCTTAGAATTTGGTCCATTTCATCTACATTTTATTATTCATTTTATTGGTATAAGGTTTTTCAGATTATCATCTTTATTATTCTCTTATTTGATTTTTAAAGATTTTTTAATGTTTTATTTATTTTTGAGAGACAGAGACAGATTGTGAGTCGGGGGAGGGGCAGAGAGAGAGGGAGACACAGAATCTGAAGCAGGCTCCAGGCTCCAAGCTGTCAGCACAGAGCCTGACATGGGGCTCGAACTCACAAACTGTGAGATTGTGACCTGAGCTGAAGTCGGACACTTAACTGACTGAGTCACCCAGGCGCCCCTTTATTACTCTTTTAATACCTGCAGGATCTCTTCCCTCCTGATTTTGGTCATTTGTCTCTCCTCTGTTTGCTTCTTCTCAGCAATGCCAGAGAATGCCATAGTACATTTTTATTAGTTTTTTCAAAAGGACCAACTGTTAGCATTGTTGATTTCCATTGTACATTTTTTTCCTTTGGGTTTTTATCACTTCCTTCCTTCTACTTGGGTTTAATCTGTTTCTATTTTTTCAAAATCCTTTAAACAAGTACTCAGATCATTGGTTTTCTGCATTTTCACCTTCCTTCCCTTCTTTCTCTTAATGTATCCATTTAAAATTATAAATTTCTCTCTAAGCAAAGCTTCCTTACTGTTATTCAATTTAAAATTCCGATTGTTTTTGTGATTCTTCTTTGGCCCATGGATTATTTAGAAGCATATCTATTCATTTGTAAGTTTGGATTTCCTAACACTTTGTTCATTTACAGCCTAATTCCACTGTACTCAGAGAACTTACTTTAAATGACTTCAATCTGAAGTTGACAGAGGCTTGCTTTATAAACCAACATGCAGTCAAAAATCCCATACTCACTTGAAAAAGCTGTGTTTTCCATCAGTGTTGGGTTTAGAGTTTTCTATGTCATTTATGTCATATTTGTTCATTACTCTTTAGACCTTCTATCTTCTTACTAAGTTTTATCCACTCCTATCATCCGATGAGATAGGAGTTAGCATCTCCCACTGTGATCACAGATGCATTTATTCTTCTAATTTTGCCAGTTTTCATTTTTTGTAAAAAAAAAAAAAAACAACCAGATTTTCCTGGTGAGTTAATCCTTTTATCAAAATCAATGTCCCTTTCATCTCTAGGAACATTTTTTTTTTTTTTTTTTTTAGAGAAAGCGGGAGAGAGAATGAGTAAGGGAGGGGCAGACAGAGAGGGACAGAGAATCCCAAGCAGACTCTGCACCATCAGCACAGAGCCCGATGCAGGGCTCGAACCTACGAACTGTGAGATCATGACCTGAGTCGAAATCAAGAATCAGATGCTTAACTGACTGAGCCCTCCCAGGAGCCCCTAGGAACACATTTGGACTCAGAACCTGAGGTGTCCGGCGTCAGAATAAGTAGGCTAGTTTCCTTTTTAGTTAGCAGCTCAAGGATATAATTTGATGATTTAAGTCTCATTATTTTTCTTTCAAATTTTATCTGTTTCTCTCTCTCTTATAGATCTCTTATGGAGAGAGGTGGGGCGTCTTAAAAAGGTTCCCTTTGCGGTTTTTAAATTATTTTGTGGCAGCGTTCTTAGAAGTGGTTTTCTTTACATTCATTCCCTTTGGGGTTCTCAGAACTTTTAAAATCTGTTGCTTGACGGTTATTTTTTATCAGGATGCAAAATTCTTACCCATTAACTCTTGAGATACCACTTCGGCTTCATTTTCTCTTACTTAAATTCTCATTTCACGTGTGTCGCAAATTTTCACTGGGTCTCATAGTCTCTTATGCTTTTTTCTATGTTTTCTTTAATTTTTTTAAAAAAATGTTTATTTATTTTGAGAGAGAGAGAGAGAGAGCGAGAAAGGGGCAGGAGGTGAGAGAGAGGGAGACAGAATCCTGAGCAAGCTCCATGCTGTCAGTGCAGAGCCCTGCACAGGGCTTGAACTCATGAACCATGAGATCATGACCTGAGCCTAAATCAAGAATCAGACGCTTAACCGACTGAGCCACCTAGGCGCCCTTTTTCTTTTTCTTTTTTTTTTTTTAGGCGCCCTTTTTCTGTACTTTTCTTTTTTTTTTTTTTTTTTATCCATTGTGCTTCAGTTAGAATAATTTCTCCTGGGGCGCCTGGGTGGCTCAGTTGGTTAAGCATCTGACTTCAGCTCGGGTCATGATCTCACGGTTCACGAGGTCAGGCCCCGCACTGGGCTCTGTGCTGACAGCTTGGAGCCTGGAGCTGCTTCGGATTCTGTGTCTCCCTCTCTCGGTCCCTCTCCCACTCGCACTCTCTCTCTCAAAAATAAATAACCATTAAAAAACATTTTAAAAAAGAATAATTTCTCTTGACCCATTTTCTGGCTCACTAATTGTGTTTTCTGTTCCCCTGAACTCTTCATTTGACTTACAGCCATTCAATTCTAGAATGGCCATTTGACTATTCTTTTTTTTTTTTTTTTAACATTTATTTATTTTTGAGAGACATAGAGACAGAGCGTGAGCAGGGGAAGGGCAGAGAGAGAGAGGGAGACACAGAATCTGAAGCAGGCTCCAGGCTCTGAGCTGTCAGCACAGAGCCCGACGCGGGGCTCGAACCCACAGACTGTGAGATCACGACCCGAGCTGAAGTCAGTCGCTTAACCGACTGAGCCACCCAGGCGCCCCAGACTATTCTTTTTAAACAAATTATAACTCTCTGGTGAAATTACTCATCTATTTTTGGGGACATAATAATAAGCTTTTTTAAAGCGCTTTATGGCCAATCTCTGGGTCGCTCTTACTGTCTGGTTTCCTCTCTCTTGGTTTTTGGCCACGCAGCCCTGACACCCAGGACTTACGTGTCATTTCCAGGTGGAACAGGAATGTTTCCCACGCCTACCTCGGTGTGTTGGGGCTCCTTGGCACCAACGAGCAGCACAAAGGAGCAGGGTGGACTGAGGCCGTGGATGCCCTTCAGAAGGACGCCTCCGCAGTACGGAAGCTGAGCCCGTGGTTACCGGGGGTCTTCTCCGCGGGGCGCGGATCCGTGACTTACCTTCTTCCTTGCAGTCATTCGTTTCTTCTAAAGACGGACATGGAGGAGAGGAAACCATTAAAGAAGCATGAAACTGATGGACGTAGTGCTTCTGGGTGCCTCCGACGGGGAGGGGATGCATTGGCTCCTTGGTCTCCTCACTGTCCCTTGGTCCCCCGGCACTTTCCTCCTTCGTGGCCTGTGCACATGCTGTCCCATGTGCCTGGAGCACCCTGTGCACTCGACTGGCTCCCTCACCTCCTGCAGGCCTTTGCTGAAATGTCGCTTTCTCTCATCACCCTCTAAACACCTGTCAACCTGTCCCAGCTGTATTGTCCTCTCCCTGTCTCCACTGCGTTCTTAAGACTCATTCACACCCAATAGACTCTTAACACACTTCTTTTTTTTCTTTTTCTTAACAATTATTTTTGAGAGACAGAGCATGAACAGGGGAGGGGAAGAGAGAGGGGGAGACACAGAATCTGAAGCAGGCTCCAGGCTCTAAGCTGTCAGCACAGAGCCAGACGCAGGGCTCGAACTTATGAGCTGTGAGGTCATGACCTGAGCTGAAGTCGGACACTTAACCAACTGAGTCACCCTATTTATTTTGATTTTCTTTCTCCTCTCCTTGGAATGCAAGTTCCATCCTGGCACAGATTTCTGTGTTTCATCCCCTGCTATCTCCCCAACACCTAGAACAGGACTTAGCACAGAGGAGCTAATATTAACCAGCATTTGTTGGATGAATGACAAAACTGTTAAACCATTTATGATGGTGATGATGATGAGAGAGAGCGTAAGGTTTGATGATATGTAAAGGTCCTTCCAACATGAAGAAAAGAGCGAAGAGCTCTGTGTTTCTCCACAGGAGTGAGAACAAATAGTGGGGCCCGAACAGCACAGTCACTACTTACCACTTAGCACCTGGAGACTCAGCAAACCTAAGGAAGACAACACACAAACTGAATCGCAAAAGGCAGCATGAAAAGGGCTCTCAGGTCAACAGGTTTGACAAGCTCACCGCAAGCGAGCTCTCCTCCGAGAAGCCCTGCTGGACTGCAGGCACCTTCCCGTAGGACGTCGATCTGTATTGCAGTCTAACCACCTGTCCCCCAACAGACCACGAGCTGACGTAAATACGAGCATGTCAGATTCGTCTTTGGGGTTTGCACCACCCTGTATGGTCACAGCACATACTGAAGTGTTGAAGAATCTTCCCACCAGACAAGATTCCCACCGAAACCCCAGGGCAGGCATGGAATTAGATTCTTACCTAGGATCTCTGATGTCACCCATCCAGGTAGAAGGGTGGTCCCAGGAGGCAAGTCCATGGGGGCAGACAAGGTCCAGAGTGTGGAGCCCAAGGGGGCATGAGAGATGGGGCCATGAGGAGGAAACAAATCACCAGGTCAGAAAATGGAGAGACAGGAAGCACATGAGAGCAGAGCTCAGGCGGCTTGTGGTGACCAGTTAGGACTTGGCAGCGAACAGGGGAGACCTTCGAAAGCCTCAGTGTCTGGGTCAGAGAGGAACTCAAAGAGCTTAAGGGACTTGCGTCGGGTCAGGGTTCGGCTGGGCAGACAGCCACCATCTCTCGCCACGTATTTAGTGTCCCCATGTTGTCGGCACCTCACACACTTCGGGTGCATGATGCCTACTTTGTGAACAAGTTGTGGGGAACCCTGACTTGGTTCCCACAGGATACCCCACCTTTTTGAAAGTCTAAGTAGTATAGCTAGTTTTTCAAGTCCCTGGGTTAAAAAAAAAAAATTCTCTGAGAATTGATCCCTGGCTCGGAATGGACCCCTTAGCAGAGACAGGAAAGGGAACAGGGCGGGCGGTGGGGCAGTGGGAAATGAGAACCTTACGTTTCAGTACTGTTGAGATGTGAGCAGCGAGGAGCAGAGGATCCAGTAGGGGTCGTTGGGCAGCGACGGAAACAGAGAAGACGAAGGAGGTGTTAATGGCTGCTTCTTAGCTCGCCCCACCCTGATGGTTCTCGAAAGAAGCCCTCCCGTAGGAGAGAAAGGAGAGCACCCCCCAGATTTCATGGGGTGCGCTGGGGGCCAGGGTGGGTCGCTTCTGCTTACACTTATGCCCTCTGGAGACACATTTGTCCAGGTGGCCAGAATCCCATTTTCCTGGGGGATTCACCGTCCCCCAGAGATTAGGAGGATTAACAGCAAAGGATCCCCTTGCCCTTTTTTTCTTTTTAAATCTCATCTCTCTCCTGAGGGCCCGGAGGGAGACAGGTGGAGGAAAGGGTAGGCTGCACCCTCAGTTCTCCTTCTCTAGTAGCTCTCTCCACACACACACACAACTCAATCCGCCCTGTATTCTAAGGCAGTGGTCTTTGGCTTTTGAGAGTCTGATGATATCGGGGACTTTACACGCATATGTGCTCACACACCCAGGCGTACCTGCAGCCTCCACCCACCTGAGCCCCAGACACCCTCTCAGCTTTCCCTGCAGCCTCAGGCGGCCCGTCCTGAGCCTCCTTCAGAGGTGGGTGGGGACAGTGGATGGCGACCTCCTTTAGCGGAGGTCTCTCTCGACCCGGTCCCTGAATCGAGGAGAGCAAAGATCCCCTTCTCTTTCTTGTTTTCTACACTTCAGAGCACCCAAACACACCGCAGTTACCCACAGAAAAGGGAAAACTAACTTACCTTTTACTGTAGGCCACCGCAGAGCCAGAAGTCAGGACGTCAATATGGAAAAGAGTGAGCCAGAGAGTAGGGTAACATTAATACTTCCCCAAGTACACTCCGTGATTCCTTCATTAAATAATCTTTAAAGTTGTCTTTTAACTTTTATAGTGTACTATTCATAGACTCACAAAATATTGCGAGAATAGTACAGAGGGGTCCCGTGTAACCACCATCGGCTTCTCCCAATGGTGGCAGCTTACATGACCACAGGACTTTATCAAAACCAGTCAAGTTGACGTTGGCACGGTATCAGTAGCTGAACTGTAGAACATACTCAGATTTCACCAGGGGTTTGGGTGCATTTTTAAATTGTATTTTATGAAATACTTATCTATCTCACGGTCATAGTGAAGCTATCTTAAAATAATAAGGACATCACCACCTTGCCTTATAAGTGAAAGAAGGGAGATTCACACAGTCGCTAAAGTGTCTAGGAGAGCCACACAGTGACCAGTGCAGGTAGATACCAGTGACTCACTGCCTCTCCATCTCCAGGGGAGGGCAGACGCGGGACCCGAGACCGATACTGGAGACGGAGGGAAAAGCACTACTTCTTTATTTGTCTGCTTCACCCCCACAAATTATGAAGGGCCTAACATTCTGCGTGTTGAGTTGAAGTTGGCGGGTCCATATGGGTATTAAGAATCAACACCTGGGAAGCTCGTTACGCACAAGGAGCTTCACGCTCCGCCCCAGATGTCCTGATTCCTTAGGTCGATCTGAGCTGGGCTCTTAATTTTATTTTATTTTTTATTTATTTATTTATTTATTTTTTTAAAAGTTTATTCATTTTTTGAGAGACAGAGAGGGACAGAGCATGAACAGGGGTGGGGCAGAGAGAGAGGGAGACACAGAATCCGAAGCAGGCCCCAGGCTCTGAGCTGTCAGCACAGAGCCCGATGCGGGACTTGAACTCATGGACTGCAAACCATGAGATCATGACCTGAGCCGAAGTCGGCCACTTAACCAACTGAGCCACCCAGGCGCCCCAGGGCTCTTAATTTTAAACGAAGTCTCAGAGGTCAACAAATATCTTCTATAAAGAGCCAGAGAGTAGCTATTTTAAGCTTTGTGGGCCACGCAATCTGAGTATGACTACTCAACTGCTGTGCCAGCGAGAACTCAGCCACAGAGGATACATAAATGGATGTGTGTAACTAGGTGTCAATAAAACTTTATTTAAAAAAACAACAGGCAGCAAGCCAGATTGTAGTTTGCCAACTCCTGCTTTAGCTCAAGGTTCCCAAACCATCTGAATCGCATCACCTGAGAAACCTCTTCCAAGAGCAGATTTCCAGGCCGCGCTCCCCTTGGTATTCTCACGCCAAAACTGCCGGCGGAACACAGAAGTGTGTGTTTTGTTTTGTCAGGTTTCTGATGATCACCTCGTTTGGGGAACCACCTCTTCTAACCTAGGCTCCATCTGGCTCACAGTGCCGTTACGAGAATTCACTAATATGACAGAGACAGAAGCTCCAATATTGTTTCTCTTTGACTCCTTCCAATTAGCAAACACGCCATGCGTTAGCAGTTGTAAGGAACGCGCTTTTCCTTTAAGAAACATTTGTGTAGCCCAACCGTGGCCCAGACCTTTTTCTAGGACAAGTCTTTGGCTTGGAGGAGCAGTAGAGGTGATCCCTTCCCCACCCACCCTTCCCCCAAGAGGCAGCTGTTAAGCATCCGGCAGGACACCGCGGCTCAGGTCCTTCCGTGGAGTCTGTACTGATTATGCTCCTGTCCCCAGGCCAACGTCTAAACACCAGGGTCTGGACCCGCCTTTTCCCAGAATTGTTAAGGAACTTCAAGGCCCAGGGAGCATTACAAGAATGTGATTGCAAGGACACAAAGTCGAGACGGTCACAGTACTCACTTTCTTCTTCTGTCCTATCTGGAGGAGAGAATGCGGGCAGCCAGGTTCCGATGGAGGTGCAGGGTAGAGAGAGACATAGGCATTAAGACTGGGATCCTAGAAGTGTCCAAAGAAGTGTCCCTGACCGGTCAGAAGAGAGCAGAGGTGGAAGGACTACTGGACATGAGGCAGTAGACTCAGACTCTACTGTGCGGCCCGTCTTTCTCTTCCGCAAATCTTGACGGAGCATCTACTATGTGAGGACACACGGACAGCAAAGCAGGCAAGGTCCCCATGCTCAGAGAAGCAGTGACAAGGGTCATCTATGGAGCACAGGGCGAGTGTGTTTGGGTACGCCTGCAGGGTACGGGGGAAGCCTGTGAGCGGGTGGTGGTTGCTGACCTTGCTGGGGTGCCTGGGAAGGCGCCTTGGCGGCATCGTTGCTGTGCCTGAAATCTGAAACATGACTGGGGTTAACCAGGCGATGACATTTGGGAGCAGAGAGAGAAGAGCATCCCTGGCAGAGGGAAGAGCATGCGAATGGTCCTGGGGGCGGGGGCAGGGCTTTGGAACGATTGCAAGAGACTGCACCCCGCCCCGGCCCCACACAGGGGCACGATGGGGTAAGAAGACCACGGGACAAGAGCCGTGTCGGCGATTTGAAAGCCCTCAGAGTTCACCCTGAGAACAGCGATGCAGCGCGGAAAGGTTTGGACCCATGTCCAAATCTCAGCTCGATTAGCTTTAATTAGTATTAGCTTTGTGATCTTCAGCAACTTACCCCACCTCTCTGTGCCTCAATGTGCTTGTCACATAAATGGAATTATGACAGGATGACCAGGCATTCTGGCTTGCCCAGGACCGAAGGGGTTCCCAGGAGGAAGAGTTTTAATGCTAAAACTGGGAATGTCCTAGGCAAACGGGGTCGCTTTAGATTCCGATGGCATCCACCTCTGTTCTGAGAGCTAAAGAAACAATGCACGCAGAGCCCTGAAAACACACTGGGCTTTTTTAAGGTGCTTAATGAAACTTTCGTTAGTTGCCACTTTAGCCTGACACTCTGCTTCTTCGTGGACCTCGGTGTCCCCAGCTGCATGCTGGGTCACATGATCCCCAGCCCTGAGTCTGTGACTCGGGCTGGAGGTATTATGCCTAATAATGGCCTTATTACATCGATCTCCAGCTTCACGGCAGGTGCGTGGCACGTGGAGCAAGAAGCACATTTTGCTTTTTCATAAAGTGCGGCTGCCCTTCCAAGGAGCGTGGCCTGGTCCACAGAGGGCTGACATGAATGGGTTATCTGAGGACAAGAGTTAGGGAGAGCTGAATTATCCACCCCGCAGGTAGCGCGGGAGGAAGGGAAGAAGAGAAGGAAAGAACCCCTGCTGATGTCCAGGCTCCCTATTTGTACAAAACGGGGACCCGTTTTCTTTCAGCCATTCCATCGTTGAAAAATCAAAAAGTTACATAATTCCCTGTGTGGCCAAACACGTGGAGAAATAAGCATTCTTGTGGGCCACTGGTGGGAATGTAAATCTGTTAATCCTCTGTCCGAATTTTATTTTATTTTTAATGCTTATTTTTGTATTTATTTTTAAAAAAATTTTTAAGTGTTTATTTATGAGAGAGAGAGATAGAGACAGAGCACGAGCAGAGGAAGGGCAGAGAGAGAGGGAGACAGAGAATCGGAAGCAGGCTCTAGGCACTGAGCTGTCAGCACAGAGCCCGACATGGGGCTTGAACTCACAGACTGTGAGATCATGACCTGAGCTGAAGTCGGACACTTAACCAACTGAGCCACTCAGGTGCCCCTATGTATTTATTTTTGAGAGAGAGAGAAAGAGCACAAGCAGAGGAGGGGCAGAGAGAGAGAGAGGGAGATACAGAATTGGAAGCAGGCTCCAGGCTCTCAGCTGTGAGCGCAGAGCCAAACGCGGGGCTTGAGCCCATGAACCATGAGATCACGACCTGGGTCGAAACCAAGAGTCAGACGCTCAGCTGACTCAGCCACCCAGGCGCCCCTCCTTTGTCCAAATGTTAAATGCCAGTGCCCTCTGCCCCCGCCATTTCCCTGTTAGGAGTGTATCTCACTCATAAGTACATCAAACGTGAGAAAAGCAAGAAAAGCAAAAAATCGCAAGGATGTTGTAGCATTGCTCACAACGGCATACACAGGAACCAAAGCAAAACTGAGAGGAAATGAGGGGAAAACGAAAGTCCCGTGAGCAGAAAAGACCCATTAAATGACATGAGAGTCAGTGAAATGTCATTCGGGGATCCGAAAGAAAGAGACAAGTTCTCCTGCTGAAACGCATAACCTCTAACCCAACAGTGGAGGATATCCATACATACGTGGGACTCTTTCTGGTTAAGAATGAGCCAGAGACTAGTCATGGCTGTTTCTAGACAGACCTGGGATGGGATGAGGAGGAGATGCTGACTTTTATTTTACGCCCCCTCAACTTCTCCCACGTGCATACACTAATATTATAAATCAACAGCATAACAATTTCCAAGGAAAGTTCAGCAGCGCCATATGGTAATAAAAATTTCTGTCGCCTTAAAACTCAGAGAAGCAAAATGGGACTGGAAACTCTCTGAATGGTTCCTCCAAAATGAATAGTGCATAAAATAAACAAATTAATAATCACATACTTATTATAAGTAAATAAATAACAACGTTAATGACTCCGTTAAGTCCGCATGACCATGTAGACAAGAGAAACACGGTAAGGATATAGGCTTCCTGCTTACCATCCGTTGACAATCTGCTCATCATACCTGAGGAAGAAGATATACCACAAGGTATGCAAATAAGAGACAAGGAAGTATTCCTGATTAATGGGTTTCTCCAGCTCAGCAGACTCAACAACCTCTCTTCTTTGAGAAGTATGGCTATGGTGCCTCAGGCACGCTTTAGGGTTTCTCTCAATACCCACAACTGTCCCTCGTCCCCATCTTTACTAGCCTGCATGTCTAATATAATCTCTGTTTATTTGTCTCTGTTCTCTGCCAGCATCTGAGCTGCTCAAGGACAAGCATATCTGATCCATCTCTGGTCTCCCATCTCCCAAGCGTGGGCCCAGGCTCATAGTTGATGCTCAGAAGTTCATGCCCAGAGTTCCCCCACCAAAGTTCACAGTCCAAAGCCATCACGAATGTGGCATGGTATTTACCTAGGATTCCTGGTAGCAGCCCGTGTAGAAGAGTTGGCATGATGACAGCCAAGGTCACAGACGTGGTACAAGATGGCGGGATCGCGGAGATGGAGCCGCAGGTGGAAAACAAAACATAAGATGAGATACTGAGGGTCAGGAACAGGCTGGGGAGTAGGGTCAGCAATGGGTCGTGGCGGGCGGCTAGAGGCTGAGACCCAGACCTCTGTGAGATCCTGGCGTCTCCGCATTTGATTTCGGAGGGAGCTCCAGTGAGCTGGGGAAGGGGCAGGGGCCATTCCTCAGCCATGCTAGGAAGAGAGGGAGGATGACCCGTTACCAGCTCTAGAAAGCAGTGCCCAGTCTTAATTTCCAGTGACTTCACACCAGCCCCCTCAGATCAGACCAACGGCCCCATGTTGCCAGTGAAGATCGCTCAGGAGCAAGCACGTAATTTTTTGACACCTCATGTAGCCGATGAGTGAGTGCGAGAATTCAACCTCAGACCTCTCCGATCTCCTCTGTAAACCTCCTACACCCTCATCCGTAAAATGGGAATGTTACTAACCATTGTGGGGTTGGGGTGAGGTTTCCTCCATACTGAGGAATTCTACTGTTTGTTAGTGGAGACGTCTGGATTCGAGTAGGTCACAAAACCATCCTCCATACAACTGAAAGTAGTCGGGTAGTAACCTGTCATCAGGAATATTGGCATGGGGTTGAATGCGACATCCTGGCTATGTCGTGTTACTAACTGGGCGGTCCTGGGCCGGTCACTGAACCCACAATGCCTCTGCAAAATGCTGATATTATGTCCCCTTTGGAGCTGTGGCAATAATGAAGAATGCATACAGAGGGGTGGGGGTACTTCGCCTAATTCCTGGACTGAGGCAAACATTCAGTAAATGTTAGAAATAGTAATATGATGTAAGTAATAATAATTGCATTCGTAGTTAGAGATGAGTGTGTGTGTGTGTGTGTGTGTGTGTGTGTGTGTGTGTGTGTGTGTAGCAGAGGGGTGGGTAGAAGCAAAGAGAATTGTTGACTGGGTTTTCTTAGGTTGCGTTAAAAAGCATTTCACATCCATGGCTGCATTTAACCACAAGACGCAGGCACAGAGAGGTGAAGTGACTTCTCCGAGGTTGTCCAGTGAGGAAGGGCAGATGTGGGCTCTGAACACAGAGGTGGCTGGTGCTGAGCCTGTGCCCTCTCCACCAGTCCTCACCTCACTTCCTGACTTAGCCTCCTGCCCCCTCGGCTTGCAGACTCGGTTGCGAAGCTGGGGTCTCATTTCCCTGAACTGGTTCCAGATTGTCGCCTATTATCGAATGACTGTGTGTGTCCCCCCCAGTTCACCTAACCCCCTAACGTAATGGCATCTGGAGGTGGGGACTTTGGGAGGTAACTAGGTTTAGATGAGGTCAGGAGGGTAGGAGGCCCATGATAGGATGAGTGCCCTACGGTTCCCCTCTCTACCCTGCAAGGACACAGCAAGAGGCAGCTGTCTGGTGCCAAGGAGTTGGCTCTCGCCAGGAACTGAGTGGTTGGCACCTTGATTTTGGACTTCTAGCCTCGAACTGTGAGAGACAACTGTTGTTTGAGCCGCCCAGTCTGTGGTGTTCTGTTACAGGTGTCCGAGCTGCCTATAGACCCTCTGCGGGGATTATCGAGTAGATAATGATAACGCGGCTTTTTCTACCTCACTCAGAAAGCAGAGACGGAAATCAATCTATCTGTCCAAATATTAGATTTCACGTAGACTCGAATTTAGCTCCATAGCCTGATGGTTTTCCTTCAGCCACATGTAAACCATGGAAATGCGCTCAATTTCTGGGCAACTAGGATATTGTGTGTGTGTGTGTGTGTGTGTGTGTGTGTGTGCGTGTGTGTTGGTTTTGGTTGGGGGAGGGGAGGAAAGGTATGGTATTTTGTTTTCAAGATATTCTAGTACTTCAGTTTTTATGTTTCTAGATCAGGAACTGGGCTGTAGACGGCCAGAAGAAAGACCCTTTGCAGGTCAGCAAGTTACCCCTATCTGACACCGGCAATCAAACCAGAGAGACGTGGAACAAGAGTCTTACCTTTCAGCACTATGGACAGCAGCAGGAGGAGCGGTCCGACGGTGGCCGGCGGGGATCATTTTCCCAGTAAAGGTTCAGAGAGAATGAGAAATCAGTCAAGACATCCTGCGTACCTCATGGCACCCCATGGGTCCCGAGACGGGCTAGGGAACCAGAACGAGAAGCTGTGGCCCATTCTAAGAGCCCTGGACCCCTTTGGAGACAAATTTATCCCAAAGTCAAAAGCCCCAGGATCCCCGTTGCCTGGGGCTTCCAAATTCTCCCCCTTCACCTGCATTTCGGGAGGCTGGCAGAAGGAAGGTCTGTCTCCGTAACAACCAGCCATCATCCCCACTTTCGATCTGGAGACGAGGAGTGTTAATACTTGGAAAAGAGGGAGGCTTAGCCACCCTGCACTGTATTTTTCTTGTCTAAAACTCACCAAATGAATACCTGGAATCCAATCCAATCTGGTTGTACATTTTAGAGCGAGTCACTGATCCTAACTGAAAATCTGATCAAAGCCATGAAGTCCATATTCCCAGAAAAACTCCACCTGTAACCTGCTCTCTTTCTCTCTCGTGCGTGCACGCACACTCAGCTTTACCCAAGATTACAAAGGCTTGTCGACCTCTCTGAGGTCCATCGATTTGTCCGCTGGGATCTGCAGATTCTGGGTTTGGAACCTGAGCTTGGACCGAGAACATCTCCCAGAATCTGCCCTGGTTGAACGTGGTGGTCAGAACTTTGGTCGCTTCCTTCAGTCCCCTTCTCTGGGTTGAAGGCCTCCCTAGTTAGGTAGGGAGAAGGAAACAGGACTTACTTACGTTTGACTGGAAGGGCAACAGAACCAAGAGTCAGTGAATTGACATGGAAAACAAAAGCGAGGGAGAGAACAGGATTAATGCTAACATTACCCATCTCAGTTAATTTATTTATTCCTCCATGGATCATTTACCTGCCTTGACTACTCAGAGTTATGCCCCGCCCCCAAGACAAAGCCTGTGTGGCCGGCTTGAGTCCCATCTTCCCCCAACATTCCCTGAGGCATCTTGACATCGGAAGGAATCTGAGCGGAGCTAGCTAGCTATGGGAATACAAACTTGGGTGTTCACACAGTTCTTACTTTTTTCTTCAATGGCTGGATGCAAAAGCGTTAGGCATCCGGATCCCAACAGGAGCAGGAAGCAGGGAGAGAATTCGGCATTAGATCACTGTGATGATCCAGGAGACAGGTAACCCGTCCACCACTCGGGTCCACCCCCATCCATCCGTCATTCAGCTGAGCGGCGTTTATTTGGCACAGGCTCTGACCACTGCCGTGTGTTGGTGGTGGTGATGTGGATGACTCCGACTCAGCCCCTGCTCTGTAGGCATTCACAGTGCTGGCTGGGGACAGGGAGGCTGGCCCACAGTCAACAAGACGTCTCCAGCCCTGCTCTCCTAGAACCTGCGACCTTTGGATTTCTCGAATTTCTTACAGACTTTTCCAACGTAGCATGTCCCAAAGAGAATTTATGGTCATGACCTTCCCGCCCACTAAAAAGTAATGTTACTTTTTGTTAATAAAATAAATATCCATCCTTTGGCATTGATATAAGTAACTACTTGAATAAATACAGAGAGCACATGGGTCAGCTCTTCCCCACAGAAGGATTCCAGTTAATACATGTAGAAGGAATAAGAGAAAGGGAAAATCACCACGGAGCAGCCGCACCGTGCTCTCTGCTGCAGGCAAGATCCACAGTGGACGCGATAACTGGTGGGCAAATGTTTGAGGAGAAACAGGATATTGTGCGTAGTCTCCAACTACCTCCCCGCGACATTCATTAATGACAAAGGGGAAAATAGTTACCGGACCGTGGAGAACCCTGCCAGACACCGCCTTAACCGAGTGATCACGGTTAACTCAGATAACGACATCAACATCCCTGGAAAAATGCACACAGAAGGGCACAGCACCCCTTCTGAGACTTCCCTGGCCAAACCGCATAAGCTCGACGTGACCGTGAGATGACTCGGGACAAGCTCAGACTGAGAGAGGTTCTTCAGAGTACCTGACCAAGGCTCCTCTTGGAAAGGCTCATGAAGGGTTGGCCAAGTCAGCCGTGAGTTCTAAGGACTACAGGCGAGAGCGAGGAGGTGTAATGACTTAGTGCCAAGCCGACTCCCGGAGTGGACCCTCCCTTGTGGGCAGACGAGTGGGATTTGAACAGAGTCTATAATTTCCGTCGTAGCTTTGCAGTGGTGTTGGGTTCCTGGCTTTGATCACTGCGCTAGGTTGGGCAAGACGGTAACATTAAGGCAGGCTGGGGGAAGGGTATTTGGGAACTCTAGTTTTGTGACTTTTCTGTGTGTCTAATATTGCTTCGAAATGAGGTTTAAAAAAATCAGTTGCTATACAGGACTTCTCCCGTCTTGGTTAAGGTCAGCCTCAATTATCCAACTGCAAAACTGAATGAATGAATGAATGAATGAATGAATGAATGAATGAAAGAAATTATGGAAGACATTCTTCTCTCTTTCCCTAACCTCCAGCGTCCTCCATCATTCAGTCCTATAAACTCTTGCTCGTAGATACCTCATACTCTTTCATCTCCACCTCCACCCTGATGACTGCAACCGTCTCCTACCTGGTGCCCTTGCTTCCACCCTGGTTCCCACCCAATCTGTTCTTCAGGACCAAGACTGATCACTTAAACACACACACACACACACACACACACACACACACCTCTAAATATGACATTCCTGTGCCACTGGTAATATCCACATCCCTGATCGGACCCACAAGACCCCATGTGCACTGCTTTCTGCCTCCTCTCCGTTCTTATTTGTAACAATCCCCACCCGCCATGCCCCTCTCCCTGTCCATCATGCTCCAGACATACTGGCTTCCCTCAGTATGGTTTCCCTCAGTTTGGCTTCCCTCCTGCCCCAGGATCTTTGCATGTGCCAATCCCCCCTACCTTGGACTGTCTCTCTAACTCTGACATTAGCTCCCACCCACCATCAGCTTCTTGCCTCAGATGTCACTTATCCAGAGAGGACTTCTCTCAATGGCCACACTGGGATGTGGTTATTTGTGTAACATGAGAACTCCACAAAGATGGGACTATGTCTGTCTTTTTCATCCACTGTATTCCCAGCATTGAGCACAGGCAACAAACCAGGAACTCAATGAATATTTGTAGGACAAATGAGACAGTAGGAACTCAGCTTTGTGACAAGACTCTCAAGTCCTCTTCCTAACATGTAGTGTCCTTATATTTAAAGATCTGGGGTCTTGGGGCACTTGGGTGGCTCAGTCAGTTAAGTGTCCGACTTTGGCTCAGGTCATGATCTCACCGCTCGTGGGTTTGAGCCCTGCGTCGGGGATGAAAGCATAGAGCCTTCTTGAGATTCTCACTCCCCCCTCTCTCTCTGCCCCTCTCCTGCTCATGCTTTCTTTCTCTTTCAAAATAAATAAATAAATAAATACTTAAAAAAATAAAAAGATCCGTAGCCTCAGTACAAATCCATAACCATCATATGTCAACTCCCAGGCACTATGCAAATGTAACCTTATCGATGACACACAGAAATCCAATGACCGGGGATTCTCAGGATGCCCATCGGTTCGATAAGGACAGCCAGGCTTATCCAGGCAATGTCTGTCTCCACGCCAAAGCCACCAAGAGTGCCTGAGAAAACCAGGATTCAGACGCACGTCTGTCTCTGAGGCAGGGCTACGGTACCCGGGACCCACGCGCCGAACACCTCCACCCAGGACGAGGGAAACAAGGGTGCTAACACCTGAAGCAGGGGGCCTGGCTGGACCTCAGGAGGCCCTCTGGAGCCTGCCACGGAGCCCATTCGCTGCAAGCAGAAATGGAGAGGAGACGGGGACTAGGTGCGGGCATCACCTTCACGGGGAACGCAGGCTTCTGCCAGGCCCAGGAAAAGCAGGAGCAGCAGGGACGCCCTCAGAAGCGGCTCGGATCTGCGCATTGTGGGGCAGGATTTGGGGTGGACGTTCTCGTTCAGAGACGAACGGGACTCTGGTCACCCGCCGTCCTCCCAGACTCCCAGGGCAAAGCTAACTGCCCACGCATGCCCTCCAGCTGGCCTGGAGGCTGGCGGGTACCCAGACCTGGGCCCTGCCGCCAGCTGCTGACGCAGGAGCTGGCCTTCCCACCGCATTGCTTACTTATCTTAAAGCGACATTCTAGATAAAATGCTGAGTGTCCTGCTCGGAATCCCATGACCCGCATGGCCAAACTCCGTCTGGGCCCATGAGTGTTCTTTTATAGTTTTAAGTGCTTGGTGGGGGTGGAGGAGGAGACAAAAGGATAATATTGCACGATGAGTGAAAACTATATGGAGTGGGAATTCTAGCGGCCAGAAAGAATGTTTTCTTGGAACACGGCCCACTTATTTAGCTACTTACTGCATGAGGGCTGTCCTGCTATAATGGCAGAGCTGTGTAGCTGTGACGGAGACCATCTGACCCACAGAGCCTAAAATATGCACTACTGGACTCTTTACTGAAAAGCTTGAGACCCTGTCCTAGACAAATTGTAATTTTCAGAAAATAAAACCAGCAAGAAAAAACACCTGTCATACTTCTGCTCAGAGATAAATATTATTTTCACATTCTTGTGCATGTATGTGTCCCTAACACTTACTAGCTATGTGCCCCGAACAAGTTACTTGACCATTTTGTGCCTCAGTTTCTTCATGTACAAAATGGGGATAATAGTATTTCCAGTCTCGTAGATTGTTGAAAAGGTTAATTGTGTACTTACCTATGAAGCACACAGAACAGTGCATATAGTGTCTCTGTATGTATATCAAGAATGTAGGGGCGTCTGGGGGACTCAGTCGGTTAGGTGTCTCACTTCAACTCAGGTCATGATCTCATGGTTTGTGAGTTCGAGCCCTGCCTCGGGCTCTGTGCTGTCAGTGCAGAGCCCACTTTGGATCCTCTGACCTCCACTCCCTCTGCCCCTACCCATGCTCTGTCTCTCTCAAAAATAAATAAACAGTAAAAAAAAAAAAAACAAAAAACTTACCCAATTTAAAAATTAAACCAGCAGCCCCTGTACCCTTCCCTCTGAGCTCTTTACAGGGAAATTAATGGCAACAGCTCAATCCTCTCATGCAGTTCCTGGAGCAATCCCAGAGCTTCGTCATGGTGGGAAGGATGAGCACTGTGTCCCTGTCACAGGGGCCATTACTCCCACAGACTGCGCCCACACAGGTGGTCACAACCTCAGCTGGTGTGATGCTTCTCTCACCGGGGCAGTCTGGCTTCCTTATCCCAACTTCCAAAGAATCTCAAGCCAACAGCTAGGTCCTGCAGTCAACGACCCATTTCCCGGGCTCGGGCTGGTTCTCTGCTCAGTTTCCACACACCTACCCTGGACGGAGGGTCCACTGGACTCTCTTGTCTCCCCACTGAACATACAAGGGAGCGATGAGCTTCCGAGATTTGCCCGGAAGGAATCTGCAGTGTGTAATGGGAATGAGTCTGATTGTGGAATCAGAAAACCATGGGACCAAGCCTCTGCTCCTCCCCCTCCTGGCTCTGTGAACTTGGACGTATTATCTTTCCTTTCTGGTCCTCGATCTCATGAGAAGTAGAAATGGAAGCATCACAGGAACAGCTAATACTTTTTACAGCGTTGACTATAAGCTTGACACCCTTCTAAATATGTTAGCATCTAGTAACTCCTACACCCTACAAGATAGGAACTGGGATGGGCCCCATTTTATAGATGAAGAAACTAAGGCCTAGAAAGTGTAAGGTCAACACAAAATCACACACTAGTAATTGACAGGACTGGTCTTTGAAGCCAAGCATCTAAATAAGCATCAACCGGCCCTGTCCAATGGAACTTTCTGCAGTGACATGCATGGCGTGTCCTGTCTCCGTGCTGCCCAACATGGCGGGCGCATGAGACTATGCAACTGGGAAATGTAGTTTTACTTTTATTTCATCTTAACTCACTTAAATCTAAATAGCTCGTGTGCTGGTGGCCACCAGATTGGAAGGCACTGCTCTAAATCCTTGTACTACGTAGCCTCTCAGCCTCATCAGACTATCTGCCTGGTGGGGTAGCGGCGAGCCTGAAGACAGAACCATGTAAGTAAGGCATCCTCTCTGCGCTAAGTAGTCCAGGTATTAGGGATACACCATGTTTGGCTCTAAAGAGTTTATGTTCTAGTGTAAGAAGACAAATGATAATATGACTTCGGGTCCTGGTCATTGCTGCCACGAAAGTCAATAAAAGAGGGTCACGTGACAAAGAGCAAAGGCACTGAGATGCTGCTTTAGAGGGGGCTTGTCTGGGAAGACTCGCCAAGCTGGTGCCACAGGTTTGGGTCTGCATGGGGGATGAGCTGGGGCAGGCGTACCCGGGATACAGCCTGTGCGGAGCCCCTGAGGCAGAAAAGAGCGGGAAGGATTTGAAGCACAGACACGACACGGAAGCCCACGCATCTCCATCAGCCCCAGTGTGTCTTCTGCAGGACGCTATGTCCAAATGATGCATTTTAGAAAACTTTGCCCACAGCAAATCAGAAAGGGCAAAACTCCTCATAGTATTGTTTGTTTCTATAAACCACAAACAAACTAAATCAAGAGCCAAGAAGACCAGTGGGAAATATTCTAAAGATTTATTTTTGTTTACATATATTTGTTTGCTTAACTGCTGATGGAAATGACTTAATTTTTTTAAACATCTACAAGATTTTTTTTTTGTTTTTTGTTTTTTTTGGTTTTTTTTTGAGAGAGAAGAAGCACGAGCGAGCAGGGGATGGGCAGAGAGAGAGAGAGAGAGAGAGAATCGGGGCTCAGGACTCACTCTCACAAACTGTGAGATCACGACCTGAGCCAAAACCAAGAGTCAAATGCCTAACCAACTGAGCCACGCAGGTGCCCCCAAATCTATGGGTTTTTGAAGCTGTACTTTGAAAACCTTCTTCCAGTGAACAACGGATCTCAATCACATGGAGCCCATTCGCCAAACGAGGCTCACAGAAGGTGCCCCTTGAACAACCAACAACAGCACCAAACGGACGCGTATGCTTTCATAGCAGATAGGAGGTGACAGGATTCTTAAAAACCTTAACGAGACCTAAAATACCATTTTATAATATTTCTTTATACTTTATGCTTATTTACAATAGTTTGTGATCCGAAGTCACCAAGCCAGTAAGTGAGGGGGGTAGGATTTGAACCCATACTCCACTTTCAGATTAACTGTCGGGCACACACCCCAAATCCCAAATATGAAAATCCTTGCGAAGACACTTAGCCCCTCAAACACGTGAACTTTCAGGCACCAAAATTTGGAACACGCATGACCTTGTGCATTTTGTGTGTTCTTCTCACAGACAGGAAGGGCAGAGGGTAGATTCGAGGCAGGATAGAGGAGAGCCTGGGACAAACAGAGACCAGATCCGAAAGAGAATGTCGGCTGGAGTGTGCGGCTGAAGACCCCTGAGGGGACCGCATGAGGACAAAGCAGGGACGGGGCGGGGTCAGAAGCGCAGGGTGGGAGGAGCTGACGCTGCCCCAGTTATCTGTCACTAAGGAACATGTCACCCCAAAACTCAGTGACTCAAAGCAGCAACAGTTATTTGAGTATCTCTCGTGGCTTCTGAGGGTCAGAATTCGGGGAGGACCCTGCTCGGTGGTCTGGCGCAGGGCCTCCCTCTCACACGGTGACTGGAGCAAGAACTACCAGTGGCTAGTGGCTGGCCGCCGCCTCTGTCTCTCCCTGTTGTCCAGGGCCTCTCCGGTATGGAACCGGCTAGTTGTCTTCCTCACAACATGGCGGCCTCAGGCCAATGGGTCAAGTGAGGCCGGCTTGGGCCTTCTGTGCAAATAAGGAACAGGATGAATTAGTCTTGCTGCCACTTTCTGTTGGATGCGAGCTAATCAGCTCCCCATCCCACTGCCCACCCCCAGTCCCAAGGAAATCAGACCCACTACTCTGTGGGGAACTGGCGAGTTTAGAGGATATGAGGTGGGAGAGAGCGCCTGTGGCCGTCCTTGGACACAAAGCGGACGTGTTTGTGTGTCCGTGGTCTCCATTCCGCCAACGGTAAGGTCTTCACGGGCAGGAACTCTCTGATTTCTGTCAGTCTGTCAGTCCCCCCAGTGTCCACACGGGTCTAGAACATGGTAGGTGCTCTTATCCGTTGAAGGCTCTATGGGCGCTAGAAGGGGGCTCAGGGAAAAAGGGTGGGCTTGACTGCCCCAAAATGGCACCCCTGCAGCTCCCTAGGGACGGCACCAGGGGGCAGGCGGCAAGGTTCTTGAAGCCTGCCTGAGGTTTGCAGGGCCTGCCAGGCCTGTGTCCAGGAAGATCAGGCGGGCCGGTAGGAAGAGAGGAGGGTGAGGGGCAGCCTGCCTGCCAGTCAGGTGGGCACCGTGGGCGTCAGGTCCCTGCACACTGGCCATCCGTCCAGTCCTGGGGGGACTCTGCGGCCCACATCCCAGAAACAAGCCTTCCGTGTCCTTCCCATAACCTCTCCTCAGAACACGGAGATCAGCTCGTGGCTGCATCTCCAGTGTCCTCCAGCCCCGAGGAGTCACCTGCTTCCAGGAACTGTCACGCCTCAACATCCCTCAAAACTCTGCTGTGCTCGGCCACCCCCACAGTCCCCCTGGGTCTTGCTCTCCCTTCCCTTTGTCCTGCCTCTGGTACCTGACCCCCACACTCCAGTTATCCGGGCTCATGAATCCCTCCGGAGTGGACGGCTGAGTCTGGGGTGCACTCCCCTCTATGCCTCGGTATCCCGAGCGTCTCCCTGGACACCCCACAGACCTCACTGACTGCTAGCAGTGAGCACTCAAATTCCCCCTTCAGATCCGTTGCTCATCTCGTGTTTCCTTTTGGGCAGAACCCCCAAAGCGGCCAGTTTGCTTTTCTTTACCATCTGGTAGCAGACGGGCCATCATGACACCTGCTGATATGTACATAGTGCATGTATCCAGCCATGTGGTTGGATACACGTGTGTATCTATATATGATGTATATATGTATCCATAAGCGTGTCCATTTACACACAGGCATATAGAAAAAATATCATAAGGACACACTCTAAATATCAAAACCGCCTGTCCCTACATGATTGGATTATGGGCGGCTTATTCTCCATTGCCCTTTCCCCATGTGTTTAAAATGTACTCGATAAACATATGTATCTTATCTTTAGGGTCAGAAGCAGACAATGATCACTGTTTTTAAAATAAGCCATCGAAAGGAGGCAGGCCACCATGGAGCCTGGCAATCAACAATGTTTTCCAGAACTTCAGAGTGAACTTTCTGATGCCAATTTAGCGCCGCAACTGGCGGGAAAGTGAGCCTCGCGCTCTGGGACTCATTAAAATCGCCCTAACAACCCTCGCAGGGACCCCGAAAGTAGAGGAGGCTGTGCTCTTCCTGCTGCTGCCGCCTACGTAATTATGATCCGTCACTGAACCCAACCTGGGGCTGGCCAGGAAAAACAGCTTTCTTGTCGCTAGGTGCAGGAGGGCGCGCGGGCGAGATGCCAGAGGGAAAACCTCTTGGGCCACAGGCACGAGAGCTTTGGGAATCGATACATTTAAACACTTGTGCGGGGAATTAAAACTTTGAAATAGCAAGGGCAGAGTTACATCACACTGCAGTCAGGCCCCATCTGCCTGCGAATGCCGAGGTTTTCGTTTTTCCCAGTTTGCCTGAGGACAGGAGTTGTTGTAAGTGTTATTCCCTGGGGCCAGAGGACAAACTTTTCTCCAAGTCACCCCTTTCCCTTCCCTGACCCCCACCCCCGAGGTTCCCAGGGGGATCCCGACCGGACTCAGGCTCAGCGTTTACATTCTTGGAGTCACAAGTTAGATACAAGTCTGTGTGCTTTTTCACGACATAGTCACCAAAAGCTTTTAAACGAAAAGTAAAAGTATTTTTACTGTTTCCAAAGACAGCAGCTTTAGAAGTACAGAGAAAGTTCGAATCTCCCTGCCCATTCCTCTCCCTTTTTCCCTCCTCACTGTAACCCTGTTTGCAGTTTGGCGTAGACCTTTCGCTTGCATGCATGGACACGCACACCTGTGTCACACGCCTGGGCGCACCTGTTTCAAATATGCAAATGCAGAACACACCACGTCTATGGTGAAGTGACCCGCTTTTTTTTTTTCAGTTATCAGTTTGTGATGGACATTTTACCAGAACAGTAGATAAAGATCTATCTTATTCTTTCTTGATGAGTCCGTACCTTCCACTCTACGGATGTGCAACAGTGTTATGCATGCACCCCTTCAGGTTTACGGGGGATAGAACACACTCTGGGGTCTGTGCTAGCACCCGGGGATGTCATTGTAAATAAAAGGTAATAAAAGACATATTCCGATAGAATTATTTAATGGCATTTATTAAGTAGACTCTAAGGTTCTCATGGAAGAGAGAGTGCACTCACATGCACACAAACACAATAGAAATAAAATAAGAAGAAAGAAGAAGAAGAAAGATACCTATAATTTTACTGTGATTAAAACTGTATTATTAGAGGGGCACCTGGGTGACTCAGTCGGTTGAGTGTCCAACTTTGACTGGGATCATGATCTCGCAGTTCTTGAGTTCTAGACCCACATCAGGCTCTGCGCTGACAGTGCAGAGACTGCTTGGGATTCTCGCTATCTGCCTCTCCCCTGCTCTCTCTCTCTCTCAAAATAAATAAATAAACTAAAAAAAACCCTATTATTTAAATAGGACTATATAAATAGAAAGATCAACAGAAGAGAGTAGAGAGTAAAAACACAACATACAGGAGAATGCCGTGTGTAATAAAGTCACATTTTACAACTCAAATGTCCATCAACAGATAAATAAAGAATTATGTGAGGGAGGGCTGGCTGGCTCAGTCGGAAGAGCATGTGACTCTTGATCTCAGGGTTGTGGGTTTGAGCCCCGCATTGGGTATAGAGATTACTTAAATAAATAAAAACTTTAAAAAGAAAAAAAGAATGTTATGTCTACACAATGGAATAATCCTTACCAACAAAATGGGTGAATTCTTGAAACAGGGGTATACCAGGGGTGAGTCTGAAACTCAGATTTCTGGAAAGAAACCACACCCAGAGAGTCCATGCTAGCTGAATGATTCCATTCATTTAAAATTCTAAAAGATGTAAACTAACCTATCATGAAGCAAAGCGGACGAGCGGTCACCTGGGCAGGAAGGAGGGCTAGACCTTACAGGCTCCTGCGGAGACTATTAGGGAGGATGGAAATGGTTATCTTGGTTGTGATATGGCTTCACAGGTCTACACAGACATCAACACACAATCATAAACCGACAGTACGTGCAGTTTATTGTACCTTAATTACACCTAAATAAAATTATAAAAATATAATTAAAAAAAGGACCCAATCAACAGCATGAAAAGGCAACCTATGGAATGAAAAAAACTATTTGTGAATCATGTAACTGATAAGGGGGTTAGTATCCAGAATACATTAAATACTTCAACTGTAGGGGCGCCTGGGTGGCTCAGTCGGTTAATCGTCCGCGTTCAGCTCAGGTCATGATCTCACCGCTTGTGGGTTTGAACCCCGCATTGGGCTCCGTGCTGACCGCTCGGAGCCTGCTTCAGATTCTGTGTCTCCCTCTCTCTCTGCCCCTCCCCCGCTCATGCTCTGTCCCTCTTTCTCTCAAAACTAAACTGACATTAAGACAAACAAACAAAAAAATTCGACAGTAAACGTCAAAAAAACTAACAACCCAATTAAAAACTGGGCAAAGGACTTGAATAGAGACATCTTCAAAGAAGACAAAACAAGGCCGACGAACACATGACAGGATGCTCAACATCAGGAGTCATCAGGGAGACAGCGTAAACCAGCACAAGGAGATGCCCCCTCACACCATCGCTGTCAAAAAGTTTTGGTTATTTTTTTAATGTTTGTTTATTTTTGAGAGAGAAAGAGACATACAGAGCGCGAGCAGGGGAGGAGCAGAGAGAGAGGGTGACACAGAATCCCAAGCAGGCTCCAGGCTCCATGGAGTTTAACAGCATAGAAGTTTTTTGTTTCTTGGATTTTTTTTGCATCTCTCCTCCCTGAAATGGAGCCAGATCAACACTAAACCCTCCTGCACACCTGGAACACTGATTCCAGGATTAACACAACCGTCTGCACAACCTGAACCACAGCACTCAGCAGATACACCGCGCGGAGAGGTGACCTGGGGGAGAGAGCCGCGGAGGGCAGGGAGCTGATTTTGCTGGCCGAGAGAGGATGGGGAGAGAGTACGGGAAAGCATGCCCCCTCCACAAGCGGCTGGAGAGAAAAGAAAGAGTACACAAGGGACTGAACAAAAAAGAGAGAAAGGAGAGGGTTTAAATTCCACGACGCCGCCATAAAGGGAGCACAGAGTCCGAAACTCCGCAGTGCTTACCTGCTGCTGCTCTGGTGGGAAGGGCGACTCCCCAGAGCCCAGAGCGAGGTCCTCCGGGTCCTCGGGCCACACGGGGAGAGGCAGTTCCCCTGCCGGGAGGACCCCCCAAGGCAAGGTCCCAGCGGATCCTGGAGAAGAGCCGCACTCGCCGGCGCTGGAACAAGGACGTTAAGGGGGAAGCCCGGTGCCGGATGCGTGTCGTGATTTTCCAGAATCCCTGAACGCCGCTGCCACACGACGGCGTGGACTTTCCTGGGGCGGGCTGGCACCCAGCCGCAGGCTCTCGGCGTCGGCGGCAGCGCGGTCTCCGGAAAGTTCCTGAGGGCGGGCGGACGGACCGGCCATTGCTCGGGGAGACCCTTCCGCAGAAGGGCAGAACGGGTCACAGCCGCGGTCCCTCAGAAGCGAGGGGTTGGGAAACAGCCACGTCTGAGATAAAACTCAGGAGGGAGGGGCCGCCCGGCAGGCTGACGGCTTGGTCGCCGACAGTGTAAAAGCCGGGAGTGGACCGAAGCGGGAGACAAAGGAGGGGGGCGGCGACTGCCAGCAGGGGGATAGCACAGAGTTCTGATACTAGAGACTGGGTAGCTGGGTGACGCCATTTTCGCCCTGCCTGCGCATGCGCGCACACACATACACGCACCGCAACAATCCACCCCAGTGAGCTGAGCAGCGCCGTCTAGTGGAGAACGGAGCCATTACACTAAGCCCCACCTAACTGGGCCAATCTACCTCTTCAGGAACACAAGTCTCTCCGCCTGCTTTTTTACGGACTATATAGTGTTTCATAGTGTGACTTCTAGGGAGAAACGATGTAATATCAATCGTATTTCAGTCTGTTCGCTGGTCCATCTATTCAATTTTCTTTTTTTTTCTTTCTTTTTCGTTTCTTTTCTTTTACTTGAATACAGAAAGAGAAAAAATTATTTTTATTTTCAATTTTTATTAAAAATATTTTTCTTTAATTTTATTTCTACTATTGTTTTTACTTTTTTGTAAGTTTTCAAATTCTATTTTACTTCCATCATTTATTTTATTTCATTGAATTCATTTTTTCAAGTTTTCAAATGTTTTCCTTTTTTTTTCTTTTCTTACCTTTCCTTTTTTCCCTAATCTCTCAAGCTCCTTTCAACACCCAGACTAAAACACACCTAGGATCTAGCATCATTTATTTGATTTTTTTGTGTTGTTTTTAATTTTTTAATTCTAATTTTTTTACCTTATAAATTCCTTTTCTTCCTTCAAAATGACAAAACTAAGGAATTCACCCCAAAAGAAAGAGCAGGAAGAAACGACATCCAGGACTTAATCAACACAGATACAAGCAATATGTCTGAACCAGAATTCAGAATCATGATAATAAGAATACTAACTGGGGTTGAAAACAGATTAGAACCCCTCTCTGTGGAGATAAAAGAAGTAAAAGCTATCAGGATGAAATTTAAAAATGCCATAACTGAGATGCAATCTCGAAAGGATGTTACCCATATAGAGGACAAACTTATGGAGAACAATGAAGCAGAAGAAAAGAGAGAAACTAAGGCAAAAGAGCACAATTTAAGAAGTAGAGAAATCAGTGACTCATTAAAAAGGAACAACATCAAATCATAGGGCCCAGAAGATGAAGAGAGAGAGAAAGGGGTAGAAGGATTATGTGAAAAAATCCTAGTGGAAAACTTTCCTAACCTGGGGAAAGAGTCAGACATCAAAATCCAAGAAGCACAGAGGACTCCCAGTAGATTCAACAAAAACCGGCCATCCACGAGGCATATCATAGTCATATTCACAAAATACACAGACAAGTAAAGAATTATGAAAGCAGCAAGAGGAATAAAGTCATAAGTCCTTAACCTATAAGGGAAGATAGATCCAGTTCATAGCAGATCTGTCCACAGAAACTTGGCAGGCCAGAAAGGAGTGGCAGGATATATTCAATGTGCTGAATCAGAAAAATATGCAGCCAAGAATTCTTTATCCAGCAAGGCTGTCATTCAAAATAGAAAGAGAGATAAAAAGTTTCACAGACAAACAAAAATTCAAGGAGTTCATGACCACTAAACCAGCCCTGCAAGAAATTTTAAGGGGGACTCTCTGAGGGGAGAAAAGATGAAAAAAAAGAAAAAAAAAGACCAGAAGGAACAAAGACTAGAAAGGACCAGAGAACACCACCAGAAAATCCAACTCTGCAGGCAACATAATGGCAATAAATTCATATCTTTCAGTACTCACTCTAAACGTCAATGGACTAAATGCTCCAACCAATAGACAATAGGGTAACAGAATGGATAAGAAAGCAAGATCTGGCTGGCTCAGTTGGTTAAGTGACCGACTTCGGCTCAGGTCATGATCTCACGGTTTGTGAGTTCGAGCCCCGCGTCGGGCTCTGTGCTGACAGCTCAGAGCCTGGAGCCTGCTTCGGATTCTGTGTCTCCCTCTCTCTCTGCCCTTCCCCTGCTCTTGCTCTGTCTCTATGTCTCTCAAAAATAAATAAATGTTAAAAAAAAACTAAAAAAAAAGGAAACAAGATCCATCTATATACTGTTTACAAGAGACCCACTTTACACCTAAAGACACCTTCAGATTGAAAGTAAGGGGATGGAGAACCATCTATCATGCTAATGGTCACCAAAAGAAAGCCAGAGTAGCCATACTTATATCAAACAATCTAAACTTTAAAATAAAGACTGTAACAAGAGATGAAAAAGGGCATTCTATCATAATTAAGGGGTCTATCCACCAAGAAGATCTAACAACTGTCAACATTTATGATCCAAACGTGAGAGCACCAAAGATATAAATCAATTACTCACGAAAATAAAGAAACTTATTGATAGTAATACCATAATAGTAGGGGATTCAACACCCCACTTACAGCAATGGACAGATCACCTAAACAGAAAATCAACAGGGAAACAATTGCTTTGAATGACACACTGGACCAGATGCACTTAACAGATATATTCAGAACATTTCATCCTAAAGCAACGGAATACACATCCTTTTCCAGTGCACATGGAACGTTCTCCAGAATAGGTCACGTACTGGGATACAAACAATCCCTCAACGAGTTCAAAAAGATCGAGATCATACCATGCGTAGTATTTTCAGACCACAATGCTATGAACTCGAAATCAACCACAAAAAAAAAAAAATTTGGAAAGATAACAAATACTTGGAGACTAAGGAACACCCTACTAAAGAATGAATGGGCTAACCAATAAGTTAAAGAGGAAATTAAAAAGTACATAGAAGCCTAGTGAAAATGACAACACCACAGCCCAAAACCTCTGGGATGCAGCAAAGGTGGTCATAAGAGGGAAATATATAGCAATCCAGGTTTCCTAAAGAAGAAAGAATGGTCTCAGATACACAACCTAATCTTACACCTTAAAGATCTGGAAAAAAGAACAGCAAATAAGACCCCCAAACAGCAGAAGACAGGAAATAATAAAGATTAGAGCAGAAATCAATGCCATAGAAACCAAAAAACAGTAGAACAGATCAATGAAACCAGAAGCTGGTTCTTTGAAATAATTAACAAAATTGATAAACCCCTAGCCAGCTTGATCAAAAAGAAAAAGGAAAGGACCCAAATAAGTAAAATCAAGAATGAAAGAGGAGAGATCACAACTAACACAGCAGAAACACTAACACTACATAATAAGAATATTATGAGCAATTACACACCAATAAAATGGGCGATCTGGAAGAAATGGACAAATCCTAGAAACATCTAAACTACAAAAACTGAAACAGGAAGAAATAGAAAATTTGACTAGACCCATAACCAATAAACAAATCGAATTAGTAATCAAAAATCTCCCAAAAAACAGGAGTCCAGGGCCGGATGGCTTTCCAGGGGAATTCTACCAAATATTTAAAGAAGAGTTAACAGCTATTCCCTTGAAGATGTTCCAAAAATAGAAATGGAAGGAAAACTTCCAAACTCTTTCTATGAAGCCGGTATTACTTTGATTCCAAAACCAAAGACCCCACTAAAAAGGAGAACTATAGCCCAATTATTCATCACCACCAAGTGGGATTTATATCTGGGATGCAGGGCTGGTTCGATTTCCAGAAAACAATCAATGTGATTCATCACATCAATAAAAGAAAGGACAAGAACCACCGGATCCTCTCAATAGATGCAGAGAAAGCATTTGACAAAATACGGCATCCTTTCTCGATAAAAACCTTCAAGAAAGCAGGGATAAAGGGATCTTATCTCAAAATCATAAAAGCCATATATGAAAGACCCACAGCTAATATCACCCTCATTGGGGAAAAACAGAGGTTTTCCCCTAAGGTCAGGAACAAGACAGGGATGTCCACTCTCACTACTGTTATTCAACACAGTTTTGGAAGTCTTAGCCTCAGCAATCAGACAACACAAAGAAATAAATGGCATCCAAACCAGCCAGAAGGAGGTCAAACTTCTACTCTTTGCAGATGACATGATACTCTATAGGGAAAACCCAAAGATTCCACCAAAAAACTGCTAGAACGGATCATGAATTCAGCAAAGTCGCAGAACATAAAATCAATACACAGATATTGGTTGCAGTCCTATACACCAATAATGAAGCAACGGAAAGAGAAGTCAAGGAATCGATCCCATTTACGATTACACCAAAACCCATAAAATACCTAGGAATAAATCTAACCAAAGAGATGAAAAATCTATACACTGAAAACTATAGAAAGCTTATGAAAGAAATTGGAGAAGACACAAAAAATGGAAAAATATTCCATGCTCCTGGATAGGAAGAACAAATACTGTTAAAATGTTGATACTAACCCAAAACAATCTACACATTCAATGCAATCCCTATCAAAACACCACCAGCATTCTTCACAGAGCTAGAACAAACAATCCCAAAATTTGTATGGAACCAGAAAAGATCCCGAATAGCCAAAGCAATCTTGAAAAAGAAAACCAAGGCCAGAGGCATACAATCTCGGACTTCAAGCTGTGTTACAGAGCTGTAATCATCAAGACAGCATGGTACTGGCACAAGAACAGACACTCAGATCAATGGAACAGAATAGAGAACCCAGAAATGGACCCAGAAACATATGGTGAACTACTTTGACAAAACAGGAAAGAATATCCAATGGAATAAAGACAGTCTCTTCAGTAAGTGGTGCTGGGAAAACTGGACAGTGACATGCAGAAAAATGAACCTGGACCAATTTCTTACACCATACACACAAATAAACTCAAAATGGATGAAAGACCTAAACATAAGACAGGAAGCCATCAAAATCCTTTAGGAGAAAGCAAGCAAAAACCTCTTTGACCTTGGCCGCAGCAACTTCTTACTCAACACGTCTCTGGAAACATGGGAAACAAAAGCAAAAATGAACTATTGGGACCTCAAAATAAAAAGGGTCTGCAAGTGACAGAAACAATCAACAAAACTAAAAGGCAACCAATGGAATGGGAGAAGATATTTGCAAATGACATATCAGATTAAGGGTTAGTATCCAAAATCTATAAAGAACTTATCGAATTCGACACCCAAAAAACAAATAATCCAGGGAGGAAATGGGCAAAAGGCATGAATAGACACTTCTCCAAAGAAGACATCCAGATGGCCAACTGACACTTGAAAAAATGCTCAACATCACTCATCATCAGGGAAATACAAATCAAAACCACACTGAGATACCACCTCACACCTGTCAGAATGGCTAACAACTCAGAAAACGACAGATGTTGGCAGGATGTGAAGAAAGAGGATGCATTTGCTCTGCTGATGGGAAGGCAAACTGGTGCAGCCGCTCTGGAAAACAGTGTAGAAGTTCCTCAAAAAATTAAAAATAGAACTACCCTGTGACCCAGCAATTGCACTACTAGGTATTTATCCAAGGGATACAGGTGTGCTGTTTTGAAGGGGACACATGCACCCCAATGTTCATAGCAGCGCTATCGACAATAGCTGAAGTATGGAAAGAGCCCAAATGTCCATCGACGGATGACTGGATAAAGAGGATGTGGTGCATGTACACAGTGGAGTATGACTCGGCGATCACAAAGAATGCAATCTTGCCATTTCCAACTATGTGGATAGAACTAGAGGGTATCATGATAAGCGAAATTAGTCAGTCAGAGAAAGACAAATATATGACTTCACTCATATGAGGACTTTAAGATACAAAACAAATCAACATAAGGGAAGGGAAGCAAAAATAACATAAAAACAAGGAGGGGGAGAAAACATAAAAGACTCTTAAATATGGAGAACAAACAGAGGGTTACCAGAGAGGTTGTGGGAGGGTGGATGGGCTAAATGGATAAGGGGCATTAACGAATCTACTCCTGAAATCATTGTTGCACTATATGCTAACAACTTGGATGTAAATTTAAATAAATAAATAAATAAGTAAGTAAGTTAAAAAAAACTATATAAAAATTGGGGGTGTCAGAGTGGCTCAGTCAGTTGAGTGGTGGACTCTTGATTTCAGCTCAGGTCATGATCCCAGGGTCGTAGGATCCAGCCCCGCATAGGACTCTGTGCTGAGCGTGTAGCCTGCTTAAGATTTTCTCTCTTTCAGGGTGCCTGGGTGGCTCAGTCAGTTAAGCTTCCAACTTTGGCTCAAGTCATGATCTCCTGGCTCGTGATTTCGAGTCCTGCATTGAGCTCTGTGCTGACAGCTCAGTCTGGAGCTGGCTTCAGATTCTGTCTCTCTCTCTCTCTCTCTGCCCCTCCCTTGATCAAGCTCTGTCTCTCTCTCTCTCTCTCAAAAATAAATAAACACTAAGAAAAATTAGAAAAAAATTCTCTCTCTTCTTCTGCCCCTGCCCCTCCGTGTGTGTACTCTCTTCTAATTAAAATAAATTAATAAATAAATAAATAAATAAATAAATAAATTAATAAATAAAATAAAATGTTAGCAATTTCAGTTTCATAAAATCGCATAAACAAATAAAACAGGTTATACTCTAATTCGAAGATCACTATTAGTAATCACAATTTGATCTCTATGTAATACTTTGGGGTTAATAAAGACGATTTGTATAACAAAATGTTTCGTAAAAAACTTTAAATATGCAATCCTAGGAAATGGAAAGAACTGTGGATCATGTGAACTACCATATGAAGGATCAAATTTAGCCCCACACTAACAGCAGAAAGATTTATTTTTTTAAGAGCTACTCGCTCGTTGCTAGAAAAACATTTCCTGGTGGAAACAGCGGTGATTGTAGACCTCGGTATAGGAACCAGGGAGCACAACCTGTTAGACGGTCTTTGCTGCCATCTACTGGACGTTGTCACAATAACTATACAAATTAACGCTACCATCAACAATTATAATTTTAGAAATTTGAAATGTTCAGAGGCACCTGGGTGGCTTAATCGGTTAGGCATCTGACTTTTGATTTTGGCTCAGGTCCTGATCACATGGTTCATGAGTTCGAGTCCCACATTGGGCTCCGCACTGTCAGCACGAAGCCTGCTTGGGATTCTCTCCGTCCCTCTGCCCCTTCCCTGCTCTTGTTCTCTCTCTCGCTCTCGCTCTCGCGCTCTCTCTCTCTCTCTCTCTCTCTCTCAGAATAAATAAATAAACTTAAAAAAAAAGGCAAATTTTTTTTTAATGTTCAAAATGAGGTACCGGACTGGCTCAGTCAGAAGAGTGTGCGACTCTTGATTTTGGGGTCACGAGTTCGAGCCCCACATTAGGTATAGATTACTTAAATAAGTAAATAAAGTTAAAAAAATGTTCTTGCGTCCGCTGGGGGGCTCAGTTCATCAAGCATCTGACTTCGTCTTAGGTCACGATCCCATGGTTTGTGAGTGCATGTGCCACGTCGGGCTCGTGCTGACAGTTCAGAGCCTGGAGCCTGCTTCAGATTCTGTGTCTCCCTCTCTCTCTGCCCCTCCCCTTCTCACACTCTCTGTCTCTCAAAAATAAATAAACATTAAAAATTTTTTAAATAAAAAAATAAAGTGTTCAAAACGACAATAACCGAAATGTGTGCGAATTGTTGGCAACCAGCTTGGACAGAAGCCATCTTGCTCTGTGAAAATCCTGAACCAGCAATACTGCACCCCAAATTTTCCTGATTCTCATTCACTCCTCAGACCTTGGACCCCTCCTCAAGGAAGATTTTTTTTTTCTTTAATGTAGACGACATAAGATAATCTCTCATCATGAGATCTCACTTTGCTAATCTTCCAACATTTAAAAATGTTTGCTTCAATCCTTAATGTCACAACCCCCACCCCCAGCCAGTTTGTGTCTTGCCAACACACCAATGGGTGGAGGCAACCTTTCCGTGTTCACTGGTGTACATAGATTGCCACCGAGAAGTCCATCTTTCTGGAATATTCCTGTTGGTTCTAAGCACTTATTTGGTGCCCAGGATTATGATCCTATGGACGTGAAAGATTATGTTGCCATTCCTGTTTGAGATCTTGCAACCCTTCCAAGGGAGCTACGGTCTTCGGACAAAATTTCTCTCAATCTTTCTCACCCCTCTGACTCTCTTCAGTTCTGCTTAGTCCTCATCTCGCTTCCTGTCTTCACTGTGCAGAAGGACCGTGTTTTATTTGGAGAATGGGGAAGTCTTGCAATGTCCACTTCATTTCCAAGAAACATTGTACGCGTTTTCTATCAGCTAAAGCTCTCGTCTAAGCCTGTCGCCATTTGGGAACGTCAGCGGAGCTTGGAAAAAGGTCTTATTTCCATTCTGACACATGCTCCCCTGAGGCGATGAGCACCTGCTTGAAAAAGGATGGGAAGGAGTGGGGCAAAGGATTCAGACTTCCATTTATAGATCAATGTCTGAGAAGTTCCATCTCCTTAGACTGTCTGTAATGTCATCCTATTTTAGTAAAAGAAAATGAGAGAGAGAATAGTGAGCAGGGCAATGGGTATAGTAACAAATGAACAAACAGCAGCACCAATAGGATGGGTAGGTTGTGACATATTCGTATGCTCTGGATAGAACATAAGGCAGTAATAAAAATGAATATGCTACAGTCATACTTAAAAATGTGGATGGATTTTAGCAGCAAAGCTGAAAGAAAAAAAGAAAATCCAAGAAGACTACCTTCCTTATGTTATTCGAGTTTTTTTTTAAGCAAAACTAAACAATATATTCTTAGGCATGCACACATCTATAATAAAATTATTTTTTTAATAATAATAAGTTTGGATTTGTGATGGTGAGGAGGTGAGGAGGCTGGGAGATGTGTTCTCGGGGAAGCATCGATGCAGGTGTGTGTCATTTTCAGTATTCTATTTCCTGAAGATAATAGTGCTTCTGGATACTTTTTTTTTTTCGAAAGTAAATTAAGGGCTTGCTCAGTCAGAGCATGTGACTTGACCTTGGGCTCATGAGTTTGAGCCCCACATTGGGGGTAGAGTTTACTTAAAAAATAAATTAACAAATAAATATGTAATTCAAGAGAAACATACGAGGCTAATTTATAATAGTGTCAGTATAAATCCGTGAGTTGCAAATAAAATTAAATTATTAAAGGGCAAAAAACAGAACATATTAACAACCTAGATCTCTGGATATTGGAAGTATGCTTTTTGTTAAAGTTTATTTATTTTGAGAGAGCGTGCGCAAGTGAGGGAGGGGCAGGGAGAGAGTCCCACGCAGGATTCCCTCAGCGCTGAGCCGGACGCGGGGCTCCATCTCACAAACTCTGAGATCATGACCTGAGCTGACATCGAGAGTCGGAATGCTGAACCGACTAAGCCACCCAGGCGCCCCTGGAAGTATGCTTTTTAAAGCTGTTTCTTTTATTGTCTCTGTATTTTCCGATTACTCCTTTGTGAATGTCCGCAACTTAATAAAATAAATGGCTTCATTCTAACAACTGATACATATATATATTTTACCTATAACAAAGGCAGGCCACTGTTTGGAAATCTGGGTGAAAAGGGGAATGTGAGGCAGAGAAGGAAGGAGAGAAGCCAGCTGGAGAAGAGAGAGCCAAGGGGATGCGGGGTTTTTAAGAAGGAGCAAGGGCCTGCCCGGTTCCATCACCAGCTGCACAGAGTTCGGCAGAGGACTGAAGAATGGCTGAGGAGACCCCAATCGCTGTCGAGTCAGGTAAGAGCGCTTTTAGTGAGGACGCGCGGGAAGAAAGTCCAAAGGAGGAGAGGACAGGCCGAGAAGAAGTAAAAACACGTCTCTACACACCTGTGTCCCCTCTAGACCTTTAAATACATTGGCCTCGTGCCACTGGAGCAGTTTTGAATAGACCGGATCCAGGGTACATGGGACCTCCCTGCACTACTTTTGGAATTGCCTCTGAATCCATAGTTCTTTCAAAAACAAACAAACAAAGCAAAACTCTACCCACGTGATTGCCAGTCTAAGAACCAGTGTTGAAGGACAGTGGTGGGAAAATCTCAGAAGTACTAGAATCCCCCGGAGGGCTTGTGAGATGGAGCCCCACCCCAGCGTTTCCGATTTAGTAGGTTTGGGCTAGAGCCTGATTGGTATTTAATTTCTAACAAGGACCATAGTTGTGCAGCACGCACGCAGCTGGTCTAGGGCCACGCCCAGCGCGTAGGAGCGATTGAATGGTTGATCACCCTTGACCGTCTCACCTTCTTCTAAATCCTAACTATCCCCTGGGAGGCATGGAGAAAGCGGCAGGGGGGAGGGGGCAGGATCGCAGACCTCCGAAAGCACAGCGATGTTCATCCTCCTTGTGGGCCAGGGAGGCCGGCAATCAAGCCATTGAAATGGCCTCATGCGTTTCAGCGGGGATGGGGACCTTGCGGTGTGACAAGTCCTAGGAGTCACTAGGTTACTACAAGGGGCAATCAGAAAACTCTGGCCTGGCAGAGTCAGGCACACATAGGGTCACCTGAGGAGCCTTCAAAATCCCCAATGCCCCGGGTGCGCCTGGGTGGCTCAATCCGTTAAGCGTCCGACTCTTGATTTCAGCCCAGGTCACGATCTCACAGCTCGTGAGTTTCAGCCCATCAGGCACTGCACTGACGGTGCGGCGCCTGCCTGGGATTCTCTTTCCTCTCTCTGCCCCTCCCCTACTCGTGCTCTCTTCTCTTTCTATCAAAAATAAATAAACGTTAAAAAAAAAAAAAAAAACAACCTCTCAAAGCCCAGGCCACAGCCCACACCAGGCAAAGCCTTATCTCTGGGTGTGGCCCCCATGCGTGGGTGGTTTTTTGGTTTTGTTTTAACTCTCCAGGTGGCTCTAACACGCAGCCACGTTGGAAAAGCCTCGGATCTGAGGTTCACTGACCAGAGTCCCTACGATTAAAACAAACAAAAAGGTTGTAACATCAACACATTTTCCAGGTCCGTGAAGGAAGTCGGACTTAATGGCCAAGATGAGAACTGCCTCCGGCTCAGCGCCGACCGACCCGGAGCGCCGACAGCTACTGGACCCCCACCTAGGAGCTAAACCTGCTTTTCTCAAAAGGTCCCAAGAGCAGAAGCATCAGTATCATTTGGGAACTTCCTCCAAGTGCAGACCCGAGGGTCCCCCCAAACAAGGAAAATCTGAGAACCGGTCACCACCCAGAGGAGCCCAAGGAGGCTGACAAGGAGATGCAGTGTGGGGTCCCGGATGGGAGGCTGGGATGGGACATCACCTGAGAGTCAAGGAAATCGGTAAAGCCTGGGACTGTTCCGACATCTTACCAGCTGACTGATGTGCCGTGCTAACGCACGAGGTTGACAGAGGACACGGCGCAGGACACAGGGGAACCCTGCGGGCTTGAGAAAACTATTCCAAAACTCAGCTTTTTAAAAACACTTTCTTATTTAAAGTATTTTTAGTATTTACTTTAAAGTATATACTTTCAAGTATTTAAAGTATATTTTGAGAGAGAAGAGGACATGAGCAGTGGAGAGGCAGAGAGAGAGAATCCCAAGCAGGCTCCACACTCCGGGCAGAGCCTGAGGCAGGGGTTTGATCCCACGACCATGAGATCGTGACCTGAGCCAGAGCTAAGAGGAGGACGCTGAACCGTGACCGAGCCACCCTGGCGCCCCAAAACTCAGTTTCTTAAAACGCAGATTCTCACGCCCCACCCAGGAGCTACTGAATGATCCCCTGTGGCTTAACAAGGCCCTCAGGGGTGCCCACGTCACTAAATTAAGGTGACCTAATAGCAAGGGTCTCAGAATTCCTCTGTAGTCGTTGTGGGAAATTATAGTTTGCCGAATTCAGCAGAATATCCGGGATGCAGGTAACGGAGGTGACAGAGGGCAGTGAAACCACTCGGCATGACACTGGAATGGTGGGTGCATGTCACACACGTGTCTGAACCCATGCCCCTAAACTGTACACTCGGGGTGACAGTGACATCAGCGTAGGCTCCTCAGCTGTAGCAAACGTCCCGCTCTGGTAGGGGATGCCGGTAGTAAGGATGTGTTTGATTAGGGACAGGGAGCCTCTGGGAAATCTCTACCTTGTGCTCAGTTTTGTTGCATCTAAACTTGCTCTAAAAATGTCTATTTAAATTGTTCAGTGGGATTCGATGATTCAGAACAAGTTTATACTTAAGAAAACATTCTCCTGAAACCCCAATTTCAGTGGGTGTTTCGTATGTAGTCTGGCCCCCCCATCTCACCAGGAAGGGATGGCTAAGAGGAGCGGCACCTGGGTGGCTCAGCCGGTTGAATGTTCTCTCTTGGTTTCAGCTCAGGTCATGAAATCGTGGTTCGTGAGATGGAGCCCCGTGTCAGGCTCCTCATGCCCACAGCTTGGAGTCTGCTTGGGATTCCCTCTCTGCCCCTCCCCAGCTTGTGCTTGCTCGGCACTTTTTCTCAAAATAAACTTTAAAAATAATGGATAACAGGGGCGCCTGGGTGGCTCGGTTCATGATGTCACAGCTTTGAGCCCCGTGTCAGGCTCTGTGCTGACAGCTCGAGCCTGGAGCCTGCTTCGGATTCTGTGTCTCTCTCTCTGCACCTCCCCCACTCATGCTGTCTCTCTCAAAGATAAACATTAAAATTGTTTTAAAAAATAATGGATAAAAGGAAGACATTCAGCAGGCACAATTTTATAAGGAAATATTGACAATAAGACACGCCTTCATAAACCAAAAAGCCTTCAGGAAACAATGGGACATAATTAAAACAGAAAATGAAAACCAATAAATAAGATGTCATCACTCCAAGATCCTCCATTAATTAACTTTTTTGAACATCTATCGTGTTCCAGAAACCTTTAAGTGCTTATGATATGTCATTTTTACAAAATAGGTGATAAATCACCATTAACTTCCTTCCTGCTCCAGCAGCCACTTGAATCTGATGGCGGAATCACTGAGAAGTCATTTTCGAATGTATTTTTTGATGGCGTTTGAAAGTCCCCAGCTGACGAAAGGCACACTTACACTCGAGACACGTGTAGGGCTTTGCCCCCGAGTGGGTGCGGAGGTGAACGTTGAGGTTCCCTCTGTGGTTGAAAGCTTTCCCACACTCTTCACACGTGTAGGGCTTCTCCTTCGTGTGGATCCTCTCGTGGCTCCGCAGGGTGGAGTCGTGGGTGAACGTTTTGAGGCAGAACTCGCAACGGTATGGCTTCTCGCCTGTGTGGATTCGCTGGTGGACCCGGAGGTCGGAAGCCTGCATGAAACTCGCAGAACAGGTATTGCATTTAAAGGGTCTCTCTCCTGTGTGTGTCCTCCAGTGGATGGAAAACTGAGACTTATAACGAAATACTTTCTGACATAAGCTGCATACATTCGATGTCCTTCCCGTGGCTTTTTCCCCAACAGGAGGAGCCGATGTTGACGCAGGCTCTCCTGAGAATTCTCCTTTGTCCAACTGCGAGGTCCCGTCTTGGGAAACGGAAGTGTTTTCCTGTTTTCTCCTTTTGGGACTTCTTTGAGTCTTCCGGGAATCTCTTTTCTTCCCACTCTGAGTGGAAACTTGTCTCTCTGAAACGTGCGTGGAAGGTGTGTCGGCATCCACGTTTTTGGTACAGGTTCCTTCTCGGAGAGTCTTCCCACACTTTGTCCTCATGGAAGCTGTTGAAAGAAGGGTTAACACAACAGCACTTAATAAAGAGCATTTTCAATGATACCAACCTCGTTTGAACCAAACACCGATGTGGGCTAAGAACTTCCCATCAATCAACAAACCTGAGATTGGGTTGTGTGTAGGCCACCCTGGAAATCGGTGGAGAAGGCATTCGAGAGCCTCCCCACCGCCACCACCACCACCAAGAGATGTTAATGCTTGATCCCGGCCCCCCACCCAGCAGAGGAAGGCACTCTTCCTGGTTTCCATGCTTACCAGGACCCTTCAGAAGGGGAGGCTCTTGGGATTTAAGTATTCTTGTCTCTTCCACGTCTTCCGGCAGATTCTTCTCCAAGTCCTCCTTGGGTCTCAGACCCTCCAGTACACCTTTGCCAGGAATGGTCTCAGGCAGGAGAACGTTCTGTTCCTGACAATGGGCAGTCACTGTAGTTATCAATGTGTCTACATTATGGCCTGGGAAACTCTCATCTCTTCTTTCCCCATCCTGCCCATCTCCCTAATCTGAGACTCCAACTTTCTCCAGAACAGCGTTGTGAACATGCTGAGGCTTCCCTTGGGCCACCCCATCACTCCTGGTATCACCTGATTCTCAGAACTCTTGTTAATCAGTACCCACCATGCCTTTAAATCATGTCCACACGTCACAACTTTTGTGCTTAATTCTCTAAGCACCAGTCATCCCGGCTTCGGCCTGCCTGACTCTGGAAGCAAGATGGCCCTAGGGCCAGGTGTCCCTGCTCAGTACTGATACTTTGGCTGGATGTTCCCTGTTGGGAGGCTGTGCTATGCGTTGTGGGACGCTCAGCACCATCCCCGGTCTCTTACCTGACAGGTGTCAAGAGCACCCTCCATCCCCACCTCTGTTTGGACAACCAAGGTCTCTAGACATTTGCAAATATGAGAGGCAAAATGACTCTAGGCGAGAACCACTCCTTTAAGGTACCAACAACACTCCCCAAACTGGTCCTTTGGCCGACTGTCATTTCATGGAATGCCTTTGAGGACATCGACTATGGAAAAACCAGCTCTCAGCTCGTCACCCTGCGGAAACTCGACCTGGCACCATTGCACCGCTGACTTTCTTCTTCCCCAGCCTTAACCCTAAACGCATTAATGGCAGGAGGACAAAGGCTAGGAGTCTTCATTCTCAGCAGAGGCTCAGAAATATCTAGGGACTTGTTGCATCCACAGGAATTCTTAGGGTGAATGGGTCTAGTTCGGCGTTATGCTAAATATCCCAATAATTCTAGCAGCTACACACACAACTTCTTCTGGAACCTTCTGCCACCGCTCCCTAGAGATCGGGGAGGGCGTCACACTCACCTGCCCCGTTGACGGTTCACTGATTCCTGGCAGATTCTGCAGCTCTCTGCTGACCTCGCTGTTTTCTGGACGTGTCTCGCTCCCAGAGGATTGGGGCTCCTTGTCTGTCACAAGATCCGTGTCACCAGCCTCAGCGTCGGCCATCTGAACATCTGAACTTCGCACAAGGAATTCCTGTCCTTCTATGCTGAGTATGGTCTGTGGGGGGAAGAAGAAAACAAGATCAGACTAAGAGCGAGAATGTAGCTCCTTGTACCGTGTGCATCCTACCACACACTCAATTTGTTGGAATAACTCGTTTAAAATGGCAACTAGGGGCGCCTGGGTGGCTCGGTGGGTTAAGTGTCCTACTCTGGCTCAGGTCATGATCTCACAGTCTGTGAGTTCGAGCCCCGTGTCGAGCTCTGAGCTCTGTGCTGACGGCTCAGAGCCTGGAGCCTGCTTCAGATTCTGTGTCTCACTCTCTCTCTGCCCTTCCCTTGCTCACGCTCTGTCTGTGTCTCTCAGAAATAAAATAAAAACGTTAAAGAAAAAAAATTTAAAAAAAAATAAATAAAATGGCAACCAAGGGCGCCTGGGTGGCTCGGTGAGTTAAGCGTCCAAATTCAGCTCAGGTCATGATCTCACAGTTCATGAGTTCAAGCCCCACATCAGGCTCTGTGCTGACAGCTCAGAGCCTGGAACCTGCTTCGGATTCTATCTCCCTCTCTCTCTCTCTGCCCCTACCCTGTTCACACTCTGTCTCTCTCTCTCTCCCTCACGAAAATAAATAAACATTTTTAAAAAATAAAATAAAATGGCAACCAAGTCTCCAAACATTGTCAAATGCACCCCTAGGGGTTGAAGGTGAAATTACCCCACCCCCTTGTGTTGGGCAACTAACTCCTGGCCTAGCCACAGTATCTAATCAACCTCGATACCTCCCTTTTATTTTCCCATCACCCCAGCTAATACTAATACTCAACTAACACTCAGCCCTCAAACTGTCTCCCTACACATGCCTTGTCCACTCCTGATCTAGGCTCCTGCAACGTGGTGCCTGAAAAACCCAACCTCCCCCAAGTGAGGCTGCCAATGTTTGCCTGCATGTCACCCAGCTGGTCTTAAGAATTCCTTTATCCATCATGCCGGATTAACACCTTCCGGTCCCCATAGCTGTTTCCCCACACTGTTGTGGAAGCTCGTAATCTCCATTCTCGGCTCACCTCCGGAGGATTTCAGAGTGCACAGGGAAAGGGGGATGGCCTGGTAGTAGTTAGTGCCCCTCCGCCCACTTGTTACAAAGTTACCTACAGAGGAACCCATCCCCCGGGACTGTAGCAAATATGTGTGGTACACCAGGTCCTGTTCCCTCCTAGATCCTCTGACCCTTGCTTTTTCTTCAAGGATACAGGCACACTCAAGCCGCCATGATGGAAAATGTTCCCATGTAAATAAAGTCTCACCTGGTCTGGTGATTCTTACCCAAGAGCAAAGTTTTGACCCTATGAGACATTTGGCAACCACCAGAGAATTTTTTTTTAGGGGGGGGAGTGGGTGGGGTGGTAGAGGCTTGATTTTCACAGCTGGGGGAGGTTGCCATTGACACTAAGGATGCTGCACACCACCCTCCGGTGCATGAGAAAGTCCCCAAAGCAAAGGATGGTCCAACCCCCAGTATCCCTCGTTGATTTGAGAGACCCCGATCCAGTCAAAAGCCTACCCTCCCAACCCCCTCCTTTCCTCGGCACCCTCCCAGGACTCTAGTTACCATGGCAACATGTCCAATGCACCTCTCTGCCACCCGCAGCTGCTTTGCTCAGGTAGGACCACTCTCAGGAGGGTCTCTGGAGAGACCGAGAATTATGGGGCCAGTGGACCGGTTTCAGTCTCATTTCTCCTCGAATGTCTGGAACGTATGTCCCTTATTACACAACTGTCCCCGGGGAGGTAAGGCAGGGCCAGCGAAGGTCACCTCCTGGCCCCCATACTTGCTCCCCTCGCCTGTTCCAAGGAGGAAGGCGCTGCTCACCCATTTCTTGGGGGTCTGGCTGTCCCTCAGCAGGTCCTGCAGGTCTCTGCAGCTGCGCACGCCACTTTCCTTGACTAAGACCTGGAGCTCCTGCGGCATGGAGATCATGAACTGCTCCAGCACCAGCGCGTCCAGAATCTGCTCCTTGGTGTGCAGGTCCGGCCGCAGCCACAGACGGCAGAGCTCGCTGAGCCTCCTCAGGTCCTCCGCGGGGTCCGAGCTCCCCGAGCTGGTAAACGCCCTGAAGCTCACGTGCCAAATCTCACGGCTGCCGTCTTGCCTTCCAGCGGGGGCTCCTGGGGCCTGCTCAGGGCCCCCCGAGAACGTCTGCTCTGTGGCCATATTTACCGGAGAATTTTCCAATACGGCTCTGTGCAAATTCTCTAAAGCCTGGCACCTAACTGAGACCAACCTAAGGGGATTCACTCTGGTTTTTCTCAGCAGTAGACCGGCTGTGTTTTCACAAGCCTGGGGGTGGGGGGAAAAATGAACCAAATTAGTTTGCTTATTTTGAGAAAGAGAAAGACAGCAAGCAAGCAGGGGACAGGCAGAGAGAGAGAGGGAGAGAGAGAATTCCAAGCAAGTTCCACACTGTCATCGCAGAGCCCGACAGTGGGGTTTGAACTCACAAACCGTGAGATCATGACCTGAGCCAAAATCAAGAATCAGATGCGTAACCAACTGAGCCACCCAGGTGCCCTAAGATTAGTTTAACCTCTTACCTCCCCTCACTCAGCACTGGACACCGTTCTCAACTGGTCCTGTATTTAATACCATGGAAAGTAAGCCCCACTATTATTTTCCTAATGTCCACCTTTACAGTAAAAGGTGGTTTAATTGTCTCAATGGCCCCCTAGGTTCTGAGCATGAAATATACAGAGGTGGGCTCAGTTTCTCATCTGTAAATTGGGACAATATTGTTCTTTACTATAAAGCAAATATTGCTAAGTGCAGGCACCTGGGTGGCTTAGTTGGTTAAGCATCTGACTCTTGATTTCAGGTCAGGTCAGGTCGCGATCTCATGGTCTGTGAGTTCAAGCCCCACCTGACAATGGACAGGGAGAAGCCTGGTTGGGATTCTCTCTCAAAAATAAATTTATTTATATATATACGTATATATACATACATACACACATATGTGTATATGCACAACACATATATGTAATACATACATATATGTATATGTACATATGTATCTATGTGTGTATGTGTGTATATGTCTATATAATATATTTTGATTTTTCTAAACATATATGCATTTCGATACATAAAATCGATTTTAACAATGTCAGTCTTTGTATCTTCTCATCAGGACAGCAAACAAGGCAAAACTGTGTTAGCTCTAATTCTGCAGAATACAGAAAAATATTTCCAACCTAAGAATTTCATATGAGGTAGTAATGTTGGAAATATTAACCTAAGACTGTCCCCAATACATTTCCTTGTTCATCCCAGGATATTGATTTGCTCCAGGAAAGGGAGAATTCCAAAGAATCCTAACAGGTTTAACAGGTAACTTCGCTATTGTGATAAGATACACAACCCATAAAAGTCGCTCCTTTAAAGTATACAACTTTGTGGGAATCCTTACCTTTGCAAAGCTGCACAACCATTCACCACTGTCTAGTTCCAGAACTTATTCATCCTCAAGAAGGAAACCCTGCCCCAACCCCACCCACCCCTAACCCCCACCCCTCCCCCCGGTAATCCATTAATTGGCTGTCTCTATGGTTACACATACTTAATCTCATCCCAGAAAAAGGATTTAAAATCCAAGGCTCTTTGATGTTTTCAAAGAAGCAAGATTTTAAGAGAAGAGTTTTTAAGAGGTTTTCGACCTAACTCCCAAAGGCAAGAACCAATTTGTTACTCTGCAGCCTGGGCGGGGGGACTCAGTTCACAAGTGAGAGCCACCAGACACCCAGGTAAAGGGGCTCGAAGCCTGGCTGCTCTAGTAGGTTGATAAGAGGCCCTTAATTAAAGGTTCCGTTTTACCTCGTGAACAGCAAAAACACAGCGATGCGTTTTTAAGCAACAGTGTGGCTGTTTAGAAATCTCAGAACCATGTGCCACATGGAATTCAAAGGTAAGACATTTTGCCTAAAATCCACAATAGTCCACTTTTGTCCTGTTTCAGATCACCGGGGAAGCTTACTTCACCTCAGTGTTGTTTTGGTTCCATGCTTGAGTTTCAGTTAGCCGCCAGGTCTTGGGCGAGTCCGTCAGCTCTTGGACCATAGTCCAAGACCATAATCCTTCTCTGGAACACGGGCAGATAAAACCTACCTCTTAACACTGTGTGAGGATCAAGTAAGAGGCGGCCGAGGGCATGCCCGCCACATGTGTACCGGATGGAGTGGCCAACATTGAGATCGCGGTTCTCGACCGAAAGTGACAAAAGTCACCCTGCTCCCCGGGGTATCTCCGGGCTTTGGGCGACGTCTGGAGACATTTTTGGTTGTCATACCCCGGACACGGAGGAGGCAGGCGAGGCGGGGAAGGTGCCGCTAAGCCTCCTGCAAGGCACAGGACAGCACCCCCCAACTCCCCTCCCACACGAAACAACAGCAAACCATCATCTGGCCAAAAATATCATCCGAGGTCAAAAAACCCTCGTTCAAAATATAAACCCACCATACCACAGATGTATTAACATTATTCCCATTTCTGGATGAATTAGACGGTGAATCAAGGTTAATAACGGGGTGTAGGAAGATACATCGTTGCCGTAAGACCTCGGAGCTAACGCGCGGTAGTGAATATAAACCCAAGCTTTCCGGATTCCGACCTCCCCATCCCAGTTTCCAGGCACCCTCAGGCGTTCGCACCCGTAACTTACCTCCTTCCCGTCCTCCTGCCTCCAGGGCACCAGCGCTCAAACTGTGCCTGGAGCTGAAGTGTCTCTGTTTATATACAGCCAGAGAAACCCCAAACTTCCTGTTACGTCAGCAGCCTGCTGATTGGTTTAAACCCATAGAATTAACAACTTTAATGGTCGAGTGGATTAAATTTCCTACTGAAACTCCATCAAGAGAAAAAGGAACTTACTAAATAAGTCTCTTTGGAGACAATTTTGGTTTTCTTGGTCTAGTGAATTATTTATCATAAGCCCGAGGTGCTCAAAGGATCAGGGAACACAGAGCTGCAAGTTTTAAGCACTTTGGGTCAACGTTTTATTTAAAACGGGCTGACGAGTGGGGATTTAGAAAACCAGAAGTGGCATGCAAGTAGAGAAAAATACAACATCATATCAACTGCACAAGCTGTGCTTTTCCTTAAGGCCAAAGGCAGCAGTACGTCACCAAGTCAAGGATGTGTGGAGACGGGAGGCTGGGGCTCGAGGCTCGGGGCTCAGGGGCTCAGGGGCGCCTGGTGGCTCAGTCTGCGGCACGTGAGACTCTTGACCTCAGGGTTGAGTTCAAGCCCCGTTGGGTGTAGACATTACTTAAAAAGAAAATCTTTAAGGGATCCCTCAGTGGCTAAGTTGGTTAAGTCTGACTCCTGATTTCAGCTCAGGTCATGATCTCATGGTTCGTGGGTTCCAGCCCCATGTCCGGCTCTGTGCTGACAGTGTGGAGCCTGTTTGGGATCCTCTTCTCTCTCTCTCTCTCTCTCAAAGTAGGTAAATAAACTTTAAAAAAATTGCTTAAAAGAGAAAGAGAAAGAGAAAATCGGGGCGCCTGGGTGGCTCAGTGGTTAAGTGTCTGAGTTCAGCTCAGGTCATGACCTCACAGTCTGTGGGTTCAAGTCTCACATCAGGCTCTGTGCTGACAGCGTGGAGCCTGCTTGAGATTCTCTCTCTCTCCCTCTCTCTCTCTACCCTTCCCCTGCTCGTGCTCTCTCTATCTCTCTCAAAATAAATAAATAAACATTTAAAAATAATAAAAAATAAAAATAAAATCTTCAGAAAAAATAATCTAGCTCAACCAAAGTTTTATCATATTAATTCCAAGATACTGAAAAAAGAAAAGTAATTCTCGATACATAAGGAATATTAGTGATTTTTTTTAAACTTAATTTTACTGTTTTTCAATATCTTGGGATTAATACCTTAAAGCTCTGCTCAAACTACATTCAATCCCTGATTTGATATTTGTCAACTTACCCTTTTATAAAAACAATGGAAAGCAGGCACACGGGGCACCTGGGTGGCTCAGTCCTTAAGCATCTGACTCTTGATCTCGGCTCAGGTCATGATCTCATGGTTTGTGAGTTCAAGCCCTGCTTGGGATTCTCTCTTTCCCTCCCTCTCTGACCCTCCACTACTCGCACACGGTCTCTCAAAATAAATAAACAAACTCAACCTCCAATTTATCTTAATAATGGATTTTGTGGGGCACCTGGGTGGCTCAGTTGGTTGAGTGTCTGACTTCGGCTCAGGTCACGATCTCGTGCTCTGTGAGTTCGAGCCCTGCATCGGGCTCTGTGCTGACAGCTCAGAGCCTGGAACCTGCTTCCAATTCTGGGTCTCCCTCCGTCTCTGCCCCTCCCCCACTCACGCTCTGTCTCTCTCTGCTTCGAAAATAAATAAATATTAAAAAAATTAAAAAAAAATAATGGATTTTGTGATTCTCTTCGAGTCCTAATATGTGAACCTGTGTTAGTCAGATAAAGATACTCAAATATAGATGTACAGATACGAAGCTACACATGGACAGAAAATTGAGTACTTAGCCACAGACCAAAATTACATAGTAAATGTTTTATGTGTATCGTGTCATTTAATTTGGCAACCAAAGGAAACTGTCATATCCTTCATTCTCTGACGAAGAAAATAAATTCTTTCAGCCAGCCTGAGAGGCCTGTCTAGAAGCTAAAGAGCACGTTCTCACAGTACTGCTGTTGTTGATGCCGTCGTTACTGGTAACAGGACTGATGCTATATTCATACTATTTACTGTGTCATTATCGTTTATTTCATACTTAGCATCTATTTGTTGAGCGTTTGCATTATGTGTTAAGCTAAGCAATTGATATGTGAGATATATGTATTTTTTAAATTTTTTAAAATATTTATTTATTTGTGAGAAGGGGGGAGGGGGCAGAGAGAGAGGGAGATACAGAATCTGAAGCAGGCTCCAGGCTCTCAGCTGTCAGCACAGAGCCTGACGTGAGACTCGAACCCACAAACTGTGAGATCATGACCTGAGCTGAACTCAGACGCTTAACCAACTGAGCCAGTCGGGTGCCCCAATTCTCTCTTTCTTTTAAGCATTTTTTTTTTAAGTTTATTTACCTACTTCGAGAGAGAGAGAGAGAGAAGAGGAGGAGCAGAGAGAAAGAGAATCCCAAACAGGCTCCACACTGTCAGCACAGAGCCGGACATGGGGCTGGACCCCACGAGCCGTGAGATCATGACCTGAGCTGAGATCAGGAGTCGGACGCCTAAGGGACCGAGACGCCCCGGGCGCCCCTCTTTTAAGCGTTTTTGAAATTCATTCTTTTGTGACCACCAGGGGTGGATTTTTCCTGTTCATCCTTAAGAACACTACCGGTCCGAGAGACTTTCATCTTGAATCTTATGAAATTTATCTTTACAGTTTCTTACAAATATTTCCCCCTCTCCCTTCTCATTTACCCCTGGCGTTGGCCCCGGATTCTTCATACTTTATTCCTTCTGGAAGAGTCTCTCATGTTTTGTTCCTTTTCTCTAATTTGTTTCTCTGTTGTGTCCATGTGTCCTTGCCTACTGTATTCTTTATTTCAGCTATTATATATTTTTCTTAATTAATATTCACTGCATTTAAAAAATATTTATTATTTCATCTTGGTTACTTTTCTTGTTTCTTATGTTTATTTCTATTTCTTGGATGGCAGTTCTAATAACCCCGTTTCTGAAAGTATCTGTAATCGAGCTTTTCTGTTCTCCGTTGATTTTGTTTAATCAGCTGACTCCTTATTTGGCCCCACGAGCCAATTAGAATCCTTTGTGATAGGATATTGCTCAGTTCTGGGTAATTTTGTTTCAGGTGAATGTTCAACAATGTCTGGAGACGTGGTTGGCTGTCACAACCGGAGAGAGGGTGCTACTTCTATCTTGTGTGTCGAACGGGGGATGTTGTTCAACATCCTATTACGCGGGGGACGGGCCCATGAAGAGAATGATCCCAACTGAAATGCCAGTAGTGCCGAGGCCGAGCGATCCTGGAATCGGGGTATTCACTGTAGCTGATTAGCCTGGCGAAGTCTAGTAAGCCAGAGGCTAACCCATTCTAGCTCCAATGCCCTCAAGGAGAGGAGATTAACCTACAGTTAACGCTGCCTTTGGTATAATTCTACCAAGGAAAACCTCAGATCAGGCCCCCCCCCCCCCCGCAGGGGCAAACAGCACTGGAAGAAAGCCCTCCCTACATCTGAGGTTCACAGTAGAATCACCAGGAACGCAGAGAACAAGACCACCCACGGCTTGGCCCCGCCCTCAGAGCCTTCAGTGGGTTGATTTGGTCTAGGGTGGGGCTCGGGCAGGATGTTTTTCAAGCACCCAGGTGACATGGAATATTACTCAGCCTTAAAAGGAAGAGAATCCCATCACACGCTGCAACACCACGGGTATGTTAAGTGAAATAATCCAGACACAAAAGGATTCAACACAGAAAGCAGGACCGTGGTTGCCAGGGGCTGGGCGAGGGTCCTGGGGTGTGGTTGTTTGATGCGGGCAGAGTTTCACTCTTGAAAGAGGAAAAGCATTCTGTGGAGGGTGGGGCTGGCTGCACCACGGTGCGAATGCTTTTAAGGCCACTGAACAGCCCCCTTAAACATGGATACAATGGCAAATTTCATGGTACATGTATTTTGCCACGATTTAAATATTTTTAATAATTTTTTTTCAGATTTTATTTTTAAGTAATCCCTGCATCCAACGTGGGCCTTGAACTCACAACCCCAAGATCAAGAGTCGTACGGTCTATGGACTGAGCCAGCCGGGTGCCTGTTAATTAAGTATTTTTAAGAAGATACTTGTTTGGGGAACCTGGCTAAGGAGGGACCGCAGCTGGGTATGGGTCCACTTCCCTCCGTCTCACTCAGCTGTGTCCCTCACCTGTCGTCTGTGCACCAGCAACGTCTCTGCTCATCAGGACCCCTCATTACTCACCAGGACATCTGGAGGGCGATTTGCAGCTGCGAGGAAAGCCGTCTCCCTCTCCAAGGGACCACGCCCTCCCCCTGCCCCTCTGCAGACAGTCACCGCTTCAGCCTGGGAGGTTGACGTCATGTTGGAGACATCACGCAGACACTCGGTCAACTGTCCTAGCTGAACCCAGCCTCCTACCTACAGCCATCAAAGCACCAGACATGGGACCCTCCAGATCGGTGCCCAAGAGAATCTGAAGCAAACTGCATTAATGGGGATAGAGGGAGGCATTGCATAATGACAAAAAGAAGATTCCTCCAGAAATGTATAAAATGTATAAACGTATATGATGATAAGACATAGCTTCAAAATATGTGAAAGTTTAAAAATGAACGAACTAGGACCGCCCGGGTGGCTCAGTTGGTTAAGCGTCCGACTTTGGCTCAGGTCATGATCTTCTGGTTCTTGAGTTCGAGCCCCGCGTCGGGCTCTGTGCTGACAGCCCAGAGCCTGGAGCCTGCTTTGGATTTTGTGTGTGTGTGTGTCTCTCTCTCTGCCCCTTCCCAACTTGCACTGTCTCTCTCTCTCTCTCAATTTTTTTAAATGAATGAACTAATGAACAGAGAGTAGTTCCAGCAGCCGTCCCAGGTGTGGACGGCTGCCAGAAGCTGGAATTGTCATTAGGCTGCTTCACCAGATAATCCGAGAATCCGAGATCCACCGCCTCCAACAGGGTATATCCCCCAACCCCACGCCTGACCCTATTGGCCTTGACGTTGCCACCACCACAAACTCCCACGCTAATTAAGACAAGAAATCATGGATTATTTGAAAGGAAATATTTTATTCTCTCCACTCTGCTCCGGATTTTCTCTCCTATTTTCCAGCAGGAGGCGACCCAGGTGGGATGAGGGAAGGCAAGCTTGCTACTCGGCAGAATCTTTGCAAGTCAAGACATTATCTGGGTGGTAAATGAGATACTCATATTGGATTATTCAATAGTTCATGTTGTGATTGGGATGACTCCAAAGAATGCAATCACTTTGGGGCGCCTGGATGGCCCAGCGGGTTAAGCGTCTGACTCTTGATTTCGACTCGGGTCATGCTCTCGGGGATCTGAGATTGAGCCCTGGGACTCCATGCTGAGCACGGAGTAGCTTGGGATTCCCTCTCTCCCTCTCCCTCTCCCTCTCTCTCCAACCCCCACCTCATGTGCACTCTCTAAAAAGAAAAGAAAACAAACAAACAAAATCCACCAAAATGAAAACAAACAAAAGAATACAATCACATTGCATGAACTATGGACATATTCCCTGATTACAATAACTAAATGGTTCCAGAATGATTCTTAAGTTTGTTAACAACACTTCATGTGTATTCCCAGAATAAATCACTGAAACCCGAGACAGTCTGGGGACTTTTGAGGAAAATCCTCCCAACATCCCAAATTTTCTACATGGGATTTGGGGACTTATTTCAAGATCCTACTTTCAGCAGAGGGAGCTGGACAGGGGTTCAGAAGGAGCTGGAAGGAAGGATGAAGAGGAGAGGTTTGGAGACATCGAAGGCGGCAGGACACCTCCCTCCCTGGGGATTTTCTTGCTGAGCTCGCCAGGGTCTGTGGGAGAGAAAGGGTCTCTGAGCAGTTCTGTTCACTGCCACCACCCAAACCGGGTCCTTGAGGCTGGGGATGAGTTCATTCCATATCCCGTCGCCTTCCCCGTTCTCTCTCCCTCGTTCCTTTTTGCTCTGCCCTCCTTTCCTTTGCATCTGCCCTCATATCTCCCTTTCCCTCCCCATCTACGATGGCACGTGCTGGTGGCTGGCATTTTCGAGAGCCAGAGGGCAGTGAAGGTTGGCGTGGGGCTCAGCGGACTGAGGAGGTGCGTCACGTCCAATGACGGTAAGATGTCCACTCGTTGCTTTTCAGAGGGGCCGGTAGAGCTGGGACGAACGCATGGTGTTCGTTTCTAAAAACAGGGCAAGGGGGCGCCTGGGTGGCTCAGTCGGTTAAGCGGCCGACTTTGGCTCAGATCATGATCTCACGGTCTGTGAGTTCAAGCCCCGCATCGGGCTCTGTGCTGACAGCTTAGAGCCTGGAGCCTGCTGCACATTCCGTGTCTCCCTCTCTCTCTGCCCATTCCCTGCTCATACTCTGTCTCTATGTTGCTCAAAAATAAAAAATAAAAACAGGGCTAGGGCTGGAGGAACTGCGGTGAAGACCCCGCTGGAGGAGGCAGGTGAGGGCGGGGCGGGTGGCTGACTCGGGGCATGGCTGGGCGGGACAGCGGCACTTGGATGGTCTACTCCATCCTTTAACAGATATCCTCCAAGCGCCTACCACTATCATCCACAGCGAGCAAGACGGAGAAGGCCTCTACTCGCGGGAGCCTCGATTTTACAGAGAACAAGCAGATAAAGGCGCACGCCGAAGACGAGGCGCACACTGGCAAGTATCACTATGAAGCTAAGAGGAGACAGGGCCATGGAGGGGAAGCGGGTCGGGTTGGCGCCGGATACGGTGGGCGGGGCGGGCTCTCCGGGGGCGGAGCTGGCTGAACTGCGGGAGGCGCAGGATGTAGCTGGTGCAAAGCTCTGAACATTCCAGACTGAGCCGGCAGCTGGGGCGAAGGTCCTCGAGGGGAATGGACCCCGTGTTCTGAGGAACCCAGAATTCAGAAGGGGGGGGTCGAAGGAGCACAGGGTCACAGCTGACACACAGGTCAGAGCTGGAGGTGACCCATGGGGTCCAAGTGAGGGCCTGAGGGGAGGGTGAGTGTCGCAAGGGTGGTATTAGGCCAGATCGAAGTGTGGGGGTGGGGTCGTAGCTGGAGACGCGCCAGCTCGTGGGGAACTGTCTGGGGTCGGCTGGGGAACGCGTGTTGGCCGGAACGGTCACGGCCGCGATGGGCGTTCAGAGCTGAGCCGCGAAGCTCCTCTGGCTGTTTCTCCTGCCCCCGCCGGCGTCTCTTTCTCTCCTCCGCATCTCCCGGGCTCACCTGCGGTCGCTGGTTTGGCCACGGTCCCCCTCGGACGCCCCCGGGAGGCCTGCTGAGGGCGGGCATCGGGGAGCCTGCCTGGGAACAAAACCGGTTCAGGGCTTTGTACCAAGCTACGTGACCGTAGTTCTCCTGTTTCCCGGGAATCTGACGGTACTTTGTGGCTCCCGTTCAGGGTCCTTTTCCCCAGCCCAGGGATACTTAGCAACGTGTGGGGACACTGTAGCGCTCTGGCCGCCTCGTGGGTGGAGGCCAGGGGCCTCCGGCAGTGCCACCGGCGAGAAACCGGCCCTCGACGTGCCTCTGTGGGCTGGTAGGCGACAACGGTGAGGAGACTCGGTTCGCAGTGTGCCTACCCGGGTGTCTGAACCCCCGCGCACACCCGCGATTCTTTCCCTTCAGATGACGGTGGGATGGGGTGGGGGGGGTGTCTCAGAGAAGGACGTGGCCGGCGAGCAGACAAGGTAACAGGACCGGGGATGAGCAGGGACGAGGTGAGTGTGGATCTTGCAGGGAGGGAATACTGAAAACGGCAACCACAGGGGCCTGGGGCTCTGGCGCTAAGCCTCAGACTCTCTCCCGGCTCAGGGTTTGTGAGACTGAGCCCGAATCAGGGCACTGTCGGTGCGGGGCCTGCCAAGGATTCTCTCTCTCCCCCTCTGTCCCTCCTCCACTCTCTCTCTCCTCTCTCAAAAAGATTGAAAATTAGTAAAAATTGAAAACTCAATAAATACATAAAAATGGCAACTGTGACTCCTTTACTGTCTATCACGTGCCAGACAGTTTCCCGCCGTCTGTCCCCGAGCCACACGGCAGAACCGCCAGGAGTCTCCACTCCGTTCCGCAGGCGCAGGGTTTGAGGCTGGAAGGACTTGTCCTTCCCCAGGCTCCCCACCCGGGAGGTGGCGGAGTGAGGGACGGCGCCCACGCCTGCTGGTTGCCAGAGCTGCAGCGGGCAGGGGAGGAGGGCGGTGGAGACGAACCCCCCCCACGCACTCACCGATGGCCTTCCACGCGTCCAGGGCCTCCGGCGCCGGCCTCTTCCCGCTGCTGCTGCGGTCTGTGCTCTGCGGAAGGTAGAGCTCTGGGGAGGGGAGGGGAGAGGAGGGGAGAACAGACCCCCGGTCTATGCAATGGCAACAGTAAGGCAGGGAATCCGGCGATCCGGGAACGCTGTGCCCTTGAAGGAGCTCCGTCGGCAAATCTATGGGACAGCGTCCCTACGGGCAGGCGAGGGGGCTGTTGCTCTGAGGTCGGTCGGCTGCCCAGAGCCACCGCACACGAAGCGGCAGAACCGGGTTCCGAGCCCACCTCTGTCCGGATCCAAACCTCAAGCCCTCCCTGCTTTGCCTCATGGTCCCCGGAGCCTGGGTTTTCCTGGACCACCGAGTGGCACCTGCCTTGGACATCACGGGGATGTAACGGCTCGAGCTGTCGCTTGGCCCGGCCACCAATGCCCGGTGAGGAAGCACTGGGGGGGGGCGGGGGGAGACGGGGCGCCAGCGACGGAGAGAAGAGGAGCAGCTGCGTGTTTCTGGCGCCCAGGACGCACTGGGGACTGTTCCCGGCCACCTAATCCTCACGACACCGTGTGCGGCCAGGGACCAGCGCACCACGGTCCCAGGGGAGGAAACCGAGGCGGGCAGAGGTTTAGGCTGGGGTTTGAACACAGGCCGCGGCTCCGTGGCCCACACGGCCCTCACGCAGCTACACTAACTCTCCAGACGGTCTGGAAATGGATCCCGTGGACCCCAGCGAACGTGAGTCTTCACAGCGTCACTGGGCGCGGCCGCCGGCGGGACGGCCCTGGAGGCTCACTCACCGGGGCCCAGCAGGTAGCCGGCACTGTTGAGGGTCCAGCCTCCTCGGCCCTAGACGGGGACGGAGAGAGGGAGGCTCAGACGGGCAGGAAGGGCGGCGGGCAGCCTCGGGGCTCGCGTATGCCGGCCGCCACTCTCCCTCGAGTCGGGCAAGTGGGTTCACCGAAGCCGCGCATCGCAAGCGCGGAAATCGGAGGCTTCCTGAAGCACGGCACCTCGGGGTGAGTAGGAAGCTTCCAAAGGCGCCGCTGTAAACCTTCTCCATGTCGTCGCAAGTCGCGCCACACACACATGCACGCGCGCACAACCACGCGCGCGCGCGCACACGTGCACAACCAGGCACACGCGTGCACACACGTGCACAAACACACACGTGTGCACGCGCACACAACCACGCACGCGCACACAACCACGCGCACACACGTGCACACACATGCACACATGCACAAACACACGTGCACAAACACGCACACGCATGCACATGCACACGTGCACAACCGCGCACGCGCGCGCGCGCACGCACACGTGCATAGCACGCACACGTGTGTGGGATCCGACCCAGGCTGCATCACAGGATGGCTTCAGCCGCGTTGCCGCGTCCCTCTGATATTACCACGGCTAACGTTAATTGTGGGTTTACTATGTGCCAGCGTCCGTCCTAAGCAGGACTGGATACATGATTCAGGGGGCCCGGAACAACGTGAAACATGGGGTCCCCCTGCTCAAACACGACTGAGGGTTTTGTGACGGCCACGGCGGGGGAGGAAACCCAGCACCGTCCCTCCCGGGCGGGCAGTCCTGGGGGACGACCCCGGCTGCATGGCCACGCCCCGTTCTGCTTCCAAGTCCTTGACATGGTTCCCACGACGACCCGAGTCAGGCTGGAACTGTCATTAGCTTCGTTTAATGACACCTGCGTTCAGAGGTTTGCCAACTTGCCTAAATCAGGCCAGGAAGCAGCCAGAGCTGGCATCCAAACCCCGGCGGATTTCAGCCCATTCACGACCACACGGACCCAATGTTCACGCCTCAGTTTTCCCTTCGCAAAATGGGGAGCGCCGCGGCCGAATTGCTGGAGGGAACTGGCGCAGCCAGGAACGCGCTCTCACCCACCGACCCTCGTCAGACCTGCCTGGCACCCGGGTCGGAGGGTCGCCGTCGGCCCCTTAGTGACTCAGGAGCCAGGGAAGCTCCAAGACGCTGGAGCGCCAGGCCCGGGGCCCCTGCACAGGGTAGTGAGCCTCGCGGGAGGGGCTCGGCTAACCCTCGCGGTGCTGTGATCTCACAAAGCACTCGAGGGATGCAGAGGTCAATTAGGCAGCTGGCCAGGAGGCACGCGGCTAAAAGGTGAGAGCCGGGCTCCCAAACTCCGTCTGGGCAGCCCCTGCTCCCAATCTGGCAGCCGGGGCCGCGCATCGGGCTCCGCAAGGCCGGAGGGGCAGGACCCATCCCTGCTGACAATGCGGAAGGGCAGGGAGCTCTGCCTTGGAAGGCAACTTTTTGTACTTCGGGGCCACGCTAATCCTTAGGACGTTTGTGCTTCCTGACCTCTGGGTCGTGGGTTCAACAGACCCCCGCCGCCACCCCCACCCGGGGCCAAGGCGCCCCCTCAGCCCGTGGCTCATTGGGAGAATTAGAAAGCTCTTCTAGAAAGGCAGTGACAATGCGGGGGGACGTGGGGCTCGTAGGTGCAGATGGCGCGGCGAGGTCTCACCTGGTGGACGGGTGCAGAGGCCGGGGTCGCCGCCAGGCTGAGCAAGACGGCCAGGAGGAGGACCAGACGGACAGAAGGAGCCATCTGAGGGCTGGAAGGGTGGGCACTGGGAGTACAGGACACTGTCAAGAGAGAGTGGGGAGTGTATTTATTTCTAGTTTCATTAAGATACAATTGCTGTTCAAGAAATTTCCTGCCCTTGGGGCGCCTGGGTGGCTCACTTGGTTGAGCATCTGAGTTCGGCTCAGGTCATGATCTTGCGGTCTGTGAGTTTGAGCCCTGCGTCGGGCTCTGTGCTGACAGCTCAGAGCCTGGAGCCTGCTTCAGATTCTGTATCTCCCTCTCTCTCTGCCCCTTCCCTGCTTGTGGTCTCTCTCTTCTCTCCAAAATAAGTAAACTTAAAAAAAATTTTTTTAATAATAAAAAAAAAGAAACCCCTCCCTTTAACATACGCATCTGGAGGACTTCGGACACAGGCACACACCCCGACATGTCTCCTGCGTATCCATCACCCTCCAAATTTTCCTTCCATTTTTGGTTTGTTTCAGTCTTTTGTTTGTTTTGTTAACGTGAGAACTGTCCTGACGTTATTTTTTTTCTCTCGGTCTTACGGAGACACAAGGAACATCCAGCCCCACGAGTGCGGTGTGCAGAATAGCGGCTTCGCGTGTACACGAGAGGGTCACCTCGTCAGTCTGGTTCACAGCATCCGGCACCTCGTACAGGTGGGGAAAACTCACGTTCCCTTCGTGGGGAGAACTGTAGCATCTACTCTCTCTCTGCGCACCTCGCAAATACACCACACGGCGGCGTTCACGACAGCCACCGAGCAGCCCGTGACGTCCCAGGACTGAGGGGTTACACCGAGCGCCCGCACCGGCCCTGTCCCCGCTGGTGAGCCACCCGTCTCCTTCCCTGGGTTTTCCCCCGAGCCCACACCTAAGTGGGATCACACTCGTCTTCCTCTGTCTGGCTTTCGACAAACCATAACGCGCACAACACCGTCGAGGCTTAACCTCTGCGCCTTTCTGCCTTAAATGTATGACAGAAAAATAAAACCCACGCTGTTTTTGCGTGGAGCTGCATTTTGGAACGTGTCTGTAAAAATCGAGAGTTGGTTGAGGGAAAGCACCAAGAAGGTAGGTAAACAATAAATAGAGCATTGGGGACGTAACCCCAAAGCCCCACTGTGCTCCAGTGACCAAAGTTTAGGAGGGAGCCCTGGCTGCCCTCCCGACTCCCCGCTCCGCTTACCTCACTGGCGTTGGCAGGTGCCCCCAGCTCTGCCGGGGTCCAGCTCCTCCACGGCAGCTTTTATGCCTCTGGAGGAGAAGGGAGGCGGGCAGGGCAGGGGAGAGGGAGGGGAGTCAGCAGTTAGGGGGGAAGATGGGAGAGAGTGCCAAGGCTGGCGGAGGGGTGAGGCTTCACGCAGATCAGGGGCTTTTATGAGCTGAGCTCAGAAGAGGGAAGCGTTTCTCCGCTTTGCCTCAGTTTCCCCTGCAGACCCTACGATGCCCTCCCTCCTCCCTTCCCGCCCCTCTCCTGTGTGACTTGTGCTTCAGCTCTGCGTTGCCTCGAGTATCCCCCAGCCTGGACCTGCGTGTGTCTGGGCCCCCGGCACCTCATCTCCGTCCACGACCCCGCAGCGCTGGGTTCCCCGTGGTCTCTCCACGTCTCCGCGGCTCTCCTGCTGGTCTGCTTCTCCCCTGCATCCTGCACCTGTTCGTTTGTCTCCTCCGTGCTGGGTGAGGGGCGTCGTGGTGCCTTGCCCATCACAATGCCACTGTTCCTCGGGGGACACTTGGGCTCTTCTTTCTTCTTCTTCTTCTCCTCCTTCTTCTTCCCTCTTCCCCTCCCCCTCCCCCTCTTCCTCTTCTTCTTCTTTTTTTTTTTTTTTGCTCATCACGACTCCAGGCTGCTTCTGGCATCCCGGGGATGGAGGTCAGAGATGCTATGGAAGTTTCTGCAGCACACAGGATGGCCCCACAGCTAATGACCCCGCCCCAGAGGTCAATAGCACCAAGCATGAGAAAGTCTGCAATAGCCTGCAACGGTGCCTGGAACTCTATCAGTATTTGTTGGATGAATAAAAGCTGTGTGTGTGCGTCTGTGCAACCGCCCTCTCTGTTTCTGTTTGTTTTTTAACCCTGTCTCTTTGTTTCTCTCTCGCTTTGCCCCAGAGACCAGCAGGTTTCCAGGGGAAGGAGCCCTGGCATCAGGGAAGGGCGCGCACCCCAGCTCTGCTCCCGGAAGCCCTGGTCCTCACCAGACTCTGTTTCCCCATCTATACCATGCAGAGCTGCGGCTCGTCCTTATCTTCCTTCCATCTCATTTCAATCCCACCCCTACAGAGGGCACCTTCCTCATCTCGGTTATAAACTGAAGATTCTTGGGGGCGCCTGGGTGGTTCAGTCAGTTATGCTTTCGACTTCGGCTCAGGTCAGGATCTCCTGGTTCGTGAGTTCGAGCCCCGCATCGGGTGGGCTCTGTGCTAAAAACCTAGAGCCTGGGGCCTGCGTGGGATTCTGTCTCCCTCTCGCTCGGCCCCTGCCCCTCTCATGCTCTCTCTCTCTCAAAAACAAACATAAACATTTAAAAAAATATTAAAACTAAATAAATAAAACGAAGACCCTAGACCAGGGGCAGAATGAGAGCAAGAAACAGGACCACAAAGACGCCTGTTTGCTCCCATTTTCATTTCCGGGCATCGTGGGTCTCTCCTGGAGGAGAAGGGGAGGAAGTGACAGGAAGGTGTAAATGGCTTTGCTGGGAAAGAGGGTGAAGGAGGAGGGTGTTGCTCCAGAGGAGGGAGAGGAGGACCCTGGGAACCCAGAAGCGGTTACCTGGAGACCGACAGAGTCAGAGGAAAGAGACCTCGCCTCCTCATCAGGCAGGTCTGGAGAAATGAAGGGAGTCCAAACCTCATGCAAAATGAACCACGACAAAACAAAACTAAGGCGTGCAGGAGAAATGTTACTTTCTTCGCATTTCTGTGGCTGAGCCCGCTGTCTGTCGTGAGCCTGCATCCCTCTTAGCAACTTGGAAACGTGGAAACGAAGACCCCTTTCCCAAGGCGGACACTGCAGTTCCCCGTCCGACCTTTATTTGCTCCTATTGGTGATGAGTCTCTGGGTTTGGTCTGAATGTCCAGTCTCTCTAAGTGTCCCAGTGCTGTGGAGAAGGTCAGTCATACCTGGCCCTAGCAGCTGACAGGAGACTGAGGTCGAAACTTATGCTTCCTTCCAGAGATGGGTATTGGGTGCCTAAATGCACTGTGTCCCTGTCCACAATCCAACGAGCCAATGACCCAATCACTCCAGCCAGAGGACCATAAAAGATATTTGCTGGGGCTTCTGGGAAAAAAAAATTCTTCCTTTTTTAATATTTAATTTTGAAATTATTTTAGACTTGTGGGAAATTTGTCCAAGTAATTCCCCAGGACTCAGATTCTCCAAATGTTTACATTTTTCTGCCTTTGATTTCTCTGATACCCCCCTCCCCCCCACCCATCCCAGCCCTGTCTGCCACTCTCCTCTCCGCATATGCACATATAAAGATTCTGAGCTGTTTGAGAGTGAGTCGCAAACATTATGCCCCCTCACCCCGAAATTCTGCCACACATCTTCCTAAAAACAAGAACACTCTCAGGGCACCTGAGTGTCTCGGTCGGTTAAGGGTCCAACTCTTAGTTTCGGCTCAGGTCATGATCTCAGGGTTTGTGAGTTCTAGCCCCCCATCAGGCTCTGTGCTGACAGCATGGAGCCTGCTTGGGATTCTCTCTCTCCCTCTTTCTCTCTGCCCTTCCCCTGCTTTCTCTCTCTCAAAACAAACTTAAAAAAACTTTTTTAAAAAGACATTCTCTAACATAACCACAGTAAGATTGTCAACGTTGTAAAATGAATGTTGGCACCCTACTAATATCTAAGCCAGAGACCTTATTAATATTTTACCAATTGTCCTAATAATGGCTTGTATAGCAAAACAAACAAACAAAAAAACAAAACAAACAAAAAAAAAAGCAAAAGAAACACCTCCACGCCATGCCTCTTTGGTTGGTCTCCTTTACAGCTAAAGGCTGTCTCTACTTTATCTTTCATGACCTTGACGCTTTCCTTGACATTTTTATGAGAGTACCAGTGAGCTGTTTTATGGACTGCTTCTCAATTTGGGCTTGTCTGACACTTTCTCATGACTACATCTGGGGTATGCAGGTTGGGCAGGAAAGCCACAGAAGTAAGTGGTCGGGGCGGTGGTGTATAAATTACGTCCTCCTCAGTGCATCCCCCCACGGAAGCTCGCGACATCAGTTCATCCTGTTCCCGGCGACGTGAACCTAATTGCCTGGTTAAGGCGGTGTCGGCCAGATCTCTCCCCACAACGTTACTTTCTGTCCCTTTCTAATTGATGTGTCTTGTGGGGAGATACTTGGAGACAACATAAGTGTGTTTCCTCAGTCTTTCGAGAGTTTCTGGAAGTGTATCTCCAGGTAGATAGGTATTCCTCTGTATCTTTTCCTTGAAAAGAAGCCCAAAGCCCCAGGGGTCATTCAGTCATCGGTCACCATGAGGGGGAACAAAACGCAGGACTGGAACAGAAACACAGAAGGCAGGATGGGAAGACAGAGAAACTGAATCAGGATAACACTGAGAAACTGAGTCATCAGATCTGAAAACTCACCCCATCCCTGCACTTTCAATTATCTGCTCCTATGCTGTCATTAAGCCAGTTTGATTTTTTTTTAATTTTAAAGAAAGAGAGATGGCGTGAGTGGGGAAGAGGGGCAGGGGAGAGAGAGAGAGAGAAGGAGAGAAGGGGAGGGAGGGAGGGAGAGAGAGAGAAGAGAGAGAGAATGAATCACAAGCAGCTCCATGCTTAGCGCGGAGCCAGACATAGGGCTTGCTCCCATGACTCTGGGATCATGATCTGAGACGAAATCAAGAGTCGGACACTCGACTGACTGAGCCACTCATGCCCCCCTGAATTGGATTTTTTAAAGAACAGCTTTACTGAAGTATAAGGATGTACACACAACTGCGTGTATTGATGCGTTTAGACGTGGATGAGTGCCCATCACCACAATCCAGGTAACAGACCCCCTGAGTCTCCCGTGTCCCTTTGTTTTGAGTCTTGGGTGTGTGTTTGTGTGTGTGTGTGCGCACGCGCGCATAAGAACACTTAACATGAAATCTGCCCTCTTAGCAAATCTTGACGTGGGCAAGGCTGTTGTACGGTGAATCTCCAGAACACAGGGTCTGGTGGAACTGAGAGTCTTCCCCGACCGCGAGGGTATGGAATCAGTAACAGGAGGTAAACTGGAGAGTTCACGAGCAGGTCAGAATCAAACAACAGACTGCTATGCAGCCAACAGGGCGAGAAAAATTTGAAAGGGAAATGAGAAAATGTCCTGAGGGGCACCTGAGTGGCTCAGTTGGTTAAGCATCAGACTTTGACTCAGGTCATGATCTCAAGGGTTCATGAGTTAGAGCCCCACATCAGGCTCTGTGCTGACAGTGCAGAGCCTGCTGGGGATTCTCTCCCTCTCTGTCCTTCCCACACTCGCACACATTAGCTCTCTCCCCTCTCTCTCTCTCTCGAAATAAATAAACTTAAAAAAAAATGTCTTGAGTTAGGCTGGATTTCTAGAACTTGCTCTGAACACTTTCCGAGAGACCACGCCTCCCCCCCACCATTCCATCCCAGTTTTCTTGGGGTGGGCTTGTGAGGCCAAGGTGTCAAAGGCGGCTCGTCCTCAGTGCTCTCACCTGGAGGGTGGAAGAACATGAACATTGGTGATTATGAGCTGCAGCACATTAAAAACAGCAAATGTGGGAGAATCTTTACCCCACCCCTACTCTCTACACACACATTCTGCTTCTGCTGGGAACATCCTCTGGATGTTGGTCCAAAGGAACTGACTGCCCACTCCACTCATTCTCCATCAAGTACTTGGAGAAATGAGAGAGGAAGATTCAACCTGCCCCCAACTAAAAATAGAGTTAAGGGTCTAAGGATAAAGGTTGTGAATTGAGAGACAGAGTTGAGAAAAAATAGAGTTAGAGATGATAGATAGATAGATAGATAGATAGGAGATGGATGGATGGATGGATGGATGGATGGATGGATGGACAAAACAGACAGAAGAAAAAGATGCAGAGGGTCAGAGAGAAGATTTGCATCCAAGATTAGATTCATGCTGTTCCTCAGAGTTAAGGGCATGGACAAGCATTTGCAGAGCAATGCTAAGTGGATGCTAAAAATGAGAGCTTCTGATTCAGACCTTCACTCTATGCCAGGGATGGAGTGTCTTTATATGGATTATCTCACTGAATCTGAAAAATAGCCCTATAAAATGGGTAGTATTGTGATCTCATTTTATTTGTTTTATTTTTAAATGTTTATTTTGAGAGAGAGAGAGAGAGAGAAAGAGAGAGAATGAATCCCAAGCAGGCTCCACAATCAGCATGGAGCCCAACTCGGGGCTCGATCTCACAACCCTGGGATCATGACCTGAGCCTCAATCAAGTGAGATGCTCAACTGACTGAGCCAGCCAGGTGCACCTACCTTGTGATCTCATTTTAGGGGGGAAGTGTAGGTTCTGAGAGTTGAAATAACATGCCCAAGATCACACACCTCCCAGGGGATAGGGGCGAGCCTCAACCACAGACTGATGTGCTCTCCGGCCAGCACCCCTTGCCATTGCATGAGGCGTGCATTCAATCACACAAAGCAGGTAATGACCATCATAGTACATCAGTGCTCCTACACACGTCTAATTCTCGAGTCTCAAATCCTAGAAGGTAACTTGTTAAGTCAAAAGTTATACGCATTTTGAGATTCTTGACTTATATTTCCACGTCATCTTTCAGCAAGAGTGTACCAGTTTCTGGTTCCACCAGAACCACAGAAAGGTACCCATGTCATCAGAGAGAATGACAATTGTCAGGAGAGGTTACCAAGAGGGTTGGGAAGCACTAAGGGCTGTTAGTGCAGGAGAAGGACCTACTTGAGTTACTGAACTCAAATTCTCAGATTTTTAAAGGGGGTTGGGCTGGAGAAGCTGTAATCATGATATCGGAAGGAGCAAGATGCTGAAGACAAAGACACGGCAGGACAGGACAGCATCTGTGGCCAGGTAGAGGACTTTCAGAGTGGACTCCCCTAACCGTGTTTCTGTGCAAAGCTGAGAAGAGCCAGAATGCGGGTGGGGCCAGTGGCCATCAGGGGCAGCGTGTGAAATCACCGCTGACACCCACCTGGGCACAGACTCGGGTGGGGCAGTGTGGCTGACTCATGGGCCAGAGTCACCAGAGGCAGGAGGGCATCCTGGGGTTGGGCGGACGACAAAGACGGAGATGGGGAAAGATGGGATGGTGTGTCTTGGCCTTCAAAATGTGAGTGGATATCAAATCGTGAAAATTTTAAGAGTGAAGATGTGGCAACCTGCCTGGATTCTGAATCAGAGGGCGTGTGGAAAATGGTGCGGAGATGACTGTGGGGGAGGTGACGGGGTCCTTCATGTTAGTAGGGCGGGCTGTGCCTTTCTAGCTTCTGCGTTCCTCGCAGGTGCACGGATAATATTAGTAGAATTAAAAAGGGGGTAGCGTTCTGCCAAGAATGGACTGAGAGAGCGAGCATTCTGCTGTTGGGTCTGCCTGGAATGCTCCCACCTCATATTCCATGGGTGAGCCCCTTCCTTCAGAGCCTGCAACATGGCTGACTGAAAAAAGGGTAAATAAAATAAAATAAACAAAAAGATCAAAACAAAAAGATGGGGCAAGACCTTGGCATGAACACGGGATCCTATTCTCTCCTGTTACTAACTCTGGTTACCATGAGGTTCAGGGAGATGCTGTCACATGGAGGGATTGTTAAATGTCATCACGGAGAAAGGCATGGGTGAATGTCTTCAGATTTTACCCCCTTTAGCAAGGCGGGCTCTAAAACTCCATGCTCACCTCCTACGTTGTCCAGTAATTTGGCATTCATAAAACTTTCCTATGGTTTACAAATTTAGACCCTCATTTGTCTTCTCAGTCTTACCAAAGAAATCCCTTCACAGACATACAATAAAAATGAAAAGGGGGTCCTGGTTGGAAGGCAGTTTTGCATGAAAGCTTCATTTCTCCTTCCCATCCAAGAAAGGGGGTAAAAATGAGCTTGGGGGAGTTGGGTGCCAGGCGTCTTCCTCCCATAGCTCGGCTTTGAGAAACCACCCCTGTCCCTTGTGCTGAATGTTCAAACTGTCCTTCAACCATTCTTTGTTATCTTGGACCAAAATTAAGGGATTACAATTAATCCTCTGCAGGACAAAGGCATGCTATCGTTTGGGGTTGGGAACCCGGGTTAGGATTAAGACCCCACTCCCTTTACTGTCCATAACCCAAAGATCAGTGTTGTCCCAACACCCCTGGGTTCTCCACTCGTGTGTCCACCACCGCACCCCCGGGCACGTCCGGGCTGTCAGTTGCCCTGAGTCTCTCAGACATCCGCACGTCTCACTGGCCTGCCGTGCAGTCGTGCGAGAGTCACGACGGATCTGGGGATCTCTGTTGCTTTGCTGGTGAACTGAGGGATCAGGTCAAATGTTAGAAGTAGCCCCGGTCACACCGTTTGGGTTCCTCTGCGGTGTTCCCGATGAACTGCAAACCGAGCCACCAGCATGTAGAGTTCCGGAATTTCACGTAAAGATCTGGATCTCTGGCTTCTCTGAGTGTCAGGAGGTCTGTGAACACAAGGTCCAGGCCCCCGGGCGGCAGCCACCGGTCAAGGCTGGGTGGCAGCTCTTGACAAGGTGTTCTTTCCGGTTCAGACCTCACCAGCCCCTATTGTGCACCCCTCGCTCCTTCACCTGTTTCTATAACATTTCTGGTTCCCATTATGTCACTTGGGACTCCCTGCCCTAGAAACCCTCTGATGCCCCGGATTAAAAAAGATGAACCTGAGACTCTTCCTTGGGCTCCGTGATGGGAAGGAGATACGTGCAGAGGCTCTGAACTGGCTCCCCGCCCTGGAACTCAGCCCTTCCCGATGTCTTCGCGTCCAGGCCTCTCTCATTCCCGGGGCTGCTCTGTTTCTTCGGAGGAGGGACGGACATGGAAAGCGAGCTTCGGAACGGGAGTGCCTGGGTTTGAATCCCGGCTCTGCCATTTCCTAATTAGCCTACTGTCGACATCCTCATCTTTAGAGATGATTTTAATTATAAAAATACTATCTTCACGGAGTTGTTACGGGAACAATTAAGTATTGAGGACTCTGCATATAAAGCAGGCTGGGAAGGGACCCGCTGTGGAAGGCGCCTTCATCAAATATCACAATTGGGGTGCCTGGGTGGCTCAGGTGGTTAAGCGTCTGACTCTTGGTTTCGACTTAGGTCATATCTCGCGGTTTCGTGGGTACAGGCGCTGCATCGGGCACTCTGCTGACAGCAGTGCAGAGCCTGCTTGGGATTCTCTCTCTCCCTCTCAAAATAAATAAACTTTAAAAATGTCATAATCATATTTACAGTAATCATAGGCACTAAGTGGGCTCAGAGTGGCGCGCTGAGGAGATTGTGCATCTGACCTCCCTGAACCCTCCTGACAACCCCATGAGGGAGGTGTTACCTTCACTGAACCAGTGACAAACAGAGGCTCGGAGAGGTTCCCAAGATTGCACAGGTGGTAAATAACCAGATCTACATCCAGGCATTTGGACTGCGGAGCCTATGTGCTTAACCATCACACGACCATGCCTCCAGGTAATACGAGTCTCCCCATTCGTGTGAGCGGAGAACGGGGGGGGGGGGGTCATGGTTGGATCCAAGGTCACGAGGGAGGGAGGAAGCGGAGGACGCTTTGTTCTTTTCCTGGAGCGGACTGGCCCCCTCCTGCATCTTATCTACTCCGCAGTGCCTCTGAATCGCCTGCGTTCATCTCCACGTCCTCCCCACCCCCCAACCGCCCTCCACCTGTTTTCCACACGACTGCCAAAATACTGCCCTTAAAATACAAACAGGATAACGCAGTGCCTGCTCGAAACCTTCCAGTGGCTTCCCGGCGACCCGAATTTATAATTAACCTCTCACGTCAGCCCACACTGTCATGACTCATCTTCCCTTCCTTCCTCGCTCCAGGCGCCCTGGCCTCCGGCCCACAGGTCCTCGCTGCCCCGGGGCCGTGGATCTGGCTGTTCCCTCTCCGTAGGGTCATCCCCGGGCCTCACCCGAGCCCCTCCTCAGACCTTCCTGACTCTTCCGCCACCAGTCTGCCCCCAAACGTGCCCTAGACCATCCGAGTAAGCTCAGATGGGGAGGGACTTCGCCTTGGTCACTGCCACTGCTCTTTCCATGGGCCACCTGCCGTGGTACCCGACCGCAGCGGGTGCTAACGATTTCTGAACAAATGGGAGTGCAGAGGGGCTGCACTGCTGACCACACCCTTTCCCACATCCAGAGTCTGCACCTGGGCTGCGACTCCCTCCTTCCCCTTGACCACAGGGTGTCTTGCAGCTGGCTTCGGCTGAGACGAGACGGCGGGGAATCTGTGCTGGCTCCCAGCCCACACCCAGGACGTCTGGCACAGCTCTGCTCCGCCGGCTTTCCCTCCAAACCCTGCCTCTGCCCCGGACACTAGCCCAGGCTCGTCCGAGAACGGGCACCTCGTCCGAGACCAGGTTGACCTTGCTTACTGATAACGGGTCTGTCTTTCCTTGGATCCCAACACTGTCACTGTCTGACCGCTGTACATTTGCAGCAGGGGTGAGGGGCGTGGGGGAACACCTAGGCTTGGCCCAGAGTAGGGCGACGAAGATGAAAGAAGGGCACAGCTTCGGGGTGTATTTTGGGAGTGAGAGCAGAGTGGATTCAGGGGACCAGTGAGCAGGCACTCCAGGGCAGAGACGAAGATGAGGGTGGCCCCAGGCAGTCCCCTCACCTCCTTGCACGGCAAGTCACGAGCAGGGTTGGGTTTGCGCCGGGTGTGCTGTCCCGCTACGGGGAGGCAGGGGTGCAGCAGCCACAGGGGAGGCTGAGGGGAAGCAGCAGGAGAGAAGTCGGCACGGACCTGCCTGGGAGCCTCTGGTCACCTACAAGCTCCCACGGGGACCTACGTGCAACAGTCTCCCCCCCTGTCGCTGAGGAAGGAAGCCGGGAAGCTGGAGCCCCGCCTCCAGAACCACAGCCCAGGCTCTCTGGTCTGCGGTGCCCGTAGGTGAGTAAGGGCAGTACGGATAAGGCGGCCTGTCATAGAAGGGCTCTAATGTCACCCTGTCTCCTCTCGGCAGCAACTGGTGGGCACAGTGCTGGCTTTGACCTGTTCCCTTCTCTTGAGACGCAGAGGCTGTGACCCTCAAGCCGTCCCCTGTCGGCTCTCCCTCACTGCTGGTTGTGCAAACCCGTTTTATTTAGCTCATTTGTGGCCATGTCAGGTTGCGAAGAGACAGACTGCTTGGTTATCGGGGGAGGAAGGCTGCTGCGTCCAAACGGGTGATGGACCCGTAACACCTGGGCTTACCTGGTCTACCAGACACAACAAAGACCTTGCCGGAACCGGCTTTGGGCAAGCCGGCCTCGAACCCGGCAGGAGTGGTGGACAGCGGCCTCCAAACAATCATTGGTCAAACATGGTTTCATTTACAAGATGACCCTCAGGGCGGTCTTGCGTGACTTTGTAAGGAGGCACCGTTGAGTTTTGTCCTTATCTGCAAGTCTTGTGCTTTTCCCAAAACTGTGGGTGCACCCCCCTCCCGCTCTCCTGGGGATGGACATTTAGGTCGCCCCCTCCCACACTGCTGCCCCAGCCACGTGGAGGTGAGCACCTGTGGTCGGTGTGCCTGGGGCTGAAGACTCCCAGGTGGTCCCGTCCGCAGCACTCTGCGCCCCCAGCAGCTGGCACGAAGCTTCCGTTTTAGTCTTCCAGCATCTCCTTCAGGTCGGAGGGGGCCTCCCCCAAGTCTTAGAGGGAGACAGGGCCCATCTTTGGCCGTGGAAGCTGAAATCAGGCGGATGTGGCCCGTGGCAGGCACTGAGGGGCGGGCACCTGGGTGCCAATCTCCCCATCTCCTTAATTGTCTCCTAGCGTGTCCTTCCATGGTCCCTCCAACCCTGACGAGGACCGAGGCTCCCCGGACACACCGGGGAAGCGGGAACCACACTGATGGATGTAGGTGTGTGTGTGGGGGTGGGTTCCCGGAGCAAACACGGGTGGGGGCAGCTTGTCCAAAGGGATGGAGCAGTCTGTGCTGGTGGCAGCGGTGGGGAGCCGAGTGACAGGACCCTGTCAATGGTCACCGCATGACGAGTGGGCTCTGGGCACTAGGGTCGGACCGCCCGGTTCACACCCACGACCATGCCCAGTCACTTCTGCTTTTGGATCCTCAGTTTCCCCGTCTGTGAACAGGGGTGGCAGCAGCGTGTGCCTCGCTGGGTTACAGAGATGAGCAGATGGTGTATTTCAGTGCTGACAGAGGACCCGGCCCACGGCCAGCACCAGGTTTTGCCGTTACCCCTGGAACCCCGGCCTCACACCCCCCCCCCACCTCCTCACGCTCCCCCTACTGCCCTACCGAAGTCCCGCCGCGGTAGACTCGGCTTCTCCAGGCCACTTTCCTCAGGTGGACACCAGGCACGGGGACACGGTGCTCTGGCCACGAGGAGGGCACCGTGACAAAGGTGTGAGCGGCGCTCACGCTGACGGTGCTCCGCATCTGAGTTCACTGCCCACTGGACATCTGACAACAGGCCCTTCCCACCTATCTCAGCCGGGGGCCGAGGCCTTGGGGCAGACACTGGTCACTCCTGGGCGTGGCCAGGCACCCGGACCTGCCGCCGCTGTCCGGGGACTGTCCTGCCTCACAGGTCTTGGAAGGTGGAGCCGGCCTCCAGCTACCGATGCCAACAGTCCGGCGGTCTAGCCAGCCGCTTTCCCAGACGCGCCTGCAGCTGGGGCCTGGGGTGTGGCCTGGGTTTTACTGGTCGCGTGCACCACCATCTTCCTAAAGGGAAGACACCAGGGTTTGGACCCCAGGACTCCATGCTGAAATGAGGATGACGGTGGGAGAGACAGCACCCTAACGAGGCCAGCCAGAGTCTGCGTGCAACAGGGAGCCATGCCCAGTGCCCTCCTCAACCACCTCTGCGGGTCCCAGGCCCATGGCCCCCAAGCTCATGTGCCATCCTCACCAAGAGACTGGATTTCTCTCTTGGCAAAATGAGTTACCCCAGACCTACTGATTCTGGGATGTGGGGGTCCCCATGAATGGTGGCCACCCACAATAAACGCTCTAGCAATGGTCATTTAAATCTGTTCACAGATGTGAACACGGGAGCCCAGAGCGAGTTAAGATCTAAGCTCAGGCAGCCAGGAGGCCGCGGACAGAGATCAAAACCCTAGCGGGTCTGGCTCTAGGCCGGTCCCTCCTCCGAGCCTCGGTGGGTCCTCCATGAGAGCACTGCAGCCAGCTGCTCCTGGGCCCCTCAGTGGGCCGGTGAAACCCACCTGCTCCTCCTCCTCCTCTCCAGGCTCGAGGACCAGGAACTGGTAGCCACAGCCTCCTGGCGCTGGGGGTCCGACAGGGGTACTACAAAACCTGGGACTGCGGTCTGTACACGCCATCGGTGACTTTATTACTCTCCAAATGCTGGTGAATTGTCTCTGCAGCACATCCAGGAGGAGCAGGCATCTCTGTCCAGCGCATGCCTTCCCAATCGCAGGGCGTAGCAAGACCAAGGAGCCCACCAGCAGAGCCCGGTCCGTCCTGTGCGAAACACTGGCCCCTTCCCCAGTGAGGGAGCCGTCTCCCTCCTTCGGATCCAGGCCCGCCGGCCGCCTACCCCGTGCTCTGCTTCTGGGCTCCAGGGCCTGGTCCTGTCAGAGTAGGAGGCAGGTGCCGGGGAAGGGGAGGCGGGGCTTGTGGGCGCACCGCGTGGAGGGGGGTGGGGAGCTGGGAGGACGTGAGGACGCAACAGAAAAAACACGGGAAGGACGAAGTGAGGGCCCCGGCCGGTTCAGGCTAGGAGCCGGCGCCGAGAGGGAGGCTACGGGCCCGGAGGGTCCGCGCAGCACCGAGGGTGGCGGGCGCTACCCCAGGGGCCAGGCCGGGAAGGGGCCCCCGCCCCCGCCCCCGCCCCCGCCCCCCGGCCCCGCCGCCGCGCCCGCGCCGCCCGCCGCGCGGCCGTGGATGCGCTGGTGGCGCAGCACGTGCTCGCGGCGCCCGAAGCCCTTGCCGCACTGCCAGCAGGCGAACGGCCGCGCCCCTGAGTGCGTCTTGCGGTGGCGCACCAGGTGCTCCCGCCAGTAGAACGTCTTGCCGCACTCGCAGCAGGCGTGCGGCTTCTCGCGCGCGGGCAGCGGGCGCAGGGCGGGCCCCGGGCCGCCGGGGTGCGTGCCGCGGTGGCGCCGCAGGTGCTCCTTGCGCCGGAAGGCCTTGCCGCACTCGGGGCAGGCGTGCGGCTTCTCGCCCGAGTGGCTCTGCCGGTGCCGCAGCAGGTGCGCGGGCTTCAGGGCGGCCTTGCCGCACTCGGGGCAGGAGGCGGTGCCCGGGACCGCCGGGAGGGCCGGCAGGCAGGGCTCAGGTGGGGCCGCCGGGACTGGCGGAGGGCTGCCCGGCTCCTGCTTGTAGGGGCGCGTGGCCTGGGCGTCCCCCGTCGCCAGCACCTCAGCCCCGGGGGCCGCATCTCCTGCCGGGCGGAGGCACAGGGTGAGGGCGGGTGGCTCTGCACACGGCAGGGCGGGGAGGGCAGGGGCAGGCCGGGGATTAAGGGCTGTGTCGGGGTTACGAAGGGCCCCGCTGGAGCGGGTGGAGAATGCTTAACGCCTGGAAACCAAGGGCGGGAGAAGGGCTGACTGCGGGCTTCTTACTCATCCCTAGGACCCCCGGACCCAGCACAGTGCTTGGTACACTCCGCAGAGTCAGCGCCAAGTAAATGCAGGATGCACGGATGTGAGGGAGGACGGGTGAGTGGATGTGAAAATTTGTGGTGTGCAGAGGAGTGGCTCGACGGGTGACGGCAGGTCAGCAGGCGGCAGGATGGGGGAGGGGCAGACGGACAGACGAGGGAGTGAAAGTACCAGGGTGTAGATGGATGGGGCAGGACAGATGGATGGGGCAGGACAGATGGGTGCGGGGATGGGCAGAGAGGGCCAGTAGGGAGACGGAGGAATGAATGAGCAGGGAGTTGGCTGATGGGTGAAGAGCGGGTGTGTGGACTGCACGCTGTGTGAAGGGGGTGGGCAGCAGACAGCATCTGAGTGGGTATCTGGATGGACAGACAGACGGCTAGGTAAGCGGGTAAGTCAGGCGGACAAATGAACCTCATTTCCCTTCTCCTGGTTTTCAAACTGCTCTCTGTGGGTTTCCAGGTAGGTGCGCAGCCCGTTTCTATTCTGCCGGGTTCGCCTCACAAGCTTCCAGCTCGCGACTCCATTTAGGAAGAACAGTTCAGGCACAAGGAAAGAGTCTGAACCTCCTGCCGCACCCCTTCCATGCCAATCGGCGGACCTCAAGCCTTGGCGCCCCGGCCTCCCCCCAGCCTGTGCAGTGGGGGCAGAGACACCTGCTGTCAGGGGCAGAAGTCCAATCCCTATCCTGCCTCTGGCCCTGACTTGCTGTGTGGCTTCAGGCAAGCTGCCTGAGGTCTCTTGGCCTTGGGTTCCTGCTGTTAGACCTAGGCTTCCAGAGAGCCAAGGGCACCGGCTGGCCAGCCAAAGGTGACGTGGGCTTGGTGCACAGTAGTGCATTTAAAAATATGAAAAACATCTGAAAATCAGGCAACGTCCTAGAAATCCAAATTTCTGTCTTCTCTTGAGGAAAAACTGTAGAGGTAATGGGCCCACGTTTCCATGTGGCAACACAGGCCAGGCTGCAGGAGACTGGCAGGACAGTGCCTGTCACTCGCCAGCAGCTGGTCTATGTCTCCGGGCGCCTGCTATCCTGACCCCCCACTCTCTGAGCCCTCTGTGGGGCGCGTCTGACCCATCTCCAGCCCTGGTGTCCAGCTCAGGGGGTGGCACACGGCAGGGACACCAGGAATGTTCACTGAAGAAATGAATGGCAGTCAGGAGGGGGACACCTTCAGGGTGAGAGGGGAGTGCAGTGTGAGAGGGAGGTAAGCTACTCACCTATAGGCATCATCACACCCTCTTCCTTTCTGACAGCCACCCCAGAGCCTTCTGTCACATCCTGAGGTGCCCTCATTGCTGGTCCCTGAAATGAGAGATACCACACTCAGAACTGAGAAACCAGAGCGATGCCTCTACTTTTCTCCCCTGCGGCCCCTGCTACATTCAGACAGTCATCAGGTCCCCCAGGTGCTCGCGGGAAGCCGGCACCAGGCCTCCTGCTGGCCACCACGTGAGAGACCCATCTGGGGAGCAGACCCTCCAGCCTCAGCCGCAACCTCAGGACACACCTGGGTCAGATGTGCCCCACATTCCTGACCCATGGAAATTGTGTGAAACTACAAATGTTTGTTGTTGCAAGCCGCTAAGTTTGGGGTGATTTGTATGTAGCAACAGACAACTGATGCCCTGCTTTAAATTCTGCCTTAGCTTTTTACTGCCCTCTGGGTAAAGTGCAAACTCCTTGACAAAATACACAAGAAAAACACATATGCTATCTTTAACTCAGAAAAAAATAAAGTTCAGAAATGGATTTTTTTCCCCAGCACAAGTGGTAGCTGGCTTCTGAGCAGGATGGTGCCAGCCATGAACACCGAAGTTACCAAAAATGGTTCAGACTAATTTAGGTTCCTTTACACTATTATCAGTGTTTCTCAAGCCCTTGTCCCCAAGGAATAGATCAGAATCCTAGTGCTGACAGAGTTGACTACTGAGTTCCACACATCCAACCCTACTTTTCACATTATACTTTTTTTAAGTGTAACATCTAAGACAGAAGTTAGCAATGCCTAAAATCCTTTTTTTTTTTTTTTTTTTTTTCCCAGAAAAACACAGAGAGCAAAGAGAGCAAGCAGGGGAGGAGGAGAAAGAGAGAAGGAGAGAGAATTCCAAGCAGGCTCCAGTGTCAGCACAGAGACTGACGTAAGGATCAAACTCACCAACCATGAGATCATGACCTGAGCCAAAACCAAGAGCCGGCTGCTTAACTGACTGAGACACCTAGGCGCCCCAGTAATGCCTAAAATTCTCTCATCAGGATGCTTCTGACGCCCTTCTCGAATGTGCATAGTTTGGGATCTGTGACGCCTACGTTGCCTGGTGGTAGCAGGCTGAATCCTTTGCGTGGCCACTTTTCTGCTCTGGCAGACTGTGAACGGCACACTTGTGCAGCTCAGGGTGTCACGGTGCTGCAGGTGCCGTCCTGCTGCCTGCTGCTCCTGTGGCCCACGAGGCTGCGTGACTGGCCCTGCCTCTCACCAGGGTCCTGCCTGGACTCCACAGTGAAAGCTTACGGCGCCCTGAGTGTGGCGGGCTCTCTCAAACCTCCACTCTTTGGCACATTCTGCTCTCCCCGCCTGGAGCTCGCCCTCCATCCCCTTTTCCCCTATACTTTCCACATGTCCCTCAGGACACGACACGCAGGGTTAGGGCCCTGTGTGATTCAGGAACAGGCCCCACCCTGGTACCCGACACAATGCACTTTCAACAGCTTTACTGACATAGAACACACGTACGATAAATGCATGTATTTAAAGCCTACGACCAAGGGAGTTTCAACACGTATACACTCGTGAAGCCACAGTCACAGTCAGGATGGTGGACATAGCTAGCAGCCGCTGAAAGTTTCCTTGTGCACGTCTGTGACCTCTCCGCCTCCTCACCGTTACACCCGCTGACGCACTTCCCGTCGCTACGGAGCTGGTTTCATATTCTAGAATTCTACACAGAACACACAATAATTAGGTACTCTTTTGGGAGGGGGTGTTTTTTCATGAAATAGAATGATTTTGAGATTGGGGATACTGGTCCACAGTTTTCTTATCTTGTAAGCTCTTTGGTTTTGCATGTCAAGGTAATGCTGGCCCCACAGATGGAGCTGGGAAAGTTTTTGGAAAGTTCTGGATGCCTCGCTAATGGAATCTTGCAACACACGGTCCCTTTTGACCGACTTCTTCCCCTTCCCACGCCATGTCTGTGACAGTCGCTCCAGCCACATGGCTGCTCCCGTCCCGCACGGCTGCGTAATGTTCCGTGTGAGGCTGGACCACGTGCGTTTACCTGTTCGGTGGGTACCCATGGGGTCGTTTCCACCTCTTGGCTATCGTGAATGCCGCTGTCCTGCCACCATTCACCTCCCGGGAGGGACAGGTTTTGTGTGGACAACTCCCAGGAGTGGCAGTGCTGGCTCACAGGGCAGCCCTGTGTCTAACCTTCACGGGAACCGCCACACACCACACAGTGCCCCCACCACGGCAGGGGCTCCGGGTCCAGACACCGCACAGTCCCCAACACGGGAGGGGCTCCGGCTCCTTAACAGACGCCAAGCAAGTGAACAACGGATGGAACAAAGGGCAGAACTGTCTGCCTTCGCTCTGATGAAGGAACCCTTCCTAAAGAGGGGGCCGAGATAAGGGGAAACTGAGGCGTGGAGTCAAGGTTTGGCCCAAGACTGATTAGGTCCCTACATGCCTCCAGCCACACATCCACTTGTGGGACCCCGAGCAAGTTCCTGCCCACCATGGGGTCGGTGCACAGGGGCTGAGCCTCGACACAGACTGGCAGACACCGAGGGCACAATCTGGGGTACCCCCTGCTCCCTGGCCCTCAGTGGGGCTCCTGCGACCCGCAGGTGACGTCTGCCCCGGGGCGGCAGGGCAGCTGCCCACCCCTGCTGGCGTCCGCTGCAGCCGGGTCAGCACGCCGTGAGCAGAGCCCAGGCCGCCGCACTGCCAGCCGGCTCTCCCGGCGGTTCTGGGGCCCACGCAGGCCTGAACGTCCTCGCTTCCTCTGGAGGCCCTTACAGATGTCCTCCTGCGGCTCTGGTTTGGGCTCCTCACAGCGGATGCTGGACTGTGCAGAGACCAAGCACCGTGGGCAAGAAGATACCCAGGCAGAGTGGCGGTGGCGATAAGGGGGGCGCCCTGGGCCAGGCCTCGGGGGCTCGGTATCCGGTACACGGCAGGGATCAGAGCAGCATCTGGAGCCAGGGCCGGCGGGTTCTTTTCCTCCCGCTGCTCCTCACTGGCCACGTGACCTCGGGCAGGTTGCTTGACCTCTCTGGGACTCACACCTTCGTCCGGGACACGGAGGATACTGACGCCCCAGGGCTGTGTGCGGAGACAGGCAGGCCGTGCTAACAATGGGATTTACAGGACTTGGAGCCTCCAGAGGGGCTGGGAGCCATGAAGCGGTCAGCTGTGTCTATACGGCTGACCCCCAATAAAAACCCTGGACGGCAGGCAGGGGAGCCTCCCCGGCCGGCACTACTGGGTGTTGTCCACACGGCGCCCCCGGGCGAGGATCTCCCTCAGGCCCTGCCCACGTGCCTCTCCCCTCCGCTGACTGGACTCCACGTCCCTTCACTGAAACACATCTGGTCCCGAGTCCTTCTCCCTGAGAAGGAACCCAGGCTGGTCCTGGGGACCCCCGAACCTGCGGGTGGTGTCGCAGCGAGGGCATCCTTGGGGGAACCCCTGAGCGCCGTGCACTGAGTTGCCTGGCAGCCAGCAGTGCCCGTGAGTGGCAGCCCGGACCCTGAGGTCCACGTCCACGCTTCCCGCCCGGGGACTTGTTCATGTGTTTATTTGAGCTCTACCAGGCAAGGGGCAGGGGGTGACGGCCAGGGACCCTGCGGGCCACGGCAGGAAGGCGGGCCGTCCGTCTCCCACGGATTTGGGGTCTGGCCGAGTCCTGCTCAGCGCTCAGCTCCACCGCCCCCGTGAGCCCCACCAGCCACCCTGAGCCACGACACGGCGCCCCCTCGCCTTCCTGCCAGCCCTGCAGGTCCATCCGCCGCCTTCAGCTCTCGCATCTGACCATCCGACGGGGGACCCGGGCTCTCTTCCTGTACCGCTGGCGGCCTCTGAAGCCCCAGGACTCCCCTGAGTGCTGACTTCCAAGGCACAGACCGGCGGGCGTTTCCTGTTGTGCTGACCACGGCAGGGCTTCCCCGCCTCTCTGCTCCTGCCCGCCCACCAGCTTTCCTCCAGGTTTCCTGGTCTGGCGGACGCCCGGCCCCTTGGCTATTGTGTGCCTGGGACCGGATGCAGGGTGACTGACTGCAGACAAGTCTGTCCAGCCCCATCCATCGCCCCCTCACCTGCAGAACGGACCAGGCTCTCCCTCAATAGAGGGTGACAGGAGACCTCACGCCACTGCCCGCATCAAATCTTCTCACCTGGGATGGACGAGGGAGGCGGGGAGGCTACTCATCCGCTCGCTGGCAAGCACTTTTTGGAGTACCGACCACGTACCAGGCAGTGTTGGAAGCAGAGCCCCTGCGCCAGAGTCTACGTTCCAGTCGCCGTTAGACAAACCGGAAGGAGGAATGAGTTCCACGAGGCCGGCTGAGCCACGTAGGGATGTCTCTCAGCCCCCGGACTCTGAGGTGCCGGGAGGAGTCCTTAGAAGCGTGGGGTCTCACGCGAAGCTGTGGGGACGCCACGAGACAAGCCACTTGGGAAGCAGTCTGACTTATTCTAAAATTACATGTACCTGGGGCACATCCACCCCAATATTTATAGAGCACTATCGACAAAAACCAAATTACAGAAAGAACCCGAATGTCCATCGACTGATGAATAAACAAAACGCGCTGTATATATAAAAGCGAGTACTACCCGGCGATCGAATAGAATGAAATCTTGCCATCTGCAAAAATGCAGATGGAACTACACAGTATTACACTGAGTGAAATAAGTCAGTGAAAAATATACGGTACCACTATTATGTAAAATTTAAGAACAAAAGAGATGGACATACGGGAAGGGAAGGAAAAATAAGATAAAAACAGAGAAAGAAACAAACTGTAAGAGACTCTTAAACATAAAGACCAGGCTGGGGGTTGCTGGAGGGGAGGTGGGTGGGGGGATGGGCACACGGGGACTTGGGGGGACGGGGCCTGTGAGGGCCGCACGCTGGGCTCTGGGGTGACCGCATGGCTCTGGGTCCTGACTGTGGCCGTGGTTAAAAACCATATGCCCCATGGAAACATTAAAAACACGGCGAAGCCATGGCCCCTCGCACTGTGAGACCCGCACGAGTGCTTCTCCAAGCTCCATGCGCTCCAATGAGTGGCTGCGTGTGGAGACACGGCTGGCCCCCGAGCACACACGACGCCTCCCTGCAGGCTCCGCCGAGGACAGGCACGGACCCAGAGACCAGAGCAGCCCTGGTCCTGGGGGCGTCTCCCAGATCCGAGCTCTCCCTGCACCCGCCACAGCGACACGGCAATGGCCTAACAACCCAGCGACAACTCTCTGCACGCCTTTCACCTAAATGGTCGTGAGTCACACTGGAAGTGGGACAAGGGCATCACAGGGACACTGAGGACAATTCTGTGCGATCATATTACCCCCGAGCCCTGAACCTCCGGACAGCTCCGAGCCCGAGGCCTGTTCTCCAACCACAACGGGAGAGAACCACACGGAAGGCGGTGAGGACACCTGGGCGCACAGGGAGGCCTCATCCAAGCGAAGGGTCATCGGGAACCACAACTCCACGTGAATCGGGCCCCCCCGCACCACTTCCTCGTGCACACACCTGCCTCTGGCCAGGCCCAGGAGCGCCCCCGATGACGTCCACACCCTGATTCTAATCCCAGAGTTCCTGCCCGTGACTTCACGTGGCAAAAGCGCTGTGGGACGCTGTGGGTGTGACTGACTTCCTTAAGCTCCTGCCGCGGGGGGACAATCCCGGACCACCCGGGTGGGCCCGATGTCATCGTGGGAGTGTTCTGTATGGAAGAGGAGTATCTGGGGGTCAGCAGGGGATGTGACCTTGGGAGCAAAGGTTGAGTGAGGCAGTCTGCAGACGGAGGAAAGGGAAGAAGGGCCACGAGCCACGGCACGCGGCGCCCCTGGAAGCTGACAAGCTGGGGGACGGATTCTCCCTGGAGCCTCCTTCTCGAAGGAGCACAGCCCACACACTGGTTTCAGGGCGAGCCCCGAGGTGGACTCCTGGCTTCCAGAACCCTGAGTGGGTAAGTCTGCATCGTCTTTAAGGCACGGGGTCGGCGGGGATTCGTTGCAGCGGCAGCAACAGAGAGAGGAAACACACAACTGACCCTGGGAAACAATGACCCAGAGAAGCCGCCTGAGGGGAGGAAATGGAGGAATTGAGGCTCGTCCCAGGGCGGGGTTGAGAGGGCATCAGAGATGCAGGGAAACACGCAGGATCAGGCCTGCATCCCTGGCACCCGGCAGGGCCCCGCAGACGCTCATGACGGGCGTCCTGCCAGCCCCCAACTCCTCACTCCCGCCATCCGCCGACCCCCCACCCGCCAGCCTCTCTGCCCGCCTGGGCCCTGCCGACTCCTCTCCTCCTGGGTCTCTGCATGGGGGGTGGGGGGGGAGTGGGAGGGTCGTGCACCACGTGTGGCTGCCGAGCACCAGGAAAGGGGACAAGCGCCACGTGCGGAGCCGGGTACGACCTGACTACGCTGAGCTCTATGAAGTCACTTGTTAAAGTTACACCCACTGGTTTCTCTTGGCCCCTCCTGCCCTGCTGGCGGAAGGCTCAGGATCCCAGCCCTGGCCCAAGCCCCACTTCTCACTGCGCGGCACTGCTCGGAATCGTGGGCTGGCGGCCTCTTCCCGCACTGGCCAGAGCGAGGTTCTCAGCCGCGCTGCCCATCCGGCCTGTGTCCCCGCCGCCCCACTCCGCCCTTACGGCGAAGGCGGCCACAGGCACTTTGCGAGAGGACAGGCAGGGTCGTGCCTCCAGAGAGGTCCCTGTCACATCCCACAAAGATGGGTAGGGGCGGGGCTGGCCCACAGGCCACAGTCTGGCGACCCCCTGCACTTAGCAAAGAGTTCAGCCTCACCCAGAAAGAGGGCCGACCTTGCCCTCAACCACTGGGAGGTGGTGACCTCCAAGCCCGTGGGGCATCCTACCTGCCTGGAGGCCTGGGGCCACGCCAGAGGGTCCAACAATATGATGTACAAGGGGAACTTTCAGACACCCCGCATCTGTTCCCTGCAGGGGGGCTGGAGGGTGAGGCGGGTCGTGCCTGCAGCCCCAGTAAGCATTCTGGGCACCACGGCTGAGGGAGTACCCCCCCACACCAGGCCGGCAATACACCCACCAGGCCGGCAATACTGCACACACGTGGTCACACAACGTTTCAAAGAAGAGGCAGGGGCAGGAGACTCCGTGCGGGGCTCCCCGGGAACCCGCCCCTGCACCTCCCACTCACCTGGACCCCTGCCCCTGCGTCTCCCACCTCGGCAGAAGGTGCGTCCTCTCACCCCATGAGAAGCCTACACCGTCACCATGAGCAAGACTGCTTTCAGGGAGTTCTCCTCCAGACTCGCTCCACAGCGGTCTCTGCGAGACCCCAGGGCTGCAGGAGGGGCCCCGGCAGTAGGTCTCGGTGACCATCCGCCTGCACTGCGCTCCGAGCGGGACTGTCTCCCGCCCCACACTGCTGCCCGGTTCCGGATCTCAGGGCTCCAGTGCTCGCCTCATGTGCTTGCTGACACGTGAAGCCTCACTCTTTCCCGCTGAGACCCGCCACGGGCTGCAGGCCTGCAGGGGCAAGGCGGGAGGGGGGCCAGTCTCCATTTCTGAGCAGGCGGGGACGCGAGCACCCCCATCCAGAGCTCCTCTGACAGCCCCCTCACGCCCTCCCTCCGGCTGGGCCGCTTTCCCCACCCCCAACTCCTCCAGCAGGGCCACGGCGTCCTCCCCCGACCTCCCCCCCACCCATCGCTCACCCAGAGCTCCTCCAGCAGGGCCACGGCGTCCTCCCCGCTTTGGGGCTGGCGGCTGCGCACCCAGGCCTGGAGCTCGGCAGGCAGGGCGCCCAGGAACTGCTCCAGCACGAGCAGCTCCAGCATCTGCTCCTTGGAGTGCACCTCGGGCCGCAGCCAGTCCCGGCACAGTGCTCGCAGCAGGCCCAGCGCCTCGCGGGGGCCCGGCGCATCGCCCAGGTGGAAGTGGCGGAAGCGGTGCCACGGCGAGTCCAGGGTCAGGCCCTCGGTGGCCTGGCCTTCCTGCTTCACGGGCTGGGGAAACGGGCCCTCCATGGGGTCTCGAGCCCCGCAGGGACAGCAGCGCCTGTGGGGAGGGAGGGAAGCACGGTGAGAGCCAGGCCCTCCAGGCTACAAACCACACCTCCCACCGTGGCCGTGAGGGGGGCACCTCCAGGAGCCCAGTGGAGCGGGGGGACTCTCTGTGCCTCAGTCTCCCCCACCTTGCTCAGCCAAGGGCAGAGGGCCTGAGGAGGAAGGTGCCCAGGGGCTGTCGCACCCAGTGCCCCGCACACAACAGGTACCCAAGAGGGACATTCAGATCCCCGTCCTGGGACACACGGGCTCAGATCCCGGCTCTGCCCTCCCTGCTGGGCGGCCGTGGGCACTGCTGTCTCCTCCCCACACTTCATGTGAGCAGGAAACACGGAGAACTCGGAGCCGAGCGGGACACCATCGTCGGCGCCACCGTCATCATAACCGCTCGCCCAGATGAGGCACAAACCCCGCTGTCCCCAGAGTGCCCATGACAGAGGCTTTGGGACGCCTACGCCAAAGCCACCGCAAATCGTCACGCTGAAGCTCTAACCCCAGCACGACAACGTCTGGATGCGGGACGTCGAGAGGTGCCGGGGAGGCCACCAACGCGGCTGAAGCTGGTGGAGGACGCATGCGAGCTCCGGCTAGAGGACGGGCGGGCGGTCGTGGGGTGTCTAGCGTGTGCCGCGGCTGTGCTGCCTGCTCGCAGCTGCCGGGGCAGCAATCGGTCCCCAGAGTTCTCACCACCAGAAACGACTCGGCCAACGGCAGCTGACAGACGGTATACACACGTCATCGGGTCACCACGTGGGATGGGGAAAGGCAGGAAGTCATGAGGATGAGGTCCGAACCCGACAGGAGCCGTGGCCCCGGCGGAAGAGAAAGCCCCGCCGCCCGCTCCGCTGTGGGAAACAAAACCGGGCTGCCGTCCGCAGTCAGGAAGAGCGTCCTCCTGGGACACCGAATCTGCCCGCACTCGACCTTGGACGCCCACAGATGGCGGCGGTTAAAGCCCCCAGGCGGTGATGTGCTCCGGCCCGACCAGTCCGGAACTGGGAAACATGGCAGACTGCGGGAGTTACCCCACGTCCATTGTCGCCTTCTTCCTCTACGTGACCCCCTCCCGGAGGAAGCCATGTGCCCCTACTTTGCTTTCCCCTTCCTGAGGGAGGGAACCCAGACGTGGCCGTGGCTTCAGTTATGGGGAGGACACAAGAGCCCGGGGCGGGGACCCGACCAGGGACGACGGGACCCGGGGAGACAACTGGAAATGTCTGCAGATTTTCACTGTTGGGTGGGGGAGGGGATCAGTGCCTCTGGCGTCCAGCGGGCGGAGCCAGGGGTGCTGCTGGGCGTGGTGCGGCCCACAGGGCAGCCCCGTGGCACGGAAAGATCTAGCCCAAACGCCAGCAGTGCCAAGGCCGAGCGACTCCGGCTTGGAAGAGAGGCCCCCCCGTGGTGCAGGGGCCCCTGCGTATTGGCAGGTCAGAAGGATTTCATCCCAAAAGACGCTGCCTCTTTGACTCCCCGTCTCTCCTGAGTGTGCCGTGGGCTCTTCCAGAGGCGTCGAGGACACCGGCTGTGAGTCGCTGAGCTGAAGCGGTCTGAACAGCCTGAGTCCAAAGCCCTGACTCCTAGCCACTACGCCGCTGACCACAGGCACCATCTCATCGCAGCCTCCACAGCTCTTCCCTGTCCCGAGCCTGCCGCTCTAGACACAAATCACCACAACCATCAGAAAGGGGTTTTTTCGGGGCGCCTGAGTGGCTCAGTCGGTTAATTGTCCGACTTCAGCTCAGGTCATGATCTCATGGTTTGTGAGTTGGAGCCCTGCGTCAGGCTCTGTGCTGACAGCTCAGTCTGGAGCCTGCTTCAGATTCTGTGTCTCCCTCTCTCTGCTCCTCCCCTATTCACACTGTCTTTCTCTCTGTCTAAAAAAAAGAAGAAAAAAAAAAAAAAAGAAAGGGGTTTTTTCCTTAATAGAAATCACGCTGTGTTACTTCCCCTCTCCAAACCCTCTGACTGCTTCCTTGCCTACCGTTCTGATTTCTTGTCTCCAGTCTCTGGCTCTGTATACTCAGCCACACTATCTGCCCCCATTTATCTTCTCAGACTTAAGGCTAGTCCTACCCCAGGGCCTTTGCACCTGCTCTTTTCTCCTCCCTAACCTTTGCACAGCTGGCTCCTGCTCATATTTGAGGCCTCCATGCGATTTTCCTTCCTTGCAGAGTCTCCTCAAACCGTCCGATCCACACAGCATCTGCACACCGTTCCCTGCAGTTACTGACACGTCACCTTTACGAATTCCCTTTTAGCGTTTAACAAGATGGGCTGTCGTCGTATTTGTACGCCATTTTCCCTCAGGAGAACTCACGCTTTCTGAGCGCGAGACCACGCATACAGAGCCCAGCATGCTGGCTGGCACTCGGAGGGGACGTACAGGATGAGCCTTCCATGAGAGGAGAGCTATTGCCCCCATTTTGCAAACGGAGAGAGTGAAGGCGGGTTACCCGACGCTCAGCTGGTAAGTGGCAGAGTAAGCTCACGCCGGCGTCTGTCCGGCTCCACAGCCCGTCTCCGGGACCACCTCCCGCCCGCCCGTCCTTCCATCCAAGCACTGACTGGGGCTGGGAGGGGCAGGGAAGGCTTCCCAGAACACCCGGGCCAGAGCCGAGTCTCCGAGAACGCAGAGGCCTGCTCCACGGTGAGGAAGACCCCTCCGGGTGGCTCCGACCTGAGGGAGCCAGGCCTCGGTGCATTCAGAGCTCCAGGGCCCTGCGTCTCAGCGAGGTTCACGGGCAGCCCGGTTCCCGCTGCTGTCCACAGGGAGCTCCTCAGAGCAGAGCCAGCGGGACCCTTCTCTGGGTCCCGGGGTCACCACCCCGAGAAAGCACACGCTGAACGCCAAGCAAGGTCACGTCACCCTGTAAACCAACCCTTTCCATCCAGTGAGGGTCCGGCGCCTCGTGCCACCTCCACAAAAGGACCTGTGACACTGTTGTCTGTGTCCAGGTAGTACCGTCCCGCCGGACCAGGCACCCGGGAGGCCTCGGGACACAGCCACTGAGTGGCCTCTGTCTCGGGCTGCCCCCACCCCACCACTCCGACAGCCCTGTGAGCCGGGTACCACGGTGAGCAGGCGAAACCAACACCTGGAGGCAGGATTCGAACCTGGAACCGTCTGACTCCAGAGTCCACGGCGGGTGTACCCAGCACATCTGCACGGCCCGTCTGGCTAACTGAATGGTGAAGAGACGAGCTCTGGACCTTGGCCGCCTGCCCCACTGTGTGACCCTGGACACGTGAGCTTCACTTCCGCACCCGGGACACAGGACTCCTTCCCCACGAGGGGTTGCTGGGAACAGGAACTAGAAGCGGCCCAGCACCGAGTATACACGTGGGTCTCCTTCAGGGTTTCGGGACCTCCGCACCAGTCATATCTGGCGCTGGATAATTCTGCGCCGTGGCAGCCACCTCCAGCAACGTGACAGGTTTATCGGCACCCCTGGCTTCTTCCCCCAGATGCCAGCAGCTGCACAATCAGAAATGTTTCCAGACACTGCCACATGTCCCCTGGGAGGCAAACCCGCCCCCGGTGGAGAGCCACGGTCCGCTGGACAAATATTTACTCAGAGCACAAGGGCCCTGCAGCAAATCTCAGTTCTGCCACCTACCAGCCACCTGTCCTTGGACGAGGTACAACAGCACCTTTTACACACAGACTCTCCACGGCCTGGGCTGTACAATGGGACGAAAAATCAAACTAATCCCGCAGACCTCAACCAGAGTCGGAGCTGAGATTCCTGCTACTGTGTGAGGTGCTGCGGGCACCGTTATTAACCAAACACACATTAAAATCCAACTATAAATGGGACAGGGGATGCAAGACAGTAACTGGGGGCGGGGCGAGAAGGGGCAGTTTCAGGTGGCAACAGCAGCAAACACAGCCTCGAGGCATCTTGCACCCACTAACCAACTTCCTCCCCTGTGCCCGGCCACAGGCCACCGGCCACCGAGGTGGGCGCTCCGGTCCAAAGGGAGCGCAGCGAGGGGACCTTGTCCCGGGGACTCGCAGAACTCCTAGACGCGCGCGCTCAAGGCCGCGGCAAAATGAACCACCTGCACCCTCTCCCTTGCGGCCCCTCCGGGGGAACAGGTGCCCGCACCCCCAGACCCACCCCTGCGGGGACCCTCCCCTTCTCGGTCCTCCCCCACACCCCTCCCTCGGCGGCCCACTGGCTCCTGCATTCCCTTCCTCCAGGGGCCACAGCTCCCTCCCACTTCTCGGTCCTCCCCCAGCCCCTCCCCCTCTGTACCTTCTCCCATACCCCTCGCCAGCCTCCCGCTTCACTCGGCCCCGGTCTTCTCCCCTGCCCCAGCTCCCCCATCGCTCCCTCCTCCGGCCTCCACCCCCCTCCCCAAAGCGCGTCCAACCGCCCCCCCAGTACCTCCTTTCCCCCCTCGCTCACCTCACTCTCCCAGACGAGGCCCCCCAAGCCCCCTCACCTCCTCGCACATGCGCATAAAGCTCACTAGGACTCCATGCCCCAGCAGGCTTTGCGCCAAACTCATCCGTTCCCCCCCACCCCCAACACTCCGAGACCTAGTCGCCGGTTCCGTCCCACATCACAACTTTACAGGCCTCACCAAGAACTACATTTCCCAGTAAGCATCGCGGCAAGGGACGCTTCCTATTGGTCCCTCGCCGCGGCTTCCCCCGCACGCCCGTCTCCGAATGGCTCTAACAGCGCCAGAACTACACTTCCCAAGGTGCATTGAGCACCGCCAGCGGCCTCCCAGTCCTCTCAGACAAGTCCTCTCGGCGCGCCGGACTTTGGACTACATTTCCCAGAATGCAATAGGGCCTCCCATTAGCTCGCGCGCGGCCCGGGCATGCGCAGGCGTGCCGACGGGTGGGTAGGTCGAGGGAGGGAAAAGGCAAAAGAAGGAGCGATGGCGGCGCTGACTTGAGTTGAGGGCAGGTTGGGCGCTGGGCGCTCAGGAGTGAAATCCCCGGGCCGTCGGGGCGACAGGAGAGGAGGGTCCCCGCCGGAGTTCTGCGGAGTCAGTCCTGCGGGTTGTCTCCTTGACAACAGGTCGCATTTTCTCCCCTACGGTACCCGGCGGCGCTGACCAGGTGGGAGGTGGGCGCGCTCGGGGACTTGCGCGGCCCGGGGACGACCTGGGCGCCTTGGTTCGGCTTCTCCGGCGCGAGCCTCAGTGCTTCTGGCCTCAGTGTCCCCTCCTGCGTGAGTCGGGAGAAGGGGATTCCTGCCACACCTCCATGGCGTGCCCCCATCGGATAGGGCAAGTACCTCAGTTTCCCCATCTCGGAACCGGGAAGAAGTTGTTCCTTGGAGCGGAGGAAATCCTAAGAGATGGGTCGAAGCTACGTATCCAGACGGATCCAGGCCTGGGGACAGCTCACACGACCCCCGGGGGCCCGGAGGCCAGCGCCAGACGCCGCCCCCTACCTCGGACAGTAACTTTCCCCCGGGTTTTACAAGCGGTCAGTGGCTGGATCAGAACTTGTTGCCGAAAACCGGGTGAAAGCCATCGTCCCCATTGTGCCCTACCCTCTCCTGGTCCAGCCCTCTGCCCGCTCTTCACTTTGGATTCGCGTATTCCAGCCACCCTGGCCTGCTTCTGCCCCAGCAACGCGCTGATCGTGCTCCCGCTCATCCAACTGTCCACTTGACATCCGCTCTCGGATTGGGGGGGCAGGAGTCCCCCCAGCCTAATCGGCAAAGACACGCGTCTTCCCTCCTACTCACCGTCTTACAGAATGAATCCGTCGTTCACCCAAATGTCCAGGCCAGACATGGAAGGGTCGCCCTTGATTCTACTTTTCCGTCACCGCACCGCATCCAATCCCTCAGCAGGTCCTTTCGGCGCTGTCTTTCGGGTGGTCACAGTTGTCCACTTCTTCCAGTGCTGTCTCCTGGCCTCCTCCCACCGCTGCACCCCACCCAGTCCCTTCACACAGCAGCCAGAGCGATCATTTTTGTGTGTGATAAAACACACTAAAAAAACAAACAAACAAAAAAAAAAAACCACACTAAAATCTACCATTTTAATCATGTCCAAATGTACATTGCCCTGGCAGTAAGTACATTCAGGTTGTTGTGCAATTATCACTACCATCCATCTCCAGGACTCGTTTCCTCTTGCAAAACTGACAGTCTGTCCATTAAACAACAACTCTCCATTCTCCCTATCCCCCCGGCCACTAGCCCCCTCATTCAGTATTTGTGTCCTTGTGACTGACTGATTATTTCATGTAACATAATGTCCTCAGGGTTCATCCACGATGTGGCATCTGTCAGAATTTCCTTCCTTCTTAAGCCTGGTTAATACTTCATTATATCACATTTTGTTTTCCCACTTATCACGGGGCCCGTAAATCTTAAATAGGAACAGGTCGCTCTTTGCTTCAAACGCTCCAGTGCAAACCCTTGATTCTGGCCTGCAGAGTCCCATATAATCAGGCCCGTTCAGATCCAGAATTATTCTAACTTATATGGCGCCTCGTTGCAAATCAGAAAAGAGTGCCATCGAAGGACTGTGAGCCTGAGCCAGGGCATGCGTCCCACAAGTATGTCAAGAGGAGGATTCGGCCACCTCTTCCCACCTGGCCAGGTACTTGTAGGTAGGATGCAAGGTTCGGCCCACCCTTCAGCCCAACACCGCTTTCCTTCATTCGTGACCACTGCGCGCCCCCACGGGGGCCTCATGTTCCTCTAACGCAGGGCTTCTCAAAGTCAGGTCTCAGACCAGCCACAGAGCATCATTTGGGGGCTTGTTAGAAATGCAAATTCTCGGCAGCTCTTTCTGCCCAGAGTCCTGTCCCTGTGCTTTAATAAAATCACCTTTTTGTACCAAAGAAAGAGAGAAAGAGAGAAAGAAAGAAAGAGAGAGAGAGAGAGAGAGAGAGAGAGAGAGAGAGAGAAGGAAGGAAGGAAGGAAGGAAGGAAGGAAAGGAAGAAAGAAAGAAAGAAAGAAAGAAAGAAAGAAAGAAAGAAAGAAAGAAAGAAAGAAAGAAATCCAAGTCTCGGCCCTGCCTCAGACCTGCTGAATCAGAAACTCTGTGGTGGGCCCAGCACTTTGTTTTAACAAGCCCTCCAGAGGAATTTGACACACACACCAGGACCCCTGCATCGATGGGCGTGTCAGGGTCTGAACACCGCCCCACACCCCTCCAGTTTTGAAACCCCGGACAAACCAGTGAATCTGCCTTCGTCTGAAGTGTAGGTGATGAGCAGCACTCAGGAGAGACCTAGCCCATTCTGGCCAATTAGGTGTGGAGCAGGTTTGGGGGCGCCTCCAAGAAGGCTTTTCCCAAAGCTCCAATAAGAGAGAAGCAGCCAGAGCTGTCCCGCCTTGGTCTGTCTGTGGTGACACTTTAAACTGTGGAAGCCACCTGGGTGCCATTCGGGGTAACAGTCCGATATCCCACTTAGGATGGAAAGAAGGAAAGATTGAGGAACCCGATTGGTCCTTCATGGTGAGGTTGAGCTGCTGAATTAACAGACCATTGCTGGACAGCCTCGACCCTCCAGACTTCTGTTTACGTGAAATAAGTCTGCTCAAACCTTTTCAAGTCAAGTTGTCTTGTCCAAAAGTGGCAGAAGTCACACCCATATCCAGGGCCAGTTTCATGGGATTGCAACCCGTATAGTTGCACAGGGTCCCACACTCGGAAGGGTCCCATGCTAGAAACAACAGGTGGTGGCGAGGATGCGGAAAGAAAGGAATTCTCATGGACTGTCGGTGGGAATGCGGACTGGTGCTGCCACCGCGGACAACAGTATGGAGGTTCCTCAAAGAATTAAAAATAGAACTACCCCATGGCCCAGATATTGCACTACTGGGTATTTACCCAAAAAATACGAAAACACTAGTTCAAAGGGATATATGCGCCCTGATGTTAATAGCAGCATTATCTACAATAACCAAATGATGGAGACAGCCCAGTGTCCAGCAATAGATGAACGGATACGAAGATGTGGTGTATGTATATACGATTGACTATTACTCAGCCATAAAAATGAATGAAATCTTCCAATTTGCAACAATGTGGATGCACCTAAGGAGCATTATACTAAGTGAAGCAAGTCAGACAGAGAAAGACAAATACTATATGATTCCACTCATATACAGAATTTAAGAAACAAAACAAATGAACAAAGGAAAAAAAAAAGGGGGGCAAACCAAGAAACAGACTCTTCATTATAGACAACAAACTGATGGTTACCAGAGGGGACGTGGGCAGGGGGATGAGTGAAATAGGGGACGGAGATTAAGGAGTACACTTATCGTGATAAAAATAAATGTAGCGATTAAAAAAAAAAAAAAAAGCAGGGCCCCATGCTCAGTCGAACGCCTTCCTAGGGCTATTTTCAGATTCTTAACCCCCCTTTTTAATAGTTTTTTTATTTTTTGAGAGAGAGCGCCTGTACATGCAGGGGAGACGCAGAGGGAGAGGGAGAGAGAGCAAGGATCCCAAGCAGGCTCCACACTGTCAGCACAGAGTCCAACATAGGGCTCAAAACTCATGAACCGTGAGATCATGACCTGAGCCGAAATCAAGACTCAGATGCTTAACCGACTGAGCCCCCCGGGCGCCGCAACCCCTTAATTTAAACACGCGGCTCGGCATTTTCATTCTGCACAGGGCCTCACAAATTAAGCAGCCATTCATGTAACACCAGCTCGGTGACCGCCGAGTGCAATGTCCACACGGCGCTGTTTCTCCAGCACTGGAAGGTACCGTCAATATCGGTGAGCAATGGAAGGAAGGGATGACTCCCTGGATGTCTTCCTGCCACCTCTTCACCTGGTAACATCATACATCCCTCAGTGATTTATCGGGTCAGATGCTGCCTCCTCCGGGAAGCCTTCCCAGACTACCCCCACCCCAATAAATCTAGACGAAGCACCCTCATCTGAGCTTCCCACAGTGCCCCTTCTCTCTCCATCTCATGCTTGCACTATTTTTTTGTAACTGCCCTGCTCCTCCTCTGGTGAGCAAATCAGCCTGGGGCCTGCCTATGATTGAGTACAGAAGGATTGAGGGAAAGTATTTCTTCCCTTACTTCCCACGCCTGAGGGCAAAAATTCCTTTGGCAAGAAATTTGGCCCGTATCCTACCAAAGCTTCCAGGCTCCTTTGTAGCACCACTATAATTATTACTCAAAATAATAATTAACGTTTTCTCTTTTGTATGGTGCTTTAAAGCAGGAAGATCCTCCGGGGTGGGGAGGGGATTTGGTTCACCTCTGGGTGTCCAGCCCCCGCACCCAGAGGCTCAGGTGTTTATGGGATAAATGGGTGAAGGATGATTGAGGCCGTTAGTCAGTCTGCACCCCACAACGAGGGCTCTTGGGGGCTGGATTGTGAGTGTGAGTCATCGTCGCCAGGCCTCAGGAAACACGCGGGAATGAGTAGTTAAATTATGAATGAATTGCTTAATGAGGGGCACACACTGCCTATTATGTTATTCCACCCTACGCTCTCTCGGCGAGACTGCACAACAGATCAAAGCATCAGCCCATTTTACAGGTGAGGCGAATGAGGCTTCCCCAAGAGACACAGTGAGAGAGCCAAGTTCCACAACCAGCAGCGGGTACGGCGAGCCTGCTCTTCTGTTCCAGGTCTCTCGTGTGTCCTAGGAGGAAGGTCTTCCCGGGAGACCTCTTCGTGTGGCTGGGAGAGCCTGGACACACAGACAGTGAGCGGGGCTGACAGCACGAGGGAGTCAGGCAGACCTTACCCTGCCAACAGAGAGGATTCCCTGGAAAGTTCTTCCCGGCTGCATGTCCACACATCTGCCCAGCTTCTCGGAGGTGGAGGCAGCAGGTGGTTCTCTCGGCTTTCACCACAGCCTCCACCCCCAACCCTGCCTTCTGTCTCAGGAGGTTGGAAATGAAAACTGCCTTTCCTGCCTCTTTATGGCTACAGCTGGGAGGCCGATCAAAGCCGCCAGAACTGCCTGCGGTCAAAGTCCAGTTGATGGACGTTCTGGAAGACTCCTCCTAGGGAACCGCAGGAGTGCCTTGGCACAGGGGAGTAAGGGGAATCTTCGAAAAGCGTTTGGTTCTGAGGAGGGATTAGGGAAGTGAGGACCAAGTCTGTTGGATGATATCAAGAAGTAGGGGCAACGCACTGAGTGGGTTCCCCCATGTTTGTCCTGGAGGCTGCAAGGTCAGTGCAGGATGGGGTTCCCGGTGGTAATGATCCTTCACGATGTCCGCTAGAGCTGCCGTAGCGAAGCACCGCAGATCTGGTGGCTTCAACAGCACAGATTAATTTTCTCGCAGTTCTGGAGGCCGGAAGTCCAAGATCAGGCTGTCAGCAGGGCAGGTGTCTCACACACACTGATCTGGGGGTAAGGAATTTCAGCCAGTAGGCAAATTCTCAGGTATGGAATCCGGACATAATGAGGATCAACCGTTGTTTAAAAAAATAATTTTTAGTTTCAGTTTTCAAGAGAGAATTCCAACCAAGTGTTTTTTTTTTAATATTTTTTTAATGTTTCATTTATTTTTGAGAGCAGAAGAGACAAAGCATGAGCAGGGGAGGGGCAGAGAGAGAGAGGGAGACACAGAATCCAAAGCAGGCTCCAGGCTCTGAGCTGTCAGCACAGAGCCCGACTCGGGGCTCAAACTCACAGACTGTGAGATCATGACCTGAGCCGAAGTCTGACACTTAACTGACTGAGCCACCCAGGCGTCCCCTAACCAAGTTTCAAAATAACAACCTAGGGCGCTCCCGGGTTGAGCATCCAGCTTCGGCTCAGGTCATAATCTCACCATTCATGAGTTCAAGCCCCATATTGGGCTTTGTGCTGACAGCTCAGAGCCTGGAGCCTGCTTCAGATTCTGTGTCTTCCTCTCTCTGCCCTTCCCCTGCTCATGCTCTGTCTTTCTCTCTCAAAAATAAATAAACATTAGGGGCACCTGGGTGGCTCCGTTGGTTAAGCTTCTGAGTTCGGCTCAGGTCATCATCTTGAGGTTCATGGGTTCGAGCCCCACGCGGGACTCCATGCTGACAGCTCAGAGCCTGGAGCCTGCTTCGGATTCTGTGTCTCCCTCTCTGTCTTCCCCTTCCTCTCATACTCTCTGTCTCTCAAAAATAAATAAAACATTACAAATTAAAACAGTAGATAAACATTAAAAATAAAATAACATTCTTGTAGAAATAGGAGACGCGGTGGCTGTGTGAAGTGGCCTTTCCCCAGTGCCACTTCATCTGGGATGCTGAGGGCCGCCTGTGCCATTCAGGGCCTTCCACGGAGGCTTGCAGAGATTGAAAGGCTCTCTCCACCACCCTGGGCCGACTCAGGAAGGAGGGCTGAGGCTTCCGCCCGCCCCGAGGGCCGTCTGAGTCCAGGCCAGCATCCTTTGCTTTACAGAGACAGGACCCCGCCCCACCTCTGGCCCCAGAAAGATGGGGGGTCAGATGTGGAACCAGCAACTCCAAACACCCGACGTGCTGGGACAGCACCAGAAAAAACTCCTGAGACAAATACGCCCTTGTGTGAAAGGTGAGTCCTGCAGCAGCAAGGAAGGTCTCCGCTACCCTTAGCCCACTTAGAACGAGCGCTGAATGTTTACGGCTTGGAGAACAATTCGCTGCCAGGAGAGGAAAGTCAACAGGCTTTACAGTTTGTTTACACCAGCCGAGACCGCTGACGGCCTCTTGTTAATTCTCTCATGACATTTTGTCGTTGCCAAGTTAGGTTTCCCTTGAAATGAACATAGGAGGTCACAACATATTTTTCTTTTTAAACGATAAGGTCATCACATATATATATATATTAAGGTTTGTTTTTGAGAGAGAGAGAGAGAGAGACAGACAGACAGAGACAGAGAGAGACAGAGCATGAGTGGAGGAGGAACAGAGAGAGAGGGAGACACAGAATCTGAAGCAGGCTCCAGGCTCTGAGCTGTCAGCACAGAGCCCGACACGGGGCTCGAACCCACGGACCCGTGAGATCATGACCTGAGCTGAAGTCGGATGCTTAACCGACTGCCACCCAGGCGCCCCAAGGTCATCACATATTTTTAAAAACAAGTTTATTAAAAGCTTTTTATCTTTCGGCGCTTGGATGGCCCAGTCGGTTAAACCTCTGACTCTTGATTTCAGCTCAGGCCATCAGCTCACGTTCTGTGGGATTGAGCCTTTTTTAGCTTTATGGACATCTTTGCATTTTTGTTTTGTGTTTCGCTTGTTTTGTTTTTGGAAATCTTTTTCCTCTGTGAATGTCGAGAGTTTTAGGAAACAGAGTGCAGCGTGTAGCCGGTTCCCTCTGCGGGGGTCTGGGGAGAGGGTGAAGGCAGGGGGGATGGGGCAGAGTCTGGAGCAGCGTCCACCACTTGCTGTGGGTCTTGACAATATTATTTGCTGTCTCTGAGTCTCAGCTTCTTTGTCGGAATTCAAACAAAAGTCTCTCCTGCCCGCTTTAAGCAACGTCGTGAGTTTGAAGATGAAAGTCTTTGAACACACAAGAGTCTTTTTTTTTTTTTAATTTATTTATTTTGAGAGAGAGAGAGAGAAAGAGAAAGAGAACATAAGCAGGGGAGGAGAGAGAGAGGGAGAGAGAGAATCCCAAGCAGGCTCTGTGCTGTCAGCACACAGCCTGACTCAGGGCTCAATTCCATGAATCGTGAGATCATGACCTGAGCCAAAATCAAGAGTAAGACTCCCAGCCAACGGAGCCGCCCAGGTGCCCCTGAAAACATGGAAGCCTCCAGTGTCTCCATTGGCACAGAGCATCCTTAACTGGCTGAAGAGGGGAATGGCTCTCGGCATGGCCTGGGGTGTCACACAAGCCTAGAATTATTAAGGCAGCAGGGTGACCTCAGGCACGTAAGCTCCCCTCTCCTGTCACCAGTTTCCTCCTGCAAGAAATGGAAGGAACAGTCGTTTCTGTCCATATTAGTCGACATGCATTCAGCTATGGCTCCGGAAACTTGGTTTCAACTTCCTCAGACTCAAGGGAGGATTTATCAGCCGGCAGGAAAGTCCTGAGAAAGGGGCCAGCTCCAGAGTCAATAGGATTCAGTCACTCAGAAATGTCACTGGGGGCTTGTCTTCTCTCCCACCCTCTGCTCTGCTGCCTGTGATGTGAGTCTGTCCTCAAACCAGTGTCCCTTGATGTGGGGCCGCGAGCGAATGGTCGAGAAAGAATTCTTGAGAAGGTGCTAATATTATAGCGCGGCAACAGGACCCCTGGGCTGAAACAGCTGCACATTTGCGAAGCCCGCAGTTATATGCTAAGTACTCCAGGGGGGAGGGGCCGTGCAAGGGAGAATTAGGTCATCAACGTCTCCTGCGAATTTTACCCGTAAAACTCCTTTCGCAAGATTTCCCTGGTGCTTATCATTCAGCTGGACTGCGGGCGAGATGTCCAGGCAGTCATGAGACCCTTCGAGAACGTAGCAGCCAGCACGTATTTGGTCCTTATCAGAACTGCGTGGGCTGCAGGTCAGCTTGCAGGGCGAAAGGTGAACATTTTTCTGCTTCTGGCTCTCGGAGTCGCTCACGGGACGGCGAGCCGTTTTGCCACCATTCCAAGCATCCCGTCCCGGATTCCGCCATCCAGGAAGGGGAGAAGGGTCGGCTTCACGGTTAGAATCCCACTGAACAAGGAGCACGCCGCACACACTGGCGTTAGCCAGTCTGACGAGAAATCGTATTAAAAAAAATCCCACCGAAAACCCTTCTCTATCACGTGGGCATGAGTTGGGTTCCATCCTACCCAAAGACAGAGGCCACAGGGTGCGATTTGTCTTTGATTAGCTTCGCCCTAGAGCAATGTTACTCCCACTTTTTAAAGTGCAGGGGATGGAACTGTCTCTCTCCTTCCCATGCACCCCCTCCCTGCACCCGAGATACATGGAAGAGGTGTGGAAACCTGGGCAAACCCGTGGCGAAGCGGGTGTATGGCGTCATAAAAGCACCCACAGCGTCCTTTACGAGGGCGACCAGATTTATCGAAGAAAAATATAGGATGTGGGGCACCTGGGCGGCTCAGACTGTTAGACGTCCGACTCTTGATTTCGGCTCAGGTCGTGATGTCGTGGTTGTGAGTTTGAGTCCTGCGCTGGGCTCTGCGCTGACAGTGCAGAGCCTGCTTGGGATTCTCTCTCTCCCTCTGTCTCTTCTCTCTCTCTGCCTCTCCCTGTGTGCTGTCTCTCAAAATAAAGACACTTAAAAAATACGTATACACATATTTGTGTGTGTGTATGTGTGACTAATGCGCGGTTCTGTTTGCATTTAATTTTTTTTTAGTATTTATTTTTGAGAGACAGGGCATGAGCAGGGGGAGGGGCAGAGAGACAGGGAGATGCAGAATCTCAAGCAGGCTCCCAAGCAGCCCCAAAGTGGGGCTCGAACCCACAAACCTTGAGATTGTGACTTGAGCCAAAGTTGACCGCCCCTGGTTCCCTTTGTATTTAAAATAAACCACATATGGGGCGCTTGGGTGGCTCAGTCGGTTAAGCGTCCGACTTCGGCTCAGGTCATGATCTCGCTGTCTGTGAGTTCGAGCCCCGCGTCAGGCTCTGTGCTGACAGCTCAGAGCCTTGAGCCTGCTTCGGATTCTGTGTCTCCCTCTCTCTCTGCCCCTCTCCAGCTAGTGCTCTCTCTCTCTCTCTCTCTCTCTCTCAAAAAAAAATTAAAATAAACCACATATAATTTTTTTCGATAAGAATCAGCACATTTTTATACTAAAAAACAACTCATCATTCACCTGGAATTCACATTGAACTAAATTGAATTGGTTACTTTAATTTGGCACTCAGTCTTGGCAAACTTCTTCGTGGGTAGGAGCCACTAGAGGACCGGGTTAACAAGCACAGTCTGCCCTGGTAGGTTGGAGCGAGGCCTGGGATTCTGCATTTCTCACGGGGTCCCGGGTGTCGGGGACGCGGCCCGTGGGAGGCCCACACTTGGAGTGAGGGTCCGAGAGGCCCTCACAGGGGTGGAGAAGAGCAGGAAGCATGTTGATTGGAACAAAGCACTCAGCTCTGTGTCCAGCCTAGGATGAAAACTCTAGAAGGCTACTCATTATCATAATAATGAACATCGGAGAAGTGTGTGCGTGCGTGCGTGCGTGTGTGCGCGTGTGTGTCCTCCGTGTCTCAGGGATTGTCCAACAGCTGCAAACTCTCCACGTGCACTCTGCCCTCTGCAGCTGTTCCGGCCACTCCGAGGAGAGGTACCATCAGGGGGACAGCGAGAGGGTTGTCAAGGAGGCCAGAGGGACAGCTGCTGCCCGCCCTGTGCCCCTGGCGTTTCCGCGAGGACAGCAACGCTGGAGGCCCACGCGGCACCTCGTCCAGCCCGCCTTCGTTTCCAGCGGTTCAGCCCTGAACCAGGCTCGACGTGTGCACAGCACTTCGGTCACAGCGATGAGAACCCAAGCGGCCAAAACAGGGATTTCCTGAAGGAGTCGGAGGGACTCAGTTGAGGGGAAAGGAGAGCTGAACATCCAAACCTCAGGAGGTTTAGGGGATGCTGGCTGCACCTGAGCTCAGCCGGGTCATTCGATCCTCATCTCTCTCTCTCTCTTTTTTTTAATATTTATTTAATTTTGAGAGAGAGAGAGAGAGAGAGAGAGAGACATTGCAAGAGGGGGAGGGACACAGAGAGGGAGACACAGAATCCAAAGCACGTTCCAGGCTCTAAGCTGTCAGCACGGAGCTCCATATGGGGCTTGAACCCACGAACTGTGATATCATGACCTGAGGCAAAGTAGGAGGCCCAACCCACTGAGCCACCCAGGCGCCCCTCCATCCCCACCTCTTGTCTCTCAACGTATGCCATTGTCCATTGTCTCCTCCTGCAGACGCTGGCTTCCTCCCCACGGTGGGAAGCAAAGCTGCCATCAGCTTCATCCCAGAGAGAAGACTCCCCAGGAAGGCCACCGATTGTCCAGCTCGGGTCAGATGGCCACCGTTCGTGTCCTCCGCGAGCGTGTTCAGTTCTCTCTCCCTCCTCCCCTCCTCTCTCCCTTCCTGCACCGTGTTATTCAGCCCCAGGGTTTTCAATTCCATCTAGACGCAGAGGGAGGCATCTCTGAAGGGGAGCACTGCCATTGTGCGTGCTGTCTGACCTCTGAAAACCCTTTACTCGGGGTGGAGAAACCTTCCAGAAGAAAGGCTAAACCTTTAGCCTGTGATGAATGCTGTGACCGAGGGTCTCATGAACATCAGAAATCCCTCGCTCACAGTCCTGGAGGCTGGGAAGTCCACCTTCGAGGCGCCAGCACGGTCACCTTCCGGGGAGGACCACCTTCCCGGTCCACGGTTGGCTTCTCACCGCACCCTCACGTGGCGGAACGGCCATAGCTGTACACGTCCTCATGGCACATCGTCTGAGAAGCTTCCTTCTTTTTCTTTTACTTAGAAAACTTTTAGGTGTGACGAAATATACATAAAATTTACCGTTCTAATTTTTAGTTCCCATTGTCGTGCAACCATCAAGCTCCGTCTCCAGAACTCTTTTCATCTCGCAAAACTGAATCTCCAGGCTCACGAAACGTGAGCCCCCCCTTCCCCTCTGCCCCCAGCTCCCTGGAAGCCACCATGCTATTTTCTGTCCCTACAAACATGACCCCTTCAGGTACCTCCTGTAAATGGAATCACGGTCATGGTCTTTTTGTCCAGCTTCACTTCGCATAATGCCCTCAAGGCTCACCCGTGATGTGGTGTGTGCCACGATTTTCTTCCTTTCCGAGGCTGAATAAGATTTCGTTGTATGTGTAAAGCGCATTTGGCTTATTTATTTTAAACCACGTTTTGCCTGTTTATTTCTCAATGGCCATTTGTTTCCACCTTTTGTGACTAATCCTGCTATAAACATGGGTGTACAAATCAGATATTCATCTTTTTTTTTTTAAGGTGGGAAGATTTTATTTTTATTTATTTATTTTTAAATATTTATATTTGAGAGAGAGAGCGAGGGGCAGGGAGGGGCAGAGAGAGGGACAGAGGATCCAAAGCAGGTTCCGCGTTGAAAGGCTGACTGACAGCAGAGAGCCCGATGTGGGGCTCGAACTCAAGAACCACTAGGTCATGACCTGAGCCAAAGTTGGATGCTCAGCCGACTGAGCCACCCAGGCGCCCCTACACGTTCATCTTGATGAGGTAACAACCTTGGGTGGGTATTGGGTACTAGTTGGGGGAGAATGTCTCCATGAGTTGGCCGTTGAGGGGCCCGGTTTTCTTGAGGCTCCACCATGCCCTAGGACCTGGTTATTTTCTGTATCAGGCAGCAGGAGCGAAAAGAGCACAGAGCGAGCATGCTTTTTTTTTTTTTTTAATGTTTTATTTTGAGAGAGAGAGAGCACGAGCAGGGCAGGGGTAGACAGAGAAGGAGACACAGAATCTGAAGCAGGCTCCAGGCTCTGCGCTGTCAGCACAGAGCCCGACGTGGGGCTCGAACCCATGAACCGTGAGGATCATGACCTGAGCCGAAGTCGGTGGTTAACCGACCGAGCCACCCAGGTGCCCCGAGCATGCTTGTTTTTAAGAGCCGTAGCCTGGAAATGATCTGTGTCCCTTCTGCCCCTACCCTAGTGACGGGAGCCGAGCACGCGGCCACACGCAGAAGTCGAGCTGCAGTCCCCGGATGGGAAACCGCGTTTCCAGCGATAAGTCTACACTTTGAAAGGGGAGGGCAGGTTTTCGTGATCAGTGAGCCGTCTTGACTGCAACCCCATGCTGCGTTTTGGAAATACCCCATCATTGGCTTGGCGGTCTCAAGAGAGACACTCAGAATTATGAATGCTTTAAAATCAGATAGCAGGGGGCACGTTGGTGACTCAGTCAGTGATACGTGGCTTCCGTCTGGGGGATCCAAGCTCGCTCTCCAGATCTCACCATTAGGTTCTCGATTTGGGATTTGGCGGGCTGGGAGGGTGGGAAGGGGAGAGGGAGGGACCTGTGCCTTCCCCTCCACCCCCCCTCCAGGCCACAGCGGACACACAACAAATGACATGATTCAGAGGCGCACTGATGAGTCTTACACTTAAGTTTCATGACATAAAGTTCATACCCATAGTAATAATAATTAGTATTTAAAAATTTACCTTTGTGACATTTTTGAAGGCGAGACACAGGCATATCTTACTATTTACATGTACATTTAATACAGTACTATTTTTTTTCCCTGAAAAGATGTTACTAGATTAACAATGCACATCCCGTGACTGACGCAGGCTGAGATGCGAGGGTAGACAGCAGCCACGGCAGCAATAATAGCACTAATAGTCCTGCTAATCACTAGCATTTTCACTGAGACCTTGCTATGAGTCAGGTCCTAAATTAAGCAAGTTTGTACAGGTTACTGAGAGGCTGGGAGAGGTGTTCTTCAATAGGCGAATGGTACCTCCCCATCTTCCTGACTCCCGAGTTCCATGACTGTTTCTCTTTATTTAATCTGTCATTTATGCTTATTTATTTATTATTGGTGACTGTTTCAATGATGATGATAATAAAACACTTATAAATAATAACGGTAAGTCATTTGTCACTGACGTGTGAGCCAGCTAAGTCTGGGGGAGGGGAGGGACAACGACCAGAGGGATTTGTCTTGTGAGCACACTGTGGTGTAAACAATAATTCAAAAATATCTACTTATATGAGAACACTGAAATAACAGGTGACATTCAGTGAGTGCTTCCTAAGCGCCTGCCTCACGTGAGGGAAGTAGGTGAGTCCTCAGCGGCAGGGATCAATGGTCGACTATGGGAGGCAGTTTAGGCACGGTCAAATACAGGAATTGCGAGCAAGTCCACGGTTGGAGCCCAGGCTCCGCATTCTCCGCGTGTGACTTTCGGCAGGTGCCTTGAGCTCTCTGTCCCTTGTTATCTGCAAAATGGGAACGGGTTATTAACGGGACCCAATGTATGCAAAGCCCCGTCAGGCGCATAACGTGTTATTACTCCCTTAGAAGGGAGGGCACTGAGGCTAGTGCCGGGGGACAGGGAGCCCTCTCAGCTCCAGGTGAAAAGTGAGACCAGCGCTCCCCTCTCCCACCAGAGGGCAGGGACCCAGGGAAGGAAGGGGCTGGCCGCCTGGCTTGGCAGGTGGCAGGTGTACTAAGCGAGTGCACTGGTGGGTCTCGCCTTGGGGGCAGCAGGTTCCCCCACCGCCAACCCCAACCAAGAGATTCGCCCCAGGACCCTGACTGGGCTCAGTCGCGGACACCGCGCAGGGCTCGTCAGGGCTGTGACCCGGGGCTGCCTCCGCGAGCGGACGCCGACGCGGCTTCGAGCCCCGGCACGGAAGGGGTTACGATAATAGAGACGACAGGAGGACCTGGGATGGCACGAGCGGCCCTAGCCGCCACTCTCCCCCACACCTTTCCGCCCCAGGCTTGCGCGGGGCGCCGATCGCGCAGGCGCGAGCGCCGGGCGCCGGGTTGCGGGACTGGGCGGGGGGGGCACCTCCCGAGACACCCGGAAGTCTCCGCCTAACGGGCCGGGCTCGCGCCTCATGTCCTGGAAGGGGGCGGGGCCCGAAGCCCCTCGGCGCGCGGCGCCATAGAGCGGAGACGGAGGACCCGTGTCCTAGACGTGTCCGGAAGTGGCTCCCAGGGGCGCTGCTCCGTACCATAGAGCTTGGGGGGCGGTGGCTAGGGGGTCGCCGGGCTCGCCTTCCTAGAGCGGCGAGGACGGGGTGGAGGCCGGAGGGGGGGGTGGAAAGGGGAGGGGGAGCAGCGCGGGCGGAAGCGGCCAGGAAGGTCACTTCCGGCCTGGGCGCCCGTCCCCCTGACCCCAGGGTCTGAGTCGCCGCTGCCGCCGCTGCCACCATCCGCGAGGGAGGAGAGAGGAGGAGTGCGGCGCGGCGGCCCCGGGACCGAGGAGGTGAGGGGAGGGCGCGGGGGCGGGGGGCGTGAACCCAGGGCCGGGTGGGCGCGCGCCTCGGGAAGCCGGGCTGCGGGCGGGGGGCGGGCGGGGGCGGGCGGGCGAGCGCGACTGGGCGGGCGAGTGCGCGTGCGCGTGCTGGGGGGGCGTGAGTGGGCGCGCGGCCGGTGACGCGGGCGGGCGAGGACGCGCCAGGCGGAGCCGCGGGGGGCGCGCGTGCGCGGCGCCGCGCCGAGGGCGCGCCGGGGAGGGAGCGCGCCTGCGCAGCGCAGGGGTTCGGGCTGGGGGCTCGGGGGTGGGGCCGCTGCAGCTTCCCTGGCAGGTCGTGGCCGGAAGTGGTGGCGATTCCCGGGGGAAGTTGAGGCCCCGGTGGGGGAAGGGGACGCGCGGGCTGAGCTGGCCTGACCGGAAACGGCTGCTTGGGGGGCGCGTCTGGGTTCCCGGCCTGACCCCCCCCCCCCCAACTCCTTCCCTTTTTGACTGAAGCACGGGTTCCGCTGCTGCCCCGGGCAGGCTGCGTGCGGCCTTTGATCCAGTTGGTGATTAGTGCATTCGCCCGGCGGGAGGCTCATTCATTTGCCCCGGCGCGGGCGGCGGTCAGGAAGCGCGTGCGCCGCAGGGGAAGTGACTGGGCCAAGGTCAGGCACCGCGTGGCCCGCGGGACAGGGGCGGACGGTGACCGGGCACCGAAGCCAACCCCGAGCCCTCCCAGGCGCTCAGCTGTGCGGCTTTATCCCCCAAACCCGGTCCTAGCCGCAAGGGGGGGACACCCCAGGTCCTGGAGATACGTGCCACTGGCCCGTGGGGTCAGGCAAGCTCAGGATGGCGGCATCACACGATAGAAAAGTGACCCACAAGGCTCTTCCAGTGCCAGCCCCGTGCTGGGCGCCAGAGCAGGGAGATGAGCAAGGTCCTGGAGCAGGAGGACAGAGTCCCCACCCAGAGCCCTTATCGGGAGGTCGGGAGGGCTGTGGGAGACCAGGGAAGGCATCCCTGCACAGTCCCGGGGGCTTTCAGGAAGGGAGTGACTCGGCGTGTGGTTCCTGGTGCCAGGCTCCGCGTTGGGCTATGCCGAGGATCCAGTTGGGAGTCAGAGCTGGCCTCCGCTCCGGGGCCGCACGGTTGTGGCTGATCCCGGCTTATCTCCTCTGTAAAGCTGTAAGCCTCTTTGGCTAAATGCAGCTGGCATTCACCTGCCGGCCTTCGCTGTAGTCCCCTCTGGCCCTCCGGCCTTCTGCCTCAGCCCTGACAACACTCAGATCGGATTCCGACTTGTGTTATCTCATGTCTTAGTTTTTTCCCTGGAAGCCTTCCAGATCTGTCCCCCCACCTCCACCCCAGCTAGCTGAGGCGCGGGAGCAGGGCTTGTCCCCATGCCTGGCCCATGAGCAGCACTGTGGCCAGTTAATTAAGAGTTCTGGGGTCAGACAGACTTGGGTTCACATCCCAGCTCCGCCTCATACTTCTGTGATTTTACAGCGCAGATGAATGTAACCTCTCAGTTTGTGCCTGGGCGAAATGGAGTGTTAATAGTATTGAGCTTGGTAGGGAAGATTTTAATGCTTTCTCTTTAAAGTGAGAGGAAACCTCAGAGGGGTGACCATAACCTATATGGGAAGGGCTCTGGGGCCAGGCATTCCTAGGCCAGGCCTTGCCTCCTGTCCTTCCATCCTGGTGACCTTGGACCTGTCACTTCCCGTTTTCATGCTCTGTTTCCTCCTTTCTCTTAAGATGGGTAGCACAGTTCAGCGTTCCCTGGATAAGCCTGGCCACGTGCTGGGCCCAGGGGCACAGTACTCTGCTGTGGGGTGGGAGAGGAGGGTCCCTTGGCACGCCTTTCTTGAGGCTCCCCTGGCCCAGACTCAGAGCCGGGCAGCTGACAGTTCCTGTCCCGCAGCAGCTTGGAGACCTGTTGGGGAGACATACACAGAAGCAGCAGACAGAGGGCTGGGAGAATTTCCCAGAGCAGCCCCCGGGGACTTCGAGAGCCCAGAGGGAAGCATGTCCTGGGGAAGGTGGTGTGTCCTAGTCTTAAAGGACAGGGAGGGATTGACCAAGAGTACCCTGGGACTCTGGGGAGGATAATGGTGAGCTTCTTCGGTTGTCCTCCATGCTGCCTAAGGCCTTGTATGTGCTGGGTGCGGGGGCCGTGGGGGTGTGCTGGGTGCGGGGGCCTCGGGGGTCAGGTGTGGCCTTGCCCTCTTGGTGGAGACAGACGAAATTTGCCGGCACTTGCTTTCTGAGCGCTTGGCAGGTGTCTGTTCCCGCACCTAGTACTCACTGTTCTGAGCTCCCAGAGGTCCTGAGATGAGGGTGGCTACCCCAGATTAGGGGTGGGGGATGGAGCCCCAGACCCCACAGCTGCACAGGAGCACCAGGGTGCGGATCTGTGTGTGATCCAGGGCTTGGCCCTTCGCCGTCATGCTGCCGCCTCTTGACCAGGATTGGGGTCTGGGGAGATAAGGCTATTGTGAAGGCCTCTTGGGTGTCCGTTGTTGGGTTAGGGGCCCCGGTCTCCCTCTGCCACGGTGCTTTGTCGTGAAGGTGCCAGCAGGATCACTGGCTGGGTCAGGGTGCCCTGAGACCCAGCCTCTCATTTCAGGTGTGACTCTCATGCTAATAGCATCAGTGGCTTTGTCATAGTGGCACAGAGAGCTGTCGCCTCAGGACCGCGGAGCAGCCAGGGCCCTGCTCTGCCAGGCCACCTGGGGGAGTTAAGGAAGCCAGGGCCGGCATCCTAAGAGCGAGGAGAACAGAAGCCGCCTTGGAGGCTGGCTGACCTGGCTGGAGGCCGTGCTCCTCGACTGCATGGCTTTGTGACGACGGGTCAGCCACCGCACTTGTCCGAACCCCAGTTTTAACCGTCCTCGTCGGGTCTCGAGCCACGCACTGGGTGCCTGGCTCCTTGTTGAGCTTTTCACTCACATCGTCTGCTTTGATCTTGACGCAGGACTCACGAGGGTGAGGAGGCACACAGGCCGAAGCACCTTGTCCAAGGTCACATGGCTGGTGGGTGGTGGGGCTGATTCTGACTCTGGCAGCCTGCCCGGAGAGACTGTCCTCTCCTCTGCCGGTGGTTGTGGGGATTAGGATTATGAACCCACGGCACCCTGCGCCCAGGGTCTGAGAAGTAGTTGTGCTTGGTGAGTGGGATCTGTTACTATTCTTTGAAAAGAGGGCAGGGAAGAGAGAAGTCTGGGAAGGCTTCCTGGGGGAGGTGCTACTTTTGCTGGGCCCCGGCAGTACGTCTGCAGGTAGAACGTGGGCAAACATGCCCACTAGAGAATGGGGGTCTGGCCTACTGGCCTGGTTGACGGGAGGGAGGGGGGGCGGGGGGAGGAGCCATAAGGCGGTCTGTGGGTGTGCTTGCGTCTCTTTCTTTTCTGGCTTGGAGAATACTTTTGTTTATTTAAGCAATTTTTAGTTACTTGCCGAGAGTTAAGAATCAGGTGTGTTCACAGATGTGTCTGAAGGTCTGAATGTTGAGCATTCCCGGGTGTCGGCAGGTGGCCTCCCCGCTCCCCACCCGCCTGCTGCCTAACAGTGCAGGGAGGTTCTAGGAGTTCTAGAAGCTTTTCTCTTGGATAAAGCGGGGAGTGGTGACTAGGGCCTCTGGAGTTTGCCACCTGCCGGGGCCCCGGGGTCGGACTGCACCCTGGGAGGGCCGCGAAGGACTGGAGGCAGGGTGCTTGGTGCCCCCGAGGATGGCGGCCAGTCCAGACAGGAGGTGGACGGAAGCGACGGAGCCATGAGGTAGGCTCCCTGGGAGGCAGTCCAGGAAAAGGGGAAGACAGCGGGGTGGGGGCAGGGAGGGGACAGAGGAGCAGGAGCGAAGGGGACTGCTTTGCTCAGCTCTTTCTGAGCACAGCGGAGAACCCGGACGGAGTGCGGGTTACGTTCTGGGGAGGTGGGATCCACTCAGCCGGCCCAGGTAAGGTGGAAAGGGTCTGAGCAGACCAGTCACGGTGGCGGAAGGATTGGGAGAAGTTGACGGAGAGCTCCCTCTCCCCACGGAAAAGGGCTGACGTTTCCCGTGGTGCCGCAGAGTTTTCCCAATGTTGAAACCACAGGGGAGAGCCCGGCAGGCCCAGCCGTGGGGGTCGGAGGTGGTCTAGGTGGGGGGCGGAGGAGGGAACCTGTGGGTTTTCAGGCCTGGAGTGAGGAGCGAAGCCGCCCACAGAAAAGGGAAGTGGGTAGGAGCTGGCGAGGACGGCACCAGGCTGCTTACCGTCAGCGAGCCGTGTGTGCAGGACCCGGTTCCAGGTGCTGGCGCCCGGCCAGGTGATACGGGGCGGGGCCAGGCGGTGACACACGAGTGGACCCTGGAAAGGTGAGATGGTGCCAGGCGGGTGGAGGACAGGCCACAGGTGGGAGGGGGGGTGGGATCGAGGGGCCGGGTGAGTTACTGGGGTTGGCCCTCAGCTGAAGCGCAGTTGGCACGTGCCAAAGGGTAGTCGAGGCAGGGCGGTGATGTGAGTCCTGTCCCACGCAGGTCCCCGCTTGAAGTGCAGAGTCCGCAGTGGTTGCCGTGCTCACAGATAGGTGTGCCCATCGCCCCAGGGGCCGTCAGCCCGGAAAGAGGCTGCCCCCACTCCCTTCCCTGCCCCCCCGGAATCCCTCATCCATGTCCCGGCTCGGCATTTGCTGCCCTGGGTGTTTCTCGCGGACGGGCTCTCGTGTGTGGCCTCCTCACACGGCGTGATGTTTTCTGGGTTCACCCGTGACACGCGCGTGGCGGCATAGTCTTCTGTCGTGTGACCGGACCACAGCCGGTGTGTTCGTTTGTCTGTCGAGGGGCAGCTGGGTTGTCTCCCTTTTTTGGCTGTCCTGGTTTATGCCTCTGTGACCGCACGTGTGCACACTTAGTGCGGACCTGTTCTCATCTCCGTTAGGCGTCCAGTCAGAGCCAGAGTGGCAGGACTCCGAGGCGATTCCGTGCTTCACCTTTCGGGGCTGCCAGTCTCTGTGCAGAGCGGCCGCCCCGTTGCCCAGCCAGCCAGCGGTGCGCGTGGGTCCAGTGTGTGCGCCTGCCTCCCCACCAGCTCTTGTTGTCTTCCGTTTTCTGTCGTGTGCGTTCGGACGCCGTGGGACCGCTCTGTGATGGCGAATGAGGCCGAGAGTCTTGTTACGTTCTCATCCACTCTTCAGAGAATGTCTGTTCTCGTTCTTTGGTCCTCTTTAGTTGGGCCGTTTGAGTTGAGTGACTTAGACGAGTTGGTCTGTGGTGTGGGGAGCAGATTTTAAAGGGGTGTTGGGAGAGAGTGGGCATGGGGAGGCAGGGCGAGGGTGGACAGGGTGGGAAGGAGGAGGAGGGAGGGCTGTGTCCTGGGCGGCCAGGCCGCGGAGCCCTGGAAGGGGAGGGCAGCAAGTGCTCGCGGCCAGCACAGGGATTAAATAGCCCCTGGATTTGGTGACCCACAGGCTGGGGGGAGTGGTTGGAGAATGGGTGCGGGGTAAGGGCAGGAGGCAGAGGTCACAGCTCAGCTCTAAGGGAGGAAGAGACGGGAGGAGAGGAGAGGGTCTGGAGGTGAGGGAGGAAGGCAGGGGGATGTCCTGGAGGGAAAGGCCCTGCCCGGGCATGGGTTCAGAGGGGTGGTGTGGAGCTGCTGGCGCAGGGGAGGGGAGGCGGTGAGGTTGGCAGTGGAAGAAAGAGAGGGGCTAATTGGTGGGCTGGCGTCCAGACCAGGTGGGCGGGAGCTCATAACAACAATAATAACAATAATTTGTCTGAGCTTCATGGCGGCGGGCCCCATCTGCTCCTGTGCTAATTAGATCGCTCAAGGGCCCAGCCGGGGTGGGCTGGGGGAGGCCCGTTCTTCAACTTCAGGAGGGGAGGTCAGAGCTGGGCGAAGTCGGAGAGAGGCCATGGGGAGAAACTGGGGGGGGGGGCTGGGAGGAAACACGGGGGGTTAGGCGGGGCCTTCGAAGGTGTCACATTGCAGAGTCTGGCTTCCTCCACAGCAAGTGGGAGCTGGGTCAGGGGCTGCAGCCCTTTCCCCGAGACTCAGATCCTGGGTGGAGGACCCGTAGGCCACAGGCCTCCAGGGTCTGACCGGAGGCCTTGGCAGCTCTGTGAGTGAATGAGTGAGTGAGTGAATGAGCGATGAATGAGTGAGCGAGGAGTGAGCGAGCGAGCGAGCGATCGAGTTCATAAATGAGCGAGTGAGTGACTGGGAGAGGAGGGGCCTGGGTGTGTGTAGTGAACACCCTTCCTAGTTCTCCGCAAGGACCCCTGGCTCCTCCATGCCCTGTGTTCTCACCTGACCTCTCCTGGGGCACCTGCTGGTTGTCATAAGGAGGATCACAGGGCAGGGCAGTGCCTGGCAGGGCCCAGTTTCCAGGCCAAGGTAGCACCATCGTGGGCCGTGGCCTCACCCCAGTGGTTTGCTTAAATCCCCTGGGAGGTGGTGTGGCCCAGGGGTGTGCCCTGTGCCTGTCTGGCCCCTGACTCGCAGCTCTGGCGGGAGAGACCACCTGACCCCTCAAAAGTCAGAATAAGAAGGTGCCTCTTTTTTTTTTTTTTTTTTTTTTGAGCGCGTGAGCAAGCACATGCAAGCTGGGGGAACAGCACAGAGAAAGGGAGAGAGAGAGAATCCCAAGCAGGCTCTTTGCTGTCAGTGCAGAGCCCGACTCAGGGCTCGAACCCACAAACCGTGAAATCATGACCTGAGCTGAAACCAAGAGTCAGGCGCTCAGCCGACTGAGCCCCCCAGGCGCCCCAGAAGATGCATCTTTGTCTTTCCAAGGCCTCAGGAAAGTTCTCTGGAAACATGGTTTCCTGCTGTTTGGATTAACTTCTTGCAGACTTCTGGCTGGGGCCTATGTGACCTGTAGGTGCTCTGGCCTCATTGCCTCTTAATGCTTCATCTGCTGCCCTGCAGGGCGACTCCATAATTTTGGGGACTCTGCAAAAGGAAGAGGTGAGCTCCTTGTGCAAAAAGCAGGAAAAAAGCTTTTTCCTTCCTTCTGGGGTCTCGACCTGTCACGGTGATTTCATTTGGTATTTCCTGTTGTGTTCCCTCCGTGCAGAGATGCCCCCGGGAGCACGGCCCCTCTCTGCCCGGGTTTCTCAGGCCACAGGGCGGGCCCGGCTCACTCCCTTGTGCCCTCACACTCTGTGTGCAGAACACAGGTGCAGAGAAAATCGCTGAGGTTTCGGGACAGGGCGGAGCGCAGGGCCTCCTTCCCACCCGCAGGCCCGCCGAGGCCCCTCAGGCGCGCTCCTCTGGCCCTCTCTCCTTCCCCAGGGAGGCAGAGCCCCTCCGGGCCGGGCCGGGGGGTCTGGGCAACCCTCGTTCCTTTACGTCAGGGTCGACGAATGTTTTCTGCAACGAGCCAGAAGGTAAGTTTTTTGGGCCTTTACAGTCCAAGGGGCAAGATCGACGATGTGGTGTAGCTACTTGGGTACGTGTTAAAGGGTGACCATTTAAACACTCAGGTGAAGCCCTTCGTTACAGCAGGGGGCAGCCGGCAGGCAGGCAGACGTGACTGTGACTCCCTCTTGGGCTGGTGTGTCTCACAGAGAGGCCTTTCCCAGAGGTCTGTGGGGAGGGAAGAGTCTCCCCTGTCCTCTTAGGGTTTCCTGCTGCGACTAAAACACATGAACGGGAGAAAAGCACACGGAATGTGTTTCCATAAACACAGGAGCCCGACCAAGAGAAGTGACGACCCACAGAAGTTGGGAGGCCGAGGTGCCTCGGGGCGGTGGCCGCAGCCCTGGGGGCTGGGGGAGAGACCGGTGTGTTAGGAGGTCCGTTTACACGTACCTCCTTCTCTAAGAGGAGTCCGGAGAGAGGGATGGTCTTTCCTCCTGGTGCAGGGAGGGCACTTTGCCTTGTCGGTTTCATCTCCTGCTTCCAGGAAGCAAGGTGGCCTGTTTGGGATAGATGGCCCTGATGGAGCCCCGCCCCTGCTCTGGTCACAGGGAGCCCCGCGTTTCGCCACACTGGTTCCCTCATCGCCTCTGTGTGGGCACCAGGCTCCTGGCTCTGGGTGACCGCCCGCGGGGTACACGGGAACCTCATCGGGTCGCAGGGCAGCCGCTGACACCTCGCCATCCGGCACAGTGAGGCGGAGCCCCTGTCCCCGCCACCTGGCCTGGGTGCCCCAGAGCCCCAAGGGTTCCCTTGGGGCGGGAGGACGAGGACAGGGGCAGGAAGGGGACAGAGCGAAGGCCCAGGCCTTGTCGCTGCAGGAAGCTGGCCTGCGGTGGAGGCCGGGGGCTGGGAAGTCCCTGCTGTCAATGACTTAGATGTTAATTCAGGGGAAGCACGGCAGGCCCACTTGGCTGCAAGTTTCCATGCCCAGAGGAGGGGGAGGAGCCGGCCGTCTGGGCCCCCGCCTCCATCCTGAGCCGGCCGGCCCGCAGCCCTGTGGGCACCACTTACCGGCTCTTCCTGTGCCTGCCTCGCTTTTCTGGAGGACACAGTTGGCTTTATTAAGTGGCTCATGAATGGGGGAATGTTTGGTTTAGCGAGTAGAGAGATGCTCCCTTTTTGCCTCATTTTTGGTGTTTGTGGCCTTGTTATCAGAGGGCCCTTACATTTTTTGAAGTCTGTCTTTGTTTTTTTTTTTTTTTTTTATTAAAGTTTTTTGTGAGAGGGAGGGAGCGCTAGAGAGCACGAAGGGCAGAGGGAGAGGGCCTCAGGCTAGCTCTGCACCGCCGGCGAGGAACCCGAATGTGGTGCTGGAGCTCGTGAGCCGTGGGATCACGACCGGAGCCAAAACCAAGAGTCAGACGCTCAACCAACTCCAAGTCTATTTTCTTTTTAGTATTTGTTTTCGAGAGCGCGAAAGAGAGAACTCAAGCACGTGCGTGCAGGGCAAGGGCAAGGAGAGGGGGAGAGAATCCCAAGCAGGCTGCTTGCTGTCAGCACAGAACCTAATGAGAGACTCAAACTCATGAACCGTGAGATCATGACCTGAGCCAGTTCCGAGTTGGATGCTCACCCGACTGAGCGAGCCACCCAGGCGCCCTGAGCCTGTTTTCTTTGTACTTGAGGTATAACTTACATATCGTGAAATTCGCCCTTTTAACACATACAACTTAGTGGTTTCTAATATATTCACAAAACGTTGTGCAACCGTCACCATGGTCTGGTTCCAGAATATTCTCATCGCATAAAAAGCCCATTAGTGGTCCCTCTCCATCCCGCCCCCAGGCCCCTGGCAGCCACTCCTCTGTCCTGTACGTTCCGCATAGATGCAATCTGCTGTCCGCGCCCTTTGTGACCGGCGTCTTCCTCTGGGGTTTGTGCTGTGCACGGCACCGCCGCCAGCGTTCTCCGGCAAGTCTGTGTGTGGACACGTGTTGTATGTCTCGTGGGTGTATGCCTGGGAGCGGAGGTGCCGGTCACAAGGTACGTCTGTTTACCATGTGAGGAGCCACCAGACTTGTCCACCGCGGCCACCCTGTCCTGCGCGGCCGCCAGCTGAGCGCCAGGGCCTTTGTGGGTGTGCAGTTACCCTGTGTGACCCGAGGGCTGCCTGGCTGCATCCGCTTTGCCCCCTTGACACCCGGCGAGTTTCCCATTGCCATCGTGATCGCTGTCCCAAAAGGAGTCAGTTTTTAGTCTCCCCCCCCCCCCCCCGTTACAGAAGTAATTACCTGTTAATGTAAAAAGAAAACGTTGAGAAAATGAGGGTAAACAAAAAGAAATAAGTTGAAATCATGTGTCTGCTATCAGCAGGGGTGTCACAGTCATTGTGAGGCTGTGACACCTGTGGGATTTACTTTTTCTTAAAAAAACTATTTTTTAATGTTTATTTTTGAGAGAGAGAGAGAGAGAGCGAGTGAGGGAGGGGCAGAGAGAGAGGGAGACACGATCTGAAGCCGGCTTCAGGCTCTGAGCTGTCAGCACAGAGCCGGATGCAGGGCTTGAACCACAAACTGTGAGATCATGACCTGAGCCGGGTCGGATGCCTAACTGACTGAGCCGCCCAGACTCCCCTGTGGGATTTTCGTAAGCTCTCCCACGCGATGCTGACGGCTTCTTTCCAGTTTTTTCCCTGCTCTAAGTCTGGCCGTGATGAACTTTTGTTTCCCTGCAAGAAGCATTTTCCGAGGTTTGGGTTTTCCCCTCCAGTGAGTTTCTGGAGAAGGGGGTCACCTGGTTGGGGCCACGAGCGCGTGTTTGTGGCTCCACAGGCCAGTGGCCAGACCGTGCCAGCCTGATTTCACCTGAGCTGTGTGTGGCACCTGCTCTTGGCTGGGGCTCGCCGAGCTCCAGGGTGCAGTCTGTCTGCCCTGAGGGGTCTCGGTGGGTGGGTGGGCAAGGGGGGCAGGGTTTGCAGTGCATTTGTCCCAGGAGCCTTTGTTCTGTTCACAACTGTTCAGGCGTGCATCACGCGCCTGTTCTCAGCCCCCATCAGCACCTGGTGCTGCTGCGGGTGCCGGGCACCTCGTGGATCCCAGAGTGGGGACCGTATTGGGGGCTGGGAGGCCTCTGGGGAGGTGATGGTACAGGCAGACGGGTGGAAGATTGCTCGGGAGGCCTCCCCCCTCATCTCCGCACCCTCCTGGGTCCTGGGCGACCCTGTGGCGCTCCACGTGACACTGTGCGTGCCCAGTGGGTTCTGGCTGCCCACCATCGATGCTCCTTGCTGTTGCTGCAAGAGACCTCCGGGACCGGGCGCCTCTGCGTCTGTGAGCTCCCGTGTTGTAATGGCGCCCACCTCAAAGGGATCACCGTGTCCAGAGAACTCCTCAAGCCTCCATCTGGCCTTCCAGGCCCTGCAAGAGAATCCTCCCAGCCCTGCATCTTCGGCCTCGGGCCTTTGCGCCTGCTGTCCCTGCCACTGGCATCCCCCCCCACTCCACACTTCTCCTGCAGCCCCTCCTCCTGGGAGATGGTCCTCTGACCCGTTGGTGCAGCTGCCTCCCCTCCCCTTCCAGTATTTTCATGGAACTTCATTGTCTCACTCATCTGCTCGTCTGTCACTGGCAGGGACCTCCCATGAGGCCTGGACTGTGGCCTGAGGGGTGGGGGTGTCAGGGACAGGTGGGCTGGAAGGGATTGTGCCACCGAGCCCATGGCGGCCCCTGCAGAATTGCTGGCTCTCCCACTCTGTCTTCTCATTAGTCCCATTAAGTGTCCTGTGTGTAGGGGGAGCCTGTGATCAGTCAGGCAGGTGCCTCCAGGCCACAGTGGGCACTGTGACCACGTGTGGGGGCGAGAGCCTGCACAGGGCACTGTCTGCTGCCCTGGACCGACCGCGTGGTGGCTCCCTGTCGTGGTTGGTGGCACAGTGCCCATGAGAAAGGCTAGGCCTGGGCTGGGGGCTCTGACCGGGGGCTCCTCGCTGCCTTCCCCCAGCGCCTCCAAGACAGCTACTCTCCATCCCCTTCCTTGGCCACCCCTCCCCGCCCCCTCCCCCAGGCTCGTCTTGATCTTTGATTATGTCCCATGCTCTTACAGGTCCTTGTGATGATTGGTTGGGTGTCAGGAAGGCAGAGCGGTTGGGACCAAGGGCTCTGTGGCCCCACTGTTGGCATCCTGTCCCTGCTCCCCTGGTGACCTCACCTGTGCTGTGGCCTGGGGCTGGTGGTCGTCCAGAGCGTGTCTGTGCGGGGTGATGTGGAGCCGGGGCTGGTGGGCGGAAAGCGCGCGGGAGGCACGCGGGATGCTGCTGCACCGGTGGGTATGTCTGTCTCCCTGCTGCTCTGCAGGCACCGCGGGGCAGGGCCAGGCCGGGCCGCCCTGGTCTTGAGAACCCGGCCTGCGTGTTTGCAGTTCTCCGCATGCTGTTTGCCTTCAGATCAGGGGTACTCCTGCCTCAGTTTCCTCATCTGATGATGGGGTGAGCGTTAATGGTGTCTGCACCACGTAGAACAGGGTCCAGACCTGGGAGATGCGTCTGCGGGTGTCTGTTAGCAGGACGGGCAGGTTGTCTGGCCTCCTCTCAGATGTCAGCAGAGGTCGCTGGGGAGTGGGCTCCCGCCCCCCAGCAGTGGATCGGGCTCCTTTGGTGCCTGGATGGTGGCGCGCCCCCTGTGGGTAGGAGATTAGAGAGAGGGGTCTGGCACGTCGCGATGAGGTGTGTGGTGCGGGGGCAGAGGGCTGCTGTTCCCAGACGCCGCTCGCCGCTCGGCAGGTGCTGACCTGTGAGGTCCCCTGTGGGATGGGGGGTAGAGGACCCCCCTGGCGATTTTCTCAGAGTTGCGTGCGCTCAGCTTAAGGCAGCAGCTCCCCTTTGTTTGGGACCCGAGGGCCTGACAGCAGAAGAGGAGCCCCTCAAGGTCCCAGACGATTGTGTCCGGGCCGCCACAGCCTCCTATCCAAAGTCCCGGCGCTGCAGGCTTCCTGCCAGGGAGCAGGGCCAGAGGGGCCAGAGCCTGCCACCATGCCCACCCAGTCCCAGACAGAGGGCAGAACCCTGCCCCGCTCCTTTGCTCAGTGCAGCATGGAGGCCTGAGGAGGCAGAAGGGGGGGCTGTCTGCTGCAGGAGCCAGACCTTGACCCTTGGGGCCAATAAGGAGGTGATGGATTGGGAGGGGTCGGGGGCTGTCTGGTCACCCCTCTGAGTGCAGGTGCCCTGGGGGGTCAGCTGCTTTCCCCTGGGATCCTGATGTGGACTCTGTCTTGGTTCGTGCACATTTGCAACTGCAGAACGTGACCCTGTGGGTGACTTGCGTGCCTGCATCAGCCTCCTTCACCGTGATGTTGGGTGCGGGCCCGGCACATGAGCCCTTCTACCCTGTGATTGGCAGGGGGTCGTGGACGGAGGGCTTCCTCGCTGTGGGCCTCCCTGCACGTCCGAGGTGGCACTCAGGTGCCGGGCAGCCCTGGAGGCCAAGGCGGGAGGTGGCGTCTCACCCCGGCGGAGCTGGGACACGAGCCTGGCTGGATGGCCGCTCCTCCCCAGATCGTGCGTGGCCTTGGGCTGGTCCCCCGTGCAGGGTCCCTGAGGTACCTGCTGCCGTGCGCCTTCCGTCTGCCGGGGCTGCACTTGAGCCCGGGTGGCATGGCGTCTGGCATCCTGTAAACTCTGTCCTTCTGTCTCACCCCCTCCTAACAGGGACCCAGACATGGAGCTTCGGGAAGAGGCCTGGTCTCCGGGGCCGCTGGATTCCGAGGACCAGCAGATGGCCAGTCATGAGAACCCAGGTGAGGTGGCCTTGGGCAGTTCTCGGCCCATCCCATCCCCTTCCTGGACCCCGGCTCCCTGTACCCCTTCACCTCCCCTCCCGTGGCTCTGGGAGCCCTTGGGGGCCGCTGCTGTCCGTCCCTCCTCCTGCCCTCATGGCCTGGCCCCCTCGCCCCCAGCAGCCCGGCCACGCTGCCCTGTTTCTAGGTGGCCTGCACTTCTCCCAAGCAAGAGGCTGTAGACCGGGGTGGGCCTGACGGGGCTGGAGCGGGACTGTGACGTGGAGCTGACGGGACTACAGAGGAGGCGGTCTGCCAGGGTTTTGGGGAAGGCTGGGTATCTGAATTTTTATGGGGAATCTTTCACGTTTAAATACCGGTACCGTTTTTTATGTAATAAAGCATTCTTTGGGTTGAATAAAACTCCTTTTTGAGCACACGGGGCCCGGGGTTTGCTTGCCGAGACTGCACCCAGGAAATAAAGCACGGACGCTCTTCTCGTGCTGCTGGCGAGGTGTCCTCGGGTCGGGGTTATGCCGGAAGGGCCAGAGGGGAGGTGCACTTGGTTTTCCAGACCCTGTGCCCTTGCGGCGAGAGAGCAGCCAGACCGTCGGGAAATGAGTGCATGTGACCACGTGCCGACGAAACTGTACTTACAGAGCAGGAGCCGGTTTGCAGCCCGTGCCGGCACACCGTAGTGGCCAAGAGGAGGGTTGGGAGGACCTGGACCGCACCGGGTGGCTGTCACTGTAAAGCCCTGGGCCGCCTCCCACCCCTTTTTCTGAGATCATCTGCAGGAGGACGAAGAGCGCTCCCTGCCGGCCAGCCCGGCGGCCGTGGTTCAGAGGAGGGGGGCACCGGGCCATGGGGGCCCTGCCCCCTGCCCCCACGGGGAGGACCCCTGCCCATCCCTCATCCCTCCCCAGGGTGTACCCCGGGGCTGCTCCCATCACCTGCGTTCTTGCCCTGCTAGCCTTTTTTTTTTTTAAGCTTATTTATTTTGAGAGAGCGAGTAAGAGAGCACAAGCAGGGGAGGGGCAGAGAGAGACGGAGAGAGAGAATCTCAAGCAGGCTCCACACTGACAGCACAGAGCCCGACGTGGGGCTTGAATTCATGAACTGTGGGATCATGACCTGAGCTGAGATCAAGAATCAGACGCTCAAACGACGGAGTCACCAGGTGCCCCAACCTTCTAGCCCTCTTAAAATCAATTTAAAAGCCTATTTAGTTGTGGAAATTTCAAACATGAGTGGTGTAATGACTGTTTATTTCTCCTGAGCTCTGGCGGTCAGAGACCCCTCGCCACTCTTAGGTCCCCACTTGTGCCCTCTTTTGCTGGAGCAGTTTACGGAAAATTCTAGATGTTGTGTCATTACGCCTGTAAGTTCCCAGAGGTGCGGGCTCTTTAAGAGCACAAACAAAAAACAGTAAGGACACAACGCTGACCTCACCTAACAAAACACCTTGTCCCTGTCCAACTACCCCGTTTTCTCCAGAACGTACGTCTGCCTTCGAGGAAGTTAGTTGTTGTGTTTTGAATCATCTGTTAACTCCTTCTCCGTATAAAACCTTGAAAGTGTACAGATGGGCTCTCCCACCTCCTGGCTAGCCGGCTGTCTTGAGCCTGGGCTCCCCAAGTCCCATCGCAGTGTCACCACATCGTGACACTCCCTTCTCTCAGCTCGTGAGGCCCTGAGCCCCATGCCTCGAGGCTTCCTAGCCGCCCATGTGTCCCATTGTTCTGGGCCCGACACGCCAGGTGTCCTGCCTACCGGTGTGCAGAGCCTCCTGCGGTGCGACCTTGCTTGTGGTGGCTCTGGGGACGTGTTTCCTTGGGCCTGCCAGAGGGACGGCGGGCCCTCAGGGTGGGGAGGGTGTGTGTGGGGCGCACGGGGCAGGCTGGGCTCTGTGGAGAGTGGAGAGGAACGTGGAGAGGGCCTGGTGAGTGGTGGGTGAGAGGGGCTGGTGTCTGCCGAGCCCCGAGAGTGAACTGGAGCTGGCAGAGGGCAGGCAGGGCGAGCCCGTGGTCCCGTTCCAGAGCCAGAAGATGAAGACGGAGGTGCTATGGCAGCCCTGGGTCGCAGCCACATGGCACAGGGGCCCAGGCACCCCTGGGAGTGGAGGCCGGGGGCACACCCTGGAGTCTCCCCTGTCCCCCCAGCTGACTGACCTCCACGTGGTCCCGTGTCCACCCTTGTCCACAGCCGCCAGCATCAGCTTCTTGAGATGACCTGCAGTGACCCCTGCGTCCTGCCGCACCCCCCTGCTTGGGTCTGCCGGACACCTTCTGCAGTACAGGGCTGTCCTCCCGTGACTGGAGGGGGCCCCCGTGCACGGCCCGAGGTGGGACGACGGAGCCATCCTGGTGGCTCGGACTGGAAGGACGTGTGGCCTGGGACGGCAGGCTGCAGGCAGGGTGCTTCCCGGGTTGGTTAGCTCAGCCGTTTCTCCACGAGCACTGCGTCCTGGCCCTGGGCGGCCATCTGCGTGCTGTCCCGGCCGCCCCCCTCTCCGCCCCCACTCCTGAGATGGAGCCTCAAGATGTCTACCCAGGCACCTGCCCAAGGTGGAGGGTGGGAGGGGAGTGGCAGGGCAGGCCCAGAGCGGGCCGTTCCGGCCTCTCTCCCCGTCAACCCCACTGGGTCTGGTTGGCCGAATTGGGGACGTGTGACCTAGGAGGCGGCTGGCTGCAGGGTCATCATGCCTGGCTTATCCCAGCTCAGCCCTGTGCTGGGGATTTTCTGGTGAGGAAGACGGGACCGAGCATGGGCAGTGCCCAGCAGTGTCACCCCAGGAGGAAGATCCTTCTCCCGGGCTCAGGAGTGATTTGGAAGCTGTCCGGGCCGCTGTGGGGGCAGGGGCACCTTGTCCTTCCCTGGAGCCACCAACCCCTCAGGAGCTATAGGCAGTCGTGGGCCTGAGGCCACGGGTTGGGTGGTGGGGCCTCAGGGGCAGAGGAGGGGGTGGGCTTGGGTTCCAGCACCAGGTGTGTGCAGGACGTTCCAGCTCTCTGTCCCCGCCCCACTTCTCGCACGCCTGCAGCCTCGCCCCCAGCCCCGTGTGTGTGTGTGTGTGTGTGTGTGTGTGTGTGTGTGTGCGCGCGCGCACATCGAGGGATTGAAGTAAAGGTCTCGGGTCAGTCCTCACTGCTGGCGGCACCCATGCTGTGCGTTTCTCCTCCTGCCCTAGTTTGGTCGGGCCGCCGCTGTCCTCTCCACGCCAAGCTGACCCCTGCTGCTGGGTCGTGACCCAGTTTGAAGCCTGCTGCTCCCAGGGCGGGCGATTGGTCACCTGGGCGGTGCTTCTGAGGCACTCCGCGCACACGAGAGAAAAGAGCCAGGGGGTCACATTTCCTTGCCGTGGGGCGGACTCGCCCCAGCCAGGAATTTCTAATTTTTTCTTCTGTATTTGGATTTTTTTGGGAATGGCGTGCAGACTTAGCTGGCGCCGTTGTTGACAGAGGCTGGTGTTTTAGAAGCACTTCTGTATGTCCCGGGCTCCTCTAGCCACCGGCTGGTCACAGTGCTGGGCAGGGAGACTGGGCCGCCTCCAGGCAGTTCTTTTGTCTCACAAGTGCCCAGGGCAGGGGCTCTTTCTGGTGGCCCCACCTGGCCCTCCAGGGTGGAGCTGGCCAGAGGCGTGGGGTCAGGCAGTGGCGGGGTGGGGGAACCTTCCAGGCCTGTCTTGGGCTTTAGCTACAGGGTGTTCAGACAGAGAAGCAATCTGAAAACATGGATATGTAAATAAAGACCTCGTGATTCTGAGGAGGGTGCTTTCCCAGCGCGAAAAATGTCAGCTGGCACCCCGGAAGTCACCTGCTGGGGGACGGGTTCTGACCGCCTTCTGCCGCACTCCGGCTCTCACGTTTCAGTGCCCTCTGGAGTCATTCCAGAGAGCTCCCCTCAAATACTGGGTCCGACCCCAGCATGGTGGCAGCCCTGAACTCTCCCCAGACCCCCCATAAAAACCCACATGCCCTGGGCCACACTGATGACACATGCCTTAGTGTGAAGGTGCCCCCATGAGCCCCAAAATACAGTTGGATGGAGACAAACCATTGGCCCCAGGCCTGTGTTCGCATTGTGCTGGAGGGAAGAAAGTGAGGAAGAGCCCCAAATAGTCCTCGGGGGTTCCCTGGAAGGCCTGGTGGGGGGGGTCCCACCGAGGCTAGCACCTGAGACTGGAGGTGTTCTGTTCAGATTGGGAGCAGGGAGCTCGGGGCCGCAGGAAGTTCTGAGGGGCTGGAGCAGCCCGGGGCCCTCGCGTGGGCTCTGGTGCTGACCAGGTCAAACGCCCTGCCAGGGCAGGACCCACACAGGGCGAAACCTTCCAGGAGGGGACCCAAAACTGAGTGGACCCTTATCATTGACCACAGATAAAAACGGTTGGCCGCAGAGCCGGAACCCTGGGAGAGTGTGTCTCAGACTCTCAGCGTGAGGACGTTAGAAGCCAAAATGCTACCTGGAACCCTGTCCCCACCCCCATCCCAAAAAGCTATTAGAGTAAAAGGGGACATGGGCAGATGCGGGGTCAGAGAGCGAAATCAGAACACTCAGAAGCCGGGGTGCACAGCCCAGCAGCGAGTTCACAGTATGAGCGGATTTCACAGTGATGCCAAAAGAGAGAAGTCGGGGCGGAAGAAAAACAGCACGTTCCCCGAGAAAAATCGGAGGTAAAAAAGAGAGACATTTTATTATTATTATTATTAAAAATTTTTTTTAATTCTATTTAAATCCAAGTTAGTGAACATAGTAGTGTAATAGTGATTTCAGGTAGAATTCAGTGCGACTCAGCACTTCCATACGGTAACCAATGAGAAGGGACATCTTAAAATAAAACGAGGCGCTCGGGCGGCCCAGTCGGGCGGCCCAGTCGGTTAGGCAGCCTACTCTGGTCGGCTCCGGCCATGGTCTCATAGTCTGTGAGTTCAAGCCCTGCGCCGAGCTCTGTGCCGACAGCTGGGAGCCTGGAGCCTGGAGCCTGCTTCTCATTCTGTGTCTCCCTCTCTCTCTGCCCCTCCCCCGCTCACACTTTGTCTCTGTCTCTCTCAAAAATAAATAAACATTAAAAAAATGTTTTTAAATAAAAAACAGAAATGAAGAAAGATTAAAATGAATTTAAAAACTTGAAGCTAGTGAAAATCCCAGCGCTTCGAGGGAGCAGGTCCTGCAAAAATCCAAAGCAGAGAGAGGGAGTAAATAGGGGACCTTCCTGGAATTAAATATTAGAGCAAATCACAGATATGAGAATGTCCCATCAGGCGAGCCAGCCCCGTTCTGTTCAGGTCACTGGACGCTACGGAAAGCAGCAGACCTCAGGGCCTGTGGGCAGAGCAGGGGCGGGCGCTGGCAGTGCGCCGAAGAAAGCGGAGCCGTGTGTCGGATTCCCCGGGAGGAAGAGGGAGCCAAGGATCTCCTTAAGACTGACCCACAAGTTGGGGGCGCCGCGGGGGCTCGGTCCACCGCATTGGGGGCCCTTCTGAGGAATCTCAGCAGGCGAGCCTCAGATAGACACTGGCAGAGACAGACGGGCTGGGCTTCGTGAGGCCCCGGGAGGTGGGGTAGGTCAGGACCGTACACGCGGCCGGTGCAGGGGAGTAGCACCCCCAAAGCCGTTCTTCATATGTGTTTTCAGGAATCGTAACTGGCAGTGGCGGGATCTCTCTCCGATTCTGGGCCGGGTGCCCAGGCCTCTGGCCTGTGCTGAGACAGCCGCTTGCTGCCCTGTGGTTATCTCAGAGCTAATGTGGGGTCAGCAAATGAGTAACTCTGGGGCATTCGGATTCTCTCCTTCACTTTGAAGAAGGGAGATGCAGATGTCACAGAGAAAAGATTCTAGAAAAACCTGTAGGTCCGGATTTGTCTGGGAAGTGTCACTGTGAACTCAGAGGAATTTTATTGTAAGGAAAACAAACAAACAAACAGTGATCCTTTCCTGATTTTGGTCTTGAGGTATTTTCCACCGACAGAACCCAGGGCCTCCTGGAGAAGCAGCGGGGTGCCCTGTCCGGGTGGGACACGTGGATGAGCCTGAGCATCTCAGTAGGCCGGGTAGCAGGGAGGCTGCCAGAAGACCCCCGTCTGGAGAGCGTGGAGCCCCCTCGACACTGCGGATGGGACACTGGGAGCCCCACTGGCTGTAATGACGGCCGTGGACTGGGACCCGCCGTGAGCTTTACATCCAGGAGTCCAGAGCGATGTTGAGAACCGGGAGACTATTCATTAACTTGAAAGCTGGACCCATCGGGGAAGCGAGCACGTACCTGCCTTAGCCATCTGCAGGTCCGTGGTGACAGGGACCGTCTGTAGGGATCATTGTGTGGCCACCGGTGCCAGGGAACAGCTCTGTTTCGCACGCTCAGTGAGTCAGTCTGTCCGAGTGTTGGGTGCCGGTGGCTGCAGACGGCACAGACAGGCACGCGGATGCCAACAGACCCCGTGTGCCCCCGAGGCAGGAGCAGGGTCTTGTCTTCAGGCAGCAGGGGTAGGGACAGAGTCACCTGCCGAACCACATGCAGCCTGGGCTCTTCACCAGCAAGGCTGTGAGGAGAGGCAAGACGCGGGGGAATCTGGGTTAAAAGAGACTCCCAGACACCGAATTAAAGAGTAGCAGACCAGGGCCACGCGGCAGCTTCTGGGGGTGCGCGTGGGAACCAGCCATGGCGAAATGCAAGGGCACGATGGTGGGAGGAGCGTGTGCTTGGAGGCAGGGCGCGGAGGGGTTCCTTGTGGGCCTCCAGGCCCTGTGACCTGGGCCCTTGTCTGTCTCTATTCCGTGTTCAGCCCCGCATTACATTTTGGGGTTCTCGGAGTCTGTGGTCGTCTGTTTTATAACAGCAGGGCTAACGTCGAATTAAACCACCGGCTTCAGCCCCAGAGGGTCTGAAGGCCCTGAGCTGGGCCGTCCCTTTGGCGAGAGGTCAAGACAGTGTTTGCTGTGGGTCCTGGTGCCAGAAGACCTCTCCCTTTCTCTCCCCTCCCCTCCCCTTTTCTGCCCTCCTCTCCCCTCCTCTGCCCTCCCCCCACCTTTCTGTCCTCACCCTCCCCTCCCCTCCCCTCCCCTCCCCTGAAGGGCAGCTGCTTCTGCTGTTTTTGTGGAGTGAGCGCTTTGTACTGGTCACTATGCTCCTCTCTCCAGCAGTTCTTGAACCCTTTCACAGAGAAAAGCCCCTAGTGAGGAAAGTGGGCCAGAGGGCAGCCGCCGACTTCCTGCCTGACCCCCAGGCTGGCCCTTCGCCACACCCCTGCCCAGAGCCACCCGGTGCTCGAAAGGAACAGACACCAGCATCCAAAGGTCCTCGGAGGGCCGGGAACCCGCAGCTTGGAAAAGAACCTGGCCTCCCAGAGTAGTGGAAACCTCCTCCCCTTAACGGTTTCTTTAACACCTGCTAAAAAAAGCAGTGGTGCATGCGGTCAGCTGGACACAGGCAGCAAAGTCGCACAGCCTGAGGGGTGTCACAGAACCCAGCTGCCCTGTCAGCGGGAGGCTGCGGCCTGGCCTTCCGGATCTCTGTTCCCAGCTGGACCAGGCGCCCAGGCCTCTGGCCCTGACCCCTGTGGCCATGCTGCTCTGGGGGTGAGGATGGGCCCCTGACCTGGGGAGCAGCATTTCGCAAGCTTCTGTCGTACCCAGAATGCACGTGGTGGCTGTGTCAATGTCCTTCTTAGCCCGAGAGTTTAGTGAACACGGTGTACTGTTAAACGTCTCCACGACTTTGAAAACAAAATGTCTTTTTTTTTTAAGTTTATGTATTTATTTTGAGAGAGGGCGCCCCTGTGCACGCACAAGCAGGGGAGGGGCACAGAGAGACCCGAGCAGGCTCCACACTGTCAGCCCGGCGGACCTGCTTGTAACTCCGTTTCTTGTTTGACGGGGACACCAGAGCGGGCTCCGGCCGGTTCTTCAGGAGTCCCGCCCCCTCCCGACTTGCTACCTGCACTGTCGTGCTCCAGACGACCCCACACCCAGTGCAGGCCAGACCCCGGGCTCCCTGCCTCAGAATGGTGGGTCTTCAGAGCCGGGGTCCCTGCGGTGCTGGGCCCCCTTCCCGAAAGCTCCTCGTTCGGCAGGTCCGGGTCGGGGGCAGCCGAGCAAGAGCCTTTCTAAGTTCCCTGCTGATTCCGACCTCACCGTCAGGGCCCCCTAGGGGGAGTGCTTCCTTAGTGTGGGGTGCCGGGGTGCGAGGCGGCTCTGCCTCTTCCGGGTTTTGATTCTCCTTCGCGGTGCCTCGGGTTCTGCGCTGTAAAGACCCGGCTCCATAGCGCCCTCCTCACAGGACTTGCTCACACGGAGGCCGATGAAGGGCGTAGCGCCGGCCTCTGCGCATCCTCTGGCTTCTTTGCCAGTGTTCTCACAGGTCAGCGTGAGCCCGTCGCTGGACGCAGGGCTGGGCTGCCCTGGGCTGCAGCACGTGGTCTGGTGAGGGAAGGAGTGCAGGGAGCCTGTGGGCACGCCCGTGGAGGGCCAGGCTGGCCTGGGCAGCACATTCGGGAGTCCCTGCTGGCGAGAGTCCTGATCGCAGGTGCACACGGCCCATCTGTGAGCTGAGCCAGTTGTGGGGAGGCCGCAGCTCCCTTTCCCTGGGAGATGGCTCCGGGTTGGCTGTGGTGCTGATACCGGCAGGGCAGCCGGGGTGTGGCCATGTCCTCAGTTTGCAGACAGCAGGACCAGGGCCCCACACTTCTTTATTGTCTGTCTGCGGGGGGCAGACAGGGACCGGCGTGAGGTCTCTGTAATAGAGGCTCTGGCATGTAGGGTCGCACTCCCAGTTAGCAGGACTCCGTGCTGGCCTGTGACTCCTGTGACCCCATTAATCAGGCGGGTGCCTCTTTCCTGTTTTCTCCACCTGCACCAGGACAGTCTTCCTTGAGCCCAGGTGGAATGCCCTCTCCTCCAGGCTTGCCTTTGCTTCCAGGCTACAGTCCAAGCACCCTCGCCCTGGGACCTCCCTGCCCCAGCCTCGTGCTTGGAGCTTACAGGATCGTTTCCTGGACTTCCACCCATGTTCCTTTATGTGGGATACTGCTTATTTCCAGACATTTCTGGAGTCCCTGCCATGTCCCTGGCATTGTTCTGGGTGTGGGGGAAGCAGCTGGGAGGGAAGTTTTGAGGGATGGGTAATGATCACGTGAATGTTCAGCAAAATGCCAGGGAGTGAGTGATGCTCTGAGGAGAACAGGGTGGGTAAGGGGTGGAGACTGAGCCCGAGGGCTTCGCACTGACCCAGCTTAGCTGCCCTCCCCGGTCACAGGGGGTCCCTGAACGGGCCGGGTGGAAGCTACAACTTCTGGCTCCTGGACAGACCTCCTCTCCCCCCGCCCTCCCCCGCCGTGGCTTCCCTGACTCTCCTCCCCTCTTGTCTTCTAGTGGACATCCTCATCATGGATGACGACGACGTCCCCAGCTGGCCCCCCACCAAGCTGTCCCCGCCCCAGTCGGCGCCCCCCGCCGGCCCCCCGCCCCGGCCGCGGCCCCCGGCTCCCTATATCTGCAACGAGTGCGGCAAGAGTTTCAGCCACTGGTCCAAGCTGACGCGGCACCAGCGTACGCACACGGGCGAGCGGCCCAACGCCTGCGCCGACTGCGGCAAGACCTTCTCGCAGAGCTCGCACCTGGTGCAGCACCGGCGCATCCACACGGGCGAGAAGCCCTACGCCTGCTCCGAGTGCGGCAAGCGCTTCAGCTGGAGCTCCAACCTCATGCAGCACCAGCGCATCCACACGGGCGAGAAGCCCTACGCCTGCCCCGACTGCGGCCGCAGCTTCACGCAGAGCAAGAGCCTGGCCAAGCACCGGCGCTCGCACAGCGGCCTCAAGCCCTTCGTGTGCCCGCGCTGCGGCCGCGGCTTCAGCCAGCCCAAGAGCCTGGCGCGCCACCTGCGGCTGCACCCGGAGCTCTCGGGGCCCGGCGTGGCGGCCAAGGTGCTGGCGGCCAGCGTGCGCCGGGCCAAGGCGCCCGAGGAGGCGGCGGCGGCTGACGGCGAGATCGCCATCCCGGTGGGCGACGGCGAGGGCATCATCGTCGTGGGCGCGCCCGGGGAGGGCGCCGCGGCGGCCGCGGCCATGGCGAGCGCGGGGGCCAAGGCGCCGGGGCCCCGCTCGCGGCGCGCCCCGGCCCCCAAGCCCTATGTGTGCGTGGAGTGCGGGAAGGGCTTCGGGCACGGGGCGGGTCTCCTGGCCCACCAGCGCGCCCAGCACGGGGACGGGCTCGGGGCGGCGGGGGGCGAGGAGCCCGCGCACATCTGCGTGGAGTGCGGCGAGGGCTTCGTGCAGGGCGCGGCGCTGCGGAGACACAAGAAGGTGCACGCCGTTGGCGCGCCGGCCGTCTGCAGCCGCTGCGGACAGAGCTACTACCGGGCGGGCGGGGACGACGATGACGACGACGACCACGAGGCGGCGGGGGGGCGCTGCAGCGAGTGCCGTGGCGGGGAGGGCCGGTAGGGGCGGAGGCCCGGGGGGGGGGGCAGGGCCCCTCGGGCTTGGCGGGGACGACGGCACAGGACCCGGAGGAGGCGGGAGACGCGGACAGGGGCGTGGCGGGCGGCGGCTGCGGCGGCTGAGGCCGCCTCCTCGTCTCGCTCCTCTGCGCAGCCCAGGGGTCCGCGCGGTGCGACAGGCGCCCCCGCCCTGCACCCTGCCCCCAGCCTGCCCCGCCCGTCCGGTTCTCGGCGAGCGCGGGACAGACCGTGCGTGAGAACTGGAGACCGAGAGAGACTGGCCCCGGCCCCTCTTTCTCTTCACCCACCGCCTGGGGCGCTCGCGAGGGATGGAGAGCAGCCGGGCCCCTCCCGAGCAGGGGAGCCCCGGGGAGGCAAGGGAGAGAGGGCCCTTTTCCCTTTAGAGTTTTCGTTTAATCACACCGCCCCCTGATTCCCCCCTTCCATTATTTTTTCTCTTCCCCACGGGTCCTGTTATTTTTCTTGGTCCTCGTCCCTCCTCTCCTTCCTGAGTTTGGGGTCTTGGCGGAGCGCTGGAGCAGGACTAGCCCCTGTTCCAAGCATACCCCTCAGAGAATGGGGTCCTGTCTATTCTCGGGCCTGGACGTGGCTGAAGGAGGGGTGCGGGGGCAATAAATGGCACTATCTGATTGTCCCTGCTCTGCGTGGTTCTTGACTTGGGAGGGAGGAGGGATCCCCGCCCAGCAGTCACAGAGGGCCCAGCGGCCAAGGGCCTGGCCTGTACAGCAGCAGACGGCTGAGCAGCTGCTGCGTTGGTTCCTGACCGGGTCACCTGCACTGGGCTGTGGGCCTTCCAGACAGAAGGTCACTGAACTTGGAGTGCTTGGCTGGCCTCTGAGGATCTGGGACTGGTTCAGAGTAGGGCCTGCTTACTGCTGCTTTTAAAAGGACTCCCACGCCTCCCGGTGGGGTAACACAAGGTGGGTCCTCACAGGGACAGAAGACAGGCAAAGGAAGCTCCTGTTCCTGTCTGTGGTTCCTCCACCAGCACCCGCAGCCTCTCCCTGCATCCAGCTCCTTGGAAAGTCTGGCCTGGAAATGACACGTCTCCCCACCCCTGCTCACATCCCAGTAAGTGTGTGTGGGGGGGCAGTCTCGGGGTCACATATTCCTGCAGAGGAGGCTGGAGATGTCCCCGGTCAGGCGACAAAACTATACAGGGGAGGAGGGAGAGGGACTGCGGTGTTTTGGTGGGTAGTGCCTCCCCTTCGGGGTTCCGGGTGACCCGGCCAGCGGAGGGGCTGTGGGGAGGAGAAGGATGTTGACGGTTGTTCTGGGGTGCTTCCTACACTCAGCACTTGGTGATGTGCCTGACCGGCACCGTCCCGTGGAGTCACGCGGCATCCTGTGAGGTGAGGCCCGCTAGCAGGTCGTTCGTCAGGACCGGCCTCCTGGTTCCGATTCCGGTGCCCTGGCACCTGCAGCCTGGGTGCTGGGATTTGGGGAGAAGAGATCCCACCAACGGGTATTTTCAGCCTGGCTGACAGGCCAAGGCCGGGCTCCTTGTTCTTTTGACCTCTGGGGAAAGAGGAGCTTACTAGCAGAGGGGAGTGCGATTTCAGCCTGAGCCTGGGATCTGCCCCTGGGTACTCCGCTGGCCTAGGGTGGCTCACGCTTCCCATGCCCCCTGACGTCCCTTACACCAAGGCCTGGATGGCCACGGTGGGGGAAGGGGGTGCGGGAGCCCGACCCCTGGGAGGATCTCTGAGACCCTCTTGGTCGTGACTGTAGGCCACGAAAGCGTGTTCTCAGGAGGCATTGCCTTGTTTGGAGAACGGCAAATGCGGTGCAGTTTGTTTCGAGGCCTCAGGTCGCTGTAAAGCAGGGAGGGGCAAAGGTGTTTTTCATCCAGAGAGCGTGTGTGTCAGCAAAGCCTTGAGAAAACATTGCCTAATGCCCTTGGGTACCCCGTGTGGAGTGGTGGCCGTGGACACCTTCAGGGATGGGGGGTTGGGGAGGTGAGCAGCTGTGGGCGCCTGCGTGGTGTGGTGCCAGGTGCCTGTCACGTGGGTGGGAGTAAGCAGTAGGGTCCCCGGGGCCAGTTCAGGGTGGACTTGGTGCCCTCAGCCCTGCCTCTTCTGCTCCCGACCCTGGGGTGGGGGGAGCGGACACCCAGTGCAGGAAGGATCCTGCCCCAGTCTGCACTCTGCGACCCTGGGCAAGTGGACCCTGACCCTCGGGTTCCTCCTCTGCAGAGAGGAGCCTGCCTGGCGCCCCCTCCCGGACCGTTCTTTCCTTTCCTGGAAGGGAGCCGAGGGTCACATCCGGGCGCCACCTGCAAGGCCCCCTACCTTTCTCGAGCCTTAGCTTACTTCACTTAGCGCAGGACTCAGTGAACCAACGTGATTATGGACCTAGACAGATGTCCCTTAGTCATTATTAATATCCTTATCATTACTGTCCCAGTGCTTTCTAGAAAGTCGAGTCACAGACTCACTGGAGTGAGCCTGCGGATACGTTTCCCACAATGTCCCAATCGTACACAAGAATTCATACCCTCGGTGCCCTCACTGTGATGCAACGGGCACCATTCTCAGCCATGCCCGTCCAGCCTGTGCTGTGACGCAAGGTGCCAATTAAACGTTTCTTCATCCCGACAGACAGTGTGCTTGTTCCTGTCACACGCATCCTGTCAGACACGGACTCTGGGGTAGATGTGCCCGTTTGGAGGTCTAGCGCACAGAGGGGGTCGGGCCCTGTCAGCTTCAGCAGTTGGCATTTTGGACTAGGTCATTCTTTGTAGTGGTGGCGGGGTTGTCCTGGGCCCTGCGGGGTGTTGGATAGCATCCCTGGCCTCCACCCAGGAGATGCAAGGACTGCCCTACAGACAGTCCAGCGTGTCTCCAGATATTGCCAAATGTCCCCTGCATGTGAGGCAAAAGTCACCCGAACTGAGAACCCCTGAATTATATCAAAGGGGCTCTGTGGCCCTTAGCAGTGTCTTCCCCTCCTGGAGTGAAGATTCCCCTTCTTTCCTGCAGCACACTCTTCTGCCACACGGTTAATTTCTCGGCCTCAAGTCACGGTTGTGCCCGTGAGTTCCTGTCCCCTTGGTCTCCTAAAATGTTCCCCTGCGGGCTTCAGGCTTAGGTTCTTATAGGGACCAGGCTGGGGACTGGAATGGGCGAGGGCTTTGGGAAGACGGTGGGCCAGGGAGGCGGCCCCCGGTCTGAAGCCTGCTGCGGCTCAGCTCAGCCAGCGTGTGCCCTGCAGAGTGTGGACCCAGTGCTGCCAGGCCTGGTTTTCCAGGAGAGATCAGAACTGGGAGTTTTTAAAATGGGAAATCCCTCATAAAAAATTGTTAGCAACTAATTAAAAAATAGTTTTTTAGGTTTATTTATTTTTGAGAGAGAGATACCAAGTGGGGAAGGGGACTGAGAGAGAGGGAGACAGCATCCCAAACAGGCTCCGTGCGGACAGCATAGAGCCCAACTCGGGATTCAAACTCACAAACAGATCATGACCTGAGGTGAAACCAAGAGTTGGAAATTTAACTGACTGAGCCACCCAGGTGCTCCCTGCCCCCCAATTAAAAAAATTTTTTTAAAAGATTTATTTAGTTTTGAGAGACAGAGCATGAGCAGGGAAGAGGCAGAGAGAGAGAGGGAGACACAGAATCTGAAGCAGGCTCCAGGCTCTGAGCTGTCAGCACAGAGCCTGACATGGGGCTTGAACCCACGAACTGTGAGATCATGACCTGAGCTGAAGTCAGACACTTAACCTAAGACTGAGCAACCCTTCCCCTGCCCCCCACCCGCCCCCTCCAATTTTAAAAGCCCAGAGTGAACCAGCCTAAACACCTGTGGCTAGTTTGGGTTTAAGGGACTTCCAGTTTCCAATCCTCTCTTTAGCATCGACTCAAGAGAATTACATTCTCACCAAACACAACAGGTATCAACCCCCCAAACAAAGAAACGGTAAGTGAGAGGGGACAGATGTGTTAATTAGGTGGTGGGAACCTGTTCACAGTGGATGTACATGTGTATCAAATTCAGGGTGTATCCTTTAAATGTCTTCCCATACGTCAGTTTTACCTCAAAGCTGGAAAAAAAAGTTGTTGGTGTTTTTTTTTTAAGGGGGAATTAAGGTTTTTGGAATCCCATATCAGTAACCTTTGCGTCCTTTTCATAATCTTGAACCAGAATTTTATTTTATTTTAAAGAAATGTTTATTTATTTATTTTGAGAGACAGCAAGTGAGTAAGTGGAGGGACAAGGAGAGAGAGAGAGAGAGAGAGACAGAGAGAGACAGAGAGGGACTCCCAAGCAGGCTCCTCGCTGTCAGCCGGGAGCCTGATGTGGGGCTCCGTCTCACGACCATGAGATCATGACCTGAGACGAGATCGAGAGTCGGATGCTTAACTGATGGATCCACCCAGGTGCCCAGACCCAGAATTTTAAATTGGAACATATCACATGACAACATACGAATTTCTGGCTTCTCCTAGAAGTTCGGGCAACACCCGCCATCCTATTGCCTGGAGACCATTGGCTGGAGGCGCGGGTGTGTGTGTCCGCGTGTGTAGGATACTCGTCTTTACGCCCCAAGCCCAGGGGGAGGGACGTCGATTGTGCTTGGTCACAGGACCCTGAGGCAGGCCATTACCATGTGCAGACTCAATATATTTCAGGTTTCCTCTTCAGATGGTAGAGTTGGTTCTGGAGGCCAAAGATTTTGACTCCAGGGTCAAGCACTACACTGCAACTGGGGAAGGTTGTGGTGGCCCACGAGACCCAGGACCCTGCCAGTGCTTCAGTTCCAAAAATGACATCCCCAATCGTCCCCCAAGAACTTGCTGCAACGCAGGTTCCCAGGAAGACTCCGTCCTCTGCATTCGGATTCTGTAAGTCGAGGCTGGGGTCTGAGAATCTGCCCACTAGTGAGCTTTTTGGGTGGTGTTGGCGGCTGCCGTAGTGGGGAAGCCACCTGCTCAGAGTATAGTCAGACGTTCTCCACGGGGAAGGACACTTGCTCTGTGTTTGGGCCTGCTGCCCTCGACGGGCATACGGACGTGGAGCGGCACTGCTGGTCAGGCAGATGCCTGGCACCTGTCCCCAGGGCTTCTCACGCAGTGTGTCTGCAACAGGGCTCGATGGCCCACATGTCTAACCGGCCCAGAATTCCGGCCAGACTGGTGGCCGGCGCCAGAGACACATCAGCTTCCACAGGACGGGGCCCCGACCTGTGCTTTCAGGCCACGTTGTGCAACATCCATTTGTCAACGCACACGCGTGTTCGCTCGGCCCCTCGCTTATCCAGCAAGAACTTACCGAATACTGCCAGGCAGTGGCTTGGGCGCTCGGGTAAAAGAAAGAGATGCATGTTCTCTTCTCCCGGATCTTCCCACAACTGCAGCCCTTCGCCCACTACAAAGATGGAGAAATCGAGGGCATGAGATTTGGACGACCTTTTCAATCTCATGAGTGCACAGTGGTGATGGTGCTAAGAGTCTTATTTGCTGCCATGTATTCAGTGCTCACTCTGGTGCAAGGCTGACTTCCTGTTCCTCACTTAACCCAATCCTCACAAAGGCCCCGGTGGTGGGCATTACTCCTCCCTTGTTGGCGATGGAATTGCTACCAGATCGCAGTCTGTAAAGCGGTAGCACTGAGATCTGAACCCAAGCCCCAAACCTCACACTCCTACCACTGTGTCCATGTCTACCTCCTTGTTCATGTTTACTGAGCACTTACTACGTGTCTGGGACCCTGCCAAGCACTGGGGATGCACTGATGAGTGTGACCGGCACAGTCTGTCCCCTGGAGCGACCCACTGGTGTGTATGTGCCTGTGTGGGGGGTCAGGGAGTGACACGCGAGTGAGGATTGATGTGGAGAAGGTCCTGGGGTGGAGGAGGTGGGACAGGCATTCATCTGGAGAGGTGGGGTCTCATGGAGTGGAAGCCAGACAGTCATGGGGTGACTGTCCAACTCCCTTCCTACCATGAATCCATTTATCTGGGAATGTGTATTCCACGTATCCCCACACCATGACCATTAAGTGAACATGTATTAAGTTGAGTACAGATGGTGAGCTGTGGTTCAACAACAGACCACAAGAGAAACTGAAATAGAGAAGTTTATTACTTACAGGTCCTGGAGGAAGTACAGCACATGTCTCAAGGGGCCACGTGGGGAGGTCAAGGCAGAGTGCAAACAGAGGCAGGGTGTGGGGCACATGCCTTTATTGGGGTGTGTTGGTTGGCGTGCTCTGGGGTTCCCAGGCTAGGGCTGGATTGGCCAATTCAAACCAAAAGAGTGGGGTTTTGGTGAGTCCCATAGGGGTCTCAACCAAGGAATGTATAAGGCATATAAGTTCTGGAAGCAGGGGAGACTCGCTCACAAGAGTGGTTGGGTAAGTCACCAGGAACCTGCCTTTGCTTGTGACTCGAGGGTATGTGCTCAAAGAAGAGGTGGGTGTCGAGTTCAGGCTCCCACAGGCCACTTAGCCACGCAGAAGGGAACCCAAGGCAGCGATTCCATAGAGTCGCTTGGCTAAGCTCTGGACACCACCTTTCCCAGAGCGTGCCCTGGGGAATGTAGGTTTCAGGGACTGTTGATAAGGTGTTTGGAGAAAACAGGATCCTGTGTTCAAGTAAGTTGGGAAAATGTTGTATTCGAATTTTTTTTTTTTTAAGACATAGAACAGTGTTTTAGGTACATGGTGCGTGCTGACTCAAGATTTTGATCACTGACTAAATAATTAAACAAGTTTTTGTTTCTTTGTTTCCTTTCAGGAGCCTTTTAATTGCAGAGGTGGGGGTGGAGGGTAAGTAATAACATGCAGTATTTCCTGAACTTGTTTGATCATGAAACCTTCGACTAATAGAGCAGCTTGGGGGCTGGTGTGCTCCAAGCCATCCTTAGAGAAGTGAATGGTATGTGTGTATCTGTGTGTGCATGTACATGCACATGTATGTGTGTCCCTGTGTGTCTTTGTAGTTCTGCATGTCTGTGTCTTTGTGTGTATCATCGTATGTGCATGTGTGTCTGTGTATGTATCTGTGTCTCTGTGTGTGTCTCTCTCTGTGTATCATACATCCACTCAACTTTTCTCTTCCACTTAACTCCCAAAGAGGTTATGGATGGGAGGGGATTGTTTCTGACCCCATCGATTTTGCCTCCTCTCCTGCGTTGAGAGATAAAAAAGTCTATCCCCAACCCCCCCCACCTTCTCACGCCTCGGTCAGACCCTTCAGCACCACGGACAGAGCCTTACAGCTGGGTCTAGATGTTGAAAACCAGCTTCACCCACAGGCATCTTCTGCCGCTTCCCAACCATCTCATGAGGAGGTATTGTCCCCAATTTACAGAGAAGGAAAGAGGCTCAAGGGAGGTTTCCCCCAGGCTGTCCCAGCTGGTGAGTAGCAGAGCTTAAAACCCCAAATCGAATACATGTGCTCACAGTGGTCTCTACTTCATGCAATGCTTGTGAAAAGGATGTGGCCCCCAGCTAGCAAAGCAAAAAGACTATCCGAATCAATGAAGTCATTATGGCTGCTGGGGGCTATGCCAAGGGAATTGGGTCAGGAATTGACCCAAAATTTAAGATCTTAAAAAAAAAGTAGATATTGGAGGAAACCTACCGAGTCTCTTTTATCTCAATTCCCAGGTTCCTTTTTCCTCTTCCTATATTATCCTTTGAGAGACTCCGTGAATAAAGTCTTAGATAAATATTTTTAAAGTAATTTATCAACTGGGAGCATTTCACGCATACCACCCTGCCACTTGTATGTATGTGTGTATGATGTTTCTGTGTATCTATGTATGTACTCTTATACCTATGTATATCTATGTATGCGTGTGTTTCTATCATCGATGTGTCTATCTGTTCTTGTGTCTTGTCTTTGTATGTGTCTGTCACCTACGTACCTACCTACCTACCTGTGTATCCAAGATTGTTTCAGAGAGGCCCATATACATCATCTTATTCCTTTTAATATTTTCAAAACGTTTCATCGTGGATATGGCATTTTATTACCCAGTCTCAGTCAGACGTACACTAAGACTGTTTCTCATCTTCTGCTATGATAACAATGCTCCAGCGAAACTCACTCTTCCTCTCCGGGCATGACGGGGAATGTGCATCTGAATTCCGACAGATACAACCTCTCCCCAGAGGTTAGACCGACTGTGTCCCCAACAGTGTTTGAAGTGACTCTTTCTGACTTCCTTCCCCAGTGAGGGGACACACAAGTGAGGGTCTCGAGTTGGCTGTTGTCTGAGAGACTCTCGGAGATACAATTTAATGTGCACCTACTATGTGTCTGGGCTTCATAGATCTCATCTTGGCTAATGTTCACACTAACACCAGGAATCAGGAACTGTTTCATCCATTTAGCAGAGGGAGAAGCAACCTCAGAGAGGTGTGGCAACACATCCAAAAATGTGCAAGGAGACTGCAGTAACACCAGGTTTCAGTCATTATGTTCTGCCACACACCACAGAGACATGGCCAGATTTAGTTAAGTGAAGCCACTCGTCCAAGATCTGGTGATGTACTGATATATTATCACTCCCAGTGGGATGGAAATACATCCAGAACTCAATCTAGTTTGTCAGCTTCCTCCATCCTCCCCCCACCTTGTCCTGAACCTCAGAGGCTGTACCTGTCCTTAGCTGCATTCACTGCTGTGGATAAATCCAGAACAATGTAGCAATAGTTTTCTGCAATGCGGAAATGCTCCATGCAACCTGGCAAGGTAGATGTTCCTATTCTGGACCTTCCTAGGGCCCTCTAGAGAAAGGTAAGTGTCTGCTGCCACCGTCTAGATTCTTGAGAACAGCACAGTGTCTGTGAAATCATGAAAATGGCTCCAGGGTGAAAAGCAGTAGAGGATATCATACGTCAGATTGGTTAAATGCATGGGTCTGGGTTCGTGAGTTCGAGCCCCGTGTCGGCTGTGTGCTGACAGCTCAGAGCCCGGAGCCTGCTTTGTATTCTATGTCTCCCTCTCTCTCTCTGCCCCTCCCCCACTCACACTCTGTCTCTGTCTCTCAAAAACAAATAAACGTTAAAAAATTTAAAAAATTAAATGCATAGGTCTGAGTTAGACAGACCTTGGTGGTTTTGTTTGTTTTTGAGGTAAAATGCACATAATACAAAATCAGACATTCTTCTAAAACTTGGTAAAATTGTTATTTAACCAAAAATTTAACAAAATAACAAAATGTCGTAAACCATATTAATTTTACTTTATAAAAAGTATAAATGATCTCATCATAAACTCATATATCCTAATCATCTCCCAAAGGCCCCATCTCCTAATACCATCACATTGTGATGTAGGTTTTCAACATGTGAATTTGGTGGTGGTGGTGGGGTGGGGGGAGACACAGACGTTCAGTCCATAATAGTTGCCGAAGATTTGTTAAAGAAAATTGCTTCCTGGGGGTGCCTGGGTGGCTTAGTTAGTTAGGTGTCTGACTTCATCTCAGGGCATGATCTCACAGTTCATGGGTTCGAACCCCACATCAGGCTCTGTGCTGACAGCTGAGTCTGGACCGTCTTCAGATTCTGTGTCTCCCTCTGTCTCTGCCGCTCCCTCACTCTCTCTCTTAAAAATAAATATTAAAAAATTAAAAAAAATAGCTTTCTGGATTTTTAGCTCTCCTTCAATTTTTAAAAAATTTAAAAAATGTTTATTTATTTTTGAGAGAGGGACAGAGCATGAGTGCGGGAGGCACAGAGACAGAGATGGAGACACAGAATCCAAAGCAGGCTCCAGGCTCTGAGCTGTCAGCACGGAGCCCAAAGCAGGGCTCGAACTCACAAACCGTGAGATCATGACCTGAGCCGAAGTCAGATGCTTAACTGCCTGAGCCATCCAGGTGCCCCTCTTCCTTCAATTTTTGATCATGGTCATGGTCTGTGGCAAAAAGATGAAAAAAAAAAACAAAAAACAAAAAACAACAAACCATTTGACTGACAGGTATTTCCAGACTATGGAAGGACCTGAGTTGGTGTTCACTAAAAATTTAAGAACTCTGCAACCAGACTCCTTTTTTTTAAGTAGACTATTTTTTAGGGCAGTTCTGGGTTCACAGAATGCTGAGTGGAAGGTACAGAGGTTTCCCACATACCGCCTGACCCAGCCTCCCCACTCTCCACATCCTCCACCAGATGGTGCATTTGTTAACTGTTGATGAGCCTGTACCAACACATCACTGTCATCCAAAGCCTACAGGTTACATTGGGGTTCATTCTCTGTGTTGTCTATTCTATTGATTTGGACAAGTGTATACTGTGTCTATCGTTCCAGTATCATAGAGAGTAATCTCACTGCCCTAATTCCACCTGTTCATCCCTCCCGCCTCCCCTCACCCTCTGGCAAGCACTGGTCTTTTTATTGTCTCCGTAGTTTTGTCTTTTCTGGAATGTCACCTGGTTGGAATTATATGGTACATACATACCCTTTTCAGATTGGTTTCTTTCACTTCGTAATGTGCATTTAAGATTCCTCCATGCCGTGACTTGACAGCTCATTTCTTTTCGGTGCGGAATAATATTTCATCATCTGGATGGAGCACAGTGTGTTTATCCATTTACCTCCCGAAGGGCATCTTGACTGCTTCCAGGTCTTGGCAACTACGGATAATGCAGCTACCCTCTTGGGTGCCCAGTTACACAAACGTCCCTCTCCTATGGAAGAAACCAGAAGAGGTGGTACGCTCGGCCCTGCATACTGATGGAGGATTGCCTGTGAGTCAATCCGATCCACCGGGGTACAGGGAAAGCCACTGAGGATGCTTCTGAGAGAGGCTTCCTGGCTTGATGAAGAGCGGTGGTCCTCAGGCAAGAACGATTGTGTCCCCCCCACCCCCAACCCGGTGACACCTGGCAGGGTCCGGAGTCAGTTTTCTTTGTCACGACTGGAGGCAGGTGGGTGCTCCATCTTAGTGGGTAGAAGCTGGGGCTACTGCTCAACATCCTATCTTGCACAGGACAGCCCTCCGCCACAACAGTGCTAACAGGGCTGACATGAAAACCCCACTACTGGGAGGCGTGAGCACGTCTTTCTGCAGGGTTAGCTTTAGAAAGATAAGGATGGTGCTCCAGTGCCATCTCGTGTGCATGCGGGGAAGTTCAAGGGAATTGTGGAGCCACAGAAAGACAGGCTAGGAATATCCATGCTACACCTAGAAACGATTCCATGGGTGGCCAATTCCAGGTTTAGTTAACTCGGCAGCATGGGGAGGTTGTGGGGAGTAAGTGTGGGGTACAAAAGGGCATAAGGGACTATTTGGGAAGATAAACCGTTCTGTATATTTTGGTGAAGGCATTCCAACTGTTTGTCAAAACTCAGAACCGCACACTAAACTGGAGGGAAATTTTTTTACTGATGTAAATCATATCCCGAAACCAGCTTTAAAAAATACAAACAATGCAGAAGAAAAATAGTCTTCTCAGACTCTGAAGTCAAAAACGGCTGGCACGCTCTTGCTAACATGCCACTACTGTCTGATTCTTCATAGGATGTTTTGATTGGACCTTTGCAACTTGTACTTGTCTCCCTACTAGAATGTCAGAGAGAACAGAGACGTTGTTGGCCTTGCGTGCTGCTGAACATTCAGCCCTGGCCTAGCCGCCAGCACATAGGGACTGGGCGTTTCCAAGAATAATCACCACCTCATCCTCTCCTTTTGGAACTTGAAATCAGATGAGAACTCAGGAGTTGGGTATAGACCGTGATGTCACTTCTAATACTCAAAACTCCATTGGTCAGATGGCTTTTTCTTGCAGATTCCTAACACCTTGCCTTAATCAGAGTCCTCCAGTCCCTGGAAGCTTGCTACACAGAACAGGAAATCTAAGGACAGTCTGCTTGGAAGGAGTGTCCAGAGGGGCTAAGCCACACAGGTCTGGTGTCTTCCTTCTGGCCTTACCAACTAGATAACTTCTTCTCTATCCTTGGAGATGGCTGGGGGGAACAAGACAGAAGCTGCCCTTTCCAACATGCAGAAGTGAGTTGAGAGTGGCTTCCCCCTAGAGCCTAGAGCAGAACATTGGACAGACTATAAGGTGGCCCTATGATTCTTTCATCCTAATGTTCATGTCCTCATGGGGTCTCCTCCCCTTGAGTGTGACTTATAGCCAAATAGAATAGGGCAAAGTTGTTGGGACCTCGCTTCTGGGGTAACATGAAATTTTAAGTCTGTTTTGTGGAGAGACTCTCTGTCTTGCTAGTTTTGAAGAAGCAACCTGCCATATGGAGGAGGCAATATGGCAAGTAACTGGGAATGCCCGCTGGCTGACAACCAGCAAGAAAAAAACTGAGGTCCTCCGTTCAACAGCCTGCAAACACATGAACACTTCTGGGAACCACTTGAGTTTGGAAGAGGTTCCTTCCACAGTTGAGTCCCAGATGAGACCACAGCCCTACTGGACACGTTCATTGTGGCTTCACGACACCCTGACGAGATAATGTATTTTAAGCTATGTTTGTGACAATGTTGTGAACTCCCATAGATAACATGAGTAGGTATTTAATAAATATTTGCAGAATGAATGGTTGAGCTGCTGGAGAGCTTTTCCAAAATTCTTCTCAAACTGACCATAAGAGGCAGATACTATTTTCCTTATTTTGTGGATAAGGGAACAAAGGCTGATAGAGGTTAACAATTGTCTAGTGTCATTTACCAGAGCCAGGATTTCAACAAGGATCTGAATATAAAATTTGTTGCCTTTGCTCTTTGATCTTCCTTTTTGGGTGGGAATTTCCCAAAGTAGGACATATGTATTGTCAGGGGGAGACAGGGACAGTCAGTGCTCAAGAAACTCCATTAAGCACAGAAGACAGGCATTAGGTATTTTTTAGCTACATATAACACGATCTTCTTTAAAAAGACTGAAAGAGTAATGCTTTATTATGTAACATAAGCATTAATGGTACTGCCTCACTGGGTCTGTGGGCCAGACTGTCATATGTCCTGCCTCGCTGGGTCTGTGGGTCAGACAGTCGTGTGTCCCATGTGGGAGCATGGTATTCTGAAGACTCCAGTTTAGAAGGTGTTACTGTGACACCCTTTCCCCATTCATATCCCACAAACCATGTCCCACTGGCCCCATGTACAGCATTATGTAATGTGAACACTCCCAGAATATGTGCTTTAAAAGTATTCCTGGGATACCTGGGTGGCTCAGTTGGTTGAGCATCCAACTCTTGATTTCAGCTCAGGTCATGATCCAGGGTCATGGAATCGAGCCCCGCATTAGGCTCTGTGTTGACAGCACAGAGCCTGCTTGGGATTCTCTCTCTGTTCCTCTCTCTCTGCCCCTCCCCCACTCGTGTGCACTCTCTCTCAAAATGAAGAAATAAACATTAAAAAAGCATTCTTGCAAAGACACCACAGATTGAAGATACTGTTAACAGCATAAACCCAAGGAAACCACAGGGCTGACGTTTCTCCTATGCCTGGCATAAACTTTTCATCAGCCATATTATAGGGGTGAAAGGAGACAGGCCAATCGCCACCTAATTTGAGCTAACAGGGAACAAACCTAAAATATTTCCAAGTTTGAAAAACAATGCTTGGATTTGAAGACCAAATGAGTTGTAGACTGTGCTTAGAAGAGTCTGGCATACAATAAGGACTATGTGTGTTAGGTATCATCATCATAGACTAGATAAATTATTCCTTAATAATTTAAAAAAGTACAAATTGGTGAGAGCACCAAGAATTTCCAACTTTCCTAGGAAGTGACCGATTGCTCTGTAGCCATGGTAACAAGTAGCTACCCAACTAGATGTAAACCCATTAAATGGATCCAAGACAACCTGCCTCAGTGAACATGCTTTGACAAGCCAACCAAGGACTCCCCTTAGCTTCTGAAGTTCGGCCAATCAGGAAGGATTTGCTCCAGTGAACGCACCTGTGAATCCTTAAGCAGTCTTACCTGTGGAGTGACATGTCCACTCACCCCAAAGATTCTCTAAACCCTGAACTCCACGCTTCCCCACATCCCTGCCTACATGACATCAGCAATCTGCTCTTCTCAGAGAGATGGTGGTAGACCAGTTCTTCACTACACTAAGCAATACGCTTGGCTTTGTGTTTGTATTTAGAGATTGATCGTCACACCTTCTTTGACTTTCAGATTGTGCTTTAATATTTTATGTTTTTAAACTCCAGCAGAATTGTGTCACTAACATTTGGGGGCCACTTTTCGGACCAGTTTTTCCACTCTTATTCTGGCTCACGTCTCCGCTGCGCAAGGCCATATGGTACTTACTCCCCAGATGCTCTCAGTGTTTATTTGATTTTCTCTATATGCTCTGAGTAGGACAGACATTTCATAGATACTGAAATCCTAGGACTTGAAGGTCACAGCCTCTGTCAAAGACAAATCCAATAACTGAGACATACTGGACACACAAGAATTGCTACCAATGAGGGCTTTGCGAAAATCAGAAATCATATCCGTCTGGAAAGAGAAGTCCTGGGTACAGCTTGCCCCAGAAGACCGTTTTCAACGTTCCTCCATCAGAATGCATGTGGGTGGGGAGGGTTTTCGCATCCTCAGTTTTTCCACCAGTACCGGTCATCTTCATCAAAAGAATACCAATCATCCCCAATTACAACGTGTGGCTTGAGTAGCTGCACTTCCTTCAGCAGCTTCCTTATTTGAGGAGGATATTGCCATTTCCACAGCCTGGGGAGGCAGAAGGGGGACACGTTACTCTGGGAATTTGCTTTTTTTTTTAAAGTTTATTTTCAGAGTGACAGAGACAGCACGAAGGGGGGAAGGGCTGAGAGAAATGGGGAGAATCCCAAGAACCTGCAGCTGGCAGCACAGTCCCTGACATGGGGCTTGAACTCACGGATCATTAGATCATGACCTGAGGTGAAACCAAAAGTCAATCACTTAATCGACTGAGCCACTCAGGCACTTTAGGGAATTTGTTTCTGACCCTTCTCCTTTCTTTAAAGTTCCTAGAAACCCCACCAAGGATTTGAAGCCTCTTTTTGTACTCTTGAGGAGAAGCAGAAGGTTCCCCATAGAACAAGAGTAAATCCCTACATGGAAACACACTCTTTAATCTGTTAGATGCCACACGGAGCTTTTAGAGCCATCCGCCCTTCACCATGATCCTAAGAGTCGGCATGATTATTCATCCATCCACAAACTCTTTCTTGAGAACCTATTTTGTGCCAGGTCCTATTATAGGGTTTGGAGGCATAGTAATGAACAAAGTAAAGCCCCACCCTTGGGAAGCTTGTATCTTCTAGGACAGGAGAGAGAAATAGGTGTTCAAATAGCTACAGAGGATCTTCCTCATTTTGCAGACAGGGAAATAGTTTCCCGAAACGTTCATTAGTAAAATCTATGTCTGGCTCTTCTATGCTAAGTCCCAAGGTCACAAGCTGTGCTTGTCCAAGACTACACTGCTTCTTTTTTTTTATTTTACTTTTTTTAACTTTCTATAATTTATTTTTTATAAATAAAACAATGCAACAATGATTTCAGGAGTAGATTCCTTAATGTCCCTTACCCATTTAGCCCATCCCTCCTCCCACAAGTCTTCCAGCAACCCTCTGTTCTCTATATTTAAGAGTCTCTTATGTGTTGTCCCCCTCCCTGTTTTTATATTATTTTTTCTTCCCTTCCCTTATGTTCATCTGTATTGTATCTTAAAGTCCTCATATGAGTGAAGTCATGTGGTATTTGTCTTTCTCTGACTAATTTCTCTCTTAGCATAATACCCTCTAGTTCCATCCACATAGTTGCAAATGGCAAGATTTCATTCTTTTTGATTGCTGAATAATATTGTATATATATATATATATATATACATACCACATCTTCTTTATCCATCCATCCATTGATAGACATTTGGGCTCTTTTCATACTTTAGCTATTGTTGATAGTACTGCTATAAACATTGGGGTGCATGTGTCCCTTTGAAACAGCATACTTGTATCCCTTGGATAAATACTTAGTAGTGCAATTGCTGGGTCATAGGTAGTTCTATTTTTAATTTTTTGAGGAACCTCCATTCTCTTTTCCAGAGTGGCTGCACTAGTTTTCATTCCCACCAGCAGTGCAAAAGAGATCCTCTTTCTCTGCATGCTTGTCAACATCTGTTGTTGCCTAAGTTGTTAATGTTAGCCATTCCGACAGGTGTCAGGTGGTATCTCATTGTGGTTTTGATTTATATTTCCCTGATGATGAGTGATGTCGAGCATTTTTCATGTGTTGGTTGGCCATCTGGATGTCTTCTTTGGAGAAGTATCTATTCATGTCTTTTGCTCATTTCTTCATTGGATTATTTGTTTTTTTGGGTGTTGAGTTTGGTAAGTTCTCTGTAGATTTTGGATACTAATCCTTTATCTGATATGTCTTTTGCAAGTATCTTATCCCATTCCATCAGTTGCCTTATAGTTTTGCTGATTGTTTCCTTCACTGGGCAGAAGCTTTTTATTTTGATGAGGTCCCAATAGTTCATTTTTGCTTTGGTTTCCTTTCCCTCCAGGGACGTGTTGAATGAGAAGTTGTTGTGGCTGAGGTCAAAGCGGTTTTTGCCTGCTTTCTACTCGAGTAGAGTAGTAGTAATTGATTTCTATCAATTATCTATTTGATGACTTCCTGTCTTACGTTTAGGTCTTCCATCCATTTGAGTTTATTTTTGTGTATGGTGTAAGAAATTGGTCCAGGTTCATATTTCTGCATGTCACTGTCCAGTTTTCCCAGCATCATTTGCTGAAGAGACTGTTTTTATACCATTGGATATTCTTTCCTGCTTCGCCAAGGATTAGCTGGCCATACATTTCTGGGTCTATTTCTGGGTTCTCTATTCTGTTCCATTGATCTGAGTATCTGTTCTTGTGCCAGTACCATACTGTCTTGATGATTAGAGCTTTGTAATACATCTTGAAGTCCAGGATTGTGATGCTTCCAGCTTTGGTTTTCTTTTTCAAGATTGATTTGGCTATTTGGGTCTTTTCTGGTTCCATACAAATTTTAGGATTGTTTGTTTTAGCTCTGTGAAGAATGCTGGTGTTATTTTGATAGGGATTGCATTGAATATGTAGAGTGCTTTGGGTTAGTATCAACATTTTAACAGTATTTGTTCTTTCTATCCAGGAGCATGGAATATTTTTCCATTTTTTTTGTGTCTTCTTCAATTTCTTTCATAAGCTTTCTAGGTTAGATTTATTCCTAGGTATTTTATGGTTTTTGGTGTAATTGTACATGAGATCGATTCCTTGACTTCTCTTTCCATTGCTTCATTATTGGTGTACAGGAATGCAACCAATTTCTGTGCATTGATTTTATATTCTGAGACTTTGCTGAATTCATGGATCAGTTCTAGCAGTTTTTTTGTGGAATCTTTTGGGTTTTCCATATAGAGTATCATGTCATCTACGAAGAGTGAAAGTTTGACCTCTTTCTGGCCAATCTGGATGCCTTTTATTTCTTTGTGTTGTCTGATTGCTGAGGCTAAGACTTCCAATACTATGTTGAATAACAGTGGTGAGAGTGGGCATCCCTGTCTTGTTCCTGACCTTAGGGGAAAACCTCTGTTTTTCCCCAATGAGGGTGATATTAGCTGTGGGTCTTTCATATATGGCTTTTATTATTTCGAGATAAGATCCCTGCTTTCTTGAAGGTTTTTATCGAGAAAGGATGCTGTATTTTATCAAATGCTTTCTCTACATCTATTGGGAGGATTCCGTGGTTCTTGTCCTTTCTTTTATTGATGTGATGAATCACATTGATTGTTTTGTGGATATTGAACCAGCTCTGCATCCCAGGTATAAATCCCACTTGGTGGTGATGAATAATTGGGCTATAGTTCTCCTTTTCAGTGGGGTCTTTGGTTTTGGAATCAAAGTAATACTGGCTTCATAGAAAGAGTTTGGAAGTTTTCCTTCCATTTCTATTTTTTGGAACACCTTCAAGAGAATGGGTGTTAACTCTTCTTTAGATGTTTGGTAGAATTCCCCTGGAAAGCCATCTGGCCCTGGAATCTTGTTTTTTGGGAGATTTTTGATTACTAATTCCATTTGTTTACTGGTTATGGATCTGGTCAAATTTTCTATTTCTTCCTGTTTCAGTTTTGGTAGTTTAGATATTTCTAGGAATTTGTCCATTTCTTCTTGATTGCCCATTTTATTGGCATGTAATTACTCATAATATTCTCTTACTATTGTTAGTATTTCTGCTGTGTTGGTTGTTATCTCTCCTCTTTTGTTCTTGATTTTATTTATTTGGGTCTCCCCCCCCCTTTTTTTTTTTTGATAAATCTGGCTAGGGGTTTATCAATTTTGTTAGTTCTTTCAAAGAACCACCTTCTGGTTTTCATTGCTCTGTTCTACTGTTGTTTTGTTTGTTTGTTTTTGTTTTTTATAGCATTGATTTCTGCTCTAATCTTTATTATTTCTTGTCTTCTGCTGTTTTTGGATTTTATTTGCTGTTCTTTTTCTGGCTCTTTAAGATGTAAGGTTGGGTTGTGTATCTGTGACATTTCTTCCTTCTTTAGGAAGGCTTGGATTGCTATATACTTCCTTCTTATGACCACCTTTGCTGTGTCCCAGAGGTTTTGGGCTGTGGTGTTATCATTTTTCATTGGCTTCTATGTACTTTTTAATTTCCTCTTTAATTTCTTGGTCAGCCCATTCATTCTTTAGTAGAATGTTCTTTAATCTTCAATTATTCATGATATTTCCACATTTTTTCTTGTGGTTGATTTCGAGTTTCATAGCATTATGGTCTGAAAATATGCACGGTACGAGTGATCTTTTTGTACTTGTTGAGGGCTGATTTGTGTCCCAGTATGTGATCTATTCTGGAGAACGTTCCATGTGCACTGGAGAAGAATGTGTATTCCGCTGCTTTAGGATGAAATGTTCTGAATATATCTGTTAAGTCCATCCAGTCCAGTGTGTCATCAAAAGCCATTGTTTCCTTGTTGATTTTCTGTTTAGATTATCTGTCCAATGCTGTAAATCAGATGTTGAAGTCCCCTACCATTATGGTATCATTATCAATGGGTTTTTTATGTTTGTGATTAATTGATTTCTATATTTGGGTGCTCCCACATTTGGAGCATAAATAAACATTTATGTTACAATTGTTAGATCTTCTTGATGGATAGACCCCTTAATTACGATATAATGCCCTTCTTCATTCCTTGTTAGAATCTTTATTTTAAAGTCTAGATTGTCTGATATAAGTATGGCTACTCTAGCTTTCTTTTGGTGACCATTAGCATGATAGATGGTTCTCCATGCCCTTACTTTCAATATGAAGGTGTCTTTAGGTCTAAAGTGGGTCTCTTGTAAACAGCATATAGATGGATCTTGTTTTCTTATCCATTCTCTTACCCTATGTCTTTTGATTGGAGCATTTAGTCTGTAGACATTTAGACTGAGTACTGAAAGATATGAATTTGTTGCCATTATGTTGCCTGTAGAGTTGGATTTTCTGGCAGTGGTCTCTGGTCCTTTCTAGTCTTTGTTCCTTTTGGTCTTTTTTCCTCCCATCTTTTCTCCCCTTAGAGAGTCTCCCTTTAAAATTTCTTGCAGTGCTGGTGTAGTGGTCACGAACTCCTTGAATTTTTGTTTGTCTGGGAAACTTTTTATTTCTTCTTCTATTTTGAATGATAGCCTTGCTGGACAAGGAATTCTTGACAATTCAGTTCAGCACATTGAATATGTCCTGCCACTCCTTTCTGGTCTGCCAAGTTTCTGTGGATAGGTCTGCTGCGAACCTGATCTGTCTTCCGTTATAGGTTAAGGACTTTGTTTCCCTTGATGCTTTCATGATTCTTTACTTGCCTGAGTATTTTGTGAATTTGACTCTGATATGCCTTGTTGATGGTCGGTTTTTGTTAAATCTAATGGGAGTCCTCTGTGCTTCCTGGGTTTTGATGTCTGTGTCTTTCCCCAGGTTAGGAAAGGTTTCCACTATGATTTGCACACATAAACGTTCTACCCCTTTTTCTGTGTCTTCATCTTCTGGGACCCCTATTATTTAAATGTTGTTCCTTTTAAATGAGTCACTGATTTCTCTACTTCTTAAATTGTGCTCTTTTGCCTCAGTCTCCCTCTTTTTTTCTGCTTCATTGTTCTCTGTAAGTTTGTCTTCTATATCACTGACTCACTGCTATGCCTCACCCATTCTTGCCACATTGGCATCCATTTGAGGTGTGTCTGAGTTATAGCATTTTTAATTTCATCCTGACTAGCCTTTATCTCCACAGAAAGGGATTCTAATCTGTTTTCAACCCCAGCTAGTATTCTTATTATTGTGATTCTAAATTCTGATTCAGATATCTTGCTTGTATCTGTGTTAAGTCCCTCGCTGTCATTTCTTCCTGTTCTTTCTTTAGGGGCGAATTCCTTTGTTTCATCATTTAGAAGGAAGAAAAGGAATAAGGTAAAAAAAATTAAGATTAAAAAAGTAAAAACAACACAAAATAATCAAAAAAGGTTGCTAGATCCTAGGTATGTTCTGGTCTGGTAGTTGCTTGATAGATTTGAGAAAAAAGGAAAGATAAGAAAAGAAAAAGAAAAAAATGAAAATGAAAAAATGAATACAGTGAAATAGAATAAAATGAAACGATGGAAATAAAAATATAGAATTTGAAAATTTTCCAAAAAAGTAAAAAATATAGTAGAAAAAATTAAAGGAAAAAATTTTTAATAGAAATGGAAAATAAAAATAATTTTTTTTTCTTTCTGTATTCAAGAATAAGGAAAAAGAAAAAAAATCGAATAGATGGACCAGCGAACAGACTGAAGTATGATTGCAATTACTTTGGTTTCTCCTAGAAGTCAAACTATGAAGCACGTTATAGTCTGTAAACTAAGCAGGAAGACTTTTGGCAGTCCTGGACAGCGAGGTTGGCCCACTTGGGTGAGGTTTAGTGTAATTGCTCTGTTCTCCACTAGATGGTGCTGCTTAGCTTACTGGGGTGGATTGTTGTGGGGCCTGTGGGTGTGTATGCGCATGCGCGGGGAGGGGTGAAAATGGTGCACCTCTCCTTTGTCTCCCGCTTCCGTCCACTCCCGGCTTTTACACTGTCGGTGACCAAGCCGTCAGCCTGCCAGGCGGCAACTCCTTCCTGAGTTTTATCTCAGACGCGGCTGTTTCCCGGCCCCTCGCTTCTGAGGGACCGCGGCTGTGACCCGTTCTGCCCTTCTGCGGAAGGGTCTGCCTGAGCAATGGCCGGTCCGCCCGCCCGCCCTCAGGAACTTTCCCGAGACCGCGCTGCCGCCGACGCCCAGAGCCTGCGGCTGGGTGCCAGCCCGCCCCAGTATAGTCCACGCCATCGTGTGGCAGCGGCGTTCAGGGATTCTGGAAAATCACCACACGCATCTGGCACCGGGCTTCGCCCTTAACGTCCTTGTTCCAGCGCCGGCGAGTGCGGCTCTTCTCCAGGATCCGCTGGGACCTTGCCTTGGGGGGGTCCTCCCGGCAGGGGAACCGCCTCTCCCCGTGTGGCCCGAGGACCCGGAGGACCTGGCTCTGGGCTCTGGGGAGTCGCCCTTCCCACCAGAGCAGCAGCAGGTAAGCACTGCGGAGTTTCGGACTCTGTGCTCCCTTTATGGCGGCGTCATGGAATTTAAACCCTCTCCTTTGTCCTTTGTCCCTTCTCCCTTTCGTGTTCAGTCCCTTGTGTACTCTTTCTTTTCTCTCCAGCCGCTTGAGGAGGGGGGATGCTTTCCCGTACTCTCTCCCCATCCTCTCTCTGCCAGCAAAATCAGCTCCCTGCCCTCCGCGGCTCTCTCCCCCAGTTCACCTCTCCGCGCGGCTCATCAGCTGAGTTCTGTGGCTCAGGTTGTGCAGACGGTTGTGTTAATCCTCGGATCAGTGTTCCAGGTGTGCAGGAGGGTTTAGTGTTGATCCGGCTCCATTTCAGGGATGAGAGACAAAAAAAAACCTTCCATGCTGTTCCACTATCTTGGCCCCTTCAAGGCTACACTGCTTCTTGAGTGACCAATACAAATATGCTCTTTCAGCCCAGTCTTGTGCGTTTTCTGCTCATTTGCTGAGGAGGTCACTGTAACAGTTCTCCTTGACCACACGGACGTCTCCAAGTCCACTAAGCCATGCCTCCCAATCCATCTTCCTCCTCAGAGCCCACACGACAACCACCCTTATGTTCTTTCTGGTTACGCCTGTATGCCAACCCCTGACCGCTGCATAAACCCAACCGCTGTAGGCTGGGCCCTACAGGAAAAGACAGGTTCTCAGTCAGGCAGTTTTCTACCGATGTAAGTATAGGACAACCAGCCTCAACGGGTGGTTCATCTTAACTGTTTTTCGGTGTGCGGCTCAGTGGTGTCAAGTACACTCACACTGTTGTGCAGCCGTCCCTACATCTAACCTCGTAACTTTTCATCTTCCCCAACTAAAACCTATGCCCGTTAAACACCAACTTCCGATCCATGTCCCCCAGCCTCTCGCACCAGCATCTGCTTTCAGTCTCTATGGATTTGACTCCTCTAGGGACCTCACCTAAGTAGAATCATGCAGTATTTGTCTTTTTGCATCTGACTTGTTTCATTTAGCATCATGTCCTTAAGGTTCGTCCATGTTGTAATGTGAGTCAGACGTTCCTTTCTTTTTGATGCTCAGTGAAGTTCCATTGTGTGGATGGACCACAGTTCATTTACCCATTCACCTGCCAACCGATGCCTGGGTGACTTCTACTTTTTGATTGTTGTGAATAACGCTGCTATAAACACAGGTGTACAAGTAATTCTTCTAGATCCTGGTTTCAGTTCTTTTGGGTATGTACCCAGAAGTAGAATTGTTGGGTCATATAGCAATTCTATTTTTAGTTTTTTAAGGATAAACATCTTGTTTGTATGTTGTCTCTCCACTCTTCCTAAACCCATCCAAAAGCAAGCCCTGTGGAAGCAGGCACCTTGCCTCTCTGTCTGTGTCTCTGTGTCCCCAGCACAGTGCCTGGAACACAGTGGGCACTTAGAGGTTGGATGAAGATCTGGTTGCTGAGCCACAATCTCAACTTCTGGGATAAAGTGTTTCTACACCAACTTGCATGCCTGTGGTACAGGAGCTTTGTATCTCAGAAGACAATGCCAGAGACTTACCCAATTATTTGTAGGTTAGATGTGGGTTGTGCGAAGGCTGGACATAGCTTCATCATTCCTACAGGGCTGAAATTGTTCCGCGTCAGGTTTAGGCTGGTCAGGCGCTGGCTGCAGAGGAGAGCCGAGGCGAGTGCCTCACAGCAGTCTGAAGTCAGTCCACATGCCTCCAACCTGCAGAGCCAACACGCCAAGAAATGCCTCCAAAGATTAGTGACTGAGCCTTCAACCCATCTGACTCTCAAGTCAATGTTTAACACTGAGTGATGGGCTCTACCCATGGAAGTTTCTGGTTCAGCAGTTCTGGGGAGGAACCCAAACATTCGCTTAGCTTTTTTTATTTTTTGTTTGAGAGAGAGAAAGAGACACAGAGAGAGGGAGGGTGGGGGAGAGAGACAGAGAGAGAGAAAGAGAGAGAGAATCTCAAGCATGGAGCTCAAAGTGGGACTTGATCCCACAACCCTGGGATCATGACCTGAGCCAAAATCAAGAGTCAGATGCTCAACCGACTGAGCCACCCAGGGTCTGTCCCCCTCGCCCCAATGTTTGCACTTCTAATGAGTTCCCAGGCATGATGCTGTCACTGCTGGTGGTTCTCATGGTAAGAGCCACTGGGCGACTTAATTATAGTTGTGGAAAGAATGAAAGATAAAGTTTGAGAGCACCTGTAACCAGGGAACACCTGGTTGAGAGCACCTGTAACCAGGGAACAAAACAAGGCACGTGGACAAAGACTTGCTGAGAAACTGACATTTCGTGTCAAACTCAAGAGACAAGAAGTGAGACCAGTGAACAGGGGCAGGAAGCCGCAGTCGGAGCGTAGGATGTCACACGACCCTCGTGGAAGGAAGGCGTGGGACATGTCTGAGATGCGGAGAGTCACCCAGATGGCCAGAGGGGAGCAGAGGCAGTGGCGTGGGAGGAGGCTGGACATTTCAGGTCATATTAAGGATTTAGAATTTTGTTCTAAGAGCAGCGGAGGCCCAGACAACGTTGTTAGGTGTAAATATGGTATGGTAACCATGTTCTCCCATGTTGGAGACGTATTCCGAGGTATCTAGAGGTGGAATGACAAACCCTGTAACTCACTAGAGCCAAATATTGATGGCTGTTCAAACTGGGTGGTGAGAATACAGGCTTCCGGTGTCCCAATCGTTCCAGGTTTTGTGTATTTGAGAATTCCTTGTGAGAGGGTAAAAAGTGTGTGGGATGGAGCTCAAGTAGTTTCAGCTGCCTAGAGTTAGATGGTGAGGTGGGATCGAGTAAGGCTTGTTCTTGGTTTTGCTTCTAAAATAATGACTAAGCATTTATGAAAACAAAGTCTCTACCAGGGAGGCTGCGGAAGGAGACAGGGCAGGTAATTCAGCGGTAGCGTAAGGCACTTCAGAGCTGATTATGGGATTCCCAGTGTGAGTGAAGTTAACTTCTGATAGAGGTAGGGATTCCTCCTTTACTGTTTCAGAAAGAAGGGAACGTGGGTACAGATATTAACTGGTTTCATGGTGGAAGGTCGAGGGATTTCCTATGCAATGGCTTTATGCTGATTCGAAGGGGGTGATGTCATTTCTTAAGCACTGGGAAGACCAGTCACTCAGAAATACAAGCAATTATCAGGGAATTCAAACAGAATCAAGAGAGTTAGAACACTGTCTTTGTTCAAGCAGCTTCACAGTTCCACTCAGGTCCCCATTTCTCCTCCTCCAGCCCTCAAACAGGGGACCCCAGGAGCTCACCCAAGCCTCCTCAGAGAAGCCTTCCTGTGCTTCAGTCCCTCGCACAGCGCCACGACGCCCTGATCTCCCAGGGCGTTGGCGGCAAGATCCAGGCTCTTCAGCTGTTTGCTCCTCGAGATCACGTGGGACAGATTCTTGCAGCAGGCGGCAGTGAGATGACACTTAGCCAGTCTGCAGGAAGAGGAGAGGAGAGCCCGTGTCATTGGAGGAGAGAGTGCTTCGAGGGGGTGATGCCTCGAGGGGGTGATGCCCAGAAACGTCCGTGGGGCGTTTCCGTTACTCCTCTCTAGCTGGTAGCCCTTGCGTTCATCCCTGAGAATGGCTCAGCATGTGTAACTCCCACTGCCTCGTGTGAGGAGGGGTAATAGTGGCAGGTGAGGAAAGTATGTGATGGGGCTGGAGATATGTTTGGAAAAAATAAATGAGCACATCAGAGCTTGCTTCCCACCTGCAGGTGGGATAAGAATTCTTCCCTGTGGATGGGAAGAAAGAGACCAAAAAAAACAAACAAACAAACAAAAAAAGACCCATAGAAGAGAAGTTGGTGAAGGCCCTGACAAGGGACAGAACCCTGAGGGGGCGGGAAAAGATGACAGAAAACAGAAGCTACCGAAATGCGAGATGGGCTTGGGGTCTGAAGGGAGAGGCATCTTCTGCTTCTGTTCCCAGTATGAATGGGGAAGGTGGGAGTAGAGACGGCCCCTGCAGTAAAGACCAGATGACTCATCTGAGTAGAAATGATGGGAACATCTTCACCGTTTCCTATCTTCATCTTAGAACGAACGATTCCATTGGGGATGAGAGAGTCCATCTTCATGAGGCATTCCCGCCAAAAGTGAGCAAGAACACAGTTATCAGGGCTCACATGTGCAGATCAGGTGGGAATGACCAAGTCTGGGATGCCAACATGGATAAATGATGAGGTGAGGACCAGATAATCCCCCGTCACTTAAATGTAATACCAAAGAATGGGCATCTCCAATTGATTAAACTTTAGTTTCTACTACATGCAAAAGTAGGGCTTGAAATGCTGATTTCGTGAGAACAAACAAAGGCATTAATACTTGGAGAGGGGCACTCTGATTTGTGGGCTATGATCTCTATCCAATTTCTTTCTTTTATTTGTTATTGGGGAGGAAGAGGTCTTAAAATGGTCTTACTTTTTGGGTCATTAATTCTACTTTTGTAATTGATGAGAAGGTACAACCAAGTATGCAAAGATTTACAAGGTACGTATGACTAAAACATTGGACATAAGCTCAGTGTCTAGCTTTAGGGGATTTTTAAAGTTATCTTGCATCATTAAATGGAATACTTAGTTACTATTATGGTCTGCAGATCCTTGGGGGACAGAATGTGAGACCAAAGGCAAGGTTTTGGCTCCTTGGGAATTCTGGTTTCCCCCGGGGAATGATTGGTAGGAGAGCTACATGAGAATTCGCATGCAAAATATATAGAGCCCTGTGCCCACCACGTGGCGAAAAGACCTCCAGGTTAACTGCTGGGATCCTTTCTTTGTAACAATAAATGCTACTTATGCATCTGGAAGGAATTTGCCAAAGCAGGAACAGCATTTACTGCTTGGGTGTGAGATTAGAGAGTTATTTCCTCTCATTGAGATCTTTTAACCTTCCTATAGTCTGTTTAAGGATGGAATGCTCTTATTAAATAGAAACATTCCAATAAAGGGTAAAGGAATTTGAGCCCTAGAGGGAAAAGGTATTGAGAGAGAGAGAGAGAGAGAGAGAGAGAGAGAGAGAGAGAGAGAAATAGCCCCTCTGTATTCACCCTACATTCAGAGTGAACAGCCGAACAGTAACTTAGGACAAAAAGAGGTCCTCTGAGAAGTGAACACGTTTTAGAAATCGAGGGTGACCTAAGGGCTTCTGTCTTGGCTCATCTGTCTGTCCCTCCCACACTCATTGTAGCGTCCCCTGGAAAACACGAGCATCAGTTGACCCTAGAACTGTGTTTTTGGTACCAGTCTTCCTGCTCATATCTCTTGACTTTCTAGGAACCCCCAGCCCCAATATGGTAGAGTTGACCCCCAACAACCATTGCAACTTACTCCAGGTCCTGGAGGTGACAAGATGGCTCCATCATGACCTCACACAGAAGGTTCACCCCATCATCTTCCAAGGGGTTCATGCTAAGGCTCAGGTGTGTCAGATGTCTGTTGCCCATAAGTGCAAATGCAAGAAAGCCACAGCCAGCTACATCCAGGTTACATTCTTTTAGTCTGCAGGGGACACAAGGGAGAGAGGAAGGTCATGTTCAGGACTTGGTGTAAACTTGGGGGAGCAACCTCTGTTGGCCCCAGTTTATTCCTGCTTTGGGAGGGGTTACTTAAGAAGATTTCAGCTTGCTCTGGAAAACAGTGTGGAGGTTTCCTTGAAAAATTAAAAATAGAACTACCCTACAACCCAGCAATTGTACCTCTAGGTATTTACCCAAAAGATACACAAATATAGATTCAAAGGAGCACATACAGCTCAATGTTTATAGCAGCTCTATCAACAATAGACAAACTACAGAAAGAGCGCATATGTCCACTGACTGATGAATGGATAAAGAAGATGTGGTATATTTATACAGTGGAATATTACTCAGCCATCAAAAGGATGAAATCTTCTCACTTGCAACAAGATGGAAGGAACCAGAGTGTATTACGCTAAGTGAAATAAGTCAGAGAAAGACAAATACCATATGACCTCACTTGTATGTGAAATTTAGGAAACAAAACAGATAAGGATATGGGAAGGGAGAAAAAGGGAAATAAACCACAAGAGATTTTAACAATAGAGAACAAACCGAGGGTTGATGGAGGGGTGTTGGGTGGGGGGATGGGCTGGGTGGTGGTGGAGAAGAAGGAGGGCACTTGTGATGAGCACTGGGTGTTGTAAGTAAGTGAAGAGTCACTAAATTCTACTCCTGAAAACAGTATTACACTCCATGTTAAGTGACTAGAATTTAAACAAAACTCTGAGGAAAAAGAAAAGAAGGGCGACCGTGAAGTGCTCAGCGCGATGCCGGATGCCGCTCAGGATCCTCTGTTTTTAATTTTCCTTCACGTTCCATGTGTCAGTTTCCTACTGCTGCTATAGCAAAGCAGTACGGACTTAGTGGCTTAGAACCCACGTTTCCGATCTGCGTTTCTGGACTTCAGAGTCTTACGGGAGCAAACGTCGAGGCGTCTGCAGAGCCGTGCTCCTTCTGGAGGCTCCAGCGGATAACCTTTGCTCCTCACCTTTTCTAGCCTCTGTAGGCTGCTCATACTCGTTACTTCCAGTCTTCAGTCACCAAGTATGTCCTCTGGCCTCTGTTACCGCATCTCTTCTGCTCTTGTAAAAACCCGTTTGATGGCATTAGGGCTACACAGAGAATCCTAGATACTTCCCCATCTCGAGATCCTGAACTCAGTCGCACCTGCAAAGTCCCTTTTGCCATGTGAGTTTACATATTTACAGGGGTTAGGACTTGGACATCTAGGGGAGGGGCACTATTCTGTCTGCCATGCTCAATATCGCCCATCACTTATTAGAGCTCACTGTAAGATAGACATGTACATTAAAGTTATATTCTTTTTTAAAAAATTTTTTGGGGCGCCTGGGTGGCTCAGTTGGTTAAGCAGCCGACTTCGGCTCAGGTCATGATCTCACGGTCTATGAGTTCGAGCCCCACGTTGGGCTCTGTGCTGACGGCTCAGAGCCTGGAACCTGCTTCAGATTCTGTATCTGTATCTTCAGATTCCCCTCTCTCTGCCCTTCCACTGCTCATACTCTGTCTCTATGTCTCTCAAAAATAAATAAATGTTAAAAAAAATTGAAAAAATTTTTTTTAAATAATTAAAAAAATTAACATTTTTTATTATTGGGAGACAGAGAGAGAGAGAGTATGAGCAGGGGAGGGCAGAGAGAGGGGGAGACACAGAATCTGAAGCAGGCTCAAGGCTCTGAGCTGTCAGCACAGAGCCCAAAGTGGGGCTCGAACTCAAGAACCCCAAGATCATGACCTGAGCCAAAGTTGGACACTTAACCGACTGAGCCATCCAGGCATCCCTCTTTTTTTTTTTTTTTAATTTTTAAATGTTTATTTGAGAGTGAGAGAGAGTGTGAATGGGGGAGGGGCAGAGAGAGAGAGAGAGAGAGACAGAGAGGAGGAGACACAGACTCTGAAGCAGGCTCCAGGCTCTGAGCTGTCAGCACAGAGGCTGACGTGGGGCTCGAACTCACAGACCGCGAGATCATGACCTGAGCCGAAGTCCGACGCTTAACCAACTGAGCCACCCAGGCACCCCTCTGTTTTTAAAAATTTTTTAATGTTTATTTGAGAGTGAGAGACAGAGTGTGAAGAGAGAGAGAGAAGACGACACAGAATCTGAAGCAGACTCTAGGCTCTGAGCTGCCAGCACAGGGCCCGATGTGGGGCTTGAACTCACGAACCGAAAGATCATGACCTGAGCCAAAGTCAGATGCTTAACTGAGCCACCCAGATGCCCCTAAAGTTATATTCTTTAACAGAACTTATGGCTACAGGTATGCCATCAGCCTAGATCAATTTTTTGCTTTTACAGAGTCATTGGTGAACTAACTGGTCAATGGGATGAAACGGCAGAAAGCAAAGGGACCGCAGCGAGGCAAACCGTCAGTATGGAACAGATACAACAAAAATCTTCCGTTCTCACTACCAGACCAAAGATGTAGCTAGGAGAGTAATCTGGCAACACGGGGTGGCAATTTTTAAAGCAATTACGGAGCCATCTTCTCGTAACCCAGCTAGAGTACCCGGCATCCCCTAGTTGTGTGCGTGCCTCTCCCTAGAGAGGTCACCTTTGTGGCTCCCAACCCTGTGTCACCATTGCCATCGTCTGAAAATCTCACTTACCTGACTGTCCCTACCAGAATCTGAGCTCTGTTAGCTTAGAGAACACATCCATCATCTCTGTGTCTCTCCCAGCTAAGAGCGTTTGCCCACAGCAGGTGCTTAATGAATGTGGTCGGTCCTCATTATTCGTGGGTTCCGTGTTGGCCAGTTTGTCCACTTGCTAAAATTTATTTGCTACCCTGACTACCCACACGCATGGTGCTCACGGTCCTTCACGGACACACGTGCAGGTGCAGAGAAGAGAAAGGTTGAGCTGCCCAAGGCACACGGTCCCAGCCGGGGCCGAACTCATTTCAGATTCATCATAAACGAGTATCCTTTTCATGGTCCACTCAGTGTCATGTTTTTCGTGTTTTTGTGACTTCTGTTGGTGATTTTTGTTGTTTAAAATGCAGTGCTAATGTCTAGTGCTGAAGCGCTGTCCGCTGTTTCCACGCATGAGAAAGCTGTGCTGTAGGAGTGGAGAAAACGCTCGAAAATAAGCTTCCTTCAGGCCTGAGTTACAGAGCCGTTGGCCCTGAGCTCAGTGCTAATGAATCAACAATATGCAATAAATAAGAGGCCTTTAAACAGAAACACACAAAGCAAGGTTAGGCACTGATTGATTGGTTGAGAAGAACGTAACCAGAGGCTCCAGGAACCTAACCCTGTGTTTCCCGGAGGAGCAATGGTTCAGTGTTTTGGTGACTTTACAGAACATAACTGTGGTAAAAGTAAGGAGAATCGCCTGCATTTGGATGAATGAGGACTTCTCACTGAAAGAAAACAGAGGTAGAGATGGAATATTCTATGGAAGGAGGAAATCGGGGTGGGGGGAGGATGCACCCCTTATCAGTTCCCTTCATCGTGACATCAGTGCCCTCCACTGCTCTGAGTTTGGTGTGTGCTTTTTTTTTTTTAATCAAGATGTATTTTTTTTAGTGTTTATTTTTGAGAGAGAGAAGGGGAGAGAGCAATAAAGAGAGAGAGCAGGGGAAGGACAGAGAGAAAGGAAGACACAGAATGTGAAGCAGGCTCCAGGCTGAGCTGTCAGCACAGAGCCCGAGGTGGGGCTCGAACCCACAGACTGTGAGATCATGACCTGAGCAGAAGTTGGATGCTCAACCAACTGAGCCACCAGGGGCCCCTGGTACATGCTGTTTGTAATAAAACAGCACAGGCCTCCCAGGGAAGGGGGTTGGACTCACATCAGCCTCTGTAGCCCACAGTTGGGGGATTTCATGGCTCGACACAACAGATTGGCGCCTTCACTCCCCAGGCTGTTGCTAGACAGGCACAGGTGTGTCAAGCTCTGGTTGCCGGTGAGGCCTGAGGCCAGGTCCTGGCAGTCGGCAGCTGTGAGGCCGCAGTTCCCCAGGCTGCAATGAGAGAGCCCCCCAGGGAGGAAATGGTGAGGTCTGTTCTTCAAGTTCCATCCTTCCCTCCCCAGGAAGGGAAGGGAACGTCACATCTGTGGCTGACGTGTCCCCACAGCTGTACGGCGATGTCACACCGTATCCGCATTTAACTTGCAAACTCAACTCCAGTTAAACGGCGTGGGTGACTAGATCCGCCATTAGCCACGATGGGCAACACACGGGCCCTGCCAGCCTGCTCTCTGTCCTGCTGTTTTTGCTCCTCACACGTACTATGGTGTGAGGAGTTGCTGAGACTAGTGACCTTTCTATTTGGAAGGTGACCTTTCTATTCCGTCGGATTCTCAAAGCTTAGAAAGCAATAGCACTTGCAAATAAGAGTTTAACCGTACTTCTGGCATGGGGTTGTGATGAAGTTAGAGGAGTTAACGCATCTAAGGTGCTCAGAGCAGTGCATATAGCAAGCATTTTCTCCACACTATTGATAGTGGTTTATTTTGATGAAGAAATGCTGTGTGGGTTGGACTAGAAGGGGGTCCGGATATGTAAGCTCGAAATTCGCCACTTTGGCATAAGGGTGATCTTGAGCTGAGAGCAAGGGAGAAAGGACAGGTGCAGGAAGAGTTCTCTGCCCTCCCCCACCTGCCTAAAAACAGGGCATGAACTTCCCTTGTGCATGCGTCCCTCCTCTTCGATACAAGAGAATGACTCTTGTCACCAAAGATGGGCATGACATGGAGGTGACTCATCATATAAACTTTATCTACTATTAGGTCCCCCCATATACTCTTTAGTCACCTACCCACAATTTACCAGTCCCTAGAAGTCCCACACCCCTTTTGTCTAGTTACTCCTCGACGATTTATCATACTTTGTTAAAATCATATATAAGCTCAAGTCTCCTCACTCCTTTGGGTTCCTCACATCTTTTCTGTGAAGCTCCTATGCACATTAAAAAAAAGTAGTCCCGATAAAACTCGTTAGTCCTTTCTCCCTTTCAGTCATGAGTTTAATTTGCAAGCCTCAGATCTAGCACCCAAGAGGATAGAGGGAAAGTGTTTTCCCCTCCTCTACAGACTGAGGGAGACAAGGTATGTTGGCTTCTAATGTGATTCTCCCCCCTTCCCTACACTCAGGACTTTAAAAGGTAACTTGTGCCATTTAGTTTTCAGTTTTTGCTTTGATGTTAGCAACCAGAGTCCCCATGAGAGGGGGATGTTATTGTCACGGCGTGCTTTGGGAGTGGAGGGGGAAACAGCTTGGCCCAGATTGTAGGTCATCGAGGCGGAAACTTCCAAGTAATAGGTTAGCCCCTTAGGTATCCAGCCGGAGCTCATGTTTTGGCTTTGCCTTTTATTCCCTACGTGACCTCAGACCAGACATTTCCCTTCTTCTGGATTCTGTTTTCCTTATCAGCAAACGGGACGAAAATAATTCCTCCCTGAGGTTGTTTGTGAAGATGGCATTAGTGAGCATCGAGTATCTAGCGCAGGGTCTGGTGCCCCCAGACGCCGTGGGTGGCCGCTTCAGCCACAAGCCCAAGCTCTCCGGGATTTCGGCACTGGTGAAACTTTCAAGCAGATAACGCAGCATTGCTAACTATAAGCTTATTTGTCTTTAACCAGCCTCTCCCCATCTCTCCCCAGCCAGCAGCCCCTTGCAACCACCGTTCCACTCACTGGTTCTAGGAGCTTGGCTTTTCCCTTAAACTTTTGTATTGGTTCAGAGTTTAGTGGCAAAGACACAGATCTTATTTGCTGAGTCTTTTTAAAATAATATTAGGGCACTCCCATGGGGCCACAACTACCATTCTAACCCTTGGCTGAGGCATCGGCTAATTCCTTCCCCACCGTTTGGACCATCTCAGTTAAGAGGAAATAGCTCTAGTGAAAAGAAGTTCAACTCACATCAGCTTCTGCAGGGTGCACTGTGAGGCAATCAGGGCATCACAGAGGGGCTTTATGCCCCGGTTTGTCATCTTATTTCCTACCAGGCTGAGAGATTTTAGGCTGATGGACGTAACAAGGATTTGGGAGATCACCACGCAACAGGTGGGGGTTAGTCCACAGTGATCCAACCTGCAGAGATAGGCAACACAAAACACAGTCTCGTCTCTCCCCGCAAAGCATCCCGTTTTCCCTGCACACCAGCCACTCTGGCCATTTTGCTGATTTTTGGCCACTGTTTGCTCCAGGCTCAGGGTCTGAGCATTTGCTGTTTCTGTCTGCAACATCCCTCTATCTCCAACCCCACGTCTTTATGTGGTTCAGTTTTTCCATTCAGGTCTCCTGAATGTCACCCCTTCTGAGTAAGCCAGTCTTCCAACCTTACTCACCTGTGCCTGCCTTACCCCACCCGACCCGGCTCCCCTCTCTCCAGCATTATTTATGCACAGCAATGATCGCCTGCCAATGTCTCATATATTCGCACTTGAAAAAGTTGAGATATGTCTAACATATGACATTGCATAGTCTAAGGTATAAACATGCTGATTTGAAACCTGTACATACTGCGGTAGGATTGCCATTGTAGCACCAGCGAGCACCTCTATCAGGTCACAGAATTATTTGTTTTTCAGGGGTGGGAATGGTTAAGATATGGTATCTCAGCAGGTTTGATGTTTATAATAGAATCTTGTTTCTGTAATGATTATACTGTGTGCTAGGTCTCCAGGACCTGTTGATGTACTGGCTGCAAGTTCGTGCCCTTACACAGTGTGTTTCTATTTTCCGCTACCCCCAGTCCCTGAGGACTACCACTTTACTCTGTTTTTGAGCTCAGCTTTTTTCAGATTCCACATGTAAGTGAGATCATAGAATATTGGTCTTTCTCAGACTCAACTCCGCAAAACACCCTCATGTTGTTGCAAATGGTAGGAATTTCCTTCTTTGTCAGGACTGGGTATCAGCACTTGCTTGTCGTTGGTCTTTCTCTCTAGGACTGTCATGGCCGTGAGGGTAGGGGCCTGGCTGGGGACAGCAGCTCGCCAGTTACAGAGCAAAAACACGCGTGGTACAAAGCACGTTAGTCTTCCACCATTGCTCTGTGTCCATTAACAAAGCTCAACACGGAGCTCGTATTTCTGTCTCAGCATACCGTAAGCAGCCAGCAGCAGTGTCTTTCAGCCATGTTAATCTAATCCACAAAACACACGCCCAGGGTTTACAAAACTGTGGTACCAGCTCCCAAACCGGAAACGACAAAACGTCCCTGGAGTGTTGAATGGTTACACAGGAAGTACTGAACAGGAAGTACTCAGCGCTGAGAAGGAACATGCTGTTGATACACAGGCCAGCATGGGTGATGGATCAAAACGTTTAAGCTTATTTCTTTATTTTGAGAGAGACAGACACGGTGCACAAGCAGGGGAAGGGCAGAGAGAGAGGGAGAGAAGAAGAATCCCAAGCAGGCTCTGCACTGTCAGCACAGAGCCCGACGTGGGGCTTGACCTCATGAATCACAGGATCATGTCCTGAGCTGAAGTCGAACGCTCAGCCGACTGAGCCACCCCGCTGCCCCCTACTTTATTATCGTGATGAAACTTTGAAAGTTGCCTTTTTATTGTGGTGAAATACGGCTCACCAAGTTTGTGAGAGTACAGGCGTGCGGCATTAAGTACATCCGTGCTGCTGTACAGCCGTCGCTACCCTCCACCGCCTGATTTTCCCATCTTCCTAATAGTTTTGCAACTTGCTGTGAACAGTTATTTAAAAATAAAGAGCAGGAGTGCCTGGGGGGCTCAGTCAGTTTAGCATCCGACTCTGGGTTTCAGTTCAGGTCATGATCTCATGATTCGTGAGACTGAGCCCCTCGTCAGGCTCTGTGCTGACAGGCGTGGAGCCTGCTTCAGATTCTTTCTCTCTCTCCAGATCTCTCTGCCCCTTCCCTGCTCACACTAGCTCTGTCTCTCTCAAAATAAACAAACATTAAAAAAATTAAAAAGGAAAGACAACAATGGCAAAACCAAAAGCAAACAAGCAAAAGCTATCCCCAGAACTTACCTCAAAGACTCCAGCAAACAGTTTGGGTGTCTTAATGCTTTGCACGCCATCATTAGGTCTTCGTCCTTGAGATGGGTGCTTTCCAAGCTCAGGTATTTAATATTACGGTTGGTAATGAGAGTCGTCCAGAGATGACGAAGACCAGGGGTAACCTGTGCACCTTTAAATCTGCCAAACAGACAAAAGAAAATAATGCATTAGACACAGGTGACAGATGTATCCCAATTTTCCCTTTTTCCTCTTTTTGTATTACAAGTCTCTTATCTCTCACTATTTGTGTTAATTTATTTTTTTAATGTTTATTTTTGAGAGAGAGAGAGAGACAGAGTGCAAACGGGAAGGGGCAGAGAGAAAGGGAGACACAGAATCTGAAGCAGGCACCAGGCTCTGAGCTGTCAGCACAGAGCGTGACGTGGGGCTTGGACTCATGAACCATGAGATCATTACCTGAGCTGAAGTCAGATGCTCAACCGACTGAGCCACCCAGGCACCCCTTATTTTAAAGATTAAAAAAATTTAATCTCTCCACCCAATGTGGGGCTTAAAACCACAATCCTGAGATTAAGAGTCATATTCTCCCCTGACTGAGCCAGCCGGGTGCCCCTAATTTATTCAATTTTAAAGCAACGAATACTTGAACATCTGTCGTGCAGCAGGCACTGGACACGGCATTAAGCATTGCTGATGTTCCGTGTTCTCATGGAGCTTAATCTCGTGGGGGGTCACTCAGTGAAGACCTGAACAAGGCAGCTATGCTGAAGAATGAAATTCAGTACAGTCCATCAAGAACAGAGCCACAGGGGCGCCTGACCGGCTCAGTAGCTGGAGCATGGGACCCCTGATCTCAGGGTTGTGAGTTCAAGGCCCACGTTGGATGTAGAGATTACTTAAAAATAAAATCTTAAAAAAAAAAAACAGAACTGCAAATAGATATGATCAAGTTCAAGCTGAACAGAAAAATCAAATGTCACAAAAAGGAGTATAAAGTGATACCATTTGTATTAAAAAATTATTTGCCTATATATGTATATATATATATATACACATATATAGGCTGCATAGAAAATTCGAGAGACGTGAAAGTAGTTAATTAGAGAAATAGGAACCTGGAGAATTGGCAAAGGATTTACTTAAAACCCCTGGAATGCCTGAATCTCGTTACCATTTTGACTGTGTATTCCTGTGGAATTATGGATACAGTGGTGACAGGGCCTCCAGGCAGGAGCGGAGAGCAGGGGCTGCTAGCGGGAAGGGGTGCCGAGCAGAAACACGAGGATACAGCCAGCAGAGGAGTTTGGCGTAGGACGGAGGGGACAGGGCACCGTCAGTATTCCGGCATTACCGGGCACAGCCCAGCTCACGGAAACTACTTAGGGAGGAGATAGCAGAGGCAAGAAGGGGGAAATGTTTGCCCGGAGAAGCTGACTTGCTCTAGTGTGGGGGTCACATGTGCTTTTGCTTGGGCTCGTGGAGGGAAGAGTCCAGAAGAGAACTTTGTCTGCAGTAGAACTAGCACACCATCTCCTACTCCAGGTGCTTGGTCAGTACCCTGGGGTCTACCCCAGACCCGAAACTTACTAGCTGTTCAAATATTTGTTACCTTATTGATGAACAAAAAAGCATTAAGAACTGGTTCAAAGCCTCTGATCTTGCTCTGCCATTTGCCTGAAATGAGCTCCCTTCACCTTTGCCCCTAATAACAAACTCCTATTCATCCTTCAACGCCCAGACTGAGTGATCCGCCCCACAGGGTTTTTAGTTACTCCCCCTTGTGTGCTTTTGGGAATTGGTTCTGGTAACTTCCGCAGTACTTATCCCCCCGGGCTACATTCTTAGACTGGTCTTTTCTCGTAGGTGGGAGAGGAGAGTGGTGACATAGCCATGCCAAGGGGCATGAGCCCTTACATCAGATTCTGTATTTTACAGGTTGGCTGCCTCAGCTTGGCGCAGAGGGTCTTCATGGCCTGTTCGCTCAGGGTGCTGCCACTCAGGTCGAGCTGCCGCAGGCTTGGGTGGGTGCTGAGCACGAAGCAGAGATCTCCCCACCACTCATCAGCAAGGGTCTTCACCAGCATCCTACGTTGGAGAAGGAAATAAGCATTTGCTTCCACAGGATGGAGTCTAGCTCGAGCAAGTGCCCCAACAGGGGCAGAGGAGAGAGACCAGTCAGTCACGGTAAGACGGGGATGGCTTCCGAGGGTCTGAGGCCAATTTAGTGATGTCACCTTGTGCTTTGCCTGAGTGCTCTCCTACCCACCCTGCTTCCTGAACATGCCGACACCCTGGGGGGTGTACGACGGTGACGTGGAGCCACTCGGGTGTGCCCTTAGGTTCCAGCTCCCCCTGAAGTGTGAAATGGTGCATTTCACACAGGTGTTCCTCAAAAAGTTAAAAATAGAACTACCTGATGCTCCACGAATCCCACTTACACAAAGGAATTGAAATCAGTACCCTGAAGAAATATTTGTGCTGTCTTCACCACAGCCAAGACATGGAAGCTGCGTAAATGTCTGCCGATGGATGACTAGGAAAATGTGACACACACACACACCCACACACACACACACCCACGGATGTGCAGACACAGACGCACACACCAGGGAATATTACTCAGCTTAAGGAAAAGAAAATCTAGGGGCGCCTGGGGGGATCAGTCAGTTAAGTGTCTCACTTCAGCTCAGGTCAGGATCTCGCGGTTCGTGATTCCAATCCCACGTCGGGCTCTGTGCTGACAGCTCAGAGCCTGGAGCCTGCTTCACATTCTGTGTCTCCCTCTTTCTGCCCCTCCCCCACATGCTCGCTCGCTCTCTCTCTCTCTCTCTCTCTCTCTCTCAAAAATAAATAATAAACATTAATATTTTTAAAAAAAGAACAAGATGGCAGAGGAGAAGGACTCACCCTTGGGGACTCAGGGGCTGTGCCTCAGTGAACTCATCCCTTGAGAAACTCTCCTGGACCTCCATCCGAATTTTCCGCAAATACTGGCAACGCTGGAGGCAGAAAGAGGACACCAGCAAGTCCATTCGCCGGTTCACTGGAAGCCACACTTCTTGGAAGGTGTTCAATGCCACGCAAACAAAGTCTTCATCTTGAGTCTCAAAAAGACAGTGAAAGGAGTCTAGGAAGTCTAGAGGGGAGGGGGTGCTGGGCTGCTGACCCAGAAGGGAGATCCAGCCCAGAAGCCCCTCCCTCACCACCAGGGGGACGGGGCATCCAAGCAGGACTTCCAGGGCCCCCGCCACCTCTTTGCTCATGAGGCCAAACAGGAAACGCTTCATCTGGAGCACGTGGGCATTGGAGCTGACCTGTCTGAGCTCCATCAAGCTCCTTACGCTCTCCATGAACACGGGGTAGGGATCCCACTCCGTTTCCAGTCCTTCTAGAACATAGTACAGGGCAGCACAGAACTCCTGGAGGCTGGGGTGCAGGAACGTGTAGCACCTTTCGTGGCCGCTGTCTCGGAGGAGGATGTTCATGTGAAACAGAGCGGAGAGCTCAGACTCCCTGAGTCTGTGAACACCCAGGTCATCTCCATAAAACGCAAACTTCATGTTCCATATTCCCTGCACAGCCATGCGGCACAGCCTCTTCAAGGTGGCTCTCTCTTCCTGGCTGAGACAGCGCTGGGGTGGGTCTCGAGGAGTGAGCTGATGGAACACAAAGGTAGCATACAAGCCCGTGAGGGTCTGGCAGGAAGGGGGGAGGCTCTTTCCCGACGTCTCGCGCAGATTCAGAGCCTCACAGATGAGCCACCCCAAGACCGGGACCTGGCACGCGTCAAACAGCGGGTGGTTGTCCGCTACTGAATTCAAGACTTTTGTCTTTTGATGCTCATTCTTCATGTGCTTAAGGAGCAACTGAACTCTTTTCTCCACGGAGATGCCCCCGACTAACAGGTAGCGGGGTGACAGGACCATGGATTTGAGCTTTTCTATGCCTGTGTCTCTGACGGTGATCATCAGGGAAGCCTCAGGGAGAAGGACTTTCTTCAGCAGACTGTGCATCAGAACGGATGTGGGTTGTTTGTCCCTCCAGTCTTCACAGAGACTCAGGTCATCATCTTTGAAGGCAAAGTCCATATCATCGAAGCCATCAACAACAAACAACAGCCTTTCAGGTCGGGACATGATCTCCGTCACCGGAACCTGGGAGTCTGGCCACTCCCTGGAAAGTAACTCTGCAAAACTGCCTTCCCTCATCCACGGCATTTCTCTGGCACGGAGGAAGAAGACGTAGGAGAACGTTTCCTGGTAGAGTTCACCTCGCGCCCAGCACAGCAGGACCTTTCTGGCCAAAGCCGATTTCCCGGTTCCTGATTTCCCATGCAACACCACAGTGTGAGGCCGGAAGCCCCGCCGGTCTGGATTAAAGGCACCAAACAACATTTGCATTTCTGGACGGTCAAAGGCAAAGTTGTCAATGCCATGGTGTGCGTCCAACTTCGTAGCAAATTTTGTTATCACGTGAGTCTTGTAGTCCCCTGTATTACCTCCACAGCCCAAGTTGGACCGGGGAAGGGAGAAGAAAAAACAGGGACAAAGTTAGAAGAAAGTCTGGATTTCAGGAAAAAACAAAACAGAACAAGTCCAAAAAACCCTGGACCTAGAATCCATGGACCCTAAGTTACACCGTGTACATGTGTATGGTACTTTTGTTTCTTCCCAGCAATGGGCTGATAACAACCTCCCTCCTTCATTCAGAGATCAAAACCTTAAAGCTTATGAACATCCTACGAAAAATACCTCTGTCTGTCCCTTTAGGCCCACCCTGACACATTACAGTTTTGTTCGCTTCTTGTCTGTCCCCCCTCAGTGGACTCTCTGCAGGGACTTTGTTATTTACTGTTGTATCTTTATTACTTAGAATGATGCCTGGCACCCTGTGGATACTCAAGTATTTGTTAAACGAATACTCTATGTCAAACACTCCTATGGAGTCTCTGAAAGGCAGAGACACCCAGGGAGCTGAGGATGTGTGAGCCAAAGCCCTGAATTCTAGGCTTGCAGGACAGGCCTGACTCTTCTGCAGCTCCAGGCTGCTGTGGAGAAACGCCTCCACGCAATGGGGAATCCCGCTCTTCCAGAGGCAAACATGGCCCTGGAGGTCGGACAGATCCTGCTTGAAATTCCAGGCTCTCTTGTATGGTGTCAATTTCTGAGCCTGAGTTTCCCCACCTCTGAGATGAGATTAATGTCCTCTTGAAGTGTTGCAATAAATATCTAAGAGAGAATGCGCCTTCAGAATTTATTAGCACAGGGCCTGGCAAAAATGATCAGTGGCCACCGTTGTCATTGCAAACCGTAGTTCTTTGACATTATCTGATTTTATTTGTATCCCAGCACTTGTCATAAATGGCCACTCTTTTATGCATCTGGTTATTGCCTAGTCCCTAGCTTGTGATAGAATTGCCCTAAAGGCAAATTATCTACATACCTCCAGCCTCTTCAACAGCCTCTGACATCTGAAAGGTACTCAATAACATGAAAGAAAAAAAAACCCTCCAACCCTGGGTCCTTACATTTGCTAGTAATACTATTCTAGTTTTTTTTAAAGATGACAAGGTCTTCTCTGTACAAGTATTTAAGGCAATTACTATCTCTACATGAAATCTCTACACAGAAGTTCTAAATCTTAAGCTCCATTATTCTGTATCAGGGAAAGGTATTAAGACATCTGTATTAAAACTACAGGAAGCAGAGATGCCTGGGTGGCTCAGTTGGTTAGGTGTCCGACTTTAGCTCAGGTCATGATCTCATGACTCGTGAGTTCAAGGCCCACGTTGGACTCTGTGCTGACAGCTCAGAGCCTGGAGCCTGGAGCCCACTTCGGATTCTGTGTCTCCCTCTCTCTCTGCCCTCCCCGCTCATGCTGTCTCTCCTTCAAAATTAAATGAATATTAAAATAATTAAAAAATAAACTACAGGAAGTGGACCTTGAGGTCTGAACAACCTCTATTTGCTGAGCTCAGATTGATGCATTATCCTCAAAGGACAGACTATGCTCCTGGGCTGTAGGTTTTCAAAGAGAGAAGGAAGCCCCATGAAGGTATGTCTGCAGTTGAATTTGGGTCTTCTCCCATGGACTCAGGTATCACATCTGGGACCAAGATTTCCCAATCTCCCTCTGTGGCACTGACTTCTCCCACAAGATCCTAGGCTCAGGTGTCATACTCACCACCTCAAAGGGTCACAGAGACCTCAAACTCAGTGCATCAAAAACTCATGTTTTACCTCCAATAAGAACTCCCCCCTATAAGTGGCAATTAAACAGAAGCTTCTATTTGTGAACTTACTTTGGAATGGATGTCTGTCTCAATGCTTTCTCCATAAACCTAATTTTAGCCCCATCTCACTCCTGTGGTGGTTTGTTCATCTATAAAATGGGGATATTAATACCTCTCTTACGAGACTGCTGTAGGATGCTACGACATAATCCTAAGGCATGGAGAAGAGCAGCTGACCCGTAGCAATTATTCTAGAGAGGTCATCAGTATTGGCATTTATTAGCACTCATCTCAACTGAAAATGGACAAGAGTGGTAACTACTGGGTCTTCAAGCGTTTGTCTAGTGAAAGATTAAGGCTAACATAGGTTATGTCACAGAGGTGGAATAAAAGACCAGCTTGAAAGTCAAATAAATCACTGATTCCTGGCATCACCATCCATCAGGCTGTCTAAACAGAAAGGCAGGAGCAACTCTTGACACTTATTTTCCTGAAATCCCAAACACCAACTTTTACCAAATACCTCAGAAGCCAAATCACTTCTGTCCATCAGCACTTCCTTGTACATGAATATTCATAGTGGCTTTATTCACAATTGCTAAGAAGTGGAGAGAACCCAAATGTTCATTGTCTGATGAACAGATAAAGGAAAGGTTGTCTATCTACACAACAGGATATTATATTGCAGTAGAAATGAGCCAAGTGCTGGTTTGCACTACAACGTGGATGAATATAGGAAACATTATGCTAAATGAAAGAAGCCAGTCATGAAAGACCACACTTGTAGGATATTTGTATAAAAGCCCAGAACAGGCCCATTCGTAGAGGCATAAAGTAGATTAGTGGTTGCATCAAACTTGGGGAAGAAGAGATGTAGAGTGATAATGGGTTTGGGGTTTTTTTTTGAAGAAGAAAATGCTCTGGAGTAAGATAATGATGATTACTTGCACAACTTTGTGAACATGCAAAGAACCACTGAATTGTACACTTTAAAAGAGTGGGGTTTTTGGTACATGAATTATAATTCAATAAAAAGTCTCAAGTGGGGCACCTGGGTGGCTCAGTTGGTTGGGCGACTGACTCTTGATTTCAGCTCAGGTCATGATCTCAGGGTTTGTGAGATCGAGTCCCGCATCAGGCTCTGTGCTAGCAGTGAGGAGCCTGCTTGGGATCTCTCACTCCTTCTCTCTCTGCCCCCTCCCATGATTTTTTCTCTCTCAAAATAAACTGGAAGGAAGGAAGGAAGAAAGAGAGAGAGAGAAGAGAGAGAAAAGAAAAAGTCTCAAGTAACATTCCTCAGAGAAGCCTGCTGTCACTTCCTTGACTGGTCAGCTGCTGTTTCATACAATCATGGCACCTGGGAACTCATCCTCATTTTGTATTTTGTTTGGTTTAGTTAACATATAACTCTATACAGCCACATAAATATTTTTTACCTCTGTGTTCCTATCATTTCTTCAAATGGTAGGTATTCACAAAATGAAGGTTGACAGAAGGAATTGGGAAAAAAGATCACCACTAGCCAGGTACTTTTGAGCAAAACCTTTGATTACTCCTGACTATATTGAGCGCCTGTCAAACAAGTTTGTGCTTAATGCCCAAGTTCACCATAATCCCAGGTATTTGGAATTTATCTTCATCCAAAGGGACTGTAGATGGTCATAGTGAACATAAGTGACTGTCCTTGGCGAGGATTCATTCTAGGAGCTCTTGGGGAGGGACGGACGTACCAGAGACAAATGCAGATGAGCAAAGGAAAGTGGAGTCCTCTGCCACCCGAACTCCATTCCGGGATGGCCAAAAAAAAAAAAAAAAAAAAATTAGTGAATCAGATTTCTTTACCTTGTTCTTTCTTCTCTGCTGGTGTGACACCATCTTGTTCTATAGCTTGTGAAATTTCTGCAAAAAAGAGAAGGAAGAATAAACTCCCCCATTGTTATGTGAATATCCGAACCAGAGAGGGCACAGACCCCCATCTCAGGACCAGTTTGGAACATGGCAGCCACTGGCTTAGCTAGAGATGCTAAGTGCATGTCAAATGAGCACTTGATTCAAAATCAGAGGATAGGAGGTTCTAGTCTCATTTCTGCTTTTAATTCTTTGGAGAACTTTGGGCAAGTCATTAAAATGGGGGGTAAAATCTGGTGGATAAGAACCAAGGTTCTGGAGTCAGACAAGGATTTAAATGGGAATTCTGTCACTCCCTTCTTGGGAGGTCTTGGTCAACTTGCTGGACTTACATGCTTCTGTGGGATCATCTCTAGAGCTAGGATAATAGTTCCTATGTTGTGGAGTTGCTCTAAAAATTGAATCAGGTGTTTTGGTAGAGGAATAGCCCTGCCTCTGGTGTATAATAGTTACCACTTATTGAGAATAACCATTATATCTACTTATTAAAAAATAGTTTCCTATTGTGGCTAAGTACATACTTAACATAGGTGATGTGGGAATGACCTCCTGGTATTTAAGGGATGGTCAAAAGGGTGGTGTTAGTCTTGCAAATTATGAAAAAAAAGATGCAATAAGTTATCACAACAGAAAACAGTGTAACAGAAAGCCATTTGAGCATTTTAAAGCAGAAGAGTCAAGTTTTCAGATGTAAGTTTCTAAAAGATCACCTTGGTTATTATTGTATGGGAAATGAATTGCATTTAACCAGAGTGGAAACAGATAAGAAATTCAAAGGAAATGATTCTCATATACAGGATATGGGTAGAAAAACATAGGAATAGGTTATACTTTAGATGCAGATCTCGTAGGATTTTAATTCATTGGATGGAAGGTAGAGAAAGGAAAGAGTCGGTCAGACTAAAAAGTGACTAGGCTTTTGGAATGAATAAGCAGGTGGCTGGCAGTGCCATTTACTGAAATCAAAAGCAGAAGAGGCAGATGTATAGAAAACCAAGAACATCAATGACAGCCGAAAACATGGTCTTCTGAAGCATGCATACAACTTTCTCTAAGACATGCCACATGTTAGTCCATAAGACACAACGTGAAAATGGAACAACATACCAAAACTTTCATGGCATGGAAACAGAGCAGTGTTTAGAGGGTAACGAGTGAAGCAGAGTGAAGGGTTTAAGTATACTATTTAGCCTCTGGATCTTCATTTTATTACCAGACAATTGGAATTACGGTTACTACTACCCAAGATCCTGTGGAGATCTAGGAGACTGAAGCACTTGGAACGAGGTTTGACCCATAAGGTCTCAACAAGTAGCAGTTCTTGTGTATGATGGTAATTTAGAGGGGTTTCCCAATGTGGCTTATAAGACCCCAACTTTTGTCCACTTTGATCCTACTGCCAAGATTAGTCAGTCAGTCTCTATTTCATATCATCGATAAATCATTACTTAGTAATTTTTAAGCCCATTAAGATATGATTTTATCCCTGGAAAGATAGTAATTTATGGCAGTCACCCTGTTAAGCCTAGATTTGCATTAAAATTGGAATAATTTATAACCTATGAGATTCTGAAACTCTATGACTCATCAGTTCCTCAGACTTTAGTTTTGAAGGGGATTTTCCTGCCTACAGCCTGAACAAAGCTGCATCAACATGAGGTTGGTCCTGATTCTTTCGAGGTGTTCGACTTCATGGTCAATGCTGATTGCTAGAAGATTAGCAATATATAAGTGGTACTGTGGTTATGTAACAGTGGAGAATGCATGCTGTCTATACAAGCCTACATCTTTCTGTGTATGTTTTGGGTTCATTGCTTTGAGCCCTTTTGTTGGTCTCCTTTTCCTCCACTGAAGTGTAAGCTTCGATGAATGCCGGGGAGTTGCATGTACTTTGTCCATGGATGTATCACAAGTACACAGAGCAGTGCAAGGCGTGTCATCGGTACTCAAATATCTGGGGAATTGTATTGAACCTGATTTCGTGTTATCTGCTTCTCTCCACCAAAGCCTCCAAAACAGATTGTTAGGTGGAGCTTGTCCTGGAGGGGTCATGGAGTTGTCCAAACTGAAGATGGAAACTCAAAGAGTTTTCAGAAAGCTTTAAGATCAGACCTCTTTGGACTCAGAATAAGAAAGACTGTGATTATCAGATCATCAGAACCCACGCAATCACCTGACGACAGGATACTTAACTAGAAAGAACACTGGACTATTAGGAGTCATGGTTTGAGTCCCAGATGTGCCACTAACTCATTACCATGTGGCTTTAGACATATCCATTTCCCCCACCATGTCCATACTGACCTGGTACTTCTTTCATGCTTGGTTCTTGGTCATTCTTCATTGGTGTAGAATTTTCTGGTATTTCAGCCAGTGAATATCCTGCAACAGAGAGTAGATGAAACAACAGTCTCAGTAAAATCATAGCAGTTTCCGAGACTAGGGATGAGATTATCCCCCGTCTAAATACTGAAGGGAACCAAGACAAGCCTCAGGATCTCAGTTTATTCACGTGTAGTTGTTACTGGAGACGATGGAGTCAGATCCTCAGGTGCCACCAGCACAGCAAAGCACCAGAGCCTTGTTGTAGAGACTGATCTGATTTTCAATTTGTAAATTCCAGTCCCATTTTTGTTTTAAAGCCTTGGGTAATTAGCATAATGAGGCAGTTTATTGCAGCTATCAAGGATTTATCTTCAAGAGTCCTCCTTAAGGACCTCTCTTGAACTTCAAACTAGTTAACTACTCACTAGAGACCTGTGAGTTACCCAAATAGAGGTGTCCAACTCATGGGTTCTAACACTGATTACTTGTTCTCTGGTCTACTTGCTGCAAAACATCCCTTCCGATGTTTCCTGGGATGAGGTAATGGTTTCTCATGTCAGAAACACGGGTGTCATCTCTGATAGCATATTCTCTATCTGTATTTAGTCCTATGAAACTGTTGTGTCTCCTTTTGAAACATCTTTGACTGAATTTCTACTTTCTCTAATGGCCACTGCCACCCTGGCCCAAGACACTTTATTTCTCCCATGGGACACCAGAATGGCCTCCTAAGTGGTCTCCCCACACCTATTCATTTATTTTTTCTGGACCACACAACACTGTAGCAACAATGCTGAAATCCCCCTTCAAATGAATGGTTTGTGTTTTGCTATTAAAATTATTTTCAAGATGCTGTGTTGTCTGACTTGTAGTCCACCTCCCCATGTTTATCTCTTGCCTTATTCCCCTCCCCCCCAGTTCTTCATGGTCTAGCCAAGCACTTTGGTAAAGGCTTCATGATGCTCCTGTCTTCTGCTCATCATGTTCTTCTCTAATTATGCCCAGTTAGCTTGGCTAGCTTCTTTTCTTCCTATGTGTTTCAGCCTGAACTTCACTTCTAGGAAGTGATTCTAGTCTTCACTTTCCTCTGGTCTGGAATAGGAACCTCTCCTTTTTCTACACCATTAAAAAATCACCCATTTATTCCTCTTCCCCGCTGCACTGTAAACTATAAATTCTCATCAGTTATGTGCCAGAGATGTAAAGACATGTTAAATAATGAGTTCCATCTTTGTCATCTGTAAGCTCATGAACTGGGTTATGTTGTAGAACTTGGTGGAACCTCTGTTTTAGCTTCTTCCATGGAGAACCTATTTCGTTGAGTGGGCTTGAGACTCCATGGGAGGCCTTTTCAACATAGTGCCTCACCTAGAGTACTGACTCAGTAAACATCACCTATCATTTTAATTTTATAACCCTCATTTCCTGTGAATAATACCAACATGTTTTCCACACAGGGCTTTTTTGAAGCTCTGAAGGGATAGATTCTCTTAAAGTCCTTTGAAGCTGTAGATACAGAGTTACATCTAAGCATTTAGGGCTGATCTGATACCTTGCCCTTGGGACTATTTTCTAAGTTTTCTGTCCACAGTCGAAGAAGATAATTCCTCCTGATAAAGGAGGGCTATTTTTCTACTATGTTTCTCCTAAATAACCTCAGATAGTCACACAATATGATCTGAATACATTGCTATAATATGGACACCAAGAGTCTGACAAGGTCAATCCTTAGAGTTCCTTGAGCCTTAGTTTTTCAGCTTGGGGCAAGAAATGTGGGAGACGCCCACTGTACAGCCACCATAGTGTTCTTAATAAATGAATGAAGTTTTGTGTTATTGAACCTTTGCAACAGCACATGTAAGCTGTTCCAAGATGTGGAATCCAAGGGACAAAGTAAAATGGAATTTGGCCAAAGTCACATAGAACAAGTGGAAGGTCCAGAGCTCAATCTTAGCGTTTAGGACTCCAAATCCTGTCTACTAACTTCAACCAAATTCTGTCTAGGTAGAGGGTCTGTCTACTCAATTCTTCTCTTTCATGGTTTCACAGGGTAGAGACTACTCTAGTTTCCAGCCAGGCAGGATGACAATTGAGTGACTTCTCACAGTTCAGACTCACGCTGTAGTGGCGGACCCAGTTAGAGATCAGGGATACCTTCCCCATTCGCATGGGGGCTTGAGGTCATCTCCTTTCTCTCCTACCCCCAGATTTGCCCCAAGTCTTACTCACTTTTCATCTCTTTCCTTGCCTTCTCAGAAAGTATGGACAGGTTCATCTTTTCAAAGATGTGAATAGATACTTTCCAGACAAGAGATTCTCTATAATGCTCATGCAGGAGGAAGGCTAGATGTTCCACATTGGCATCGTTCACTTCAACCCATGGAAAAGAGCATGTTGCCAGTTCTGAAGCTTTTTCCATGAGCAGTTCCTTAAATGTCTGAAATTCTTCCTTTCCCAACTGCTTGAAACACCACTGCAGTCCGTAGTTGGAAAAGGAGGGTAATTTGGCTTCTCTCATCTTAATGCAAGTCTGAGAGCTCAGGTTTTGATGGAAAAGTGGATTCCTTGGTAACATGGAGAAAATGATACCTGTGGAAGAGTAGTAAGTTTCAAAAGAAGATCTTGAATCAAATTCTCAACTTCATACAACCAACCTCAGTTAACTTTCTAGAAACAACATTCTCCATTCCTTTTGTGAAATGCACAAAAAAGCCCAGCTCATGGGTAGCGATTCTTCATAGACTTAAAATTTACTTGACATCATATGTATTTATCTCATTACAAGAATATAAGCTCTGGGATGTTTTGCTGCCCTTATCCCTGGTTCCCAAAACAGCACCCGGCATAGAGTCAAATTTAAAACACTTAAAGAATACATAAACACTAATTTGAAAGGATATGTACACCATATGTTTATTGCAGCATTACCTACAGTAGGCAAATTATGGAAGCAACCCAACTGCCCATCAATAGATGAATAAAGAAGACGTAGTGCGCACACACACAGATATTATTCAGCCACAAGAAAGGAAGAAATCTTGAGATATCCAACACCATGGATGGAGCTAGAGAGTATTTTGCTAAATAAGTCAGACTGAGAAAAACAAATACCATATGATTTCAGTTATATGTGGAATTTAAGAAACAAAGCAAATGAGCAAATGAAGAAAGAGAGAAGGAGGCAAACCAAGAAACAGACTCTTAACTATATTAAGAGAACACACTGATGGCTCCCAGAGAGAAGGTGGGTGGTGGTGGGAAGGATGGGGACACAGGTGATGGGTATTAAGGAGGGCACTTATGTGATAAGCACTAGGCATTGTATGGAATTGTTGAATCACTATATTATACACCTGAAACTGGTATTACACTTACATTAACTATACTGGAATTAAAATAATTAAAATCAATGAAAAAACCTTGAAACACTTATCATTGATGGTCTTGGCTAATGTGCTGTACTCATGAAAACCGGCAAATAAGTTACCACCACTTACTGAAAATTAGTCGCACTGTTTATTATTATTATTTTCATATTTATTTGAGAGAGAGACCAGGCACAAGCGGGGGTAATGTTTATTTTTGAGAGACAGACAGAAAAAGAGCAGAGGAGGGAGAGAGAGAAGGAGACACAGAATACGAAGCAGGGTCCAGGCTCCTAGCCATCAGCACAGAGCCCAAGGTGGGGCTTGAACCCAAGAACCATGAGATCATGACTTGAGCTGAAATCACTCAACTGACTGAGCCACCCAGGGTCCCTTATTATTATTATTATTGTTATTATTATTATTATTATTATTGTTTTTAAAGTAGGCTCTATATCCAATGTGGGGCTTGAACTCATGATCCCAAGATCAAGAGTTGCATGCTCTACCAACTGACTCAGCCAGGGACCCTAGCCACACAGTTTTTAGATCAGTTGATTCCTGCTGTGTCTGCTAACATAATACGAAGCTGCATAAACATAGTAAAGAGTTGTGGTGTAAAAGTAAATGGATAAACATTTGAAAATCTTATCCGATAAGGACCTTCTATGTAGAAATATAACCATAAAAAGACAAACAACCCGATTAAAAGTGGGCAAACGATCTGAACAGACATTTCTCCAAGATGATCTGTGAATGGCAAAGAAGCACATGACAAGATGCTCAACTTCATTAGCCATCAGAACAGATCCTAGGCCCCTGACCCCCTCCATCATCTTGTTCTGTATGTGGACATCCATGACCTGTGTCACGCATTTCTTCTCAGGGTCGTCCACAAGGCTGGTCTGTGATGACAAACATTTTGTACTTACTAGGAATGCTCTGGGAAGAAGTCTTAAATCTAGCAAATGTCTTCTTCCACTATTGTATGGCCTAAATAAACAGAGACAACCAACACCTGTTGGGCATTTTTGGGCTGTTTTGGTCTTGCCCAGCCATTAGTTTGTGATGGAAAATAAAGCAATCAAAGGTATATCGTGTAATACAACACACTAAGGGCTCAAGTGGACAGCAACTTGCTTTTCTCCCCATGAGCCTTATTAGAGTGGAGGTTTGCTGTGCTAGACATTCCTAAACTTGCTGTGCTTCTGGGTCTGGTTTGTAGATACCCAATGAGGTCCTATCTCACTCCTTCCTGGTACTAGAAGCATCTTACCAAGGTACAACCAGACTGTAAGAGACATGTCTGGTCACACTCGGAGTCGTGCTGTTGCTGCTTAGGCAGAAGGGTCATCTACTCCCTGTGCTCTTGACTTACACACTGGATTTTGGTAGTTTCTCTCTGCCCTTCCCCCTGCCATTCTCTACATGCAGTCTTAAGGGGGTGGTGGTGGCTAAGATTACTTCAATTTACAGTGAGATTGTGAGGAACTTGTTCTGTGAGTATTCCACAAGATAAGCCAACATTTTTAACTTGATAAACAAGCTATGTCTTACAGTATGAGTAGTAAGTGATGCTGAATGTCACACGATCACAACTGAGCCATTGCGTCTTGAAATTCACTTTGATATACAAGTGCTTTGGATTACAGGCATGTTTCTGGAGTGAATTATGCTCACAAACTAAGGTTTTACTGTACATGGAAGGAAACATGGAAGGAAGGGCTCTGGGCTGGTGAAAGAGGGGGACACAGATGCCATTGTGACAAAATTGTAGATTTCCTAACCTAGAGTATTTAAAACACTGCTTTCAGAGATGAAGTGGTCTACATGGGCACAAGTTTTCCCTCTAGGATATAGGACACAGGGGATTACAAATGTCTGGTTTATGAGAATCACCTCTTAAAAACAATTCAGAGATGGTACTCAGACCATTATCATGGACTGACCAGCTGCCTGGAGAAGCAAGTGGAGTGGTTGGGACCAGAGAGTTAATGGCCCAAAAAACTAAAAAGAATCAGCCCTTTGCAGAAGTCCACTGACTTCTGCTCTTTACAAAAAAAAAAAAAAAAAAGCAAAGCTTCACCATTGGGGTGCCTGGGTGACTCAGTTGGTTAAGCATCTGACTCTTGGTTTCACCTCCATTCATGATCTCACAGTTTGTGGGTTTGAGCCCCGTGGTGGTCTCTGCACTGACAGTGTGGAGCCTGCTTGGGATTCTCTCTCTTCCTCTCTCTCTGCCCCTCCCCAACTTGCTCTTTCTCTCTCAAAATAAATAAACCTGAAAAAATTAAAACTAAAATTTCCTATGTCCCCCTCCAACATAAAACAACCTGAATACATAGAGATTGAAAACAAACTAAAACAACCCCCCCCAACCCCGCTACAATCTCCCAACTATTTGGTTAAGTAATGACTAAATGACTATGGGGAGCTCATTTAAAGGAGAATAAATTACAGATGGCCACACCTGAACACGATGTAGACATGATTTGAATTGAACATTTGCCTTACCGTGCAAAGCAATCAGAGGAACAAGTATAGGAGAACTGTGGCTGTAAAAAGCCACCTAAGTCTCAGTGGTCTCAGGAAGGTTATTTTTAGGATGGGATGCTTGACCAAGTTTATATTCTCAGAGGGAAAAGTAAAAGTAAAAGCAGGAAAGGGAACAATTAAATGAGTACTTACTCTTCTAAATCCCTTCTTAGATAATTTACGGCAACTCATTTAAACTTTCCATCAGTAACGTCAATATACAAAGAGTGTTACTGTCTTCACTTTATAGAGTGTTTTAGGAAAAAGCACTTTAATGAACGTCTGATTATAATGCTCCACGTCTTCCAATACATCCCAGGAGGAAGCTGATAATTAAACCCAACAGAGTAGGAGGAAAGCCCAGGTGGAAGGACTGGCCTGGGGGAGGCAGATGGACACCTTCCACTGTAAAGCTGAAGAGGGATTGGGGAGAAGGGAAGGATATTATTCCCATATGAGCAGGGTTGTAGGTTAGAAGGATGTAGATTAAGAAACAATCCCATTTATTTTCCAGAAATAAATGACTAACCAACGCTTTCCCTTTGTCTTTATCCTTTATACCATCTATGTCCTGCAGTTGCTTTCTGCACTGGGTTCTTGAATGATCCCATAGAAGCGATCAAGATTACAGGGCTTGAAATCAATCACATGCAGTTTTGAATGTTGATTCACCCCTTGCTACCCCAGGCAAAGCTATTTAGTTCTTCTGTGACTCAGCTTCCCCATGTGACAAAGAACGCCCTCAGGACTGTATAGTGCTTCAATAACTGTAAGCTGTGGTTAACATATAATTAGCACAATTAACACAGTGACAACCCTGAGCTCCCACAAAACCTGGTCCAGACATCAGCTGATCTTGAACTTGGAGTCACAGCACTCCCAACTCTGTCCTTTATTTTAGACCTAGAGACCGGGAAGGAACGTTATGGAAGGACTCCAAACGAACATGACAAATACTCTTTTATCAAAATGAGGAAATGGGATGCTTCATTCTTTCAAAGAGTATCTTTGGTTCTTGGGCTCTGGCTAGTCTGAATGGAGAGCATGGGCACACAGAGCAGAGTGCAAGGAATAGGTCCTAACTAGTGCCAGAGAAAGAAAGGAGAGAGGAGAGTTCTAGGAACAAGATGGGAGAAAATACTCACCAACTCGCCTCCAAAATCAGAGCCTGCTCCCCAGCCAATGGGCAACCACGTGGTGAGGGTCTTTGGGGAATCCTGGGTCAGTGACGTTGTTGCTCGCCATTGGCTGGCCTAGGCTCCGAATGGCCAGAGCCAGGGTAGATGTGGAGCAGCTGTTTTCTGCCCCTGTCCTTGCGCTATTGAAGATGCTGCCTCACCCTTAGCACAGCTGTGCTCACACCTCACCTGGTTGTTCTAGGGCAATAATTGTGATGTTCTTATTTTACACAACCTGCATTTATTGACCATTGTCTAATGCCACTCTTGCTGTTTGTTCAATTGACTTTCTCCATAAAACTCTTTTTAAAAAATATTTATTTATTTTGAGACAGAGAGAGTGACTAAGGGAGGGATGGGGGAGAGGGAGAGAATTCCAAACAGATTCCATGCTGTCAGTACAGAGCTCAGTGTGTGACTCAAATTCACAAACCATGAGATCATGACCTGAGCAGAAGTCAGATGCTCAACCGACTGAGCCCCTCTCCACAAAACTCTTATCTTGATTCCCTGTGAACTCATAGTAAGAATTCCTGTTTGTTAGCAAAAGAACGTTCTCTGAAATTCTCCCCTTCTGAAGTGTCCATCTTGGGCAATAGAAATACCAGCCACTTTGTACCTTGAGTCTCCATGTTAATGGCTATCTCCTGGAGTTTTCCCATCCTTCCCCCTGTCCTCGTAGCTTTATTGAAATATGATTGACAACACCATGTAAGTTCAAGCTATACAACGTATTGGTTGGATACACTGATTCGCTGAAAAGTAATTGCCAACAATGCTAACAGATACCTCCTATTCCAGTGGTTTCCGAACTTCACCCCAGGTTAGAATCACCTGGAGAAACTTTCAAACCCCTGATGCCTGAGCCACACCCTATTCCAGTTAAGTTTGGATGTCTGGGGCTGGCAGCCAGGCAACGGTACTTTTATTAAAGATTTCCAGGTAAGACCCAGCCACAAAGATTGGAGACATTGTCACACTTTCAAGCCCGGTTCTTCTCAAGGCACATTCCTCTACTGGTGTAGCCAAGGGGTGTCTCCTGGGCCCTATAGGGAACCTATCAGTGGGTGGATTCTCTGGCTTTCTGTTTCCCCAGGCCAGGCAGTTCAGGCAGCCCTGCCTCATTCACTGTAGATCCTAGTGGTGGTGCATTATGATTAGCTCCAGCAGTTAAATTCTGTGCTCTGGAGAACAAATCAAAGCAAACGATATTGCAAATGACATATTGGATAAAGAGTCAGTATCCAAAATCTATAAAGAACTTCTCAAACTCAACACTCCAAAAGGAAATAATCCAGTGAAGAAATGGGCAAAAGACATGAATAGATATTTTCCCAAAGAAGACATCCAGATGGCTAACAGACACATGAAAAGGTGCTCAACATCACTCATCATCAGGGAAATACAAATGGACCACACTGAGATACCACCTCACACCTGTCAGAATGGTTAACATTAACAACTCAGGCAACAACAGATATTGGCAATGATGTGGAGAAAGGGGAACCCTCTTGCACTTTTGGTGGGAAAGCAAACAGTGGTTTGTGGCTGGTACAGCCACTCTGGAAAACAGTATGGAGGTTCCTCAAAAAATTAAAAATAGAACTACCGAATGACCCAGCAATTGCACTACTAAGTATTTATCCAAAGGTTGCTAATTCAAAGGGGCCCATGGACCCCAATGTCTATAGTAGTGCTATCAATAATAGCCACACTATTGAAAGAGCCCAAATGTCCATCGACTGAGGGATGAATAAAGAAGATGTGGTACACACACACACACACACACACACACACACACACACACACAATGGAATAGTACTCAGCGATGAAAAAGAATGAAATCTTGCCATTTGCAACAACATGAATGGAACTGGAGGGTATTATGCTAAGCAAAATAAGTCAGAGAAAGACAAGTATCATATGATTTTACTCATATGTAATTTGAGAAACACAACAGATCAACATAGGGGAAGAGAAAGAAAAATAAGATAAAAACAGGGAGGGAGGCAAACCAGAAGAGACTCTTAAATACAGAGAACAACCTGAGGGATGCTGTAGGGGCGGTGGGGGGGATGGGCTAAATGGGTGATAGGCATTAAGGAGGACACTTGTTGGGATGAACACTGATGTATACATAAGAGATGAATCAGTGGGTTTTACTTCTGAAACCAATACTACACTATATGTTAACTAACTTGAATTTAAATAAATGTTTAAAAAGCCAAGAAAATCAAATTTTAAATGGAAAATTTGACTTTGGTGTACCTTTATTTTTCTCTACTCTTTAAGGATGGAGTGGAGGTGGGGTCGAGGATCCCAACTGCTCTGACTTTTGTAATGAAACCCTTCTGGAGAGCAGAGAATATCTGATCATTACTTTGTGTAGGAAAAGATGAGTTTTTCAAAAGAAAAAAAATGTATGGCCGCTTCTATATCTTTGAGTTCCAAAGTCTGTCCTAACTACTTCTATCATGTATGACATAATTTAGACCTGAAAAAGTCAGTCTGCCCCATCATGTACAGTCCCTTCCTGTGAAGGGACCTCGGAGGGGAGGTCATCTACATATTCCTATAGCTTTTCGAAGTTCTGTGAACCACGAGGAGACAGACCATGCAGGAAACCACTCTCTAGAGCAAGGATCTAGTTCAGCCTGCTATGTGTCCAAGAAACATTTGCTTTAATTTGTTTTATTGTATTAATAGACTAAACTCATTTTAAAAAGTTCAGTTTTTTAAAAGTTTATTAAATTTTGAAAGAAAGAGAGAAAGCATGAGTGGGGGAGGAGCAGAGAGAGAGGGAGAGAACCCCAAGAAGGCTCTGGACTCCATGCAGAGCCTGACACGGGGCTCGATCCCTGGACTGTGAGATCATGACCTGAGCCGAAACCAAGAGTCAGATGCTCAACCAACTGAGCCACCCAGGTGCTTCCCCCCTGCCCCAAGTTCATTTTTTAAAAGAGTTCCTGAAACACGAGGTGATTTTCTTTTTCCATCCCTTTCTGTATTATCTTCCTTGGAAATGTCCTTTGGACACTTTCTCCAGACAAGGAAAAGATTTCTTCCTTTTTTAAAAAATATTTTATTGGGGGGGGGTGTAGAGAGAGAGAGAGAATCCCAAGCAGGCTCCACACCCAGTGCAGAGCCCAGTGCGGGGCTTGAACTCTCACGACTGTGAGATCATGACCTGAGCTGAAGCTGAGTTGGACGCTCAGCTGACTGAGCCACCCAGGTGCCCTTGAGATTGCTTCCTTCTTAACAGCTGATATACTAGTCTACTGGTAAATAAATAACACTGGAAAACTTTTCAAATTGCATTTATGTATACATTTTTAATTAAATTCTTCTGATATCTTCAAAGGCAAGTCAGATACTTCCCAGACACAATATTAACAGAACAAATTCAAGGACTTCTAAAAGCCAGGGGTGAAAGAGGGCTGGTGTCATCACCTTAGTGACTAATCCATGTCTAACACATGACCCTCAACATCTCCAAGGGAGCCATTTAGAGGTCATGGTCCACAGCATTTTCCAGAACCAATTGGGCCATTCGAGACTCAGAGTGGCCCACAGAATAGGCCAACATTTCCCAACTTTTCTCTAGGAAAAAAAATACCCAGGGTGGGGTCACCAGATCACTCCATCCATCTTGCCTCCTCCCAGCACTCAGGGCTCCAGTCCTGTACGATCCTCAGGACTTCGTTTTTCACGGCTGGGCCCTCCAGCCTCGTCATCCTCTCTGCTGCATAATTCTGCTTCGTCTCCCTGTGAGGGACAAGAATCAGGCTTTGTTGTCTCACATTTGGTGTGTGCGTGTGTGTATGTGTGCGTGTGTTCCTAGAAAAGTACGTAGAACCTTGAGGACAGAAGTTCACCACCCTGGAGACCACTCTGGACCAAGACCAGGGGTACCGCTCTGGGGAGCCAGGGATGGAGGCCAACCACTAAGTATGGTCTGCAACCCCAGATGGCCCAGTAATCCTGCCCCATTATGCTCATGCTGTTGGAGTCTCCTCTCTCCCTGGGCTATGGTTGGTCTGTGTGACCAGCAGAACATGGCAGAAGTGATGGATGCAGCTTTCAACATGAAGCAATCAAATACTGGGGTCTTTTCTGGGTGTTTTCTCTTTCTCACTTATTCTGGAGGAAGCCAGCTGCGTGCATGATCATGAGCAGCCCTATAGAGAGCAATCGAGGCTTCCTGCCGACAGCCACGTGGGTGAGCTTGGAAATCACTCTTCTAAATCCCCATCACACCCTGTCAGCGAAGACCATGAGCTACAGCCACCCAGTCAAACCGCTCCCATATTTCTGACCTTCGGAAATGTTATAAGAAAATTAATGTGTGTTGCCTTTAATTGATTAAACTTTGAGGTAATTTGTTACAGAGCAACGGATAATGCGAACTCCAGATACCCTTACAACCTCCACCCAGAATTCACTGCTGACTGAGCACACAGCTGTCACATCTCCATGGAGGAACCCGCCATCCCAATTCACAGATGGCGAAACGGAGACTCACAGAGGTAAAGGAACTTGTTCACAGTCATATGGCTGGTGGGTGGTGATTAACTCAGTTAACACAAGGAGGGAAGATGAAGGACAGAAAGAATTTAAAATCTGACAAGAAAAAAAAATCCGACAAGAGAATCCGGGTCAATTTTCCCAGCAGGCACCAGGAATTACAAATCCCCAGGAAATGAGAGAGGAAGATCAGCAACATCTGCAATAGCTTTTTAGGAGTGGAGTCTCCCTCTTTACGAGGGGCTTCGCTTGGGCTGCCGTTTCTGCACAGGGACCCACAAGAGACTTACAAAACAGCCCTGGCTTTCCACTTGCGCTGCTGAAAAGCCTCCTGCAGGAGCAGTATGCCCCTGCGTCCCATGTCATTCTTGCTCACGTCCAGGTATCTTAGGCTCTGGTTGTGGCGGAGCATGGAGGCCATAGCCTGGCAGCAGACAGAGGTGAAGAGGCACCTTTCCAACCTGTGGGGTGGGAGCAGACGGTAGAGAAGTGGCCACGCCCTGCATCCGAGAGCTCAGCCAATCCTAACCCTGGAAATCACAGACAAGTGGCCACGCCCCGCATCCGAGAGCTCAGCCAATCCTAACCCTGGAAATCACAGACAAGTGACCACGCCCCACACCTGAGAGCTCAGTCAATCTGAACCGTAGAAATCACACCCCATGGAATGAGGCATCCTTCCAAAGTACGAGCTAGGAGCTACGGATGCATTAGTTTCTTCGTGTAGTTTAGGATGGCTGTCAGGGCTAGGCTCTAAAAGTCCTAACTCCAAGAAGTGAGGAGCCGCACAATCTCTTTCAGAAATTGATTGTTACTGCGCATTAGCTTTGCTCATTCAAAAAATGTCTATTTAGCACTGTTTGTGTACCAAGGCACACAACCATGAGGAAAATAACATCCCTGGCTTCCTGGAACTCATAGTTGATTGGGGGAGGGGGTAGGCAAGTCACCAGATAATTATATACGAAGGGCATGGTTTCACTCTTCTAGAATAGATCCCTTTGCCCTCACAGGCAGTGTTCATGGCAAAAGGGGAGAGGCAGGTCCAGAAAGGAGCTGAGTCACAGAAGTGCTGTGTATCATAAATTCAGAGCAGGCATATAAGAGGAAGTGGTGTGTGGGTGAGCGAAAGGTACAGGAAGGGGGTGGTTTTGGCTCCCATCTTTGAACGAAGAGTACAGTCTCCTCATGAGCAAGGCTATTATAAGCAATGCAAAACACACATGACAGAGGAGCCCTTGGGATGCCCGCATCCTCTACTTGCACACTCTTTGCTTTCTTTCTGAGTGCTCACCTCCCCTGCCCTGTGAATCTCTGCTAGCCAACAAATGACAAGCTGGGATTTGCTGCCCAAGCCAAAACTACAAGGACATTACTCAGCTTTGCCTTAGTTTATAAAGGTCCTGACCTTCTTTCCGTCAGGGAGGCCCTTGATCCTCCCTCTGCACACCAGCCAAAAAGTTCCCTAACTTCAATTAGAGTCACTTAAATCATTTCCTTGCAACAGAAGGAGAGTCATTCTAAATTAATTATTTTCTTAAAGATTTTTATTTTTTATTAAATTAAAAAAAATGTTTATTTCTTTTTGAGAGACAGAGAGAGGGAAAAAGAGGGAGCGCGCAAGCAGGGGAGGGGCAGAGAGAAAGGGAGACACAGAATCTGAAGGAGGCTCCAGGCTGTGAGCTGTCAGCACAGAGCCGGACATGGACCTTGAACTCACAAAGTATGAGATCATGACCTGAGCTGAAGTCGGAAGCTAAATTGACTGAGCCACCCAGTTGGTCCCAGATTTTAATTTTAAGTAATTTCCACACCCAGTGTTGGGCTCTAACATACAACCCTGAGATCAAGAGCCTCAATGCATCCCTAAAATAATTCTAATTGTAAATAAGACAATAATTTAAGTGTAAATTCTCACTGGTATGTGAGAACTGTTTTTAAAATGAAGAGAATAAGCAATAGAAGTCTGGGTTCTTCTTGGGAAAAATAAAGATATCAATGGCTTTTCTACATATACTCAGCCAAGTTACTGCTCATCAATGAAAGTAGATTTTGAAAAGTAGTCTCACACAAGCAAAGGCTTAGAGAACAGTACATAACTGCTCACCTGGAAATTTATTTCATTCTCAAAAATATATTTCACTCAATCTAAGAGATAAATCAGTATTTAAAACCCAAGATTAAATTTCTGGAGAAAAAGAATCATGAGCTGGGGTGCCTGGCTGGCTCAGTTGGTGGGCCATGCAACTCTTGATCCTGGGGTTGTGAGTTTGAGGCCCACATTGGGTGTGGAGATTACTTACAATAAGAAATCTTTAAAAAATGAGACAGAATGAAATCTGGCCAGGTGTAGCAACATGGATGGAGGTGGAGAGTATTATGCTGAGTGAAATAAGTCAGGCAGAGAAAGACAGATGCCATATGTATCCACGCATCAGTGGGCTTTGTGAGACTTAATAGAAAACCCGGGGGTAGGGGAAGAGGGGAAGGAAAAACGCCACAGAGAGGGAGGGAGACAAAACATAAGAGACTCTCAAAGACTAAGAACAAACTGAGGGGAGGGGGGGTGGGAGGGGGGAGAGTGGGTGATGGGCACAGAGGAGGACACTTGTTGGGATGAGCACTGGGTGTTGTATGGGAACCAATATGACAATAAATTGATTTTTAAAAATGAAAATAATCATGAGCTATAATGAATAATGAATTCTTTTATACTGGCTAATTATCAACAAAAGTAAAATCCATTATCAGGATATCCTAAGAAATTAGAGACATAGGGGAGGCTGGATGAGTCAGTTGCTAAGTGTCAGACTCTTGATTTTGCCCCAGATCATTATCTCATGGTTTATGAGATCGAGCCCCAAGTCAGGATCCATGCTGTGCATGGATCCTGCCTAAGATTCTCTCTCCCTCTCTCTGCTCCTCCCCACCCCCCCTCTCTAAAATTAAAAGGAAAAAGAAAAAAATTCGAGCTGTAACATAAAACAGTGATTTTAATGATCTAGACTTAAAACCTAAATTATACTAATAGAGAACAAAATGTGGGCAGAAAAGAGGCAAAGCACTTTCACCCATATCCACTGATCACCAGAGAAGAGAGGTTTCCAAATCTCTTCCAAATACTTAATGTAACCACGATACTTAATTAAAAATAGACTGAATCTTGCCGAATCTCTGGCTAGTGTGCATGTTAGCATAAAGACCTTCTCTTTAGGAGAAGAAGAAAATTATTATGTGTAAAAAAAAAGAATCCCTAAGTACAAAAGTTGATTTCTGAAGACCAGTTATCTCAGGCATCAGTCCACAGCCAACAAATACATTTTCTTTTACTGAATGGAAGACTATTTCCTAGAACAATGGTACAACAAGTATACCTTGCATGGGAACCACCGCCTGGGCATGCTGGTCAAAGAGACTGTGGGCCCACCCCCAGAGCACCACGTGACTCAGCAGCCCTACTTCTTTGTACTGAACCAAAGAAGCTGGAACCAGGATCTCCAAGGGATACCTGCATTTCATTCCCTGCAGTATTACTCATGATAGCTACCCTCCAGAAACAGCCTGCATGCCCACAAGCAGATGAATGGATAAAGAAAATTTTGTGTGGTATTTACACACAATGGAAAATTACTCAGCCATAAAAAAGAAGGAAATCCTGCCATTTGTGACGTCTTGCCATAGTTATGCTGAATGAAGCAAGCTGGACTGAGAAAGACCAACACTGAAATAATCTGCATTTCTAACGACTCCCCATCTGAAGAAGTTCCCATTCTGAGGAACCACCTTCAGAACCACTGCGAACAAGCCTCCTGGAAAATCCAGATTCCGTATTCCACTCAGAGAATTTTACAGACCATTGTTCTGGTCGCAAAGAAGGAGATGGGAGTAACTTACTCCAGAATCTGGAGGACAGACTCAGGGTTCTTGAGGGCCTCAAAGAGCAGGATAACACCGTCATCCTTCAGGCTGTTAAAACTCAGGTCCAGGCTTCTCAAAGTTTTATTTTTATCTAGAGCAGAGGCCATGTACTGACAGCAGTTGGAGGTCAGACTACAGTTTCTCAGCCTGCAAAGAAACACGTGTCAAGAAAACCAACCGAACGCCCTTAGATTTTATTTTTTCTTACCCCCCACCCTGCTTTTTTTTTTTAGTATAACATCAAAATATTATTAACATGCCGTATCTTTCACCCATCTAGATTGTACAAACCAACATCTTTTAGTATATTTACAGAGGCTCACGTCTGCCACAATTTTAGGACATTCTCAGCACCCCAAAAAGGAATACCCTATACAATTTTAGTTCCCAAATTCTTCCCCCAGCCCACCTCGACTCTAGAAACTGCTGTCTGGATATTAATCTGAAGGAACTGAAATCAGAATCTCAAAAAAAATGGTGTCTTTCATTTGCCATAATATTTTCAAGATTCATCCATATCGTAGCATGTATCAATACGTCGTTCCTTTTTATGGTTGAATAATATTCCATCATTTGGATACACCACCCTTTCTTCATTCACACATTAGCTTATAAACACTGGGGTTGTTTCCACTTTTTGGCTACTGTAAATAATGCCGCTGTGAGCATCCGTGTACAATTTTTGGTGTGGATGTACCTGTGAGTGGAATTCCTGACTCATGTGTTAGGTCTACATTTAACCTTTTGAGGAGCAGCTAGACCATTTTCCAAAGTAGCTGTACCATTTCCTGCTTCTTTTGGGGAAGCTGAAAGTGTAATGGGCTCAGGGGATATTTTATGCCACTTTTTCATTTCTGGTTTTATGAGCTAGAAAATTTATCACTTAAGACCATATGAGTTTAATTTCTGTTAATAATAGACAAAAGCACCGTACTTTAGTACTCTGAAACTAATTTCAACGTGTATGGAGTGGTCCCCACACTAATAAACAATTCTTAGACATCAGTAGGGTCCAAGAATTCAATTCAATTCTGACACTATCTACAGACCATCAGGTTGTCCAGCTTAAGGGCTCAGTCCTACAAGACTCCTTCCCCCACCTCATCCCCTCCCTAGACACCAGGCATGAGCCCAGGGTGTTACCTGTGCTTCTGAACAATGGGTTATAAACTGGAGGTTTCTGCCCTCCTCCAACCCAGGATGCCAGTCACATGTTACCTGTGCTTCTGATCGACTGGCTACAGATCAGAGGTTCCCATGACCCCCTCCTTGGCTTTGGTTAATTTGCTAGAGCAGCTCACAGAACTGAGGACACCCATTTACTCATTAGATCGCCATTTTAATGTAAAAGCTTAGAACTCAAGAACAGCAGATGCAAGAGGTGCGTAGGGTCAGGTATGGGGAAAGAATGTGGGGGTTCCACGTCCTCTCCAGGTGCACCGCTCTCTCCACATCTGAATGTGTTCATCCACCCAGAAGCTCTCAAATCCCATCCTTTGGGGTTTTTATGAGGTTTCATTACATAGCATGATTAATTGAATCATTGGCTATGGGTGACTGCTTCCCCCTCTCTCCCCTCTCCCCTCCCCAGAGATCAGGGCATAGAACTTAAATTTCTAACCTACTCATCACAAGGCTAGTCCTTCTGGGCTATAAGCCTCAATCCTCAGGTACTTTCCACAAATCACCTCATTAACATAATAAAAGATGCCTTTATCACTCTCACCACTTAGGTGTTTCCAAGAGCTTGGGGAGCTCTGTGCCAGAAACAGGGACGTAGACCAAATACATATTTCTTACATTATAAATCACAGTATCATACATCCTGATGCCTAAGGGAAATCATTTAAAGAATTCATGATAGGGGTTCCTGGGTTGCTCAGTTGGTTAAGCATCCGACTTCACCTCCAGTCATGATCTCGAGGTTTGTGAGTTTGAGCTCTGCGTTGGGCTCTGTGCTGACAGCTCAGAGCCTGGAGCCTGCTTTGAATTCTATATCTCCCTCTTTCTCTCCCTCTGCTCATGCTTGTTCATTCTCTCTCTTGCTCTCGCTCTCTCTCTAAAATAAACATTAAAAAAATTAAAAAAAAATTCACATGTGCACACACACACACACATGCATACATACACGGCTTCCTCAATCACTCTGTTCTACTCCAGGCAGTCTCAAAAAGAGAACATTTTGGGACTCACACCAGCCTCTGTAGAGGGCAGGAAGAGTGTAGTAAGGCACTACAAAGCTGTTTTGCCCCTTCGTCCTTCAAGGCATTTTCTGCCAAGCTCAGATGGGTCAGGATCTCGTTTCTCTTGAGGGAAGAGATAAGACTTTTACAAGAAAGTGTCATGAGGTCACAATTCTCCAACCTGTTGGGCAGAAAGACACAGATGGGATGCAATTTCATTTACATGCATGTCCCATACTGAGAGAAGAATATGGCCAACTGGCCTGTCCTTTTCAGTGTGAAAGCGTCGTCATGTCTCTGTTACCACCCCTTAGGGCTTCCGAGTCCTAAATGAGAGGGTAGCAACCTTCCTGTGAGACTAGGGGAATGGAGGAGACATAGGTCAGGAAAAGAGCAATAGGGATTTAGGAGGATGGGAAAGAGACCACCAATGACTAAACAAAACATAAGGGGCACCGGGGTGGCCCGGGAGAGACAGCCCTTCACAAACTTAAAAAATATATGCTTAAAAGAAATGTATTAAAGACATGAGCGGGCATTCATAGTAGAGAAACCAAGATGAATAGTAAGGTCATGAAAACATTTTCATAGGAATGAAGGAAATACAAGTTAAAACAATGAGGTACCACCCCCTGCTCAGAAGACTGGCAAAAACAATAAGGAGAATATGGATGGACGGTAACAGCAGAGGATGAAGGACTGGAGTTCTGGGAACTGGTGGCCACCTGCTGGAGAGGCTGCAAACTGAGGCAGAGATGTTGGAAACAAGCAGGTAAAATGGAAGTTGGTTGCTGTCCATGACCCAGAGATCCTACAGCTGGAGTGTTCATCACGGTGCATGTGAGTGCGCGCAGGTGCGTGCATGTGTAAACAACCTAAACCTCAACGACCGGTAGGATGTTGCATATTCACACAAACATGATCATCCAGCAGTGAAGACAAATGGGCTTCTGAAACCACTAAGCACAAAAATGTCGATTGATCAGAAAAAGAGCACATTCTAAGCTGAAGCCACTTACATGAAATTCAAAGCAGTGAAAAACTGTGTTATGTTCAATTTAAGAATATATGTGGTAGGGGGCCTGAAAAGCACGATTCAAGATGGCTATCATGAGGGGTGGGACAGGAATCAATACAACTAGTGAGGAAGGAAAATAATACTGGTGAGCTTCTAGTTCATAAACTGGATGACAGATACATTGGGCTAATTAAAACTATGTATTCCAGGGTCTTGGTTATAAATGTGTACTTTTATGGAGACATTCTCGGTCTCTCCTCAGCTTTTCCTGGACCTGTCTATGTGATTGTATCAATCACCAGACTTAAGTTGGCATACATTCCCCCATTACTGCCTTTCTCCCAGAAGAACTCAGTTCACCAAACAAATGTACAGCAGTCATGACAATAACCAAAAGATTTATGACAGCCTCCCTTGTTGGGTCGTGGACATGAAATATTCCCCAAATGTCTCCAGGAAGCTACTTCCTAGTATTAGTGTCTTCAAGTGTATGTTACTTCTGAGATCCCTGGCAAGATCAATCCAACTTTTAGGAGTAAGCAGTCTTCAAGGCTATGGAGGCCACAGAAAAATGCCCGTCCTGAGCCCCTGGGGAAAATGGTACCCATGTAGCCACATAGATCCCATCTACTGTCTCACATCCTTATCCTTCATACAAGAGTGACTCCAGGGGCTACTTCTGTCTTCCCCAGCAGGAAAGCTTGCACCAAATTCAGCATCTTAGTTACAGATTATCAAACAATATACAGTTAGGGTCAGACCCAACTGGCATGGTCTTGCAACTGGGCTCTAACTATGAAGCAGGGACTCAATCCAGCCCTTGAAATACAACTTCTTTTTATGCTCATCTGCCAAACAATCTTCAAGATGAAGGACGAGATTTCTGTCACGTGAGATAAGTCTTTCCACGTCATGCACCTGCCATCTTGCCAAACTAGGTTGCTATCTCGAGTCGACCGCCAGCAAACTACTGTGCTGCACCGCCTCCAGTCTGGCCACCTGAGCCTGGTTCTGTAAAACATCGAGATTATCCAGGCACCACTCAGCTCTGACGGGTGTGAAGGAACAGAGCTGACAGATGGAAACAAGAGGCTGCTCAAGTTGTGTTGGTACAACGTCACACATAGAGATGCTGGTCCAGGTGCTAAGCACTTGGTTGCTGGTAAATGTTTAGCCATTGACTCTGGAGAACAAGAGCCTTGATGTGCAATGTTTGCCAATGTGTAGTGTGAATGCTCCCATGGTGGCTGATTTCAAGCTGCCAGTGTGAAGTCGTTGGACCCACAGCTGGGGAGAGACATGCAGGAGCACCGCACCACCCAAACGCAACAACCTCAGGAACACACACTGGGAGTTGGCAAACTATGGCCGTTGGCAAAGTCTGGCTGGCCACCTGGTTTTGTACAGCCTGTGAACTAAGAATTTTTAAAAAACTTTTTAGGGGTGCCTGGGTGGCTCAGTCGTTAAGTGTCTGACTCTTGATTTTGGCTCAGGTCATGATCTCATGTCATGATTTTGAGCTCTGCGTCAGGCTCTGTGTTGACAGTTCAGAGCCTGCTTGGGATTCTGTCTCTCTCTCTGTGTCTCTGCCCCTCCCCCAACCTCTCTCAAAATAAACGTTAAAAAAATCTTTTTAAATGGTTAAAAAATCAAAAGAACATATTTTGTGATGCATGAAAATTAAATGAAATTCAAATCCAGGGCCCATAATAAATATTAGTAAATTATATAGCGAATGGAATTATTAACAAATTTGAATAAATTATTAATAATAACCATTAATAAATTGTAATATTATAAGATACTTAACAAATTAATAATAATACAGTTTAATTGGAACGCAGCCACACCTATCATTTACATATTGACCATGGGAAGTTGAGACCTAAAATGGCAGAGTTGAAAGGTCATGACAAAGACCGTATGGCCCACAAACCTGATAATACTTGTCTGGCCCTTTATAGAAAAAGTTTTCCGAATGATGGCATCAATAATAGTATAGTAAAGAAATTAGGAGGTGATGAATTTTGATAATCTATTAATTTTTTGTGTGTGTGAGCTCTATGCCCAATATGGGGCTCAAACTCATGACCCTGAGACCAAGAGTCACATGATCTACTGACTGACCCAGCCAGGAGCCCCTAAATTTTGTTTTCCTACAGTTTATTTATTTAATTATAAGTTTGTATAACTTTTTAATAACGCTGTTTGAAAATCAGCTCACAAAACTCCTGTATTTTTAGCAATCACCTCTTGTAAGCCAGTATGAGGTGGGTCAAGCTCACCACCAGAGGCTCTAGTCTCTGTATCTCAGACACATCTAGGATAGGTCAAATTGTAGAATGTGAAAAGTCGAACGAAAGTTAGAACCAAGGAGTAGAATGGTGGTTGCCAAGGTCAGGAGTGTGGGGAAAGGGGGAGAAGATGGTCTCTGGGCTGTAAGAGGCATGAGTTGTGGGGATCTAACGTACAGGTTGGTGGCTGTGTAGTTAACGACACCACATTATATACTTGAAATTTGCCAAGAGAGGAGATCTTAAATGCTCCTTCTCCCCCAAATGGTAACTAGGTGAAATGGTAGATGTGTTAATGAGCTTGATGGGGATGATTATTTCTCAGCTTGTATGTATATAAAATCATCATGTTGTATACCTTAAAAAAAAAAAAAACAACTAGATCAAAAGAAAGATGACAGGCAGACCGCTCATGCAATCCCACCTCTCGAAAACCAGTCTGGGTCTCTCTCAATCCCCGGCATGTCTTACCCAAGATGCCGTAGATAACACTGTGGATATTTCAAGGCTGAGCACAGGAACTCCATGATTTCACATTTCACTTCCGTGCCTTGTATTTCCAAGTATCTCAGATACTGATTTTCAGTCAAAACTTGGAAGAAGTCTTCATTCAACATGGAGGAATTCACATGTCTAAAGCTGGAGAAGTAAGCAGTGCCTAGTTACAATAAGATCTTATTGGCTAATTAGTTCTTTTTACAAAAACAGCTTTATTGAGATATAAATGGTGTATCAATAAACACATCTATAATGTATTTAAGGATTATGATTTGGTGAGCTCAGATATATACATACACTCATGAAACCATTACCACAATTAAGGTGGCTAATTAGTCCTTCTTATCCTCCAGCTTTATTGAGATGTGATCGACATATAACAATGTATAAGTTAAGGTGTGTTGATTTAATACACTAATATATTGGAAAATGAGTACTGCCTTGGCGTTGGCTAACACCTTCATCCCATTACAAAATTATCATTACTTTTTTGTGATGGGAACATTGAAGATCGACTCTTGGCAACTTTGGAGTATACAACACAGCACTGTTGACTACAATCACAATGTTGTTTTATCAGGTCCCCAGAACTCACTCATCTTCTAACTGGAAGTTTGCTCCCTTTTGACCAACACATGCCCATTTGCTAATCAGTTCTGCATTCAATGAGTCTATACACATGTGAGAGCCTTTCTGTGTGGTCCAGGGCTCCAAACCAGGTTGTTTTCAGCTTAGCTTGTCCTCCCTGGTTGGCCAAACTTATGTCCATAACTTACCTTCCAAACTTCAGTTTCGAGTCCATGAGAGAGAGAGTGTAGGATGCCTTCTCCTAAAGATGGAATTGGGAATTAATATACACGACACCTGTAATTGGTTGTGCACAGAGCTTGATAGGGGGGATAAGTAGGCACTCGGTAAGTGGGAGCTAATAGTAATCGTTGTAACAACAGGGGAGAAAATAGTCAGACACTCTCTAGGGGCAGCTGCATGATGTCTGGTGGGCTATTTCAAGGAATTTTGATGAGTTATTGGGTTTCTAGGTATTAAAAAGCACAGGAGCAAAAACATGGGGTATTGGCTATGAGAACAGACTCTAGAGACAAGATGTCCGTTTTTAAATCCATATTTTAAGTACATACCAGCTGTATCATCTTATGCCTCAATTTGTTAATCTGTGAAATGGGGAAGCCTACTCCGTTTGTTATGTCTTTTTAAACAAAAAAAATTTTTTTTACTCTTTATTTTTTGAGAGACAGAGCATGAGCAGGGGAGGGACAGAGAGAGAGAGAAGGAAACACAGAATTGGAAGCAGGCTGCAAGCTCCAAGCTGTCAGCACAGAGCCCAACATGGGGCTCAAACCCACGAACTATGAGATCATGTCCTGAGCTGAAGTTGGACGCTTAACTGACTGAGCCATCCAGGCACCCCTACATTTATATATCTTAATGGAAAAGTGACCTCCCTAATATGCGTATCTAAAAAAAAAAAACAACAACAACAAACCCTAAAGCTCAAAAAGAGATCCATTTTTGTGGTTGTCAGGGGCAGGAGGTGGAGGAATTCGGTGAGGTGGTCAAAAGGTACAAGTTTCCGGGTCCTGGGGATGTGACCTACAGCCTGATGACTGTGGTTAACACGGCCGGCTGGTCTATTTGAAAGTTGCTGAGAGAGCAGATCCTTCTCATCACAAAGAAGAAAAAAGTTTGGTAACTCTAGAAGGTGGTGTGTGTGTGTGTATATATATATATATATATATATATATATAAATTTTTAAAAAAATTTATTTATTTTTGAAAGAGAGAGAGACAAAGCACAAGTGGGAGAGGGGCAGAGGGAGACGGAGACAGAATCCAAAGCAGATTCCAGACTCTGAACTGTCAGTACAGAGCCCAACGTGGGGCTCAAACCCACGAAGTGTGAGATCATGACCTGAGCCAAAGTTGGATGCTTAACCAACTGAGCCACCCAGGCACCCCCAGGAGGTGATGCATATTGACTAAACTTACTGAGGTGATCATTTTGCAATATATGCAAAATGTCATGCATGCAAAATACACACAACATATGCAAAACGTCGTCGTTAGTCTGCACACCTTAAACTTACACAGAGCTCTTTGTCCCTTTTGTGTCAATACGACTAGAAGGGGGAAAAATATAAACATGGATGCTTTCTGCAAGTCTATTGAGCAGAGAAGGGGAAGAAACACAGGATGGGAAGCAGACTATTTCCATGGAATTCCCTCCAACCACGGTCCGTTTTATACGCACATTAGTTTTTGCACTTGACACAGAGGGGGTCTCAGAGCTGCATAAAACACCTTCGCTGAATCAGTCTCCATAAAAGTGTTTGTCACAGCCAGGACTTTCAAATTCTTGAGTGTCCTAAACACGGAGCAGAAGTCTTGCCACCAGAGAAAACAATGATTACTGCTTTCCGGTCTGGATGCAAGACAGAGAGGACACCATGGTTGGATGTCAGAGGTTAAACTCGAGAAAACCCACTTGTAAACCCAGGGCTGGTCTTCCCTACCCTAGTTGTGATCACAGATCCTTTATGACTCCAGTAAGACTCCCTCACTTTAAAAAGATGTCCAGAAGAACCATTACAAGATTTCTCTATTCTGGGAAGACTTGTAGCTTTAGGTAAGGGTACCTGTATTTTCCCATGATTTAGAAAGAAAGAGAGTTGTTGTTTTAATCACTTAAGATTTATATGGGAGCAGAGATTAAATTATATCTGCATTCTCTATTCTTTGCTTATAAAATGGCTATTAAAAAGAAAAATTATCCTATGTAGTAGCAGAATAAGGGAATATTAATCTCTTTTGTCATGGTGAGTGCAGGAGAGGAAAATCAATAGACTAATATGTAATGTCGTCTGACTCTGGAAATACCTGCCGATTTTCCCCTTCATTTCCCCCTATGGAGTCTTTTTCAGAGAGGCTGGCCAAGAGATGCCTATGAGGATTTTTGCTGTTCGTATTCAATAGTTGGAAATAACCCAAAAGCATACGAACGGGGAACTGCTTTAATTACCTCCAGTACACTTATTTTTTAGGAGACTTTAGTACATCTCATTGAAGAAGACTCATTGAAAAAGGTGTGCACAGACATTCAAATATTTCTAAGACCTATTAGATGAAAAAAAGAAATGAATGGAGTACTTATACTAGCATGTTATTTTTGTTTAAAATAAAATCCCCTTAAATAAAATCATGTACATTTCACATCCATTTTAAATGCAAATACATCAAAATAATACTAACTCCATGTCTGGGAGTGGGGAGAGGAATGGATACAGGTAGTCAAAGCATGCAAACCTTCTACCACATTATATATTTGAAAGTCGCTAAAAGAGTAGATTATAAAAGTTCACACACATACACACACACACAAATTGTAACTACATGAGATGATCGATATGTTAAGTAACCTTATTGTGGTAATCATTTCTCAGTGTGTACATATATAAAATCACTATGTTGTATACCTGAAATGTATATCAATGTTATATGTCAATTACAGCTCCAAAGAGCTGGGATGAATATACCAACTCCCTTCAAGAACTCCCACAAAAGTTATAACAGACTCACCAACACGAAGGAAATTTCTCACCTCTTTAAGAAAAAAAATTTTTTAGCGTTTATTTATTTTTGAAAGAGAGAGAGAGAGAGAGAGACAAAGCACAAGTCGGGGAGGGGCAGAGAGAGGGAGACACAGAACCCAAAGCAGGCTCCAGGGTCCAAGCTGTCAGCACAGAGCCTGATGCAGGGCTGAACCTACAAACTGTGAGACCATGACCTGAGCCGGAGTCAGACGTTTAACCGACTGAGCCACCCAGGCGCCCCAAAATGAAATAAAATTTAAAAAAGCAGTGCTCAGGGGGCGCCTGGGTGGCTCAGTCGGTTAAACGTCTGACTTCGGCTCAGGTCACAATCTTGCAATTTGTGGGTTCTAGCCCCATGTCGGGGTCTGTGCTGACAGCTCAGAGCCTGGAGCCTGCTTCAGATTCTGTGTTTCCCTCTCCCTCTGTCCCCCCCCCAAAATAAATAAACATCAAATTTTTTTTAACGTAGTGCTCAGTAGTCACATGTGGCTGGTGGTTCACTTATTGGCTGGTGTGTTTCCACCATCACAGAAAACTCCCATCAGACAGTACCTCCCTAGAGACTAACAAGCTGGTGACACACAGAAGTAGGGGTGACAGATGCAATGTCCTCACGTAGAAGGCGGGAGAAGGGATGAAGAATAGAGATAAGGAAGGTAAACAAATAACTTTGCTTTTCCAGGATTCTCTCAGTTAGCATGGAAACCTGCATCCCAGGACTTCCTGTCCTGGTTTTAAAACTGAAATTCGCTTGTGTAAGGGACCACCTCAGGACAGGTGGTCGCCCTGGATGCAGGGGGAGAGGGAGGATGGCAGACAAGGCCCCAGGATAGGGCAGGTTGCCCAAGGAGAGAAGAGAGCACTCACCCAGTGGAACGGAGTGAATCCGGGTGGAGTGTGGACATTTGGGTGACAGGCAGGGTGACAGTCACTCTAGACACTGCAGATGTTTGCAGTGTTTAAGACAAAAAGCAGACACTTGCATGTCTTTGTTCTTGCTGATGATCAAAGCAGCTTTCTGACAATCATTTAGTATCTGACTCACAAATTCCTCCTCCTGGATTTCATGCAGACAGTACAATAGCTGTGGGACCCCATGGTGCCGGGTTGGGGGGCCGCGTTCATGTGGCAGGGCTGCAACTTTCAGCAACTTCTTTCTATTACCTAGGGTCAGCTTGCATTGGAATGACTTCTCCGCAGCTAAAGCACACGTTTCATTTAAAAGGCCAAATAGGAAAAGCCCCATCTGAGCGAGATAGTTTTTCTTTCTTCCAGGGTATGCTATCAGGCGTGTAATATGAACGCGATCCAACACTCGGAAATTTCTGAGTGTTTGTGGGGAGCAGAGGACATACAACAAGGCAGCAAAAAATTCCTGGAAGCTCATGAAGGCAAAAGCATAATGGTCTTTGTTACCTGCAACCCTTTGAAAAATATTCGCACGGAAGAAAGTAGCAACGGCAGTCTCGTCCAGCTTGGCGTGCTCCAGGTCTTTGGTGTCAAACACCCATTTCATGTTCCACATGGCCTCTGCGGCCAAGTGACACAGACCTCTCAGCTGTTCTTGGTGCGCGTTATCGGAAACTCTTCCAGTATTGGTGGGATATAAGCTAGACAGATACTGGACAAATAGAGCTGTGGCATTTGGATACACCTGTGTGGGATCTGCTCCTCTCTCCATCTGCTGTCTCAGACAAGAACATACCATCCAGCAAACCACAGGGACCTGGCACATGGAGAAGAGAATCGTGTTTCCCATGACAAAATTCAAGGCTTCATCAGCCTCCCTCTTGTTACCGAAATAGGTTCTGAAATACTTGACTCTTTCCACCATACCAGACCCTGTAAGGGTTATAAAAGAGGGATCTTTTAGGAAGGGCTTAAGTTTCCTCCGAGACATGAACCTCAGGGCGATCAGTATGGTGGCTTCAGGAAGCATTCTTTTGCTCAGCAAACTGGTCAGGAGGATACACCCGGGCAATTTCTGGCTCCAGTCCTCACTCAGGTCAGTCGGCCTATCTGTGAGGGTCAATGTTACCTCCTCAAAGCCATCAAAGAGGAGCAGAAGTTGGTCTGGCTTGGACATAATCTTGTATATGAAAGCCCGTGACCCGGGCCACTTATGGGCAATCAGCTCCGAAAAGCTCTGCTTGTCCACCTGGGCCACTTTCTGGCAACGGAAATAGAAAGCACACCAGAACTTGTGGGGGTAGAACTTGTTTTGTGCCCACTCCAACATCACCTTTTTGGCTAGGGTTGTTTTTCCAACCCCAGCAACTCCCTGTAGGACCACAGTCTTGGACTGTCTCCCTTGAGGTCTTCTGGGAAGAAATAGACATGGTAAGAACCTCTCGTATCTCTCTATTTCTTGGTAGAAGAAGTCTACGTGGTTCCCAGGCCAAGTGGCCTTGCTCCATGTCATGGAACACTCATCCATCACGTGCAGTTTGTACTCATGTATTTTATCTAGATGAACAAGATGGGAGAAATATAGGGTACAGCATCAGAGTTATCTGTGAGAACTAATTGAACAACAACAACAAAAAAACTAACTTTGATGTCTACACCAAACCAGCTTTGATGTCTGCACTTTTCCTGAGAGCACCGTACCAAGTTAGAAGCTGTGAGTAAACAGAAAAGTCAACTTGAAGTGACTTGAACAGAATAAGAGCTGCTTTTTATTAAAGAAATATGGGAAGGGGTGTGTAGAGATGTTGAAATTGGTTCAGTGGTTCTGTAACTTCAGAGCCAAGTAACACCACATTTCTATGAGCCCATTCTTCATATTTCTTGCCTCATGAATAAGGGATTGCTGTTGTAGCTAGGTTATTCTTATGTAGTAGGTTATGGTATTTGTATTCAAAGCAGAAATAGTGGGGAGGAGGGACATCCTAAAAGCTCATGTCTACTTTCTTCAGTACAAACTGAAGCACTTATCAGTACAAATTGATGAACTCAGGAGATCTCTAATCTCTACTTACATCTTACGGCCTTGAGTTGTCAGATGGTTAACCCCAACTTCAAGGAAAGCTGGAAAAAAATATTTCCCTTAGGGCTGGTCACATTTTACCCCTAAATAAAACTGGACTCTGCTAGCACATGAGATATGGGGGTAGGGAGTTAACAGGATCCGTCACAACCATCATCTCAACCTGTGATTCTCTCCTCTCCCTCTCCCCTCTCCTCAACAGGAAACTTTACAAATTAGACATGATGTTTGGTCCAATTGCATCTCCCCCAACCCTAGCTGATGAGTAGAAGGAAGCTTCTAGTCCAAGATCTACTGACTTATTAGCTCTATGAGGGTAAACCAGTCACAGAAGCACCAAGCCTCCAGCATGCCATCTCCAAAACAAGGTAGGGTTTATGACTCTGGCTCAGACTGGCGTCAGAACCATCAGTCCTCCAGTGTTCGTTGAACAGGTGAAATCTAACTGCTCAGACTGGAGCTGGGGATCTCATACCCTGCCTACTGCATGCTTTCATGACAGATTAGAACGTTGTCCTTGGGCTCTCAGTTTCTTTTGGCCTCATCTCTTCACACAACCTGACTGAGAAGCACAAACTTGATTCGCACGAAAATAATTTGAGTTCTTGCTAGAATCCGACTTCTGAAGGCCCAGGATGGTGGAGTGGGGAAGAGGACGGGATAGGGATCTGCTGTATTTGTCTGCCTACCAACTGTTCCCATTCTGGTGAGAGCACTACCATGACTCTTTGGGGGAACCTCCTTCTCCCACCCTCAGTTGGTTAAATTGGGCTGTGGGCTGGTCCTATCACCAAGCCCTCTCTGAAGTGCATGAACCATCTTAACCAACCGGAACATTTCATCACATTGTTCATTGATGAGCTCAGGATCTCAGTTCATCTGGTGAGTCAGTTCTAGGATGAGTGCTGGGGAAATGAGAAAATACTCCTCTTTCTGCTGAGGCTATGCAGGTACAATGTATGTGTAGGGTAGCTGGTGGCCAAGATAGCCACTGTGGCATGAGACACCATTTGAGACTGAGTCCCACAAAAGAAGAAGAAACTAGAAGGGCAGAGTGATGTCTCAAGGATGTACCTGGGGCCCCTGACTCCAGCGGGGCTGGGGACTGGACCTTGAGTTAGGTAAGTCCACAACTACTCTTTTTTCTTAAGTTCTGATTCATAGAAGAGAATGACATACTCGTTTATAATCTACCTTGTCTCAGGAACCAAGCTTCTCACCCAACCCACAGCCTGTATTCCCCCAGGCTTCGTCACAATGCCAGCACATACCAGATTCTCCTTCCTCTAGATTCACTGGCATTTCTCTTGGGTTCGAGTCCGCTGGCTCCAGGCTGGGTAGAATGTCTGGAATAGACAGGAAAGGAGAATGTTCCACTGGAATGACTGACAGGACAGGGAAAGCCACATGGAGGCAATGGGCCCTTTCAGGATGGGAGCAGCCACACCATCTGAGTCCTATTCATTCACCACCTTAGTCAGGGAGAAGAACATTGCCTTGACTCCATCATGATGTTAAGAAGTGAGAAATGTTGCTGTTTTAGAATGTACTGAGGAAGGTGTTCACTAACATAAATTTGTAGCCTAGCCAAACACAGAGGGAGAAATATACACAAAAACACACACTTTTATGTATATATAAAATATATGCAGACTTTCATATAAATGTACGTGCACATATAGATGTATGTGTATAAATCTATGTGCAGATTTATATGTATATGAAAATAATCATATATATGCACGTATACATGTATAGTCATTGATTTTTCTTATTCATGCCATTTACATTCTATAAATTACTGTGAACATTCAATTAGCCAATACTGCTCCAATGTGAATACAGCGATTCTGTACACAAGATTTCAACTCTGTCTACAACATTTTCAACTCTTCAATCCATAACCATGGTCTATGTGTGTTTTTGTTTAAAGACATCACATTCGATAGGTATCATTGATTCATTAACACTGAACTCACAGTCAACAGTGCTATAACTCATGCCTGAATGAAGCTTACCCAACATATGTATTTTCTCTGTAAGGCATGTCACAGCCCTTTTGCGCTTAGGACATCAAATAGCGCTCCACCACTATGCTTTGGGGATCAGGTTAAACAGCAAAGTCACCAAAAAATACACAAAAACACAAAGAAAGTGGCACTAAATAGACGATGGAAAAGACACTCATTTACAGGACAAGAACACAGGTAAGAAGGCATCTGCAGCTGGGAACATCTACATTCAATTGTACTCCATCCTACGTGTCTGTAAATGAGAGTGCCACATGATTGATTTCGGAGTTACAAATAAATTTTAATGAGTAGGTGGATTCACAAACATGGAATCTATAAATAATGAAGACAGACTATATATAGATACTAAATAAGCAGTGTCTGATTAAGTGTTTTGTTGTTGTTGTTAATATGCTCACATAATGGTCTTTTGCAGTCAGAGTCATCATCTTACTCCACTGTTTGCCTTCTGATTAATACGGGTGGCCAGTAAACTATTTAGTTCTTTAGCACTGAAACCCATCCCCATGTGTGTACCAGATTGTTACTTACCATTTAGCTTCTTCTGTACCCGAAGACACAGTTCTGTCTGGTTCATCTTGGCAAAGATGTCATGAGTCACGTCCCAAGCCAGTCGTCCAGGGAAGTACTCCAGCAAGAGATGAACCACTTCCCCCCATCTGGCTGTCTTCACCTGGTCCCAGGTGACCTGGGCAGAGCCAGGTCTTGGGTTCTCATCCACTAAAAGCTGCTTGAACCTTTGTAGTTCCTCCTTACTTAAATAGACCATGTACAGCATGACCCCTTTTTCAAAAGGGGAGGAGGAGGAGGCAGAGGACATCAAGGATGGGAACAAAGAACAAGGAGACGAAGAAGGGCAAGTAGAAGAACAGGAGGAAGAGCTGGAGGAAGAGCAAGAGGAGCAGGAGGCGGAGCAGGAAGAAGAGTTAGAATTCGGATTTACATCACTCATTTTCACTCAAGACCTCGAACCTCAGTGCCAGTGATAAAGACAAGCAATCGGAAGAGAGAACAGACCAGACCTGTGGAGACATGAAAATGGAAGAAAATGAAAACCCGCCCAAGAGGATAGATTTATCGAATCCATATTTTATAGAGCATACCCTGTACCAAATACTCTCTTAGCCTCCTTCCCCCCAAGTTTCTCTGTCCTGTGGAAAAACCTGAAGGGACATCCAGTGTTTGGGGTTTAGTGTTTAGACTCAAATCCACTTTGTGGTTTTTATTTCTCAGCTCCACATATTGGCAAGGTTACTGGCCAAATTACAGGATCTCTCTGTGTCTCTTTTCTCACCTTTGATCCTGGGATCAGAACATACCTGTTCATGGGGTTATGAGGATTCTCAAAGAGACAAATCTACAGGTACATTTGGAATAGTCCCCGGCACATCATAGTGAACAATTATTTGGGGCTTATATCTATACCTCAGTGGTTTTAGAGACCCAATGGGAATCTATAAAAAGCTCCTGAATCAAAGGCATGTTGTTCCTCTCCATTCATCTCCTCCACTGTCTCATCCTTCTTTGGCCTTCCATCATGGTTATCATGGGAAAGAAGTGGAATGCGGAGAAGAAAGAGAACAATGAAGTCACTGGCAGGAGAGGGGCTTATTTCTTGGTCTACCTGCTGCTCATATACAATCACTTCTCTGAGTTATCTTTGTCACCACTTTAATTTTCATTCCCATCACCTGAGAACTTCATATATTGGGCACTGACTCAAAGATTTATCTCCTTCAGTTCACTGCAATCGTTCTGGATAATTGCAGGGTCCCTGTAATTGACAGCTGCCCCTTATATTAGCACATAACTAGCACTTCCACTCTTGGATTCGTCCATTCCTGATATGTGAGCAAAAAAGTCTACATTAAGAAAAAAAGAAAGATTTTAAACAACCCAACTTTACACTTCAAGGAACTAGAAAAAACAAACTAAGCCCAAAGTTAGCAGAAGGAAGGAAATAGTAAAGACCAGAGAAGAAATAAATAAAGACCAAAAACAAAGTAGAAAAGAGCGATGAAATTGAGAATTGTTGTTTTCTTTGAAAAGATAAACAAAACTGACAAGCCTTCAGCTAGATTAACCATGAAAAAAAAGAGAGGGGACTCAAAATCAGAAACAAAAGAGGAGACATTACAACTGACACCAGAGAAAGACAACAGATCATGAGAGACCACTATCAACAATTACACCTCAAGAAATTGGATAACTAAGAAGAAACAAATCCATTTCAAGAAACACACAAACTACCAAGATTGAATCACAAAGAAACAGAAAATATGAACAAATCATTAACAAGTAAGGAGGTCAAATCAGCAACCAAAAATCACCTCCAAAAGAAAAACCCAGGACCAGATGGTTTCCCTGGTGAATCCCACCAAACACTGAAAGAATTATCACCAATCCCAAATTCTTCCAAAAGCTGAAGAGGAAGGAACGACTTCCAAATTCATTTTACACGACCAGCATTATCCTCATACCCAAACTAGAGAAGGACACCACAAGAAAATTACAGGCCAATATCTGATGAACACAGATGTAAAAAATCCTCAGCAAAATACTAGCAAATTGCATCTGACATCACAGTAAAATGATCATATACCACAATCAAATGGGATTTATCCCTAGGGTGGCATGAAGTTTCAACATAAATCAATAAGCGTGATAAAACGCATCCACAGAGTGAAGTGTAAAACCCATATGATTAATCCAACACATGCGGAAAAAGCATTTGAAAAGATTCGATATCCTTTCCCGATTAAAAAACTTTTAACAAATTAGGTGTGGATGGAAAGTAGCTCAACATAATAAAGGCCATACATTAAAAGGCACAGCTAGGGGCACTTGGGTGGCTCAGTCAGTCGGACTTCTGCTCAGGTCATGGTCTCACAGTTCATGAATTCAAGCCCCTCATCAGGCTCTGTGCTGACAGCTCAGAGCCTGGAGCCTACTTCAAATTCTGTGTCTTTTTCTCCATCCCTCCCCTGCTCATGCGCTGTCTCTTTCTGTCTCAAAAAAAAAATTAAACAATTAAAAAAAAAAAGGCACAGCTAACACCACATGCCACCATGACAAGATAAAAGCTTCTCCTTTAAGATCAGCAACAAGATGAGAATGCCGACTCTCCCACTTCTGTTAATACCTCCAGCCAACAGCAAGAAAAAGCAAACAAAAAGCATCCAAATGAGGAAGAGGTAAAATTATCTCTGTTTGCAGACAACATGATTTTACAAATAGAATATTCTAAAGACTCCACCAAAAAACTATTAGAACTAACAGACAAATTGACCTTAGGTGCAGAATACAAAATAAATACACAAAAATCAGTTGTGTTTCTATACATTAAGAATGAAATATCTGGAAAAGAAATTCAATAAACAATTCCGTTTACAGTAGCATCATAAAGAATAAAATATGTGGGTATAAATTTCATTGAACAGGTACAAGATCTGTATGCTGAAAACTAAATGACATTGATAAAAAAATTGAAGACACAAATACGTGGAAAGACATCCCATGTCCTTGAATTGGAAGAATTAATATTGTTAAAATCTCCACACTACCCAAATGCAATGAATATGTGGATTCAATACGATACTTACCACAATTCCAATGGCATTTTCTACAGAAATAGAAATAACAATCCTAAAATTTGTGTGGAACCACACAAAAAAAACCCTGAATAGCCAATGCATTCTTGAGAAAGAAAAAGTTGGAGACATCACACTTCTCAATTTCAAGCTATATTACAAAGCTATAGCAATCAAAACAGTATGGTACTCATGTGAAAACCGACACAGAGACCAATGGAACAGAACCAAGAGTCCAGAAATAAATCCATGGTCAACTAATAATTGAAAATGGAGCCAAGAATAGTCAATAGCGAAAGAATAATCTCTTCAATAGATGTTGGGAAAGCTGGATACCCACATCCAAAAGAATGAAATTGGACCCTTATCTTATGCCATATGGTAAAATTAACTCTAAATAGATCAAAGACTTAAATTAATTACCTGAAACTGTAAAGCTCTGAGAAGACAACATATGGAAAATTCTCCTTAACATTAATCTTGGCAATGGTTTTTGCAGTATAACACCAAAAGCCTAGGCAACAAATCAAAAATATACAAGTGGGATTGTATTAAACCCAAAAGCTTCTGTGCAGTAAAGGAAACAGTCAATAAAAAGAAAAGGCAACCTACAGAATGGGTGAAAATATTTGCAGATCCTATATGTGATAAAGATTAATATCCAAAATATATAAGGAACTCATAAAACTCAATAACGAAAAACCAAAACCAAAACAAACCACCAAACAGCAACAAAGACAAAAAACAACCAAAAACCCCATTAAAATGGGCAATGGCCCTAGTTACACATTTTTTCCAAAGAAAATGTACCGATGACCAAAAAGTATGTGAAAAGACGCTCAACATTACTACTTGCTAGGGAAATGCTAACAAACTATGAGATAGTATCTCACACCTGTGAAGATGACTATTATTCTTAGAAAGGCAAAAGACAACAAGTGTTGGCAAGGATGTGGAGAAAAGGGACCCCCAGTGACCTCCTGGTGAGAATGTAAACTGGTGCAGCCACTGTGAGAACAGTATGGAGGCTCTTTACAAAATTAAAGATAGAACTACTTTCTGATCCAGCAATCCTACGTGTGGTATACATCTGGAGAAAATGACATCAGTTTCTCTATCTGCACCCACTTGTTCGCTGCAGCGTTATTCACAATTGCCAAGATACGGAAACAAGCTAAGTGCCTACTGGAGGGTGAATGGACGAAGAAAATGTGGTAAATATACAATGGGTTAGTATTCAACCATTGAAAAGAAGGAAGTCCTGCCATTTGCAATTTGCAACAATATGGATGAATCTGGAGGACATTATACTAAGTAAAATAAACCATAAACACAAAGAGAAATGCTGTATGATCTCACCTATCTGTGGAATCTAGAGTGTCGAACTCATAGAACCAGAGAGTATAGAATGGGGGGTTTCCTGGGCTTGGAGTTAGAGAAAATGGGGAGACGGTCAAAGGGAACAAACTTCCAATTATAAGATGAGTAAGTTCTAGGGAATCTAATACACAGCATGGTGACTATAGTCTATCACATAGATTCTTTCTCCTCTGTTTTACAAAGGAGAAAAATGAGATTTACGTAGGTTAACTAAATTCAGCCAAAGTTGGGACAGAAACCAGCAGTTGGAGCCATGTCCCATTCCCAGCTCCATACGCTGAGCCACATGGCTGAACTGATAAATATCTTTATTGAAGAGGAATACTTGGGTGGAGGTGGTGTCAAAGCCAGCATTTCTTAATTTTAGCTGCCTCCCGTACTACTCTGTGCCTCATTCTTTCTCCTTTGTGATGACAGCTTTCTTGATTTTTTAAACGTTGTGTCAGCTAATGGCTGCCATAGACCTCTGAGCCCCTGAAGACCTTCTAATATTTTCTTCAGGTCTCAGGATTGTGCTAACTCTCAGACACTGAGAGCTGGGGGGAAAAAGGCTGGGAGTTTAGGACTTCACTTCAGAGACAGGAAGACTGGGTTATAGAGATTCATAAGGATTTTACCAATGAATCAGAGCTGCTCATTTTCAAAGGTGAACCTCTAGCTTTCCTTTGCATATTTGATACTGGCCAGCTAGACTTGGTGAACTCAAATGTCTGTCGCTGTAACTCTAAGAACGTGAGATGATGCAGAAAATAGGAGCAGGAGGGATAAAAAATATGACATTTACCCCAAAGGGAAATAGGCTCCCTGGCTCCTTCCTGTCAAATACATCTCCCAAAGCAGAAAAAAATCGTTTGGTCTGCCCTGCCCCCAACCCTAACAGGCTCCAGGGGATGCGGGGAGTTAGCATCATTCATTAATGTGTTTCCATTTGCAAGCATCTAGAGCAACTTATGGGATGATCTTTTTCACCTGTCCCCCCCACCCCCACCTGGAGTGTAATTTTACCGAGCAAAGGGAGGATATCAGTATCACTGGGACCCAATCTGGGTCCCAAAACAACGGGCCCCATCAAAGACAGACGCTGAGCCAGAGCATATGGGAAAATGACACAAATATGCATGTTGGCAGTAGCTTTTCCGTTGAATCTTTCAGGCTTTCTGATATGCAATCAAGTCATCTGCACATACAGTTTTACCCATTCCTTTCCAATTCTTACACCTTTCTGCAAATGCTCCCTAATTTCCAATTTAAAATTGCTAGTGTAAATTTAAAATGGTTATCTGCTAATACCTCCGAGAACGATGTTAAATAGAAGTGGCATTAAAACTATCCTGTGTTGTTCCTGACTTCACCGGAAAAGCCTTCACGTGTAGGACGGAATCGTGTCACAGGTGGTGTTCCGGGTGCTGGGGGAGGAAATGGTCACTAGATGTGCTGCCTCTGTGGTTTTATTTTAAGGCTTCATAGGCTCTTCCTCTTATCTTTCACTGTTCTACACGACCTCTCAGATGGTGGGAGAGGTACATCAACAGCTTTTGGCTGGAGTGGAAGACCCCATTCATACCAGGAGAGCGTGGTTTTTAATTAGAAACACACCTGTCCCTCCCTTTTCCCAGCTTGCGATGATTCACACCTGGAAGGGAAGGGGTCAGAGATGATGTGTGGCAGCTGGGTCTTTCTTGGGTGGCTTCTTGACCCCATAAACTAGGAGCTTGGGGAGAGACCTGATAGGCTGTGGAGGGGCCCGAGGGCCAATCACAGGCTGGGGAGGAGATGCAGCTGGCTACTTGTTTGAGCCTCCCTGAATCGGGGCACGGGGAAGTTGCCTAAGATTAGAAGTCTGATGGTAAGTGACGTCCTCTTGCTCTGCTCCTCCAAACCTTTCTTTCTCTAACGTCCCTTCCCCTGTTGGTTCCTGCCTGTCTTTTTAAATATCTGCTTCATCGAGGTACAGTTGATTTAAAAAAAACGTGGCAAATATTAAATATATACAATTTTATTTGCGGACCCAGGCATACACTCTCAAAATAATCACCACAGGGGTAGTAGGTCTATCCACCACCTCCAAAATTTTGTCGTGTGTGTGTGCCTGCAAGGTGAGAGCATTTAATGTGAGATGTACCCTCTTGGCAAAACTGTAAGTGCACAATGCCCTGCTCCTGACTCTGTGCACTCTGCTCTACAGCAGACTTCTGGAACTAACTCTCAGGTCATTGACGCTTGGCTGTGGGATATACATGTGACTCAGTCTTTATAAGAAGGACTAAATGCTGCCATTTGTGACCACGTGGATGAACTTGGGGGGCATTATGCTAAGCGAAGGTAGAGGTCCCAGAAGGGCAAACCCTGCATGATACCACTTGTCAGCAGGACACAAAAGAGTCAAGTTTACAGAAGCAGAGACTAGGATGGTGGTTTACCGGGAGCTGGGCAGCGTTTGCTGCTGGCGCCTTCTTAATCAGCAGCAGAACTCAGCTGCATTTCTGACTTGAAGCTTCTCGTTTTCTAGACCGGGAGAGTCCACAGTTGTTTGAGAACTCCATCCCTGGTCTTCTTCTACTCGCCTTGATTCAGTCTGGTGGACCCTTCAAGCCTCACACAACCCTCTTTCCTCTCTTGCTCACTGTGTGATCCGTGGCGCCCTGCAGGATCCAGTCTCAGACTCAACACACTGGAATACTAATTCCCGTCAGTTCTCACTATTCATGGATTCCGTGTTTGTGAGTTCACCTACTCGCTAAAGTGAATTTGTAAACCTCTGCCTTCCCACCCCCAAATCATTACTTGCCCTGCTTTCCCTGGTCTTTCTTGGACATGGGCAGAACAGTGCAAGATTTGAGAAACGTTCCCAGCTGGGGTCTGCCTTCTTATTTCGCCTCTTACTCTCTACACAGATTTTTTTTTTTGCAGGTTGTGGTGCCATTTCACTTGAATTTTTTGCTTTTTTTTGGGGGGGGGGGGTAACATGACTATTTAATATGACTCCATGTGTATTGCTGAAGTGCAGTTTAGAGTTCTTAAGCTCAGGACAGCTGTGATGGGCCCTGCAGAGAAACAACTGCATTAGATGATCTCCCTCCAGGCATCATAGTACTGCTGGCTCTGAGTCAGTGTACACGAGCCTACCGTATGTACTGTTAAATAAGGTGTCCTAAACGGAGAGGCACATAAAAAAGGGTATGTATCGAGGGGGTGGCAATGCTGTGACCGGAGGCTTACAGAATGCTGACCTTGTATTTCCTGTAGGAGCAATGGTTTAGTGTTTGCTAATTCAGTGTTCATGGTGACTTAGTAGCACATAATGACTACACTTAACAGCACATGACACACCTTTAATGAGAGGGTCGGCACAGAATTGGCCAAGACCAAGACTTTGCAAACATGCATCTTCATGGCCAGCTTGTGAGGTCGTGCAGTCTGCTCGTCCAAGGTTTTGTCTCCAGTTTCAGGGCAGCGCCTGCCTGGCTTCTGGCGGGTGTTGGATTACTGATGCTTTTCAAAGCTCCGACTTCCTAGTGATATTTCTTCTCCCTGTTAATCCCTCCTAGGGCTTTCCCCCCACAAGCTTCCCACTCCTTCCCAGTGTTCCCTTCTCCGTCTTTGCCCCCAGCCACCGTCAGTGCTAGTCCTGGGAATCTGGGCTGCTGGGGCGGGCTTCAACAGCTCTCTGTTCTAAGGATCTTCTCATGGGAGAGGCAAGTCTGCAGACCGGTAGCCTCAAGCCTTTTCTCTGTTGCCTTTAGTGCTCCCTGGGATTTGAGATGACTGGTGTCCTGGCTGGACCAAACTCTGAGGGGGAGTAACGGTAGATCTGTCTCTCTCTCTTTCTCTCTCTCTCTCTCTTTTTTTTAAATAAATATTGCCTATAAACTTCAAGATATTTTTAATTTTTTAATGTTTATTTTTGAGACAGAGCTTGAGTGGGGGAGGAGCAGAGAGAGAGGGAGACCCAGAATCTGAAGCAGGCTCCAGGCTCTGAGCTGTCAGCACAGAGCCTGATGTAGGGCTCGAACCTATGAACTGTGGGATCATGACCTGAGCCAAAGTTGAACTGAGCCACCCAGGTGCTCCAACTTCAAGATCTTTTGGGGTTTATTTTTAAGACTGACAAAATTGAACTGGTAATATTTTTTTTTAATGTTTTATTTGTTTTTGAGAGAGAGAGAGAGACAGAGCATGAGTGGGGGAGGGGCAGAGAGAAAGAGGCAGACACAGAATCCAAAGGTGACTCCAGGCTCCAAGCTGTCAGCACAGAGCCCGACGTGGGGCTCGAACTCACAGACCGCGAGATCATGACCTGAGTCGAAGTCGGTTGCTTAACCAACTGAGCCACTCGGGCGCCCCTAAGGACTTATTTAAGTAATCTCTACATGCAACGTGGGGCTGCAACTCATAACCCCAAGGTCAAGAGTTGCATGCTCCTATGACTGAGCTAGCCAGGCACCCCGACTAGAGATATTTCTAAGAAGACAGAATTTTTTTCTTTGATACTTAATCATTAAAAAAAAATTTTTTTTTAGCATTTACTCATTTTTGAGAGAGACAGCATGAGCGGAGGAGGGGCAGAGAGAGGGAGACACAGAATCTGAAGCAGGCTCCAGGCTCTTAGCTGCCAGCACAGAGCCTGATGCAGGGCAGCTCAAGCCTACAAACCACAAGATCATGATCTGAGCCGAAATCAGACACTTAACTGAACGAGCCAACCAGGCATCCCGATACTTAATCATTTTTAATTGTTGCTTGGATTCATAAATCAGTCTTTTGTATATGGGCGTTTCTTTGACAAGTGAACAATGCATATTCAGTGTGTACAACCCCGTGAATTTGGGGATAGGTGTACACCTGTGTAAAGATTATCACCATCAAGGCCATAAGCCTATCCATCACCCCTCAAGTTTCCTCCCGCCCTCTTGATTGTTTTCTGAGTGATAACACTGAAGCTGAGATTTACCCTTTTCATCTATTTTAAGCATAAAACAGTGTTAGTTGTAGGTACTATGCTGTACTTTAGCTCTCCTGAGTTGATTCACCCAGTGTGACCGTGACTTGGTGTACCCTTCCACCACCCTCTGTCCCCCACCCCCTGGAGACAGCCTTTTTTTTCTTTACTTTTTATTTCTTCCGTTTCTTCCCTTTCTTCCAATAAAGAAACACAGAGAAGGAGAGTTTTAAGGGCTCAGAAAACAAACCAGAAGAACTAAGGACTTTATTACTTTTTAAAAATTTTTAACGTTTATTTATTTTTGAGAGAAAGTGTGAGCAGGGAAGGGGCATAGAGAGAGGGAGACACAGCATCCAAAGAAGGTTCCAGGTTCTGAGCTGTGAGCACAGAGCCTGACACAGGGCTCGAACCCATGAACCATGAGATCATGACCTGAGCCAAAGTCGGAGGCTTAACTGACTGAGCCACCCAGGCGCCCCCAATTAACCATTTCCATGTGTACATTTCAGTGTATTTAGTACATTCAGTGTTGTGCAACTGTCCCCTTTGGTCTCCTAAATATTGTTCATCACCCCAAGTGAAATGTGAACCCGTTAGACGGTCACCCCACATTCTCCTGCCCTGCAGCCCCTGGCAGCTGCCCATCTGCTTTCTGTCTCAGTGGATTTAGATATTGTGTGTATTTCATATAAACAGAAGCCTGTAACATGCAGCCTTGTAGCGTCTTCCATTGAAGAGACTGTTCGTTGAAGTTCATCCACATGGTAGCATGTATCTGAATGTGATACCTTTTTTTTTGTGACTGAATAATACTCCGGTCTGGATATACCACATTTCATTCATTCATGTGTTGATGAACCCATGATTTAATTTTCGCTCTCCTGAGTATTGTGAATAGCGCTGCTACGAACATAGGTGTACAACTGTTTGTACATCTGTCTTCATTTTTGGGTGTGTGTACCCCGGAGTGGAATGGCTGCATTTTGGTAGCCTCCTACGTTCCTTGACTCTTCGTCTAAGCGACTTGGTTGAATATTTTCCATCTTTGCATTAACCATTTGTTCAATAAGTCTTTGGGTGCCTGCAATGTGTTGGGCAGTTTTGGAATAAAGTAGTGATCAGGACAAAATCTTGGTGTCCTCCTTGTGAGACCTGAGTCTCACCGTGCACCATGGTGAGATTTGCACCATGACTATGTTTTGCCTCCAGTAACTGGCATGAAGTAGGCACTCCAATATTAAACCTTAGGAGTTTGCTCTCTTTGCCAAGACTCCCACAATTTCCTATCTACAATCTTTACTCGATTCAACCTGGTGGTAACTGAAGTAATTCTGCAAGGAAGAGGCCCCATGCACAAGGCAGCCGCTGACTTACTGCGTGGTTAGCAGTTTTAACCTAGCGATCTTGCAGCGGGATTCTTTGTTCCTTTGTTGAAATGGAACCCACATAAAGCAAAGACGTTCTCAAGTGCATGGTGTTGGGGGAAACCATTAAAAACCATCTCCTGCCAACTCAGAACACCTCTGCACAAAAGAGAAAAACACTTTATTATTGCAGTCTGGCTTCAAGCTTATTCAAAGGGTGTCACAGGTGATTCACTGAAGAGGATACCAATGCAGATAGAAAATTATCCTTTTGTGTAAAACCCGGCAGATACAGGGGGTTACATGCATGTGCTCAAGATAAAGAACCTGTCTTTATGAGGACCTGTACCGGGAGGTGACTGCAACATTTGATACACGCATTTCATCCTAAATTTACCTGGTAATTGGGGTGGCCATTTGTATGAGATAATTATCTTTCACCAAAATAGTAATGAAACTTGGAGCTTCTCTGGGACAAGGAGGTAATCACAAGTTGGAACCAGGACCTCAAAGTGTCCTGGAGACCGAGAGATCGGGGTGCCATCTTCGTTGGTGTTTATAGCTCAGAGTAACACCAGCAAGAGGCATTTGAGACTTTTAAGATATTTCCATGCATCTCAAAGGGACAGAGAAAGCATTTGCAATGACAAGTTTGTGAGAGAAATGCCCTTAAGGAAGGCACAAACTCTTGTCTACTTTGTTTCTATGATTTAAAAAAAAAAGTTAAGATGACCCATGTAAGTGATACCATGCAGTATTTTTTTTTGTCTGGCTTATGTCACTGAGCAAAAGGTTTTCTACGGCCATCCTGGTGGGAGGGGATTGGGGTACGGGGGAAGGAGGGAGAGGTTGGTAAAAGGGCAAAACCTTTAGCTCTAAGATAAGGTCTGAGGATCTAATGTAAACACGGTGACTCTGGTCGATACTGGTGTATTGTGTGACTGAAATTTCCTGAGTACAACCTGGGTGTTTCCGTATATAGATGTAAGATAGACGATGGATGTGTCGACTAACTCGATGGGGAGAATCCTTCACAATGCATGCATTTATTCAACCAAATCACCACACTATACACTTGAAATATCTTACAGTTTTGTCAATTATACTCCAATAAGGCTTAAATGAGAAAATGAGGAGGAGGGGCTCCTGGAGGGATTAGCTGGTTAAGCATCTGACTCTTGGTTGCTGCTCAGGTTCATGAGTTTGAGCCCTGCATCAGGCTCTGCATAGATGGCGAGGAGCCTACTTGGGATTCTCTCTCCCCCTCTCTCTCTGCCCCTCTTGTAGTTCTGCTCTCCCCCTCTCTCTCTGAAAATATTTTGAAAAATTTTAAAATACTTATTGTTGAGAGAGAAACAGCACGAGAGGGGAGGGGTCTCTCAAAGAAAACTTAAATTGTTTTTCAATGTTTATTTATTTTTTTTTTTTATTTTTTTTTTTAATTCTTTTTTTTTTTTTTTTTTACATTTCTTTTTTTTTTTTTTTTTTTTTGTTATAATAGTTTATTTTCAAATTGGTTTACATATAACACCCAGTGTTCATCCCAACATGTGCCCTTTTTAATGCCCATCACCCCCTCTCCCCCCTCCCTCATCCCCCTTACCCTCAGTTTTTTCTTAGTCTTTGAGAGTCTCTTATGTTTTATCTCCCTCCCTCTCTGTGTCTTTTTTTTCTTTCCCCTCTTCCCCTCCCCCTGGTTTTTGCTTAGTTTCACAAAGTCCACCTATTCGTGGAAACATATGGTATCTGTCTTTTTCTGACTGACTTATTTCACTTAACATAATACCCTCCAGTTCCATCCATCTTGCTACACATGGCCAGATTTCATTTTTTCTCATTGCCACGTAGTAGTCCATTGTATATAAGTACCATAACTTCTTTATCCATTTGTCAGTTGATGGGCACTTGGTCTCTTTCCATGATTTGGCTATTGTCGAAAGTGCTGCTATGAACATTGGGGTACACGTGCTCCTATGCATCAGCATTCCTGTGTCTCTTGGGTAGATTCCTAGCAGGGCTATTGCTGGGTCATAGGGTAGCTCTATTTTCATTTTTTTGAGGAACCTCCACACCGTTTTCCAGAGTGGCTGCACCAGTTTGCATTCCCACCAACAGTGTAGGAGGGTGCCTACTTCTCCACATCCTCGCCAGCATCTATAGTTTCCTGATTTGTTCATTTTAGCCACTCTGACTGGTGTGAGGTGGTATCTCAGTGTAGTTTTGATTTGTATTTCCCTGATGCTGAGTGACATTGAGCATCGTTTCATGTGTCTGTTGGCCATCTGAATGTCCCCTTTGGAGAAGTGTCTATTCATATCTTCCGCCCATTTCTTCACTGGGTTGTTTGTTTTTCGGGTTTGGAGTTTGGTAAGTTCTTTATAAATTTTAGATATTAGTCCTTTATCCGATATGTCATTTGCGATGATCTTTTCCCATTCCGTTGGTTGCCTATTCGTTTTGTTGGTTGTTTCTTTTGCCGTGCAGAAGCTTTTTATCTTGATGAGGTCCCAATAGTTCATCTTTGCTTTTAATTCTCTTGCCTTTGGAGACGTGTCGAGTAAGAAATTGGTGCGTCTTAGGTCAAAGAGGCTTTTTCCTGTTTTCTCCTCTAGGATTTTGACGGTTTCCTGCCTCACATTCAGATCTTTTATCCATTTAGAATTTATTTTTGTGAGTGGTGTAAGAAAGTGGTCTAGTTTCATTCTTTTGCATGTTGCTGTCCAATTCTCCCAGCACCATTTGTTAAAAAGGCTGTCTTTTTTCCATTGGATACATTTTCCCGCTTTGTCAAAGATTAGTTGGCCATATACTTGCGGGTCCATTTCTGAGTTTTCTATTCTATTCCATTGGTCTATGCGTCTGTTTTTGTGCCAATACCATACAGTCTTGATGACCACCGCTTTGTAGTAGAGGTTAAAGTCTGGGATTGTGATGCCTCCCGCCTTGGTTTTATTCTTCAGTATTATTTTGGCTATTCGAGGTCTTTTGTGGTTCCATACAAATTTTAGGATTGTTTGCTCTAGCTTTGAGAAGAATGCTGGTGCAATTTTGATTGGGATTGCATTGAATGTGTAGATTGCTTTGGGTAGTATTGCCATTTTGACGATATTTATTCTTCCAATCCATGAGCATGGGATGTTTTTCCATTTCCTTGTGTCTTCCTCAATTTCCTTCATAAGTTTTTTATAGTTTTCAGTGTAGAGGTCTTTCACATCTTTGGTTAGGTTTATTCCTAAGTATTTTATGGTTTTTGGTGCAATTGTGAAAGGGATTAGCTTCTTTATTTCTCTTTCTGCTGCTTCATTGTTGGTGTATAGAAATGCCACCGATTTCTGTACATTGATTTTGTATCCTGCAACTTTGCTGAAATCATGAATCAGTTCTAGTAGGCTTTTGGTGGATTCTGTCGGGTTTTCCATGTAAAGTATCATGTCATCTGCAAAAAGTGAAAGTTTGACTTCCTCCTTGCCAATCTTGATGCCTTTTATTTTGTTTTGTTGTCTGATTGCTGATGCTAAGACTTCCAGCACTATGTTAAATAGCAGTGGCGAGAGTGGACACCCCTGTCGTGTTCCTGATCTCAGGGGGAAGGCTTTCAATTTTTCCCCATTGAGGATGATATTAGCTGTGGGTTTTTCATATATGGCTTTTATGATGTTTAAGTATGTTCCTTCTATCCCGACTTTCTCGAGAGTTTTTATTAAGAAAGGATGCTGTATTTTGTCAAATGCTTTTTCTGCATCTATTGACAGGATCATATGGTTCTTATCTTTTCTTTTGTTGATGTGATGTATCACGTTGATTGATTTGCGAATATTGAACCAGCCCTGCAACCCAGGGATGAATCCTACTTGATCATGGTGGATAATTCTCTTTATATGCTGTTGGATTCGATTTGCTAGTATCTTGTTGAGAATTTTTGCATCCATATTCATCAGGGATATTGGCCTGTAATTTTCTTTCTTTGCTGGGTCTCTATCTGGTTTGGGAATCAAAGTGATGCTGGCTTCATAGAATGAGTCCGGGAGTTTTCCTTCCGTTTCAATTTTTTGGAACAGCTTGAGGAGGATAGGAATTAACTCTGTTTTAAATGTCTGGTAAAATTCCGCAGGAAAGCCATCTGGTCCAGGGCTTTTATTTGCTGGGAGGTTTTTAATAACTGATTCTATTTCTTCACTAGTTATGGGTCTGTTCAAATTTTCTATTTCTTCCCGTTTGAGTTTTGGTAGCGTGTGGCTATTTAGGAAGCTGTCCATTTCTTCCAGATTGCCAAGTTTGGTGGCATATAATTTTTCATAGTATTCTCTGATGATTGCTTGTATCTCTGAGGGATTGGTTGTAATTTCTCCCTTTTCATTCACGATTTTATTTATTTGAGTTCTCTCTCTTTTCTTTTTGAGAAGCCTGGCTAGAGGTTTGTCTATTTTGTTTATTTTTTCAAAGAACCAGCTTTTGGTTTCATTGATCTGTTCCACTACCTTTTCTGTCTCCATATGGTTAATTTGAGCTCTGATCTTTGTTATTTCTCTCTTTCTGCTGGGCTTGGGTTGTTTTAGTTGATCTGCTTCTAGTTCCTTTAGGCGTGCTGTTAGAATTTGTGTTATTGATTTTTCTTGTTTCTTGAGATGGGCCTGGATTGCAATATATTTCCCTCTCAGGACTGCCTTTGCTGCATCCCAGAGCGTTTGGATTGTTGTATTTTCATTTTCATTTGTTTCCATGTATTTTTTAAATTCTTCTCTGATGGCTTGGTTGACCCAGTCATCTTTTAGTAGGTTATTTCTTAGCCGCCATGTTCTTGGATATTTTCCAGGCTTTCTCCTGTGGTTGATTTCAAGTTTCAAAGCATTGTGGTCTGACACTGTACACGGTATGATCTCAATTCTTTTATATTTATTCAGAGCTTCCCTGTGCCCCAGAATGTGGTCTATCTTGGAAAATGTACCGTGTGCAGATGAGAAGAATGTAAATTCCTTTGCTTCTGGATGAAGGACCCTAAAGATGTCTGTGAGGCCCATCTGTCCTAATGTGTCATTCAGGGCTATTGTTTCTGCGGAGATTTTCTGTTTTGTTGATCTATCCAATGCTGAGAGTGGAGTGTTGAGATCCCCTACTATTAGGACATTTTTATCGATGAGGTTGCTAATGTTTGTAATTAGTTGTTTTACAAATTTGGGTGCCCCTGAATTCGGTGCGTAGATATTTACAATTGTTAGCTCTTCCTGCTGGATGGTCCCTGAGACTATTATATAATGTCCTTCCTCATCTCTTATTACATCGTTCATTTTAAAGTCTAATTTGTCTGATATAAGTGTGGCTACTCCGGCTTTCTTCTGACTTCCAGTAGCATGGTAGATAGTTCTCCATCCCCTCACTTTCAATCTGAAGGTGTCTTCAGGTTTAAGATGAGTTTCTTGAAGACAGCAAATAGATGGGTCTTGTTTTTTAATCCATTCTGTTATCCTTTGTCTTTTGATTGGCGCATTTAGTCCATTTACATTCAGTGTTAATATTGAAAAATATGGGCTTACAGTCACTGTATTATCTGTAAGTTTCATGTTTGTAAGGCTGTGTCTGGTAGTTTGTATTCTTTGCCTCCTTGTTTTCATAGAATGCCCCTCAGGATCTCTTGCAGTGCTGGCTTATTTTTGATAAATTCTTTCAGTTTTTGTTTGTTGGGAAAAACCTTGATCTCTCCTTCTATTCTGAATGACAGGCTAGCCGGATACAGAATTCTTGGTTGCATGTCCTTCTTGCTCATCACATTGAAGATGTCCTGCCATTCCTTTCTGGCTTGCCAAGTTTCCGTAGATAAGTCTGCTACTACCCTTATAGGTCTCCCTTTGTATGTTAGGGTTCTTTTGTCCCTAGCTGCTTTCAGGATTCTCTCCCTATCTTTGTATTTTGCCAGCTTCACTATGATGTGCCGTGCAGAAGGTCTATTCAAGTTACGTCTGAGGGGAGTTCTCTGTGCCTCTTGGATTTCCATGCCCGTTTCCTTTCTCATGTTGAGGAAGTTCTCAGCAATGATTTGTTCCAGAACCCCTTCGACTCCTTTCTCTCTCTCTTCTTCCTCTGGAACTCCTATGATACGGATATTGTTTCTTTTGACTGCATCGCTCAGCTCTCGAATTCTCCTTTCCTGTTCCTGGATCAGCTTCTCTCTCTTTTTATCTGCTTCCTCTTTTTCAATGATTTTGTCTTCTAATGCACTAACTCTTTCCTCTACCTCTTCAATCCGTGCTGTGGTTGCTTCCAGTTTCCCCTGTATTTCTTCCAATGTCTTCTTTAATTCTTCCTGACCGTTTTTAAGGTCTTTGAACTTTGCCTCGTAGGACCCCTTGCATTCATCTAAGCTTTTTTCAAGGCCAGCAATTAGTTTTATGATTAACATTCTATATTCAAGTTCTGTTATGTTGCTTATATCTCTTTTCATTAATTCTTGAGCTGTCACTGCTTCTTGTAGACTCTTTTGAGGAGAATTCTTCCGTCTCGTCATTTTGGCTGGATGTGTTATGTGTTGTTTCTTGAAGTTGCCCTGGAAAGGAAAACTAACAGACACACAGAACACAGAAATACTCAAACGTACCGACAAATGGTCCAGACAAGCAGTTCACAACAGAAAAAAATAACAAGTGACTCTCTGAGGGCAATGTCCTGAAGTAACAGCTACACGTTAAGGACAGGGTATGTAGTGTGCTGGTGGCAGAGCATATATAGACAGAATAATGACTGGTGCAGGGAGAAGAAGGAAATGGACTTCGCCCAGGTAGAGCGACTAAAGGGTTTAATCCAGACTGATAGAAATCAGAATAAGGACAGGTGCGAGGGAAAAGGAATAAAGATCGATGTCGTCTAGATGAACTTATACGGCCTGGTTATTCCAGAAAAAGGGCTAGGGAAGTAAAGAAGAGGTTGTAGGACATGTCCTCAAAGAGTGGGTTAAAAAACAAAACAAAAACAAAAAACAAAAAACAAAAAACAAAACCAAAAAAACCCAAACAAAACAAACAAACAAACAAAAAACAAAAAAACAAAAAAACAAAAAGAACGAAAAAAATGATTAAGCCAGTCAGTACCCTGGATGACCAGCTCAGGGATGGGGATCGGTAGGAATGAGAAAGGGAGGGATAAATTTAAAAAGAAGAAATGACTGGCGTTACTCCAGGCAGCAATCTCCACTTGGATCAGTCGCTCCTGCTGATAGTTTGGGAGGGGCGTGGTTTAGTGTAGGCGGGTCCGGCCTCCACTGCTGCAGGGATGGCTTCTGGGGTGTCTTCCTGGCTTGTGAGACAACAATGGCGTCTCTCCAGACCCCCGCCCCCAGTCCTGGAGGCTTTATTCGCTCCTTTATTTCTGTTCTCTCTCCACCGCCCACGCCAGCCTAGTGTGGTTTACTGGAGCCACGCCTGGGGCTGCCTGGGTGCCTGCTGCCTATCCCGGCAGAGTGCGTGCCTGGAGGCGCTGGGCGAGGGTGGCGCGGTGGCGCGGCCGTCTGCTACCCCCCGATTTGGCTATAACTGTGCGGGGGTTAGAGGTGCTCCGCAGGAGCCGCCGCCTGAGTTCCCCCTGCCTGTCCCGGCAGCGCGCGCGCCCCGGAGGCGCTGGGCGAGGGTGGCGCGGTGGTGCGGCCGTCTGCCACCCCCCGATTTCGTTATAATTGTGCCGGGGTTAGAGGTGCTCCGCAGGCGGCGCCACCTGCGTCCCTGCTGCCAGTCCCTCCCGCGCGCGTCCCAGTGGCTCAGGACGAGGTTGGTGCGGTCCCAGCAGCGCGCGGGGATTGCTGCTGTTTGCCACTGAACTTCTCTTCAAAAGCCCTGCATTTAGGGCCTGGATGGTAGCGGTCTCACCCGCTCTGGCCCTCTCGTTCAGATGTTGTTCGGTCGGCACTTTCCCAGCTATCTCCGAAGACGCTCACCCTCCCCTCAGCTCAACTTCCCGAGTTCGAGTTCGTTTTATCCGACCCAGATTAAACTCACAGTTCAGTTGGGCCGTGTCTGTGTTCGCCTTAGTTTCTTGTCAGCTCTAGCACCTTTTCCCCCCGATTTTTGTAGTTGAGAGAGAGACAATGGTTTCAGTCGTCCCCCTTTAAAGGGCAAGCGAAATACTGGAACCCCCTACTCCTCCGCCATGTTGCCTCCTCGAAAAAAACTTCAATGTTTATTTTTGAGACACAGAGTATGAGCAGGAGAGGGGAGAGAGAGAAGGAGACACAGAATCTGAAGCAGGCTCCAGGCTCCAAGCTATCAGCACAGAGCCCGATGCGGAGCTCGAACCCATGGACCCTGACATCATGACCTGAGTCTAAGTAGGCACTCAACTGACTGAGCCACCCGGGTGCCCCAAGAAATAAAACTTTTTAAAAAATGAGGAGGAAAACCTCTTCCCCCTTTTACATGAGTGAGAATTAATAATTTTTAACTTCGATTCATATTTGCCCTTATAGCAGCTTAGTGCATTTTACACTTAGTGAAATGCCTCTTCTCCCTGTTGAACACACTGAACATGTCCAGTACCCTAGAATGCCCCCAAGTGCCCCTTCCCAGGCTCCCCTGGAGCTAGCTAACCGTTACTCTAAACTCTCTCATGGTAGCTTGACTTCTGAGCTTCTTATAAAGCTATTATGCAGCGTGGGGCGCCTAGGGGGTTCAGTCGGTTAAATGTCTGACTTCATTTCAGGTCTTCATTTCACAGTTTGCGAGTTTGAGCCCCGTGTCGGGCTCTGTGCTGACAGCTCAGAGTCTGGAGCCTGCTTCGGATTCTGTGTTCTCCCTCTCTCTCTGCCCCTCCCCCACTTGCTCTGTGTCTCTCTCTCACTCTCTCAAAAATAAACATTACAAAAAGGCTGTCATGCAGCACGTACCTTCTCGTTACCTGTTCTCTGCTCCACATAATAACTGTGAGGTGCATGTTTTTTTTATGTATTGGCGTACGGAATGCCACTGTACGCATGTCACACATTCCCGCCTTGGTGGACGTTTGGTTTCTTCCAAGTATTTGATTATTATCTATTACAGCTGCTGTCAACATTCTTGTTCATGTCTTTAGGACACGCGCCTGGGAGCGGAACTGAAAAACCTATGTGCCTGTAGCTCTAGGACAGGCCGCCAGGCACTTGAACACAGTGGCCAAGTCTTTTTTATGCAGGTATTCTGCCTCCACGTCGGTGACCACACTGGATGTCAGCCCTTACCCTTCTAGCTTCTCCATCTGGGGTATAGAATTATCTCATTGTGGGTTTGATGGAAATGGTCTGAGTCCTGCTCATGGGTCGTTAGGATAATCTTGTCTGTGAGATGCCTTCTGAAGTGTTGTGACCATAAGTAAAATTAGGACGTTCTTGCAGTTGTGGGGGGTAGTGTTCTGTACATAAACATCAGTTAGGTCAAGTTGGTTAATGATGTTCGAATATTCTATATCTTCCACTTTTTTCTTGTCTGTTTTTTAGTGATGGAGATCCGTGTTTTATTTCCCTTTTTGCTTTGTGGATTTTGAAGCTATATTATCAAGTACATGAAAATTTAGAGCTATTCAGTCTTCCTGCTGAATTGGTCCTATTATAAAATGTCCTTTGTGTTCAGTGATAACTTTGCCTTTAAATGTACTTAGGTAATGTTATAGTTGTTTCTGTCTGGTGAGGGTGTGCACACTGCATTTTTTGACATTAATTTACTTCAAATGTTTTTTGCTCTGATACTTGTCATGTGCCTCTTATTTTATCCAGTTTGATATAGTTTTCTTGAGTCAGTATTTATCCTCTATGTTTCAATAACACATTGGGGTTTTCCTATCTTCTTGATATATTTTTTGTTTTTAATTTTTTCAACGTTTATTCATTTTTGAGAGACAGAATGTGAATGGGGGGGTTGCTGAGAGGGAGAAACACAGAATCTGAAGCAGGCTCCAGGTTCTGAGCTGTCAGCACAGAGCCCAATGTGAGGCTCGAACCCATGAATTGTGAGATCATGACCTGAGCCGAAGTCGGACACTCAACTGACTGAGGCACTGAGATGCCCCAGTTTTTGTGAGGTTTCTTTTTTTTTTAAGGTAGGCTTCATGCCCCTCGTTGGGCTCTCTGCTCGTCGTGCAGAGCCTGCTTCAGATCCTCTGTCCCCATCTCTCTCTGCTGCTCCCCCACGTACACGTGCGCTCTTTCTCTTGCTCAAAATATTAAAAAAAAAAAAAAACAGCAGTTAACGTACAGTGTAGTATTTGTTTCAAATGTACAATATAGTGATTCAACACTCCCATATATCGCCTGTGCTCATCACAACAAGTCCACACCTTCATCCCTATCACCTCTTTCCCTCCTCCTTCACCCCCTGCCTTCAGGTTCCCGTCAGTGTGCTCTCTGTAGTTAAGACTCTGTACTTTACCTTCATTTTTAAAGGACATTTTTACCAGACATATAATCTAGGTGGGTGGTATATTTATGGCAATTTATTTATTTAGTTTTTTCAATGTTTATTTTTGAGAGACAGAGAGCATGAGTAGGGAAGGGGCAGAGAGGGATAGGGAGACACAGAATCTGAAGCAGGCTCCAGGCTCTGAGCTGTCAGCATAGAGCCCGACGTGGGGCTCGAATTTGTAAACCATGAGATCACAACCTGAGCCAAAGTCAGATCCTTAACCCACTGAGCCACCCAGGTGCCCCTCTTTACAGCAACTTAAAGATGTCATTTCATTGTCTCTTTTATAAAATAGAGCTTATTGACGTACCCGTGTGTCATTGGTGGTTTAGAGAATGAAATGAGGGTGACCGATCGTAGTGTGGAGTGTTTGGTATTGCTTCTTCCTTCTCATGTGACAGGTGCTGCTCTAGGCACTGGTCATGCAGCCAAGAACAGACAACATCTCTGTCCAGAGGGAGTTCACGGTCTGGGAGACAAGAGAATTCTACAAACACAGATAGCAGGAAGTACTTCTGGGAGAAGATAGAGTAAGCATGTCGATCAGTTTTGGAGGAGGTCAAAGTCCTGGCTTACGGTTTCGACTCCATTTCTTCTCTGCAGGTTCTGTGTGTGCTGTGGACCCAACAGTTGTTGGGCAAAGCTAGAACGCCTGCGTGTTGAGCAAGATGAGCTCCTCTGTGAACATCTATGTCGACACTGGTTCCTATCATAAGCTTCTGTCTTACCTCACGGGCCTGGATCAGCCTCAGCTGGAGGAATTTAAGGTCTGCCTCCAGTCCTCCCAGCTGCTGCTTGGGAACTTCCAGCAGATTCCCTGGGCGAACTTGAAAGCCATCGATCCCACTAACTTGTTAGGTCTGCTGAGTGAATACTTTTCAGAAAGGCAGATCTGGGAAGTGACCCTGACTATCTTCGAGAACATGAAGCTGACTGCATGGTGTACGGAAGTTAGAGCAATGATGAATGGTGAGTGGGTCGGACGGAGGGATGGATAGACAGAGACGGTGGAGGGGGCGGACGGGCATCGGCCCAGTGCTCACGGGAGCGGGAGACTGCTGCTGGGTTCTTACGGGGTCCTGCCGAATTACTAGTCTACCCCCTAAGAAAGAATCTTCCTGCTGGGCTTTGAAGGTTTCAAGTAAAGGGATAAAGGCCACAAAGGGGCGGAGCTCTAGCCTGGGAGGGAATGGGAGCTGGCGATCCGAAGCCAAAAAAGCAAAGCGAGAGGCCCACTGAGTTGTGTCCCCCACCTTGTTTTGAAAATACAAATTTGTTCCCATGTGGCTGTGGTGTTAAGGAGTGATTTGAGCATAACAGGAATTTCATATTAGCTTATGCAGATTTTTTTTTCTGCAAGGGAAACCCTAGGTACTTGCAAACAAAACAAAAAACTGCCCTCAGCTGAGAAGAGCCGTGAGGGAATATATCAAATGCACGTATACACACTTCAGATATCTACCAGCTGCCTAAGCACGAGCCACACCCACCCAAAACTTCCTGCCCAATTTCCAATCATTCTTTCCACTTTCCCAAACCTCACAAACTGCAACACTTCCCACACCTGCAAGCGATTGTCAGGCTTTCTTTTTTATTTTTTTTAAACTTTTGGTAAAGTGCGTGTTGTATTTATGGTGATATTGCAGTAGTTAGCCAGCTACCTGGTGTGGCATTGTGTTGTGTCGTATTTATTGTAGTTGTGATGTGTTTCATAACCAGTTAGCAAGTGTAAAACTGTGCTACTGATTTGTTTGTTTTTTTAATGAATGTATCACAGATCCCAATCTCCTATAAAAATAAACATCCATATGGTTTTTATCAAGTTTTCTCTCTGCGGCAAGTCTTAGGAGTTCTTTGTAGCAGACCTGGCTGCCTCTGAGACCTGTAGAAAATAATCCTGGGGCACCTGGGGTGCTCAGTCAGCCGAGTGTCCGTCCAACTCTTGACTTGGGCTCAGGTCATGATCTCCTGGTTGGTGGGATCAAGCCCCACATAGGGCTCTGTGCTGACAGCATGGAGCCTGCTTGGGATTCTCTCTCTTTCCCTCTCTGCCCCTACCCTCCTCTACCTCCCCCACCCCCGTCTCTCTCTCTCCAAATAAATAAACATTAAAAAAATAATCCTGGCTTTTTCCAGTACTTGTTATGAGCCAGGCATTGACCCCAATGCCTTCTTGAATTTGTACTTAGGGCCTCCTTCTTAGGAGTGTAGTAAAAACTGTCATTCCAGTTTCATAGACAGGAAACCGGGGCCCAGAACTCAAGCGAGTTGCCCAAGGTAACAGAGCTGGTGACTTGAACCCAAGCAGTGAGTCTCAGAGGCTATGGACTTGACCATCCACAGCTTCTCTTGGCCTGAAATGAGGACCTGAGTGGTAAGGAGTAGGGATGGGAGCTGGCAATATGATGTCTTCTGTATCTGAGCTTTGGGCAGTGGAGATCTGAGTCCTGGAAGCTCAGGCTCTGTGTGTCTTCTGGGGAGCAGGAGGATGGGGACTAGAGTTCCCTGTTCCCACTCGTTCTTCCTCCCACCTCCCCACTTCATTTAAAATCCCTCATTTGCTCCTGTCTAGAGAACTAGAAAAAGGGACCTAGTCTCCTTAAATCCTGTGGTAGACTGGCAATCCCAGAGGGAGGCATTTGCACAGAGGAGGAGGCCCTTAAAGGAGGAACCTCCTTTCTGGTCACTGGTCCTGCGTGAACGCTGTAGAGCCAGACCTGGCACAATGAAGGGACCCCTTCTTCCTGGTCCTTCTTTGGTTCCCCCTTGGCCTTCTAAAGGGGTGTGGAGGATACCTCTTCAGGAAAAAGCCCTAGACCACATACGGCAATGTGAGAGACCATAAAAGGTCCTGCGGGCCAGGGTAGCTTCTGCTTCCCCTTGGCTCCATCTCCGAGGAAATAGCGAGGGTCTCTGCTTGGACGATGCTGTGGACTGGGAGCATGTGAGTGCGTCTGTGTTGATGGGCACACGTGTGCTGACTTTTGGCGGCCCGGGAGTCAGATGGCTGGTCCACGCAAGCAACTGTAACCCTGGGTGAATTACTTGCCACTGGGCTGCTGTTTTCTCTTTTTGAAAATCAGCAACTGTACCTACCTCTGAGTTTCTAGAAAGAAACGCTTAGAAGGCACTGGGTTTGGAGAAAGTTCTCCCACATGTTTATCTTGGGGGTAGTTTTTTCCTAGATTCCAGGTGCTAGTTTTGAGGATGATGCCAAATGGGCAGTATCAGAACCAGAAATATTTGCCCTCTCATTTCTCATCCCTCCCGTCCTGCCCAAGACTGTTTCAACAGATTTGCGGCAGGTGACTCTAGTGCAACAGGCTTTCCTAGAGAGACAAAGAGAAGTCAGAGATGGTTTTTTTTTTTTTAAATGAATGAATTGGATTCAAATTCTAGGCTATTGTGTTGGAACAGCCTGTTTCTTTTGATAAGTGGCCCTAGCCCGATCTAGAGCCTTCAATTTAATGTGTCAAAATACAGATTGTGGCAGCAAAACTATAACCTGGAAGAGTCGCATCAGTGGGTTTGTGTGCAACAGGAAGGGCAATGTGTCCTGTAGTTGGTGCACAGACAAATGGAGCCAGTGGTGAGGGACGACCTTGGCCTACTGAGCTACGCTCCAGGAGACTCCAGTTCGGGTTCCCACTGCTAGGAGAGGTGGCCTAACCCTGGACAGACTGTATAGCCAGGCTCTGTGGGGCTCCACAGAACTGGGAATTTTTGGCCAAGACCACTTTGGTGGAGAGTGATAGGTCATAGTTCTTTCAAGCAACATGGGGTATGAGGAGGAAGTCACAACCCAGCTGGTGACCCAGGCCAAGTCCTTCAAACCTTGACAAGCTGTGGAATTATAAGTATTAGAGCCATGTTCCCTTTAGAGCCATATCCCTTTCAGAGCACTGGCTCATAACGAAGCACTGAGCAGTGGAATTTGAGTGACTACTGTGTGACTTAGACACAGAAGGGCCCTTTATCCCATGAGGAATGGGATATACAGAGTGGTTTTGTGAAACCCATGAAGGGAGGTTTGGGTTAAAACCCAATTCTTCATGTCTTTTTTTTTTAATCTTTATTTTTGGAAGCTAGAGAGACAGAGCATGAGTAGGGGAGGGGCAGAGAGAGAGGGAGACACAGAATTGGAAGCTGACTCCAGGCCCCGAGCTGTTAACACAGAGCCTGAGGCGGGGCTCGAGCTCAGACCACAAGATCAGTGGGTGTGGGAGGGAGGAGAGTGGGTGATGGGCACAGAGGAGGGCACTCGTTGGATTGAGCACTGGATGTTGTATAGAAACCAATTTGACAATAAATTATTTAAAAAAATAAATAAAAATATGAAAACAAGCTCAAAAAAAAAAGCTTAACTGACTGAGCCACCCATGTGCCCCCTCCTTGGAAAACTACAGCAATTACCACATTCTTGAGGGTCGGGCTGCACTCTTGGGTTTAATAGAACGATTAGAGATTTATTTTATTCTTGAATTTTTTCTGTATTACCTGAGGCAAACTAAAGCCTAAATGATTTTATTATTTTTATGATGATCAACATTATATCTCTCTATATTCTAAACCTATTAAGAGGAGTAAAACCAGCAGCATTAATTGGCTAGTGGAGGAGATGACATAAGATCCTCTTTTACTTCATCCTGAAGCTGCTGCTAGCAGGGACTTTTCTTCAATATTATCATCACCCTGAGTGCAGGGATTCTTACAGACCCAATGTTCTTATCATAGGCCTGGCACGAATTTATCTCCTGATGGCCCTTTTGTGGCTGTACCTGTCTTAGGTTGTCCCCTCCTCTGAGGGATCTTACCCGTCACTGGCTAACCAGCCATCCTCTTAGGGCCAAACAAAGTGAGGAGATCAAAAGCCATAACTTTTATGGCCTCAGGCCTAATACTTGCCTTAGGACACCTCTGCCCGCCGGTGGGGGTCCAGGCTCCGGGCCGCCTGGGCCTTGGGCCTTGGGCCTTACTTCACCCTGGGCATCACTACCAGGGCCATGGCCTCTTGGTCCCCAGCACAAACTCATGAACTGTAAGATCATGACCTGAGCCGAAGTTAGATGCATAACCAACTGAGCCACCAGGTGCCCCTACATTTTTCATATTTAACAATACTAGAATTCTTCTCTTTTTGTTTGAAGTAGGCTCCACGCCCAATGTAAGGCTTGAACTCACAACCCTGAGATTAAGAGTTGCATGCTCTAGGGGCATCTGGGTGGCTCAGTCGGTAAAGCGTCCAACCTTAGCTCAGGTCATGATCTCACAGTTCATGGGCTTGAGCTCCATGTCGAGCTCTGTGCTGACAGCTCAGAGCCTGGAGCCTGCTTTGGATTCTGTGTCTCCCTGTCTCTCTGCCCCTCCTCTACTCGTACTCTGTGTTTCTGTCTCTCAAAAATAAACATTAAATTTTTTTTAATTAAAAAAAATTACATGCTCTACTGACTGAACCAGACAGGTATCCCTTGGTGCTTTTATTTCTATAATACTTTAGTATCCAAAAACATTGGAGTGGCTCCTTGATGCTGGGTGTTGCTCTGTATACTTGGGATGAATCGGCAAACAGAGGCTAGCCATCTGTGTGCCTCCAGTGGGGAGGAGAGAAGTTCTGAATGTGAGAAATATGTACACCACGTGGCATGTTAGGAGTTGACAAATGAAATTGGAAGAGAGAAAGGTGAATGAGGAGAGCCTCAGGCATGGGCTGTAGGGATTAGGTGTGGTATTGATGAGGACTGATGAGCTAAGATTGAGCAAAGACTCAGAGGTGAGGCAGTGAGCCATGTGGGTGTGGGGAGGAGGGCATTCCTGACAGGGGGTGGCTGGGTCCAAAGTACTTGAGTGGATGGAGCTGGAGGATGGGATTCCTTTGGTCTCTACAGTTGTGGGTTTACCAGCTGACCCGTGGAGAGCATCTATTATTGGTCATTTTCAGCCTGGGTATCTCAATATCACATCATCCCTGTTTGTTTCAGAGATGGAACAGGCACAGGAATCGCAAGATCCAAACCAAGAAGAACCAGAGGTTGCAGAAGAAGAAGAAGAAGAAGGAGAAGAAGAAGAAAGAGAAGAAGGTTTGTATACTATTTTATGGTGACGATGGACAAATTGCTTGAAGGAGCATCCATTTTCCTGGGTCTATAATTGCCACCTCCTCTGAATTTTTCATCGCTTTACAACGTGCAAGAAATTACATCCTTTCCAACCTGTGCTTCCGCTACTGCTTATTTTTTTTAATGTTTATCTATTTGGAGAGCAAGAGAGTGTGCACGATCAGGGGAGGGACAGAGAGATAGGAGAGAGAATCCCACACAGGTTCCGCACTGTCAGCACAGAGTCCAATGTAGGGTTTGATGTCATGAACCATAAGATCATGACCTGAGCCAAGATCAAGAGTTGGACGCTCAACCCACCGAACCACCCAGGCACCCCCAATACTGTTCATTGAATAATGAGTTAGTGTCAACTGGATAACTTCTCTGTTATCCAGCGTCTGTTTCTGGACTTTGTATAATAGTTAACTGTATTTGTTTTGTGCCTGTTGATTCTTGAAGATTTTCATCTTGACAGAGTACTACATGCGAACATGGTTGTTGTTTTTTTTTTTATCAAATACATGTACTAGTGTATGATCCAGAACGAATCGTAGACACCTAAAACTTGTAATGAGAAACATCCACCCTCTGCGCATCCCTTGAGTTCTATTCTCTCGAAGCCACCCTCTGCCACTCTGGTTTGCCACTTCCACAATTTCTCCACTCAAAAGTGATTAACATACACTGAAACTTGTTAGTTTTTCAATCAGTTACCATGTAGATAAATACCTTCTCCAATTACTTATGTTTGTGGAGGAATAGATTTTCAGTGTTGTGGATATGAATCAAAGCTGAGCCACATATTCCAACAGGATCACGAGTTGTGTTGGTTTTCCAGAGCTGCCATGATAAACTTCCACACACTGGGTGGCTTAAGTAATGGAAGTTTACTCCCTCACAGTTCCAGATTAGTCCAAAATCAAGGTGTCACCAGGGCACCTTGGGGTACCCCTGGGGCTTGAGGGGAGCATCCATCTTTGTTTATCCAGCTTCTGGTGGCATCCCTGGGCTTGTGGCGCATCCCGCCAATCTCTGCTTCTGTGGGCACATGGCCGTCTCCTCTTTGTGTCAGAACTCTATCTCTTGTGAGAATACATTTGATTGCATTTAGGGCCATCCAGGATAAATTCCTCCCCTTAAGGTCCTTAATCACATTTGTCACATAGATTCTGGGGGTTAGGATGTGGATATAGCTTTTTTTTTGGGGGGGGCATAGGGCATGTCACATTCATCCCACTACACATACCTTTTGGGAGAATCATTTCCTGCTTTTGCTTGAGTTAATAATTCCTTTTTAAACTTTCTATGCCATTATTATATTCTCCCCAAATTCTTCAGGAAGTATAATGCAATCAGATGTAAGCAGGAACCTGTCAGCTCCCTCATCACTATTTCTAGACAGTTTCCTGAAGCCATCCATCTTTCCCTAGTCTGTATCAGCTACCACCCACTTCCCATCCTGGGACTTCGTTTAATCCCAAATTCTATTTTCTATTCTCAAAAGTTGCCATTCCCCTTTTTCCTTAGGTTTCACATCTTTCTCACGGCTGTTCTGGGGACCCATTTTACAGTAACTTAGAAAAATCTGTCTGAGGTAATATTTTTGAGCGTTGGTCTGCTTGAAAATTAGTGTACTTCTTGATGAATGGCTTGGGTGTAATTGTCCAGTTCAAGAGCCCTTCTCCCTCAGTGTCTCTGGTATTCTAGTGTCCTAGTGTCCACTATTGATAAATCTTGAACTTTTTTCACATTGTATATGACTTGTCTTTTATACTATGAAAACTTATGGGTCCTCCACCTCTGTGTTCTGAAATGTCATAGGGTGACTAGGTTTTGGGTTCTTCTCCTCTTAATTGGGTTGGGTACCAAGCAGGACATGTAAATGTAAAAAACGTGCTCTTCTCTCAAATATTCTTAAAATAGCTCTTTGGCATTAATCTTTCCTTCTCTGTTCTTTTTCTGAAGCTCTAATTAGGTGTTGTGTTTCCTGGGAGTAACGTTAAGTCATAACTGTTTTAAACCACATTTATTTTATTTTTTTTAAAGTGTAGTTGGCACACAGTGTTACATTCGTTTCAGGTGTACAACATACTGATTCAACAAGTTTGTACATGATGCTATGTTCCCTGCAAGTGTAGCTGGCACCTGTCCCGTTAGCATTGACTATAAGCCCTGCCCTCTGCCCCGTTATTTCCCCCTCCCCTTTGCCTATTTTGCCCACCCCCCAAATGTCATTTGCAACTATCTTTGTTCTTATTAAAATCATTCGAAAGATTACTTCAACTTTCTATCATACCTTCCACGAAACCTATTTCATCAGTTACATTTTTTAATGTTTTATTTATTTTTGAGCACAAGCAGCGGAGGGGCAGAGAGAGGAGGACAGAGGATTTGAAGCAGGCTCTGCACTGTCAGCACAGGGCCTGATGTGGGGCTTGAACTCACAAACCTAAAGACCATGACCTGAGCTGACCTAATAGTTGGTTCGCATCCATTGTACGAGTGAGTTGAACACTGATTGCTTTTAGTCTGGTATTTCTTGCAAAATGGCCGTTTATTCCCTCCTGCCTTCTCCCTTTCATTTTGGATGCTTGCTTTCTTTTTTACTGACCTGTAAGAGCACATTGTGTGTAGAAAAATGACCCCTTGGGGGGCACCTGGGTGGCTCAGTTGGTTGAAGTCCAACTTAGCTCCAGTCATGATCTCACAGTCCTTGGGTTCAAGCCCCGCGTCTTGCTCTGTGCTGACAGCTCAGAGCCTGGAGCCTACTTCAGATTATATGTCTCCCTCTCTCTCTGCCACTCCCCCCACCTTTCTCTCTCCCCTTCAAAAATAAAAAAACATTAAAGAAATTATCTCTTGGTCTGTACCATTGATGGCAAGTATTTTCCCTCCTGCAGATTTTCTTTCGAATTTACATGTCTTGCATTTAAGTTCTCCTTTCTACCATCTGGATGGCAGGATGCCTTCCCCAGTTGGCTGGATGTGGGTAGACAGGAAGGGTAAGTCTTCGGTAGCTATCACCTGACTTTAGATCCACACTTTCACCAGTTCTTGCTGCATGGAAGAGCATGAAGGGCAGGGGGAGAGGGATTGCCCCATTCCGAGGGAGAAGGTCCTGCACCAATCCCACCTTTGGCCCGTGAGATCCATTTTTTAAAAGTTGAGCAATCAAGTCTTGGGGTTAATCATCCAGAACAACAGTGCTTGTCTGGAGAAGGGGCGAAGCTCGGCATGGTTGAACATGTGAGGAATGCCAGTCTTCAGAGACTTTTGGGTATCTGAACATCAAGGAGCCCACCTCCAGAAGATGACCTTTCCCTTCTGATGGGTAATGGAAAAATGCTTTTCCATTCTTTACTGCTTATTTGGAGCTTGTATACCAGGGAACCAAGGTTCAAAGAAGTTGAATATCCACAAAGCATCGCAGCCCTGAGTTTTCTAAATCTTGAAGAAAATGTGGAGGTGGGTGTTTGGTATCCCTACTCTGCGCCCTTTCCACCAGCAACGTGTGTGTGCGAATGAGCATGTCGTAAATGGAATTCTCCTCAACTGAGCTAAGTAAGCCACAAGTGTAGAATGCATGTACGACTCTATTTTCCTTAGCATTCCCCACCACCTGTGTTAGAAATCCTCAGGAATGCTATTGGTTTTAGTCTCCAGATATACTCTGGATCCATTCATTTTATTTGATTTGGGTTTTTTGGTTTGGTTTTTTTGTGTGTTTTGTTTGTTTTGTTTTGTGTTTTTTTGTTTTTTGGCTTGGTTCAATTGTTTGACTTTATTTTTGATTTTATATAATGTTTGTTTTTGAGAGAGAGGGAGAAACAGAGCATGATCAGGGGCAGAGAGAGAGGTAGACACAGAATCAGAAGCAGGCTCCAGGCTCTGAGCTGTCAGCATAGAGCCTGACAGAGGGCTCAAACTCACGAGCATAAGATCATGACCTGAGCCAAAGTCAGATGCTCAAACAACTAAGCCACCTAGGCGCCCTTCATTCATTTTATATACTTGAGTTCTTCACAGGCTCTGCCAAGTGCTTCCATAAAAAACCAGGGACCTGTTGTTGCTGTTATGTTATCAATGGGTATGTTAGACCAAACCTACCCACTTTCACTTAGACAACTGAAGCAGCTTTGTAAGTGAGCTCCTTGCTTACTTCTTGCACCATAATCCCCTCTCCAAGCAACAGTGACCTTTAAGAAATGTAGATTATGGCTTATCATCTCTTGGCATTTAGAATGAAGATCCTCATGACCAGCCCTTCCCCAGAGTTGAGTTCGCCTATTAGACATCTTGCTCACTGTGTTCTAAAATGTTATTCGTCCTGTCTCAGGGGATTTTCACTAAGTCTTCATTCTGCCTGGAAGCCTCTCTTTGTACATCTTAGACTGGTGGCTTCTCGTGATTATGGCATTAACTCTCCTCCAGAAGCCTCTCCAGATCCCCTCCCCACTTCAGAGTACATTCTCAGTCTCTGTTGTATCCTCTTGTGTTTTTTGTTTGTGTATATCCTAAAACTATTTACTTCTACCTTTGCTACTTGGTGCCATGACATGTGTCTCTTCCAAAAGTTAGACCCTCAAAGGCAGAACTTGTTTGTCTTGTTCAAGGCTTTCTATAAGGACTTAGTATTCCTGAGGCTGAAACTCCTTCTGACCATTACTGTGTTCTGTTTGGCCTCCCTTCTCCATTTTTAGACCTTAGAAGAAGATACAGAGAGAGAATGAAGACTAAAATATTGATGATGTGGGACAACATCCCTTGGCCTGAAGACCATATTTATCTCCGCAATGTGACTGAAAAGGAACATGAGGAACTGAAGAGCCTCTTGTATCCTAACAGGACGGGAGCCCAGCCACAGACCATCGTCTTGGAGGGTCTAGCAGGGGTCGGGAAGACCACTCTGGCCATGAAGGCTGTGCTGCATTGGGCAGAGGGCTTTCTCTTTGAGCAGAGATTCTCCTATGTTTTCTTTATCAGCTGCCATAAAGTGAAGGAGATGAAGGATACCACATTAGCTGGTCTGCTTTCCTGGGACTGGCCTGACTCCCAGGCCCCCATTGAAGAGCTCATGAGTCACCCCGAGAGGCTCCTGTTTGTCATCGATGGCTTTGAAGAAATGGATATGCCCTCCAGTTTGGACAACAGCCCACCATGTAAAGACTGGCACCAGCAACTCCCAGTCAACAGAATCCTGTTCTACTTGTTGAAGAAAGAGTTGGTTCCCTTGGCTACCTTACTGATCACGACCAAGGAGTATAGAACTAACGATCTCAAAAAGTTGTTACGGAATCCATGGTTTCTACACATCTTAGGGTTCACAGAGGGAGACCGGGAAGAGTATTTCATCAGGTACTTTGGTGATGAAAACAAAGCTAAGAAAATCTTGCAGTGGGTAAGAAAGAATGATACTCTATTTCACTTCTGCTCTGCCCCCATGGTGTGCTGGACTGTGTGTTCCTGCCTGAAGCGGCAAATGGCGAGAGATTCTCACTTCCAGCTAAGCACCCAGACCACCACCAGTCTGTACGTCTACTTTTTCTCCAGCTTATTGGCCACAGCAGAGGTGAGTTTGTCAGACCAGAGCTGGCCAGATCAGTGGAGAGCTCTCTGCTCTTTGGCTGCAGAGGGGATGTGGTTTTGGAAGTTCACATTTGCAAAGAAGGACCTCAAACACAGGTGCCTAGAGAGACCTGTCATTGATTCTCTCCTCGGGTTGAATATTCTTCGAAAGGTCAGTGACTGTGAGGATTGTGTTACTTTCACTCACCAGAGTTTCCAGGCATTTCTGGGGGCCGTGTTCTATGTGCTGAGGGGGATGAGAGGATCTGTTGGTGGTCCTCCAAAGCACCAAGAGATGAAGGTGCTTCTGAACAATGCCTTGGCCGACACAAACTTCTACTGGAATCAGATGGCTCTGTTTTTCTTTGGCCTTTTAAAAAGAAACCTAGCAGAAGAACTGGAAGATACTTTGCGTTGTAGAATGAGTCACAGGATAATGGATGAATTACTAGAATGGGCAGAAGAATTAGAAAGCTATGACCTCATCTCCAACTGTTTTGAATTCCTACACTTTTTTGAGTGCTTATATGAGACTCAGGAAGAAAACTTTGTAAGGCAGATTTTGAGTCCTCTCCTTGAAGCCGACCTCGATATTTTTGGGAATGTACAACTCCAAGTTTCTTCATTTTGCCTAAAGCACTGTCAAAGGTTAACTAAATTAAGGCTTTCTGTCACTGGTGCCATCCCTCAGACGGAACTGACATTCAACTTGGGAACTGTGGAGTGAGTAATGCGAGGCTGTTTCCTCCCAGACTTCTTCTTCCCAGGCTGTGTCCAAGTTCTTCCATGAAAAACTGGGGATATGTTGTGGTGTTATCAGTGGTTAAGATTGGCCAAACATTCTAATGGTGATAACAGATCTTATGTTAAGGTCAGTCCATGCTTCTCTATGGCCTTTCTTCAGTGGTTTTTAATTATCTGTAGATCAGAATTAACTGGGATGTTAAACATCTGAATACGCAGACACGTGTACACACACAAATACAAATACACTAAGGTTGGAAACAACTACTCTACTCTACTCTAGAGTTACAACTCTTGGTTACAACTACTCTCACCAATAATTCTGGGCTCCGTGTGTAGAACTTTGTATCCTTCAGGTGCTATAATGTGTTCTTTGTTTTACTTTCTTCATCTAAGATAAAAAGTTTAACTCATGACTTGAATGCTATTTTACTCTTATAAACATTAAGAGCCTATTGCAGTAAGAAAACACTAAATAATTAGAATTCTAATTATCCTAAGTTCTAAATATCACATGAATCTTTTTTTAAAAGATTTTTAAAGTTTTTTTTCCTTTATTTTTGAGACAGCAAAGTGGGGAGGGGCAGAGAGAATGGGAGAGACCATCCATCCCAAGCAGGCTCTGCACCGTCAGCTCAGAGTCCCACGCAGGGCTCAAACTCATAAACCGTGAGATCATGACCTGAGCCAAAGTTAAGAGTCAGATGCTTAACCAACTGAGCCACTCTCTTTTTTTAAATCACAAAATCCTATGAGAGTAAGTTTTATTATCTACGTTGAGAGACAGCATTTGATCTCTGTGCTCCAAATTTCTATCATAGGTGACACAGCTCTGAATTTGTCTTAGATTCTTTTGACTTGAAGTCTGAACTTGTAAGGACTAGTCAATGGCCACCTAACCTCATTTACATGGTTGCCTTCCTCTGAAAAGAATGGTTGAGGATTGTTGGAATAAACCATCTCGGACTTTGAGAACTATACTTCTGAGGTCATGATTTTCCTGCCCAGAATTCCAGTAAATTCCTACACTTGTGTTGGGTTTGTTTCCACCTCCCACAGACCACACTCTGGGTTTTGGTTGAGGTTCGCTTAGTCTAGTAACCCTTCTTTCCCTCCCTCATAAAGGATAAGGCCGCATTCCAAGATGCAGCAGTGGCAGGATGTTTGCTCCGTGTTTTCCAATGGGAATCTGAGTGAACTGGACCTGAGTAACAGCAAGCTTAACGCTCCTGCAATGAAGAAACTCTGTTACGAGCTGAGAAATCCAAGGTGCAAACTCCAAAAACTGACGTAAGTGTGAGACCCTCACAGTTTGAAAAGCTCCGTCCGAGGATAATCCAGTGTTTTCTTTCGGATTATTGCAGTGAGTGTCTGTTTTCCAGAAAGTAAGGTCAGGTGCCCGGGAGAATGAAATAAGCGGGCTGTGTGAGCGAAACCCCTTCTTGGGCAAAGACCCAGCACCCTGTTGTGCGTGATCTTGCACGAGAGAAACACGTACACAAACTAGTTTTTCCATAAGACCTCTGCGTGCGGCTGCTGTTTCGAGATGGATATGAAGGAGTAGAAGACTTGTAGAATGTGATTGAGACAAAGCACTTGACGGGAGACACAGTTCATGTGGAGTCTAGGTGAAGCGTTGTGTCCTAAGGAAAGGTGGGTAGTTTGCAGTGAAGCATTTGTTCATTCAATGAATGCTTACTGAGCATTTCCTCTCTGTTCTGAGGTTATAGCAGTGAACAGAACAGATAATTCCTGCCTTCACGGAGCTCACAGTGTGGGAGAAACAAACCTAAGTGACCAGAGTAGTGTATGAGACAGTGGCCTCTTCCAAAGCAGGAGGAGATCCATTCAGGGACTCAGGATGAAAGAGGAGGCTTTGCACTTTTAGATAGCAGAAGGGCCTCTCCTGTCTAAAAAAAGACATTTCGGTCAAGACCTACTTGTTGGAGCTGAAGCATCGCTTTGGACTGAAGCCTCTCTTGCATGATGTCAGTGGAGATCACAGGGTCTCCAATCTGGCTTAAAGGTAGGGAGGTGGCCCTTGAAGAAGGAGCCAGGGAAGAGCTAGCTCCCTGACCAAGGACAGAGTGAGTGGCTCTTGTTGGGGAAGGCATTGGGTTGGATGCTCTGGAGTTCAGGCCAACTACTTCTGTCCTGCTGTCCCTCTGTAATTCAGTGCTATCTCAAGGTCTGAGAATCAGTTGCCTGTGCTCATTTAGTTAAGAGACAAGGATTTGGCAGTAATGACTCTCCCCAAGCCCGAGGGAGCTGGATCCAACACCTAGGAGGCAGCCTTAAACATCCTGTTTGAGGATCTGCTTTTTCACCCTTCCCCCTTTCCCTCTCTTTTGGTCTTAGCACTTGGTGCTAAAGAGGAAGAGAAATAGATTTAAGAGAAAACAAGAGGAGAGTGGTGTTCTCACTAGACCGTACTGGGTTGGTGTGGGGGCCATTCCCCCCTAAAGGAGAGCAGGAAGCTCCAGGGTCTCTAAATGGCAGACTTGGTGGGGGAGGGGACTAATTTCTGATTTAATACACCCAATCGAGCTTCAGTTTTTGGATTCCTCTTCTATATGTACGTCCTCAAAGCAGGGTGTGCATGTGTGTGGTAGAAAGGCAAGATGAGAGAGCACTCCCCTCCATGAGGCCAGCCTCCTCACCTCCTCTCTTCCTCAGGTGCAAATCAATAACTCCTGTGAGGATTCTGAAGGAACTTGTCCTCATCCTGCATGGTAACCAGAGGCTGACACACCTGAACTTGAGCTCGAACAACCTGGGAATTCCCGTGTCCACGATGATCTTTAAAACCTTGAGACACTCAGCCTGCAACCTCCAGTATCTGTGGTAAGCCTCTGGTTTTCCAGCTCTGTCCCCGCGGTCACCCCACAGTTCAGGGATGCAATGGGAGGACAGCACTCAGCGCAGCAGTGAAAGGCAGCAGAGAAAGACGAGCACAGGGAACGGGCACGTGGGTACAGAGCAGTGCTTGGCGAAACTCTTGTGGATCCGAGCCACCTGAGGGGACGTGTGAAAAGGCAGGGTCCTCAGGCCCACCCCCTGAGACCCAGCAGGGCTTCTTGGTGGGGGGCAAGGGCTGGTAGCATTTCTGACAGGCTGCGAGGTGACGCTGGACCTTGGACCACACTCTGAGCAGCCAGGGGCTGACTTGGAGGCCATCCTGCCAGGGGAAAGGGTGAGGTACAAGGGGAAATTAGATTTTGTTTGTGGAGCAGGGGGCCTCTGAACCAAGATCCCTCTTCCCGGTAGTAACTGCCTGTCTTGGGGCCTCTCGGGTAGGTTGGAATCATGTGGCCTCACCCCTCTAGTCTGTCGTCATCTCTTTCTGGAGCTCAGCAAGAACTCGAGTGTGCGCTTCCTCAGCCTGGGGGACAATGATCTCTCTGGTATTGAGGTGAAAAGTCTACAAAGACCCTCAGAGATGCCTGAGTCTTCCCTGAAGGAGCTATCGTAAGCCTTCCTGCCTTGTCAAAATGCCATCTTTGGGAAGTCTTGGGGACCCCACCCCCCATTGTAGTTACCCATCCCACAGACACATTCCCCATCTGCACTCTTTGCACCTTCCTCCTTAGGGCTCTGTGTTGGCCAGCTTTGCCCTCACCTTAATTGTGGGTGTCTCTCCTGCCAGCTTCCACTAAACGCAGTGGTTTTAAACTGGAGGTGATCTTGTCCTTCAGGGCACAATGTCTGGACACTGACTTGGTTCTCACAATTGGGAGGGGAAGAGGCTACTGGCATCTAGTGGGTGAAGTCTAGGTGTGATCAATATCCTTCAGTGCACTGGGGGACTCCCCCACTCCCCCACCTCCACACCAGCACCACAAAGAATGTTCTTGCCCAAAGGTCAGTAGGGTTGAGAATGAGAAACCTTACCTTGACCCACTTTTTTCTTCTTGAAGCTTTTTTTTTCTTTATCCAGTTTAACCTTTCCATGATGTTTGGCCTAAGGGACTTAGAGTTTGAGAAAGAGAGAGAAAGTGGGCATGGCCGAGGCTCACCCTATACCTGCACCTTCCTCCACAGCCTGGAGAAATGCAACCTGTCAGCGGCCAGATATCAGGGCCTAGCTTTGCACCTCACCAGTCCCCAGAGAACAACTCGACTGTGCCTGGGATTTAATCCTCTCGGAGACGATGGCGTGAGGCTCCTGTGTGCTTCCCTGACTCACCCCGAGTGCGCCTTAGAGAGATTGGTGTGAGTGCCTCCTGGCTCTGTTTCTAGAAGTGACTCTGTTTGGGGGTGGGCACGGAGCAAAACAATGGGTCCTCCATTCGGGACCCATTTATACACTGAACACTCACACACGTTGAGCAAGTACTCCATGTTCTAAACACAGATTCCGAGTAGCACCCCCAATTTGTTGAATCAATCTCTGGGGGGTTGTGCCAAGGAATTCAGTTTTAACCAGGATACCAGGAAATTACAGTTTGGTCAACTGATATCTTCAATCTCTAGACACAGAGCTGGGCATGAGGGTTGAGGCGGTGGATAAGACAGACATGCTTTCTGCCTGTGAGGAGGGTGCAGATTGATGAGTGAGATACCAAAAAACAAAACCCGTAGTTGAGCTAGGAAGACAAAGTGGAATGAGTAGACAAGGAGTAGTGTGTTGGTTTCCTGGTAAGGTCTCCCACCAACCTGAGGGGGTGACATTGAAGAGACTGAAGCAACCACACCAGAGAAGGAAGAGGAAGGAAAGGCCCCTAGACTGGAGTGTCCTAGGAACAGCCAGAGGACTAGTAAGGCTGGAGTAACATGAGTGAGGGGAGATATAGGTGATGCCTAGAATATGACCTGGCCAGTTAGGAATATGTTTTGTTTGAAGCGAGGTGGAAAGTCCTCTGAAGACTGGAGGGTGTACAGGGACAGACTTTGAAAGATCACCCGGGCTGCTTGAAGGGTAGACTATAATGGAAGCAAAAAGGAGAGAAGCAAGTGCCCATCGATCAAGCAAGAGGATGAGCACGAATCGGCCAGGCGAGGTGGTGGGACTTGAGGGTATACTTGAAGGTAGAGCCAGTATGGCTTGCTGATGGGTCAGTGATGGTTTAGCGGGGAAAGGAACCAGGCATGCCCCCAGGTGGCAGGTTTGTCAGCTGGGTCAAAGGTGCTGCCGTTTTCTGACATGGGGAAGATGGGAGGACTAGGTTTGGGTGTTAGGATTGGGACATGGGAACATGAGATGCCTACTAATCAACCATGTCGAGGTGTCGTATGTATGAGTGTGGCTCTCAAGGAGGTTGCTGGGTGGGGATGAGTCCACTGGTAATGGTAGGTGCCAAGTGTGGTTTCATTCTGCGGCCCTGGGGCGGGTGCGGAATAGACAGAGAGGTGGGTTTTCCTGCAGCTGGATGTTGTTCAGGTGAGCATAAAAGGATAAAAAGGGTCTTGAGGCACATCCAAGGGGGTGTCTGCTAAGAGACCATAGAATCTGACCTAGGGACTAAAAGGTTAGCCCTCTCAGCACAGAGCTTAAAAGAACCAGAATACTAGTAGGTAGTTCATACATAGGTAATATGAACTAATATGACACATGACAGTTACAGGTTACATTATATTTATGCCACTTATAATCGTAGTTATATAAGATACTTGAATATATATTAATATTATATAACATGAAATATATAAAAATCTTATATAACTACCTATTATATGTGATATGTTACACAATAACATAATATGTATACCATTTGGGTCTTATATAATACTATATTCTAATCTATACTGCATATTTCAAACATGTATACTATATATATCTAATGCATATATGATTTGTTATACATCTCCAAATTCATGATATGTTACACAGTAACAGTATCATATGTACACCATGTATATATATAAATGTCTGTTATATAACACCTATACATCTAATACATACCAACTCTATAAAATATACTGTGCATACCTAACACATATCTGTATTCTGTATCTCCTACAACTTGTATTGCACACTGCACATCATGGCTCATTGGCTCGTCAATGCTGGGGCAGCACATCATAATTTCCCCCTTAGCGAGAAAGGAGGGCTGGAGGGAATAATGCTAGGCACTTGACAACACTTAGTAATGGCCCAGCAGCATGTGAATCCATGTCTCACTGGGCCTAGAACCTTGGTTTCATCCCCAGCTGCTGCTGCAAGCTCATCTAAAGTATTGTCCCTTCTATTTATTTTTTAGTTTTACTTAAACTTAAAAAAAATTCTCACATTAAACTTTTTTGACATGTGAAAACTCATACATGTTTAATACATACAAGTCGATGAGTTAAAAGGACACACCTATGAGACCACCACCACCGTGAAGGCTGTAAACCTATCCATCTCCTTCCAAAGGAAGGAATTAAATAATTTTACTAATTTTTTTTGTGGTTAACACTTAACATAGAAGATTTAAGTACATAGAAGATTCTAAATCTTGGGGAACTTTACACAATACAGTATTGTTAGCTGTAAGCACAACACTATATGGGTACATCTTTAGAACTTACTCCTTTTGCGTTACTTAAACTTGATATCCCTTTATTATTATTTTTGGAAAGCAAACACTAAGGGACAGCATGTTCGTGGTGTGCTCATTACATAAGTCTGGGTAAGGGTAAGTTAGCACAGATACTTAGCATATCTTGGATGGGGGTTCAGGGGGACACCATGGTTGAACCATACCATGGCCGAGGTGGGGCTTGAGGCTTGTGTCCCCAGTGGTCTTGATTTGGGCTGCTTTCGCAAGCACCTGTCTCTTTGGCTTTTGCCCCACAGACTCTGGTTCTGCCAGCTCGGTGCCCCCAGTTGCAGGTACTTGTCAGATGCTCTCCTTGAGAACAAGAGTTTAACCCATCTGAACCTGAGGAGGAACAACCTGAGGGATGAAGGAGTGAAGTTTCTGTGTAAGGCCCTGGGTCGTCCAGACTGCAGCCTCCAGAACCTGGAGTGAGTTCCGTTGCCTCCCTGCCCTTTGGAGAATGAGAAGAGAGCCTGTGAACTTATCCGCAGATGCCTGAGTTCCAGATGGGGCTCAAGTCCTGGGTGTAGACATGATTGCTCACATAGAGAAGCTTCGGGTTCTATTGGAGGAGTGGGTGAGGGGGTGGGTTACTGGGATGATTATTAAGGACCAACGACACTGTGTGCTGGGGGTCCCCAAGACTACCCCATGAGCTTGATGACTCACAGAGGACTCAACTCTGCTTGCAGTCCAGATTAGTGGCTGTGGTTTATTACAATGAAGGGAGAAGAAGCAAAATCGGTAAAGGGAAAAGGAGAGTAGGGTGAAATCCAGAGGAAACCAGGTGCAAGCTCCCTGCAGATAGCTTGGGGAGGGGGCTACGCTGTTGTCCTGTCTTCTTCATTTTTACCAGGGGTAGATCGAGTACCCAGGGTGCCTCAGACCTGACCGGCACCCTTTTCTTCCGAGGGCTCTGGATGAGAAGTCTGGCTTGGCATCACTCCTTTCTTTGGAAGACTGTGAGGTGGGCTCGGGTATACAGAGCAAAATCTAAGGATTCCAGGATTATTCTTTTCCCCTTTGTGTTTGTTTTGCAGTTTGTCAGATTGTTCTTTCACAGCAGAGGGCTGCAAGGAGCTTGCTAATGCCCTCCAGCACAATCGTAATGTGAAAATTTTGGATCTCGGGAGTAATGATGTTCAGGATGATGGAGTGAAACACCTATGTAAGGTCCTAAAACATCCGAATTGTGCACTGAACACACTTGGGTGAGTTGACACTGTTCTCTTTGTGGGAAGCACCCATCTCTACTCTTGGGGTGGGAAGGAATAGATACGGTCACCTGGGGATCCAAGAAGGTGGGGAACAAAGGACTAAACTCTCTTATTAAAAATCTCTTCTACTTGACATTAATACTCCGGTTCAGAGGCACAAGTTCATACCACTTACCCCCTCCTTGGCATATTATAAATACTCTTTTCAATCAGTACCTTTTGGGTAGTAGGTGGGGGGTGGGGACAGAATGTTTCTTGGCCCAAGACTCGTTTTTGTCTAAGGGGAAGTCTGACTCAAACCATAAGGTGATGTGTTTGTTTAGCGAACTAAGATGGTTTAGACTCCAGGAATAGGAGTTTCGGTTAAGTGTGGCTTGCACGATAGCTATTTTTCACATAGGCAGTGATTCTACTCACTCTCAAAAAATGTTAAGAGATTCTACAGTATTTCTTTCTCTGTGGAAATCCTGCCATGTGTATTTAATGGATGGACCTTGAGGGCATTATGCCCATAAGTAAATGACAAGTCGCTGCTTTTCACTACATCCTTATCCTTCAAGAAGTATCTTGAGGTGCACTATTCTTTTTTTTTTTTTAATTTTTTTTTTAACGTTTATTTACTTTTTGACAGAGAGACAGAATGTGAGCAGGGGAGGGGCAGAGAAAGAGGGAGACACAGAATCTGAAGCAGGCTCCAGGCCCTGAGCTGTCCGCACAGAGCCCAACGCGGGGCTCAAACTCACAAACCGTGAGATCATGACCTGAGCCAAAGTCGGTGCTTAACTGACTGAGCCACCCAGGCACCCCAAGGTGCACTCTTCTTGATCCTGCAGATAAAGGAGAAGCCCTCAGATTTATGCAAGTAGTTCAGGGTCCTCTTTGTGCCTTAAAAAAGAATGACGGTCTGGTTTTAAGGCCTCACTCTCTAGGTGCTTCTCCCTGGACACAGAAATGAGTAAATGTTTGCAACAGCTCTCTTGTTGTCTTTAATGATGAATGCCTGCCTGGCACTCAGTTCACTTTCATCCAGTTACATTCTCCAAAATTGTAGCCTTAAAGCAGGCACCTGCATGGCTTAGTTCTGTTCACAGATTCCATCTTTACCATCAAACCAGTTTCTCAACCTGAGCACTACTTACACTTGGGGCTGGGTAATCCTTTGCTGTGGGCAAAATCCTCAGTTCTATAGGATACTGGGCAGCGTCCCTGGTTCCCACACACCAAATGCCAATAGCACCTCCCTAGTCTGCAGACTTTGCTCGGTCTTCCTTGTGAGGGAAAATCACTTCTCACTGAGAAACACTGGCTTAGATGACAAGGGGAGTACTATTGAAGGTTCATGATCAAGGTCAACAATATACGAGTGTAAGATACTGGTAAAAGCCCTGCAGGTGGCGCTAGACTGGAGACAGGTTGCACTTGTGTGATACTGGAGTCCGTTTTTCTCTTGTCATTCTCTTTTTATCCACCAAATAGTACGTTTATTTTGAAGCATTCTCTGGATCCTACCCAACCTCTTCAACCCTAAGAAAACCTATTCTTTCCTTCCACTCTTCATACATCAAACATTTTTTCTGTAAGCATTTTTAAATTTTAAGTTCGAGTTAGTCAACATACAGTGTAGTCTTGGCTTCATGAGTAGAACCTAGCGATTCATCTCAAATGAACATACGGTTGGCCAGCTACTAGGAACACAGATGTTTGTTTTGTTGCATTTAGAAACAAGATGAAAGTGTAATGAAGAAGTTGTAATCTTATTTTAGTCCTTTCAAGGATCTTATAAGCTCATGTCCACTTTTTACAAACATTGTTTCTTTCACACTTGGGCTGGCTAACATTCTGTTTCTTCATCTGGCAAATGGAGTTGAAGATACTGGCTACCTCTTTATAGGATTGGTATATGGAGTAATTGAGTTATGTGCAAGCATTTGGAGAAGTGTCTGGTGTGTGGCAGGCTCTCCACTGCTTCAGCACAGACTTTTTCCTACATCTGTATCATTTCTGTTTCTAATTTCTCAACCCTGGAGGACCATCTTTCACACTTCCTTCTCGCCCACCCCTAGGTTGGAGAAATGCAATCTGACACCTGCTTGTTGCCAGCATCTCTCCTCTGTTCTCAGAAGCAGTAAAAACCTGTTCAACCTGAACCTTTTGGGGAATGACTTGGAGCCCAGAGGAGTCAGCACACTGTGGAAGGCCTTGAAAAAATCAACATGCAAACTAGAGAAGCTTGGGTAATCCCCACTGCCTTTTATGTGGGGAGGCACCTGCTGTGAAAGGGGGATGGATGGGCCAATGTTTTATAGCAAGCATTGGTTTCACCCCGCATTGGATTTCCTGGAGCAGTGCTGGCCAGCAGAACATTGAGTAATGATGGAGACAGTCCATATCTACTGTCAAGTAGAAGAGCCAGTAACAGCATGTGGTAACTGGGCAATTGAAATGTGGTTAATTCAACCAAGGAGCTGAATTTTTAACTTTTCTCAGTTTAAATTACTGAAACATGTGGGTAGTGACACATGTGGGTAGTGACAACCATACCAGGCAGCACAGTCCTGCAGTCATTTGGTAGTTGAGTCCCCTCATTTTTCTCATTCTTGTGCCTACTCAATAATTTACTCAACAGACATTCACTCAACATTTTTTTAAAAATAATTTATCATCAAGTTGGTTTCCATACAACACCCAGTGCTCATCCCAACAAGTGCCCTCCTCTGTGCCTATCACCCACTCTCCCCCCTCCCCGCTCCCCCCATACTCCCCTAACCCCTTAGTTTGTTCTTAGTCTTTGAGAGTCTCTTATGTTTTTTTTCCCTCCCTCTCTGTGGCTTTTTTCTTTTCCCCTCTTCCCCTCCCCCATGGTTTTCTAAGTCTCTCAAAATCCACCTCTGCATGGAAACATACGGTATCTGTCTTTCTCTGACTGACTTATTTGACTCAGCATAATACCCTCCAGTTCCATCCATGTTGCTATGCATGGCTAGATTTCATTCTTTCTCATTGCTGCGTAGTATTCCATTGTATATATACACCACATCTTCTTTATCCATTCATCAGTTGATGGACACTTAGTCTCTTTCCATGATTTGGCTATAACGACATCTTTTTTTAATGCTGACTATATGCCAAGAATGCCACGGCAGATAGCAGGAAACAAATGGTCATGAGCCTTGCCATCATGGGTCTCCCTTCTCCTCTGGAAGGTGATAAATTTGAGAGGGATAAAAGCAGTGTTGTCATGAATGCTGTGAAGGAAACAAGGTTGATGAAAGTGGTACCAGAAGGCATGCTAGAGGTGGTGATATTGATCTATTCACATAATAGGATGGGAATATGGATAGTGACAAGAGACCAAGAGTGTTCACAGGAAGTTGGAGTAACATGTGCAAAGGCCAAGGTTAGACTGCTTAACTCTGTATTGTCCTTCCAAGCAGTGAAATAAGAGTGTTTAATTAGAACACTCTCCACTTTATTCAGTATTCTGGAGATGAGGTCAGAAAGGTAAGCACTGTTTTCTTTTCCCCTGGAGAAAAACCCCTTAAACTAGGCACATTTTAGCAGAAATTTTCTCAGATACCAAGGAATCTTGCCTACTTTGGGAAGTTGTTCAAAATCTATTACACTTAGGACTGGATATTACCAACTTCACATCTAAGTAACACATCATTAAAAGCATTCTCTCTCTCTTGCAGGCTTGAAAGAGAGTTGTACAACATAGTGAAGGGGGATCTCGAGGAACTGCAGGAGAGGGGGTCCTTTCTGAGAGTCAAGTGTAAGTGGGATTTCAATGACCTTGAGGACAAATGGTGGTGGTGATCCAATGGTGAGATGCCATGGCTACGCCTTGGGATGTTCTTGGAGTAGAAGTACCAGGAGATTTCTCAGGTGTCCCTGCTCTTGAGGACAAATGAGCAGTTACCTGCAGAGTGCTTTCCCGCAGTTTGAGTATTTTATGTGCTGCCTACAACAATCTCCAGAATCCTAATCTAATACTACATTGGCCCCAAGATTCTACATTGACTTTGCCTTAAGTTACCTTTTGTCCTCTTTGGTGTAATGTCTTTAACTCTCACATGTTAAGAGGATTCAATAAAGCAAAGGATAAAAAATGCCTTGAGAAAGCCTAAAGCCTCATTTCCTATGGACCGAGAGATGGGATAGGTATGACTATTCCACAGTTACTATACTGTGGGTGTGTGTGAATGATCCATGGCTGTGTTATACTAAAATGTATTTTACTCATCTGAAAATGCTGAGGAACATGGATCCTACACAGGATGTAATGTGAAATTGAGGTCATGCATGGGAATCCATATGAAGATAGGATCTTATGACAATTTTATCTCCTTTGCCCTATTATTTAATAAGCAAAAGCTATCAGAAGTAGTGTTAGGGAACAGTTGGATATTCATTTCATTTTGTATTTCATAGCTTATAAAATCTTCCATTGTGTGTCTCAAACCTCATCAGAGTCCCGTAGGTAGTGATGTCCCTACCTGATGGATTTTGAAAACAAAGATACTGAGGGTAAATGTTCTACAACAAATTACAGAAATAGTAAATCAAATAATGGAATTTAGAATCCGAGTCTTCTATTTTAAGAGCCAACCTGCCTTAGGAGACCCAATGGGGTCTTTCAGTAAGTTGAATGCCATGATCCTTCTTTTTTTTTTTTTTTCATTTATAATAGTTTATTTTCAAATTGGTTTACATAAAACACGAATGCCATGATCCTTCTATCTGTCATGTTCCCTCACCATTAAACATAAGTGAAACCCGGAGTCCTTGAAATAAGTGCTTCCTTCTCTTCCTTGTGCATTTTGGTCATTCATTGTAGATAAGAGTGGGGGGAGGTTTATGAACTAACTTAGAAAATCTTGTCAAGGAAGAGATTCTTTAAAATGAAAGGTTTAGATCGGCCTCAGTCTCTATGTCATTAGATGAAGTGACTTTCTCAGTCTCCTTCTCTTGTGATTTTTATTGTGTGATAAGTTGGACATAACAAAAATTCACTGCTTAGCCATTTTCAAGTGAACAATTCCCTGGCATTAAGAAGCTTCACACCGTTGTGTCACCATCCCCACCATCCATCCACAGAACTTTATCTTCCCAAACTAATTCCCCATTTCTCCCTCCCCCAGTTCCTGGCAACCACTATTCTACCTGTCTCTACGGATTTGACCACCCTAGGGGCCTCGAAAAATTGAGATCATGCAGTATTTGTCTTTTTGTTGGCCGAGTTACCTCACTTAGCATAATGCCCCCAAGGTTTATCCGTGTTGCAGTAGGTGTAAGAATGTCCTTGCTTTTTAGGAATCCTATTTCATCAGTTGGCTAGACCACATTGTGTTCATTCCTTTGTCAACGGACACTTGAGTTGCTGACTTTAGGAAACCTAATTCATAAGTTAATTGCATGGGAGCCCAAAAGTGAAATAATTCTATCCTTAAGTTTCTTACAGCTCCCACCCCCTCTCTTTATTTGGGGGGTTGGAGGTCTTCTGTTGGAGGAGGGAAGAGAAGAGAGTCTTCAAAGTTATAATGTGCAGCAGGAAGAGGAGGACAGGAGTAGAGTTTGGGGAAGGATGGGAGATGCAATGGATCGTGCACGGAAATAAGATGAGCAATGACAGAGAGATGACCCGAAACTCGGAAGGAGGCAAAAGAGAATCCCTTAGGTATTCTTTTGGAGACAGTACTGGTTTGCAGCTTTGGTTGATGAGGTAATTTTACAACTCTGCAGAGGCCGACTTGTGCTGTCTTTTTGGGCGTTTCTATACTCTTTAATGTTAGGCTTCTTCTTTGTCAATTTATCCCATTAAACAAGCATGACTCAGGAGACCGAAACATGGATGTTTAAAGCCATCATTCTTAGGATCAGGAGAGCCTTCCCATCAGTGGAGAAACACCCACTGGAGGCTTTACTGGTGAAGAGAGATACACGCTTAACTCAGCTGGTGGCGTATTCCTTTCTGAACCCCCCTACACATCCATTGAGACCAATAGCTTATCTTGCTCGTATTTGTCATACTGATTTTACACATTATCTACTGTGTAAGTTGTCTTACTGTGCTGGGATTGAGCTAATTTCTTCATGCCCAGCCCATCAACCTTCCTCTTGTTATAATTATCCTTCTGTTGGTTGTCTTAAAACCATACGTGCTACATGTACATCTCTGAGTGGCTGCCTTAAATATTCCTTTACGAGAAAAGATTTATAAGGTTGTAGGTTGTAGTGATACATACAATGTCGAATACTAGGGTTTTAGGTAGTTTCTATCAGTAGGTCATTCAAGTGAAGCGCATATATACAAGGCAATTCTATCAGGTTAAAGAAACCACTTTTAGGTATATAGAGATCTATATTGATACATACGGTTTACAAACCTGTATCTCAGCCTTTTGGTATGTGTGTGCCTATGTATACATGCATATACCTTTTTTAACCTGACAGAAGGCATTGTATATATCCACTTCATTGTGTGTTTATACTGTGTTCATCTGTGTTGAACTATACACACATTTCTGTGTATATGTATATATCACATGAGTGTTTTCAGTCTATCCGTGTTATGTTTATGTTTACATACACATATCCATACAGATAGACTAACGATGAAAAAACAATGCATTTATAGTGGGATCTTTATGTAATTAAAAAAAATCAATGCTATATTGGTGGATGTGTTCACATATACGGAAGTATAGGAATGGTATGGGAGTCAGTCTCCTGACAGAGTGCTTGTAGGGTGCTGGAAGAGAGGACTGAGACAGTGTTTCTTTTTTTTTTTAATTTTTAACATTTATTTATTTTTGAGAGACATAGAGACAGAGTATGAGCAGGGGAAGGGCAGAGAGAGAGGGAGATACAGAATCCGAAGCAGGCTCCAGGCTCTGAGACATCAGCACAGAGTCCGACGCGGGCGGGGCTCGAACTCACAGACCGTGAGATCATGACCTGAGCTGCAGTTGACTGCTTAACCAACTGAGCCACCCAGGCGCCCCACAGTGTTTCTGGTCAAAAGGATCTTCACCTTTATCTGCACATGCAGGTGAAGGGTAATGGATGATTTGTACTTTTCTGAGTTTTAAAATAGTAATTTTCCAGATGCCTGGATGACACAGTCGGTTAAATGTCAAACTCTTGATTTGGGTTCAAGTCCTGACCTCACAGTTCATGGTTTTGAGCTCCACGTCAGGCTCTGTGCTCCTCTCTCTCTCCCTTTCTGCCCCTCTCCTGCTCGCTCATGTGTGCACGTTCTCTCTCTGAAACATTTAATAAAATAGTACTTTTTCAAATCCCGTCATGAGGCGAGAGAAGAGAAAGAGCCTGAGTTGGGACACCAACAGCACAAGCAGAAAAGACAGTGACCACGTTAGGCCTCAGGTCCAGTGCTCTCGGTATGGGCAGCATCTTTCCAAGCCATGTAGAGAAAAGACCACTATTTCTACAACCCACACGCTCCGGGCATTCACCTGGAATCTGGAAACGTGACAAACTGTTTTAAGATATAAGATTTTATTGAGTGTTTAAAATGTCCTTTTGAGACAGGATAAGAACTTGACCTTGACAGCCTTTCAGGGCTTGCCCAAGGCCACAAAGCAAGTAAAAACCATATAACCACACAGTATATTAAGTATCCAAATGGGGGAGAGGGGAAGGTGCAGAAAGATCAGGGTTTACATCAGTGTCTGGAACTGTAATTCCTGGGGACAGGGCAGGCATGAGCGAGGGCTCCGATAGCTTTTCTTTGTAGGTGGACTTGGGTCAGAAGGAGTCACCTATAATTGTCAAGGAGGGATTTTGCTCTTCTGCAGCTGTCAGAAGTCTCTGGGTTTCCTCATCAAATTCAGTTTTTTGCAGCCTGGTAAGATATAAAAAGGGCTCTGTTGAATTCCTACCTCTTTTGTTTCTTCTCTGCAGCTCTTCTTTCTCCATCATTTCTTCCCTGGTCAAGCCTAGGAGAACCTGGTATTGCCCCCCTCAGTAGGACAGACATACCTGTCAGGCAGGCAGCAGTGCATTGATAGATGTTTAACACCTGGATCTTGGGGTGGGGGGGGAGCCCTAATTTGTAGCAGTGCACATTTCTGAGGTGTAAATTCTACCATGGCCAATTTTTTTTCAAAATTTTAAATGTTTATTTTTGAGAGAGAGAATGAGCAGGGGAGGGGCAGACACACACACACACACACACACACACAGAATCTGAAGCAGGCTCCAGGCTCTGAGCCATCAGCACAGAGCCCAATGTGGGGCTTGAACTCAGGAGCCATGAGATCATGACCCGAGCTGAAGTCAGAGGCTTAACTGACTGAGCCACCCAGGCGCTCCAATCATGATCAGTTTTAAGGCTGCCAACTTGATGTCACTAAAAACAAGAGTAGGAAGAAATGGACACATAGGGTTACCACGATCTGGTAGCAGGGGTCTCCAGCACGTCACTGGACAATACAAGTGTCTTGTCTGATAGAAAGCCCTGACTCAACCTAAACGTTGGGGTTTGAAAATGGGACATCAGGAAGCTCAGGAGCAAGACCAACTATTTTTATTTTTAAAAAGATAAAATAGTAATAGCTTACATTATCTGAGTGCCTGGTCCTAGCCTTCTGCTGAGGGCTTTAGGTACAGGTCCCATTAAAATGTCACAACCTCAGGAGATGGCATTATTGACCCAGTTTGTGACGAAGACAAGAGGGCTGAGCGAATTAAGGAAATGTCTCAAGGTCACACAGCCATCGAGTGGTAGAGTCAGGATACAGATCCCAGTAGTTTGGTCCTGGAGCCCCTGCACTTAACACGAGGAAGTTCACTGTTGCTCTGAATTAAATGGGAGAGTTAAGAATCACTGTGTTTGTTCTTCTGGGGGTATAAATGTCTCTTGTCTCTGTTGGTATATGTTTGCAACTGTCCCGAGTACCTTCACCTCCCTGTTGGAATGAAGGACATTCTTTCGTTCATCTATTCATCTTGACACACACATCTGTGGGACTGTCCATGGGTTGGGGAGGGTACAGGGGATGTGGAAACTCACATGTTTCCATCGTTTTTATTACATCTATGTATTCATAGTTGCTGTGTCAAATCATTCCCCTCATTTGGCAGAGAGCAGACAGACCATCAGAGAGTACAAATGCCCTGCCTGGGGCCACAAGACTCAGCATGGAAAAGCTGGCATTCCACGACTCGGGAAGACGATGGAAAATCCAAGTCTTCCCACTGTCTCAAGTGCCACCTTCGGAACCTCTCACACAAGGTAAAGTGAGAATGAATTTTCTAGACACCAGTCACCTGAAGCTTCTAGATGTAGATTTACAAGGATGGACTTTGAGGAGATGAACCTATATCTTCACAAGTTGGAAAAGACAGTAATGGTCTTAGTGTCGGAGTTATACCACTTTTAACCCAACATCTCCTAGTCCTTTCTAGAAACGAGTGACCATGTAAATACCTATGGCTGCCCTTGACTTCAGATACGTTTGAAGAGAGTAGGGGAAATAAATAAGAGATGCTTAAGGTTCATTATATTGTAACCTAATGGAACAATACTTATCTGATAAAATACATTTTGTATTATATATATAATTATACTTTTATAAATATATAATTATATGTATAATATATACTATACATGTATAATTTATATATTTAAATATGTAATTATAATTATGCAGGTACCTGGGTGGCTCAGTCGGTAAAGTGTCCGACTTCAGCTCAGTTCATGATCTCATGGTTCGTGGGTTCAAGCCCCGCACCACGCTCTGTGCTGACAACTCAGAGCCTGGATCCTGCCTCCGATTCTGTGTCTCCCTCTCTCTCTGCCCCTCCTCCACTCATACTCTTTCTCTCTCTCTCAAAAATAAACATTTAAAAAATGAAAATAAATACATAATTACAGATATCTCTAAGTATAAAGAGGTAGTTATAAATTGTAAGTCTATAACATAACATTTCATATAAGTCTACTTGATATTTTGATATAGCTATAAATGTTTATGTCTATAAATATACAAATTATATGTACTTTATTTTACATTAGATTTTAGTTATAATTTATAAATATAATATAAGTCATAAGAGTCCATAAATATGTCTGATATGTCAGTAATTATAAATATAAAATTTTTATCTTACTAGATAACCTTTAAAAATTGTTGGATGTTTTTATTTTGAGAGAGAAGAGTGTGAGTCAGGGAGGAGCAGAGAGAGACGGAGATGCAGAATCTGAAGCAGGCTCCAGGCTCTGAGCTGTCCGCACAGAACCTGACGCGGGGGTCGAACTCCTGAACCATGAGATCAAGACCTGAGCCAATGTCAGAAGCTCAACTGGCTGAGCCTCCCAGACTCCCCATAGATATAGTAAGCTATGCTTTATAATTGTACTGGAACAGTAGCAAGTGGCCCTGTTCATAGGGTGCTCACCACCCACCAGGTACTGTGCTGAGTTGATGCATCTTTCACTCCCGCAACCCTGAGGCAGGAAGCACTGTTTGCATTGTGACCACGGCAGTGCCACACCTCAGGTCCCAGTGAATCCCACATTCATGCAGGAGTGTCCCCACCAGGAGAGCAGGCCCCGCTCACCCGAGAAACTGCAGGGTGCACGCTGGGTGTCTCAGGGCCTCACATAGCACTGCCACTCCGGCGTGGTTCAGGGCATTTCCTTTCAGGTTCAGACTTTGCAGGGTTTTACTCCTGGTGAGGGCACGAGAGAGGTCTTCACAGCAGGCACTTGTTAATTTGCATGTAGCCAGCCTGCGACGGAGCACACAGGGTGAGAGGTGGTCGATGCATGGGAGTGGGACGTGAGCTTCACATTTAGCCAAGCTCACTCCTAGCCTCTGAGTACAGGGTCTCAGGGTCCAGCGTGTGACATCTGGTCCCTGGCTGGGGGAGATCTTAGAGGTGGCCACAATGTGTGTTCCTCTTTGATCCCATGCCTGTGCATGGCTTGGGTCTTTGCAGCTCCTTTAAGTGAGAGAAGGGCCTGTCTCCCCACCCCTGAAAGGGGCTGGCCTCCTACCTGGTCTTGGCTTGTAGGACACAGTGGAAGCAAGGTTATGGGAGGTCTGAGCCAACATCTTGCACATTTCTTGCTCTCTAGAATCTGAGATGCTGATTGTGTCCCTCCAAAAACTCACGTCCTAACCCCCAGGACCCCCAAATGTGGCTGTATTTGGAGATAAGGTCTTCATAGAGGCAAAGAGGTCAAAATGAAGTTAATAGTTATTACTAATCTGACTGGTGCCCTTATAAGGAGACAAAATTAAGACCACACACAGGGAGAAGACAGCCACCTACAAGCCAGGGAGAAACTGACCCTGCCCATACCTGGATCCTGGACTTCTGGTCCCCAGATCCGTGAGATGACACATCTCTGTTGTTTAAGTGGCCCGTCTGTGGGACTGTGTTAGGGCAGCCCCAGACACTGCCAATCTGATGGGTAGGCCCACCTACATCAGCCAGTCCCCAGGGAACCTTGGACCTCTGAGCAAGCCCAGACCACCAGAGCCAGCCAGCCATTGCCGGTGGCCCTTACTTTAAGTCTCTAAGTTTGGAGCCATTTATTACTCCAGGACAGCTCATGCCTACATGTCCCAGTGAGGTTTCCACTCTCCTCCATCTTCCACCACCGAGACACAGCCGTGACCTTGAGGTTACCTACCCAAGAATCTCTAAGTGACAGCCGGGATGTGCTAGACCTTCACACAGCAGCTTCACGCCAACATCTTCTATATCATTGTAGCTGATTTGTAGACTTCTCAAGTTCTGATTGCCACTGAGGACCGAGGCGAGGTCTTGACAGCCATCAGCAGTGATGGAACATTTCAGCAAACTGCAAGAGAACAGTAGTGATGTCATCCTCGAGGCTTACCGCGTCCACACTTGATATCAGGACAAAGAAGGATACCACAGCATTGCATGTTCATCCATGCACAAAGGGCTGCATGCAGCAGCATCTGCCAAGACGGTGTCCACTCCCTACCCTTCTACCCCTGCCCCTCCCGTGATGCACTTGTCCTCAGTGCAACATCTGAACACACGTGGATGGGTCTTTTGGGTTGTTCATACCTCTGGATTCTACTAGGCTTTTAATTGCTAAGACTTTATAACACCTTAGCTTTTTAAAGAAAACTTTTTAATGTTTATTTTTGACACACACACACACACACACACACGGAGTGCAGGTGGGGGGAGGGGCAGAGAGAGAGGGAGACACAGAATCTGAAGCAGGCTCCAGGCTCTGAGCTGTCAACACAGATCCCAACACGGGGCTCAAACTCACAAGCTGTGAGATCATGACCTGAGGGGAAGTTGAACACGTAACCAACTGAGCCACCCAGGAGCCCCTGTAACACCTTATTTTAGAGCAAGACCTTCTCACCTCTTACTCACTAGGTGTTTCTGAGGTATCCTTGGCCCTTTGCAAATTCCACGTACATTTGGAAATCCGCTTTCCAAGTTCACCACCACCACCATTGCCTTTGGGATTTCATTAAAACTAAAACTCATTTTGTGGAGAACTGACTTTGGATACTGAGTATTTCAGTCCTCAAACATGGGACTGTCTCACGTTTCCCGAGTTACACTGGCATTTCATGATATTCACTGCAAATGTCGCACACATATTTTAGCTTTATTCCCAGATGATTCCTTTCTGATGCTACTGTAAATGGTACTTTTATTTAATTCTATTGGTTTATTGCTTCTTGTTGGTCTTTAGGAAATCTCTTTTTTTTTTTTTTGGTTTATTGTTTAAAGGAAGCTTGTTAGACTCAATTCTGATTAGTTACAGATTTTTTAAAAATCTATAATATTCTACTATTTGCATAGAATTAGGTGTTTTGGGTTGTCTGGACTTCTGTTAAACTTCTGATGGTTAAACTTCGGACTTCAGCTCAGGTCACAATCTTGCGGTTTGTGGGTTTGAGCCCCGCATCGGGCTCTGTGCTGACAGCTCAGAGCCTGGAGCCTGCTTCAGATTCTGTGTCTCCCTCTCTCTCTGCCCCTCCACCACTTGCACTCTGTCTCCCTTACTCAAACATAAACATTAAAGAAGAGGGAATCAGGTGTTTCTTCCCTTCTAACATTTTATTTTTAAGGATTTACATTGTATATTCTTTACATTACTGCTTTTGCTGAGTTTTACAGGACAATGTAGATTAGAAGTGATTATAGCCAGTCTTCTTACCTTTTTCTTGATATTAAAGAGAAAGATTTTATGTCATCACTAAGCAAATGTTTGCTTTAGATTTTTTGAACATATTATCAATTCAAGGAAAGTCCCAATTATTACTTTTCTAAGAGTTATCATAAATGGATAATTTGTGATTATCTTTAACACACACACACCAGATTTTAATTTAATTTAATTTGGGATTATCCATAAATGGATAAATTTGTTTTAACTCAAAGCTTTTTCTGTAGAGGATAGTGATTTTATTTTTTAACCAGTTAGTATGGTAAATTACACTGATCTTTTTAATGTTAAACTGCATTCTCTGGATAAACCCAAATTTAGTCCTTCTATTTATTCCTTTAATACATTTCTGGATTCTGTTTGCTCATATACCTTTTAGTACTTTTACACTTCATGAGTGACATTGGCCTATACTTTTCTTTCTTAGGAGTTTGACATTATTCTATCCTTGAAAAATAGTAGAGAAAAAACATTGTGAAGAGAAAATAGAAAAAAATATTTCTTCTCTTTCCAATCTTTAAAGGATTTGTGTTAATACTGAAATTATTTCTCCCTTGAATATCTGGCAGCAGCCATTGATGAAAACTTTCAAGCCTGATTTAATTTCGTCAGTGGTTTAACACCATTCATTTTTCATGGAGCCTGAGTGGCTCAGTTGGTTAAGCATTCGACTCTTGATTTCAGCTCTGGTCATGATCCACAGTTCAGGAGATTGAGCCCCACTTAGGGATCTGCACTAATGGCACAGTGGTTGTTTGGGATTCTCTCTCTCTCCCTTGATCTCTGCCCCTCCCCCACTCTCATGGGTGCACTTTCTCTCTCTCAAAATAACAATTTTTTTTCATTTATCTAAGTTTGGTCATTCTTAGTATTCTTACTGAGTTTTGAAAAAAATCTAAATTTAAGTTTATTGCATAAAGTTGCTCATCATAACCTTGGATATCTGTAGCATCTGTAGTAATGTCTTTTTCCATTATTGATATAGACCAGTGCTGTTCAATATGGTTGCCACCAGGGACATGTGTCCTTTGGACACTTGAAATATAGCATGTCAGAATCAAGATGTACTTTGTGCAAAATACACACACACACCAGATTTTAAAGAGTACAAAAATACAATATGTATTAATTTTTATATTGATTACATAGTGAAATGATACTGTTATATAATTGAGTAAATTTTATTCTTAATTTTTTTTAATGTTTAATTTTGAGACAGAGAGAGACAGATCATGAGTGGGGAAGGGGCAGAGAGAGAGGGAGACACAGAATGTGAAGCAGGCTCCAGGCTCTGAGCTGTCAGCACAGAGCCCGACACGGGGCTCGAACTCACAGACCGTGAGATCATGACCTGAGCCGAAGTCGGACGCTCAACCGACTGAGCCACCCAGGCGCCCCTATTCTTAATTTCAACTGTTGTCTGTTTTTTCAAAATATGGTTACTGGTAAGTTTCCTATTACAGATGTGGCTTGCATGAATCTTTTGGACAGCTCTGATTCAAGTTGCACATTAGTCTTTAACTGATCCCTTCTATAGTGATTTGTTTAATTCCTGCTGTTTTCATTCATCTTTCTCCAGTGCTTATTTTGCCATTTAAAAAGTTTCTTAAAAGGGACCCAGACTATTTTTTCTTCAGCCTTTCTTTTTCTAATATATACACATGCTTAAGCTTCATCCCTTCAGTTTGTGAAGTGTTTTTAATTTCAGGGTGTCTCCTAATTTCCACTCTGATCTCTTCTTTGATGTATGGATGATAAATGTGAAGTAATTACGTTCACCTCCTAAGAATCTGAGTTTAGTCAAGTAGGACGTTAGTTTAAAAAAACAGCAGGATGCAAATCATGAATTGATGCTTTTTCAAATTCTGTTTTGTCTGATGCAGCTACAACATTTTCATGGCATATTTTTTTGTCTTTTCCCTCTCCCAAACTTTCTCATTATTGAGGTGATATTTCCATAACACAAAATCCTCTCAAAGTGAACATTTAGTGGCATTTTCAGTGTAATGTGTAATCACAGCTTCCTTATATTTTAATAGGTAACTTATAAACATTACTTTAAAAAAAATCCAGTATGACAAGAGGCACCTGGGTGGCTCAGTTGGTTAAGTGTCTGACTTCTGCTCAGACCATGATCTCACAGTTCAGGAGTTTGAGCCCCAGGTTGGCATCTGTGCTGACAGCTCAGAACCTGGAGCCTGCTACGGATTCTGTGTCTCCCTCTCTCTCTGCCCCTCCCCCACTCGTGCTCTCTCAAAAATAAACATTAAAAAATGTTTTTAAATAAAAATCCTGGTTAACAACCTTTCTTGTGGCCAAAATCCTTACTTTTTTATATTTAATTACTTACATTTTTATTTTAGATCTATATCTTATGTTTTATATTTTTAAATCTCTTTCAATTAGGTATTTTTTTTATCATTTCATCTTCTCTGCTGATTTGGGAGTCAACAATACTTTGTTTTTTTCTAATATTTTATAGAAGTTTCTGTGTCCACATTTAATCTGCCACCATCTTAAGTTAATCAACACCTTTAACCTCTTTGTGGCCTTTAGGACATTAATTTACATTTTACATTACTGTTGTACATTTAAATTATTCTCCTTTAGGTTTAGTTTCACAAAGTCCACCTATTCGTGGAAACATATGGTATCTGTCTTTTTCTGACTGACTTATTTCACTTAACATAATACCCTCCAGTTCCATCCATCTTGCTACACATGGCCAGATTTCATTTTTTCTCATTGCCACGTAGTAGTCCATTGTATATAAGTACCATAACTTCTTTATCCATTCGTCAGTTGATGGGCACTTGGTCTCTTTCCATGATTTGGCTATTGTCGAAAGTGCTGCTATGAACATTGGGGTACACGTGCTCCTATGCATCGGATTTAAAGATGGTATCTTTTTTTGTTGTTGTCAGTCCATTTTGCTTGGATTGATCTACAGATTCACCACTTTCTTTTCTCTGCATCTTTCTATTTGGAATATTTTACCTTCTCTTTGAGGGACATTCTTTAGAATTGCCTTAAATGACACTTAGGTTTTTGTTCTCTTTCCTAATGATTTTTGTTTGTTATAAAACTTAAGGTTGGCAATTTCTCCCCAGCATGGCAAAGATCCCTCTGCACTGCCTTTTTCCATGGTTAGTCTTCATCCACTGTTTGTGCTTCCTTTAGATATTATGACTTCCCCACTCCCCAGCATGGAGGTTTTAAGACCATCACCTGCATATTTGGTGTCCTGCAGATTCTCCAGTATTTATCCTACTAGAGACTGATGTGGATGATTGAATCTGTAGCTCAGAACCTTTCATAAGTTACTCTTCCATCAGGAAAACTGTTAGGCATTACTTCATAAAATAGGTTGCCTTTCTGGGATTCCCATCACATGTGCTGGAACATCTTGCTGTGTCTTCTAGGTCTCCAGTCTCCCCTATTTTACATCTTGTTCTCCTCTTCACACAGTCTTAATTAGAACCTGGATTCTGTTTTACTAATTCTCTTCAATTATGTCTAACCTACTATTAAATGTCTTAGGCTCGTGGTATTTATAATTTCTAGATGTTCCTTTTTTTTTTTTTTTTTCAATTTGCCTGTTTTATTTTATGGCTTTTCTCCTCTAAGATATTTTGAATTTTTAAAAAGTTTATTGGTATTATGTTAAGTGAAATAAGTCAGTCAGAAAAAGACAGATACCATATGTTTCCACGAATAGGTGGACTTTGTGAGACTAAGCAAAAACCAGGGGGAGGGGAAGAGGGGAAAGGAAAAAAAGACACAGAGAGGGAGGGAGATAAAACATAAGAGACTCTCAAAGACTGAGAACAATCTGAGGGTGAGGGAGGTGAGGGAGGGGGGAGAGGGGGTGACGGATATTAAAGAGGGCACGTGTTGGGATGAACACTGGGTGTTATATGTAAACCAATTTGAAAATAAACTATTATAATGAAAAAAAAAAGTTTATTTATTTTCAAAGACAGAGCACGTGTGAGTGAGGGCAAAGGAGAGAAAGAATCCCAAGCAGGCTCCTTGCTGTCAGTGCAGAGCCTGATGCAAGGCTTGATCTCATGAACCGTGAGATCATTACCTGAGCCGAAATCAACAGTTGGATGCTTAATGGACTGAGCCACCCAGGTTCTCCTCTTGTTCTCTAAACATAGTATGTGCCATTATTTTATATCTAAGTATGATTCAAAGGGGTATAAGCACCCTAATGTTTATGGCACCATTGTTAACAATAGCCAAACTATGGATAGAGCCCAAATGTCCATCAACTGATGAATGGATAAAGAAAATTTGGTGTATACACACACACATACGGACACACTAGAATATTACTTAGGCATCAAAAAGAATGAAATCTCATCATTTGCAATGACTTGGATGGAGTTAGAAGGTATTATGCTAAGAGAATGACAAATACCATATGATTTCACTCATATGTGGAATTTAAGAAAACAGATGAACATATGAGAAGGCAGGGGGAAGAGAAGAGAGGAAAACAAACCTTAAGAGACTCTTAATGACAGAGAACATACTGAGGGTTGATGGAGAGAGGTGGTGGGGGAGGATCTGGATGGGTGATGGGTATTTAGGAAGGCATTTGTTGTGATAAGCATTGGGTGTTGTGTGTAAGTGGTGAATCACTGAATTCTACTTCTGAAACCAGTATTTCACTGTATGTTAGCTAACTAAAATTAAAAAAAAATTCTGTGACTACAATTTCAGAAGTTTGGTAGGTATGTTTGTTTTGTTCTGGCTCATAGTTCTGTATTTCCTTGTGTTTGAGGTTATTTTATTTTAACTGTGTGGTATTTATTGACCTGAAAGATCATTTTAAGAATAAGTTGAGGTGTAAGATTACAGTATCCTCTTCTCTATCTCTAGAGAAGATGTGTACTTGTTTTTCCTAGGCAGCTAAAGGCTGTATTACTTTAAGCTTATTTTTAATAATTATATTAAGGATCTCAAGGATTTTGGGGTAACCTCAAGTGATCTACATTTAGTCTGCCACATAGACTATTTCTGGATCAGCTTCCAGATGTTTTTTTAACATTTAAAAAATTATATCTGATATTTTTAGTAGCTTTCAGTCCAAGGATTGAGCCAGATAACCTAACCCACTATTACAACATCAAGAATACAGCCGGGATGAGTACTGGGTGTCATATTTAAGACATGAATCACTGGGTCCTACTCCTGAAGCCCAGACTACACTGTACGGTAGCTAACTTGAATTTAAACTAAAGAAGAATGCATCTGACTTCTTTCTACTATTAGTTAACAATCTGAGCAAGGAATACAAAATTCTACTCTGAGATTTCTAGATGTATTAGGTAAAAATAATTGTGTCTAATCCACATCTCTTGATTTCTCAGGGAAAGAGACAATTGATGAGGAAATGCTGTCCCTCTTGGTAACTCCACCACCACAAGGTAACCCAGATATTTCTCCATTTTATAACATCAAATTAAATCTTTTCATTATTTCTTTTACCATTACCTTTACTTCCCTGATTCCTTCCTCAGGTGTCCCGTATGTTCTCCTGGTGTGTCCCACTTTTGTTATCAGACCTCCTGTTGCCATGTTAGATCTACCTACCTGAGATTTCCACCCCAAGACCCCTGTTCATCTGGTGGAATTCATGCCATGCATCCAACCCAAGGCCATCCCTCAGCCCCCAGTCTTAATTAGGCTCTTTCCCTCAGCCTGTATGTCTACCCTGCTGAGGGACTAGTTTCAACACCCTAAATCTGTGACACAAGGAGGTGAAGGTTTGCTCACCTCAGCATTTCTACAAGGGTCTGAGTCAGGTCATTTCTAACTTTTACATTCCGAGGTACAGACTATGGCTCTCTTCAATTCCAGGTACATTTTGAGCAACCCAAGCCTTCCTCAAGGACACCTACCACAGTGACCACAGGTGGCAGCTTGGTTTCTTCAAGGCCTCACAGAGAAGTTTCAAGTTTTCATATTTCAGGACGTTGGCGCTGAGGTCTAGATGGGTCAAACTTTTGTTATACAGAAGAACGTTGTAGAGGTTTTTCCAGGAGTGTTCAGTGAGGTAACAGTAGCCTAATCTGTGGAGAAAAACACGGGAGAAAAGGAGGCAAGAAGGACTTTAACTCCACATTACAAGTAGTCATCCTGTAATTTTACATACACGGTCCTTAATGAAGCCATGAACTTGGGGCTTATCTGAAAATACTTCCTTTTGAGTTTTCTTCCTCACGTGATAGGTTAGAAAATAAAACTGACAAAGTAATGCAGAAGGAAGAATATGGGACAAGGAATACTCTAGAACAACTTAGAAAATGTTGGTTTTAACTCTATGTCGAATATTGTCCTTGAACAAGGCATTTGCCTTTTGGCACTGTTCGCTCAAGGACTGAGGAAGTGTATTGAATTACCTTATTATAAAATCCCCCAACTTTTAAAATTCTGTTATTCTTTAAAATCCTAAGTTCATGGCTTTCAACAAGATGCATGTTCACTTGGGAAAAATTGTAAGGTACCTCAAAGTAAGGCACAGGTTGCAATCTGGTGTCGACTGAACCACACATAGCCAACAGACTTAAGTTTGCCGGCACTTGTATATTTAAAATTTAGTTGCCAACCTTTAAACATGAACAAAATTTTATGTAAGAAATCCAGATTTTCCGCTCTGAAAATAATTTTTTTCTATTAAAAGGTGAATTTTAAACTTTCACAACTTAGCAGCTATATAATATTGTTACTATGATAAAAATATGCTTTGATGAAAATTACTCTAGCATTTCATATGATTTGAATATTTTGCTATTTTTAAGTGTCTTATTTTCAACCTTGGCAAACATTGACAACTCAAAATTAATTTGCTACTTAGAGAACTTGCCATGCTGTTTACCAGCAATCAAAGAAATGCACGTTAATATACTTATGCTGGATATACTCGGACTTTAGATCTTTAACCCTGTAAGTAAAATAACTCATTTTAAATCCAACAAATTCAGGAAAAATATTTAGCTTGTTTGTAAGATCTCAGTAAATATTAATGTTGCATCAACTACTTCCAAGTTATTACTTTTGTATATCCAGATATTTCAGTATAAGCAATTATTTCCATGTGGCCTTCTTCCAAACATTTCCATATATATTTCATCCTGATTTCTTCTTTTACGGGGCATAATTGAAATACAATCTACTGTATTTTTATAGCGTATTATATAGCGAAGGTGTACAGTTTGTGCACACCCATGAAACCGTCACCAGTAGATGATGGAACAGGTCCATCAGCCCCCAAACTTTCCTCTTGCCCCTCTGTCATCTGTCCCTCCTGGTGACCTATCTCCCTTACACTTAGGCAGCCACAGATCTGCTTTTTGTCTCTAGAGACTAGTTTGCATTTTTGAGTTTTATCATGTAATGTGTATCCTTCCTTCCTAGATTCCCCTGGATTTTCTACACTTGAAGGTCATGTTGCCTAAGAATGAAGACAGTTTTACTTTACTTTTTCCCATTCTGGATTCTTTAACTGTGTTGTGGGAAACTGTGAAACTAGCTGAGAACAATTTTCTAAGAATTTTCACCAAGACTAGGGTTTGGTTTACAGGTAATTATATCCCTCTTCCAAGGGGAGACCATTCTGAACAGTCTACCTGATGCCTTGTGAATGAGAACTATACCCTGGTCGATGTGAGCACCACGTACAGCACCTTCACGTCCTCTCAGGTGGCTCTTCCCTGGGCTCAGGTAGCTTTCTCTCATGCTTATGCAAGCCAGGACTCTGCTGGGTGCTAGAGGGGGTGGGGTTCGGACCTCTGGCATTTTCTACATGCTTTGGTGTGCTGTCCTGTGACCTCCCACAACCTGCCTAGATTCTTAGTCAACATGTCCCCAAACCTGCTAGCCTGCCATGTTCCATGTGGGTTCTCCCTGCCTGAACAGTATCCTGGAATCTTTCTACATAGTCAACTGGGGCAATTATAAGACTCTCCGTGCTTGTCTCCTGTCTCTCAAGAATCCACGTCCTTCATTGATGTCCAGAAAATGTTGTTTTACTTATTTGGTTATTTTTGGTTGTTTTCAGGGGGAGGTTATAATAGTTTATTTTCAAATTGGTTTACATGTAACACCCAGTGTTCCTCCCAACATGTGCCCTTTTTAATGCCCATCACCCCCTCTCCCCCCTCTCTCATCCCCCTTACCCTCAGTTTTTTTCTTAGTCTTTGAGAGTCTCTTATGTTTTATCTCCCTCCCTCTCTGTGTCTTTTTTTCCTTTCTTCAGGGGGAGGTTAAATCCAGTCCCTGTTTGCCCATTTTGACTGAAAGTGATGGCCTCGATCTTGCTTTATTTATTCTCAGAGTACCCTCACTCTCACATAGTTCACATTTTTAAAAACCCAGAAGTATAAACAGAGAAACATTTCTCTCCCACCTCCCAGTTCTGTTCCCCACAGGCAATCTATATTATGTATCTAAGGATATTTGCATATAAAAAACCAGATAGACCCAAATGCATATGTATTTTCCCACCTCCCCTTTCCTACCAGTATTATCATAAACCCAACATAGGTGTGGAACCGTCTTCAATGAAGCCAGTGCCCCCACGGACCTCTTGCACTGCTGTGGCAAGTCAACAGGGAGTAAGGAGTGTTGTAGTTACTTTCACCCAGGCTAGTATTTTTAAAAACTGAGTGTATGCTCTGTATGTGTGGAGTATGTGCTCTGCATCATCTCGACTTTTATAAGACTTCTAGGACAGAATTTTTCCCTTCTTCTATTTACAGAGAAGTAATTTGAACCCAAGAGAAGAAAGTAACGTGGCTCAAGATGATAAGGGCCAAGTGGTAAATCCAGCGGTGGAGTTCAAGTTCTCCTGAATCTTCGCCTTAGGCTTTCCAGCCTCTGCAGTGTGCCTCCATCTCTGGGTAGGATTTTAAACCACAGGCCCAACTTCAAACTAACTGTGCTGCCACGCTTCTGCACAGTGGACCCTCCCAAGGTTCACTTACATCAAGCCCTCCAGGCCACAGTCTGGGTGCTGCAAGGCCTCACACAGCAGGGGGACCCCTTGGTCCAAGGCGTTGTGGGATACGTTAAGAAGCTTCAGCTTCTTGCTGCTGTTTAGGACGCAGGTAAAGGCTTCACAATCATCTGCTGAAAGGTTACAGTTTGCCAGCCTGTAGGGAAAAGAAGAGGTCACATGCCGTTGGTTTCTGTTTTTCTGACCCATTCCTCCTGGTAATCCTGTACAAGTCAGGAAGCACTTATTTTCTCTGCTTTGGTGCCTCACAGATCCCATTCTTGGTCCCAGCCACTCTCAGGACTTGAGGAGTCACTGGAGACACAGGCTTATTATCCATGTATGGCCTGGGGAGATGTTACAAACAAAAGACCCGATCTATGAGGCCCCAGCCTGTTCCTGTATCCTTGTGTCCAGCCACGCTGGCCTTTTTCAGTTGCCTTACCCACATCAGGAACTACTCAAGGTAGTCATTCATGTTTGCTGCTCTCCATATGTCCCTCCAAATCCTTGGACCCACTTAGGGCTTTTGCACTTGTGCACCCCTGTTGAAATGCTCTTTGCCTGATCTTTAGTTAGATGGATCTTCATCTTTCAGGTCTCTGCTGACGCAACACCTCTGCAGAGGATATTCCACTGAAAATGCCTTCAGCTGGAATTCTACAGCGCTCATCACTTAGTAGCTTGAGTAAGTGGAGGCTGCCAGTAATTGTGGTTTTCTATTCTCTCAGCCACTCTCCCTCTGTCTGCCACACAAAAAAAGTATAAACTAGGCCCAGAGATGATAGAGATGTAAACAAATATTTTAAGAAATGAAAATTTAATTGGTAAGTTGTCCAGTTTGAAATGAAAACGTAATTGGCAAGTTACCCAGTCTGTGGCTCCTAAAATTTTTCTAAGATGATTCTGTGCCAAAGCTTGGTTTAAAAATTTTGTTTCTAGCATCAGGATATTGTTTTCAAGGAGTAAAAAAAGGGGGGGGGTTTGACATACTGCATACTACCCACCAAAAATAACTCAAAATACATCATAGACCTAAATACAAGAGTTAAAACTCTTAGAAGAAAACACACCAGTAAATTTTTGGGTAAGGCAATGGTTTCTTAGGACACCAAAAGCACAATAGATAGAAGAAAAATATACTTCAAAATAAAAAAATTTTAGACACAAATCAATGGAACAGAATAAAAAACCTAGAAATAAGCCAACACTTATATAGTCAGAGGAGGCAAGAGTATACAACGGAGATAAGTCTCTTCAACAAATAGAAAGCAATCCAGTTTTCCCAGCATTAACACCATACACAAAACTGGATTGAAGACCTGACGTGAAACCATAAAACTCCTAGAAGAAAACATAGGCAGTAATTTGACATTGGCCTTAATGACCTTTATCCGGATAGGTCTTCCCAAGCAAGTGAAACAAAAGGAAAGTTAAACTATTGAGGCTACATCAAACTAAAAAGCTTTTGCAAAGGAAGAAAACCAACAAAATGACAAAGCGACCTACTGAAAGGAAAGAGAGATTTGCAAATGACAACCGCTTATGGGATATAACATCCAAAAAATGTAAAAAAAAAAAAAAATTCACGCAACTCAACACCAAAGAAACAAACTGGATTCAAAGATTGGAAGAACAGATATTTCTCCAAAGACGACATCCAGATGGCCAACAGACACATAAAAAGATGCTCGACATCAATCATAAGGGAAATAAAAATCAAAACCACACCACGAGATATTCTCATACCTGTCAGAATGGCTAGAATCAAAACAACAAAAATTAAGTATTGGTAAAGATGTAGAGAAAAGGGAACATTTATCCACTGTTGGTGGGAATGAAAACTGGTGCAGCCACTATGGAAAACAGTTTGGAGGTTCTTCAAAATATTAACAGTAGAATTTCCATACCCAGTAATTTCACTTTCGCTACTAGGTATTTACCCACAAAAAACAAACACTAGGGGCGCCTGGGTGGCTCAGTTGGTTGAGCGGCCAACTTCAGCTCAGGTCATGATCTCGCGGTCTGTGAGTTCGAGCCCCGCGTCAGGTTCTGTGCTGACAGCTCAGAGCCTGGAGCCTGCTTCCGATTCTGTGTCTCCCTCTCTCTCTGCCCTTCCCTGCTCACACTCTGTCTCTATGTCTCTCAAAAATAAATAAACATTAAAAAAAAAAATTTTTTAAAAAAATAAAAAAAAAAAAAAAAAAAACAAACACTAAATTGAAAAGATATGCAGCACCCCTATATTACAGCATTATTTACAATAGCCAAGATATGAAAGCAGCCCAATTGCCCATCCATAAATGAACGGATAAAAACAAGTGGCATAGGTATGTGTGTGTGTATATATACATATATATATACACACACAGATAAACACATACATATACACACAAACACACAAACACACATATGTATACATGTACACTAATATATATATATACACAAATCTTGCCATTTGCAACAGCAGGGATGGATCTGGAGGGTATAATACTATGTGAAATAAGTCAGAGAAAGACAAATACCATATGATTTCACTCTTGTGTGGAATTTAAGAAACAAATGAACAAAGAAAAAGAGACCAAAAACAACAATAACACTAGACCTAAATACAGAGAATAAATTGGTGGTTGCCAGAGGGGAGGTGGGCATAGAGGGATGAGCAAAATAGAAAAAGGGTATTAAGAGGTATAAACTTCCAGTTATAAAATAAATAGGTCATGGAAATGTTAAATACAGCATAGGAAATATAGTCAATAATATTGTAATAACCTTATATTGTGACAGAGGGTAACTATACTTGTCACGGTGAGCATTTTGTAATGTATATAATTGTTGAATCACTATGTTTTTCACCTGAAACTAATATATGTGAACTATATATACTTCAATTAAAAATAAAGAAATAAAAACTAATTTTTTAAAAAAATTTTGTGTTTCAAAGGATACGATTAAGAAAGTGAAAAGAGGGGTGCCTGGGTGCCTCTATCAGTTAAGCATCTCACTCTCCATCTCAGTTCAGGTCATGATCTCATGGTTGGTGGGATCAAGTCCCTCATCAGGCTCTGAGCTGACAGCGCAGAGCCTGCTTGGAATGCTCTCTTCCTTCTCTCTCTGCCACTCCCTTGCTTGTGCTGGCATCCTTGCTCTTTCAAAATAAACTTTTTTTTAACATTTATTTATTTTTGAGAGACAGAGCATAAGCAGGAGAAGAGTAGAGAGAGGGAGACACAGAATCCAAAGCAGGCTCCAGGCTCTGAGCTGTCATCACAAAGCTCAATGCAGGGCTCGAACCCACAAACGATGAAATTATGACCTAAGCCGAAGTTGGACAATTAACTGACTGAGTCACCCAGGTGCCCCGAACATTTTTTTTTAATTCAAGTGAAAAGATAAAGGAGATTAAGAGTACATTTATTTTTTTAAAAAATAATTTATTGTCAAATTGGTGGAAGTTCATGGAAAAAATGAAAATAGAATTACCCTTATGACCCAGCAATAGCACTGTTAGGAATCTACCCAAGAGACACAGGACTGCTGATGCATAGGGGCACGTGTACCCCCATGTTCATAGCAGCACTTTTGACAATAGCCAAATCATGGAAAGAGACTAAGTGTCCATCAACTGATGAGTGGATAAAGAAGATGTGGTATATATATATACAATGGAATACTACGCAGCAATGAGAAAGAATGAAATCTGGCCATGTGTGGCAACATGGATGGAACTGGAGGGTATTATGTTAAGTGAAATAAGTCAGTCAGAAAAAGACAAATACCATATGTTTCCACGAATAGGTGGACTTTGTGAGACTAAGCAAAAACCAGGGGGAGGGGAAGAGGGGAAAGGAAAAAAAACTTTGATTTTTAAAAAATGAAAAGACAATTCACAGAATGGGAGAAAAAAATTGCAAATCATGTATCTTGCACATAACTTGTATTACAACTCATCAAATAAAAAGAGCAACAAACCAATTAAAGATGTGCAAAGGACTAGAATAGACACGTCTCCCAAGACATACAATTGCCAACAAGCACATGAAAAGATTTAACCTCATCAGTCATTCAGAAAATTCAAATTAAAACCACAATAAGGTGCCACATCAAACCTGCTGGATGGCTATAATAAAAATATGGAAAATAAGTATTGGCAAGGATATGGAGAAATTAGAACCCTCATACATTGCTGGTAGGAATGTAAAATGGTCCAGCCACTATGGAAAACTGCTTCCAAAAAAACGTTAACATAAAATTTTTTATGACTCATTTCCACTCCTAATTATATACCCAAGAAATTGAAAACAGGTATTTAAACATTAATATTCATAGTAACACTATTCACAACAGCCAAAAGGTGTCAACAACCCAAACACACATCAACAGAAGGATAAACAAAATGTGGTATAGCCACACAATGAAATATTATTCAGCCATAAAAAGCAAAGAAATACTGATACTGGTTTAGATGAACCTTGAAAACATTTCACTAAGTAAAGGTAGCCACTTACTGAATACCACATATTGCATGATTCAATATAAGTGAGATGTCCAGAATAGGCAAATTCATTGAGACTGAAAGTATCTTAGTGGTTGCAAGGCAACAAGGATATGGACAGTGAGTGTGAATAGGTATGGAGTTTGTTTTTGAGGTTCTAAAATCAGATAGTTGTGATGGTTGCATACACCTGTCAGTATAGACTAAGACCACTTAGTATATTCTTCATATTGAATACTGAATCCATATTGTATGTGGATAATATCTCAATAAATCTATTAAAAATGGGTTTGGATCTGTGTGTATTTGGTCAATGGGCAACTAGAGAAAGTATTTGAATATGTGGGTACTAAAGAAGGTCAATAGGAATCATTACTTGATTGAAAACAATTCTCGAAGTGTAACATATACACAAAAAGTACATAAATGCTAAGAGATGGCCGATGAATGGTCATGAACTGAGCACACTTGTGTTACTAGTATCCAGGTCAAGAAACAGCGTATCTATGACCTCCTGTCACTATCCTACCCTCTAATACCATGTCTTGCCCATCTTTGAACTTCATATGAAGTCATACCATCTACTCTCAAGTTTGGCTTGAGATTGATCCAAATCATTGCTTACAGTTGTAGATTCATTCTCAGAGAATGAGAATGGCCACAGTTCTCTTATTTAACGTACTGTTGGTAGTTATTTCCGTTTTTCAAGTATTATGGATACTTGCCACGTATGTTTTTTAGGAACTATTTCAGCAAACTTATACATCTACTCTGTTGAATGTACCCCTAGATGTGGGATTTTAGTTATACAGAATGCCAGAACCTATAAAAGCCAAATACGGTCAAACTGTTTTGCAAAGTGGTTGTACTGTATTAGAAACTAACCTCCAGAAGACCTAACGTAAAAGAGACTCTCAAAGACTAAGAACAAACTGAGGGGAGAGGGGGGAGTGGGAGGCGGAGAGTGGGTGATGGCCACTGAGGAGGGCACTTGTTGGGATGAGCACTGGGTGTTGTATGGAAACCAATTTGACAATAAATTATTAAAAAAAAAAAAAAAGAAACCTCCATATTCTATCCTCAATTTCACAGGAGATTATGTTTGTGTATAAATAACAGAAAAGGGGATGAAACTAGACAGGTAAAAAAGTACATGGTCCCCTCTGGAATCAACTCAGTGATCCCGGGGAGCATATAGACTCACAGTAGTTCTTCTACATTGCACATTGGATTGTTCAGGGCATAACAGAGCAACTTCACATCATTGCGGAAGAGTGTTGTACCATTGAGGCTCAGGTATTTCAAATCTGGACTATGAGTGAGCACCTCAAATAAAAGCCATCTCTCACCATCGAAGGTAACACTATTCATCCTGCAAAAGTAAAGAAAATTTTGGGGAGTTTTCATCCAACAAAACCTGAGAACACAGCCCAAGCACCTGTCTTTGAACTATGGCCTCTAATTAGCTCCCAGATCTCTAATTTCACAACTCAGTAATGTAGCTTAGTAGCTCTCAACCTGCCAATCAGCCCCTGTGAGGGCAATCGCCTAGTGTCTGGAGACATCTTTGTTTTGCTGGGGTATATGAGTGTGTTTGCTGCTGACAGGTAGTGAGTAGAAGCCAGGGATGCTACATAAAGTGTACAGGAGAGTGCCCCACCACCAAGACAGACACCCCAATGAAATACCATTCAAGTTTAAAAGTCCCAAATTTAAATGAATTAACACAATGTTTATTTTTCCCTCATGTAATGTTTCAATGCAGGTATTATCGATGTTTAGAGGGAGGGGTTTAAGACAATAGTTTTATACCTTGGCTGTACATTGAAATCCCATGGGAGATATTCTGATAAATTGGTTTGGAGGCTTGACTTGGGCATGAAGAACCTTTTAAAACTTCCTTGGAGAATTTTAACATGCAGAAAATATTACAAAGTCACTGCTCTACTTCTCCAAACATGGTTCCTGGACAAGCCACATGTCAGCATCATCCGGGAGCTTGTTAGAAATGCAGTGTTATGCCCAGCACCAGACATACTGAAGCAGGTGTTTCCATTTTGATGAAGTTCCATTTTAAAGACCTGATACTCCACTGTGTAAGTACAGACCTGGCTAGCTTCCTCTGTCTCGTGACTTCAACATTCCACTAGTGAATAGGGAATGCACATATAGAAACTCTAGTCTCTTAAAGGCTTTTGTATAAAAGTGATACTTCTCACATTTTATTACCAAGAAAGATTCAAATACTCATATTTAGATGCCAGAGAGCCATGGACATGGACAAGACAACATCACACTATGACAAGGGGAGCACACCTAGACACCTGTGCCAGACAAACTCTCAGAAGAATACCACTCTTGCATATTCACCCTGTTCTCTCGAGTCCTTAAGCTTATGCTCTGTCAAAGGGTAGTCTAAACTCCTAAACTAGTAGGACTTCCCAGACAACCAGAATCTCAGACTACCTCTCATGTTTTCATGCACACCTATGAAAACATCTATACATTTCATGGCGGGGAAACAAGCCAAACCACGCTTGACTATAGCGTTTCTTGAGGTCAGGACCATAATTCTCACCCCCATTTTATCTTTGCGATTTAGTAAAAGTCTGACATCCAGCTGGACCTCAAATGTTGGTTGACATAATGCTCCTTAAGCAGCAAGTGTGGCGGCCACCCGAAGAGGCTCTGCAGTTTGGCTCTGAAGCTTAGAACCCAGCTTTTCCCTTTCATAGCTTTTGACCTTGAGAAACACATTTTAATGTGATGAATGCAGAAAAAGATGACACAGCAAGAGAAATAGGTATGTGGAACTCTGCTCTAGATTATAATTCTTTGGTCATGCAGTTGGCCTCACCTAAAAGTGAGGTGGGACCAATTTGGTATCTCCATGATAGGCTCAAGTCTAGGTGGATCCCCAACTTACTGAAGCTTTTGAAGGTGACAGCTGGGATGTCTCAGATGATTACACAAAGTCACATAGGCGGACTCACTGAAGCTACTGTGACACACTCTGAGTTCTGTGAGGTGCTCATTTGTAGTGAGCACAGAGCAGACATCACTCCATAAGAGGATACTGTAACTTGGCCTGTAAGGAGAAAGGAAATGTTTTCAGTATATTGCCAACCGAAGGAATTTGTAACATAAGAATAAATTATTTCCTGGACACAAGAACTCTGACTTAGCCCAAACTTTAACTAGAGAGAATAACATTCATCAGGTAAGTTTTATATTCATTATTCTCAACCAAAGGGAGTGCCGTCCCCTCTGCCTAGGGGACATTAGGCAATGTCCAGAGACATTTTTGGTTGCTACAACTTATGGGAGAAGTACTTCTGGCATCTAGTGGTAGAAATCAGGAATGCTGCTAATCATAATACAATGCACATGAAAGCCTCCCCTCACACCCTACCAACAAAGAATTATCCATCCCAAAATACCAATAGTGCCAAGGTTGAGGAACCTTGCCCTGTATATGGACAGTTTTATAGTGAATACTGGGGTAAGACAGCCCTTGTAAGTCAGACTCAAACTCAGCCTTCACCACTTCCTAACGTGACCAGCCTACAGGATCTTTTTGCCCCAGTTTCCCCACCTGTAACATAAGAATCTATGTCATATGATTTTCATGAGCATGGAGTTAAAATTTCTAAGATTTTTAGAATAAATTTTAAAAGGTAATTTTTAACTGGGAATTCAAGAAAGGATCTGAGTGTGGTCCTTTGAGAATGATGCTAATTACAAGTGTGTACCAACCCATATTTGCAAAGTAAAGGAAACACGCATGGAGTCTCCTATTCAGTCTCAACAAAACCTCACAACGTAGTAGTTAACATTATTGCCCTGTATTTAGTGAGGCAACTTCAACAAAGAAGGGAAATCCCATGGACAAGTTCATGTAGTTCATCAATAGTCACACCAAGACCTGAGATAAGGTCACAGAAAGATTGTGATATCCTAACCACAATCCTATAACAAAAATTCCCTCAGCAAAACTCACTTGGAAATGGGGACAAATGCTGAAAAGATAACAGAAAGAAAGCAATTAGATGGACTCACATAAAGCTGTCTGCATTTCCCACTTGAAAGACATTCTGGATGGAGAACCAAAGCTTCCTCATGCTGGAACAGTATTTTAAGCAGTAGGCAGAAACCCGCAAGTCCACATGGTCCATGATAGAAAAGTTAACATCTTGGAAGAAGCCCATTGCCCACTGCACAAAATCTTCATTCTGCATCTCAAACAGACAGTAACATAATCCCAAGAAATCTATCTGTTTTTGAAGATGCTTGTTCTCACCTATGTGCTCAAAGCATCGGTGACATTCTTGCAGTATCTCTTGGGACAGGTGGAAGCCAAACACTGCCTCCAGCTTTTGTTGTTCCTTTTCATTCAAAAGGCCAAATATGAAACACCCCAAAGAAATCCAATGAATCTTTTCTTTCTTTAAATAGGTAAGTAGCACCGCCTTTCTACATCCAACAGCTGGGTTAGGATGGTCCATGTGGTTCTTTAGAAAATAGAACATGGCAGCACATAACTCCTGGATGCACACATGGAGAAACATGTAGGAGTTCTCTTCCTCCCTGCACTTCTGAAGAGCCTTTATGTCCAGCAACGTAGAGATGTCAGAATCAACTAACCCATTTCTCCTGAGATCCTCTTCACTGAATACAAACATGTCAGTCCACATACCCTCTGCAGCCAGGGAACACAAGCCCTTCAACTGGCCTTGGCTTCGCTCATCTGGACTGCTAGCCCCCTTCGGCGTGAACAAGTTAAAGATAAAAGTGCTATAAAGAGAGGTGGTACGTTGGCAGGTCAGTGCCAGGTCTTTCCCCTTCTCCATTTCCTGCTTCAGACAAGTACACACAATCCAGCAAAGGATGGGGATTCGGCACATGGTCAACAAATGTTCATTTTCTCTCATGATATTGAAGGCTTCCATGGCTCTATTCCGGTCTTGAAACATAGAGCAGAAATAGATCTTCTTCTCACTGTCAGTGAATCCCAAGAGTGTTTTGATTTCTGGGCACTCCAACCTATCCTCAACTTCCTGGGGGTACACAGGTGCAGCAGTGATGAGCAGCGAGGACTCAGGGAGCATTTTCTTCCTCAGCAGGCTGCTTAGGAGCACTCGTACTGGCAACTTTTGCATGCAGTCGCTGCACAGATCTGACTCGGGCTCGCTCAGGCTGCATTTCAGTTCTTCAAAGCCGTCGATGACAAACAGGAGCCTCTCCGGTTGGGATAGTATCTCCGCTAAAGGAGTGGAGGAGTCAGACCAGCCTCTAGAAAGGAGTGCAGCCAAGCTTGTCTCTGTCAACTGCTTCATTTCCCGGCAGCAGAGGTAGAAAATGTAGGAGAATCTCTCTGATAGACGTTGCCCTCCACCCAGGCCAACATCAGCCTGATCAGGAATGTTGTCTTCCCAATTCCTTGTGCTCCTATGAGAAACACCGTCCGTGTCTGTTGCCCAGTTTCCTTAGGAGCAAAAAAAAGTTCCAAGCATTCACGTTCTCTCTGGGTGTGTTCAGGATATAAGTGATCTTGAATCCTGGGGATAGACTCTCTGTGCCACATGTTGTTGAATTTCTCCTTTACATACATTTGGTACAACTTTGTGTGTCCTGAGTGAGAACAAGAGGAAAAAAGAAGCATACAACATATCTAAGTTAAACTCAACACTCATCATATTTTATATATACTTTTTGACCCTGCAATTTTTCTTCTAAAAATGCGTTTTCCTGGGATCTGGAAACTGCAGTCTGTAGGCCAAATAAAATTTCACTGAAACACCATCCTGCTATTTGTTTACATGTTATCTACAGCTACCTTCCCACTACAAGTGGCAGAGAGGAGTAACAATGGCAGAGACATAACTACTGTCTCTATTTATGAAACTAAACAGTGACAAAACTCTGCATATTAGAACACTTGAGAGATTGTGGTAGAAAGAACCCTGAGCTGGGGCACATGGGTGGCTCAGTAGGTTAAGCATCTGACTCTTCGTTTTGACTCAGGTCATGATCTCACTGTTTGAGAGTTTGAGCCCCAAGTCGGGCTCTGTGCTGATAGCTTGGAGCCTGCTTGGGATTCTCTCTCCCCCTTTCTGCTCATCCCCTGATTGCACTCTCTCACTTCAAAATAAATAAACATTAAAAATAAAAGAATAACCCTGAACTCAGAAGTTCAGTGGCCTGTGTGGAGGTCTGGCATCTGCTGCTCATACTATGTGATCTGGGAAAGGAATCTCCCCAATTTTCAGGTTTCTCAGTTGTAAATGAAGGGAAGGCTGACCTACCTCATATAAGGAGATTGTGAAGATCAGCTATCAGAGACCACACATGTCAGTAATAACACATGGTATGAAGGGATTTAGAATATGAGGAATTTGTCAGATTTACACTTCAGTTTGGAAAGGAATGATGATATTTCCTGTGGTTGAGAATACACCAAGTCATTCCTACCTACATATAAGCACCGTCATGTCTTATAAGCCTAATTCTCTATCAGGTTCTGAGCATGATAGTATTTGTATAGCATTCCTCATGCCCACAATGATGCACTAAGGTACGGAACTTGCCCCACCCCACCCTTTTTTTTTTTTTAATTTAAAATAGTTTTTTTTTTTTTTTGGAATTTATTTTTTTTTATTATTTTTTTAATGTTTTGTTTATTTTATTTTTTTTATTATAATAGTTTATTTTCAAATTGGTTTACATAAAACACCCAGTGTTCATCCCAACATGTGCCCTTTTTAATGCCCGTCACCCCCTCTCCCCCCTCCCTCATCCCCCTCACCCTCAGTTTGTTCTTAGTCTTTGAGAGTCTCTTATGTTTTATCTCCCTCCCTCTCTGTGTCTTTTTTTTCTTTCCCCTCTTCCCCTCCCCCCGGTTTTTGCTTAGTCTCACCAAGTCCACCTATTCGTGGAAACATAACAGAGTTGTGAGAGACTCACTTATTTCAACAGGACCATGCGAATGAGTGTCATTGAGATTCCAACCATTATCTCCGTTCAAAACCTATCTACCACACCTTCTATGCCCTGGCAGGTCAAATCTGAAGGTCAGTTCTTCCTTCTGTTCCAATATATATATATTGGAAAGACTCCTTCAACATGTTCTATGTCCAACAGCATGTTCAATGACCCAGATTAGGTAAGATCATGTTTCTGGTAAGGTTTGACATTCAACCCTCACTCCAGAGAAAAAAAAATTACAAAGGAGGAAACTGAGGAGAAACACACAAAGGAGAAATGCTGAAACTCCTAAAACACTTCCAAAATGACAACAAAGAAACTTAGAAATGGTTAAAACACAAGCTATTAATAATTTCATTTGCCACTACCATCCAAAAGTAGCACCAAAAATTTGATTTTAGTGCCTAGGATTCATGCCTCATTTGTTTAGACATGTCTTTAAATTTTCTTTAAATGTTTATTTATTTTTGAGAGAGAGAGACAGAGTGTGAGCAGGGGAGGGGCAGAGAGGAAGACACAGAATCTGAAGGAGGCTCCAGGCTCTGAGCTGTCAGCACAGAGCCCAGTACGGGGCTCAAACTCATAAACCCTGGAATCATTACCTGAGCTGAAGTCGGATGCTTAACCTACTGAGCCACCCAGGTACCTCTATTTAGACATATTTTTTAGATCAGAAACTGAATCCTACTGAATGTGTATTTTTAGTATCTTTTGTTCCCTACTGAAAAATGTAGGTCTTCTTTCTGTGGGAAGGGAAGTTAATATCTGTGCTTTCCTGTGTGACAGTCACTAGCTACATGTACCTATTCAGCAACTTCAATGGGAATGGTGTAACTGAGGAAGTAAATTTCTTATTCAATTTAAATTAACTCAAATGTTAATAACCAACATGTGACTAGTGGCTACCATATTGGATAATACTATCTGTGTACTTCTAGTACAGGGTTGCTCACCTTCAGCACTGCTGACATTTTGGGCTGGATAATTCTTTGTGGTGAGGGCCTATCTTCAACATCTAGGATATTTAATGTTTAGTAGCGTGTCTGGTCTCTAATCACTAGACGTTACTCCCTATCCCCAGTGGAGACAACAAAAACAGTATCAACAAACAAGGCCAAGTATCCCCTGGAAGGCAAAATCTCTCCTGATTGAGAACCACTGCCAAGATTAACCTAACATACAATTTTAATGTGATCCTAAAAGTCAAAGATCATGGAAGAACATGAAAACAAACATTTCACTAGAAATGACCTCTAAGTTCTAACTTTTTATTGGGCTCAGATTGGGGACACCAAAGGATTTAGATTCTAAGTTTCCAGTCAGTAGTGTTCGTGAGAACTGAAAACACTGGGGCACCTGGGTGGCTCAGTCGGTTGAGCGTCCAACTTCAGCTCAGGTCATGATCTCATGGTCCATGAGTTCGAGCCCCGCGTCGGGTTCTGTGCTGACAGCTCAGAGCCTGGAGCCTGCTTCAGATTCTGTGTCTCCCTCTCTCTCTGCCCCTCCCATGCTCATGCTCTGTCTCTTTCTGTCTCTCAATGATAAATAAATAAAAAAACCTTTAAAAAAAAACTGAAAATACTAATGGGAAGAACTCTAGACTAGATTTTTTTTAACTAGGATTTTTGCCCAAGCTTTGAAACTTATCTATTCAGTGGCCTTTAAGGAGTCAATTATAATTTATAAAATTGATTATCCTGAGTTAAAATAATTTCTATCATGTCTCATGAAAAAGGGGCTCAAAGAATCAAAGATGAAACCCATCTTAAAGTACAACTTAAGTAACACACTAAAGGTAAAGTTTATTGGAATGTGGGAGATTTAGTTGAGTATTTTTGCTCCATTTGACTTACTCTTCTCTTACAGGAGAATTTGTCTTCCAGAAGAAGGGTGGACATTTATTTATCAAGGGTATAGAAAGGTCGTAATAGCATAAGAGTAGTTAGGCTTTGGAGTCAGGTAGACCTAAGAGTATTAGCTGAAAAAAATGCTCCAAACAGTGGAAAAATTCATAATTCATGATATAGTTATTGAAATTTCCACACTGTAGCAAACATAAGACTTAAAAAATTCAAAGACAACATTATGAGAATATCATTTTCCATATTTTAAGTTACCTAAATTAATGACTTCTAAAATATGAAGAAGTTTTAAAACAAGACAGTTTTGTAATAAAGTGTGTAAGAAAATAAAAAGACTCCGGGAAATTCTGGGGGGAAAAAGAACAATGAGGGGAGACATACTAATCAAAAGAAAACTTTTAAAAATAATTAAGAATCCAAGCCACTCGAATAAAAAAAAAAATCCATGAACTGCCATGTATGGTTGGGAGATTAAGAATATGATTAAGTTGGTATTTTACATTTGCAAAAATCCACCAACCAGCAAGAGTGGATTTATACTTCACACTTTATACCAGGATAAATTCTAAATGGATAGACTATACAAATATAAAAAAGTGCAACTATGAAACTCCAGAAAACGTGAAGATAATTTTTTTTTTAATTTGGGCTGGGAAGAGTTTTTCTGAATGCCAAATCAGGAAGGCATGTAGAAAGAGTGGCATTACCAGAGATGGAAACTCTCAAATGATCTTGTTTCAGATGAGAGGTTCCACTAAAACAACTAGAAAGTTTGGGCAAGATATTTATTTATTTATTTATTTAGTAAGTAATTTATTGTCAAATTGGTTTCCATACAACACTCAGTGCTCATCCCAACAAGTGCCCTCCTCTGTGCCCGTCACCCACTCTCCCCCCTCAGTTTGTTCTTAGTCTTTGAGAGTCTCTTAGGTGCAAAGTATCTTTTAAAAATTATGTGAAGTCAGAGTGCCTGGGTGGCTTAGTCAGTTGAGTATCTGACTCTTGATTTTTGACTCAGAACATGATCCCAGGGTCGTGGGATAGAGCCCTGTGTTGGGCTCTACACTGAACATGGAGACTGCTTAAGATTCTCTCTCTTTCCCTCTGCCCTTCCCCCCACTCCTGCTCATTCTCTTGCGCTCTCTCTCAAATAAAAAAATTAAGAGGCATCTGGGTGGCTCAGTCGGTTAAGTGTCCAACTTTGGCTCAGGTCATGATCTCAAGAGATTATGCCCCACATATGACTCTCTGCTGTCAGCACAGAACCTGCTTCGGATCCTCTCTCTCTGCCTCTCTCCCACCCCTGCTCATGCTGGCTCTCTCTCAAAAATAAATAAATATTTTAAAAAATTTAAAGAGGAAAAATTATGTGAGGTCACTAAAGAGCTATGAAAGCAGAAAGTTCTTGAAAGGCCAAAATTCAGGAGACAAAGGGAAAGGCCAAGAAGAAGAGCTCAATACTTAACTTTTCCTTAGGGCATTTTCCTCTAAAAAGGCTGCAAACCTGAATAGACATTAAGGGACATTAAGAGGCCAATAAGCCAAGTCAAACTCCCGCCAGGTTCAAGGGGTTGGGGGACAAATGATGGGTTCAGAAGTTCAGCACATGCCAGGCACGAGGAGATGCTGGATGGACCATTTGGGAAGAAGGGGAAACTAGAAGCAAACTATTCCACACAAAACACAGCCTGGCTTGGAACTATTTCAATCTTCACTATTAAGGACATATTCCTCTCATTGCTACCAAAAGCAATTCCAGTTTATCTGGAAGAACATACCTTGCAGAGCCTCAGTAACCTCTGCAATGTATTGCATCCAAAGCCCAGCATTCAAAATTTCCAGGCATGCTGGGATACAAAAACCACAGAACCAAAACAAGGGGGTGGGAGACACAGTAGAAAAATCTTTATTTTCATATCTGTCTGAAAATGGACGTAACTTAAAATGTTCAATAAAAAAAGAAGATAGGAAGGAATGGAAATAGGAAAAACAAAGAGAAATTATATCTATAAAATAGATTAGCTGAGTTTGTGAAATCAATAGATGGGTTTGTTAGCAGATTGGAAATACCTGAAAAGGGGGATTAGGGACTATGAAAAATAAAAACACAGACTAAAGCACAGAGAAGTGACTGAGGAGACACAGTGTAAAGGTCTAATACGCGTCATTGGAGTCCCAGAGGAAGGGAGGAAATAATGAGACAGAAGCAATATTTTCATATGATGGCTGAAATTGAGGAATGAAGAATGCTGCCAAGACACAGGTGCAAGATTAGCAGCTCTAACAGGTGTAAGCATCTCAACAACACCTCAAGCAGGTGCAAGCCTCTCTAACAGGTACAAGCACCCCAAACAGGGAGAACACAAAGTTTCATCTATACACATCTTGCTGAGGAGTTGAACGTTGAAGACAAAAATAAGATAGTAAGTCAGAAAGGCTATTTCCTCCCACTGATACCTTAAATATGCAAAAAAACACTAATGCCTTATGCCAGGATAAATATACAAGTGACCCTTAAGGGGTGATGTATATTCAACTGGCCTTACAGAAGGAGAGAAGAGTACAGATCAAAAGCATCTTTCAAGTGTGGAGCAGCAGGAATACATTCACATCCACACCCCAAAATACAAGGCTCTGGTTACAAGTCCAAGACATTGATTGAAAGCAGACCAGAAGCTGACTAATGTTACAATCTGTATCACCAGGATGGTTCAACATTACCCAATGGAGTGAGTGCTTATTCTTCAAAGCAACCCTCAGTCTCTCTTGTGCCAACAGGAGCAGAGGAGCAGAAGCATGGTGACAGGGATGTCTTGTAACCTGCTCTCTCCTGTTGTGATGAAGCCCTGGAGATATCCAAAGGCCAGTACATGAGGCTTAAACCTCCAGACACCCCTGAGGAGAAAGACCAGGGGTTTTTCTGGTCTACTACATAACATGAAGGTGTGCAGTGGTGCAAACGTGTGCCTGGGAAAGCACATATTCCCGCCGCGGAAGATCCAGGGGAGGCTGATCTCATGCAACCCACTATGGCCACAGCCTCTGGTGCCATGGCCATGGGTAAGAGGTCACCCACCAGTTTAACCCTTAGAGTAAGCACTTGTCTGGAATTTGTATCTCCATCATGGTCTTCCATCACTTGAAAGTTTTGTGCAAAGAGCTCAGGTAGTGCCAGATCTCAAATTAAGATGCGGTATTATGTCTTGCCTTGATATGTGGCAAAGCTGGGGAAGAGGAGCCTGGAATGTCCTAACCTTAGGTCCCCTCCCTACTTTGTACCCACAGATATATTCCCCTTTCTAAATAATATGCTTATTAAGGAGTCAGGCATAGTTCATGCTTATCACTGAGTAGTTGGTTTCAGTTCCCTGGCAGCCATAGAATCATTCACATTCACACCCTCCGGGGATTCAGGGGACACCCACTCTCTCAATACTATGAACTGCCTCCCGCACCCCTAGTTGTTCCGTCTGTTCCCAAGTGCAGTTGTCACGTGGCCCCATGTGGTATGCAGTATCCTCCCATATCAGGCTGTGGGTATATGTGGCTGAAACAGTGCTGTTGATTTCATCTGTCCAGTGTTGGGGATTATGGGTTTAGTCATCTTCATAACCTAAAGGTGGGAACCCGTTCCTCACCAGCAAGGTATAAAAAGGAGGCAATTAAAACCGGGCTCCACAGGATCTCTCCAAAAGTACTTTGTTTTATCTTGTCCCCTCTGGTTTGGGTCCTGGGAGTCCATGGGGTTGGGGAGCAGAAGATCTCAGGTGTGAACCGTTATTGTTCCATGGACTCTGCTCTAGATCATCTCTGATATGGCTTGAGAATGGGTGTAGGATTACCACCTAGAGCCAAGCCTAAGACAGTAGCATCGGTGTCCCTCTAGAGATTAAGTAAGTGGTTCTCCATCTTATTAGACCCAATGCCCCCACTCTTGAGTAATCTTGTGTCATATCTCCTTTTCTAATCTCAATGGACATATTGTGCCTGGATGGCTCACTTGGTTGAGTGTCTAACTCTTGGTTTTGGCTCAGGTCATAATCCCAGGGTTGTGGGATCATGCCTTGCATTGGGCTCCATGCTCAGCATGGAGCCTGCTTAAGACTCTCTGTCTCTCTGTCTCTCTCTCTCTCTCCTTCTCTCTCTCTCTCTATCTGTCTCCCTCCCCCCCCTCTCTCCCCCACTTGTGTGTGCTGTGCTCACTCTCTCTCTCTAAAAACAAACAAAATGAATCTCAAAGGACATTTATGCCTCATTTAACTTTCCCACAAATGTAATTAAAAAGTCAACATGATATCCCAACTGTAATTATAAAAATGAAGTAAAATTTACAGTAAAATTGAATGTGTTCCAGTATCTAAATGCTTCAACAGAGCTAATGTAAAGATGTAATGAAGTTGCCAAGAGCCCACATCATACGTGAATATGATACACACAAAGAGACGGTGGTAGTGGAAACTCAGGGGTCACAGGAAGTGCTGCTATTTGGGCAGATGAGGTTGGGTAAAATGGTCAACAATTCAATAAAGTTCTGAACAAAAGACACCCTTCCCTCAAAAAAAAAAAAAAAAACTGGCCCTTAAGATTATACTGCTTACAGGTCATAGCTTCTCTGATGTGAACTATTGCTTGCCAAATATTAAAACGCACACCTATATGGCAATGATTTAGAAATCTCCCTGAACACTGGCACTCTATGTGGTCTTGAATAAATACACTATCATATCGGTTAGCCTTAGCTCAGTGCACCACCCACAGCAAATGGTGTCATTGCTAATGAGCCAAATCCATAGTTCCTACAGTACATCACCTCGGAGTTTCTGCTTGGACGCAAGTCCTCTACTTAGGGCAAAATTACTGGTAATCCCGACAGAAGTGCAGTACAGGTTAAGACAGGTTATCCACCCACATTTTACCACATCTAACCATGAGTTCCTAAGTAAACTGTTTTCTATCTACAAGGGTAACACTGTCCCATCACAGATTCTTGCCCTGCTGTAGGCAGACATGTAGATGCTGTTTATCAAAATCATGGCATGATCTTCATAATGAGGAACTTGTCCCCACCCCACAACCCCTCTCACCTGTAGTCTCTTTCTTGGCCTTCTCACAGAGGTCTTTTCTATTGATCTTGTTAAAGATGTTAAAGGTCACATTCCATGCTTGCTGTTCCTTGTAATGCCTCATCAGTAGGTTTGCAAGATCCTCCCGTGTTGCCTTCTTTACTTCAGCCCATGGAATTAGCTCGAGTCCAAACCGCAGAGGCTCCTGCTTGAGGAGCTCTTTAAACTTTCTGAACTCATCCTTTTTGAGCTCCTCCAGGTACCACATCAGGCCAAAATCAGAAAAGAAAGATGATGCCATCTTGACACTTTGAAGAGTGTCAGTCTTCAAAGAGAGAATTACCAGTAACAAGAAATATAGGGAGCCTGTGAAAAATTCAGGGCAGTATCAAGCTAGAAGAAAAAGAAAATCAATTGAGATAACTATGTTTTTGTATAGTACCTTGCTAGTTTTGGGGGGAATGGGGATGAGGGCAGGAAGTTCTTTAGACCGTATTCATCTTTTCTCACCTTTTTATTGAAATGATCATGAGAAGGATGATAATAAAATTCAGGATAAGTAAAAAAATAACCCTCAAGAGAATTTCTTCTGACCCTATTCTGACAATGCCTGGTGGAGACACATAATAAAACATATACGATGTTAGTGTCCAGGAAAGCACTCTTGATGAAGATATACAGATAAATACCCGGTATAAACCAGTTGAAAAAATTATATAAGCCAAATCTGTCCCAATGAAGACTTACATAGTTACAGTATCTGAGGAGTTCAACTTTAAGGCAAAAATCAAGAGGACAGTGATATCTTTACCTAATACTAACTGGAACAGTTATTCAGAAGATATGATCATCTTAACCTATATTCGCCTGACATATCCTCAATTTCAATGCAAATAAAGACTTACAAGCAGTGAGAAATTACATTTGTCTCAGTAGATAGTAGAGAAGATGTGCCCACACAAATAAAATCAGTTGAATTTTGACAAAGGCACAATGCGGAAAGGATTTTTTTCAACAACTGGTGCTGGGACAACTGGAAGAAATCAATTGGAATGGAAAAAAAATAACGTGGATTCAGATCTCATATCTTATACAGAAATCAAGTCCAAATGGATTACAAACCTAAATGTAAAATTCAAAACTATAAAATTCTGGAAGAAAAGATGGAAAAAATCTATAGGACATTGGGTTTGGTGAAGAGTTATTCCAATACAATATAAAAAGCCTGGTCCACAAAAGAAAAATGATAAGCTGGACTTTCCTTCATCCTGAGAAAATCTTGTTAAGATAATTAAAAGATAAGCTACAGACTTGGGGAAAAGTTATTAAAATTATGTACCTGATAAAACATTTGTATCCAGAATATACAAAGCGCTCTTAAAATTCAACAAGAAAGTAAACCCGACTAAAAAAAAAAAAAAAAAAGGTAAAATATCTGAACAGATACCTCACCAAGGAGGATATACAAATGGCAAAGAAGATCAATGAAACCAGGGACAGGTTCCTTGAAAAAATAAAATTGATAGACCATGAGCCAGACTCATCGAGAAAAAAAAAAAAGAGGATCCAAATAAATAGAATCAGAAATGAAAGAAGAAAAGTAACAACCGACATCACAGAACGACAAAGGATCCTAAGAGAATACTACAAAAAATTATATGCCAACAAAGTTGGCAACATAGAAGAAATGGATAAATTCTTAGAAACATAACAACCCTCCAAAACTGAGTCAGGAACAGAAAATCTGAAGAGATCAATGACTAGTAATGAAATTGAATCGTAATAAAAACTTCCAATGAACAAATGTCCAGGACCAGATGGATTCACAGGTGAATTCTACCAAACACTTAAAGAAGAGTCGACATCTATTCTCCTCAGACTATTCTAAAAAACAAAAGAGGAAGGAAAGCTTACGAATACATTCTACGAGGTTAGCATTACCCTGATGCCAAAATCAAAGACACCAAACATATATATATATATATATCTTCATCAGGGATATTATCCTATACATATATAGGATCCTATATATGTATAGGATAATATCCCTGATGAAGATAGATGTGAAAATCCCCAACAAAATAATACCAAACCGCATTCAATACTACATTAAAAAGGATTACTCAGCACAACCAAGTGGGATTTATTCCAGGGATACAAGGATGTTTCAATATTAGCAAATTGATCAATGTGATACACCACACTAATAAAACAAAAGATAAAAATTATGATGATCTCAATAGATATAGAAAGAGCATCTGACAAAATTCAACATCCATTTATGAAGAAAACTCTCAACAAAATGAGTTTGGAGGGGACATATCTCAACACAATAAAGACCATATTAAAAAAAAAAAAAACCATAGCTAACACCACACCCAATGGTGAAAAACAGAGTTTTCACTCTAAGATCAGGAACAAGACAAGGATGTCCACTCTCACCACTTTTATTCAACATAGTACTGCAAGTCCTAGCCATAGTAATCAGACAAGAAATAAAAGGCATGCAAATTGGTAGGGAAGAACTTAAACTGTTACTATATGCAGAAGATATGATACTATGTCTAGAAAATTCTAAAAACTCCACAAAGGAAAAAAAAAAAGCCCTATTAGAATAAGTGAATTCATCCATGTTGCCACACATGGCCAGATTTCATTCTTTCTCATTGCTGCGGTAGTATACACATGGATGGAACTGGAGGATGTTATGCTAAGTGAAATAAGTCAGGAAGAGAAAGACAGATGCCATATGTTCCCATGCATACGTAGGCTTTGGGAGACCTAACAGAAAACCAGCGGGGAGGGGAGGAGGGGAAGAAAGGGAAAAAAAAAAGCCACAGAGAGGAAGGAAGACATAACATGAGAGACTCAAAGACTAAGAACAAACTGAGGGGAGAGGGGGGTGTGTGAGGGGGGAGAGTGGGTGATGGGCACGGAGGAGGGCACTTGTCGGGATTATCACGGGGTGTTGTATGGAAACAAAATTGATAATAAATTATTCAAAAAAATATAAATAAATAAAAACATTAAATTAAAAAAAAATCTCTTATGGTTTGTCTCCTTCTGTGTTTTTATCTTATTTTTCCTTCCCTTCCCCTATGTTTATCTGTTGTGTTTCTCAAATTCCACATTACAGTGAAATCATGGTATCTTTCTCTGACTGACTTATTTCACTTAGCATAATACCCTCTAGTTCCATCCATGATGTTGCAAATAGCAAGATTTCATTTTTTTAAATCACTGAGTAGTATTCCATTGTGGTTGTGTGTGTGTGTGTGTGTGTGTGTGTGTGTGTGTGTGTGACACTTCTGACTTTCTTTTAAAAATCACTCATTAAGGGGGCACCTGGGTGGCTTAGTCGGTTGAGTGTCCAACTTCGCTCAGGTCATGATCTTGTAGTTCCTAAGTTCAAGTCCCACGTTGGGCTCTGTGCTGACAGCTTGGAGCCTGAAGCCTGCTTCAGATTCTGTGTCTGCCTCTCTCTCTGCCTTTTCCTTGGTTGTTCTCTGTCTGTCTCTCTGTCTCTCAATAATAAATAAACATTAAAAATAAATTTTAAAATCACTTGTGATGAGCACCAGGTATTATATGGAAGTATTGAATCACTATATTGTACACCTGAAACTAATATTACACCATATGTTAACTAACTGTAATTTAAATAAAAACTACTAAAAGATCAATATAAAAAAGGCAGAGGGAGAGTAATTTTACAGTGGAGAAACCTGACACACACCTAAGCTAGGTGATCAAGGTTAACATCAGTGTAGGTTATACTAATAGCATAGGATATGAGCATTGACACTACCTCTTTAGTCTTCCTCAAGCCCCAGTTTAATCATGAGATACAGATCATGCAAACCCAACGGCAAGGACATTCTACAGCATACATGACCTTCTCAAAACTGTCAAGATTATTAAAAACAAGGAGACTTTAAGGAAGTGTCATAGTTTAGAGGCACTTAAGGAGACATAATGGCTATGCATCATGTAGTATCCTAGATGAGATCCTGGCACAGAAGAAATTAGGTCAAAACAAAGGAGATCCAAAGGAAGTATGGCGTTTAGTTAATGTTAATCCATCAATACTGAGTTATTAGTTGTGAGAAATCTGCCATATTAATGGAAGATGTTAACAAGAGGGAAACCGGGACATAGGACATAGACACTCTCTGTACTGTACTTACCATTTTCCTGTAAGCGTGAAACTATTCTAAAACAAAAAAAAAAGTAGCTAAGGTGGACAAATAGTTACTATTGATATAGATATACAAAAATTAGCACATCATCTAATGGATATTTATAGAACCCTATACACAACAATGAGGAAACATTTTTAAATATAATACATTGTCAAATTGGCTTCCATACAACACCCAGTGCTCATCCCAAGTGCTCTCCTCAATGCTCATCACCCACTTTCCCCTCTCTCCCACCTCCCATCAACTTCAGTTTGTTCTCTGTATTTACGAGTCTTCTATGATTTTTCTCCCTCCATGTTTGTAACTATTTTTCTCCTTCTCTTCCCCCATGGCCTTCTGTTAAGTTTCTCAAGATCCACATATGAGTGAAAAGAAAGAATAAGAACCATATGATCCTGTCAATAGATGCAGAAAAAGCATTTGACAAAATACAGCATCCTTTCTTAATAAAAACCCTCAAAGTCGGGATGGAAGGAACATACTTAAATATTATAAAAGCCATATATGAAAACCCCATAGCTGGTATCATCCTCAATGGGGAAAAACTGAGAGCTTTCTCCATGAGATCAGGAACAGGACAGGGATGTCCACTCTCACCACTGTTGTTTAACATAGTGTTGGAAGTCCTAGTATCAGCAATCACATGATGGAATGAAATGAAAGGCATAAAAATTGAAAAAGAAGAAGTCAAACTTCCACTTTTCTCAGACGACAGGATACTCTACGTGGAAAACTCGACAGACTCCACCCAAAGTCTGCTAGAACTGATCGATGAATTCAGCAAAGTGGCAGGATATAAAATCAATGTACAGAAATTGGTTCCATTTTTATACACCAATAATGAAGCAAGAGAAAGATAAAAGAAACTGATCCTATTTACAATAGCACCAAGAACCATAAAATACCTAGGAATACTCCTAACCAAAGATGTAAAAGATCTGTATGCTGGAAATTATAGAAATCTTATGAAGGAAATTGAAGGAGACACAAAGAAATGAAAAAGCATTCCAAGCTCATGGATTGGAAGAATAAGTATTGTTAAAATGTCAATACTACCCAAAGCAAAGCAATCTACACATTCAGTGCAATCCCAAGGAAACTTTTTTTGAAGAGACATTCTTTTGAAGCATTCACAGAATACTCACAATAATTACTTATCCCCTAGGCTATAAAGCAAGTCTTAATATAAAAATAAAAAAAACAATAGCATAGAGACCATCTACTCCATTCCGAATACAACAAAATTGGATCTCATTAATAAAAAAAACTCAACAAAAAACTCGAACAATAAATGAAAACTTACAGAAAATAAAACCACTTTACTTATGTATCCATAAGATAGGATTTGCCACCAAAATAGGTGATTTGGATAAAAACTTAAACCTTAAGAGCATTAAAGACCTAAAAATTAAGATAAATTGTTAAGTAGTATGCAGAATGAAAATACAAGAACAAAAAGATGGCTTTCAAGACCTTCAATAGCTTCTTCCTGGGGAGATTTCACCCAATGATGTTAAAAAGCCTGCTTTTGGTCAAATCTTTTTTTTAAAGCTTATTTATTTATTTATTTATTTATTTATTTATTTATTTATTTTGAGGAGGAAAGGAAGAAAGAAATCCTAAGCAGGCCCCACATTGACAACACAGACCCTGACTCGGGGCTCGAACCCCCAATCCATGAGATCATGACCTGATCTGAAACCAAGAGTCAGACGCTTAACTGACTGAACCAACGAGGCACTTAAACAGAGCATGCTTAAAAACAGGGACGTTGAGTCTCACAAAGTCCACCTATTCGTGGTAAGCAAAAACCAGAGGGAGAGGAAGAGGGGAAAAGGAAAAAAAGACACAGAGAGGGAGGAAGATAAAACATAAGAGACTCTCAAAGACTAAGAACAAACTGAGGGTGAGGGGGGTGAGGGAGGGGGGAGAGGGGGTGACGGGCATTAAAGAGGGCACATGTTGGGATGAACACTGGGTGTTATATGTAAACCAATTTGAAAATAAACTATTATTAAAAAAAAAAACAGAGACGTTGAACATCATCATCACAACGGTCTTTTAACTGACATTAAAGAGTCGAAATCCAGGACCATGGAGGAAAGACGCAAGGAATCCTTTCTGGTTGATCAAGAAAAGAAGCAGGACAAAGAGAAAATGAAGACAAAGTAACACAAGAAACAAATGTTAAAGAAGAGACACAGGAAGGCATGTAGACTCACCCCTCCAGGCCTTCCTGGTTGGTCCTAATGAATAGCAGCTGAAACTGGAGGAAAAAGGGTCTAGAGACATTTGATTGGCCAATGAATCACTCCCTTCCCATTGGCTCTAGAGGGCCTTTGATGACCACACCAGAAAACAGGTAAAACAAAATTCTTTTAAAAAGTTTTTTTTCCTTCCTGTGGTGCTTGTCAAGTTCTTTGCCCCTGGTGTCCTACAGAATAGTTCTGATTTAGGAGTCCCAGGGCTTCGGGAGGAAGCTCCTCCAGTCTCTCCAAACTAAGGAAGTGGGGATGACTCTTTGCAATGCAAATGATTATGAAATTAAAATTGTTTCCTTCCTTCATTCTAAACTCCTTGAGGAATGCTAGTGCGTCCTGATCACTTTTCTATCACTACTGTGTCTAACACGCAAAAGGAACCCAAACCCAGTGACTAGTGGCTATTGTAGTTTTGAAGATATGGAACAGGTATTAAGATTTTCAGGTGTGAGGTCAGTATCTCATCATTGAGTATGGTTTTCACTCTGCCTTGGGATTCCTTGTATGCATCACAACCATCTCTGAAGCTCACTAGAACTTCAATATGCCAAAAACTATCAGTTTTCTAATCATAATTTGGGTTTCTTCTTTCAAGAACCCTATAAATTAAGTACTACTATTTGGGGAGGGGTGAAATATATTATGCACATAAAGAAGTGTAGACAGCATAATGGGAAACTTGAGGAATAACCATAAACAGAATACAAATATCTCTGGTCTAGACCCTTGATTAAGTAATAGACATTATAGGGGCACCTGGGTGGCTCATTTAGTTAAGCATCTGACTTCGGTCTAGGTCATGATCTCACCATTCCTGAGTTCAAGCCCTGTGTCAGGCTCTGTGCTGACAGCTCAGAGCCTGGAGCCGGTTTCAGATTCTGTGTCTCCCTCTCTCTCTGCCCCTCCCCCTCTTTCTGCTCCTCCCTGACTCATGCTCTGTTTTTCTCTCAAAAATAAATAAACATTAAAAAAATTAAAAATGAAATAGGCATTATAGGCGCACCTGGGTGGCTCAGCCAGTTGAGCATCTGAGTTCAGGTCATGTCATGATCTCACTGTTCATGAGTTCAAGCCCCACACTGGGTTCTCTGCTGTCAGCACAGAGCCCACTTAGGATCATGTGTCCCCCTCTTGCTGCCCCCTCCCCGGTTGGGCTCTCTCTCTCTCTCTCAAAAATAAACATAAAAAAAAGAAATAGACATTAAAAGGACCTTTGCATGTTCTGTCCACCCAGCCCCAACCTCATGCCCTTTCCACCCTCAGTAGTTGCCAAATGAAGTGATTTTGTTATCAGCTACTCCTCTCAACCTTCTTTTTATTTTTCTCTCTGATAGATATCTAAGAGATATGTTTCGTTTTTCCCTGATTTTGAATTGGAGAGCATTTGTCTTTCTAGGACCTGTTTCTTTCACTTACCATTATGTTCTTGAGATTTATCCACGTTAAATTTGTTTTAGCTGTGGTTCATTTATTGTTTTTACTGCCTTAGAGTATCTAAGTATATGAATTTGTTAGTTTATCCATTTTGCCGGTGATAGTTTTTCTCAATTGTCGTTAAGATGAACAATGCCGTGTTGAACATTCCTGAACATATACCCTAGTTCACATGTGTCAGAATGTATTATTTAAGAGTTCAATCACCAGGTTAATGGAGGATGCCCAGGCTGTGACTGCCTATGCCTATTTCCAGGTGTTCTAACCAAATTATATTACCATCAGACGTAGATGAATGTCCCCATGGCTGCACATCTCTGCTCATCCCTGATGATGTCAAACTTCGAAAATACTTGCTAAGTATTGAGTGTTTCATTGTTGCTTTCCTTAGCCTTTGCAAGATTGCTAATAAAGATCAGCAGTTTCCTCATGTCCAGGGGACATTTGTTGCCTTTGTGTGTGTGAAGTGCCTTTTTATCACTTTACTTCTACTCCCACTGGTTATTTTCTGCTTTTATTTGCACACAGAAGTGCCTATGTTTTCTGTTAATGATCCTTGGCCAGTAACGTAGGATGGTTATGTCTTCTCCCAGTTTGTGGTTTGTATTTCTTGCTCATGGGATCATTTGCTGATCGGTTTTTACTTTTAAGGAAGTCAAACTTATCCAGGTTTATTTTATGAGTCTTTTTTAAGAATAAATCATTCGCCTCCCCCAAAATAAATCATTCCCTAACCCAAGTCATATGGATATCTTATATTGTCTTTGAAAATGATAGTTTGGCTTTTCACACAGAAGTATTCATCCGCATGAATCGTATTCATCTAGGATAGGGAGAGAAGGGATCTTTTTTTCTTTTCAATTAACATAAAAAAAGTACTCTCTCCATTTAATGAATAGTTTGCCTTCCCCACTGCCCAGCAATCTGTTATGAAGCAACTTTTTACATTGATTGACTTTGCTTCTGGAGTCTTTTGTTCCACTGATTCATTTGTCTCTCCATGTCACAATAAGTCTTAATTACTATAGACTTTTTTCTTTTTGTATTTTTTGGAAGTTCATCATCTTTAGACTCAAGTGATGGGTGCAGACTACACCAGGCCCAGAGTTTTGTGGCTCTGGGGCAGGGCGGGGAGGGGGGCAGATCCAGCTACAGCAAACACAGGGAAAACTGTGGGAAGGGAGGGGGCAGTTAGCAGATTTGGTTTTGAACTTGGTGAGGGTGGGGTGGAAAAGTGATTATCCTTGGGGCTTGGGAATGAGGAACAGAAGAAGAAAGCTGTTTTAGGGAAGCCAGGGCAGGCCTAGAGGGGCAGCCCCCTACGCCTGGAGCTCATAGTTGAGAGGGAATGGAAATGAGGCCCCTTCCCTCAGTGCTGAGGACAAAGCCCTTGGCTCAGTCTCCTTCTGCCTGTGACACTTCCTGTTTTGTTTTTCTTTCTCAAGATTGCTTGGGTTACGGGGATCTTTTGTGGTTCCATCCAAATTTTCGTATTATTTGTTCCCATTCTGTGAAAAATGCTACTGGTATTTTGATAGGGATTGTCTTGAATCTATAGACTATTTTGAGTAGTATGGACATTTTCACAATATTTCTTCTTCCAATACATGGGCATGGAATATTTTCCCATGTATGTCCCCCTCAATTTCTTTCATCAGTGTTTGATAGTTTTCAGAGTACAGGTCTTTCACCTCCTTGGTTAACTTTATTCCTATGTATTTTATTTTTTATTATGCAATTATAAATGGGATTGTTTTCTTAATTTCTCTCTCTGCTGCTTCATTAACAGTGTATAGAAATGCAACCGATTTCTGTATATTGATTTTTTATTAATTATTTTTTATTGTGAGATTGGTTTCCATACAAGAACACCCAGTGCTCATCCCAACCTGTGCCCTGCTCAGTGCCCATCATCCACTCTCCCCCCTCCCATACCTGTCCCATCCCTCAGTTTGTTCTTAGCATTTGAGAGTTTCTTATGTTTTGTCTCAATCCCTCTCTGTGGCTTTTTTCCTTCCCCTCTTCCGCTCCTCCCTGGTTTTCTGTTAAGTCTCACAAAGTCCACCTATGCATGGAAACATATGGTATCTTTCTCTGCCTGACTTATTTTACTCAGCATAATACCCTCCAGTTCCATCCATGTTGCCACACATGGCCAGATTTCATTCTTTCTCATTGCTGCGTAGTATTCCATTGTGTATATATACCACATCTTCTGTATCCATTCACCAGTTGATGGACACTTAGTCTCTTTCCAAGATTTGGCTATTGTTGAAAGTGCTGCTATAAACATCGGTGTACATGTGCCCCTATGCATCAGCACTCCTGTTATATATTGATTTTTTATACTGCAACTTTACTGAATTCATTTATCAGTTCTACTAGTGGTTTTTTTTTGTGGTTGAGTCTTTAGACTTTTCTACATAGAGTAATATGTCATCTACAAACAGTGATAGTTTTACTTCTTCCTTAGATGCCTTTTATTGCATATTTCACCTTTCTTTTTACAAGTTACTTCCAATGTATCATTTTAAATATTACATAAATTTCAAAAACACTTGATGTTAAGCCCTAGAAAAATATCAAGGGGACATGTTTATAACATCAAATCTCAGTTGGAAAGACCAACAATAATAGTACCAACATAAGAATATTATGGAGTCTACAAATTGTCAAAAAAAAAAAAAAAGATTATCTCTTAATGGTAAATAAAGTAGTTGGAGGATTATTAATTCAAACAAGCTAGCAGTTTTCTATCTGATGAAAAATCCATACTAGTTGTTGGGAGATAGTTCTTCAAAAAGACAAATACAATCTTGGATCCTATCAAGATACCCAGCGAGGTGAAATGGAATTCTAAAAGCTACGTTCTTTTGTCATTGTTGTTCACTGATCTCCAATTTAAAAAAAATTTTTATATAATTTATTGTCAAATTGGTTTCCATACAACACCCAGTGCTCATCCCAACAAGTGCCCTCCTCAATGCCTGTCACCCACTCTCCCCTCTCCCACACCCCCCATCAATGCTCAGTTTGTTCTTGATATTTAAGAGTCTCTTATGTTTTGCCTCCCTCCCTCTCTGTGACTTTTTTCCCCCCTCTTCCCTTCCCCCATGATCTTCTGCTAAGTCTCTCAAAATCCACCTGTGCGTGAAAATATATGGTATCAGTCTTTCTCTGACTGACTAACTGCAAGTTAGTTAACGTACAACGTAGTAGTGGTTTCAGGAGTTGAACTTAGTAATTCATCACTTACATATGACACCCAACGCTCATCCCAACGAGTGCCCTCCTTAATGCCCATCACCTGTTTAACGCTCCCCCCCCCACACACACACACACCTGTCCTCCAGCAAACCTCAGTCCATTCTCTGTATTTAAGAGCCTTTTATCTGGGGCATCTGGGTGCCTCAGTCAGTTGAGCATCCAACTTCAGCTCAGGTTATCACCTCACAGTTCATGAGTTCAAGCTCCTCGTCGGGCTCTGTGCTGACAGCTCAGAGCCTAGAGCCTGCTTCTGATTCTGTGTCTCCGTCTCTCTGTTCCTACCCCGCTGAAGGTCTGTCTCCCCCTGTGTCTCAAAAATAAATAAACGTTAAAAAATTTTTTTAAAGAGTCTCTTATTGTTTGCCACCCTCTATGTTTTTATCTTCTTTTTCCTTCCATTTCTCTATGTTCATCTGTTGTGTTTCTTAAATTCCATGAGTGAAATCATATATTTATTTTTCTCTGATTGATTTATGACATCCTCTTGAATTTCAAATTCTAACTAGATTTATTTATAGAAATGTACATGAATTTTTGTATCCATCAAATTGCCTTTTATTTTTTTTAAATGTTTACTTATTTTTGAGAGACATAGAGATAGAGCATGAACAGGGAAAGGACAGAGAGAGGGGGAGATACAGAATCCAAAGCAGGCTCCAGGCTCTGAGCCATCAGCACAGAGCCCGACGTGGGGCTCGAACTCATGAACCATGAGATCATGACCTGAGCTGAAGTCAGCCGTTTAACTGACTGAGCCACCCAGGTGCCCCCAAATTGCCTTTTAAAACCTTGGGAGGGGCACCTGGGTGGCTCAGTCGGTTAAGCGGCCGGCTTCAGCTTAGGTCATTATCTCACGGTCTGTGAGTTCGAGCCCCGCATAGGGCTCTGCACGGACAGCTCAGAGCCTGGAGCCTGCTTCAGATTCCTTATCTCCCTCTTTCTCTGCCCTTCCCTTGCTAACTCTCTGTCTCTCAAAAATAAAAAAAATAAAAATAAAAAATAAAATAAAATAAAAGCTTGGAAACATTTATTTTCCCCCAGCTTTATTGAGATATAATTGGCATAAGACATTGTGTAAGTTGAAGGGCATAGGAAGTTGATTTGATACACTAATATATTGTGGAATGATTGCCACCCCAGGATCGATTAGCTCACACCTTCACCACATCTCATAATTACCCTTTTTGGGTGTTTGTGTGGTGAGGACACTTAAGAGCTGCTCTCTTAGCAACTTTTAAGTATATGATACAGTATTACTCCTAACAGTTTTTTCCATAGATTTGGGGGAGGGAGTTTGTACAGATATACCAAATTATTTCATATACTTTCAAATTTGCCCTTTTCCAAGTTCTTTTTCTTGTCCCACTGAATTGGCTACTGTTTCAGCACTACATTGAAATAAGACTGAGGACAGAGGGTATGTTTGTCTCATATCCTAAAAGGTATTCGGCTTTCATTTTTCCATTATGAGATTTTGGCTGCTTGTTTTTTAAATGCTCTTTTGGAAAGGATTAAGAAAAATCCTTTCTTTCCTCATTTACAAAAATATATCTAAGAGCACAAATAGACATGGAATCTTCTAGATTTACCCTTTTTTTACTTATTAAGGTGATTTTTTTTCTTCTGTAATCTGTGAAATATGAAGAATTACATTTACTAGTAAATACTCTCTGCTGATGAAAACAGGGTGCCTGCAGGAGCAAGTCATCATTCAGCATCAGAGACGTCAAGCGATTCCAGCTGTGCAGCAAATCTGGCGCCCTCAGGGTTTAGGATCTAGGCAGTGCCTCCATGAATCCCATCACCTGTTAAACGTACTCATCAGAAAGGCCCCTTGCCAGAACTTGATGCAGATTGCACGGAATATTCACCTGATGCAGTTCATGGAACAGACGGTTATCTGAAGTTAAGATTACCAGAAGAGAAGTTCTTTTCCTTTGGCACTGCCTCCATCAATTGTTTTGGGGGTTCTTTGCCAGATTCCCCAAGAGCTCCACAATCACAAGTTGGGTCTGTACTATCTTGTTATCAGCAGACCCGAAAACAAAGGTCTATGTGGAGAAAAACGGTTGAGGCACAAAAACCCAGGTGAAGAAGTGTTCCTTTCCATCGTGAACCTGGTTATCTAGAACCTACCTCAGTCAATAAAAAGCGGAGGGATTAACCCGCCCATCTCTGGGTGGGCGTAGACTTTCCCTTCCCACTTCCCTGGCTTGCTTGCTTGCTTTAGGAACTGGGCCAGGAGACTTGGTGTCAGGGTTGGTGAGTTACCATTCTTGCCAATTTGCTTATTTTGATTTTAAAATCCTGTTATTTATTTTGTTACTGAAATTTTCCAGTTTTTAGTTGTTGTTTTTATGCTGTTTTTCTTAACTAGAAACTCATGCTTGTGGCCTTACCATGGACACCATCCTTCTGTTTGGTATCTACGATGTTAGAGGATATTTTAAGGCTGAGCTACAGCTTCTCAACTTTGAGAGATCCTCAACTGTGTTCTAAGGCACTGGTTCTCAATTTTGGCTGCGTGTGTAAGTCATTTGGGGGAATTGTAAGAAAACATGGATTTTTGGATCTAAATTCTAAAGCTTCTTGTTTAACAGGTATGGATATTTCTGGGCATTGGGATTGTAAAAAAATAAAAAATAAAAAAACAAATAGCAAAACTAAAACCACCAAATCAGTGAAATAGATTTTGTAAGAGCTTATTGTACATCTTACAATGGTTTTTGAACTGAGAGCTCTCAAGTTCAAAACTAATATGAAGCTCAGTGGCATGATGTTACAGTATAGCTTATAAAGTGAAAATGAGTTTGTTTAACCTTTACAACAGTTGGTGATTCTGGAGAGGACTTCCAGATGGCAGGGGATGGTTTCGAAGCGATTATCGTACACGTTTTTAGGAAGATGGTTTAAGTTTCTTTTTAAAAAATCTCTTGTATTTAACTGATATGATTAACCTACCATGTTACTTTAGTTTCAGGTGTACGACATAGTGATTCAACAATTCTATATATTATTCCGTGTTTGCCATAAGTGCTCACTATCGATGTTAAGTTTCATGGTTATCAGGTATTTACAAGAAACAACTTCAGTTTCACTTATGTCCATGAAATAAGGTAGATTTAGTTTTGCTGATGTGGTTTTAATTCTTCTGCCCAGGGAATTTTCTTTTTAAAAAAATTTTTATTTTCAAAGTTTTTATTCAAATTCCAGTTGGTTAACAGTGTGATACTAGTGTCAGGTGTACAATAGTGATTCAACACTTGCATCCGACACTTGATGCTCCTCACAAGTGCCCTTCTTAATATCCATCAGCTAATTAACCCATCCCCCACACTCGGGTACCCATCGGTTTGTTCTCTATAGTTGAGTATCTGTTACTTGGCTTGCCTCTCTCTTTTTCCTTGGCTCCTTTGTTTCATTTCTTAAGTTTTACATATGAGTGAAATTTGATGGTACTTGTTTTTCTCTGACTTGTTTCACTTAGCATGATACACTCTACCTCCATCCATGTCCTTGCAAATGGCAAGATTTCATTCTTTTATGGCTGAATAATATGCTATTATATATATCCATCATCTATATACATATACCACATCTTCTTTATCCATGAATCAGTCAATGGACACTTGAGCTCTTTCCATGGTTTGGCTATTGCTGATAATGCTGCTAAAAACATCAGGGTACCGGTATCCCTTTGAATTAATACTTTTGTATTCTTTGGGTAAGTACCTAGGAGTGCAATCTCTGGGTCATAGGGTATTTCTATTTTTAACTTTTTAAGGCACTTCCATACTGTTTTCCAGAGTGGCTGCACCAGTTTGCATTCCCAACAACAGTGCAAGAGTGTTGCCCTTTCTCTGTATCCTTGCCAACACCTGTTTTTTTTTTTTCTTGTGTTGTAGAATTTGCTTAGGGAATTTTCAAGTCTGGTATGCATTTTGTGTTTAACAGGATTTTAAAGAATTCCTACAGTGATTCTTCTGGGAAACAGTATTTGAGAAGGTCTGCTCAAAGGTGCTCAGAGTATGTAGCTGTTTGGTTCTCAGTTGTTGAGCCACATGACTCAGGATACTTCAGGCCTTTTGCATTTATTTTCCTTGTTTCCTTGGGTGGGCATTGGACCCCATCTTAACTCTTAAAAAGAATCTGAATCCCAAGGGGGAACTTCAAAGACAGAGGATGGTGTAAAACAGAAGTCAAAGGAGGGAAATAAGTTGAGATTTAGGGGGAGGAGTGGATTTCATGGGGTTTAACCTTCATCACTGCATAATAAACTTACATTCTTTGAAAAGCCCTACAACCAAGCTTTAAAAGCCAAAAACCCTTACCTGTGTTATACAAGCATAGCCAGTGTTAAGCAAATTGACTTCCTTCTAGGGATGTGTTTGTCTAAGAAAGTACACAGATTTTATAAACCTAGTCTCTTACACAATTTCTATTTTCCTAAAACTTGAAGTAGGAGCTCTTGTTAAGTATTCTTTGAAAACTTGAATTTAAGTGAGTTTATGGTACACAACATTGATACACTAGATATATTTAATTATGCTCTCTTTTCAGTCTTCAGTTTTCGATTTTATACTATTCCGTAGGACAACTTAAAGAATTCTTTATTACATACGATTGACACCTAGTGGTTCTACTTCATAGGCTCTTAAAAGACGAAACTGAGACAAAGATACTTAAATTTATGGAAAAACTTTTTTTTATGTTTTACTTATTTTTGAGACAGAGCCTAAGTGGGGGAGGGACAGAGAGAGGGAGACACAGAATCTGAAGCAGGCTCCAGGCTCTGAGCTGTCAGCACAGAGCCCAACGTGGGGCTCGAACCCACGAACCGTGAGATCATGACCTCAGCTGAAGTTGGATGCTTAACCAACTGAGCCACCCAGGTGCCCCTGAAAAAGTTTTAATACTGTCTGCTTTCCCAACAGGATATCACTGTTTTACACCAACAATCTATATGCCCACCTGACCACACTGCAATGCTTCTTTTCAGATTACTTGAATAAATGTCTTTTTCTGAACAATAAGATACACTGCTCTGAATATTTTAGCTATATTTTGCATGTTATAACCATTTTAATTTCTTGTCTCTATTTCCAACTTCTATATATAACTGGTAGTGTTTTACCAGTGATTAACAGAGCTCCTGAATTAAGGCTAATTTTGTTAACTTTGGTATTCTATATTAGCTTATTGCTTCTATGTGTACGTTTTCCACCTGAAAATACATACATGTGTGATTTTTTATTTTTATGCTTGTTTTTTCAAGTTCCAAACTTATTTCTTTTTTTTTTATTTTGAGAGAATGTGTGGCTGTGGGCAGACAAGTGGCAGAGGGAGAGAACCTTTTTTTTTTTTTTAACACTTTTACTTATTTTTGAGAGAGCATAAGTGGGGGAGGGGCAGAAAGCGAGAGGGAGACAAAGAACCCAAAGCAGGCTCCAGGCTGTCAGCACAGAGCCCGACATTGGGCTCAAATCCACAGACCGAGAGATCATGACCTGAGCTAAAGTGAGACACTTAACTGACTGAGTCACCCAGGTGCCCCAGGGGAGAGAGAGAGAATCTTAAGCAGCCTCCACACTCAGCACAGAGCCAGTCACAGGACTCGATCCCACGAACCATGAGATCACCACCTGAGCCAAAATCAAAAATCTGATCCTCAACTGACTGAGCCCACCCAGTTGCTTCCTAATACTATTTCTTAATGCAGCTAACTAACTAATTTACCTGGAGTTGGTGTGTGAAGTGATAAAAAACTATTTTCTCCTGAGTGTTAGACAGCCTTATTAGCATCATTTAGTGCATGCACCTTCATTTCAGTATGAATTCATGATAGCATTGCAGGTGGACACATGTGTACACAAAAACATTGGTGTTTTTATGGGCTATTAAGGAAAATAGTCACAAAAGAGACAGTATATTAGAGAAACTGATGCCTGCCTTCCCCAGAAAGTGTTGGGACTGATACTCCACATTTACCTCAACTCATAAGTTTACTAAGTCCATTGTTAAGATCATTGTTCCAGAAAGAGTTCAGACCTATGGTTAACAGATTATCGAACACTGCTCATATCAGGCTACCAGAATCTTCTATGTCATCTTTGATGGTGCTGTGTAGTTTGAGTCCCTGATCCCATATTTATGTCCTAGATCCTATATTCCTTGATCCTAAGTCTGACCCTGCTTGAGACAGAAGATGGCAGAGTTGGGTCCTACCGACTTTGACCTACTGTGCTATCAAGGGAAGCTCAGTAAAAACAAATCTCTAGACACTAAGTGGAGATTGAACTGCCACAGACCCGAAGGCTTGATTTATGGAAATGAAAACAAGATCTGGTAAACATGTTGACCACTTCTTACTAGGCACAGCTCATCTGAAATGTCAGAATCTTTCAAAAGATCCATCACAAAGATTTCTGTGAGAAGACAGACATTAGATGAAACTGTGGATAGTGGGCAAGGATGGGGAAAGTTTTTAGGAAACCTGACTTTTCTAATAAGTGACTTCCCCATCCCCAAAGATCCAGTCTTCAGATCTGGAAGCTATAAGAAGACCAGTGACGAATTGGATGTGGGTCTGGTCTTCTGATTTTCTGATTCTTCCATCCTCGTTTGTTTCCCTCCATCTTACTAAGTCTTATGAAAGTCGCCAGCCAAGGGATTAGACCCATCCAAAGAAAGTGCTTAAACTAGACGAGATTATAAGCACAAAGCTTTATCATCATAAGATCTGGCCAAAGAAATCTGTAGACTTATGTGCGTATTAGGGAGAAATAACATACTAGGTACTCTGCTAGGCATATGTTCATTGACTCAGTCATTTCCAAACATCTCTGAAATGGATGTAATTATTTATACCAGTTGAAAGAGTATAAAGGAGTGCCTGGGTGGTTCAGTTGGTTAAGCATCCAATTTCAGCTCAGGTCATGATCTCACAGCTAGTGAGTTCAAACCCTGCCTCAGGCTCTGTGCTGATAGCTCAGAGCCAGAGTTCTGCTTCTGACTCTGTCTTTCCCCTCTCTCTCTGTCCCTCCTCTGCTCACACTCTATCAAAAATAAACGTTAGGGGCGCCTGGGTGGCTCAGTCGGTTGAGCGTCCGACTTCGGCTCAGGTCATGATCTCGGGGTCTGTGAGTTCGAGCCCCGCGTCGGGCTCTGTGCTGACAGCTCAGAGCCTGGAGCCTGCTTCACATTCTGTGTCTCCCTCTCTCTCTGCCCCTCCCCCGCTCATGCTCTGTCTCAAAAATAAATATTAAAAAAATAAAAAATAAATAAACGTTAAAAAAACAGTATCTGAGAGCATAAGAGCAATTACCAAGATCACGAATCTCATCCCAAGTCCCTTAGGTAGGGTGAAGACTAAATGCCAGGATCTTTTCTCATAGCTTTTCCTTCTCTTGCATAGTCTTCATTTTTCTGGAGAAACTCACATACTTATAGGGACAGGTGAACCAGGTAATACAGATGTGCAAAGTAGTTGCCAATTCTAGACAAAATGTGTGTTCAGGTCGCTAGTATTCCTCAGCTCTTTTTACCTTCCAGATTTAACAAGTAGTCTCATGAAAGAAAGATTGCAGATTATCAGTCTTAGCCCAAAATAAATTATTGGGCATCCTCTACTAAACTGATTTTTTTAATTAAAGTACAGTTGATATAGAAAATTAGTTTCAGGTGTTCAACATAGGGATTTGGTAATTCTATACATTACACAATGCTCGCCATGGTAAGTATAGCTACCATGTGTCACCATACAAAATTATTGCAATGTTACTATATTCTTGTACTTCGAATCCCCCATGATTGATTGATTGATTTTATAACTGGAAATTCATACCTTGTAATCCCCTTCACCCATATCATCCATCTCCCCACTGCACCTCCCCTCTGGCAGCTCTCAGTTCTCTGTATTTATGAGTCTGCTTTTTTAAACTTTAAATTCAAATTAGTTAACATACAGTCTTGGCTTCAGGAGTAGAACCCAGTGATTCATCTCTTATATTTGACACTCAGTGTTCATCGCAAAAAGTGCCCTCCTTAATGCTCAACACCCATTTAACCCATGTCCCCACCCACCTCCCTTCCAGCAACCCTCAGTTTGTTCTCTGTATTTAAGAGTCTCTTACGGTTTGCCTCCCTCCTCTGTTTTTATCTTTTTTCTTCCCTTCCTCTATGTTCATCTATTTTGTTTCTTAAATTCCACATATGAGTGAAATGCTATGATATTTGTCTTTCTCTGACTGACTGACTTTATTTGCATAACACACTCTAGTTCCATCCACATTGTTGCAAATGGCAAGATGTCATTCTTTTTGATTGCCAAGTAGTATTCTGTTGTCTGTGTGTGTGTGTGTGTGTGTGTGTGTGTGTGTGTGTGTGTACACACGCACCACGTCTTCTCCATCCATTCATCAGTTGATGGACATTTGGGCTCTTTCTATAATTTGGCTATTGTTAACAGTGCTGCTATAAACACTGGGGGTACCTGTGCCCCTTCGAATCAGCATTTTTGTGTCCTTTGGATAAATTCCTAGTAATGCAATTCCTGGGTCATAGGGTAGTTCTATTTAAAAATTTTTTTTTTTCCTATTTATTCATTTTTGAGAGAGAGAGAGAATGAGTGGGGGAGGGGCAGAGAGAGAGGGAGACACAGACTTCGAAGCAGGCTCCAGGCTCTGAGCCGTCAGCATAGACGCGGGGCTCGAACTCACAAAGAGATCATGTCCTGAGCCGAAGTCGGACGCTTAACCGACTGAGCCACCCGGGCTCCCCAGTTCTATTTTTAATTTTTGAAAAACCTCCACACTGTTTTCCAGAGTGGCTACACCAGTTTACTCCCATCAGCAGTGTAAAAGTGTTTGGCTTCCTCCACATCCTTGCCAACATCTGTTTCCAGAGTTGTTAATTTTAGCTCTTCTGACTGGTGTGAGGTGGTATCTCAATGTGGTTTTGATTTGTATTTCCCTGATTATGAGTTATGTCGAGCATCTTTTCATGTGTCTGTTAGCCATATAGATGTCTTCTTTGGAAAAGTGTCTATTCATGTCTTCGGCCCAGTTTTTTTTTTTTTTTTTACTTTCTCATAATAATATTTATTATTATAACAGTATCATAGGATATTTACAGTTTCAAATTGTGTGATTTTTGTCTTATCTTAATTGATCCTCTCAGAAACATACCTCAAAGGTGTTATTTAGAATCATTATTTTGTAGTTTTGTATTTTTTTAATAATTTATTGTCAAATTGGTTCTCATACAACACCCAGTGCTCATCCCAACAAGTGCCCCCCTGTGTGCCCGTCACCCACTCTCCCCCCTCCCTCACCCCTCAGTTTGTTCTTAGTCTTTGAAGTCTCTTATGTTTTGTCTTCCTCCCTCTCTGTGGCTTTTTTTTTTTCTTCACCTCTTCCCCTCCCCCCTGGTTTTCTGTTAAGTCACACAAAGTCCACCGATGCATGGATACATACGGCATCTGTCTTTCTCTGACTGACTTATTTCACTCAGCATAATACCCTCCAGTTCCATCCATGTTGCCACACATGGCCAGATTTCATTCTTTGTCATTGCCGCGTAGTATTCCATTGTATATATATACCACATCTTCTTTATCCATTCATCAGTTGGAGGACACTTAGTCTCTTTCCATGATTTGGCTATTGTCGAAACTGCTGCTATGAACATCGAGGTACATGTGCCCCTACGCATCATCATTCCTGTATCTCTTGGGTATATTCCTAACAGTGCTATTGCTGGGTCATAGGGAAGTTCCACTTTCATTTTTTTTTATGAACTTCCACACAGTTCTCCAGAGTGGCCGCACCATTTTGCATTCCCACCAGCAGTGTAGGAAGGTGCCTGTTTCCCCACATCCTCGCCAGCATCTATAGTTTCCTGATTTGTTCATTTTAGCCACTCTGACTGGTGTGAGGTGGTATCTCAGTGTGGTTTTGATTTGTATTTCCCTGATGATGGGTGACGTTGAGCATCATTTCATGTGTCTGTTTGTTCGGCCCAGTTCTTAACTGGATTATTTGTTTTATGGGTGTTGAGTTTGAGAACTTCTTTATAGATTTTGGATACTAACTCTTTATCTGATATGCCATTTGTGAATATCTTTTCCCATTCTGTTGGTTGCATTTTCGTTTTGTTGATTGTTTTATTCACTGTGAAGAATTTTTTTTGAGGGAAAGCACGTGAGTGGGCAAAAGGGGCAGAGAGAGAGAATTTTTTTGGAGGGTGGGAGTCCATATATGTATTATTTACTTTTCTTTATTAAGTTAACATACAGCGCAATCTTGGTTTCAGAAATAGAATTTAGTGATTCATCACCTGCATACAACACCCAGTGCTTATCACCCGTGCCCTCCTTAGTACCCATCACCTACCTAGCCCATCTTCCACCCAACTTCCTTCATCAATCCTCAGTTTGTTCTCTATCCTTAAGAGTCTCTTGCGGTTTCTCTCTATCCTCCCCCATCCCACTTCCCATATGTTCATCTATTTTGTTTCTTAAATACCACATATTAGTGAAATCATATGATATTTTTCCTTCTCTGATTAACTTATTTCACTTAGTATAATACATTGTAGCTCCATCCACATCGTTGCGAGTGAAGAGATTTCATTATTTTTGATGACTGAGTAATATTTCATTGTGTATATATGTCACATCTTCTTTATCTTTCATCAACTGAAGGACATTTTTCAAAGTTTGGGTATGGTTGATAATGCTGCTATAAACATCAGGGTGCATGCACCCCTTCAAATCTGTATTTTTGTATTCTTTGGGTAAATACTTAACTAGTAGTGTAATTGCTGGATCATAGGGTAGTTCTGTTTTCAGTTTTTAAAGGAGCCCCCCCCCACTATTCTCCAGAGGGGATACACCAGCTTTCATTCCCACCAACAGTACAAGAGGGTTCCCCTTTGTCTGCATCCTCGCCAACACATGTTTTTTCTTGTGTTGTTAATTTTAGCCATTCTGACAGATGTGTCGTGGTATCTCAATGTGGTTTTGATTTGTATTTCCCTGACGATGAGTGATGTTGAGCATCTTTTCATGTGTCTGTTAGCCATCGGGATGTCTTCTTTAGAAAACTGTCTATTCATGACTTCGGCCCAGTTCTTAACTGAGTTACTAGCTTTTTGCTTGCTGGGTTTGGGAAATTCTTTATAGATTTTGGATACTAACCCTTTATCAGATATGTTGTTTGCAAATGTCTTCTCCCATTCAGTAGGCTGCCTTTTAGTCTTATTGTTTCCTTTGCCGTACAAAAGCTTTTTACCTTGATGAAGTCCCAATAGTTGATACTCGATTTTGTTTCCCTTGTTTTCAGCAACGTGTCTGGTAAGAAGTTGCTGCAACCAAGGTCAAAGAGGTTGCTGCCTGTGTTTTTTAGAATTTTGATGGTTTCCTGTCTCACATTTAGGTCTTCCATTCATTTGAATTTATTTTCGTGCATGATGTTAAAAAGTGGTCCAGGTTCATTCTTCTGCACGTAGCTGTCCAGGTTCCCAACACCATTTGTTGAAGAGACTGCCTTTTTTCCATTGGATATTATTCCCTGCTTTGTTGGAGATGAATTGACCATATAGTTGTGGGTCCATTTCTGGGCTTTCTATTCTGCTCCGTTGATCTATATGTCTGTTTGAGTGTGTGTGTGTGTGTGTGCGTGTGTGTGGACACCATACTGTCTTGATGACTATGGCTTTGTAATATAGCTTGAAATCTGGAATCACGATGCATCTGGTCTTTTCTTTTTCAGGATTGCTTTGGCTATTCAGGGTCTTTTGTGGTTCCATGCAAATTTTAGGATTGTTTCTTCTACCTTTGTGAAAAATGCTGGTGATATTTTGATAGGGATTGCATTTAATGTGTAGATTGCTTTGGGTAGTATAGGCATTTTTTAAAATTTTATTTATTTATTTTAATAATGTTTTATTGTCAGATTGACTTCCATACAAGATCACCCAGTACTCATCCCAATCCGTGCCCTGCTCAGTGCCCGTCACCCACTCTCCCCCCCCTCCATACCGACCCACCCCTCAGTTTGTTCTTAGTATTCAAGAATCTCTTAGGTTTTGTCTCCCTCCCTCTCTCTGTCTTTTTTCCTCCCCCTCTTCCCCTCCCCCTGGTTTTACTTATCAGTATAGGCATTTTATCAATGTTTGTTCTTCCAATCCATGATCATGGAATGCTTTTCCTTTTCTTTGTGTCCTCTTCAATTTCTTTCATAAGTCTTCTATAGTTATCAGAATACAGATATTTTTAATTATTTAGTTAGGTTTATTCCTAGGTATCTTACTGTTTTGGGTGCAGTTGCAAATTGGATCAATTCCTTGATTTCTTTTTCTTCTTCATCGTTGGTGTATTGAAATGAACAGATTTCTGCATACTGATTTTTATATCCTGCGACTTTGCTGGATTCACATATTCTAGAAATTTTTTGGCGGAGTCTCTGGAGTTTTGCACAGAGAATATCATGTCATCTGCAAATAGTGAAAGTTTGATTTCTTCGTTGTTGATTTGGATGCCTTTTATTTCTTGTCTGATTGCTGAGACTAAGACTTCCAGTACTATGTTAAATAGTAATGGTGATAGTGGACATCTTTGTCTTGTTTCTGACCATAGTGGAAAGTCTCTCAGTTTTTCCCCATTGAGAATGATATTAGCCATGGGTCTTGTGTATATGGCCTTTATAGTGTTAAGGTACATTCTATCTATCTCTACTTTTGTTGAGGGTTTTTATCAAGAATGAATGCTGTATTATGTCACATGGTTTTTCTGCATATATTGACAGGATCCTATGGTTCTTATCCTTTTATTAATGTGGTGTACCACAACGATTGATTTGCAAATACCGAACAAGCCTTGCAGCCCTAGAATAAAGTCCACTTGATAGTGGTGAATAAATTCTTTTAATATAGTGTTGAATTCAATTTGCCAGTGTTTTATTGAGAATTTTTGCATCAATGTTCATCAGGGATATTGACCTGTAATTCTCTTTTTAAGTGGGGACTTTGGTTTTGGAAACAATGTAATGTTGACTTTGTGTAATGAGTTTGGAATCTTCTGTTCCATTTCTATTTTTTTTTTTTGAAAATTAAATACATGAATAGTTTATTTTTACCCACACAGCGATGTCTGCTGAAAAGTACAGATATTAACTCTTCTTTAAATGTCTGGTAGAATTTCCATTGGAAGCTATCTGGCCCAGGACTCTCGTTTTTTTGGGAGATTTTTGATTACTTACTGAATTTCTTTGCTGATTATGGCTCTGTTCAAATTTTCTATTTCTTCCTGTTTCAGTTTTGGTACTGTGTGAGTTTCTCGGAATTTGTTCATTTCTTCCAGATTGCCCAGTTTGTTGGCATATAACTTTTTTATAGTATTGTTTGTGTTTCTGTGGCGTTGGTTATGATCTCTCCTCTTTCATTCATGATTTTATCTATTTGGGTCCTTTCTCTTTTTGATAAGTCTGGCTAGGGGATTATCAATTTTGTTAATTCTTTCAAAGAACCAGTTCTTAGTTTTATTAATCTGCTCTCCTGGGTTTTTTGTTTGTTTCTATATCATTTCTTTCTTTTTTTTTAACTTTTTAAAATTTTTATTGTCAAATTGGTTTCCATACAACACCCGGTGCTCATCCCAACCCATGCCCTGCTCAGTGCCCATCAGCCACTCTCCCCACTCCCGTACCCCCCTCAACCCTCGGTTTGTTCTTAGTATTTAAGAGTCTCTTATGTTTTGTCTCCCTCCCTCTCTTTGTCTTTTTTTCTTTCCGCTTTTCCCCTCCCCCCTGGTTTATTTTTGCTCTAGTCTTTATTTTCCTCCTGCTGGCTTTGGGCTTTATTTGCTGTTCCTTTTCTAGCTCGTTTAGGTGTAAGGTTAGCTTATGTATTTGGGAGCTTTCTTGCTTCTTGAGATAAGCCTGAATTGCAATATACTTTCCTCTTAGGACTGTCTTTGTGGCATCCCAAAGGGTTTGAACTGTCAGATTTTTATTTTCATTTGCTTCCATGTATTTTTTAATTTCTTCTTTAATTTCCTGGTTAATCCTCTGATTCTTTTTTTTTAATTTTTTTTTAACATTTATTTATTTTTGAGAGACATAGAGACAGAGCGTGAGCAGGGGAGGGGCAGAGAGAGAGACACACACACAGAATCGGAAGCAGGCTCCAGGCTCCGAGCTGTCAGCACAGAGCCCGACGCGGGGCTCGAACTCACAGACCGTGAGATCATGACCTGAGCTGAAGTCGGACACTTAACCGACTGAGCCACCCAGGCGCCTCAATCCTCTGATTCTTTTTTTTTTTTTTTTAATTTTTTTTAATGTTTATTTATCTTTGAGAGAGAGAGACAGACAGAGCATGAGCAGGGAAGGGCCACAGACAGAGAGGGAGACACAGAATCTGAAACAGGCTCCAGGCTCTGAGCTGTCAGCACAGAGCCCGACGCTGTTCAGCACAGGGGCTTGAACTCGGGAACGGTGAGATCATGACCTGAGCCGAAGTCAGACGCTCAACTGGCTGAGCCACCCAGGCGCCCCTCAATCCTCTGATTCTTGAGTAGGATGTTCTTTAACTTCCATGTATTTGAGGGCTTTGCAAATTTTTTCTTGTGGTTGATTTCAAGTTTACTAGCGTTGTGATCTGAAAATATGCATGGTATGATCTCAATCTTTTTGTACCTGTTGAGGGCTGATTTGTGACCTGTTGCAGACTATGAGTCTGGAGTTCTCTCTTGTTCAGCAAGAGAGTGGATGCAGAATTGAATACTAGAGAGGCTAATGTCTGGGAGGAGAACAATGCCCTGAACAGGGGTTTCCTCTTCATATTTATTGAGCTCTCAAGATCTTACACACTTGGTGAATGTGAAGAAAACAATCAGATAGTAATCATTAACTCGTATTTATAAGAAGCAAAAGGTTGAGGGGGTGCAAGTGGTGTTTGTGATCAAAGTATATTGGTGCCAGGTGGAAAGTAATTTCCTGCAGGTGATACGACAAGTTACGTGTGATCCCATTATAATATCTTGCTAGCTAACCTTGGCGCTTTCTCCCTGTGGTGGTGGCTTTCCACCCTAAGCTTCCTTAACCTGTTTATGTCAGTATAAGGAATTCTTGAACCTATTTCCCCAAAGTGACCCAATATGTGGCCAATTCTGGAGAATATTCCATGTGCACTCGAGAAGAATGTGTATTCTGCTTTAGGTCTGAATATATCTGTTAAATCCATCTGGTCCCATATGTCATTCAAAGTCATTGTTTCCTTACTGATTTTCTGCTTAGATGATCTGTCCATTGCTGTAAGTGGGGTGTTGAAGTCCCCTACTATTATTGTAATATTATCAATGAGTTTCTTTGTTATTAATTTATATATTTGGGATCTTTCAAGTTGGGGGCATAAATACTTACAGTTGTTAGCTTTCTTGATGGATAGACCCCTTAATTATGTTACAGTCTTCGTTTTAAAATTCAGTTTGTCTGACGTAAGTATGGCTACACCAACTTGCTTTTGACATCCATTAGCATAATAGGGGGTTCTCCAACCCTTCACTTTCAATCTGCAGGTGTCTTTAGGTCTAAAATGAATCTCTTGTGAGGATCATGTAGATGGTTCTTATTTTTTAACCATTCCGATACCCTCTGTCTTTTGATTAGAGTATTTAGTCCATTCACATTCAGAGTGATTGTTTTTAGTATGTTTTATTTGATAGAGAAATAAAGACAAATACAAACAACTACAACATTAAACAAAAACAAAGGAAGCTACATCTTTTCCCCCTAGAGCTGAAGCTTTGTAACACTCTAAGATTCATAGACTTCATGTGAATGCAGGCTTTCTGCTGGTCTTCTGGGGAACGAGCCTGCTGCTATGATCCTCAAGTAATTGCCTTAGTGGAGATGTGTGTAGAGGGCACAGGGAGCCAGGGCTTGGTGTAGTAACTCTGTTCTCCACTTGGTGGTGCTGTTTAGCTCACTGGTATCAATCAAGCTTGTGGGTGCAGGAAGAAAATGGCTTTGACCTAATCTCTCCTCTCCAGAGGGGGAAATGTGCACCATCTCTCCTCACCAAGCCCTCACAGACTAGCAGTGAACATGCCTATGTCCCTGGTTTCTGCCTGATCCCCACCTTCAACCTTTTTGAAGCTGCCCCCCAGCAAAGCACTGCTCACCTTCCCAGGTACAAAACTGACAATATCTAGACTCCAGATCTTCAGAGTCTGTGCTCCGCTGCTTATAGAAAACTGGTGGTATTGTAACCTTCTCGTTTTTCCCTGTCAAAGGTTTTGGGGAACAGTTTCCTTGTGCAGTCCTATGCACGTGTTTTTGCTCCTTTTTTTTTCTTTCTCTCTTCTCCTCTCCCTCTTCTTCCCCTCTCCCTTCCTCCTCCCACTGGTGAGGGCCCCATGGCTCTTTTGTCCTACAGACTCTACTCAGTTGCTACCTTTCATGGGTTGTTTTTCCGGTTTGCAGACATGCAGCCTTATTCTCTAAGACTTCAATTAATCTATTGGGTGTTCAGAATGATTTGATACTTAACTTGCTGTTCTGAGGGAGGAGTCAAGCTTAGGGTTGCCCTACTCCTCCACCATCTTACCACCAACCACAGGAAATAGAGAATCTTAATCAGACTCCATGCTCCACTCAGAGACCAATGCCAGGTTCGATCCCATGACCTTAGGATGATGACCTGAGCTGAAGCCAAGAGTTGAACACTCAACTGATCAAGCCACCCAGGCACCCCAAAGCTTTTTATTTACACATATACAATGGAATATTAGCCATAAAAAGAATGAGATCTTCCATTTGCAGTGACGTTGATGGATCTAGAAAGTCTCATATAACCGAAATAAGTCAGAGAAAGACAAATACCATATAATTTAATTCATGTGGAATTTAAGAAACAAAACAAATGAACATGAGGTGGGGAAAGAGACAAACCAAGAAACAGACTCTTAACAATAGAAAACAAAATGAAAAGTTGATGGGAAGAGGTGGGTGGGGGGTGGGGTAAATGGGTGATGGGCATTAGCGAGGGCACTTGTGATGAGTGTTGGGTGTTACATGTAAGTAATGAATCACTAAATCCTGCACCTGAAAGTAACTATGTGTTAACTAACTGGAATTTAAATTAAAACTTGGAGAAAGAAAATGAAACTATCATTACAATTCTCAAAGAAGAAAGAAAAATACTGCTAATAATGACATTCAAGTAGGTATAATTTCATATCTCTGTGTTTTTGGTTTCCTGTTGGATTTTTGGACTGACTTCAGAAATAATTAATATATCATAAAATTCATCCATTTAAAGTGTACTTTCAATGGTTTTTCGTGTGCTCAGAGTTGTTCAGCCATCATCACCATCTAATTTGAGAATGTTTTCATCACCTAGAAAGTTGTTAGCATGCTGTTGTTCATAGTTCACTTTTATGTTTAATACAGATTTTTTCTATCTTTGTAGGGGTTTTTTTTAACGTGGGAAAGGAATTTCTAAGTGCAGGAGCCCTGCAACAAGTAACCTTAGCATAAAGAAAATACCAACTTTATGGTCAGATATTTGACCATAATAAAGACCAAGTCTGATATCTGGGAAATAATAATATCCCAGTGGGTTATTAGTGGTAGTTTCTGAGCAGCTTTTACAAAGACAGCAGAAAATTTCTTCAGTTTATGTTTTGCCTTTATATGTAATTAATGCTAACTACTATGCCAATGAAAACCATCCATTTCACTAATATCAAGGAAAGCCAAATTAATATACTAACATGGTACCTTTTTTTTTCATTTATAATAATTTTCAAATTGGTTTACAAAAAACACCCAGTGTTCATCCCAACATGTGCCCTTTTTTAATGCCCATCACCCCCTCTCCCCCCCCATCCCCCTCACCCTCAGTTAGTTCTTAGTCTTTGAGAGTCTCTTATGTTTTATCTCCCTCCCTCTCTGTGTCTTTTTTTTCTTTCCCCTCTTCCCCTCCCCCTGGTTTTTGCTTAGTCTCACAAAGTCCACCTATTCGTGGAAACATATGGTATCTGTCTTTTTCTGATTGACTTATTTCACTTAACACAATAACATGGTACCTTTTTGAGAAATCTAACTAGGAAACATAAAAAATAGATAATCTATGTCTGGAATCCAGTGAACAGAGATGGAACCAGACATTTGATATCTCATACAAATTCAATATACCACAAAACATACATGACCAAACCTGTATTAACAATTTTAGGTATAATAAAAATATTACATTAAAAATATACCTTCCCATTTAGAGAAATTCAGAAATACTGAAAAATGAAAAAATGTGATGTCTGATATTTGTTTCAAAATATAGCTGGAGAGAAGTATGAGGTAAAGAAAAAGAAGTCCATGAATTGATCATTTTTAAGGCTTGAAGGTGGGTACGTGGTACTCATTATAGTATTGCCTGATTTTGTATGTTTGAAATATTCTATCATGTTCACAATGATTTAAAACTCTTTCCCAGATAGTCCATCATTAGGAAAATTTCCTAATGAAATAAACAAATGGAAGAACTCGATGTCAAATATGGACTGCAACAGAAGTGAATATTAGGTGTTGTTAACATAAACAAAAGGGTAAATGTCTATGAAGCCTAGTCGGGCCATTTAGTCTAGTGTTCAGAACAACCGAAGTGTTAATAGTTTCCTAAGATGTTACAAAACTGCATTTCTGTTTTTAAAATAACTGAAAGATGCACAAACCCTGATCTTCTGGTCCGGTCAAAACTATGCGTACAGAAGTTTAAAAAAATGCATTAGAACAGTATGAGTAGTGAATTCGGAAGTAACTTGGATTTCTTTAAAATCACATGATGGGAACTGTAGGGACTTCAGGGAACAGGCAGGTAGAATGAATGAATGAATGAATGAATGAATGACAGGTGAGTGGGAACTTGTAGCAGATAGGATAGTATATGCCATGTATAAAGGGAAAGGATGTGCCAACACTATAGCGCAGTGTTGGGCATAGTTTTTTCTATATAAAACTAGGTAGTAAATACTTTAGGTTTTGTGGGCTGTTCATTCTTGGTGTCTGTAGTAGAGTCATCTCTGTTCTAGCAAGAAAACAAACATAAACCATATGTAAATGAACAGGTATGGCTATGTGCCAGTGAAACTATTAAAAATTTCATCTAACTTTCATGCATCATGAAATATTGTATCTCTTTAGATTTTTTCCAACCATCTGAAACCATAGAAACCACTCGGGGCATCTGGGTGGCTCAGTCGGTTGAGTGTCCAACTTTGGCTCAGGTCATGATCTCATGGTTGATGAGTTCGAGCCTCACATAGGGCTTGCTGCTGTCAGAGGAGAGCCCACTTCAGATCCTCTGTCCCCCTCACTTTCTGCCCCTCCATGCTCCTGCTCATGCTCCTGCTTGCTCTCTCTCAAAAATATATTTAAAAAAAAAACTCTTAACTCACAGCTGTATAAAAAGAGGTATTGAGCTACATTTCGAACTCTGGCTATATTTTGCCAGCCCCTGCTCTAGCAAGCTCTTGGCCCATGTGGGAACACAGATCCAGTGTGGTTCTCTCTAGCTTTAAAAAAAAAAAAAAAGAGGGGGGATAGGAACACCTGGGTGGCTCAGTCGTTTAAGCATCCATTTCAGGTCAGGTCATGATCTCACCATTCGTGAGTTCAAGCCCCACCTTGGGCTATGTGCAGACAGCATGGAGCCTGGAGCCTTCTTTGGATTCTGTGTCTCCTTTCTCTATCTCCCCCTTCCCAACTCATGCTCTGTCTCTCTCTCTCTCTCAAAAATATATTTTTTTAAATGTTTAATTAAAAACCTAGAAATCCAAATTAGAAATCTGTAAAGCTTTTTTTAATGTTTATTTATTTTTGAAAGAGAGAGACAGAGTGTAAGCAGGGGAGGGGCAGAGAGAGAGAGGGAGACACAGAATCGGAATCAGGCTCCAGGCTTTGAGCTTTCAGCACAGAACCCAATGCGGGGCTTGAACTCCCAAATGGTGAGATCATGACCTGAGTGGAAGTCAGACACTTAACCTACTGAGCCACCTAGGCACCCCGAAATCTGTAAGATTTTGAATATTGGCAACAGAACTTAATAAAAGTGGATACCACAAAATGGGTCTACAAATCCAGAACCAAAGAGCATCAGAATGCCTTTGTCATTACCTTTCTTCTAGTTTGAAAACTTTTAACAGTTCCTACACTGTAATCAGCAAAATAACTCCTTTGGAATGACAGAATTTTAAAACCGAAAAATTTTAGGGTTAAATTTAGCTAAATATTGAGGAAACCAAGTTGTAGAAGTAATTTCTATTAATGTGATGTATCCCCTTGATTTGCATACATTGAACCATCCTTACTATCAGGTGATCCAGTTAGGGAAATGGAAGTTTGATTCTTCTCATGCTCTGTTCTGTGTTTGTTCATTTTTTTATTCCATATTACATCCTTTGCACTATTTTAGGTACTGTTCATTTCCTCTTTCCAATAAGGAAGTCATGGATGGAGATTTTGGACTGCAAGCAGGCAGCCTAAATGTGTGTAGAATTTGGATGGGGGTCAGGTGATTAAACTATGGTGTTGGCTCTGCTTTTTTCTGTGTTGATTCCATGCATATCACTCTTCAGCTATCTCACTAAAGCTTGTTAGAGATCCACTGGGGAACTCTTATGCTCAGCAAAACTCTAAAACCTCTAGATCTGAGTGTGAATTACTTGCAAAAGCATGGAGTATTGGTTTTAACTCTGCCCTTGATGTTTCCAATCTGTAAATTGCAAGAGGTAGAGTAAGTCTCGCCAGGGCTTTCTTGGATGACCATTTCCCTACAGTGTAGGGTTTGGGTGGTGGGGTTGACAACAGAAACAAAGACTTCAGCAATGAGGTCAGTAGTGGTACGTGGTGTACAAGGGATATGAGAGAATGTGATCTCAACAATCAGCAGTATACAAGCAGGGTAAGATTTCTTGGAAAAACCTTGTAGCTGAGAATTAGCAGAGTCTACAATATCCCTCAACTTTAGTATCACAGAGAGGTGTGCCTCGGTCAGGTCCAGCTGGACATATCTCGAAAAAAATGCTGCAGGAGAAGAGACCCAGATTTCTTCCCTGTTCTGCTTTCCATATCTGTGTGGAAGGGAAAATCTTTTGGGGCAGGCAATAGAGGAGGCATCTTTGTTGAGAAAGAGGCTTAATGAAAAAGTGGTGTGTTGGGAGAAGAGCTGGGGGAGTATCTAAGCCACTGGTATGGGCCAAAGAGCTATGCTTCTCCATTGAGTTCAGTTGTGGTAGGATCACCTTTGACCAAAATGCCCAAGATGAAATAGGTAATAACCTTCTATAGCTTTCTTTTTTTTTTTTTTTTTGCATTTTATTTATTTATTAATTTTTATAATAGTTTATTTTCAAATTGGTTTACATATAACACCCAGTGTTCATCCCAACATGTGCCCTCTTTAATGCCCATCACCCCCTCTCCTCCCTCCCTCACCCCCCTCACCCTGAGTTTGTTCTTAGTCTTTGAGAGTCTCTTATGTTTTATCTCCCTCCCTCTCTGTGTCTTTTTTTCCTTTCCCCTCTTCCCCTCCCCCTGGTTTTTGCTTAGTCTCACAAAGTCCACCTATTCGTGGAAACATATGGTATCTGTCTTTTTCTGACTTATTTCACTTAACATGATACCCTCCAGTTCCATCCATGTTGCTACACATGGCCAGATTTCATTTTTGAAAATGGCAATACTACCCAAAGCAATCTACACATTCAACGCAATCCCAATCAAAATTACACCTGTATTCTTCTCAAAGCTAGAGCAAATAATCGTAAAATTTGTATGGAACCACAAAAGACCCCAAATAGCCAAAGTAATACTGAAGAATAAAACTAAAGCGAGAGGCATCACAATCCCAGACTTTAACCTCTACTACAAAGCGGTAGTCATCAAGACAGTATGGTATTGGCACAAAAACAGACACATAGACCAATGGAATAGAATAGAAAACTCAGAAATGGACCCGCAAGTATATGGCCAACTAATCTTTGACAAAGCAGGGAAAGAGTACCCAATGGAAAAAAGAGAGCCTATTTAATAAATGGTGCTGGGAGAACTGGACTGCAACATGCAAAAGAAGGAAACTAGGGGCATCTGGGTGGCTCAGTTGGTTGAGTGGCCGACTTCAGCTCAGGTCATGATCTCACATCTGTGAGTTCGAGTCCCGTGTCAGGCTCTGTGCTGATGGCTCAGAGCCTGGAGCCTGCTTCGGATTCTGTGTCTCCCTCTCTCTCTCTGCCCTTCTCCTGCTTGTGCTCTATCTCTATGTCTCTCAAAAATAAATAAATCTTTAAAAAAAAAAAAAGAATGAAACTAGACCACTTTCTTACACCACTCACAAAAATAAACTCTAAATGGATAAAAGATCTGAATGTGAGACAGGAAACCATCAAAATCCTAGAGGAGAAAGCAGGAAAAAACCTCTCTGACCTAAGATGCACCAATTTCTTACTCGACACGTCTCCAAAGGCAAGGGAATTAAAAGCAAAAATGAACTATTGGGACCTCATCAAGATAAAAAGCTTCTGCACAGCAAAAGAAACAACCAACAAAACTGATAGGCAACCAATGGAATGGGAAAAGATAATCGCAAATGACTTCTATAGCTTTCTGAGTGTCTCCCCTCAGCGATGCTAAGTAGCCCACTTTTTCAGATTCTTCAGAGACTCTGAGCTGTTCCTTGTCTAAAAAAACAAAATTAACACTTTTATTCTTTGAAAGTGTTCTACCTTAACTATCTATTTTTTGCTTATATATAGGATACATCTAGACCATAAGAGAGTCTTCTGTTCATAAAATAACAAGGCTCGATAGCCTGTGAGCTACTGAACTGACACACTTTTAATAGACTTGTATCACAAAGTAACCGACATTATTATATATAACTGTTTATCTCAAACTTTCTCCTGGCTTGCAGTTATAATTTGAATCCATGGTTCTATTGACTTTACTTGTGTGGAGATGGGCAAGTTAAGGAAAACAGAAAATTCTAGGGAGAATCTTTTCTTCTAGAATATTGTTTCCTCTGGCTTGGCAGGACATAAGAAAATTCCTTGGGGGGAATTTTTTTTCCTTAACCCTTATTTTGCACTCAGTCGTGTGAGAAAATGAACTCAGTGCTGTAGGCCAGAGGTCCAGCAAACTTCTTCAATAAAAGGTTAGAGAGTAAATACTTTGGGCTTTGTTGGCTATTTGGTCTCTGTTGCAATACTCAACCTAGCTGTTGTATCTCAAGGGCAGCTGTGGATGATACATAAGTGAGTGGATGTGGCCCTGTTCTAACAAGAGAAGGAAATTGACCGGATTTGACTGACATACTGTCGTTTGCTGTCCTCTGCTGTAGATTCCAAACACTCTTCTGTCACCCTTCAGAAATCACTTTGAGTATAACTTTCTCTTTCTTCTGTTGCCTACCCCAACCTGTGTTGAAGCCTCTTCTCTGAGCTCTTGTGGGGCATATAAAATACTGCATTGTTTATTATTATACTTTCCTCTAAGTTTGAAAGCACAGGCATATATTATAATTATTCTGCAATTATCACAGTTATTGGCAACATTGTTAATACTCCACGACCATTGAATGAATAAACTTGATTTTCTACTATCTGCATCAACATCTAAGTATTCAACAAATGGTTACTGAATGTATACTGTCAGGTACTCTTCTCGATGGTTAGGATACATCAGTCAATAAAACAAATAATCCACGTCCTAATGGATTTTGCATTGGCTTTGGGAAAATAAGAAAAAAACCCAGGACATTAGCAAACTCTGCATTGTGTTAGACCAGGCACTAGCAAAACATCTGGTCCTCTGCCTTTTTTTTTTTTTTTTTTTGGTGAATAAAGTTTTATTGGGACATAACCATTCATTTATATGTTGTCCATAAATACTTTTAACATGGCAAATTTGAGTTACTGTGACAGTGACTGTGTGGCCCATATAGGCTAAAATATGTATTCTTTGGCCAATTACAGGGAAAAATTCTTGACTCCTGCATCACACAGTAAAAACTGCTATGGAATTTTTTTGGTTCATTTGTTTTTAAAGTAAGTCAGGATATGTGTCAGGAGTGCTGATGGTTGGATGTGGCCATCTTAAGCAAAATTAGGGGCACCTGGGTGGCTCAGTCGGTTAAGTGTCCAACTTCAGCTCAGGTCATGAGCTCACAGTTCATGGGTTCGAGCCCTGCATCAGGCTCTGAGCTGACAACTCAGAGCCTGGAGCCTGCTTTGGATTCTGTGTGTGTGTGTGTCTCTCTCTGACCCACCCCTACTCACTCTCTGCCTCTCTGTCTCTCAAAAATAAATAAACATTAAAAAAAATTTAAGCAAAAATAGTCAAAGTAACCCTCATTGACAAGGGAAAATTTTTGCAAAGACTTGGAGGAAGAGCTCGAGTCATACAGATTAACACAGTGGTGCTTTCAAACAGAATGAACAGCCAGTGTAAAGATGGTAACATGGAAACAGCCTGTTTTTCTCTAGGGACAGGAAGGCCAGTGTGGTGAGGCAGTGAGCAGGATTGTAGTCCTAGATGACGTGGGAGAGGTGAAACAAGGGGGCCGATCACATGGGAACATCTGAGCAATTTGTAAGGACTTTACTTTGAGAGGAAGAACCATGTGGAATAATTCTTCGTTACGAAAAGCAGTACATTCAGTTCTCAATGATGTTGGGACATGAGTACTGGAAGGTAGAAAAATGAACCAGAAGAGTTTGCTTAACTCTGAGTCAAGCATAGTATGATAAAAACATGGTTTAGAAATGTTATCTGCATCCAATGATCTGTGTCTTTGAACAAAAATGCTTAAAACATTCTTGCCTCAGTTTTCCTGTTTGTAAAACCAGGATGATAAGAGCGCTGTAACCACTTTGTGAGTTACTATGCACTAATATATGATATATATGATATTTTTAGTATATATATATGATATATATAGCATATATATAATATGTATATATAACATATATGTATATATAATATATAATATATACATAATATATGTATATTTTTAGGATGTCTATCGAGATATTATCTCAGCTATGACTAATAATCCAAACCTGAGGAGCCTGGTGCTGGGGAGCAAATAACAGAGGGGCAGTGGGAATGGAACTGCATGTAATGCTTTGAAACCTGCATAATGCAAGCTATAGAGCTTTGGGTAGGTACCTGGTGAGGAAAGCACCCTGTTTGGAGTTCAGAAAAGCTGAAGAAGGGATAAATATACAAGGAAGTGTGTTGGAGAGTGAAAATTTTCAGAAAAAATGGTTTGGTATTCAAAATCCTGCTCTATCGATTGGTAAATCCATTCGTTGAGAACTTGTGAGCAAAGTATTTGGTAAACACCCATATACTCTGCCTGCCACATATCCCCAAGTTGAAAAATCTCAATCTACTTGGAAATTAGTTGGGTGATAAAGGAATTGTACAATTTGTTGAGGTCTTGGGACACCCAGATTGCCCAGTTCAGACAGTTGGGTAAGATGGATGCCATTTTTCTCCGTGATGGGGACCATCCTGTGTTAAGATGGTCTAGGACATCTGAAATGATCATAAATCCTTTTGCCAGCTTTAAATATCTTAAAAATAAGAATAATCTTCTCTGTTGTGTGATTGAAAATATATATAGGAGGAGAGCAGAGGGACCTACTCAGTACTAAGTGAAAAGTGACAATTGGGGGGCACCTGGGTGGCTCAGTCACTTCAGTGTCTGACTCTTGATCTTGGCTCAGGTAATGATCTGACAGTTTGTGAGTTTGAGCCCTGCCTTGGGCTCCACGCTAACAGCATGGAGCCTGCTTGGGATTCTCTCTCTCTTCACCCACCCATCCCCTTCCCCCACTCACTTTCTCTCATTCTCTATCACTTAAAATAAACATTTTTTCAGGGACACCTGGGTGGCTCAGACGGTTAAGGGTACAACTCTTGATTTTGGCTCTGGTCATGATCTCATGGTTCATGGATTCAAGCCCTGTGTTGGGCTCTGTGCTAACAGCTCAGAGCCTAGAGCCTACTTCGGATTCTTTGTCTCCCTCTCTTGCTGCTTCTCCCCACTCACACTCTGTCTCTGTCCCTGTCTTTCAAAAGTAAATAATAATGTTTAAAAAATTTTATAATGAAGTTGAGGCTAAACCAATTTAAATCTCTTGTCTAAGAATGTCATGAAGGGACAAGAAATCAAGCTCACTTGTTTGGGTTCAAAGCTTTTCCACACTACCATGGTGCTTTCAGTGGGGGCTGTAATATGTTTTTATGTACCTACTATGTATAGAAACTAAAAAATTAATGAGATATTTACTCAATATTTCCCCATGTTAAGATTGACAAACTTGAATTGTGGAGAGTAAGTCACTTGTCCAAGGCTCAATCATTATGGAGTGATGTAACAGATCTTTTTATACTGGGAAAATTCTCAGTTCTGTCCTGAGAACTTTAATGTACTTTTCAGGCAAAACAAGAACTGAGACCTTGTCTCACTAGCCAGAATAGGTAGAGAAGTAGAGATTCAAACTTGTATTTGTTGGTTCTTAGCCACTACATATATTTATACCTGATGTGTTTTGGAAAAAAGTATTATCCACTATCAGAGGGGATTTAGATGTGAGCTTACAACAGAGGAAATGGACTTTTAGTGCCAAGTCACCCTGAAAGTAGTTGAAACAAGCATTTCTAGGACTTAGAGATAATGTCTATATTCATTGTGAGTCCCTCTAAGGCAAGAAGGTGGAATTGACTGTGTTAAAGCTATGGATACATGGGATAAAATCTGCCTTCTCTGTATGGGGGAAACCAGGCTCGACCCTGCTGATGAATCTCCCTGTCAGGCATTATTTTCAGTGCTTTGCATTTCTTGGCAACAAAGGCAATCTTTCTGGAAGGCCACATTCTAGACATTCTGGTTTCAGGGCTTGACATCTCAATAGCAAAAAGAAGCCTTTGGACTGTAGATTCCTGAGCTAGATCCAGGCATGGGGATAGGTCCAAGAATTTGTGGATTCATTGCAAAGAGGCTTTCAGCTTGTAACTGTAGGATCTGATCAAGCCTTCTCAACCTTGGTACTACTGACACTTGAGACAAGATCATTCTTTGTTGTGGGAGAATGTCCTGTGCACTGTAGAATGTTAAGCAGCATCCCTGCCTTCTACCCACTAGATGCCAGTAGCAGCAACACATCCCCCAGTTGTGACAACTAAAAATATCTCCAGACAGGGCCAAATGTTCCCTAGAGGATAAAAATCAACCACTGACCTAGAAATGGCATTGCATACCCAGTGTCAGCAGTGTGAGCTGAGGTGTCTACAACCAGGAGCACTGTGTTTTCTGTGGGTGTAATTTGGAAAGTATTTGCATAATTAGATGACTCTGGGCATAAGTGAGTGGAAAATTCCAACAAAATCTCAAAGGATTTCTCTCTTCTATCTTGTCAAAGAGTTAAGTTAAACTAATTAGGTTTATTTAGTACCTTATGTGAGAAGCATTGTCAAATAATAATTGATGATAACATTACTTTGACCATTCAGGTTTTTTTCTGGTTCCATACATATTTTAGGATTGTTTGTTCCAATTCTCTGAAGAATGCTAGTGTTATTTTGATAGGGATTACACTTAATGTGTAGAATGCTTTGGGTAGTATCAACATTTTAACAGTTTTTGTTCTTCCAATCTATGGAATGTTCTTCCAGTTCTTTTTGTCTTCAATTTCTTTCATAAACTTTCTATAGTTTTCAGCATACAGATCTTTTACATCTTAGGTTTATTCCTAGCTATCTTATGGGTTTTGGTGCAATTGTTAATGGAATTGATTTCTTGATATTTTTCTGCTGCTTCTTGATTTCACTCCTATGTGTAATTTGAGAAACAAAACAGATGAATATGAGGAGGGGAGTGAAGGAAAATAAGATAAAAACAGAAGGAGGCAAATCATAAGACTCTAAAATACAGAGAACAATCTGAGGGTTGCTGGAAGAGAGGTAGTTAAGAGGATGGGTTAAATGGGTGATGGGCATTAAGGAGGGCACTTGTTGGGATGAGCACTGGGTGTTACATGTAAGAGAGAAATCACTGGGTTCTACTCCTGAAGCAAAGACTACACTATATGTTAACCAACTCGAATTAAAAAAAAAGTGATGATAAACCTTCTTAGGTTATATGTGTATGGATATGTTACTAATATAGATATTCCAGGAATTATGTGACATTCATGAAAGTTTATCTATACCCTTTCTGTCTGGTCATTATGTTAAAATGCTGTATGTCACAGAAATAACTAAATTTCCTTGTCAGTGAACTCTCACTGGATCTTTAACCTTGGCCATTTTATGTCTTTGGTCATCAACAGACAGTTATTATTTTACTGATTCTTCTCTAAAAGCATTTCTAATTGGCTCCAGGAAAGTATGCTCTGTAGTGGCATTGCTTTGAATAACTTTGAGACCATGCCTCTGCACTATGAGTTTCCAGAGCCAATGAAGAAGCTGTTGGTTCAAAATAACTCACTCAAATCAAGCAGACAAGAATTAATTACATGGGACTGAATAAATTGATAAGGACAATTATAACCTTTATGACTTTGTGTTTGAAACATTACTGGTTATTTAAGGTTTTGCTTTCCAGATTAAAAAAAAAAGTTTTTCCCTTTTAGGCTATCTACAACTTAGAGCAATTTAGTAAATTATTTATTGTAAGCAGAATTGAAGCATTATCTTTTCTCCCTACCTGATGTCTTCAGAATTTGGAAACTCTATTTTAATTTTCATTGCAACATAGTTATTTGCATAAATTCAATAAAAATCCATTCTCCTTAAAACCAGACACATTTGGAAATCGATTGGTTAAAGTACTAAGACTTTGACTAGGATGTTATCTTTGAGAATAATGTGAATCAAATCCATGATGGCCAGACAACTTGAAGGAACTCAGGTTGACTTGAAGGGAGTAATGCTTTCAAAATCCCGCTTGGAAAAAACTCTGCCTGGTTTATGGGGTTCCCTGCCTTACAGGTCAGTAAGGAACCTCAGGATATTTGGAGCCTTGAGAAGAGAGGAATTGACCCAAATCTATTAAGTGTTCCACACAAAGTCAGGTGGCAAATTCTTGGCTTGACTTCCTAGCCTTTAAAAAAAATTTTTTAATGTTTATTTATTTTTAAGAGAGAGAGAGACAGAGAGAGAGAGAGAGGGAGACAGAGTGTGAGCAGAGGAAGGGCAGAGAGAGAGAGGGAGACCCAGAATCTGAAGCAGGCTCCAGGCTCCGAGCTGTCAGCACAAATCCCGAAACTGGGCTCAAATCCACGAACCATGAGATCATGACCTGAGCTGAAGAAGAACTTAAAAAAAAAAAAAAAAGCCTATATGATCAATCACTTATTCTTAGTACACTTACATAAGTAATCAAAGTATCAAAGTTATCTGAAACCAGACTTACTTTGCAAACAAACTAGACTAATATTGATTATCTTTGATGGAAATGGGGATATTTGTAGAGTGGTATATTTTTGTTTGTTTCATTGTTTTTAATGGAAAGAGGCAAAGCATCCCTGTGGGTTCTGTCTGGCATAGTGGGACTCACTAATGAAAAAAATTCTAAGGGTCTAAATTTAACTTAGAAAACCAAAGCACAGGGAGTCCCTGGCCTAGAGATAGGGATCTTGGATTCTTTGACCTTCCGGTGTCTTTTTCAGCTAAAAGCCCTATCACCCTAGAGGTGGAGTGTGCAGGAAGGATAGGACAGAGAACAGATATTACTGAAATGATAGTCAAGATTATAGTGACCCACCTAAGATTAAAGAACTCTGAGCACTCGGCCCAAAAAACATTTTCTTCACAGTGTTAATGTAACATATAAAAAACATGACTGTCCCCTTTATTTCACAACCAGGAATACCTTGAGTGGCTGAGATTGTTCATTTGATTAATGCCATGGGGGCCTAGTTGGATCTGCACTATCCCAAACTCTGCCACGACCCCATGGGTAGGGTCTACATCTTGGCAGAAAGCCGTAAGGGACCAGGATGGACCATGCCTCATGACTATACAAACCTTCTGCAAGTCCTAGTTCACCTCCAATGTCAAGATGAGTTGATGCTGGTCACTTGAAAGGAATCTGAGGATGTCTGTCATTTGATAAAATGATGAATCTGAAAAGTATCAGAGGGACACCTGGGTGGCTCAGTCAGTTAAGTGTCCAACTCTTGGTTTTGGTTCAGGTCATGAGTCTGAGCCCCATGTAGGGCTCTGTGCTAACATTGCAGAGCCTGCTTGAGATTCTGTTTACCCCTATCTCTCTACCCTTCCCCCCTCTCTCTCTAGATAAATAAATAAACATCTAAGAGGTATACAAGGGGTGCCTGGGTATTGCAGTTGGTTAAGTGTCTAACTCTTGATCCTGGCTCAGGTCTTAATCTCAGGGTTGTCAGTTTGAACCCCGCATCAGGCTCTGCATTGATGGTGTGGATCCTGCTTGGGATTCTGTCCCTCCATCTCTCTGCCCCTCCCGTAACTGTGCTCTCTCTCTCTCAAAATAAATAAACTATAAAGTAACTACATGGGAAGTATCAGAAATGTGTGTTACATATGCCACTATTCCCTGCTCCCACATCCATGGCAGCTATAGCTGACTGATCAGAACACTTTGTCTTGTGAACCCAGAGGGCAGCTCTGAATTTTTTTTAATGTAATGAAGCATGCAGCTATTCCCAATCAATTAAACTTGACTGAGGTTAGGAGCAATCGACTATCCTTAAGAGTAAAGGAAATAGCGTAGGGAGAGGAGAGCTCGCACTGAAAGAATAGATTGACAGTGAAGATTGATGTTTTCTAACCCCAGCTGCATCTGAACAAGTGAGCAATTTGAGTCTGGGATAGAAGGAAATGTGCGGCCCGAGAAGAGCAGACAAAGATAAATGTCTATATTGCTTGTTCATAAACTCTTGTTGTTTCGTAGCATTTATATCCTAAGGAATGCCAGAGATTTCGTGACATCTTCTTATCACTTATCTCAAGGATTGCCCGTTCAGAGGATTTTTCGTTTTGTTTTGTTTTGTTTGTTTGTTTGTTTTACTTTCCTTTATGCTTAACACTGCATTTGTGTTTCTTTTTTTTTTTTTTAATAGTTTATTGTCAAATTGGTTTCTATACAACACCCAGTGCTCAATCCAATGAGCGCCCTCCTCTGTGCCCACCACCCACTCTCCCCTCTCCCACACTCATCCGGTTCAGAGGATTTTGAATGAATACTCGAAGTGGTTCATCCAATGTGATGGTGAGTGGAATCTAGACCTTTTTTATTATTTTTTTGAAGAGGTAAACAACATTTTGTTGGTTTTTTTACTTTTTATTTTTATTTTTTTGTTTTGGTCATCTCATGGACATTTTTTTTTCTATATCTTCTTTCGTTTTAATTTAAATTCAAGTTAGTTAACATACAGTGTAGTCTTGGCTTTAGGAGTAGAACCAAGTGATTCATCTCTTACAGATGACACCCAGTGCTCATCCCAACAAGTGTCCTCCTTAATGCCCATCACCTATTTACTCCATTCCCCTACCCACCTCCCCTCCAGCAATCCTCAGTTTGTTCTCTGTATTTAAGAGTCTCTTACGGTTTGCCTCCCCCTGTGTTTTTATCTTCTTTTTCCTTCCTTTTCCCTATATTTGTCTGTTATATTTCTTATTTGGGATAACAGGAGTGCCTGGGTGGCTTAGTTGGTTAAGCGGCCAACTCTTGGTTTCAACTCAGGTCATGATCTCACAGTTCATGAGTTCAAGCCCAATGTAGGGTTCTGTGGTGACAGCAAGGAGCCTGCTTAGGATTCTCTCTCTCTCTCTCTCTCTCTCTCTCTCTCTCTCTGCCTGCCCTTCTGCAATTCATATTCTCTCTGTATCTCTCAAAATAAATAAACTTTAAAAAAATAAAGTAAACTTTGGAATATTGGGGTAATGTCAGAGATAGAACTCATGCCCGCATTTTTTTTTTAAAGTAAATCTATGGTCCACGATTATTTAAAATTTGCCCAATGTCATGGGGGCTCCTGGGTGGCTCAGTTGGTTGAGCTTCCAACTCTCAATATTGGCTCAGGCCATGATCCCAGGGGGTGGGATCGAGCCCCACGTCAAGCTCCATGCTGACAGCATGCGACCTCCTTAAGATTGTCATTCATATTCTCTCTCTCTCCCCCTCCCCTCACCCCGCTTGCACGTACACTCTCTTCTCTCTCTAAAATTAATAAATAAAATGTACCAATGTCCTAAAGAGTTTGGTGAGAAGACAGAGATAATCTCTTTCTCATTTAATTAATTTTTGTCCAAAGAATCATTCCATATATGAAGGACTTATTTTAAGTGACTGAATGGACATATATTCTTTATTTCTATATTTTTCAATTCTTTGTGGGCTCATCATCTTGTCCCTGAACTTTTATATGCCTGGCTTAAATTCTTGATAGATGTCATTGCTTTATAAAATGTTTTTATTCAGGACTTATTAAATTTTGCCCTTCTCTTTGGCATTTTTCTGTTGAGAGTTATTAAGGGCCACTTATTATTTTGCAGCTCTCTGATTTTCTTCTTATTCTGGATAATTGTGTAGTTCCAGGGCTGGTTTGTTTTTTGACCATTTGGGATGGGGAGATGCCTTTTTTTTTTTTAAACTAGCTGTGTCAGGAGGTTTTTGGAAGGGACTGGAAGATACGTTTTGGAAGATGTGTTCTTATGACTCAGGGATTTCTGTGAAAGTTGTTAGCCTTTATCCACAACCGATTTCTTTAATGGGCATTAAAAAATTCATTGGGACTCTTTTTGTTCACACAGTACCCCATGTACAGAGTGCTTCCTGAAAATATGATTGACCTGTGTGTTGCTTTGTTTAGCTAGGACTCCTTTGTTTTTTGGAATCAATATAGGCTGCCCCTACCACCACCAACTATGTTGCCTCTATTGCCAATAGTGCGTTTTGGCTTTGCTTTTCAGGGTGTGAATTTCACCCTCAATAAATGGAATTTGCTAATGTTCCTTATTTTTGGAATACATATTTAAATATTTTCAAACACAAAAATTTATAATCGAAAACCCAAATACAGCAAATATTGACATATTTCACAAGCATTGCATGATGATCAAAGTCAGAAAAATGAACATTTAAATGTTGATACTACACTATTATCTAAAGACTATTCAAATGTCACCAACTCACATTGATGTTGTATTCTTGTCCTGGATCCAATCCAAGATCCTATACTGCATTTAGTCATTCTGTCTCTGAAGCCTTCTTTAACCTGGAATAGGGTTTGTTTTTCAGCATCTTGACTATCTAGTTATTTTGTAGAATGTCCCTCAATCTGGGTTTCTCTGGTAATTCCTCAGTGAAATTCAAGATATGCCCTCTTGGAAAAGATGTGAATATATTCTTCCCCATGAGTCTCATCAGGTATCACATGATGCTTATTTTACTCCTTACAAGAAAAGGTAACTGTGTTCACTTTGTTCAGGTGTTACCTGTGAGGTTTCTCTACCGTTAAGATTTTCTGTCTTAAAATTAATATGTATTCTGGAGAGTTGTTTTGAGATTATATCACTATCTTGTCATTATGAAAATCCTTTGAGTACTCTTCTCTGAAATGATTATGACCACAGCGGTGCCTAATGGTTCTATTTCTGTGATTCCTACTAAATTTACCTTATTAGTTATATTGGTATGTATTTATGAACTCTTATTTAATGAGTTATAGTCTTTACTCTCATTAGTAATTTTGTTTATAAATTGGTCTCAGATTTGGCCTTCTCATCAATAATGTGTGAGGGCACTCATTTTCCCCCATCAACTATCTTGATACCTGAATGTATTATTTTACTTATTGGCAACCTGCTAGGTCAATGATGGTATCTGCTAGAAGGTGTAGAAGGTGGAGGAGGGACAGTACAGTGTCCTGCAGATTGAGAAGATATGTGGAGACTGAAAAATTATGCAAGCCACTCCATACCATTTACAGAGTTTCATTCAGGGTAATGAACTGACAGAGGGGAAAGGCTGGACACATGATTCAGGTGCTACGCAGCTATTCTCTGCCCAGTCTGTATTTTATCCAGTGAGGGGCGAGGACCTCATTGTGGTGAGGTCAAAGGGTAGTTATCTACACGGGTGCCTTCTGAGCACCACTTTAGGGAAGATCAGAACAAGCCTTCAGGCATTCATGTCAGGGCACACATTAGCCCCAAGGGGCCTGGAAGTAGCCTCCCAAGGGAGATCATTGCATGCGCATGAAAAAGATGGAGGGCCAAAGATGGAGTCAGTGTTGTCAGCACTCCTAAAGTATCTTGGTGTAATTTTAATTTGTAATTTTCTTTTTTAAATGTTCATTTTTGAGAGAAAGTGAGGCAGAGAATCCCATGCTGTCAGCATAGAGCCCCACCTCAGGCTCCATCTCATGAATCGTGAGATCATGACCTGAACTGAAATCAAGAGTCAGATACTTAACTGACTGAGCCATCTAGGTGCCCCTGGATTTTTCTAATTATGAATAAGGTTGAACATCTTTTCATATATTTAAGGACAATTTTACATGTTTTTGTGACTTGTCAGTTTTCTCATTTTTCTACTGAAATTTGATCTTTTCCTAATAATCTTTAAAATTTATATATTAACGATATTTATACTTGTGATATATACCCCAAATCTCCTAATCTGTCACCTGTCTTTTTATTGTTTTATTTAAAACTTTTTAAGTTAATTTTTTGAGAGAAAGACGGGAGGAAGGAGCAGAGATAGAGAGAGAGAATCCCAAGCAGGCCCTGCACTGTCAGTGCAAAGCCCAATGCAGAGCTCAAACTCACGAAGCATGAGACCATGGCCTGGGCTGAAATCAAGAATCAGATGCTTTCACTGTCTGACCCACCCAGACACCCCACCTGTCTTTTTAATTCTGGTTTTTGTTTTGTTTTGTTTTGTTGCCATACCATGTTTTAAAATGTACATTAATGTTTTGGCAAGGAAAATTTTTTCCTCTACCCTTCTTAGATTCTCAACAAGGGCTCTGTAATAAATGACATATTAACAAGTAAAAAAATGAGTTTATTAACATGTATATCTCACTTATACATGGGAGAAACTCAGAGTTGTGTGACTCAGAGGTGACTTATAATTCAGACAAACATAGACTCTTCGATAAAGAATAAATTTATAGAGAAATAACAGACGATGGAAAGCATTTTCAATTTCCAAGGAAGACCAACTGTGGGAAGGCAAATATGAGGGAAAGTAAAGGTCACTAAAGGCTAATTTCTTTTTTTTTTTAATTTTTATTGCCAAATTGGTTTCCATACAATACCAGTGCTCATCCCAACCAGTGCCCTCTTTAGTGCCCATCACCCACTCTCCCCCCATCCTATACTCCCCTCAACTCTCAGTTTGTTCTTAGTATTTAAGAGCCTTTTATGTTTTGTCTCCCTACCTTTCTGTGTCAATAAAGGCTAATTTCTAATGTAGACTACTCTAGTACTGTCTTCAGGATGATAAGTGTCTAAAATTGTCTCTGGTTGTCAACTTTGGTCCTTCCAGACAGAGACAGGAGAAGGGACACCTTTGAAAATTAATGTCCTGCCTTAAGGCAAACAGTGGAGGGCAAAAAGCATTTTTGTATCCACTTCTCCATTGCCTTCATCTCAAATTAATCCTTATTTCAAAGTGGTATATTTCAGGATGACATATTCTGGTTTCCTTCAGTCCCCCGTTTGAAACTTCCAATGCGTGGAACTTTCTGAACACAAAGTTGATTTAGTAGCTATGAAGTAATTCAGGTTAAAAGGGATGAGGTGTAAGAGGTCTTGTAAAAAGTGATAAAAACACAGACTGGAAAAAGCAGGAAAGAACAAAAGTCCACTGTCCTATAACTCATTGAATTAGCCTTGTGGTCCTGAGAATAGTTGAGTCCCATTAAACTAGCTGTGTCTTACTTAGTTCTCTCTGTGGTGCAAACAATCAGGTATTTAATAAGAGGCATTTCTATGGAACCAAAGAAAAGCAACAATTATTAGAACATGATTATAAACTCAGTTTTTGAGTCCACAGCAGGCAGTTGAGATTTATGGACTTGTCCTTGAGGCATCTTCAGACAAAATGAGGAGGACAAATGAGGTTGCAATAAGTTGCAATCAGTGAATTTGGAATGTACTGATGAACGGCGTGTGTGCTCTGTGGAGTGCCCCATCCGATAGTGTGAGTGAAGTTGTCCATACAAAAGCTATTGTAGAGAGTTCTCTCAAGTTGTCCAGCTTCACCGTTGAGGTCAGTAAGAGAGTATTAATCTTTCATGTCTCCAAGTCAGAGGGTGGGAGAAAAATTCAAACTGTTAATTTGGGGATTCCAAATAGCCAGATAGCCAAGAAAACTAGAATTCAGAATCCAGTCCAATTTACAGGCAAACAAAATCTTGTTATTTTGTAATCTAGTCCTGGACTAGAATCCATGGACTAGAATCTAATGTCTGTAAGGGTTTGTAAAACATTTTTTTTCAATCCTATGTAATTAAAGTAAATCTAATTTTATATTTTACAATACCCCAATTATTTGCATAGATACGACTATAGTGCCTGATTGTATAGACTCTTTTTTAATTTTCTCTACTGGAACTAGGAATCTCAGATTGGACTTTTTTTTTTTTACATTTATTTATTTTTTAGAGAGAGACAGAGCGGAAGCAGGGGACGGGCAGAGAGAGAGGGAGACACAGAATCCGAAACAGGTTCCAGGCTCCGAGCTGTCAGCACAAGAGCCTGATGCAGGGCTCGAACTCAGGAATGGTGAGATCATGACCTGAGCTGAAGTCAGACACTTAACCAACTGAGCCACTCAGGCACCCCTCAGATTGGACTTTTAAAAGCTTCTCAAGGCTAGGAAGCCAAGCCAAGTACTTGCCACATGACTTTACCTGCCATACCTATAGATTTGGGTGAATTCCTCTCTTCTCAAGGTTCCAAATATCCTGAGGTTCCTTACTGACCTGTAAAGCAGGGAACCCCATGAACCAGGAGAGGCTGGTTTTTCCAACCAGGACTTCAAAAGCATTGTTTCCTTCAAGTCAACCTTGGTTCCTTCAAGTTCTCTGGCCATCTCTGATGCAATGCACATCATTCTCAAAGATGACCTTCTAGTCAAAGCCTTGGTACTTTAGCCAAATGAATTCTAATTGTGTCTGGTTCCAAGAAGAATGGATTTTTTTAAATTGAATTTATGCAAATAACTGTTGCCATGAAAATTGGAATACTCAGAGTTTCCAAATTCTGGAAGGATGGGGTAGGGAGAAAGGATAATGCTTCAATTCTATTTACAATGAATAACTTACCAAATTGCTCGAAGTTGTAGATAGCTGAAAAGGGAAAAAAGGTATTTTTTTAATCTAGGAATCAAAACATTAAATTACTAGCCGTATTTCAAACAGGAAGTTGTAAAAGTAATAATCATCCTTATCAATTCAGTTGGTCCTGTGTAATTAATTCTGCTTTATCTTGAGTTAGCAGTTACTTTGAATCCATTGGCTTATTCAGTAGTTTGAAAACTCTTACTGCATGGTTTCGAAGTTATTCAAGCAATGCCATTATGGAGCATACATTCCTGGATCCGGTTGTAAACACTTTTGGAGAAGAATCAGTAAAACAGTAACTGTGGATGACAAAAGACATAAAATGTCAAAGGTTAAAGATCCAACAAGCATTCATTTGACAAGGAAATTGAGTTATTTCTCTGCAATAGAACATACTAAGATAATTACTAGAATTATGACTAATAACTTTATCACAAAATACCATATTACTAAGAATTTTATACAGTATCTAAACCACAATAATAACATATTCATACTAATATAACCTTAAAAAGTTTAAACATCACTTTATTTGATGATATTTCCTACATAATTTAACATGTCAGGTTAGTTAAACATCTCTTTTACAAGGACTGAAAACAAATTTTTCTTGTTTGAGGTCAAAAACACTTCATTAAAATTTTTTTTATTGAAGTCTAATTAACATATGGTGTTCAACTAGTTTCAGGTGTACAATATAGTAACTCAACAATTCTATATACTCCTCAGTGCTCATCAAGATAAGTGTACTCTTTAATCCCCTTTATCTATTTCAGCCATCCCCCCAATCATCCCCCTCTGGCAACCACCAGTTTATTCCCTGTATTTAAGAGTCTGGGGGAGGTTTTAATCTTTTTTGTTTGTTCATTTGCTTTGTTTCCTAAATTCGACATAGGAGTAAAATCATATGGTATTTGTCTTTCTCTGTCTGACTTATTTCACTTAGTGTTATACCCTCTTGGTCAATCTGTGTTGTAACAAATAGTAAGATACCATTCCTTTTTATGGCTCAGTAATATTCTATTGTGTGTGTATGTATATATGTATATGTGTACACACACATACACACCCCACATTTTCCTTATCCATTTATCTATCAGTGGATACTTGGCTTGCTTCATATCTGGGTTATCGTAAATAATGCTGCAGTAAGCATAGGGGTGCATATATCTTTTTGAATTCCTGTTTTTGTTCTTTGGGCAAATACCCAGTAATGAAATTATTGCATCATATGTATTTCTATTTTTAAATTTTTGAGGAACCTCCAAACTGTCCTCCACAGTGGCTGCACCAGTTTGCATTCCCACCACAGTGCAGGAGGGTTTCCCTTTCTCCACATCCTTGCCAACACTTGTTATCTCTTGTCTGCTTTTGATAGTAGCCATTCTGACAGGTGTGAGGTGGTATCTCACTGTGGTTTGGATCTGCATTTACCTGATAATGAATGATGTTGAACCTCTTTTCATGTGTCTTTTGGCCATCTTGATGTCTTTGGAAAAATGTATATTCAGATACTCCGCCAATTTTTTAAATTGGATTTGTGTTTTGTTTTTTTGGTGTTGAGTTTCATAAGTTCTTTATAGATTTTGGATACCAACCTTTTATCTGATATGTCATTTGCAAATATTTTCTCCCATTCTGTCTGTTGCTTTTTAGTTTTGCTGATTGTTTCCTTCACTGTGCAGAAGTTTTTGTCTTGATGAAGCCCCAATAGTTCCTTTTTGCTTTTGTTTCCCTTGCCTCCGGAAACATATTGACTAAGAAGCTGTTGCAGCCGAGGTCAAAGAGGTTTTTGCCTCTAGGATTTTGATGGCTTCCTGTCTTATGTTTAGGTCTTTCATCCATTTTGAGTTTATTTTTGTGTATGGTGTGAGAAAGTGATCCAGGCTCATTCTTGTTCATGTCATTGTCCAGTTTTCCTAACACCATTTCCTAAGCAGATGGTCTTTATTCCATTGGACATTCTTTCCTGCTTTATTAAAGAATATGACCACTTTTGTGGGTCTATTTCTAGGTTCTCTCTTCTGTTCCATTGAACTATGTGTCTGCTTATGTGACAGTATCATACTGTCTTGATGATTACAGCTTTGTAATACAGCTTAAAGTCTGGAATTGTGATGCCTGCAGCTTTGTTTTTCTTTTTCAACATTACTTTGGCTATTCAGGGTCTTTTCTGATTCCATACAAATTTTAGGATTGTTTGTTACAGCCACGAGAAGAACACAGGTGCTATTTTAATAGGGATTGCATTGAATGTGTAGATTGCTTTGGGTAGTGTCGACATTTCAACAATATTTGTCCTTCAAATCCATGAGCGTAGAATATTTTCCCTTTTTTTTTGCGTTCACCTTCTTCAGTTTTTTTCATAAACTTTCTATAGTTTTCAGTGTATAGATTTTTCACCTCTTTGATTAGGTTTATTCCTAGGTTTTGTATAGTTTTGGGTGCAATTCTAAATGGGATAAATTCCTTGATTTCTCTTTCTGCTGCTTCATTATTGGTGTATAGAAATATGACCAATTTCTGTGCATTGATTTTATATCCTGTGAGTTTGCTGAATTCATAGATCAGTTTCCATATAGAGTATCATGTCATCTGTGATGAGTGAGTGTTTTACTTCCTCCTTGCCAATTTGGATGCCTTTTATTTCATTCTGTTGTCTGATTGCTAACGCTAGGACTTCCAACATTATGTTGAATAACAGTGATGAGAGTGGACATTCTTGTCAAGTACCTGACTTTAGGAAGAAAGCTCTTAGTTTTTCCCCATTGAGGGCGATATTAGCAGTGGGTCTTTCATATATGGCTTTTATGATCTGGAGATATGATCCTTTTTTTAAATTTTTTAATTGTCAAATTGGTTTCCATACAACACCCACTGCTCATCCCAACCCATGCCCTGTTCAGTGCTTGTCACCCACTCTCCCCCCTCCCATACCCCCCTCAACCCTAGATTTGTTCTCAGTATTTAAGAGTCTCTTATGTTTTGTCTCCCTCCCTCTCTTTTTTCTTTCCCCTTGTTTTCTGTTAAGTCTCACCAAGTCCACCTATGCGTGGAGACATATGGTATCTGTCTTTCTCTGACTGACTTATTTCACTCAGCATAATGCCCTCCAGTTCCATTCTTACTTTCTTGAGGGCATTTATCAACAAAGGATGCTGTATTTTGTCAAATGTTTTCTCTGCATCTATTGAGAGGATCATGTGGCTCTTGTCCTTTCTTTTATTAATGTGATGAATCACATTGATTTGTGGAGATTGAATCAGCCCTACATCCCAGGAATAAATCCCACTTGCTCATGGTGAATAGTTCTTTTAATGTATTGTTGGATCTGGTCGGCTAATATCTTATTGAGAATTTTTGCATCCATGTTCATCAGGGAAATTGGCCTGCAGTTCTGCTTTTTAGTGGGGTCTTTCCCTGGTCTTGGAATAAAGGTAATGGTGGCATCATAAAATGAGTTTGGAAGTTTTCCTTCCATTCTTTTTTTTTTTTTTTTTGGAACAGCTTTGAAAGAATAGGTGTTAACTGTTCTTTAAATGTTTGGTAGAATTCCCTTGGAAACCCATCCAGCCCTGGACTCTTGTTTACTGGGAGATTCTTTTATTACTAATTCCCATTTCTTTACTGGTTTTATGAGTCTGTTCAAATTTTCTATTTCTGTTTGTTTTGGTAGTTTATATGTTTTTAGGAATTTGTCTACTGCTTCTAGATTGCCCAATTTGTTGGCATATAATTGCTCATAATATTCTCTTCTTATTGTTTGTATTTCTTATATATACACACACTGTATAATTGGTTTCCATACAACACCCAGTGCTCATCCCAACAAATGTCCTCCTCAATGCCCATCACCCACTCTCCCCTCTACCACAACCCCCAGTTTGTTCTTAGTATTTAAGAGTCTCTTATGTTTTGCCTCCCTCCCTGTCTGTGTTTTTTTTTTCACTCTCTTCCCCTTCCCCATTATCTTCTGCTAAGTCTCTCAAAATCCACCTATGCATGAAAACTGGAGGGTATTACTGTTTGTATTTCTGCAGTGTTGGTTGTGATCTTTCCTCTTTTATTCTTTATTTATTTGCATCCTTCTTCTTTTTGATAAGTCTAAGGGTTTATCAATTTTGTTAGTTCTACAAAAGAACCAGCTCCCGGTTTCATTGATTTGTTATATCAGTTTTTTAAATTTTGATATCATTGATTTCTGCTCTAATCTTAATTATTTCCCATCTTCTGCTGGTTTGGGGCTTTATTTGCTGTTCTTTTTCCAGCTCTTTAAGATTAGGTTGTGTATCTGAGACTTTTCTTCCTTCTTTAGGATGGCCTGGATTGCTATACTTCCCTCTTGTGACCATCTTCACTGCATCCCAGAAGTTTTGAGCTGTCGTGTTATGATTTTCATTGATTTCCATGTAATTTTTAATTTCCTCTTTAATTTCTTGGTTAACCTATTCATTCTTTAGTAGGATGTTCTTTGATCTCCAAGTATGTGTGGTCTTTCCAATTTTTTTTCTTGTGGTTGATTTCAAGTTTCATAGCGTGTGGTCTGAAAACATACACTTCATGATCTTGATCTTTTTGAAATTGAGGGCTGCTTTGTGCCCCAACATGTGATCTATTATGGAGAATATTTCTGATCTATTCTGGAGAATATTTCATGTGCTCTCGAGAAGAATGTGTATTCTGTTGCTTTAGAATGAAATGTTCTCAATATATCTGTTAAGTCCATCCCATCCAGTGTGTCATTCAAAGCCTTTGTTTCTTTGTTGGTTTTCTGCTTAGATGATCTGTCCATTGCTGTAAATAGAATGTTGAAGTCCCCTACGATTATGGTAATATTATCAATGAGTTTGTTTGTGATTAATCGACTTATATATTTGGGTGCTATCATGTTGGGGGCATAAATGTTTGCAATTGTTAGATCTTCTTAGTAGATAGACCTCTTAATTATGACATGCCTTGTTACAGTCTTTATTTTTTAATGTTTTTATTTATTTTTGAGAGACAGAGGAAAAGACATATCATGAGCAGCGGAGGGGCTGAGAGAGAAGGAGACACAGAATCCAAAGCAGACTCCAGGTTCTAATTTGTCAGCACAGAGCTCAACACAGGGCTCAAACTCATGAACATTGAGATCATGACCTGAGCCGCAGTCAGATGCCCCTACAATCTTTATTTTAAAATCTAGTATGTCTGATGTAAGTATCGCTACTCCAACTTTTTTGAACATTAGCACGATCGATGGTTCTCCATCCCCTTACTTTCAGTCTGCAGGTACCTTTAGGTCTAAAATGGGTCTCTTGTAAACAATATATAGATGGATCTTGCTTTCTTATCCATTCTGTTATCATGTCTTTTGATTGAAGCGTTTAGTCCCTTGACATTTAGAGTAGGTACTCAAAGATAGGAATTTAGTGCCATTGTGTTGCCTGTAGAATTGGAGTTTCTGGGGGTGTTCTACGGTCATTTCTAGTCTTTGTTGCTTTTGGTCTTTTTTGTTTTGTCTTTTCTCCCTATCAGAGAGTCCCCCTTAAATTTAATTTCAGGGCTGCTTTAAGTGGTCATGAACTCCTTTAGTTTTTGTTTGTCTGGGAAACTCTTTATCTCTCCTTCTATTTTGAATGACAGCCTTGCTGGATAAAAATTTCTTGGCTGCAGATTTTTCCAGTAGCCAAGATTCAGCTTGTCGAATATATCCTGCCACTCCTTTCTGGACTGCCAGGTTTCTGTGAATAGGTCTGCTGCCTACCTGATCTGTCTTCCCTTGTAGGCTAAGGACTTTTTCCCCCCGCTGTTTTCATAATTCTTTCCTTGTCTATTTTGTGAATTTGATTATGATATGCTTTGGTGATGGCTGGTTTTTGTTGAATTGAATGGGAGTTCTCTGTGCTTCTTGGATTTTGATGTCTGTGTCTTTCCCCAGATTAAGAAAGTTTTCCACTATAATTTGCTCACAAAAATCTTCTACCCCTTTTTCTCTATCTTCTGGGACTCCTTTGATTCAGATGTTATTTCTTTTTAATAAGCCACTGAGTTCTCTAAGTCTTGTATCGTGCTCTTTTGCCTTAGTTTTCCTCTTTTTTTTCTGCTTCATTATTCTCTATAATTTTGTCTTCTATATCACTGATTTGCTACTTCTATTTTGTACATCCTTGCCATCATGGCATCCATTCAAGATCGCACCTCAGTTATAGCATTTTTAATTTCGTCCTGACTATATTTTACTTCTATTATCTATGCAGAAAGGGATTCTATGCTTTTTTCAATGCTGGCTAGTATTCTTGTGATTCTAAATTCTAGTTCAGACATCTTGCTTATATTTGTGTTAAGTCCCTGGCTGCCATTTCTTCCTGTTCTTTCTTTTGGGGCAAATTCCTTCATTTTGTCATTTTGGAGGAAGAAAAAGAATTAATAAAAAATTAAAATAAAAAAGTAAAAACAATACAAAAAATCAAACGAAGCTAGATCCTAGGTGTGTTTTGATCTGGTTGTTGAAAGAAGTTTGATAGAATAGAGAAAAAAGGGAAAGAAAAGGAAAAAAAAGTTTAAAACTTTAAAAATATATATAGAATAGAAAAAAAATGAAATGAAATGAAATAGAATTTAAAAATTTACCAAAAAAATAGTAAAAAGAATTTTAAAAATTTAAGGAAACAGAAAATAAAAATAAATTTTTCTTTCTGTAACCAAGAAAGAAAAATAAACAATTTCAACAAAAGGGAAAAAAGGAATAGATGGGACAGCAAACATAAACTATGAAGCACTTTATAGTCCATACATTAAGCAGGTGGAAGGATTTGTGGTGGTCTTCTAGGGCATGTGCTTGGTGGGCACAGTTGGGTGGGCTTGATGTAATGGCTCCATTCTCCACGAGGTGGCACTGTTTAGCTTACTGGGGTGGATCAGTGTGGAGTGGGGCATGTGTATATGCTGGAGAGGTGAAAATGGCTTCACCAGCTTCCCAGGTCTTTTGCACTCTTACAGACCCACCATCAAGCATCCCTCCTTCGTCTGACTTCTGTCCATTCCCCACTTCTACGCTGTTCACATTCAAGCTGTCAGCCTGTCAGGCGGCTCCTGGTTCCTGAATTTTATCATGGATGGGGCTGTGTTTCCAAGCCTCTCACTTCTGAGAACGCTGTGTCTTGGACCTGCTCTACCCCTCTAGGGAAGGGTCTCCCAAGCAATGGCCGGGTGCTGGCTTGCCCCCAAGAACGTTCCTGTGACTGCACTGTGGCAAAGGTTCAGAGATTGTGGCCGGGTGCTGGCTTGCCCCAGAAAAAGTTAGGGCGATCGCACAGTGGGCAAAAACTACACACAATCAACACCAGGTTTCACCACATCCTGGTGTCTTTGCTCTAATACCAGCAAATGGTTCTCTGGGGTCCTCTAGGACCTTTCTTGTGTGGAGGCCATATGGCCTCTACCCAGTGCCCTCCTAGCAGCAGAACTGCTTCTCCCCATGTGGCCCATGGGCCCCTCAGACCCAGCTGCCTGCTCCTGGGGATTTGCCCTTCCCACCAGAGCACCGCCAGATACTGAGCTCTGGAATTTTCGACTCTGTGCTCCCCTGTTTACAGAGTCCTAATGGTATTGAAACCCTCTCCTTTCTCCCCATCAGTGGTTTTGGGGAACAGATTTCTTGTTCAGTCCCTTGTATTTCCATTCTTTCTATTTCTCTCTAGCTACTTTCAGGGGTAGAGCTTTTCCTGTAATCTCCTCCCTTTCTCTGTCCTCTCTGCACAAAAACAGCTCCCTACCATCCGTGGCTTCTCTCTCCCCCAGTTCACCACTGTGCTACATACCTGCCGAGTTCTGTGGCTCAAGTTGTGCAGATAGTTGTATTAATCCTCAGATGAATTCCTAGATGTTACTGATTTAGCTGGATCTCAGGAATGAGAGAAGCTGAGAACTTCCATGATGCTCCACCATCTTGACTCTAATTTGATTTTAAAAATACCGTGTCAATCCCTTCTCACTTCTTTAGTTTTGATTTCAATTTTTTTTAATTTTATAATAGTTTATTTTCAAATTGGTTTACATATAACACCCAGTGTTCATCCCAACATGTGCCCTTTTTAATGCCCATCACCCCCTCTCCCCCCTCCCTCATCCCCCTTACCCTCAGTTTTTTTCTTAGTCTTTGAGAGTCTCTTATGTTTTATCTCCCTCCCTCTCTGTGTTTTTTTTTCCTTTCCCCTCTTCCCCTCCCCCTGGTTTTTGCTTAGTCTCACAAAGTCCACCTATTCGTGGAAACATATGGTATCTGTCTTTTTCTGACTGACTTATTTCACTTAACATAATACCCTCCAGTTCCATCCATCTGGCTACACATGGCCAGATTTCATTTTTTCTCATTGCCACGTAGTAGTCTATTGTATATAAGCACCATAACTTCTTTATCCATTAGTCAGTTGATGGGCACTTGGTCTCTTTCCATGATTTGGCTATTGTCGAAAGTGCTGCTATGAACATTGGGGTACACGTGCTCCTATGCATCAGCATTCCTGTGTCTCTTGGGTAGATTCCTAGCAGGGCTATTGCTGGATCATAGGGTAGCTCTATTTTCATTTTTTTGAGGAACCTCCACACCGTTTTCCAGAGTGGCTGCACCAGTTTGCATTCCCACCAACAGTGTAGGAGGGTGCCTACTTCTCCACATCCTCGCCAGCATCTATAGTTTCCTGATTTGTTCATTTTAGCCACTCTGACTGGTGTGAGGTGGTATCTCAGTGTGGTTTTGATTTGTATTTCCCTGATGATGAGTAACATTGAGCATCGTTTCATGTGTCTGTTGGCCATCTGAATGTCCTCTTTGGAGAAGTGTCTATTCATATCTTCTGCCCATTTCTTCACTGGGTTGTTTGTTTTTCGGGTTTGGAGTTTGGTAAGTTCTTTATAAATTTTAGATATTAGTCCTTTATCCGATATGTCATTGATTTCAATTTAAATTTTAATTCATTTTTCCCCTTCCCCTCCCCCATGGTCTTCTGTTAAGTTTCTCAAGATCCACATATGAGTGAAAATATATGGTATCTGCTTTTCTCTGACTGACTTATTTCACTTAGCATAATACCCTCCAATTCCATCCACATTGCTGCAAATGGCCAGATTTCATTCTTTCTCATTGCCAAGTAGTATTCCATTGTATATATAAACCACATCTTCTTTATCCATTTATCAGTTGATGGGTGTGGGGGAGAGGGGAAACTGGGTGATGGGCATTGAGGAGGGCACTCGTTGGGATCAACACTGGGTGTTGTACGGAAACCAATTTGACAATAAATTATATTTAAAAATTAAAAGCACAAAAATAAATTTCAGTTCATTAATACAATATTAATTCGTTACTATATAGTGCAATATTGGTTTCAGAAGTAGAATTCAGTGATTCATCACTTCGATACAACATCCAGATATTATTAGGCCTTTTGCCAATGGAAGAGCACAGGTGAGTGCTATTAATTCAGCTTTTTGAGCAGAAGTATTCGTTGGAAGAGTTTTTGCCTCAATTGTCTGGTTAAGCTAACTATAGCATATCCAGCTTTTCTTTCTCCCTTATCCAAGAAACTTCTGCCATCTGTAAACCAATTGTCATGCATTTTCAATAGAGGAATATTTTAATCTGGTCTGCTAGAATAAACAAGATTGATAACCTCTGAGCAGTCATGTTCAAGGATAGAAATGATGGTCAGGCCCAGGCATAAGGGCAGCTGGGTTTAAATTCTGACCGGTTGTAAGTATTATTTCGGGTATGTCTAAAGGCACAGCATGGTATTTAGTAAGCCAGCCTCTTGTCATCCATTAGTGGCCTTTGGTCTTAAGGACACTTTGGGCCTGATTTGGAGTCATCACTGTTAAGGCCTATCCCTATGAAGTTTTGAAGCTTCTTCTACCCGGAGGGCTGTTTTTGCCACTGCTCAGAGACAGGCCGGCCACCCTTGTGCTACATTATCAAGTGACTTTGAAAACTAACCTACCATCTCGTTTCATTTTCTAATTTCTGTGTAAGAAAAGCATATCCCTGTTTTTCTGCTACATATAAACTGAAAGGTCTTTCTAAATTTGATAAAGCCAAAGCTAGGGTTGATGTAAGCAGAGCTTTAAATGTTTGAAAGGCCTTCTGCTGGGCTTTAGTCCAGAGTAAAGGTTTTTAATTAGGGCCTTTAACTGAGTCACACAATGGTTTGGCTAAGAGCCCAAATCCAGGAATCCATAGGTGGCAAAACCCCACCATACCTAGGAAAGTAGGGGTTGTGTTTCCTAGTTGGGGGTCCAGATCTAATACAGCTTTTTTTCTGTCAGTATACAGGGTGCAGTCCTGGTGTTAGTTAATACCCCAGGATACTGGACTTTTTGTGCCTTATTGGGAAAGACAGGATACCCCTGCCTGCCAAAAAATTAAAATTACAGAATTACTCTCCATGTTTCTTTTGTGGAACAAGAGATTAAAATATCATCCTATAGGCAAGGATATATCATGTAGGCCTTTGCTAAGTGCAGTCCTGACTGGGTGAGGATTGTCTCTAACCCCTGCAGCAAGACTATCCAAGTTAATTGAGCAGTCTGTGGATTTGAAGCTGAGGCCCATTCAAAAGCAAAGAGTGGCTGTTCTTCACTTAGAGGGACAGAAAAGAAAGCATCCTTAAATCAACTGGCATCACCAAGGACCTGGGTAAGAATAGTATATGTATTTGGCACAAGGTAATAGATAGGTACAACTATTTTATTTATTGCTCTTAAGTCTTGTACCATTCAATATTCTCCATTTTCCTTCTTTACTGGTAAAATTGGAAAGTTGTAAGGAGACTCACAAAGCCTTAACATACCATGTTTGAGAAACTTATCAATGAGGGGTTGTAGTCCAACTCTTGCCTCAGGTTTTAAGGGATATTGTTTTTTATGAAGTATGGTGGTTGGGTCTTTTAAGGTCATTTTAACTGATTGGGCTTGAAGGAGCCCATCCTGGAACATCACCATCCTAGGCCTGTGGATTTACTTCCTTCGAGGTGTTAGAAGGGTTATCAGGGTAAGGTTTTAATTCTCTAGATGTTAAACAAAACAAGCCATCTTCCTCTTTAGTAAAAGCAAACCTTCTCCCCGGTTTATATGAAGTCTCATCCCAGTAGTGGAGTGACACAAGACAGAAGGACTAGAAAAACATGAGTTTACTAGCTGACTTTTGTATTTGCAAGTTAAAACCATTGCCTTAAAACATTCTTCAGTTTGCTTCTCTATACCAACAATTTTATGGTTAAAAAGACTGGTAGGACCAGAGTGCTGAATAAGAAGAGAGTAGGTGTCTCTTGTATCAGTAAGGAAATTAATAAACTTACCTTCCACAGCCGAAGTGATCAGGGGCTCAGTCATCTTGCTGTCAAAGGCAGCCCAACCAGCCTCAGGGGCTGCTTTCAGGTGGGGAATTGAGTTCCTGTCTTCCTCCTCTCTCTCTCTCTCTCTCTGGAGTAGGGACAGTCTTTCTTCCAATGTCCTTTGTCCTTACAGACATGATGTGGCCCTGGTGGAGAGTCTTTGTTTGCACATTCCTCGCTCCAATGTCCGATCTGACCACACCTATAGCATGAGGTTTTTCTGACCTGGTCCTTATTCGATGAAGGCTTTTTCTTTGGCCCCTGGTTAGTCTGGCGTTGTGGGAAATCCGCAATAGCAACAGCCAATATATGAGCCTGTATTTTACCCTGAAATTTAGGTTTCCAATCCTTCTCCTGTCTTAAAGCCGTATCTCTATTATTAAAAACTCCAGTAGCTATCTCTGGTAGTTGCCGGGTGGGGGTTTGAGGACCTAAAGCCATCTTAGTCAATTTTTGACAGATCTCAGGTGCCAATTGACTTATAAAATGTATGTTTAATATAGTTCTTCACTCAGGTGAGGTTGGGTTCAGATTTGTATATTTACAGGTGGCTTCTATCAAATGACCCTGAAATAGAGCTGGATTCTAATCAGCTTCTAGAGTAACTTTCTGAATTTTATCGAAGTTGACAGGTTTAGAGAGTTTTTTTCATTCCTTCTATAAAACAAATGATCATATGGCCTTGTCTTTACCTTCCCTATCTTCCAGATAATTCTAATGTGGTTTGGTATTTGAGACAGCAATGACCCCTGCAGCATAGCGATCTCTATCTTTGGGCTGATAGTTCATTAGAAAATTCTTGAGTCCCTGCCCAGATATGGTTCTTTTCCTCAGGGATACAACAACAGATTTATATAATTGATTTGATCAGGCAAGATAGATCTAACATAATGGATAATTCTTGAAAACCCTCAATAAATTGAGAAAGGTTTTTGGAAGTGTCCTAATTGTTTTATCTGAGCCAAGACTGCCATGGACAACCCTACGTGGATTCTTTTTTTTTTTATGAAAGTAAATATAAAATATCTCTTTAATATTATATACAAATATTTTGTTTTATAATTACATAAAGCCAAATGAATAACAATGCATGAAAGAGTATCACATATGCAGAAATAAAATTTTAAAAAGTAAGAAGGTAGGAGATTTAAATGAACTAATATTTTATTTTTTTTAATTTTATAATAGTTTATTTTCAAATTGGTTTACATATAACACCCAGTGTTCATCCCTACATAGATTCTAATAGTGCCCATTTCTCTACTAGCAACCTCTTTAAGAGGATAGAATCCAGATTTAGGTAGAACTCTCAGAAGATAGGGAGTCCTGCTTCTGGTATGTCCAGCAAGACAAGAGCAGAGAGGGGTCTTGGAGCTTGCAAGGAGGAGGGACAGTAACACAATCAGTGTCCCCTTTGTTGGAACTGTCCAGTGGTTCCTCTGGTAGTCCAGGTTTGTTAAGAGAAAGGGGCCTCTTTAAACAATCATCCGATATGTTGGGGGGGGGGGTTATTAACCTGGTTTGTAGCTAGATATATTCTGCAAGAAGCCCTAACCCTTAGAAGAAATCTAATTGGTATGTAGTATTGGTGCTTAGTGTCCCATTAATGAGCCATTTTTCTTCATCTCCTAGGGAATACTGAGGCCATGCATTATTACAGAAAATAAGTCTTCTTTAAACCTTGCAACCCAAATTGGTTCCAATGGCTTAAGAGATACCCCAAGAGGGAATCTTTGGGGACCGAAGAGTAAAATCCCACGTTTCTATAAAAGTGGGCAAGTCCATTACCATAATCCCCCCACCTCCTGGGTGGCATCCCACTCAGGATAATGTCAAGGGCATCCCTCAAAAAGCCATTATTAGCACTGGTTTGTTTACTGTAGGGATATCAATGTCTCTTCACTTCCCCATTGTAGGTGCTGGTAGATGCATCAAGACAGCCTGCTGTTTTAAGACATGGAGATGCCAAGAGTTTGCACGGAGAGATACCTAATGTTACAACTTAAGTAGTCTGTAGAGGATCTTGGTGAAGAATAGTAAAGATGGAAATCCAGCATGGCCTAAGTGACATTCCAATACATGTAGTCTTTTATAGCTGACTTCCCTAGGAAACCATCCCTGGTTGGGTTTTAACTCAATCCAGTGCTGGCCTTGGCTGGCTCTGAACAGAGGTCTCACAGCCAGAAGTGGCTAGACCTGAGATGTGGAGGAGATCACATTAGACCAATGGGGGGGAAATCTTACAGGAGAGTCTTAAGATTGGCAGCCATCTTAGTGACTTAGTTGGCTGTCCTATGCCCAAGAAAAACAGCTTTATAGAAGAATAAGAACAAAGAGCAGGCGCCAAGTTTCTAGGTCCCATTACCATTCCATCCAAAGCACTAGTTCTCAGTAAAAGGCAAGACTTTATTTTCTTCTCTAGGGGTTTGATGGTTTCCTCGCTCACATTTAGGTCTTTCATCCATTTTGAGTTTATTTTTGTGAATGGTGTAAGAAAGTGGTCCAGTTTCATTCTTCTGCATATTGCTGTCCAGTTTTCCCAGCACCATTTGCTAAAGAGACTGTCTTTTTTCCATTGGATACTCTTCCCTGCTTTGTCAAAGATTAGTTGGTTATACATTTGTGGATCCAATTTGGGTTCTCTATTCCATTGGTCTCTGTGTCTGCTCTTGTGCCAATACCATACTATCTTGATGATTACAGCTTTGTAATAGGGGCTAAAGTCTGAGATTGTGATGCCTCCTGCTTTGGTTTTCTTTCTCAACATAACTTTGGCTATTTGGGGTCTTTTGTGGTTCCATGCAAATTTTAGGATTGATTGTTCTAGCTTTGAGAAGAATGCTGGTGCAATTTTATTGGGATTGCATTGCATGTGTATCCAAAGGATACAAAAATGCTGATTCAAAGGGGCCACAGGCACCCCAATGTTTATAGCAGCACTCTAAACAATAGCCAAATCCCAAATGTCCATCAACTGATGAATGGATAAAGAAGCTGTGGTTTACATATACAATGATTTATGATGTTAAATACTTCTCATATACTTCTTGGCCATTTGTATATTTACTTTTTTTAATATTTATTTATTTTTGAGACAGAGAGAGACAGAGCATGAGCAGGGGAGGGGCAGAGAGAGGGAGACACGGAATTCGAAGCAGGCTCCAGGCTCCGAGCCGTCAGCACAGAGCCCGACGTGGGGCTCGAACCCACAGACTGCGAGATCACGACCTGAGCTGAAGTCGGACGCCCAACCAACTGAGCCACCCAGGCGCCCCTGTATATTTACGTTTTAAAAAAATTATCTGGGGCACCTGGGTGGCTCAGTCAGTTAAGCATCCAACTCTTGATTTCAGCTCAGGTCATGATCTCACACGTTCATGGGACTGGGCTCTGTGCTGACAGTATTGGGATTCTCTCTCTCGCTCTCTCTGCCCCTCTCCCATACTCACAACACTCACTCTCAGATAAACATTTAAAAAAATAAAAATGACCTCATCAGATTCTTTGCCCTTTTTTTCTTTTTCTTTCTTTTCTTTCCTTTCTTTCTCTTTCTTTCTTTTCTTCCTTTTCTTCCTTTTTCTTCCTTTTCTTTCCTTCCTTCCTTCCTTTCTTTACTACTGAATTGTAGGAGTGCCTTAGATACTTTCAGTATTTACCCATTATGAGATATATGGTTTGTAAATATTTTCTCCTATAGGTTACCTTTTCGTTTTGTTTATTTTTACTTTTTATGCCTGTGTTTTTATTGTCACATCCAAAAATCATTGCCAACACCACTGCCTGTGCTCACTTCAGCAGCACTTATACTAAAATTGCCAAGACCACTGCCAAAAAGCTTTTCACCTAAATTTAAATCTTTAATCCAAGTCAATTTTTGTGATTGGTGTAGATAAGTGTACAATTTCATTCCTTAGCATGTGGATATTTCGTTTTCCCAACACCATTTATTTAAGATACTATATTTCCTCTTTTGTGTGTTCTTGGTGCCCATGTGACACCTTAGCTGACATATGCATGGGTTGACTTCAGGGTTCTTCATCTGTTCCTTTGGTCTATGGATCTGCTTTTATACCAGCCACACTGTTTTTATTACTGTAGTTTTGCAATGTAATTTGTAATCAGAAAGTATGATCGCTTCAGTTTCATTCTTAAGATTGCTTTGTCTATTAGGAATCTTTGGTAGTTCTATATGAATTTTAGGATTGTTTTTCTAACAATGTCATTGGAATTTGATATGGGTTGCACTGGACCTGTAGATTGCTTTGGGTATATGAATATTTTTCCAGTTTTATTGAGATATGAACACAATGCTGTAAATTTAAGGTATATATACCATGGTGACTTGATATATCGCAAAATGATTACCACCATAGCAAGGACTAATATCTCCATCCCCTCACATAATTGCTGTTTTTTTTTGTTTTTTTGTTTGTTGTTTTGTTTGTTTTGTTTTTTGAGAGAAAGAGAGAGCATGAGCCAGGGAGGGACAGAGGGAGAGAATATTAAGCAGGCTCCATGCCTGGGGCAGAGCCTGATGCAGGGCTCCATCTCAAGACCATGAGACATGATCTGAGCCAAAATCAAGAGTCAGCTTTTTAACTGATTGAGCCATCTAGGCACCCCAGCTGTTTCTTTTTTTTATGGTAAGAACATTTATAACCTATTCTCCTAGAGACTTTCAGTAGCCTTAGTCACCGTGGTGTATATTAGATCCCCAGAACTCATTAATCTTATAACTGAAAGTTTGTACCCTTTGACCAAGATCTCTGCATTTCCCCCATCCCACAGCCCCTGCTAACTACCACTTTACTCTGTGTCTCTGAGTTTAGATTTTTTATATTCCCCATATAAATGATATCCTACAGTATTTGCTTTTCTCTAATTTATTTCACTTAGCATATACTCTCAGATTTCATCCAATTTGATGCAAATAGCAGGATTTACTTCTTTCACGTGGCTGAATATTTTACGTACATAGTGCATATTTATATATATACATGTACAAGTAAAGACCACACACAGTGCATTCTTATTCACTCATTGTTGACACTTAGGTTGTTTCCATCTATTGACTATTGTGAATAATGCTGCAATGAACATGGGGACGCAGATAACTCTTCAAGAACCTGTTTTTCTTTTCATCGGCTATATACCCAGAAGTAGGATCGCTGGGTTATTTGGTGAGCTTTTTTTTTTTTTTAAGGCGGGTCTATACAAATTTCTATAGTGGTTCTATCCATTTGCATTCCCACCAATTTTGCATAATGCTAACACTAGTTATCTCTTGTCTTTTTGATGGTAACCATTCTAGCAAGTGTGAAGTAAGATCTTGTGGTTTTGATTTGCATTTCCCTGGTGGATTAGAATTGTTGAGCACTGTTTTTCAGTTCCGCTATTCAGTTCCTCTGCCCAGTTTTACATCAGGTTGGTTGTTCAGTTGTATGAGTTCTTTATATATTTTAGATATTAACCCCTGATTGGATATGTGATTTATGAATGTTTTCTTCCATTATGTAGGTTGTCTTTTCATTTTGTTGGTTGTGTCTGTTGGGGTCAGTTTGATGAAGTCCTACTTATTTTTGCTTTCGCTGCTTGTGCAAAAAAATCTCTGTGAAGACCAATATCAAGGAGATGTTTCCCTATGTTTCCTTCTAGCAGTTTCATAGTTTCAGGTCTTTTAAGTCTTTAATCCATTTTGAGTTAATTCTTGTGAGTGGTTTAACATAAGTGTCCAATTTCATTCCTCTGTGGTTATCCAATTCTATATTGAAGAGACTATCTTTTCCCCATTGAGATTCTTGGCTCTCTTGTTGAAAATTAGTTGACTATATATGCTTATTTCTGGACTTTCTATTTTGTGCCATTGATGTATGTGTCTCTTTTTATGACAGTACCATACTGTTTTGTTAACTATAACTTTGTAGTATAATTTGAAATCAGGAAGTGCGATGCCTCTGGCTTTGTTATTCAAATAGCTTTGCCCATTCAGGGTCTTTTGTGACTCCATACAAATTTTAGGATTTTTTTTATTTCTATAAAATATAATATTATAATTTTGATGGCTTTGAGAAGTATGGATATTTTAACTATGTTCTTCTGATCCATGAACACAAGAGGTCTTTTCATTTATTTGTGTCTTTATTTTTTTTTTTCACTGTTCAGCTTTTTATTTTTTTATTTTTTTATTTTTTTTTGTTATAATAGTTTATTTTCAAATTGGTTTACATATAACACCCAGTGTTCATCCCAACATGTGCCCTTTTCAATGCCCATCACCCCCTCTCCCCCCTCCCTCATCCCCCTTACCCTCAGTTTTTTCTTAGTCTTTGAGAGTCTCTTATGTTTTATCTCCCTCCCTCTCTGTGTCTTTTTTTCCTTTCCCCTCTTCCCCTCCCCCTGGTTTTTGCTTAGTTTCACAAAGTCCACCTATTCATGGAAACATATGGTATCTGTCTTTTTCTGACTGACTTATTTCACTTAACATAATACCCTCCAGTTCCATCCATGTTGCTACACATGGCCAGATTTCATTTTTTCTCATTGCCACGTAGTAGTCCATTGTGTCTTTAGTTACTTTCATTAAAGACTTGTAGTTTTTGGTATACAGATCTTTCACCTCCTTGGTTAAGTTTACACCTAAATATTTTAATATTTTTCCTGTTGTAAATGGGGTTTTCTTCTTCAGACATTTTGTTGTTAGTGTATAGAAACACAACCATGTTCTGTAGGTTGACTTTGGTATCCTGCAACATTACTGAATTCATTGATTAGTTCTAACAATTTTTTGTTTTGTTTTGGTAGACTGCAGGAATTTCTATATGTAAGATCATATCATCTGCAATCAGACAACGATATTCTTGCCTAACTAATTCTTCTGCCTAGGACTTCCAGTACTATGTTGAATAAAAGTGGTGCAGGTGGGAATCCTTATTTTTTCCTGGTCTTAGAGAAAAAGCTTTCAGCTATTCATCATTAAGTATGATAGCTGTGGGCCTTTCATATATGGCCTTTAGTATGATGGGGCACATTTCTTCTATATCCAATCTATTTTTTTTATCATGAAAGGATGTTTTGTCAAATGTTTTTTCTCTATCTATTGAAATTATGATTTTATATTTCATTCTATCAATGTGGTATATCATTTTTGATTTGCATACAATATTGAACCATCCTTGAATCCCAGGTATGAATCCCACTTGATTATATGATCCTTTTAATATGCTGCTGAATTTGGTTTGCTTGTATTTTTTGTTGAAGATTTTTGTGTCTAGGTTTATCAGAATATTGTCCTGTAATTTTCTTTTCTTGTAATATGTTTATCTGGCTTTGGTATGAGAGTAATGCATGCCTCGTAAAAAGGAGTTTAGAAGTATTTTTGTCTGGTAGAATTCCTCCATGAAGGTGTCTTATCTTAATCTCCTTAATCGTTACTGGACTGTTTGTATTTTCTTTTTCTTCATAATTTAGACCTGGTAGATTGTAAGCTTCTAAGAATTTATCCAGTTTTTCTAGGCTATCCAATTTGTTGTGTATAACTGTTCTCAAATAATGCTTTGTATTTCTGGGTTATTAGATTTCTCAATTTTTCCTTTCTTTCTTTAGAAAAATCAAATGTATTCCTATTCCAAGTTACTGAAAACCAATTAGCCTTGTATGGCTTAACCATGGGTCCAAGAGGCACCAAAAAATAGGGCTCTCCAAGATCTAGAACTATCCCCAAAAATGCCCCCCCTAAAAAAGCTGCCCTTAGGAATTGTCCATTATTGTAGGATGTTAGCTGCAAATATGGCACAACTACTTTTTTGTTTAGACATATTCCTCAGGCTACCAACCTGATGACTAGCCACCTGCAGATGCAGGTCTACCAATCTGCATGCCACAGGAGACTGAAAGTCAAGTCAAGCACCAACTCACCAAATGAGACAAACAGAAAAGTGATAGCTGTGCCAGGATGGGAAAGGACCATACCTAAGGGGGATCCAAAACCAAATTTACACAAACCACAGTCCAAATGCTTTTTTTCCCCCTGTCAATCTGAATTAGGAAGAAAGAGGCAAATTTTTACCTTCTTCTTCTTTACACTACAAGTAGAGATCTTGGAAAAGGATAAGTTTTTCCTCTATTCATCTTGAGTTCTTGGTTGGAGTTCTGTAATAAAATGACAGATTAACAAGAAAAAAATAACAGATGTAATAAAATGTGTATCTCTATCATACATGGGAGAAGCTCAGGAATGAATGACTCAAAGAAAGTACTTGAAACTCAGGCTTACATAGAATCTTCAACCAACAACAATAATTTTTTTAAATAATTTACTGTCAAATTGGTTTCCATACAACACCCAGTGCTCATCCCAACAAGTGCCCTACTCTGTGCCCATCACCCACTCTCCCCCCCTCCCTTCAGTTTGTTCTTAGTCTTTGAGAGTCTCTTATGTTTTGTCTCCATCCCTCTCTGTGGCTTTTTTCCTTCCCCTCCCCCTTGGTTTTCTGTTAAGTCTCACAAAGCCCACCTATGTGTAGACACACATGGCATCTGTCTTTCTCTGCCTGACTTATTTCACTCAGCATAATACCCTCCAGTTCCATCCATGTTGCCACACATGGCCAGATTTCATTCTTTCTCATTGCTGTGTAGTATTCCATTGTATATATATACCACATCTTCTTTATCCATTCATCAGTTGATGGACACTTAGTCTCTTTCCATGATTTGGCTATTGTCTAAAGTGCTGCTATGAACATCAGGGTACAGAAATCGGTGGCATTTCTATACACCAATAATGAAGTAGCAGAAAGAGAAATCCCATTCACAATTGCACCGAAAACCATAAAATATCTGGGAATTAACCTAACCAAAGATATGAAGGAAATTGAGGAAGACACAAGGAAGTGGAAAAACATCCCAGGCTCATGGATTGGAAGAATAAATATCGTTAAAATGGCAATACTACCCAAAGCAATCTACACATTCAACGCAATCCTAATCAAAATTGCACCAGCATTCTTCTCAAAGCTAGAGCAAACAATCCTAAAATTTGTATGGAACCACAAAAAAAACCCGAATAGCCAAAGTAATACTGAAGAATAATATAATACTGAAGGCGGGAGGCATCACAATCCCAGACTTTAACCTCTACTACAAAGCGGTAATCATCAAGACAGTATGGTATTGACACAAAAACAGACACGTAGACCAATGGATTAGAAAAGAACAATAAATTTGTAGAGGAATAACAAGACAAGAGAAAATGGTTTTAGTGACCCCAGGGCAACACACTGTAGGAAGGTAAATATATAGGATACAAAGGTAGATAAGGGCTAGTTTGTTAGGCAGATTACTCTTGCACCATCTCTAGGCAGATATGAGGGTGTAACGTCCGTTTCTGGTTAACTTTTCCCTCCCTGATAGAGAAGGGTGGAGGAACATTTGAACATTTATTTCCTGCTTTCAGGCAAATAGGGGAGGATAGAATCTTGTATCTGATGCTTAATTGTCTTTAGTTCAAATTAACCTTATGTCAACCTGGTATAATTTGGGATGGCATATTCTGGTTTTCTTCAGTTTTAGGCTTTGTTACATTGAGATTTTAAATCCTACTTGAGCAAGTCTTTTTCCATGAGGAAGTTAAATAGGAATTTATTCATATTGTCTTATACATGTACAGTTACTTTTTCTTATACTTAGATCACTGATCCACTATTCTTATGTATTGTGTAACAAATCTAATTTTATTTTTCCAAATGGATACCGATTTGTTACAGCACCTTTATGAATGAGCCCATCAAAAAAGTAAATTCCCATCACATACCCTCTTGCTGGCAAAAAAAACAAAAAACAAAAACAAAAACCCCATATTATGTGGAAGGATGGGTATTACAAGTCCCAAGTTGGAAGCTACTTCAAAACTGACTGAATACAGAGGCGCTTGGGTGGCTCAGTCAGTTAAGCATCTGACTTTGGCTCAGGTCATGATCTCTTGGTTTGTGAGTTTGAGCCCCACACCTGGCTGTGCTGACAGCTCAGAGCCTGGAGTCTGCTTCGGATTCTGTGTCTCTCTCAAAAATAGACATTAAAAAAACAATTAAAAATTGAATACATAAAATTTAGGAGCACTTAAACAAATAGATCTTGAAAGTCTCAATGGCAAAAATGAGTTGTATCAGTGTTTCTGGTATATGGAAAAGTTCATCTTAAAATGATTGCATAAATCATCAACTTCTGGAGGAATGGACATGGTTTTGTTCTTTTTTCCCCACAAAATAAATCTAGTCCCCTCCTGAAGGAATGGCAGTAAGTATTCCTGGAATATGGCTATGAAAATATAATCCTTTTCATTTGTTCTTTTTTTTTAAAGTAGGACCATAGTAAATTGTGGATCTTGGCTTGATGAGACTCTTGCATGGATGGAAAAGAGGCATGGAGTTATTTCTACTAACATACTATGAAAAGCTTCAGAGGATAATTCTCTCTCTCTGCTCCTAGAATCAGCCGTATTTCCCTCTCCTTTCCTAGATATCTCTTCCCTTCCTCATACAAAGACATTCATGAGAGGCAGTGTGAGGTAGTGGTTAAGAGCTGGATTCTCAAAGTTAGGCTGCTTACCAGTGGCTGGGTAACCATGATAAGTTCTTAACCACTCTGCCTCAGTATCTTACTCCTCAAACTGGGTAACAATAGTTAGTGGCTTATTGAATAAAGTGAACAGTATCTAGAATAGGGTCTGGCATGGTATATGTGTTTAATAAGGGTTAGCTACATCATTACTACAGCTGGATATTTCTTCCAATGGCTTCTCCAATTTTAGGATAAGGCAATCTCAAGGAGTTAGAATGACATCCTAGCACCGCTACTTCTACTGCTGTATTTAGACACATTCTTCAACAGCACAGCGTGTACTTATTACACGAAGCTGACTCCAACCTGACAGCCCCCACATTGCATCAACATATACCACATGTAGACAGACACCTTTACTCAGCTCCCACTTGGCGACCATGCACAAGTGAATTGACTCTGGGAGTGCCAATCTAGGCAAAAGCTACTCCACGTCAACATTCAGACATTGGTTCAGCTTAGAGTTCTCAAACTAGAATTTCCAACAGAACAGGTGGTACTGAGGGTGTAGACAGGAATGAAACCACTGTGGACTGTATTACATGCAACCATTCTGGTGCCAGTAACAGCCAATGTACATCTAACCCTTTCCCTAAGTCATAGGTTCTTCTGTTAACCAATCTATTTGAGTGGAAGGGTTAGACACCTGATCCCTAAAATTTCAAGTTTTCTTTCATGATGCAGAACAGTTTCTAGAAAATAGCTGCCCATGTAGGCACTACATTCCCAATCCTTCTGTCTCTATATGGGGCCATGTGCCTTGGTTTGGTCAATGGAATCTCCTAATGAAAAGCTGGTGTCACTTGATGGCAGAATGACACAAAAGGGGTGCTTTTGTTTTTTAGGATACTTCCCCCATCCATCAATGGAAAAGAGAGAAGTGTCCATACGTGATGGACGATAGAGCTTCAAAGTAGCAGGTGGTTTGGACCATAAATCATATTTAAATACGTAATTAGCAGAACCCCTAGATTTTATGTGAGCCAAGAAAAACAGTACTCAATGTTAAATTCACAGAAATTATATAAGCTACCTTCCCTGATAACATCTTCATAACCACCTTATGTTGTAGGTACTTTTATAACTTCCTTAGTAACTCCCAGCATATCTTGGTTACTTCGATGTTCTGGATTATCTATCTTGTAACTTTTTATTTTGGAGAAATATGTAATTGCTCTTTATCTACTTTTCCCCAAAGATTACATCCTCATAGCCATAGTACAATATCATATCCAGGAAAACAACATCACAAAAATTTATAGACCTTGAAGATTTAACTAACTTTAAATGAACTCAAATATATGTGTACTTCTGTGAAATTTTATCACATATGTAGATTCATAGATCGCCGTAAATATCTTCCTTATGCTACCTCTTCAAAGTCATACCCACACCTCTCCCTGCCCCATCCATAACTCAGTGATCACTAATCTGTTCAACATACTTATTTTGTCATTGACAGTTTAATATAAATTAAACAATATAGAATATATATTTTTGTATTGGCTTTTTTCATTCAACATAGTACCCTTGAGATGCATCCAAATTTTTATATGTATCAATTGTTCAGTTTAATTGCTGAGCAGTATCCCATGGTATAGATATATCACTGTTTCTTTATTCGTCTATTAAAAGATATTCAGAGTGCTTAATCTTTTGTTGCTATTACAAATAAAGCTGCTATTAACAACCATACACAGGTAAAGTGTTATTTTTGAGAAAGAGAGACCAAGAATCCCAAGAAGGCTCCACAGTCAGCCCAGAGTCCGATGTGTGGATACAGCTCATGAACCATGAGATCATAACCTGAGTCAAAATCAGGAGTCGAATGCTTAACCACCTGAGCCACCCAGGTGCCCCAATTTGGACATGTATTTTTATCTCTCTGGGATAAGTGCTCAGGAATACAATTGCTAGGTCACATGGTAAATTTATGTGTTAGTCAATTCTTCAAAAAGAATCCAACTATTTGTGGAGTGGCTATACCATTTGGCATTCCCGCCAGCACGAGAGGAGGGATGGTCTTTAGGTGTATCATTCATTTGCTAAAAATATCTCATGTCCAATGTCATGCTTTTAAGTCCATATTTGGTTACAAAGAATGCAAAACGTGATAGGCATCATCATAATTGCATGTTGGGAGCCATCTTGGGCTCACAGGTTGAGACGTCTCCCTGTGTGGATAAGGCAGATGTGGCAAAGTCTCCTGCTGACTAAAATGGCATCCCAATATTATCTCCTTCTATTAATAACCTTTCAGGCCTGGATTTCTTGAACTGCTCTCCTTGGTCTCAAGGGATTAAAATGCTCTTTGGTTTTATGGCATACGAAAAAGGGGACCTGGAGTGTGATGCCTTGATGGATAATATCTGAATGAGAGTAACCTGGACAGAAGTAACCTCAAAGTTGCCTCTTGGGGATAGATTACAGAAATTGATCATACAGAATAACAGTTATGAGTTGGCTAAAAATTAGTAGACGTTAGGCCCCAAGGCTCCTTGAACCAAACTAGATTTCTCTGCAGGTATTGCATTGTGTTAAACACACCCTCAGCCCCACCATAAAACCCCAAAGCACATCGCTATAAAGCTTCTCTCAGTATTTGCTCAACAGACTGAAAGGAGAGGTTGTAAAGAGATTTAGGACCTTCTCGGAAGGTCAGCTTAGACCAAAAGTTAAGAGCACTGTTTATAGATAAGGCACAAGCAGAAGCCAAACAAAAGTAGCTACACATACCTTCACTGATAAACAACAAATATTGAGCACCTTCCTGAGGTTAACATTCCAGAATCCTTTTGTGATTCCCATCCCCACGCTCCCTTATAATGAAAAGGCAATAACAAAATACTTTTACAGAAACTACCGTTTGTACAAAGAATAGATAGACATGAGCCCTTAGGGTAAGACTCACTCACTCACAAAGAAAAAGAACTTAGACAAGCATTAGAGATTATGTCTCTACCAAGGGAATTATACCTTCTCCAGTATGGTTAAAGATTATGGATAGAATGACTCCTAATCTATCTATAGATGGTTAACATAGGCAACAATGTATGTGCCTTCTGTTTACTGAGGGCTACGATAACAACCCTGCTCTCTTCCTAAACATCTTATTTCCTCTGCTATAAGCCTACCTAACTCTGCCTCAAAAGCAATGCGTGATCTTGGAACAAAGTCATAAAAATGGTTACTGCCTAATCTAAGACAAGACTGTCTCCTTCTGGGTCTGGGGGATTCACAAATATGCCAACCTAAGAAAAATTGTTAAAGATGCCTGGTCACTGATATAATGTCACTCACTGCCTTTAAATAAAGATACCAGCAGAGCAGAGATGCCAGAATTGACAGAGATGCCTGCTTGGTGATCAGACTACATCTTGTGACTCTCTCATTCATTTTGCCGGCCGTTCATCCTTCGAAAAATCCTGTATTCAGCCGGAGCTGGACTCCGGCAATTGCACATCATCTTACCTTAGAGTTCTCATCCTATTTTTGATGGCATCCTTGATCCTATCATCCGACCCAGATGTTGTTGACCATTCCTAGACTTATTTCCATGTTAAAAAAAAATTTTTTTAATGTTTATTTTTGAGAGGGGGGTACAGAGCCACAGTATCTGAAGCAGGCTCCAAGGTGTCAGCATAGAGCTCGATACAGGGCTCAAACCCATGAGCAGCGATATCATGACATGAGCAGAAGTCAGACACTTAACCGACTGAGCCATGCAGGTACCCCAGTTCTTCCCATATTTAATATTTACCCCCATTTTTTTCTCATTAATCCACTCCTGGCCTACCTCCGTACTAAAGGTTCCTTCCATCTATCAAGTTATGTCTCCTTTCCTAGATTAACGTAAGTGGTGACAATACCCTGGAATAGTAAGTGCATTCCAGGTGACAGAGTCAGGTCATTTTCGGAAAATAAAACCTGATTTACTCCTACTCAGAAATCCAAAGCTATAAATATGCTGATTCAGATGGGATTGAGGATACAGCTTCAAAGTCTTCTAGCTCAATGACTGTAGAATGAAATACAAATGCTTTCTCTCTTGATCTAAAATTTACAAGCCAACTCAATCTTGAGAAAAAAAGAACAAAGCCAACAACAGAGGGGTCAACAGCAGACTAGAGAAATCATGTTCCAGCAAACTCCAACACAGTCATTTGAAGTTATCCAGTCAGAGGAGACAAGAGGGAGGGAAAGGAGAAAGAAAAGGAATAAAAATAAAGGAAAGGAGGAAGGGGAAAAAAAGGTGAAGCCTCCTGAACGGACTTGCAGAATACTTCAAATGCACCAATATTTGTATTATGGGAGCACCAGAAGGCACAAAGAGACAAAGAAAGGACCTGAAGTCTTATTTGAGAAATAATGGCTTAAAACTTCTCAAATCTAGAGAAAGAAATAGATACTCAGATTCAGGAAGCTCAAAATACCCAAAGATATTCACATTGAGACACATAGTAATCAAATTGTCAAAAGACACAGGTAAAGGAAATTTTGATGGTAGCAAGGTAAAAGCGACTTGTCACATAAAAAGGGAATCCCAGTAAAACTGTCAGTGAATTGTCAGCAAAAGCTGTGCAGGCCAGAAGAGAATGGAGTGACATATTTTAAGTACTGGCATGGGGTGGGGTGGGTTGAAGCCAAACAAGAATATGGTACATGGCAGATAGGTATACTGAAAACTGTTAAACATTGATGAAAGAAAAACTGAAGACACAAATAAATGGAAAGATATCCCATGTTCATTCATGAGAAGAACATTAAAAATCCAAACTACATAAAACGGAACAGTAAGTGCATTCCAGGTGACAGAGCCAGGTCATTTTCAGAAAATAAAACCTGATTTACTCCTACTCAGAAATCCAAAGCTATAAATATGCTGATTCAGATGGGATTGAGGATACAGCTCCAAAGTCTTCTAGCTCAATGATTGCATCAAATGCAATCCCTATCAAACTTCCAACGTCTTTTTTTCACAGAAATACAAAAAACCAATTCTAACATTTGTATGGAACCACAGAAAACCCCAAATAGTCAAAGACATTCCGAGTAAAGAGAACAATGCTGGAGGCATTACACTTCCTGATTTCAAATTACATTACAAAGCAACAGTTATCAAAACTGTATGGTTCTGGCATAAAACGGAGCAATGGAACAAGATAGAGAACCCGGAAAAAAACAACAACACCTAAGCATATACATTCAAATAACTTTCAACAAGGGCACTAAGAAAATTAGATATGCACATAGAAAATGAAATTGGACCACTATTTTACAGAATACACAAAAATCAAAGTAAAATGGATTAAAGACTTAGTAAAACCCAACACCATAAAACTCCTAGAAGAAAACAGGGAAGAAGGTCTTTGACAGTGGCCATGACACCAAAAGAACAGGCCAAAAAATCAAAAATAAAAAAATGGGACACAAACTAAAATCTTCTGCATGGCAAAGAAAATCGATTGACTGAAAAAGGCAAACTACAAGGCCAGAAAGGAATGGCAGGAAATCTTTAATGTGATGAACAGGGAAAATATGCAGCCAAGAATCCTTTATCCAGCAGGCCTGTCATTCAGAATAGGAGAGAGAAAGGCTTTCCCAAACAAACACTGAAGGCATTCATCACCACTAAACTAGGCCAACCAGAGATCCTAAGGGGGACTCTGTGAGTGAAATGTTGCAAGGAACACAAAGTACCAGAAACACCACTACAAGCATGAAACCTACAGACAACACAATGACTCTAAACCCGTAGTTTTCAATAATAACACTAAATGTAAATGGACTAAATGCTCCAATCAAAAGACATAGGGTATCAGAATGGATTAAAAAAAAAACAAACAAGACCCATCTATTTTCTTTCTACAAGAGACTCATTTTAGACCTGAGGACACCTTCAGATTTAAAGTGAGGGATTGGAGAACTATCATGCAACTGGAAGTCAAAAGAAAGCAGGGTACTCATGCTTATATCAGACAAACTAGACTTTAAATTAAAGGCTGTAACAAAAGATGAAGAAGGGCATTATATAATAATTACAAGGTCTATTCATCAGGAAGAGCTAACAATTATAAATGTCTACACACTGAATTCGGAAGCATCCAGATATATAAAATAATCACAAACATAAACAATCTTATTGATAAAAATGTGATAATTGCAGGGGATTTTAATACTCGACTTACAGCAATGAATAGATCATCTAGACACAGAATCAGTAAAAAAAAAAAAAAATGGCCCTGAAAGATACATTGGGCCAGATGGACTTGACAGATATATTTAGAACTCTATATCCTGAAGCAGTGAAATACACTTTCTTCTTGAGTGTGTATGGAACATTCTCCAAGATAGACCATATACTGGGTCACAGAACAGCCCTCAATAAATATAAAAGAGTTGAGATCATACCATGCACACTTTCAGATCACAATGCTATGAAACTTGAAATCAACCACAGGAAAAAGTCTGGAAAAGCTCCAAAAGCATGGAGGTTAAAGAACATCCTACTAAAGAATGAATGGGTCAACCAGACAATTAGAGGAAATTTAAAAATATATGGAAACAAATTAAAATTAAAATACAATTTAAAATGAAAATCCCAAACTCTTTGGGATGCAACAAAGGCAGTCCTAAGAGGAAAATACATTGCAATTGGGCCTATCTCAGGAAACAAGAAAAATTACTAATACGAAATCTAACAGCACACCTAAAAGAACTAGAAGCAGAACAGCAAAGACACCCCAAACACAGCAGAAGAAGAGAAAGAATAAAAATCATGGCAGAACTTTCGACAATAGCCAAATCATGGAAAGAGACCAAGTGCCCATCAACTGACGAGTGGATAAAGAAGTTATGGTACTTATATACAATGGACTACTATGTGGCAATGAGAAAAAATGAAATCTGGCCATGTGTAGCAACATGGATGGAACTGGAGGGTATTATGTTAAGTGAAATAAGTCAATCAGAAAAAGACAGATACCATATGTTTCCACGAATAGGTGGACTTTGTGAGACTAAGCAAAAACCAGGGGGAGGGGAAGAGGGGAAAGGAAAAAAAGACACAGAGAGGGAGGGAGATAAAATATAAGAGACTCTCAAAGACTAAGAACAAACTGAGGGTGAGGGGGATGAGGGAGGGGGGAGAGGGGGTGATGGGCATTAAAAAGGGCACATGTTGGGATGAACACTGGGTGTTATATGTAAACCAATTTGAAAATAAACTATTATAAATTAAAAATAATAATAATAATAATAATATTTTTTAAAAAGAAAAATAGACTAAGGAACTAACTTTTTTCTAAGGGAGACCTACGAATGCCCAACATGTATATGAAAAGATGCACAATACAACTAAAAATCAGGGGAATGCAAATCAAAACCACAAGTGATCATTTCACAACTGTTAAAGTGTCTACTACATAAAAATAAACAAGTATTGATAAGGATGTAGATAAATTGATACCCTTGTACATTATCTTTAAGAAGGTAAAACAATGCAGCCTCTATGGAAAACAGTGTAAGATTCCTCAAAAAATTAAAAATAGAATTTTCCTAGGATCCAGCAATCCCAATTGTAGGTATATATCCAAAAGAATTGAAATCAGGATCTCAAAATGATATCTGCACTCCCATGTTCATTGCAGTAGTATTCACAATAGCCAAGATATGGAAACAAATATCATTCAACACGTGAATGGATAAAGAAAAAGTGGTACATGCTTACAATGGATTATTCAGACTTAAAAAGGAAGGCAACAGGACAACATGATGAGTCTGAAGGACATCATGCTAGGTGAAATTAGAGGAAAACAAATATTATATAATTCCATTTTTATGAGGCATCTAGAAGAGTCAAACTTGGAAAAACAGGAAAAAATAGGAGGTACCAGGGCTGGGGGGATGGGAAAACTGGGAGTTACTGTTTAACAGGTATAAAGTTTTAGTTATGCAAGACAAATTATGCCTACAGCTAACATACTATATTATACATTTTTAAATATGTTGAGGTTTTGGGGGAGATACTGGATTAAGAGGATTCAGAGCTTATCTCATCCTTGGACACACTGACAGAACAACCATATATATGCAACTAACTCTGAAAGTGATCTGAAAACTGCATAACAGATCTTCCACAGCTAATCATGGAGAGAAGGCCACATTGAAAAGGGTGGAGGGGCAGAGATTCCATTGGAAACTAAATCCCCAACACAACTAGCCACAACTGGAAGAGACATCACAAGCATGGAGACGTGTATCAGACTCCACTCCAGCTGCCCCAGGTAGTGGGGACCCACACTGAGAAGATAAGTACCCATAACATTTGGCTATGAAACCCAGCAGGGTTTAAACCCTGGGAGCTTTAAAAATTTAGCAGGCTTTTATTCAACATAGTACTTGAAGTCCTAGCCACAGCAATCAGGTAAGAAAAATAAATAAGCAATCAAGAAAGTGAAGAGGCAACCTGTGGAATGGGAGAAAATCCTGTAAACCATATATGTGGTAAGGGGTTAATGTGCAATATATAGAAAGAACTCCTATAACAGCAAAAAGAAAAAAATACCCAATTAAAAAATGAGCAAAAGAACTGGATAAGCATTTCCCAAAATCATTCAGATGGCCACTATGTATATGAAAAGATACCCAACTTCACTCATCATCAGAGAAATGTAAGTCAAAACCACAATAATAGATCACCTCACACCTGTTAGAATGACTGTTATCAAAAAGACAAGTGTTGGCAAGGATGTCAAGAAAAGGGAACACTTGTGCACAGTCATTAGGAACATAAATTGGAACAGCACTATGGAAAACAGTATGGAGGATCCTCAAAACATTAAAATTAGAACTACCCTATGAGGTAGCAATTTCACTCCTAGGTATCAATCCAAAAGAAAACAAAATACTCAAAAAGAAATATACTCTTCTATGTTCATTGCAGCATTATTTACAATAGACAAGACATGGAAATAACTTGAGTGTCCACTGATGGTGAATGGATAAGGAAGATGTGGAACGTATATACAATGAGATATATTAGCCATAAAAAAACAATTTTTCCATAGGCGACAACATGGATGAATCTTGTGCTAAGTGAATTAAGTCAAAAACAAAAAGACAAATACTATATAAACTCACTTCCATTTTAAAAAAAAAATGAACTTATAGATACACAGGACAGATTTAACAGGTGGGGAGGAGATCAAAAGGTACAAACTTCCAGTTATAAAATAAGTCATGAGGATGTAATGTACACCATGGTTACTATAGTTAATACTGTGTTGAAAATATAAAAGTTTCTAAGAGTAAATCTTAAAGGTTCTCATCACCAAGAAAAGTTAAATATGTTTGGTGATAGATATTAACTAGATTTATTGTGGAGATAATTTTGCAATATACACAAACATGAATCGTTATGTTATATACCTGTAACTAATGTTATAGCCTATCTCAATAAAAAAATCAAGAGAATTATAAATATGACCATTGTGTACAGTTTAAATTTTATGTTTTTTCATAAGAGACTCTCAAAGACTAAGAAAAAACTGAGGGTAAGGGGGATGAGGGAGGGGGGAGAGGGGGTGATGGGCATTAAAAAGGGCACATGTTGGGATGAACACTGGGTGTTATATGTAAACCAATTTGAAAATAAACTATTATAACAAAAAAAAAAAAAAAATTTTATGTTTTTTTCTAAAACAGAGGTTTTCAAACTTTGTCTCAGGAAGCTTTTACCTTCTTAAAAAAAAACAAATGAAGGCTCTCCAAAGACCTTCGTTTTATGTAGTTTACCATTATCAACATTTACCACATTAAAATTAAACCTGAGAAAATTTTCAAATATTTATTTATATCTTCAAGAATTTTAAATTCATTCCATTTTAAGATAAAATATTTTGTGTAGAATAACTGTTTTAAAAACAAAAAATTCAGGGGTGCCTAGGTGGCTCAGTCAGTTAAGCGTCCGACTCAGGTCACGGTCTCACGGTTTTTGAGTTCCAGCCCCACATCAGGCTCTGTGCTGACAGCTCAGAGCCTGGAGTCTGCCTCATATTCTGTGTCTCCCTCTCTCTCTACCACTGCCCCTCATAAATAAACATTTTTAAATATTCATGAGAAATAGCATTTTATATTTTTGCAAATCTCTTTAATACCTGGCTTAATATAAGCCACGTGGATCCTGATACCTACTTTGCATTCAATATGCTGTGATATTTTGTTTTGGTTGAAGTGGATGAAAAATTTCAAGCCTCACACAACTATGTAGCCAGTAAAAAGAGGAGCATTTTAAATTTCTGTTCAGATATTTTGAATAATCCTCTTTGCTATTACACCAACACTTGAAAGGTGGTAACTTCATCATGGTTACTTAAAATGTAGAATTGGAAATCAGATCAGTGATCTCTGTCATTTAAAATCTATAGGGCTGTCCTGTATTTGAATGGAAGTTTTGTTCATTTACAATTATATAACATCTGTGTTTATTTGGAAAATATTTCACAGAGTTATGAAGACCTTCTGAATGTTTTCGTATTTTATTGTACCATATTTTTAAAGCCATTTATATTAATAACATCCTCATTTATACCCTTAAAAAGTCAGTGTTAAGAAAACACAAAACATTGGGTGGTAGATAACAGTTTTCCAGTTACTATTTTGGCTTGAAGGCTCAAATTTTATCACTGGCAAAAAACTACTGTCCATCATTCTGCTTGAGATGATTCCATTTTCAAGGAAATGTGTGCCAAACACCTAACTCTGAATCACAATAGCCTGTTGGCAACATATTCAGGTAAAAGCGATGTTCCATGAAAGTGACTAGAACTGTTCCCAACTCAGTCACTGAGTGCTTTTCCTGCCTCTGAGGGACCAGGCTATTTGTCTGGATACCTTCCAAGTGTGTTTGTATACCCCTCACCCCACCATTGTGTAGATGTCCTGTGCAAGACAGGAACCTCGTCCCTAGCCCTGAATACCTCTGATTGATCAATTATCTGCATCCGTTTTTGGACCAGTTTTTCAGTGGGGCATGCACAGAAGGAATACTTCCCCCTCCTATGTGCTAGTCTGACCAGCTGTCTGAGGTGTGTGTGTGTCGACGTACTAGATGTAGGGGAGGAGAGACTTTGTTCTAGGCCTCTGATCTTTGTGTGGAATTGATGTTGTCTTCCCACATGTAAGGACTTCAGACCTGGCACTAGGTGGGTGTGGGAACCTCAGGGGGCCTAGGTCGGCCCTGTGTTCTCTCGCTCAGTCTCTTGCTCTCTCCATCTCTGTCTCACTCTGTTTTCTCTGTCTCTCCATGTCACTCTCTGTCTTTCGCTCTCATTCAGTCTCTCTAGCTCTCAATCTCTCACTCTCTCACTCTCTCTTTCTCTCTCCTCCTAATCGCACTCTCTCCCCCCAATATCTCCCTCTCTCTCAGTCTCTCCCTCTCTCTCATACTCACTCACGAGATGTTTTATGGGTGTGAGGCTCAAGTTGGTGACACAGGTGACTGTTTGAGGATGACTTGGTTGTATTGTGAAAGAGAAATTTGCATTCAGTGCTAGGTGGGTGAGAAGGCCTAGTCTCTGTCTATGCAGCTCCAAGGCTGCCCAATAACCAGAGTCAAAAATTCACAAGATGATAAAACTGGTTGGTTAAATGCTAGTACTGGTGGGATGGCCAAATGTCCCAACTAGATGACTATTCTGAGGGCTAAATTGCCAAAATAGTCACCCCAGTAGTGGGAATGATGGACCACGGATAGCAATAGGTGTGTAAGGTTTGCTACAGGCAGGACTTGAGACGAGTATGGTGAGGAGCACCTGGAAACAGGAGTCCAACCAAGCAGGACTCCAGCAGAGTGGATGACCATGGCCAGGGTGGGCACTGGGTCTCCCTCGGCTCTGAAATTCTGTGGCCCAGGAAGTGGGTGGGGTCTGGGTGGTAAGTAGGACTTGACAGGATTCCTCCTCCTCCTCCTCTCCTCCTCCTCCTCCTAGTGGTCCTCTCCTCACCCCATTGGCCCCCCAAGATCTTCCTGCTGCCTGAATCCTGCATTCAGACACCTCCACCCTTTCTCCCTCCATAACTTTTCTTGTCCCTCATGCTTCTTGCCCTTCTTCTAAACCTTTTAATTATTAAAAGCTTCACTTTCCACTCAAGAGCCATGAGAACATTATCCATATGTGGTCATTCATTCAGAAGGTCCATATTCTATTCTCCCATCTCCTTACATTTGCTATTATTTTAACATTTAATAAGGTTTATCTATTTTCAAAGAGTGTTTCATTACTAGGGCACCTGGGTGGCTCAGTCAGGTTAAGCAATCGACTTCAGCTCAGGTCATGATCTCGTGGTCCGTGAGTTCAAGCCCTGCATCGGGGTCTGTGGTGACAGCTCAGAGCCTGGCCTGGAGCCAGATATTCTCTCTCTCTCTCTCTCTCTCTCTCCCCTGCTCAAGTTTCTCTCTCTAAAAAATGAATAAATGTTAAAAATTTTTTAAGAAAAAGAGTGTTTGATTACTGAAAAGTCACAAGATGGTAAGGTCACAGTCCTTTATGGGGATGGGACACTGAAGGCATCCCCTAAAATTTTTTCCAATTCCGTCTGCTGGGAGATCCAGGGCACCCTCCATAGGCCTCCTCTTTTGGTTCAGGAGGTCCTCTGACCACCTGGGCACCAAGCTCTAGTTAACAGTGTGAGAAATTTTTTTGTTTTTGTTGTTCTTCAGTTGTGCAAACAGGTTTTTTTTTTTAATGAATTCCTTATTTTCTCCACTGATTTGAGATCATTGGAAGGAAATTAAGTGCTCACAAAATAATGGAAAAGCTATAAAGAGGGCTATTTTTAGGGTTCCAAGAATGACTTTCAGTGTAAAGTGTAAATGAACAATCAGAAGAAACCCTCCTCTGGGCAAGGTATTATAATAATTGGCTGAATATCCCACTTACGGCTGTCTATAAGAATTACAAAGATGGAATCAAAAAGCACTACTATCACTGATGCTGCACCCAAAGACCTTGGGCTTGGACACAGACATATTGCTGTAGAAAATACATCTTTCCATAGCTAAAACCCTCAATGAATTGGGTATAGAAAGAACATGCCAGGGCGCCTGGGTGGCTCGGTCGGTTGAGCGGCCCAACTTCGGCTCAGGTCATGATCTCACAGTCTGTGAGTTCGAGCCCCACGTCGGGCTCTGTGCTGACGGCTCAGAGCCTGGAGCCTGCTTTGGATTCTGTGTCTCCCTAATATAAGTAAGTCCATATACAACAAACCCAAGCTAACATTATACTCAACAGTGAAAAATTGAAAGATTTTCCTCTAAGATCAAGAATAAGACAACTGGGGGTGTCTGGGTGGCTCAGTTGGTTAAGCTCTGACTCTTGGTTTTCAGCTCAGGTCCCGAGCTCATGGTTTGTGAAGTCGAATCCTGCATGAGGCTCTGGGCTGGCAGTGCAGAGCTTGCTTGAGATTCTCTCTCTCTCTGTCCTTCCCCTCAACTTTCACTCTCTCTAGCTCATACTCTCTCTCTCTCTCTCAAGATAAATAAATATTTAAAAATTCTTTTAAAAAGAACAACTGTGCCCACTATCCCCACTGTTATTTAATATAGTCCCAGCTAGAGCAACTAGGCAAGACAAAGCAATAAAGTCGTCCAAATTTAAAAGGAAGAAGTGAAAGTCATTATTTGCAGACAACATGTTCTTAAATATAGAAAATCCTAAAGACTTAACAGAATTGTAGGAACTAATCAATGGATTCACTAAAGCTACAGGGTATGAAAACAACAAACATTTGCACTTCTATACACTAACAATGAAACCTCTGAAAAAGAAATCTATTCCATTCACGATAGCATCAAAAATAGTAAAACAGGAATACATTTAACTAGGAAGTAAACAATCTATACAACAAAAACTACAAGACCTTGATAAAAGAAATTGAAGAAGACATAAACAAATGGAAAGATATCCTGTGTTCGTGGGATAATTAATAATGTTAAAGTGTCCATACTACCCAAAGCCATCTATGGATTCAATGAAATCCTTATCAAATTTTTAATGGAATTTTCCCAGAAATAGAAAAAACTCTTAAACTATGTATGGAATCACAAAGGACCTTAAAGAGCCAAAGCATTCATGAAAAGAAGAATAAAATCAGAGGCATCACACTTCTGGTTTCAAAATATAATACTAAGCCATAGAAATTTAAAAAGTATGTTACTGGGGCATGTGGGTGGCTCAGTCGGCTAAGTGTCCAAATTTAGCTCTGGTCATGATCTCACAGTTTGTGGGTTGAAGCCCTATGACAGGCTCTGTGCTAACAGCTGGGAGCCCAGAACCTGCTTCAGATTCTAGATCTCCCTCTCTCTCTGCCCCTCCCCCACTCACACTGTCGCACGCGCGCGCTCTCTCTCTCTCTCTCAGAAATAAACATTAAAACAAATGTTAAAGTATGTTACTAGCATAAAAATATCCACATATCCTAATGGAAAATAGCCCAAAAATAACTCCCCACCATATATGGTCAGCCAATATTTGACAAGGAAGCCAAGAACACGCATTGAGGAAAGAGTAGTCTCTTCAACAAATGGCTTTGGAAGATTGGATAAATGCATGCAGAAAAATGAAAGTGGACCCCTTTTACCAATCACAAAAATTAACTCAAAATGAACTAAAGACTTAGACATAAGACTTGATGCCTTAAAACTTTCAGAAGAACACGTAAGAGAGAATCTCAACATTGGTCTTGGCAATCTTTTTTTTTTTTTTTTTTTTTTTTTTTTTTAATTTTTTTATTTTATTTTTTTTTTATTATAATAGTTTATTTTCAAATTGGTTTACATTTTTTTTTAATAGGACTCCAAGAGCAAAAGCAGTAAAAGCAGAATCAACAAATGGCACCACATCAAACTTAAAAGCTTCTGCACAGCAAAAGAAACAAAATGAAAAGTCAAACTATTTGCAAACCATACAGGTTAAGGGGTTAATATCCAAAATATATGAAGAATTCCTACATCTTAATAATTTTTAAAAATCCAATTTAAAAAATGGGCAGAGGAACCGAATAGACTTTTTTTTTCCCAAAGAGGACATCCAAATAGCCAACAGGTACATGAATAGATGCTCAATATCATTGGCTACAAGGGAAATATGGAGTTTCCTCAAAAAATTAAAAATAGAATGACCATATGATCCAGCAATTCTACTTCTAGGTGTGTATGTATGTGTATGTGTATGTATGCGTGTGTGTGTGTGTGTGTGTGTGTGTGTGTATCCAAAGGAAATAAAAAACAGGAGCTTGAAGAGATACATGCACTCCCCTGGTTACCTCAGTATTATTCACAATAGGAAAGACATGTACACAACCTAAGTGTCCAACAGATGAATGCATAAAGATGTTGTGATACATATACACACAATGGAATATTTCTCAGCCATGAGAAATAAGGAAATCCTGCCATTGTCAACAACGTAGATGGATCTTGAGGGTGTTATGCTAAGTGAAATAAGTCAGACAGAGAAAGAAAGACAAATACTGTATGATACCACTTATGTGTGAAATCTAATAAAGCCAAACTTGTAAAAACATAGAATAGAATGGTGGTTAACATAGACTGAATGGTAGGGAAATTGGGGATATGTTATTTATGGATACAAACTGCAAACACATAGATTAAAAAAAAAAGTCCTGGAGAGCTAAAGCACAGCAAAGTGATTATAATCAACAATCTTGTATTAAAAATTTCAAAATTGCTGAGAGACTAGATCTTAATTGTTCCCAACATAAAGGAAGAAATGATAATTACATGATAGAGGTTAGCAAATGCTACCTTAGTAATCATACTGCAATATGTAAATATATGAAATTTACATGTTACACACCTTAGACTTGCATAATGTTATATATCAATTATATTTCAATTAAAGATGTAACAATTGTGTATTTTATGTTAAAAAATTGGTGTTCAGTGAGTGATTTACTGAACAGTATAATCACGGCTATTGTTGAAGCTGACTTCTATAGATTCAGCGCTTTTTTAAAATTTTTTTTAAAAAAACTTTTATTCAGCATTGAGAGAGAGTGTGTGAGCAGGGGAGGGGCAAAGAGAGCAGGAGACACAGAATCCCAAGCAGGCTCCAGGCTCTGAGCTATCAGCACAGAGCCCGATGCGGGGTTTGAACTCACAGAACATGAGATCATGACCTGAGCTGAAGTCAGATGCTTAACCGACTGCGCCACCCAGGCGCCCCTAGATTTATATTCTTAACAGTCATTTTCAACATTCAAGAGCAGAAATTCAGAACCATAGAATCCCTAAGGATCAGCAATAAAGGACAAACAATAGGAAAACATGAAGCCAACATATGAGAGGTAAACATTGACCATAAGAGCCTACTAGAGGAAGGACATAAAAAGCAAAAATAGAATTCAGTATGTAGAAGACAACAAAGATGGCCACCAGCATCAGGATGGTGTGGGAAGCTCTCCTCTCTTGGGGGGAATTTGTAGTAGCCTTTGCAGTTGTGAATATACTGGATTCTCTGGTGGTGCCCGTGCAGAAGCAGCACCATAAAGCCACTGGACCAGACCATGAAGCAATAAACATGGCATCAGAGATGGACAGCAAGAAGACAAAGTCTGTAGCAGGACCTATGGATGAACGAAACCATTTTCCTTGGGTAGAATTGTATGCATCCTATGGACCAATGATTTTCGCAGAATGTAGGTTTTAATTTAGACACTGGAAATTCAGCAGATGTGACAGGAAAACTCAATGACCTTGGGGATCTTCCCCTGAGCATCCTCCTCCCTGCACTCCTGGGGAAGAGAAGGACACACTGAAAGGTGCTCAGGACACAGGGTGTTCTACAACCTATTCAGCAGATGAAATAGACAAGCTTACACCCAAGAGTGGACATGGGTTGCCTGAAGACAAGAGCTGCCAGAGTATGTGGAATTCCAGTGTGAAGAAGTACCAAGAGATTGGCTATAGCCATGTGGGTGAGAATCATGTTGGGGAGCCTCTGCTGGTGTCCAATCAAGATTGGAGATATGTTATGGAAGAATAGGATGACATTGGCAAAAGACCCAACCCCAATCTGTAGCATAAAGGTGGTTTTCAGAGCCACTTCCCCGGTGGTTCTTAGGATACTGTTCTGAAAAGACACGGTGGGCACTTCAGAGCGGTCTGGTCTGATGAGTAGGCTCATTAGTGCCAGCATGAAGACTCTTCATAGTTATATGACCTTATAAAGGCCTCTGAAAAGGGAGACATGATCATATTCAACAGATGACTCAACCTGGATGACATGTCACGGACACCAATTTCACATTATTACTTTGTATTTATGTCTGTTTAGTTTTATGTTCTGACTCCCCACCTGAATATAAAATCCATGAACTTAAGAAGCATGCCTGTCTTGGTCAAAAATATGGTTGACACATAATGGATATGAAAAAATTTTGTACTTTCTAAATAAATATGTGAAAGGAGACAACAAGAATGTTACTGTACAGTCTTTTTAATTCATTATCACCCTGTCTGCCATTATAATGCATTAATAAAGTTAAATGGAGGGGCACCTGGGTGGCTCAGTTGGTTAAGTGTATGACTTCAGCTCACGTTATGATCTTGCAGTCTGTGAGTTCGAGCCCCACCTCAGTCTCTGTCCTGACAGCTCAGATCCTGGAGCCTGCTTCAGATTCTGTGTCTCCCTCTCTGTCTGCCCCTTCCCCACTCATGCTCTGTCTTTCACTCCCAAAAATAAATAAACATTTAAAAATTAAAATAAAGTTAAATGGAAATGCGAAAACATTACACAAATAAGATTATCTAAAATTGCAAGAATACATATTCAACTTCCAAGAACTCAATATTATATATTGGGAGTGATTTTCAAAAAATCAGTAGCCACCTGAATACACAACATGTCCCTCAGATATTCTATTCAGTATAGAAAATATCCCTAGTGGCCAAAGAATTCTAGTTATTAATAATTCCACAGATTGTGAATTGTTGAGAAGTCTGTTCCTGGAGAGCTTATTCAGCCAACCTCAGTCCACACAAAAAAATAAACACTATTTAAAACAGCCGATCAAACCATCAAGTTGTACACCTTCAGCAGAGACAATTTGGTTAGTCAGTTACACCTCAGTAAAGCTAGTAAAACACTTGTATCATTAAACCATCGCACAGATTACTTTACATCTTCATTAGTTTTTGAGTGCCTACATTTTGTCTGACTCTTTAGCTGGTCCTAGATTATTTTTTTAAGAGAGAGAGAGCAGAAGCAGGATGGATGGGAGGGAAAGAGAAGGGGAGAGAGGGGGAGAGAGGGGGAGAGAGGGAGAGAGGGAGAGAGGGGGAGAGAGGGGAGAGAGGGGGAGAGAGGGGAGAGAGGGGGAGAGAGGGGAGAGAGAGGAAGGGAGAGAGAGGAGAGAGAGAGGAGAGAGAGAGAGAGAGAGAGAGAGAATCTCAAGCAGACTCCATGCTCAGCACGGACCCCAATGAAGGGCATGACCCTGGGATCATGACTTGAGCCAAAATCAAGGGTTGGACATTCAACCAGCTAAACCACCCAGGTGCCCTGGTTCTAGATATTATAAATGAGAATCAAATTAGGTACATGAGCACAAAAGCAACCATAGCACATATAGGTGGTGCATTAAACTAAAGACCTATCTGAGCCTTTATAAATGAAAAAGAAGTCTCTGTGACCTACAACAGAAAAATGGACTTATTCCAAGAAAAGGTGTGAAGACTTCCAAAGGCAATAATCTTAATTATTACTGTAGGATTGAGAAGCCACTATCAGAAGGTAAAAATCAATTTTAAAAAATCCCTGAGTTACTAATCTTTCTTGCTTTTCAGGAAACTTGGGTCTGTGTTACACAGCTACTGTGTAGAAAAAAAACAACACAGGAAGCCTCACCATGAATAGCTTGTTACCATCAGCTTTGGATTCACCCAGTCCAGGTCTTATTTCTTATTCCCCACTCATCAATGGTAATTAATGGTGCTGGGACATTAGGACACAGCCTTGAGCTCTGAGAATCTTTTCCTTCATTGGGGATATGGGTATAACATAACCTTGGGTCAGAGATTTAATCCCTGAGCAGACCAAGATTCCAACCTCTGCATCCTGGAAGCTCATACAGTGTGTTATAATCATCTACTTGTGACCTTAGTCCCACCTGGGGAGCATCACCCTCTGTGCACTGTTTTCTCACTTAAAAGTAAAGTTTACGTGGGACGCCTGGGTGGCTCAGTGGGTTGAGGTTCCAACTTCGGCTCAGGACATTATCTCTCAGTGCGTGGGTTCAAGCCCTGTGTCGGGCTCTGTGCTAACAGCTCAGAGCCTGGAGCCCGCTTCAGATTCTGTATCTCCCTCTCTCTCTCTGACCCTCCCTGACTGCACTCTGTATGTCTCTCTCTCAAAAATAAACAAACATTAAAATAATAAAGAATACTATAGAAAAGTAAGGTTTGCGTCAATATAGACCAGTGTTCGTAAGGCACCTGTGGATATCCAAAGTGAATTTCGTGTCAATTAGAGATAACAACAGCTAGAACAAAATTCTCATCAAGCGGTGGTAGGAATTATTTTTATGACAGGTGTTACTTCTTCCTTCATTTTAATTTCCTGCCACAACGAGGGATAGGAGGGAAGAATAGTGACATGGAAGGTGGAAAGAATACATCAACCATACTCCAACACTCACACTATTGTGTGATACTTGAAAATGAACCAGAGTTAATCTCACCAAAATGTCTCTCTCCGCTTCATGTACCAAGTTAAAGATAGAAAGGCCCTTTTCTACTCATTTAAAGTGTGAGTAATGCCCCCACTTTCCTCAATGGACAGATCACCAGAGTCTCAATAAGGAAGCATTGCTCCCAGAGCTCACTGTAGACCAACTGGACCTCCAGATATCCTGACCACCTGCCCACAGCAGCAGACACACATGCCTACACACACACACACACAGAGTATGCACCAGGAGACATCATAGGTTACACCCAAAACACGTCTTAACAGACTAACAAAGACTGAAATCTCATCAAGTATCTTTTTGGACCACAATGATATGAAACTAGTAATTGGTAACAGCAGAAAACGTGGAAAATTCACGTTTATATGCAGATTAAACCACACACTCCTGAACACCCAATGGGGCGAAGAAGAAATCAAAAGGGAAGCCAAAAAATATTTTGAGACCAGCATAAATGGAAACACAACACACCAAACTTATGGGATTCAGCAAAAACTATTCTAAGGGAGATGTTTATAGGGTTAAACGCCTACCTTAAGGAAAAAGAAAGAACTCAATAAACCAACTCACTTTATATCTCATGGAACTAAAAAAAAAAGAAAGAACAAATGAAGCCCAAAGTATGTAGAAGGAAGGAAATGACAAGTATCAAAGCAGAAATAACGAAAGAGAAACCAGCAAAACAATAGAAAAGACCAGTGCAACCCAAAGCTGTCACTACTTACCACTGGCAGGGACGTGAGGAAGGACAACATTCTCAGCCAGGAAGCCATTTGCATTTCCCACCTTTTCCCGCCCTCCATCGCTTTTCCTACTGGAGCCAGCTGAACTCACTTCCCTAGAAAGAACCAGAAATGTGTTTTCACTTCATCACGTAAGGAACCCACGTTCCTCCCCCTCCTCCTCCTGGAAGCCCCACCGTCAGGCATCCCAAATGTGATCCACCTTCTTAAGTTGCAGCCCACTCCACTTCACCTGCTCACAGACACCCGACGGCCCTTCTCCATCACCACACCTGCTTCTTCTCTTCATCTCCAAGTGAGGCTCATCCCTTGGTTTATTTACTCCTTCATCCTCTCGCTGCCCCTACACTGAGCTTTGTGAGGGCACGGAGTATTCTCCTAATAGACTGATAGAAGCTCAAACCGTAGCATCTGGACATGGTGAGCCAGCAGCACCACCCACTCTTCCCCATCATCTCCACCAGTCGCAGGAGGAAAGACAGAACGCTATTCTTGTGCCTCCTTTGAATTATAACTACCTGCAAATTCCCTGGCACGCCAGGGTGCTGGGTTTTACTGTAACCTCAGTAACTTGCTTTTCCACATAACAGGACAAACTGCATGCCAACCTAAAAAGAAAGAAAAGGTCGTAAAGCCTTATTTTTGCAACAACATTTCCAATGATACAGCTCTGCTTTCACTAAAACAAAGTTTAAAGGTGAAAAAAGAAATTTAAAGTCATCTGAGTCTCTTATGCCTACACACTTTTTATTCCACTAGCTTCCTCGTATTTTCTGGGGTCTTCTTGCGTCTGTGACTAGGTGCATACAGTATATGGAAGCAGCCAGAGTTAACTGTGGTGCTGAGCAGGCCGAGGGTGTGCACCCCATCTCATCACAGGTGAGTGCAGACGTTAGAGCTGGTTTGTGGTAAAGTGTTAACATAGAGCCCAGAAGAGCTGCCTGGAGGCATCCATCACATGCTGTGGTCAACAGGGAATAAGACTCTGGATAGAGAGACACTGAGAGTTACTTCACATACAAGCCTCAATCTGTTCAGGGCCAATAAAACAATTCCTTTTTTTTATTTTTTCAACATTTATTTTTATTTTTGAGAGAGAGAGAGACAGAGTGTGGCAGGGGAGGGGCAGAGACAAGGAGACAGAATTCGAAGCAGGCTCCAGGCTCTGAGCTGTCAGCACAGAGTCCAGCATGGGGCTCAAACTCACAAACTGTGAGATCATGACCTGAGCTGAAGTCGGACGCTTAACCAACTGAGCCACCCAGATCTTCCAAACAATTCTTTTTTAACAATGGGAAAGAACTCAGTGACTTTGGTCATAAAGGGCTTGGCACAGATTCCAAAGAGACCAGGGTCTCCTCTCATTGTCAGGGACCCAGGGCACAGGATTTGCAATGAATCACATGAATCTAGTCTCACCCTGAGACACCCTCAGCACACACACACCCCCTACCCAACCGTGGTACAGATGCAGACTCTCAGAGTGAGACACGGTGGGCATGCGTCCTGCCCAATGTTGGTGCAAAACTATAGCCTCAAGTTCCTCTCTTGTTGGAAAACCTGCTCTCCTGGGTTTTGCCCTGAAGATAAGGAAGCACTCATCTGGTTGGTCTTTTCTCCAGAGCTCTGTGCACAGGAGTGTCAGACAGGAAGAGCCATAGTTATAGAGACAGATTCCTAGACCTGATCTCCCCACACAGAAGTTATCTGTTGTCTCGGTGACACTATGTGCATGGAGTGTCTGGGGTGTCTCCAACAGAGCATAAATTTTATCCCCAGTGCAAATCACCATCATCCTCTTTTTGTGATTAAGGACATATTTTAGCAATTAATGAGAAGATCCCACTGGGGGGATGCATAGCCAAATAGGTGGCCAGGAAAGTTTTCTATGTTCCCTGTGGAAAACTAGCTCAGAACCACAGTTGTAATCTGGCATTAAAGGGATACCCTGATGGGCACTGAACAGGCCACAAGGTTGGGATGAGCACTGGGTGTTGTATGGAAACCAACTTGACAATTAAAAAATTAAAAAAAAAAAGGGATACCCAAAGATGCATCAAGGACTCATTGGGAAACATGATCAAGAAGATATGACCACTGACTTACCCATGAGCTGCATGTGGGAACTCAGGGGTATTTCATCCTCTCCTTGACCTTGGACTGTAGGATCCGCTTGCCTTGCCCACCACCAGAGGCGGCTCCAAGGACGTAGCTTTGACATAGTGATGTGATGTTGAAAACACCTGCACGGTACACATGCCTGAGCCCAGTTAATGCCTCTTTATAAACTTTTAAGGTTTGGAGGCAGGTGTGGGGATTCATTAGTCTTGCTGCTGCCCAAGACAAGCCTCATATATAAGTTCCTTTTCCCATAAAACTGCCACCTACCAATCTGGAGGGGCCTACATCTTTCTCTGGCCTCTCCCTGCCCTCTCTCTATGGAGGCCAGTTTCGGAGTACACCAGGAAAGTGCCTACAGGGTTCCCTTTACTGGATTTCCAATGGAGCATGTTCCTCAGTGCTTTTTCAGCTTTCCAAAATACTGACCATCATCACTGGGTCAGGGCTTTGGTCTTAACATGACTTTAAATTCCATGCTTCTTGCTATTTATGGCCCTATGGCTTTTCAGTCTGGAAAGTAGCCCATTTGCAAAGCATCTTCCCCACCTCAAAATACAGGTATCCCTAATGCCCACATGACTCCAAAGGAAGATAATTTCCCTTCCAAGTACCCATTCAGCCCTGCCTCCTGAGCCTTTCTGGTGCAACCAGACTCCCCTCCTGGGTCATTTCCACAGGGATGAAGCATTACTGAATCTGCATTGGGCTTAGGGCAAAGCCATATAGGAAATATAACATGTTAACAAAAGAATTCAGACTTCCAGGGCCAGCAACCCAGCCTGGTATCTGAAAGCCTGTAGTGCCCCCAACCTCTGGGACAACCATACGCCCCCTCCATGGGTTTCCAATAATCTTTACACCCAGAAATTTTACCATCTTTTGTTTACTATTGAGTATGTCTTCGTGTTTTTTATTCTAGTTTTAGGGCTAATTCTTTATTAAATTTTATTTTAGAGAGAGGATGAAAGAGCATGAGAAGGGGAGAGGGGCAGAGAGAGAGAGACAGAGAATCCTGAGCAGGCTCCATATTCAGTGCAGCACTCGACACAGGGCTCGATCCCACGACCCTGGGATCATGACCCAAGCTAAAATCAAGAATCGAACGCTCAACCAACTAAGTCACTCAGGCGCCCCTAATTTTTTTAAAGTAAGCTTCACTCCCAGTGCAAAGTCCTGTGTGGGGCTTGAACTCACAACCTTGAGATTAAGACCTAACGTGAGATCGAGAGTCAAATGCTTAACGACTGAGCCACCCAGGTGCCCCTAGGGCCAATTCTTTAACACTGTTTCACCCACAATATTTTATATCCGTTTGAACATTTATCATTTCAAAGAGCACTACTTAGGATTCGCTCATTAAAATAAATATTTTTTTTTTAAATACAGTTTTTTTTTAATTTTTTTTGGCATTATTTTATTTCGAGAGAGAGAGAGAGAGAGAGAGAGAGAGCATGAGCAGGGGAGGGGCAGAGAGAGAGAGAGACACAGAATCCGAAGCAGGCTCCAGGCTCTGAGCCGTCAGCACAGAGCCCGACGCAGGGCTCGAACTCGGAAACGGTGAGATCATGACCTGAGCCGAAGTCGGACGCTCAACCGACTGAGCCACCCAGGCGCCCCTAAAATAAATATTTTAATGGATGTTTTCAAGCACACAAACCTGTAGACTCATTAACTATAAGCATTATAATGAAGATAGTGACTATTTGAGAGCACGGATAACACAGAAATGTTAAACATGGCCCCGGGGTTGATGACTGGATCTCTGCTCTGATTCATAAAATGTTAAACGACCCAACAGATTGTGTGTTTTCCTCCAAGGAGCATAAGATCTCATAGCCCAGAAGTAAATTTGTATGCTTTAATAGAAAGGATAAACAGGGGGCCTGGGTGGCCCAGTTGGTTGACCGTCTGAGTCAATCTCAGCTCAGGTCACCATCTTAAGGTTCATGAGTGTGAGCCCCATGTCGGGCTCTGAGCTGACAGTGAAGAGCCTGCTTGGGATTCTCTCTCCCTCACTCTCTTTCTGTCCCTCCCCTGCTTGCCCTCTCAAAAATAAATAAAACATTTAAAAAATACATATTAGATGAGGGGAGCCAAGATGGCGGAGGAGTAGGGAGGCCCAAAGTTTCCCTTGTTTTTTGAATTGAGAGGGACCGAAACAGAGAGATTCTCAACTCCAAGAACCTGGCAGAAAAGTTGTAGCAGCCTACAAGGAACGCAAGGAACATAGACAACGCCCTAGGACCGTGAGTCTAATCGAGAACGGACAAAACGATCTCGGGAAACTGAGCTGGGGGGAGGGTGAGCCGGGGACAGCGGGGAAAGTGCCCAACATCTGAAGGAGAGGGCCAGAGAGGGGGAGACCACCACCATCCAGCCCCTAAAGACAGGGCTTAGGAGGAGAAGCTCTGTGTCTAACAGCAGAACCCAGCAGAACTCTCCTTGTGCGGGACCGTGGACAGAGGCACAGTCGGCCCGCCCGACCCAGAGTTGCTCAGCCGCCAGCAGCGTGGAGAGCGAGCAACCGTGGGACCGCTGCCGCTGCTGCCGGCCCCAGCCGGGAGTGTGCGCCAGGCGCCACTGCCGCCTCCTGGAAGTCACTCCCAGAACCATCCCTGCCTCAGTGGAGAGGACCCGCCTACACTAAACCACACCCATCCGCACAGGAGCGACACCTCTCAGCTCGAGCTACACAGGCCAAGTTCAGACGGCTGCCTGGAGTAACTCCAGGTCATTTCTTATTAAAATATATGTTCCCCGTTATTCTTCTTACTGATCCCCACTCCGGAGCTGACTATCCAGGGTCCTGGCTGACTTAAACAGAATCTTAACCCACTCTCTTAAAGGCATGTTCTACACCTCCTTCTGTACTTCCCTATTTCTCTCTCTGGAATAACCAGGCCACATAATCTCATCCGAGCAATTTCTGTCTTCATTCCTTTTTCCTTGCAACCGTCCTAATTCTGATTTCTCTCAGTCTGGATTAAGCTCTTTAGTCACTCTACCTGGGAAAAGACCATTTCCTTCTTTACCCCGCAACTGTCATTATTCTCTCTGTAGACGCTCTGCCACCAGCACACTACATACCCTGTCCTTACCGTGTAGCTGGCACTTCAGGACATTGCCCTCAGAGTGTCATTTGTTACTCTTTTTTCTGTTGTGAACCGCTTGTCTGTATCATTTGTTGGTACGTTTGAGGATTTCGGGTGTCTGTTTGTCTGTCAGTCTGTTTCCCTTTCCAGGGCAACTCCAAGAAACAATCCAATACACACCTAGCCAAAATGACGAAAAGGAAGAATTCTCCTCAAAAGAATCTACAGGAAGTAGTGACAGCTCAAGAATTAATGAAAACGGGGGCACCTGGGTGGCTCAGTCGGTTAAGCGGCCGACTTCAGCTCAGGTCATGATCTCACAGTCTGTGAGTTCGAGCCCCGCGTCGGACTCTGTGCTGACAGCTCGGAGCCTGGAGCCTGCTTCAGATTCTGTGTCTCCCTCTCTCTCTGACCCTCCCCCACTCATGCTTTGTCTCTCCTGCTCTCAAAAATAAATAAAAATATTTAAAAAAAAAGAATTAATGAAAACGGATATAAGCAACATAACACAGTACGAATATAAAATGATAATCATACAACTAATCGCTGGGCTTGAAAAAAGCATAGATGAATGCAAGGGGTCCCGCGCAGCAGAGTTCAAGGACCTTAAAAATGGTCAGCAAGAATTTAAAAAGGCCTTGGATGAAATACAAGACAAATTGGAAGCAGCCACAGCACGGATTGAAGAGGTAGAAGAAAGAGTAAGTGCATCAGAAGATAAACTTATGGAAAAAGAGGAAGCAGATAAAAAGAGAGAGAAGCTGATCCAGGAACAGGAAAGGAGAATTCGAGAGCTGAGCGATGCACTCAAACGAAACAATATCCGTATCATAGGAGTTCCAGAGGAAGAAGAGAGAGAGAAAGGAGTCGAAGGGGTACTTGAACAAATCATTGCTGAGAACTTCCGCAACATGAGGAAGGAAACGAGCATGGAAATCCAAGAGGCACAGAGAACTCCCCTCAGACGTAACTTGAATAGACCCTCTGCAAGACACATCATTGTGAAATTGGCCAAATATAAAGACAGAGAGAGAATCCTGAAAGCAGCTAGAAATAAAAGGGACTTAACATACAAGGGCAGACACATAAGGATAGTAGCAGACTTATCGACAGAAACATGGCAAGCTAGAAAGGAATGGCAGGATATCTTCAACGTGATGAGCAGGAAGGATATGCAACCAAGAATCCTGTACCCAGCTAGCCTGTCATTCAGAATAGAAGGAAAGATCAAGGTTTTCCCCAGCAAACAAAAACTGAAGGAATTCATCTCCAACAAGCCAGCATTACAAGAGATCCTGAGGGGCAACCTATGAAGGAAAGGTTGCAAAGAACACAAACTACCAGAGACAGACTTATTAGCATGAAACCTACGGATAGTACAGGGACTGTAAGCCCATATTTTTCAATATTAACACTGAATGTAAATGGACTAAATGCACCAATCAAAAGACACAGGGTAACAGAATGGATTAAAAAACAAGACCCATCTATTTGCTGTCTTCAAAAGACTCATTTTAGACCTGAGGACACCTTCAGATTGAAAGTGAGGGAATGGAGAACTATCTACCAGACTACTGGAACTCAGAAGAAAGCTGGAGTAGCCACACTTATATCAGACAAACTGGACTTTAAAGTAAAGGATGTAATATGAGATGAAGAAGGGCATTATATAATAATCACAGGGACCATCCAGCAGGAAGAGCTAACAATTATAAATATCTACGCGCCAAATTTGGGGGCACCCAAATATGTAAAACAACTAATTACAAACATAAGCAAACTTATCGATAAAAATGTCCTAATAGTAGGGGACCTTAACACACCACTTTCAGCACTGGACAGATCCACAAAACAGAAAATCGCCACAGAAACAATGGCCCTGAACGACACTTTAGAACAGATGGGCCTAATAGACATCTTCAGGGCGCTTCATCCAGAAGCAAAGGAATTTACATTGTTCTCAACTGCACACGGTACATTTTCCAAGACAGACCACCTTCTGGGCCACAGGGAAGCTCTGAATAAATATAATAGAATCGAGGTCATACCGTGCACATTGTCAGACCACAATGCTTTGAAACTTGTAATTAACCAAAGGAAAAAGCATGGAAAATATCCAAAATCATGGAGGCTAAACAACAGCCTATTAAAAGACGAGTGGGTCAACCAAGCAATCAAAGAAGAAATTAAAAAATATATGGAAACATATGAAAATGAAAATAAAACAATCCAAACACTCTGGGATGCGGCAAAGGCAGTCCTGAGAGGGAAATATATTGCAATCCAGGCCCACCTCAAGAAACAAGAAAAATCAGTAGCACAAATCCTAACGGCACGCCTAAAAGAACTAGAAGCAGAACAACCAAAACAACCCAAACCCAGCAGAAAGAGAGAAATAACAAAGATCAGGGCACAAATTAATCATATGGAAACAGAAAAAGTAATGGAACAGATCAATGAAACCAAGAGCTGGTTCTTTGAAAGAATAAACAAAATAGACAAACCGCTAGCCAGGCTTCTCAAAAAGAAAAGAGAGAGAACTAAAATAGATAAAATCATGAACGAAAAGGGAGTAATTACAACCAATCCCTTAGAAATAAAAGCAATCGTCAGAGAATACTATGAAAAATTATACGCCACCAAACTCGGCAAGAAAATGGACAAATTTCTAAACAGTCACATGCTACCAAAACTCAAACGGGAAGAAATAGAAAATCTGAACAGACCCATAACTAGTAAAGAAATAGAATCAGTTATCAAAAATCTCCCATCAAATAAAAGCCCTGGACCAGATGGCTTCCCTGCGGAATTTTACCAAACATTTAAAACAGAGTTAATTCCTATCCTCCTCAAGCTGTTTCAGAAAATTGAAACGGAAGGAAAACTCCCAGACTTATTCTATGAAGCCAGCATCACATTGATTCCCAAGCCAGACAAAGACCCAGCAAAGAAAGAGAATTACAGGCCAATATCCCTGATGAATATGGATGCAAAAATTCTCAACAAGATACAAGCAAATCGAATCCAACAGCATATAAAAAAAATTATTCACCGTGATCAAGTAGGGTTCATCCCCGGGATGCAAGGCTGATTCAATATTCGCAAATTGATCAACGTGATACATCACATTAACAAAAGAAAAGATAAGAACTATATGATCGTGTCAATTGATGCAGAAAAAGCATTTGACAAATACAGCACCTTTTCCTAATAAAAACCCTCGAGAAAGTCAGGATAGAAGGAACATACTTAAACATCATAAAAGCCATCTATGAAAAACTCACAGCTAATATCATCCTCAATGGGGAAAAATTGATAGCCTTCCGCCTGAGATCAGGAACACGACAGGGGTGTCCACTCTCGCCACTGCTATTTAACATAGTGTTGGAAGTCCTAGCATCAGCAATCAGACAAGAAAACAGAATAAAAGGCATCAAGATTGGCAAGGAGGAAGTCAAACTCTCACTCTTTGCAGATGACATGATACTTTACTTGGAAAACCCGACAGAATCCACCAAAAGCCTGCTAGAACTGATCCATGAATTCAGCAAAATTTCAGGGTACAAAATCAATGTACAAAAATCGGTGGCATTCATATACACCATCAATGAAGCAGCAGAAAGAGAAATAAAGAAGCTAATCCCCTTCACAATCGCACCAAAAACCATCAAATACCTAGGAATAAACCTAACCAAAGACGTAAAAGACCTCTTCGCTGAAAACTATAAAAAACTTATGAAGGAAATTGAGGAAGACACAAGGAAATGGAAAAACATCCCATGCTCATGGATTGGAAGAATAAATATCGTCAAAATGGCAATACTACCCAAAGCAATCTACACATTCAATGCAATCCCAATCAAAATTGCACCAGCATTCCTCTCAAAGCTAGAGCAAACAATCCTAAAATTTGTATGGAACCACAAAAGACCCTGAATAGCCAAAGTAATACTGAAGAACAAAAACAAGGCGGGAGGCATCACGATCCCAGACTTCAACCCCTACTACAAAGCGGTAGTCATCAAGACTGTATGGTATTGGCACAAAAATAGACACATAGACCAATGGAATAGAGTAGAAAACTCAGAAATGGACCCGCAAGTGTATGGCCAACTAATCTTTGACAAAGCGGGAAAGAGTACCCAATGGAAAAAAGACAGCCTCTTTAATAAATGGTGCTGGGAGAACTGGACTGCAACATGCAAAAGAATGAAACTAGACCACTTCCTTACACCACTCACAAAAATAAACTCTAAATGGATAAAGGATCTGAATGTGAGACAGGAAACCATCAAAATCCTAGAGGAGAAAGCAGGGAAAAGCCTCTTTGACCTAAGACGCACCAAATTCCTACTCGACACATCTCCAAAGGCAAGGGAATTAAAAGCAAAACTGAACTACTGGGACCTCATCAAGATAAAAACCTTCTGCACGGCAAAAGAAACAACCAACAAAACTGATAGGCAACCAACGGAATGGGAAAAGATAATCGCAAATGACATATTGGATAAAGGACTAGTATCTAAAATCTATAAAGAACTTACCAAACTCCACACCTGAAAAATGAATAATCCAGTGAAGAAATGGGTGGAAGATATGAATAGACACTTCTCCAAAGAAGACATCCGAATGGCAAACAGACACATGAAACGATGCTCAATGTCACTCATCATCAGGGAAATACAAATACATTTTTTTAAAAAAATAAAAAATAAAATGATAAAAAAATTATGGTATTATTATACTGTATTGTATTCTCTAGGATTGTTAGCATAAAGACTATTTGTAAAAATAAAGCTGGCCTTTATGAATGTCCTAAAAAATAATAATAATAATAATAAAATTTTTTAAAAGTTTGCTAAAAGTTTTAAAAATAGTATTCAATCAAAATTAACTTTTATATAGGATCAATAAGGCATGAATAATTTCTGATAGAGGCAACAGAAAACTAGGTTATGTTTAATTAAACAATGAAGTATCTTTGAAAAAGAAAACATTGAATTAAACTGTGTAGATGTATGTGGGAAAAAAAAAGAATACTAAATTTTTTTTAATGTTTGGTTATTTTTGAAAGAGACAGACAGACAGAGTCTGAGCAGAGGAGGGGCAGAGAGAGAGGGAGACACGGAATCTGAAGCAGGCTCTAGGCTCTGAGCTGTCTAGCACAGAGCCCGACGCAGGGCTCGAACTCACGAACTGCGAGATCATGACCTGGGCCGAAGTTGGCCACTTAACTGACTGAGCCACCCAGGCGCCCCAGAATACTGAATTTTTTAAAGTGTTTTTTTTTTATTTATTTTGAGAGGGAGGGGGAGGGGCCAAGAGAGAGGGAGAGAGAGAATCCCGAACAGGTTCCACACTGTCAGTGCAGAGCCTGACATGAACCATGAGATCATGAACCATGAGATCATGAACCATGAGATCATGACCTGAGCCAAAATCAAGAGTCAGAAGCTTAACAAACTGAGCTACCTAGGTGCCTGAAAAATACTAATTTTTTTAAAAAGCTATTGGAGTAGCATATTCTTTTTTTTTACGTGTGCATTTTATTTATTTTTTTTATTTTATAATAGTTTATTTTCAAATTGGTTTACATATAACACCCAGTGTTCATCCCAACACGTGCCCTCTTTAATACCTGTCACCCCCTCTCCCCCCTCCCTCACCCCCCTCACCCTGAGTTTGTTCTTAGTCTTTGAGAGTCTCTTATGTTTTATCTCCCTCCCTCTCTGTGTCTTTTTTTCCTTTCCCCTCTTCCCCTCCCCCTGGTTTTTGCTTAGTCTCACAAAGTCCACCTATTCGTGGAAACATATGGTATCTGTCTTTTTCTGACTGACTTATTTCACTTAACATAATACCCTCCAATTCCATCCATGTTGCTACACATGGCCAGATTTCATTCTTTCTCATTGCCACGTAGTATTCCATTGTATATATGTACCACATCTTCTTTATCCATTCGTCAGTTGATGGGCACTTGGTCTCTTTCCATGATCTGGCTATTGTTGAAAGTGCTGCTATGAACATTGGGGTACACGTGCCCCTATGCATCAGCATTCCTGTGTCTTTTGGGTAGATTCCTAGCAGTGCTATTGCTGGGTCATAGCATAGCTCTATTTTCATTTATTTGAGTAGCATATTCTAAAGGATAAGTAAAGGGGCACCTGGGTGGCTCAGTCAGTTGAGTGTCCGACCTCAACTAAGGTCATGATCTTGCAGTTCATGAGTTCAAGCCTTATATCAGGCTTACTACTGTCAGCATGCAGGACAGAGCCCACTTCAGATCCTCTGTCCCCCTCTCTCTGCCCATCCCCTGCTTGCACTGTCCCAAAAAATAAATATTCTTTTTTTTTTTTTTTGTTTTTAAATTGTTTATTTTTTTTTTGTTATAATAGTTTATTTTCAAATTGGTTTACATATAACACCCAGTGTTCATCCCAACATGTGCCCTTTTTAATGCCCATCACCCCCTCTCCCCCCTCCCTCATCCCCCTTACCCTCAGTTTTTTCTTAGTCTTTGAGAGTCTCTTATGTTTTATCTCCCTCCCTCTCTGTGTCTTTTTTTCCTTTCCCCTCTTCCCCTCCCCCTGGTTTTTGCTTAGTCTCACAAAGTCCACCTATTCGTGGAAACATATGGTATCTGTCTTTTTCTGACTGACTTATTTCACTTAACATAATACCCTCCAATTCCATCCATGTTGCTACACATGGCCAGATTTCATTCTTTCTCATTGCCACGTAGTATTCCATTGTATATATGTACCACATCTTCTTTATCCATTCGTCAGTTGATGGGCACTTGGTCTCTTTCCATGATCTGGCTATTGTCGAAAGTGCTGCTATGAACATTGGGGTACACGTGCTCCTATGCATCAGCATTCCTGTGTCTCTTGGGTAGATTCCTAGCAGGGCTATTGCTGGGTCATAGGGTAGCTCTATTTTCATTTTTTTGAGGAACCTCCACACCGTTTTCCAGAGTGGCTGCACCAGTTTGCATTCCCACCAACAGTGTAGGAGGGTGCCTACTTCTCCACATCCTCGCCAGCATCTATAGTTTCCTGATTTGTTCATTTTAGCCACTCTGACTGGTGTGAGGTGGTATCTCAGTGTAGTTTTGATTTGTATTTCCCTGATGCTGAGTGACATTGAGCATCGTTTCATGTGTCTGTTGGCCATCTGAATGTCCCCTTTGGAGAAGTGTCTATTCATATCTTCCGCCCATTTCTTCACTGGGTTGTTTGTTTTTCGGGTTTGGAGTTTGGTAAGTTCTTTATAAATTTTAGATATTAGTCCTTTATCCGATATGTCATTTGCGATGATCTTTTCCCATTCCGTTGGTTGCCTATTCGTTTTGTTGGTTGTTTCTTTTGCCGTGCAGAAGCTTTTTATCTTGATGAGGTCCCAATAGTTCATCTTTGCTTTTAATTCTCTTGCCTTTGGAGACATGTCGAGTAAGAAATTGGTGCGTCTTAGGTCAAAGAGGCTTTTTCCTGTTTTCTCCTCTAGGATTTTGACGGTTTCCTGCCTCACATTCAGATCTTTTATCCATTTAGAATTTATTTTTGTGAGTGGTGTAAGAAAGTGGTCTAGTTTCATTCTTTTGCATGTTGCTGTCCAATTCTCCCAGCACCATTTGTTAAAAAGGCTGTCTTTTTTCCATTGGATACATTTTCCCGCTTTGTCAAAGATTAGTTGGCCATATACTTGCGGGTCCATTTCTGAGTTTTCTATTCTATTCCATTGGTCTATGCGTCTGTTTTTGTGCCAATACCATACAGTCTTGATGACCACCGCTTTGTAGTAGAGGTTAAAGTCTGGGATTGTGATGCCTCCCGCCTTGGTTTTATTCTTCAGTATTATTTTGGCTATTCGAGGTCTTTTGTGGTTCCATACAAATTTTAGGATTGTTTGCTCTAGCTTTGAGAAGAATGCTGGTGCAATTTTGATTGGGATTGCATTGAATGTGTAGATTGCTTTGGGTAGTATTGCCATTTTGACGATATTTATTCTTCCAATCCATGAGCATGGGATGTTTTTCCATTTCCTTGTGTCTTCCTCAATTTCCTTCATAAGTTTTTTATAGTTTTCAGTGTAGAGGTCTTTCACATCTTTGGTTAGGTTTATTCCTAAGTATTTTATGGTTTTTGGTGCAATTGTGAAAGGGATTAGCTTCTTTATTTCTCTTTCTGCTGCTTCATTGTTGGTGTATAGAAATGCCACCGATTTCTGTACATTGATTTTGTACCCTGCAACTTTGCTGAAATCCTGAATCAGTTCTAGTAGGCTTTTGGTGGATTCTGTCGGGTTTTCCATGTAAAGTATCATGTCATCTGCAAAAAGTGAAAGTTTGACTTCCTCCTTGCCAATCTTGATGCCTTTTATTTTGTTTTGTTGTCTGATTGCTGATGCTAAGACTTCCAACACTATGTTAAATAGCAGTGGCGAGAGTGGACACCCCTGTCGTGTTCCTGATCTCAGGGGGAAGGCTTTCAGTTTTTCCCCATTGAGGATGATATGAGCTGTGGGCTTTTCATATATGGCTTTTATGATGTTTAAGTATGTTCCTTCTATCCCGACTTTCTCGAGAGTTTTTATTAAGAAAGGATGCTGTATTTTGTCAAATGCTTTTTCTGCATCTATTGACAGGATCATATGGTTCTTATCTTTTCTTTTGTTGATGTGATGTATCACGTTGATTGATTTGCGAATATTGAACCAGCCCTGCAACCCAGGGATGAATCCTACTTGATCATGGTGGATAATTCTCTTTATATGCTGTTGGATTCGATTTGCTAGTATCTTGTTGAGAATTTTTGCATCCATATTCATCAGGGATATTGGCCTGTAATTTTCTTTCTTTGCTGGGTCTCTATCTGGTTTGGGAATCAAAGTGATGCTGGCTTCATAGAATGAGTCCGGGAGTTTTCCTTCCGTTTCAATTTTTTGGAACAGCTTGAGGAGGATAGGAATTAACTCTGTTTTAAATGTCTGGTAAAATTCCGCAGGAAAGCCATCTGGTCCAGGGCTTTTATTTGCTGGGAGGTTTTTAATAACGGATTCTATTTCTTCACTAGTTATGGGTCTGTTCAAATTTTCTATTTCTTCCCGTTTGAGTTTTGGTAGCGTGTGGCTATTTAGGAAGCTGTCCATTTCTTCCAGATTGCCAAGTTTGGTGGCATATAATTTTTCATAGTATTCTCTGATGATTGCTTGTATCTCTGAGGGATTGGTTGTAATTTCTCCCTTTTCATTCACGATTTTATTTATTTGAGTTCTCTCTCTTTTCTTTTTGAGAAGCCTGGCTAGAGGTTTGTCTATTTTGTTTATTTTTTCAAAGAACCAGCTTTTGGTTTCATTGATCTGTTCCACTACCTTTTCTGTCTCCATATGGTTAATTTGAGCTCTGATCTTTGTTATTTCTCTCTTTCTGCTGGGCTTGGGTTGTTTTAGTTGATCTGCTTCTAGTTCCTTTAGGCGTGCTGTTAGAATTTGTGTTATTGATTTTTCTTGTTTCTTGAGATGGGCCTGGATTGCAATATATTTCCCTCTCAGGACTGCCTTTGCTGCATCCCAGAGCGTTTGGATTGTTGTATTTTCATTTTCATTTGTTTCCATGTATTTTTTAATTTCTTCTCTGATGGCTTGGTTGACCCATTCATCTTTTAGTAGGTTATTTCTTAGCCGCCATGTTCTTGGATATTTTCCAGGCTTTCTCCTGTGGTTGATTTCAAGTTTCAAAGCATTGTGGTCTGACACTGTACACGGTATGATCTCAATTCTTTTATATTTATTCAGAGCTTCCCTGTGCCCCAGAATGTGGTCTATCTTGGAAAATGTACCGTGTGCAGATGAGAAGAATGTAAATTCCTTTGCTTCTGGATGAAGGACCCTAAAGATGTCTGTGAGGCCCATCTGTCCTAATGTGTCATTCAGGGCTATTGTTTCTGCGGAGATTTTCTGTTTTGTTGATCTATCCAATGCCGAGAGTGGAGTGTTGAGATCCCCTACTATTAGGACATTTTTATCGATGAGGTTGCTAATGTTTGTAATTAGTTGTTTTACAAATTTGGGTGCCCCTGAATTCGGTGCGTAGATATTTACAATTGTTAGCTCTTCCTGCTGGATGGTCCCTGAGACTATTATATAATGTCCTTCCTCATCTCTTATTACATCGTTCATTTTAAAGTCTAATTTGTCTGATATAAGTGTGGCTACTCCGGCTTTCTTCTGACTTCCAGTAGCATGGTAGATAGTTCTCCATCCCCTCACTTTCAATCTGAAGGTGTCTTCAGGTTTAAGATGAGTTTCTTGAAGACAGCAAATAGATGGGTCTTGTTTTTTAATCCATTCTGTTATCCTGTGTCTTTTGATTGGTGCATTTAGTCCATTTACATTCAGTGTTAATATTGAAAAATATGGGCTTACAGTCACTGTATTATCTGTAAGTTTCATGTTTGTAAGGCTGTGTCTGGTAGTTTGTATTCTTTGCCTCCTTGTTTTCATAGAATGCCCCTCAGGATCTCTTGCAGTGCTGGCTTATTTGTGATAAATTCTTTCAGTTTTTGTTTGTTGGGAAAAACCTTGATCTCTCCTTCTATTCTGAATGACAGGCTAGCCGGATACAGAATTCTTGGTTGCATGTCCTTCTTGCTCATCACATTGAAGATGTCCTGCCATTCCTTTCTGGCTTGCCAAGTTTCCGTAGATAAGTCTGCTACTACCCTTATAGGTCTCCCTTTGTATGTTAGGGTTCTTTTGTCCCTAGCTGCTTTCAGGATTCTCTCCCTATCTTTGTATTTTGCCAGCTTCACTATGATGTGCCGTGCAGAAGGTCTATTCAAGTTACGTCTGAGGGGAGTTCTCTGTGCCTCTTGGATTTCCATGCCCGTTTCCTTTCTCATGTTGAGGAAGTTCTCAGCAATGATTTGTTCCAGAACCCCTTCGACTCCTTTCTCTCTCTCTTCTTCCTCTGGAACTCCTATGATACGGATATTGTTTCTTTTGACTGCATCGCTCAGCTCTCGAATTCTCCTTTCCTGTTCCTGGATCAGCTTCTCTCTCTTTTTATCTGCTTCCTCTTTTTCAATGATTTTGTCTTCTAATGCACTAACTCTTTCCTCTACCTCTTCAATCCGTGCTGTGGTTGCTTCCAGTTTCCCCTGTATTTCTTCCAATGTCTTCTTTAATTCTTCCTGACCGTTTTTAAGGTCTTTGAACTTTGCCTCGTAGGACCCCTTGCATTCATCTAAGCTTTTTTCAAGGCCAGCAATTAGTTTTATGATTAACATTCTATATTCAAGTTCTGTTATGTTGCTTATATCTCTTTTCATTAATTCTTGAGCTGTCACTGCTTCTTGTAGACTCTTTTGAGGAGAATTCTTCCGTCTCGTCATTTTGGCTGGATGTGTTATGGGTTGTTTCTTGAAGTTGCCCTGGAAAGGAAAACTGACAGACACACAGAACACAGAAATACTCAAACGTACCGACAAATGGTCCAGACAAGCAGTTCACAACAGAAAAAAATAACAAGTGACTCTCTGAGGGCAATGTCCTGAAGTAACAGCTACACGTTAAGGACAGGGTATGTAGTGTGCTGGTGGCAGAGCATATATAGACAGAATAATGACTGGTGCAGGGAGAAGAAGGAAATGGACTTTGCCCAGGTAGAGCGACTAAAGGGTTTAATCCAGACTGATAGAAATCAGAATAAGGACAGGTGCGAGGGAAAAGGAATAAAGATCGATGTCGTCTAGATGAACTTATACGGCCTGGTTATTCCAGAAAAAGGGCTAGGGAAGTAAAGAAGAGGTTGTAGGACATGTCCTCAAAGAGTGGGTTAAAAAACAAAACAAAAACAAAAAACAAAAAACAAAAAACAAAACAAAAAAAACCCAAACAAAACAAACAAACGAACAAAAAACAAAAAAACAAAAAACAAAAAGAACGAAAAAAATGATTAAGCCAGTCAGTACCCTGGATGACCAGCTCAGGGATCGGTAGGAATGAGAAAGGGAGGGATAAATTTAAAAAGAAGAAATGACTGGCGTTACTCCAGGCAGCAATCTCCACTTGGATCAGTCGCTCCTGCTGATAGTTTGGGAGGGGCGTGGTTTAGTGTAGGCGGGTCCGGCCTCCACTGCTGCAGGGATGGCTTCTGGGGTGACTTCCTGGCTTGTGAGACAACAATGGCGTCTCTCCAGACCCCCGCCCCCAGTCCTGGAGGCTTTATTCGCTCCTTTATTTCTGTTTTCTCTCCACCGCCCACGCCAGCCTAGTGTGGTTTACTGGAGCCGCGCCTGGGGCTGCCTGGGTGCCTGCTGCCTATCCCGGCAGAGTGCGTGCCCGGAGGCGCTGGGCGAGGGTGGCGCGGTGGCGCGGCCCTCTGCTACCCCCCGATTTGGCTATAACTGTGCGGGGGTTAGAGGTGCTCCGCAGGAGCCGCCGCCTGAGTCCCCCCTGCCTGTCCCGGCAGCGCGCGCGCCCCGGAGGCGCTGGGCGAGGGTGGCGCGGTGGTGCGGCCGTCTGCCACCCCCCGATTTCGTTATAATTGTGCCGGGGTTAGAGGTGCTCCGCAGGCGGCGCCGCCTGCGTCCCTGCTGCCAGTCCCTCCCGCGCGCGTCCCAGTGGCTCAGGACGAGGTTGGTGCGGTCCCAGCAGCGCGCGGGGATTGCTGCTGTTTGCCACTGAACTTCTCTTCAAAAGCCCTGCATTTAGGGCCTGGATGGTAGTGGTCTCACCCGCTCTGGCCCTCTCGTTCAGATGTTGTTCGGTCGGCACTTTCCCAGCTATCTCTGAAGACGCTCACCCTCCCCTCAGCTCAACTTCCCGAGTTCGAGTTCGTTTTATCCGACCCAGATTAAACTCACAGTTCAGTTGGGCCGTGTCTGTGTTCGCCTTAGTTTCTTGTCAGCTCTAGCACCTTTTCCCCCCGATTTTTGGAGTTGAGAGAGAGACAATGGTTTCAGTCGTCCCCCTTTAAAGGGCAAGCGAAATACTGGAGCCCCCTACTCCTCCGCCATGTTGCCTCCTTTCCATAAATATTCTTAAAAAAATAAAAATAAAGGGTAAGTAGAGATTTGGAAATATACCTTTATTATTTGACCACAAAACCAATCAAATCTAAATTTGCACAAACTAAAAGTAGAAAGTTTGGGTGGATGCTGGATGTAATGACAGCAATAAAACCTAAAATCTATAGAGACATTCTACCATCATGTCTAAGTCAAAATTTTCAGGGGATTATGGTTCCTTCATATCCGAGCACCTACATCCCAAGACACCCACTAAAAAAATAAAGTCATGCTTTCCAAAGTGTTTATCCATTTAATGTATCCTCCTAAATACTGCAAGGTAGGATGGGAATTTTAAAGAAGGGGATGGGGACTTAGGCACAGATGGCACTTACACACTGAGTCACATTTCACCATCATATCACTAGGACACTGTAAAGGGACAGGTCTGAAATCACAGCCCCCGCTGCCATGAATTACAGTTTACAGGACAGGGTGTGTCAGGATGAGAACACCCACTGTGACCAAGGAGAAGCCTTGTGAGAAGATTACTCGAGGTGTTCCCCATCAGGAGAGCACACCCCTGATCCTGTACTCTTCGTTGACCCAAAGTTGGTGGGAAATGGTTAAGTGGGGATTTTTCTCTTCCACAGCTGTCAGCAGCAACTGAGTCTCCTCATCAAATGCAGATTTGTCCAGCCTGGGAAAATGGAAGTCACATTTTCTTGACTTTATGCATCACTGACTCTCTACATCCCGATGCTTCCTCCCAATCCATTCTTTCCTGGAATTGACTCGTAAAAGTCATTTTGAATGTGTGGACAAAGGATAGGAATGTGGGGAGCCGGGAGATGAATCATTCTGTTCCTCCTCGCCGTGTCATCCAGGGCCTGGCATACGGAGGGCACCCAAATATTCATTCTACAGATGTCAGATATATATACTTCACATGCAAATATGATGTTCAGAACAACATTGACTGCTACTCTTTTAGGAAAATGCTTCTGGGTCCAAACTGCTCAGCCCTTCATAGACCCATCCACCACGTCCAAGCTGAGGTTACATCTTTATGAGCAATATAAGCAGGAGATGGTGTTTATAGTATGGCGGTGGTTCTTGCCTGGGGCAATTTTGCCTCTCAGAGGACATTTGACAAGATCAGGAGACATTTGTGTTTTATTTCAGGTAATGGATGTCATCATTATTCTTTTTAAATTAATTATTAATTTTTAAATTAATTTATTATTATTTTATTGAGATACGATGGATATATAACATTTGATAAGCTTAAAATATACAGTGTTCGTTCCATACATCTACATATTGCCAACTCAGCGCTAGCTAACAACATCCGTCATATCACATTATTATAAGTTCTTTTTTGTGGTGAGAACAATTAAAATCTTATCTCCTAGCAACTTTGATGTTTCCATTTTTGATCATCATGCCCAGAGGAAGGTGCTACGGGCATGTAATGTGCAGGGAGAGGCCGGACACGCTGCTCAACGTCCTGCAGTGCTCGGAATCCCCCACAGCAAAGAACCCTCCAACCCATATGTCAGTCATGCCAAGATTGTGAAAAACCTACCAGAGACTAACCTCCCTCACTCTGAGTTCACTCTCCAACAAGGGAAACGGTGTCCACTCACCCGAGCCTCTGCAGGGTGCAGTCCAGATGACACATGGCTTCACACAGCACCACTGCCCCATCGTGGTCCAAGCTAATCCAGTCCAGGTTCAGGTTCCTCAGTGATTTGCATCTAGTGAGAGCAGAGGCCAGGGCCTCACAACAGGCAGTGGTGAGGTGACATATTTCTAGCCTGCAGAGGGAAACACACCAGCTTTGGCAGGCCAGAAGGCAAAACACTGTGAGATGCCAATTCCAGGCCTGTAAGCAGGAGACTCTACAGGCTAGACCATTGGTTCTCAACCAAGGCTATCGTGTCCTCTGGGGGACACGTGGCAACATCTGAAGACATACGACACACCTGGAGAGTACTACTGGCATCTCACAGATAGAGAGAAGCCAGGGATACAATTGAACATCATACAATCAACAGGACAGCCCCGTTCCCCACCACAGTAAAGAACTACTCAGTCCCAAATGTCAACAGAGGAAAAAGCTGAGTCAGCCCTGGCCTCACAGTATGGCATTTTACTAATCAGATCATTCCAGACACACATGCTTTTATTTTTTTTATTTTTTTTAATGTTTATTTATTTTTGAAACAGAGAGAGACAGAGCATGAGTGGGAGAGGGGCAGAGAGAGAGGGAGACACAGAATTCGAAACAGGCTCCAGGCTCTGAGCTGTCAGCACAGAGCCTGACGCGGGGCTTGAACTCACAGAGTGCAAGATCATGACCTGAGCCGAAGTTGGACACTCAACCGACTGAGCCACCCAGGCGCCCCACACATGCTTTTAAACTTGCTTCCCCTAAGTACCACTAATCCTCTAGCCTTTCTTATTCTTGAAATGGGTGAGCCTTCTCATAAAGATAATCAGTGGACACTCACCCAAGAGTCTCGACTTTACAGTTCGGATGCTTCAGGGCTTCACATAATTCCTTGACACCAGTGTCTTGTATGTCATTGCTCCCTAGTTTCAGGGTCTTTAGTTTTTCATTGCAAACAAGAACAGCAGAGAGGTCCTTGGAACAAAGGGGAGTAAGGTAACAATCCGACAACCTGGGGAGAAAATACACACCAACAGATACAATCATGAGGTCCCATCTTGCATAGCTTAGCTTATTTTCATTTATGCATACAAAGGAAGAAGTGCCCAAGTATTTCTGAGATGGTTATGGAGATGTTTCCTCCGCCTTCCTGCCCAATACACTGGGCTGCAATTTTGCTGCCTGTCTCTGCTCCCCCAGGGCCTCTGCTCCTGTTCTTGCTGGTTGGAGTGCTCCTGCCCAATATCAGTGGGGTTACTCCCTCACTACCTTCAAATATCTGCACTAACATCCCTTTTGGTTAGGGCCTTTCTCAATATTTTATATAGTATCATGTCCCCAGTCTCTGTCCCACTTCCAACTCCCCACAGTACTCATCACCTATTAACATATGTATACATATATTCATAAGTCTGATATGCACACATGTGTGTGTATATGAACACATACCCTAGACACACCTAGACATATATATGTATGTATGTATGTATGTGTGTATTTGTCTAATATATGTCTATATGTGTTTTTGTGGTTCTCAAGCAGGAATGATTTTTGTCCCTCCCTCCTGCCCCAGGGGACATTGGGTAATGCCTGCAGAAATTTTGGTCTGCCATACTGGGAGAGAGGATATAACAGCATCTAGTGGGTAGAAGCCAGAGACGGTGTTAAACATCCTACGAAGCACAGGACAGGACAGCCACTCCCCACAACAAAGAAGGATCCAGACCAAATGTCAATAGTGCTAAAATTGAGAAACCATGGCATATACACACATACTTGCAGCCCACACTGTGTGTGTGTGTGTGTGTGTGTGTGTGTGTGTGTGTGTGTGAGAGAGAGAGAGAGAGAGAGAGAGAGAGAGAGAGACTGACTCCATACAATTGGCTTCCATGGAAACAGAGATATTAATATTAGAGTGTTTCATTTATCAGTTCATCATCTTATCTGGGTATTATCTAACCAGAAGAGTCTCTAGGGCCCAGGAGAAGCAATGATCCCTATGCTCTGCCTCCTGCCATCATTTATGGAGTGCTTATTTTGGGTAAGTCATTGGTAATAGTTCTTTACATGCACTATTCCTGCTGGTCACCTCAATTCTTTGACATGGGGAACATAATTATCCTCATGTCACACTGGAGGAGAGATGAGGCCCCCTCCCATGTTCATCGGCCAGTCTAAGGCACTCGGGATTCCATTTCTGGTCTTCCTGAGGCCAGAGACCCAACTCCAGAGCAGCATGTCCTACGCAAGACCTGCTGAGCTCTTTGGTCAAGACACACACATGTCAGCACCACTGGACACCCCTGCAAGTATCAGGCAGGGTGAACATTTAGCCTTGCTGTTTTTCAGCAGACCCCATGATGTCCCCCCTTCCTGTTTCCTTTCCAGGGTGATGATCCAAAAACCAAACTCTGACATCCATGCAAATCATAGCCAGACCTACCACAGCTCCTCAATGTTGCAGTTTGGGTGCTTCAGCGCCTCACAAAGAGATGCCACTCCACTATCTTCCAGGAGATTTGACTCCAGATCAAGAACGGACAGGGATTTGTTGCACAAAAGGGCTTGGGAGATGTAGTCGCAGGCCACAGAGGTGAGGCCACAGCACATCAGCCTGCAAAGACACACACGCACGCACATACACACTCAACTTGTCAACCCACTCAGGCCTCATCTGGTAATCTTTTCATGAAGCCACATGCAAGTCATTCCTCATACTCTCCATGGTCACTTGAGAAAAATAACAGGATTAGAACACACAGCAGTTGCACAAACACAGAAGCAAGAATGTGGAATATGGAATAGGTCTTTCCAAACTAGGAAACAGAATCTCAGATTCCAGTTTCAAGTCAGGTCACCACCGGCTAGGTGACCTTAGGCGAAGTCATCCTTTCTAGTGACGTTGTGCTTATCATTTGGTGGAATGTGCTGGACAATGTCGTATTTAACATGATTTTTCTGATATGCCCACTGTTGGAAATTTGGAAAGTATCGGGAAGCATAAGATACCAGCAGCTTACAACTGAATAGGGCCCCTGGAAGCAGTGACTTTAGTTGATATTATGTTTAACATGTTTGTTTGTTTTTTTAATTAGTGGTCAACATGTAAGAACCTAGAAATTTCACATGGAATTCCATTCTTCTACCCGGAATTCCATGGTAGATGGTCACATGGCAAGAGACACGTGGCGGGGAACAGAAAATACCATGTGGGAGCAGCAGGCACTGTCCAACTCACCAGCACCTCCACCAGGCCCCTCACTCACTCTGGTTGTTTGCCTGGGCTTTGGGGTACCCCTGAGCATGACCTCTGGCAGGAAGCAAGCCCAAGTCCCTGATAAACAAACTCTGGTCATCTACGATAGATCTTCTTTCCCATCTTCTCATTTTTTTTTTTAAATATTTTTTTTAATGTTTATTTTTGAGACAGAGACAGAGCATGAGTGGGGGAGGGGCAGAGAGAGAGGGAGACACAGAATGTGAAGCAGGCTCCAGGCTCTGAGCTGTCAGCACAGAGCCCGACGCGGGGCTCGAACTCACAGACCGCGAGATCATGACCTGAGCCGAAGTCGGACGCTCAACCGACTGAGCCACCCAGGCGCCCCCCCATCTTCTCATTTTTAAGATCAACCAATGGGTATGTACGTCATACTTTTATCAATGAAATAAGCATTTTCTCGTTTTTTGAAAATTCATTAATGTGCTAATGAGCTGCATAATATAATGCCCAGTGGCTTCACTACTCTATATATTCCCTAAACATCTCCACTTGTATTCTTTATACTTTCAGCCATTTTAAGTTATATTGAATTACTACCTTGCCTCAAAAAAAAATTTATTTTTGAAATGCTGAAGGCTTACTATTAAGAATTTTCATTTCACTTTCTTATTTGCTAACATACTTTGCAAAAAACTCAACAAATTAATACTTTCAATCATAGTATAAATTTGTCCATTTGGCAGAATCCGGGCCAAGTGGAATATATTTAAAAATTTTGCACGTTTGTTATAAAGGGCATTATTTTGTTGAACATTTTTGCTTTTAAAATTACTAGTGACATTCCTGCATGTTTAGTAGTCTTTCATTAAAATTTTTTTTATTGAAGTATGATTAACATATAGGGTTATAATAGCTATAAATACAATAAAATACAATTGTACAATAAAATGATTCAACAACTCTGTATATTAATTGCTCAGTGCACGTCATCCCCATCACATACTTCATTAATTTCACCCATCCTGTCATCTACCTCTCTTCTGGCAATCACCAGTTTGCTCTCAGTATTTAAGAATCTGGGGGCACCTGGGTGGCTCATTCAGTTAAGCATCCATCTTTGGCTCAGGTCATGATCTCACAACTCGTGAGTTTGAGCCCCACATCAGGCTCTCTGTTGTCAGTGCAGAGCCTGCTTCTGATCTTCTGTCTCCCTCTCTCTCTATCCCTTCCCTACTCACTTGTGTGTTCTTTCTCCCTCTCTGTCTCTCTCTCAAAGATAAACAAATATTTTTTTAAAACAAGAGTCTGGTGTTTTGTCTCTTTTTTCCTTCATTTGTGTTTGCTTTCTTTCTTAAATTCCACTTTTTCTTTTTTAAATAAGCTTCAAGCTCAGCATGCAGACCAGTGCAGGGCTTGAACTCATGACCCTCAGATCGAGACCAGAGCTGAAATCAAGAGTCAGATGCTCAATCAAATGAGCCACCCAGGTACCCCAAATTCCACATATTTTTAAGGAATAAGGATTCAAGTGTAAAAAAAAAAAGAAACAAAAAACCCTGTTAGGTGATGGATCTTAAAAATATACCCCATTTTAGTTACTGGTCATTGAGTACGTGTTAATGCTATTCATCGTATAATATCAGCCGGTTCCTTCATAGCCAAATCTTTCCACCTTCCAATATGTCTTTTGTACCCCTGATGATTTTTCATTCTAATCTGTATAGATCAAAGTGGGGGGTGGGGGGTGATCCTTTCTTTCATAGTTTGGTTTTAGTGTTTAATGTTCCTGGAACGTATTTTACTGTTGATTTTCTTATACAGTCTAGAATGTCATCTCAGTGATAGTATTCCTTCCCTCTCCTGTCTTAAATGCCACTGTGTGTGTATGTTTGTGTGAGAGAGAGAGAGAAAGAGAGAAAGAGAGAGAGAGAGAGAGAGACAAGGTCTCCATGCATGCATACATGCATGTGTGTGCACACACACACAACACAGCTGTTTCTGGGCTGCTCGTGCATGCCCATGGATTCGCAACTGCCCCCACATGGAAACACCACAACTGTCTCTGCCTGATTTAACACTAACTTTCCATGTGGCCTCACTGGGCAAACAGGAGTCCCGCTCGACCGCTGCCCTGGCCAGCCACCCACAGCAGAGGAAGCACATCACTGAATACATTTGCAGCAGGAGAGAAATGGCCGCTCTGGAGGATTCCGGTAATAACCTAGAACGTGTGAACCTTATTCCTAAAAGGGACCAAACGAATGCCTTGTCTTAGATGTTTGCACACTCCCTCTCCCCAGCAACCAGTGTATCTAAGACATGGTCCTTGTTCACAATAACCAGGATTTACTGGGCTTTCAAGTAGACACGAGGCACCTAAGGGTGGGTCTCTAACTATTGAATTCAGCCTCACAGTGCCGCTATGGAGGAGGTGTTATATTGGCTCCATTTTACTTATGGGGCAACTGAGGCATGGAGAGGCAGGTCGGACTACGAACTCTGTGTTCTGCAGCCTCCCTCACTGAGCATTTGACTGCCTTAACTATTGATGGGTCCATGTACACACGTCCGCAGTCTCCCCTGAGCCCGCTTTCCCCAGACGGACTCACAGCAGTGTCTCCAGAGCACAGTCGGGGTGCTTCAGGGCATCGCACAGCGTCAGCAGGCCTTCGTTCCTCACGGGGTTTTCCACCAGGGAGAGAAGTTTCAGCTTCCTGTTGCAGACCAGGACCGAGGCAATATCTTCGCAGGATTTTGCTGTGATGTCACACCTTCCCAACCTGCATGTGGGACACGTGTTGCAGGATGCGACCACCGGCTTTGAGCGGCCGTAGACCATATCCCAGCTTCCGGTCTCACCAGCAAATCAGCCATCTATATTCCAGACTTTAAAAGCACAAACGTGGCGGGGCGCCTGGGCGGCTCAGTCGGTTGAGCCTCCGACTTCGGCTCAGTCATGATCTCACGGTTTGTGGTTCGAGCCTCATGAGGAGCCTGCTTCTGATTCTGTGTCTCCTCTCTCTGCTCCTCCCCCACTCATGCTCTGTTTTTCTCTCTCTCTCTCTCTCTCTCAAAAACAAATAAACATTAAAATACAATACAATAAAAGCACAAATGTGGGGCGCCTGGGTGGCTCAGTCAGTTGAGCAACCAACTTCGGCTCAGGTCATGATCTCACCATTCATGGGTTTGAGCCCCACTCCGGGCTCTGTGCTGACAGCTCAGAGCCTGGAGCTGCTTCAGATTCTGTATCTCCCTCTCTCTCTGCCCCTCCCCTGCTTGAACTCTGTGTGTCTCTCTCTCTTTCAAAAATAGAGAAATACAGAAAATTTTTTAAATAAAAATAAAGGCACAAATTTAATTACATGACTCTATTTATCCCTTATTGCTTTCCACTGAAATTAGGAAAAAATCTGAGCCAGTGGTTCTCAACAGGGGATGATTTTTTACCTCAAGGGAATATTTGTCAGTGTCTGGAGAAATTGTTGGTTGTCACAACTAGAGAGAGGGGTGCTACTGGCATCTAGTAGATGGAGGCCAGGGATGCTGTTTAACACCCTACACTGTTGTGGATAGCCCCTCCCTCCATAGCAAAGAAGGATCTGGAACTCAATAATGTGATTATTTGTCAATAGTTCTGAGGTTGAGAAGCCCTGGTCTGATCCTCAATGCAGCTAAAAAGAGCATCTTGTGGGGGCACCTGGTTGGCACAGTCGGTGGAACATGCAATTGTTGATCTCAAGGTTGTGAGTTCAAGTCCCATGGCAGGTATAGAGGTGACTTAAAAATAAAAAATATTAAGGGGCACCTGGGTGGCTCAGTCAGTTGAGCATCTGACTTCAGCTAAGATCATGATCTCATGGTTCATGAGTTTGAGCCCTGTGTCAGGCTCTGTGCTGACAGCTGGGAGCCTGGAGCCTGCTTCAGATTCTGTGTCTCCCTCTCTCTCTCTGTCTTCCCTGCTCACACCCTCTCAAAACTGAATAAATGTTTAAAAGAAAATTTTAATATTTTTTTAAAATAGGGCATATCATAGGCTAGAGCAGGTTTCTCAATCTCAGCACTATCGACATTTTGAACTGGAAAATTCTTTGTTGTTGGAGCTGTCCTGGGTGTTGTTGGATACTGAGAGCAGTATCCCTGCCTCCACCCACTACGTGCCTGTAGCATCCTCCCAAGGCAATGATGACGATCAAAAATGCCCAGACGCTGACATTTCCTTTGAGAAAAAACTTTCCTCTGTTGAGAACGAATGGTCTGGGGAGAACCTGGTTTGGGGGACCTCCCACTCCCAATACCAAACTGAACTCAAGAGTACAATTGGTCTGCCCCAAAGAGGCAAAGTTTCCAGCAGTAAATGTCTATACCTGACCCCTGGTTTCCTAGACCTGTTCCCCAATTCTTATGCTAATGTGGAATATTAAAACCCTGTGCAAATGGCCTAATATGAAATGGAGCAAAATACTAAGGAATTTTCTAAGTTCCCCAAAAGTAGAGAGAACTAGAGTGGGAAAAAAAAAGTGTCATGACATGGAAACAGCTCAAATGAGGAACAGGATCTACAGAAAGCCTGTGTGTTCAAACAACTCATACATGGAATGTGCTTCTCTCTCCTGATGAATCTTGACCAAGTTACAGTTAACCAAATGTATGTGAATCCGCCAATTATATTTGCAACTCTTCCAGCAAAGAAGAGACACTGAACCAGGGGAGAGAAGAGGATATTCTCCAGATGGGTTTATTGAGCTGGTTCTCAATTATGTCCCCCTTTTGCTTTCTGTTAAAAAAGAGAATTTATCCTGTCTAGAAACCACCCAACTATGGTAGGTAGGGGCATCCCAGATAATTTTCAAGAAGAAATGATTTGATTTCGCTTTCCCCCTGGCTTCAATGCTGTCACCTACCAGATTCGCATAAGTACACTTGTGGTCATCAATATGATTTCTCCTTTTAAGCGTCTATGAATATCTTCAGGAAGGAAAACGGAGTTCTGGTTTTGGCACGGGTGGTTGAGGGCAGAACCAAGAAGAGGAAGGTAAGGTGTCCACAAGAAGTAATCCAAGTGACTACCAAAGAAGGGAAAGTAGGAACAAACCTTCCGAGAGGTCTGAAGATCACTCTTCTGAGGTCTGGAGATGCGGAGATGGAAATTTTTCAATGTAAGAGACAAAAGTCTGGTGCAAGAAGAAATGGGCACATTCCCCTACAGATTCCATGCTGGACAAGAAACGTCACTGAGCACAGACAAGCCAAGACTTACATCAGCTCCTCCACGCCACACACTGGGTGCTTCAGCGTCTCACACAGCTGCCTGACGCTCGTGAGGGAGAGTCTCGTGCCATGCAGGTTCAGGCATTTCAGATAAGGGTTTTGAAGAATGGCCTCAAAGAAGTCTGGGCTATTTCCAAGATAAGAAGCAAAATTATACCTAGAAAAGATGTAAAAACTCATGCAACTGAGTCCAAACACAAAGGAAAATACTTCTTACACAACTCTTCCCACCTGCTTGCCATGCTTAGGCTCATAACACTGTTTGTAGAAATCCCATTACTCCCACCTGTAAATTCTCTCTATCTGGGACTTTCAGATAGTAGACAAACACAGAGGCTCAGCTTCTTGGCTCTCTCCTGTTTTTCCCTAGTCCCTGCATGCTTGCATACCATCACCCATACTGGAAGGGAGGTGAACGAAACTCATCCCATATTAAATCCTAAGCATCATCAGGACGGGGACACAATGCTTGTGCATCTTTGCACCCACAGGTCCAGCCCAGAGCTTGGCATGCAATGGGGATGCACGTATTTGAATTAACACTCCAAAAAGAACCACACTCTCAAAGGAAAGGATCCATTTGTTTAAAGACTAAGGTTTTGAGGCGCCTGGGTGGCTCAGTCAGTTAAGCGTCTGACTTCAGCTCAGGTCATGATCTCATAATTCGTGAGTTTGAGCCCCGCGACAACTATATATATATATAGTTTTTTTAAGGAGACAATAAGAAAAAAAGAAGACCGTGTCTGGAGTCGTCGAAAGCTCAGGTTCCAGGGTTAGAGAAAACTGGATGTGAAGCTTCGCTTTCCTCCTGGATTCTTTCCCAAGGTTGGGCAAATGCAAATTAACTTCGTTGGAGTCTGGTTTCTTCACAAAACCAATAGTGTCGTGATGGTTACAAAAGCAAAATATATTGTGGTGCCTGAAACATGACCAGTACGTGCTGGCTTTGATTTTTTTAATTTTTTTCAATGTTTTATTTTATATTTGAGATAGAGAGAGCATGAGCAAGGGATAGGCAGACAGACGGAGACAGAATCCAAAGCAGACTCCAGGCTCTGAGCTGTCATCACAGAGCCTGATGCAGGGCTCGAACTCACAAACCTTGAGATTACGACCTGATCCGAAGTCAGATGCTTAACTGACTGAGCCACCCAAGTGCCCCTGCTTTAATTTTTAAAAACCATATATGTATTAAGTTTATAGAGAATCTGTATTTTTAATTTTTTTGATTTTTAATTTTTTTATTTTAATAATTTATTGTCAAATTGGTTTCCATACAACACCTGGTGCCCATCCTAACAAGTGCCCTCCTCTGTGCCCATCACCCACTCTCCCCCCTCCCACACCCCCTCTCCCCTCAGTTTGTTCTTAGTCTTGGAGAATCTCTTATGTTTTGTCTTCCTCCATCTCTGTGGCTTTTTTCCTTTCTCTCTTCTCCTCCTCCCTGGTTTTCTGTTAAGTCTCACAAAGCCCACCTAAGTGTAGACACACATAGCATCTGTCTTTCTCTGCCTGACCTATTTCACTCAGCATAATACCCTCCAGTTCCATCCATATTGCCACACATGGCCAGATTTCATTCTTTCTCATTGCTGCCATACCACCCTGAACGCGCCCTATCTCGTCTGATCTCGGAAGCTAAGCAGGGTTGGGCCTGGTTAGTACTTGGATGGGAGAATCTGTATTTTTATATTTTATATTCATTTATCTGTGCTCATAAATACAGGCCACATAACATGTGGCTCCTGGGGTCATGACTTGAGCACACCCTGGCTTCTCCCCTCCTGATCAACTTTGAGAAATGATTAAGGACTAAAACAAGGAAATATTGTGCCACAGGCATGGGAATTATGAAAAGAAAGGCAGAAAAGGTAAATCACAGCCAGGAAGAATTACTGCAATTTCTGGCAGAATAGTTCCCTGAATGTGGGCACAACACCCAAGGCACCTCCTCCCCAGAGATGGGGGGAGAGGAGGGCAGTGGGGTAGGGCCTACAGGGGCTTACAGGGGAGGATCAGCACAGTCAGGGTGAGACTTGCTGACCAGCCAGCAAGGAGAAGACAGGAGTGCCTGTGACATCTGGAGACACCTCTGAGACATGGAGATTCATTGAAGGAAAGCAAGTCCTCAGCATAAACCACAATGTTTACATGGTAAGGGAAGAGTGAGCCCCTCTTATGTTAGGGCGGTGGAAATTCTCCCCAAATTCTAGGTTCCAACATGCGAGCCAACAACCAACCCAGTGAGCAAGGCTTTCTAGGGACAACAGTCTCAGACCTGTTACATTAACTCTTTTGCACAAAGACATCAGTCAATAATTAGCTGTGTGGTAACTACGACCAATAAGACATGTATAAAGTATTTTGGGAGCATAGAAAGTTTTCCATGAGGAAGTGAGCTTTGAGCCGAAGGAAGAGTTACATTTCAGCTGAAAGAGAACAGTTTCTGGGGGTGAAGGGGAGAACATGGCCCAGGCAAACCCACACGCCCAAGTGTCAGGGAGTGGCTGTGTGCTCCTTTGTGCTTCTGTGCATGATCTGTAATGAGGTGACAGCAAAACAGAGGATAAAAAGGAAACAATACAGATAATGTGCCTAAAGCAGCTAGCTCTACTATAAATACTGCCTAGTCCCTATTCTTATTCTTTTTTTTCATGATTTTTTCCTTTTTTTTAATTTAAATTCTAGTTAACATACAGTGTAATACTGGTTTCAAGAGTAGAATTCAGCGATTCATCACTATATACAACACCCAGCATTCATCCCAACAAGTGCTCTCAATCTCCATCACCCAACTGGCCCAGTCCCCGCCCACCTCCCTCCATCAACCCTGTTTGTTCTCTATAGTTAAGAGTCTCTTGGGGCACCTGGGTGGCTCAGTCGGTTAGGCATTCGACTTCAGCTCAGGTCATGATCTCACAGTTCATGGGTTCGAGCCCCACATCAGGCTCTGTGTTAACAGCTCAGAGCCTGGAACCTGCTTCAGATTCTGTGTCTCCCTCTCTCTCTGCTCCTCCTCCACTCATGCTCTGTCTCTCAAAAATTAAATAAACATTAAAAAATGAAAAAAAAAAGAGTCTCTTCTTAAATACTAAGAACAAACGGAGGGCTGAGGGGGGTATGGAAGGGGGGAGAGTGGGTGACAGGCACTGAGCAGGGCACGGGTTGGGATAAGCACTGGGTGTTGTATTGAAACCAATTTGACAATAAAAAGTTAAAAAAAAAAGTCTCTTGTGGTTTGTTTCCCTCTCTTCCTAATTCCCCTCCTTCTCATATGTTCATCTGTTTTGTTTCTTAAATTCAACATATGAGTAAAATCATATAGTATTTGTTTTTCTGACTGACTTATTTCTCTTAGCATAATACATTCTAGCTCCATCCACATTGTTGCAAATGAGAAGATTTCATTTATTTAAATGTTTGTATTTATCTTTGAGAGAAAGAAAGAGAGTATGAGCAGGGGAGGAAGAGAGAGACACAGAATCCAAAGCAGGCTCCAGGCTCCGAGCTATCAGCAAAGAGCCTGAGGCGGGGCTTAAACTCACAAACCACGAGATCATGACCTGAGCCGAAGTTTGATGTTTAACCAACTAAGCTGCCCAGGCACCCAAGATTTCATTCTTCTCGATGGCTGAGTAATAGTCCATTGTGTATATATACCACATTTTCTTTATTCATTCGTCAGTCAATGGACATTTGGGATCTGTCCACAGTGTAGCTATTCTGAGTTTATTCTTACTACGTTTTTCTAAGAACTTACAGCTATTTTCCCAAAGTCCCTTTGTTACCTGGGAAACATCTATTCTCTACCCATCAACATCCCAGCGAATGTCACCAACTTCCCTCTACAGCTCTCCAAACACTACATTTAAAGCATCTGTTGAGGGGTGCCTGGGTGGCTTGGTCAGTTGGGCAGCCGACTGCAGCTCAGGTCATGATCTCATGTTTCATGAGTTCGAGCCCGCGGCAGGCTCTGTGCTGACAGCTCAGAGCCTGGAGCCTGCTTCGGATTCTGTCTCCCTCTCTCTCTGCCCTTCCCCTGTTCACGTTCTGTCTCTATGTCTCTCAAAAATAAATAAACGTTTAAAAAATAAATAAATAAAGCATCTGTTGAAAAGAAACCAAAATGGAGGCCACAGTTTGACATACCCCCAAACCAAAACACACATGGTCATGTAACCCAAACGTAAGACTGATATCTCCAAGATGTGGACTCTGCTCTAAAAACTTATGCTTTCTTCATGCCAGGTGAACTTGCAGCTTCCTAATAACAGGCTACACATATCAAGAAGTAACCGATTGTGAAGGGTGCCTGGGTGGCTCAGTCAGTTAACAGCCAACTTCGCCTCAGGTCATGATCCCACAGTCAGTGGGTTCGAGCCCTGAGTTGGGCTCTGTGCTGAACAGCTCAGATACTGGAGCCTACTAAGGATTCTGTGTCTCCCTCTCTGTCCCTCCTCCACTCACTCTCTGTCTCTGTCTCTCTCAAAAATAAATCAACGTTAAAAAAAGAAGAAGAAGAAGGAACCATTGGTGATCACCCACCCCAGAAAACAAAGCACTTCCTGTGTGGAAACTGACCTATAGTGGCTGGGGACCAAGCCTGTTGACCATATTCAGTCCTCAAGTCCCCCTGTTTGCCAATAGTTTGCTTCTTGCTCAATAAAACATTGGTATCAAGGAAAGTGCTCCCAAAATTTTTGAGTCATTGGATTGCAGCTCTGTGCTTACACAATGGCTTTTCCCAAAATGCCAGAGTAGAAGGAATGAAACTCCGTTATTTACAGAACAGGTTAACATCCAACTTACCCGAACTTTTGGAGTTTACAAACGGGATGAGCCAGAGCTTTACAGAGAATTGCCAGGGAGGGCTCATCGAACATACAATTGTCCAAATCTAACGTCTGAAAGTTCTTGTTGGTGGTGAACACAGAGCAAAGGTCTTGCCAAAAGGAGAGCTTCTCCTTGTCACTGTTGGAGAACAAAGAGTGTGACTATCCAGTGGCTCAGGACACCTCAACACATTCTCCCAACAGGCAAAACACCATCTCCAGAGCCCCTCAAAGCTCACCGACGGACACCCAGGCCTGAACAAGGAGAGGGAAGGACAGGGTGGCTGAGTTAACATGACCTAGTGGCTAAGGAAGTAGACACTGAGGCCACAGCAATTAGGATTAAACCCCATTTGAACCACTTATTAGCTATGTAACCCTGGACAAGCTTTTCAATCTTTCAACCTCCATTTCTTCCTGTTTTAGGAAACAATACTTGACTGTTGTGTGAAGGAAGGTTGGTATTTGGTGATCCATCAGTAAAATGGGAAACGGCATCCAAAAATATGAACATATAGGTACAAAATAAAATCATGGGAATGTAATGTACAGCATGATCGGGACTGTGGTTAATACTGTATTATATTTTTGGAAGTTCTTAAGAGAGCAGATCTCAAAGTTCTTATCATGGGGCGCCTGGCTGGCTCAATCCATAGAACATGCAACTCTTGACCTTGGGGTCATGAGTTCGAGTGCCATGTGGGATGTAGAGTTTACTTTTAAAAAGTAGTTCTCAGGGTGCCTGGGTGGCGCAGTCAGTTAAGTGTCTCTTAGGTTCAGTTCAGGTCATGATCTTGGGGTTTGTGAGTTCAAGCCCTGCATCAGAATATCTGCTTCAGTGCAGACAGAGCCTGCTTTGGATACCTGTCACCCTCTCTCTCTGCCCCTCCCCTGCCTGTGCTCTCTCTCAAAAATAAATAAGCATTAATTTTTTTTTAAATACTGAATTATGGGGTGCCTGTGTGGCTCAGTTGGTGAAGCACCCAACTCTTGATTTTGGCTCTGGTCATGATCTTGCAGTTTGTGAGTTTGAGCCCCATTTTGGGCTCTGTGCTGACAGTGTGGAGCCTGCTTGGGATTCTCTCTCTCTCTCTCCCCCTCTCTCCCCCCCTCTCTCCCCCCTACCCCCTCACTCTCAAGGTAAATAAATAAACTTTAAAAAAACAAAAATAAAAAAATACTGAATCATAATGTTGTTCACCTGAAACTGGTATAATGTTATATATCAATTATACCTCAGTTTAAAAACTAAAATCCATGAAAGGTAATATGTGTTTGAGAGCTAAAGTGTGGGCTGGTAACCTGAACTAGCTGCTGAAAAAGATACAGGTTAGACCAGCAAAGAGGAAAAGCCCACAGGTAAAATCCAGAGGAAACCACACACAAGCTTCCAAGAGTCCCTTCCCAGTGGAATCACCAGCAGATGCTCAAATTTTATCAGGGAGAAAAGCATAGTCATGGCAACAATAAAAGCTGCTTACCGGGGTTCCTGGGTGGCTCAGTCGGTTGGGCATCTGACTTCAGCTCAGGGCATGATCTCACGGTTCGTGAGTTCAAGCCCCATGTCGGGCTCTGTGCTGACAGCTCAGATGCTTCAGATTCTGTGTCTCCTTCTCTCTCTGCCCCTCCCCTGCTCGTGCTCTGTCTCTCTCTCTCTCAAAAATAAATAAACATTTAAAAAAAAGCTGCTTACCTTTCAACCTCATACTGGCCCCGTAAAGTAGGTAAAGTGTTATACAGATGGAAAAAACTTGAGAAGTCACCACTCATGGTGACACAGCTAGCAAATGGCAGTGCCAGAACTCAAAGCAAAGTCTCTGGTTACAAAAGCCATGTGTTTTAAGTGTAAGAATCCATGGAGGACCCGTTGGGAACTGAAATAAGATGCAGGCATGGTGCATGTAGGGTGGGGATGGGGTGATTAATAGAGGGACTCACCTTGTGACGGATCCAGAGTCATCCGAAAAGACATCTTCTACAGACAGGTGAAGTTTCTGCAGATTTTGGCAGTGTTTCAGACAGAATGCAGCTATCACCAATTCTTCAATGTTGCCAATATAAATATTAACTTCCTTGAAGAAATCCATCACTTGTCCTACAAATTCTTTCTCATGGGTCTCAAACAAGCCGCTGAACAATTCCTGGAAATTTACCACCGCCTGGTCGGTGTCACACTGACTTAAACTTTTAAGGCACTGGGATATTTCCTGCCTTATTTCTTTGGACAGGAGAAAACCAAACGATGTCTCCAGCATGTTGGTTATTTTTCCAGTTGAAACTCCAAACAAGAATGTTATCGTCTGGGACAAGTGGCTCTGGACCTGACTTACACCTGCTGTTACAAGCTGGGTCACACTTCCAATGGCCAGGTTGCGATCATCCTCGGGTTGTTTGAGCAAATAGAAGATGGCAGCACAAAACTCTTGGATGCTCAAATGCATGAAGGTAAAACAGTCGCCATGCCTTAGAAGGAGTCTCATGCCCACCCACATCGAGGTATCGGACTCAGATACCCCATTCCTCCTGAGGTCCCCATGGCAAAACAGAAATGTGCGAGTCCATATTCCCTCTGCAGCCAACATACATAGGCCTCTCAGTCGGGCTCTGCTCTGTTTGGGGGGACAGTTCTCACTTCTTGACTTGAATACATGAGTAAAAAAGGAAGCATACAAAGAAGTGGTGCTTTCGGATGCAATCTCAAGGTCTTCTCCTTTCTCCAGCTGCCATTTCATACACGTACAGACCAGCCAGCATACAAGGGGATTACGGCAGAACATACAGAGCGGGACATTGTCTCTCACAAAACTGAAGGCTTTCATGGCTTTGCTCCTCTCACGGAAGAAATGGTAGAAATACAGCTTCCTTTCACGTTCAGAGAATCCTGGGAGGACTATGTATTTTGGATGCTGCAACAGGAAATAGTATCGTCTCGTGCCCGCTGTTCCCAATGCAAGAAGCAGAGAAGATTCTGGAAGCATTTTTCTCTGCAGCAAACTCCTCATGATAACCTGCACTGGCTTCCGCTGCCTTTGGTCATCGCACAACTGAGTCTTAAGCTCCAGATCAAATTTGAGCTCCTCGAAGCCGTCCATGATGAACAGGACTCTCTCTGGCTGGGAAAAAATGTCCTCGACCAGTTCCGAAGACTGAGGCCAGTCCCTGGAGATGAGCTCCACTAAGCTGGTCTCTGTGATGGTGTTCATTTCACAGCCATTGAGGAAGAAGATGAATGCAAATCTGTCCTGCCATAGGTTTCCCTCTGCCCAGTCCAGTATGACTTTCCTCAAAAGGGTTGTCTTCCCAATCCCTTCTGGACCTTGCAAGACGACGGTGGGTGTGGGCTTTCCAGCCTCGCTGGCAGGATATGCAACCTTCAAGCTTTCATATTCATTCTTTGTAGTTTCTTTGTAGAAATCACTGGGAACCGGAAGGCAGGTTTCCTTTTCCCATATGAGACGGAATTTTTCCTTCATGTGATTTCTGTATGGGTTTGGTTTTTCTGAGTTGACAGGAGTAGAACACCAGATAATTAAAAAAAAAGACGTGCACTCATTCTTGGACACTCAGAACAACCCCTAGAAATTTACTTGAGTACCTGTGTGAAGACTACGGTATGTCCACAGAGGGCCAGGCTAATTAACGTAGTTTTTATTAGGACCATAATCTATCTCAAATCATCATGTCCTTGGAAGCACCTGACCAAAACCAGAAACCTGTCTCAGAGCTACAACGCAAAATACAGTGTGAATGCTTCAGAGTCACATTCAAAACCAGAAGGGGGTGGTGGTGGTGTCCCCCCTTATAGAATCCCATAACCACTATCATTTACTGAGTGTCTGTCAGGAACCAAGGCTGAGAATGTTACTACAGATACTACGTCTTCCATGTCAATAGCCCATCAAGATTTGTTCTACTCCCACTTTACCCAAAAAAAATCAGAGAGGGAGAATGTGTCCCTTGATTATTTGCACTAGTGAATAAATACTAGGGTCAGGCACCTGTCCCATATCTGTCGGATTTGAACTTGTAAGGTCTAAGTTATTTCTATTCCGCCATGCTGACTGCAGGTTCATTTCAGAAACGCACTCCTGAACCATCATTCTTTGAATCCACCTTTATGATGTACCTTCCATGTTCAAGGCAACACATTATAGTAAATAAAATGACAAATAAAATGACAAATGTGGTCAAGGGCCGTAGCCTGCGTCGGAGAAATCTATGCCGCAGTAGATGAGGTATTTCTGCATGTCCTCCAAGCAAAGGGCACTGACGTTTTGTTCAAGGATGTAGGACTAGAAAACATTCTTGGAATGTAGTGATGGTCCTTCCTCTCTCTGAGGCAAAGGAAGGTTTGTTCCTAAAATCAGGTGTTTCGGGGCACCTGGGTGGCTCAGTCAGTTAAGCATCTGACTGTTTCTATGCCCCCACACAGAAGGAACAAGCTATAGAAGTTGGGACCTTCCACCTTCAACAACCTTAAAAATTTAAAGGTCAAGATTGTTCAGCAGGGATATGATGAGGGAGCATGAGGCAGTCTGAGGGCAAAACACAAATGAGCACCGCCCCTCTCCTCCCAGGCAGGACATGTGTGGTATTCCTTGGACACTCCCAGCTACCCAAAAATGAGAAAGGACAAAAAACAAATGGTTACATTGATAACAGTCTCCACTAGTTTACCAGAAAAAGACAATCCCATCAACAGCCTAAAGTCCAGGAACTCCCTACTGTCTCAATGTTAAAACTTTGGTGGAAGGAAAAACAACCTCAGCTTGACGACAGCTAGGCCTCCAGTAAGGCTTTAGCCTGTGACTGTCTCTTTGGAAACTCCCTCTAGACATTATCTCCCTGGACTCCATAAAATAGTCACCCCCCACACTTACAGTGCATCTCTTCCTGCCCACGGTCCCTGTCCCCAGACTTTAATAAAATCACCTTTTTACACACACACACAAAAAGGATCTGACTCTTGATTTCAGCTCAGGACATGATCTCATGGTTATTGAGTTTGAACCTCACTGACAGTACAGAGCCTGCTTGGCATTCTCTCTCTCTGCTCCTTCACCGCTTGTGCTAAATACATACATACAGACATACATAAGAAATACTTTTTTAAAAAAATGTCTGACATTTTGTCTCTTTGTTTGCCAGGACTTACAATTCAACCAATCTCTCTTTTTTTGTTTTTAAAGAGTAGCCTTCCAGCAGAGGGTGCAAATACCATCAATGAGTCAAAAAATAAATGATTTGGGGGTGCCTGGCTCATAGCTCAGGTCGTGATATCACAGCTCATGAGTTTGAGCCCCATGTTGGGCTCTGTATTGACAGGTCAGAGCCTGGAGCCTGCTTCAGATTCTGTGTCTCCCTCTCTTTCTGCCCCTTCCCCACTCACACTCTGTCTCTCAAGTCTCTGTCTCTCAAAAAAGAATAAATATTAAAAAAAAAAAAAAAAAAAAGAATTTAAAAAACTGATTTGGAGTCAGACTTGCCCCTGCTGAAAAAGTCGTCTAACATGAGAGAATGCTGCTGGGACCATGGTTTTCCCATTTGTAAATCTCAGGATAGTGGCAGAAATAAAAAGATATTAGGCATCAATAGTGCTTCTGTAGTGCTGGGGACATAAGCTCTCCATGATTATTTCCTAATGTTAGGATTCGGCCTCGTCCCTGGAGCAGGTCTGGCCAAAAGGACAGTCGACTACCATAATGGAACTCCGTCTCAGCCTACCTGGGGATAAAGACTCAGGCCATCCCTCGTAATAGCATGGGCTCAGCTCCCGACAGGAAAATGGGGAGACACCCCTTAGATGAACAAGACACTACCCACCCACTGGGCCATCACTGGCCCACGCGTGACCAGAGTTGCCTTACAATTCCAAGGCTCCCTTGAGCCACTACACATTCTCAACTGATGGACGGTGGCCACTAATTTAATATAATCACCTTCATTGTCATAAGGTCCCAGGGAACCAACCTTCCTCCACGAGCTACTGGCCCCTTCGTCCTCCTACACTTACTTCCAATCTCTTTCTGAGCCTTTGTCCAGAGGTCACGCCGATTAAGCTGTAGAAATAGGTTCAGTGTCAGCTCCCACGCCTGCTTTCCTGGGTAATGTTTGCCCAACAGCTTTGCTAGATCTTCTCTTGAAGCTTTCTTTAACTCAGTCCATGGGATCGGCTTGAGCTCAAGTTGCAGAGGCTCTTGCTTGAGGAGCTCCTTAAATTTCCAGAACTCTTCCTTTCTGAGCTCCTCCAGGTACCACAACAAGCCAAAGTCCGAAAAAAAGGATTCGGCCATCTTGCCCTGGGATTGTGAACTTGGAAATGTCCAGAGGGAAAAAAATTCTTCAAAAACAAAGACTAAGTAGCACCTGAGGGAAAATGATGTGATTACAGAGATAAGCCTGCAGTTGAGAGTGGCTTAAAATTATTGATAATCCTACTGGGGCGCCTGGTGGCTCAGTGGGTTAAGTTTCAGACTCTTGATTTCAGCTCAGATCATGATCTCACAGTTCCTGAGATCAAGCCCTGCATCAGGCTCTGCTCTGACAGCATGAAGTCTGCTTGGGGTTCTCTCTGCCCCTCCCCTGCTCGCTTACTCTCTCAAAATAAACTAAAAAAACAAACAAACAAACAAAAAAACTCTGGGGCACCTGGGTGGCTCAGTCGGTTGAGCATCAGACTTCGGCTCAGGTCGTGATCTCGTGGTTTGTGGGTTCGAGCCCCGCATCGGGCTCTGTGCTGATAGCTCAGAGCCTGCAGCCTGCTTTAGATTCTGTGTCTCCACCTCTCTCTGTCCCTCCCATGCTCAAGCTCTGTCTGTCTGTCAATAATAAATAAATGTTAAAAATAAAAATAAAACAAAATAAAATAAACTTAAAAAATTATTGCATTTCTTGCTTTAAACACATCTGGCAAGCTTCATTTGGGATGGGCACTTCCTTCATCCCGCCCCTTCATTCCTCAGCCATGCATATGAATTCAGGACTAGCAACTAAAATGTAGTTTCTGCTAAGCCAGTTGGCAGGCAGAAGCGTAATTCTCTAAAACCATAATAAAGCATTGTGGTTGATTGGCGGGCCATGGAGGAGAAGTTAGGATAGCTCTGTCCTTGTGTCCACCACTGTGTATCTCTGGGGACACTTCTAAGAAAACCTGACTTTCTGACTTGGTGTCATTGTGGGAACTTCTATCTCAAGTTCAAAACATTCCTTAAAGGAGAACAGTTTCTGGCCTGGCTTGACTAAGTTACAAAGCTTTTTAAATTCTATAAAAGTTGAAAAAGCCTAAAGATAGGTCTTTGGTGTGTGAAAATTTTGCTGAATCCTACTGCAAGATAGAAAACAGAGAGCTGCGACTGGGGGGAAGAATTCCAAATTTCAGAACAAGCGCAGGAGATGATGAATCCCAGGGCATGCCAGCTTATATATGCTGCTCCTGGACAGAAAGGAGGAACTCTGGACAGTCATCTCAACAATGGGCCCGAGGAAGTACATGTCAAACAGCACTCATCACAAAGACAAAGGATAAAACGTTCAGATAGTATTAATTGCTCTAGAAATTCCAACATCCATCTTATTGATGTTCCAGAGGAGGAGGAGGAAGAAGAAAAGGAGGAAGAGAAAGAAGAAGAAACAATAGCAGGAAAGAAAGAATTAGTGCAAGAAATCTTTCCAGATGTGAAAAACAGATTTGCATCTTCAGTATAAAAGATTTGGCCAAGTATTAAGGGAAAATACAATATGATGGCATATGACTTTAATTTCAAAGATAAAGAAGAAAACGCCAGAGTCTAGATGAGTACTGCCTAACTGTGAGATAATGGGAGGTATGCTTGTGATTTTAAACTTTCGAGTAGAGGCGCCTGGGTGCCTCAGTCGGTTAAGCATCCAACTTCAGGTCAGATCATGATCCCTCGGTCCGTGAGTTCGAGCCCCGCATCAGGCTCTGTGCTGACAGCTCAGAGCCTGGAGCCTACTTCGGGTTCTGTGTCTCCCTCTCTCTCTCTGCCCCTCCCTTGCTCTTACTCTTCCTCTCTCTCTCTCTCTCAAAAATGAATAAATGTTAAAAAGTTTGTTTTAATCACAGATGATCTTTTTCTAGAAGATGAAAATAAAGACTGGGGAGGGAACATTAAAGCATCTTTGGGTTTTCTTCTTATTTGGAGTGGCATACCTTCTTGCTATACTACATCGGAGGACTTAGATGCTTTATTTATGCACTAAAATTTTTTAATTTTAAGTTGTACATCAATGGTTATAGCAGTATTATTTATAACACCCAAGGGGTGGAAATAACCCAAACGTTCATCAATGAAAAAACCCAAACGTTCCCAACAAATAAAGGATAAATAAAATGTGGTTATATACGTGCTGTGGAACATTCTTCAGCCATATAAAAGGAGTTTTGACACATGCTAGAACATGAATCAGCTTTGAAAGCATCATGCTAAGTAAAAGGAGATAGACCCGAAAGGACGAATATCTTGTGATTCCACTTACATTACAGGCCTGGACTCTCAAATTCATAGAGCCAGTAGGGGAAACAGAGGGGTGGGGGAGGGGAGAGAAAAAAGGAACTACTGGGTGGGTGTGGTCTCAGTCGCAGGGATGAAAAAGTTCTGGAGGGCGGTGATGCTAGCACAGCAGTGTGAATGAGCTTGATACCGTAAAACTGTGCTCTTGAAAATGGTTCAAATAGTCCCTTTTCTTTCATGAATATTTTTACCACAGTTTTAAAAACACCTTCATGTGTCCTACAGCTTTCCTCTAAACATTCCTTTCTCCTTCCTTTTCTAGCTGAAAACCTTCCCCCTGAAAATTCAGTGTTCCCTGAAGCCCCTCCAAATACTGGCTGTTAAGTCACCCTGTGAAGATGGGGGGACATGCGCAGGAACAATCCTAAACCTCTCAGACCTAATCAGGCTGACTTTAGGGTCCACAAATGTTATCTTGGCGTGTTGTGACCACCGCGGTCCTTGGCAGGATCTGCCCTCACCAATTACACCACCTCGCTCACTCCCATTGCGATACGACCCCCGTGATCATACAAAGCAGACGTTACCACCAAACAAGCTACTTACCCAGCATTTAGGTAAAACTGGGGCATCCTGGAACTTCCGATGGCAAAAGATTAGTTCGAAACCAATCAACCACTTACCGTAGCAACAGGTCTCAGACTTAATTCCCAATTTGCCTGCTGTTTGCCCTCCCTCTTTCATAATTTCCCCTTGCTAAAATTCTGTTTTTCGTTTCTCTCCCTGGGTCGTGTGACTCTCACAAGTCAGAACCGATAGACCCACCAAGTCTGAGAAACAGCCCTTGGGCTTCTGTTTTCACCCTTTCTCCTTAAGTTCTCTGATATGTGAGGTCCTCCGATTCTCCAGGTCCCCGATTACATTTTAGAAATACAGGGAGGCCCCGGGTCAGCCTGGAAGAGTCCCGTTCTGTCACGTAGTTTAGAGTTGGAACACACGGGGGATAGACAACTTGTCTGTGACCTACAATGCTTTTCACATTAGTACATCCTTGCCAAAACAAAGGGGCGGGACTTTATGCATGCCAGACCTACACTAAGTGCTAAAAGAGGGAAATGAAGAAAAAAGAAAGATCAAGGAGAAGACTTCCTCACCCAGTCTGGCCCCTGGTACTCCCGGCTGGTCTCCATCAAAGAAAAGCTGTGGAAACCACACTAAAAAGTCTGTGGCTGACCTTTGATTGGCCATAAAATCTCTCCCTCCCCATTGGCTGGCATGACTCTTGATCACCTACACTCTGGAGGTGGTAGAAAACCGTTTAGGCGTGTTCTCTCCACCGCAGGTGTGGACAATCTTCCTTCAGGCATTGCTGACAGCTGCTGACTGATGGCTATTCCGATGACACTCCTAATCGCATCTCCCTGTATGACATAACCGCTGGGCTCTTGTGGGCAGTCCTCTTCCCCAGTAACCACAGTGCTCTTGCTCTGAATATCTGACTTCTGCTATACCATAAACTTCCCAAAGGAAGCGGTCTTGTGCAATGCCTCAAACTTCCATCACAGCACCTAGAATGGGGAGCACCTAGAGATGAGGAATTCTTGAATAACTTGCCACGGATGGAAAAGGCAGAAGTTAGATCTTACGAGTGTCTTTCTTTTAATTCCTGTGATAAGAACACTTAAGACGACACGTGTACCCATAACACGTGTCTTCAGTATACGACACGGTGTCGTCGACTGTAGACGCAACGTTGCCCAGCACACCTCTGAACCCACTCATCTTGCATAACCAAGTTTATACCCGGGGAACAGTAACGCCATACGTGCCCTTCCCCCAACCCTCAGAAACCGCCAATCTACTCTGCCACCATGGGTCTATTTTAGATTCCCCATTCAAGTGGAGTCATGCAGTATTTGTCCTTCTCAGTCAACCAACTGAACCACCCAGGTGCCCCCAAAGACATCTTCTCTCTGGACTTTCACAGAGAGTGTTGGCCAACCTTGCTCTGGAGTATCCCAGACTATGCTTTATTTTATGTAAATAATGAAGTAACGCATGACTCCAGTCTGGGTACTGAAAAACAAATCTACCAGCCCTCCTACAGGGGAGAGTTGACTTGTAACAAGTGTGTAGCGGGTGCCTGGGCGGCTCAGTCAGTTAAGCATCTGACTTCAGCTCAGGTCATGATCTCACGGTCTGTGAGTTCGAGCCCAGCGTCGGGCTCCGTGCTGACAGCTTAGAGCCTGGAACCTACTTCCGATTCTGTGTCTCCCTTTCTCTGCACCTCCCCCACTAGTGCTCTCTGTCTCTCAAAATTAAATAAATAAGCATTTTTTAAAAAGTGTGTACACATTGCCAGGCAGACAGCCAAAGCTCTGCCAGTAACAGCTTAATGAATGAACGAGTAAATTCTCTCCCTCTAGCTGTCTCAAGCCATCCTTTCTAGAACTCTGCAGAAGTTCCAAGGCAAAGCCGTTGTTGGGTTCCAGGTTCACCTCTCCTGGTGGCTGCTGCGTTCTGCGGGGCCTCCAACGGTTATACAGGACGCCCCCTTCTGGTGGGAAATGCACAAACCTCTTCCCTTCCATTGGAACTTTCTCTCCTACCCTCACCCCTTCCGCACACCAACCATGCCTCTCTGATCCAGGTTATTTTTATTTCATCCGGGCAGAAGTTAGAATTTCCCATCCAGGCAGAGATTATATTACTCGGACCACACCTACTAAGTCTGTGGGTGAGAATTGAGAAATCGTGTCCCACCCCCATGTAACAAACTTACGTAGTTATAAGCCCTTTTGATAACTAAAGTGATAAAATGTCTTCTCATATTCAGATAAAGGAAATGAATAAAGCCTACTCAGAAGATTCTCTAAAGGCTCATCAGTGAACAAAATCATTTCCTCAGACAAATTTTTCTTTATGTTTGCAGAAATTTATTTTTAGAAGTTCATTAAACAAACGAGAAACTATTGGGGATGACTTGTAAGGTCAATGAGAAACTTCCTTTGGTTTTTTTGCCATAAATAATGTTCAAAATAAAATATATTTAAAGGTTTTTGTTTTTATTTACTTGTTTTGAGTGGGGGAGGGGTAAAGAGAGAGGGAGGAAGACCCCCAAGCAGCCTCACGCTGTCAGCATGTAGTCTAAGGCGGGGCTCGATCTCGAGAACCGTGAGATCATGACCTGAGTGGAAATCAAGAGTCAGATGCTTAACCAACGGAGCCATCAGGTGCCCCCCAAAATATATTTAAATTTAAAAAAAGTTTTTTAACGTTTATTTATTTTTGAGGGGGGGGGGCAGGGAAGGGGCAGAGAGATAGGGAGACACAGAATCCGAAGCAGGCTCCAGGCTCTGAGATTTCAGCACAGAGCCCGACGCGGGGCCTGAACCCATGAGCTGTGAGATCATGAGCTGAGCTGAAGTCGGGCACTTAACCGACAGAACCCCCCAGGCGCCCCATGACTCATCTTTATTAATTTCAAAAATATTTTAAAGGATTTTTTTACACAGTTTACATTTTTTTTTTAACTTTAAATGCGCAGTAGGGGCACCTGAGTGGCTCAGTTAAGCATCAGACTTCAGCTCAGGTCATGATCTCATGGTTCGTGAGTTCAAGCCCCACATCAGCACAGAGCCTGGAGCCTGCTTTGGATTCTGTGTCTCCCTCTCTCTCTGCTCTTCCCCTGCTCATGCTCTGTCTGCCTATCTCTCTCTCTCTCTCTTTCTCAAAACTAAATAAACACTAATTTTTTTTTCTTTTTAATGTGCATTAAAGACAGATGACAATAAGGGAGTTATGTTCTCTAGCCGGTGATTGGCTGGAATGCGGGCGATTGGAGGGGGAGGGGGAGATCTCACACGAGGAGATAACGTGCAGTGAAATTCCATCTCCTCTTACTCTGGACCACAGTACAACGTGATTACTTAGCAACTGTGTTGTTCCTCTGACAACCTGGACTTCTATCTCCTCAGGAGCAGAAACTGTGGTCAAGGTGAAGGTATGAGATCCATTGCTAATGTTGAAATAAAATAATGGTTTCCAAAGGAGAAGCCTCACCAGGGGCAGGTTGGGGTCCCCATCCAGGCCTAGAGTCCAACTCCTGAAGACGCGCTGACTTTCACACATGGGGAAACAGTATATGCAAAGGCCCGGATCCCACTCATGGCTGGTCCCCACCTCCCCCATGGCGTCCGAGGCGAACCCGGCAAAGTCCAGGGCGCAGAACACAACACCGCAGTCTCGCGTGCTTCACTGGAATCTGGAGGGGACGCACGCAGGGCACACCCCTCAGCCACGGGGGATGCCCGGGCGAGTTTCCGGGCCCAGGGCAGGGTTCTCTCCACTGGGCAGAGCAGGAGGTCCTTCCACAGATGGGCAGACCCCGGGGCCCAGATGCCCCCGGTCCACTCCATCTGGCCCGCCCTGGTCTGTGGTTGAGAAAGCCTTGCCACAGGAATCCTTCCTGGCTCTGGAACCAGGACTGAGTTAATGGCTCGTGCTAACTATCGTGAATCATCCCCCTAACCGACCGCTCGACCACAAGTTAGGATTGCAGAGATTTCTTTTCCCCAAAAGTCTAAGAAAAAGAGACAAGATAATGTCAATAATGTCGAGTATCTTTTTTTTTTGTTATAATAGTTTATTTTCAAATTGGTTTACATATAACACCCAGTGTTCATCCCAACATGTGCCCTTTTTAATGCCCATCACCCCCTCCCCCCTCCCTCATCCCCCTTACCCTCAGTTTTTTCTTAGTCTTTGAGAGTCTCTTATGTTTTATCTCCCTCCCTCTCTGTGTCTTTTTTTTCTTTCCCCTCTTCCCCTCCCCCTGGTTTTTGCTTAGTTTCACAAAGTCCACCTATTCGTGGAAACATATGGTATCTGTCTTTTTCTGACTGACTTATTTCACTTAACATAATACCCTCCAGTTCCATCCATGTTGCTACACATGGCCAGATTTCATTTTTTCTCATTGCCACGTAGTAGTCCATTGTATATAAGTACCATAACTTCTTTATCCATTCGTCAGTTGATGGGCACTTGGTCTCTTTCCATGTTTTGGCTATTGTCGAAAGTGCTGCTATGAACATTGGGGTACACGTGCTCCTATGCATCAGCATTCCTGTGTCTCTTGGGTAGATTCCTAGCAGGGCTATTGCTGGGTCATAGGGTAGCTCTATTTTCATTTTTTTGAGGAACCTCCACACCGTTTTCCAGAGTGGCTGCACCAGTTTGCATTCCCACCAACAGTGTAGGAGGGTGCCTACTTCTCCACATCCTCGCCAGCATCTATAGTTTCCTGATTTGTTCATTTTAGCCACTCTGACTGGTGTGAGGTGGTATCTCAGTGTAGTTTTGATTTGTATTTCCCTGATGCTGAGTGACATTGAGCATCGTTTCATGTGTCTGTTGGCCATCTGAATGTCCCCTTTGGAGAAGTGTCTATTCATATCTTCCGCCCATTTCTTCACTGGGTTGTTTGTTTTTCGGGTTTGGAGTTTGGTAAGTTCTTTATAAATTTTAGATATTAGTCCTTTATCCGATATGTCATTTGCGATGATCTTTTCCCATTCCGTTGGTTGCCTATTCGTTTTGTTGGTTGTTTCTTTTGTCGTGCAGTAGCTTTTTATCTTGATGAGTCCAATAGTTCATCTTGCTTTTAATTCTCTTGCCTTTGGAGACGTGTCGAGTAAGAAATTTGTGCGTCTTAGGTCAAAGAGGCTTTTCCTGTTTTCTCCTCTAGGATTTTGACGGTTTCCTGTCTCACATTCAGATCTTTTATCCATTTAGAATTTATTTTTGTGAGTGGTGTAATTGGACAGCAACATGCAAAAGAATGAAACTAGACCACTTTCTTACACCACTCATAATGCCGAATATCTTGTGAGGAGAAGAAGAAGAGCAGACACAGGGGCCTCGCTGCCCCCTCCCCCCACCCCCAGTCCACACCGGTCTCCCTCAGGCTGGGTCACAGGAGGGACAACAGGGAGGAGGCGAGGGTTGAGAACGCAGAAGGCGGGAAAGCAGGGACGGCAAAGGCCAGCTGGGGAACGTGCCTCCGTTTCCATGACAAGTGACAGGGACGCCCAGCAAGTGCCAGCAAGGGTTTCTGTGGAAATGAGTAACTGAACAATACTTAACACAATCACTTCGACACAATCTGACCCCCTCCCACCCCCCGCTGTCCCCCACGTTCTCACCCTGCCCCTTCCATCCTCTAAACCGGGAGGAACTGCTTTTGCACGTTTGCAAAGAAATGTCTCCTAGGTATCTCATCCGTGTTGTGATGGAAGGAAAATGGTAACATCGTAAAACACCTTCAATCTTTGCTTCCGTAACAAACATGATACTGGACCTTCTGAGCTTCCGGGCTGACTCATCATCAGGCATCAGCTTTGGGGTTTGTTTACCCAACTTTTTTTTTTAATATTTATTTATTTTTGAGAAAGAGAGAGACAGAGACAGAGTGTGAGCAGGGGAGGGGCGGGGGGGGGGGGACACAGAATCGGAAGCAGGCTGCAGGCTCTGAGCTGTCAGCACAGACCCCGACATGGGGGCTCAAACTCACAAACTTGAGATCACGACCTGAGCAAAAGTCGGACGCTTAACCAACTGAGCCGCCCAGGTGCCCCTGCTTATGGAACTTCTAAGCGAGGGTCCTCACGTTTTCGGAGAAAACACTTGTGAAGAAGTGACCGTGACCTAGTTGTGCCATTTTAGGAGAGACTTAGGGGTGGGCTTAACCAATTCTCTGGACCAAAGTGGGGGAATTCACCTCCATGATGAAAACTATTTGAAACTCGCCTCGTTCATTCACAGGGATTTATAAAGACGACGCAGCTTTAAAAAAAATGTGAACCTGATTCCAATTATTATCCCCCACAGAGGAAATAGACAACATTCTTCCAGAACGATCCTTGGCAACACTATGTCATATCTGGTTAAAAGTAACCCTCTGAAGATACAATTACCTCCTTTGTTGATGGTAGCCTCTCTGCCTGATAGAAAAGTCCCACTAACGCCAGAACTCAATCCAATTCTGACTGGATTAGAGGGGAGGGTGTGGGCGAGGTGGGTGGGGAGTAGCTCTAATAAAAGCTCCTCCTGGGAGCTCCCGCTTCAGAACTTCAGAACTGCTGGCGGGACAAGACCTGGGGCCAGAGGAGAAGAGGTGAGTCCACTCCTCTGATTAACTAACGTCTACACAGACCCGTAACCACAGAGGACAAACGGTCGGCTGCCAGAGGGGTTGGGGTGGAGGGGGGCGGCGTGGGTGAAGGGGAGGGAGGTCAGGGCTTCGGGTCACGGAGCGAGTCACGAGGAGGAAAGGCAGACACAGGGAGCACAGTGATATTCTGACAGTGTCATCCGGTGACCGCGTGGTCAGCCCGGCATAATCGCCGACCCATCCAATCACTCTGTTGTATGCCTGAAACTAACAGAACTTTGTGCGCCAACACTATAGCCAAATTTTAAATTTTTTTTAAATTTGGGGGGCATCTGGGGATCTCAGTCGGTTAAGCGTCCAACGTGGGCTCAGGTCATGATCTCACGGGTCATGGGTTTGAGTCCTGAGTCGGGGTCTGTGTTAACAGTGCGGAGCCCGCTTGGGATTCTCTCTCTGACTCTGCTTCCCCTGCTCACACTGTCTCAAAATAAATTTAATATTTTTTTAACATTTATTTATTTTTGAGAGACAGAGAGAGAGCATGAGCAGGGGAGGGGCGCAGAGAGAGGGAGACACAGAATCCGAAGCAGGCTCCAGGCTCTGAGACATCAGCACAGAGCCCGACGCGGGGCTCAAACTCACAGACTGCGAGATCATGACCTGAGCTGAAGTTGGCCGCTTAACCAACTGAGCTACCCAGGCGCCCCTCAAAATAAATTTAAAAAAAAATTTTTTTTTAATTTAACTTTCTACAAGAGCACGTAGGAGAAAGCAAGGTCTCAGAAGGGAGAGGCTAACACATTCAGCAAGTGCCGCCCGAGGCCAGCTTGGCGCGGGCACAGCGCGTGCTCCTGAGGCCACGGGCCCCTCTGAAGGGACCGGCAGGCACAGCTCGCGGCTTTCGCACAGCCTCCCGAGGCTGGGCCGAAACGGAGCTCGGCCGCGGCTCCTGTCCTGTGCAGGTGGGGCCCGGGGTCCGGCTCTGCCCAGCAGCCGACCCACCCGTGGGATGACAGACCCCTTCTCCAGCAGCCTCATAAACAGGCAGTGAGGCAAATCCAATCAATCTCAGCAAAACGTACGCCTTCCGAGCCGGACTGGTTTCTGGAAGTTCCCCAGGAGATGGGGTACACTCTCCGTTTCCCGTCATGTCTTTCCCACTGCGTGCGTGTGCCTCGCGCCCAGGGAACTTTTCCGGGTGGACGAGCCCCACATCGGGTGCTCCTGGCCAGGCGTGGCCGGCGGCCACCAGGTGGGACAGCTCGGCTGTGACAGCACCCGCTCACCGGGCCTTCGCGCCCCACTCGTAACGAGTGCACATCACCGGGGGTGTAGAGAGGGGAGCGGCCCAAGGCCTCATGTCTGTTCTACCTCAGGAAATCCCAGCGTGTGCCTCTCCCCCCAGACGGCGGCCATGGCTGAACACTTCAGAGAAGTGAGCACGTGTCCCGTGTGCCTGACTTACCTCGAGAGGCCCGTGTACCTGAAGTGCGGCTACATCTGCTGCGGGGGCTGCCTGGCGTCACTGCCGAGGGCGCCCGGCGGGGCGGGCTGGCGGTGCCCCTCCTGCTCCCTGGTCTCTCAGAAGGAGGACATCAGGCCCAATGCCCAGCTTGGGAGGCTAGTTGCAAAGGTCAAGGCGTTAGAGCCCCAGCTGCAAGCTGTTCTCCAGATGAACCCGAAGATACTCAAGTTCCAAGGTACAGCCTGTCCCCCCTCCCCCGTAAACGCCCCGGGGAACGCAGCCTGCTCAGACTCTCCGCTTCTTAGGGGCGTGAGCGGAGGTCTGGCTTTCAAGCCGTGGTTGCCGTTTCCTAGAGTACAGAGTAGAACCGTCTATGAGAAAACAATTTACTACGCTCCTGTCCCTGCCCTACCTACACCCGAGAGAAACCACGCCTGAGTCTCCCCAGCCCGAGTTAGCGTGGATGCTCACAGCTCGGCTGCGCGTCCAGTGTGCTCAGGCCAGGATGGCAGGCGGGACCGCCCAGGCTCCCCAGGGAGGGCGAGCCCTTGCTCCTGCTGGCTCTGGCCCAGCTCCCCTGTGCCGGGTGCTGAGGGGTGGTGGGTCCCTTGGGTGTGAATGAGGGGGGAGGAGGGGGCTGGGGGGGCACACCAGTCCATGGTGGCACGGGAAGGACCTGGAGTTTACTTCCAGCTCCGTGCCCCTGGAATCTGGGATGGTGAACCCTGTCCCAGAAGTCACCAGTCTTGCCACACCATCACCTGTGATGGTCTGAGTCCAAGCATCTTCCAAATACCCGTGTGTCCTGTGTGTCGGGACAAAGTCAAGCACCAAGTGGTGTTGGGTCCAGAGGATTTCTTTCCGAGGTTGCGTTGGCTCCACCCACGTGGTCACCTCGGCACAGCCCCCTGACGGGGTGAGCCAGAGATGTTGGCGGTACTCAGTGCCCTTTTCCCCCTCTGGCCCTGCCCCTCTGGCCCTGCCCTGCATCTACGTCGCTGCCGACCCCAGCACATCCCCTCTTGTGTCCATTGGGCGGGTCCCTTCCTCTGTCTGGACTGTCGGGAGTTTAGCCGTCTTTTTCAGGGCCCCCAGCCTTACTCCTTTGTGTGATTACAACTCCAGGAAGCAAAGGCCTGGGCTGCACTTGTCTGCTCAACAGCCGCAGACCGGAAGGTACTAGCCAAGAAGACAAAATCCGTGAAAAATTTCCACATTTAATGTTACTCTGCACGAAGTACAATAGTTGCCATCATCCACATCAGCGCTTGATGCCTGCCCGTAGGCCAGGAGAGCCCGCACCACTCCGCATAAGCACCCTTAATCAGCCAGATCACGTCGTGTGAGGACCAGTTCTGAGCACAATCACCCACCCTCTCTATAAAGCCGACTTCCGGGGCGCCTGGGTGGCTCCGTCGGTTAAGCCTCCGACTTCAGCTCGGGTCATGATCTCACCGGTTCCGAGTTCGAGCCCCGCGTCAGGCTCTGTGCTGACGGCTCAGAGCCTGGAGCCTGCTTTGGATTCTGTGTCTCCCTCTCTCTCTGCTCATCCCCTGCTCACGCTCTGTCTCTATGTCTCTCAAAAATAAAAAAAATAGGGGCGCCTGGGTGGCTCAGTCGGTTAAGCATCCGACTGGCTCAGGTCATGATCTCACCGTTCCCGAGTTCGAGCCCCTCGTCGGGCTCTGTGCTGACAGTTCAGAGCCTGGAGCCTGTTTCGGATTCTGTGTCTCCCTCTCTGTCTGTGCCCCTCCCCCACTCATGCTCTGTCTGTCTCTCTCTCTCTCAAAAATAAATAAATATTAAAAAATAATAATAGTAAACGTTAAAGTCGACCTCCTGGAGAGCCAGGGAAGTTTCCCCAGGGAAATTCTGAGCAGGACGTCCGCCCTTTGCAGCGGACGCCCAGTGCCGTCGGGTGCGTGTGCTTGCTGACTGGCTTGTCTCTCTTCCACAGTGGAGGTGACCTTGGACGCTGACACGGCCCACAGCCACCTCATCATCTCTGAAGACCTGAGGAGTGTCCGCTGTGGGTATTCCAGACAGAACCGGAGGCCCCGGGCCAAGAGATTCGACTACGCCATCTGTGTCCTGGGCTCCCCCAGGTTCTCCTCTGGCCGCCACTACTGGGAGGTGGACGTGAGGGCAACCAAGGAATGGGATGTGGGTGTTTGCAGGGACGCTGCTAAACGGCACGGGCCAATTCTGCTGTCCCCAGAATTCGGCTTCTGGACGGTGAGCCTGAGGAAGGGTCTCTTCCAAGCCGGCACCATGCCCGTGATTCTTCTCTCGGTGAGGCCCCCGCTGCACCGAGTAGGGGTCTTCCTGGATATGAATTTAGGCACCGTTTCCTTTTATGACGTCAGCGACGGAGCCCACGTGTTCACGTTCACTAGAATTCCTGCCGCGGAGACGCTGCGTCCACTTTTTGCTCCTGCGAATCGCAACACGAATGGCCAAGGCGTCCTGAGAATCTGTCCTGCGACGCACACAGGCACTGCCGGCTCTCCGGCGGGCTCTGGGCGAGACCTAGGAACCTGATACAGAACATTTCCGGAGAACTCCCGCGTGCTCACAGCCAGAGCCCGAACCTTCCTGCTGGTTACATGTATGGTACAGAGGGTGGCAGAAAAAGCTGTGACAGCTGGTGAACCGTGAACACTACTTACGTAAGGGAAAAAGATCATCATAGTTGTTTCCTTCGGGACTCGTTCCTATTCCTGCCCCAACGAATGGGTTCTGCATTTTCCAATCAATTTCCCAAGGTTTTTGTTTTCTGCAATATTTACTTAGTGTGTAATGGAGGTTATAAACGAAATAAAAACTCGAAGGTGACCTGACGGATTAATTGACTTTCTAGGCGACATGTAATGAGTAAAACTGCGTGTTTTCCGATTTACTCAACAGCTGAAAGGCACACGTTCAAGTGCACACCAGTGGCTTCCGCTGAGGCGGGATGGCAGCCTGGTGTCACGGGGGCTCAGATGCTCCTGGTACCACTGAGTGTCAGCAAAAGGTCCACCCTTCATCCCTCTGCGCTGGGCTGCAGACCAAGGGTTAGAGGTACTGTACCCACCCCCAGGGTTCCACACAGACACAGCGAGCCCGCCGCAGTCAGCCCGGGGCCGTTCCGACAGGCTGGGGCGGGGAGCACTGCTGGGGGCGGGGGGCTTGTGTGTGTCACCCTGGCAGGAGCCACCCTTTTCCAACACAGTGCCATTTCTAACATGTCCTTTACGTGAAGGAATTGTATTTTATTTTACGACGTTCAGTTGGGGTTGCCTAGTTAGGTCTAGGCTTGGAGGGATGTTGAGCGAAACAGTGAGAGCACTCCCAGGTGACGCAGAGCCTCCCCCGCGGTCCACTGCCCTCGGAGAGCGCGTGACGGGGCCCCACAGAGGTGCAGGCCAGCGCACCCCCTGGCAGAGAGAGGCCACCTCTGTGCAGTTCTCAGGAAGGGCCCGGATGAGGGAGACTGGCCCCGAGCGCAGATGGCGAAGCCAGGCGGGTGTCGAGGCACCACTGTCCGGAGCTGTCTGTGTTTGAAAATGTCTATAAAACAAGCTTTTTAAGGAGCAATTACTAAATAGAACTCTTTGAAATTACAAATACGCAAACTAAAATACATGAGTGGTGAAAAAGAATTAGACCTAAAAGCAGAATGAGAAAACAGAAATACTCAGTAGAAAGCAACAGAGGGCAGAGGCCGCACCCAAAGGGAGGGTGTCCCTGTCCCAGGGGCTGGGGCCTGGCAGGCCTGCAGGGCTGGAAGCACTCAAAGCACAGGACGTGCAGGGAGTTAACTTCTTACTCGGGAGCACGTGTATTAGGCTCGAGGGCCATGTGTCGCCCACTCGTGCGTGAAGCTGCCCGTGTAAGCGGCAGCTGCCGTCAACAAGATGAAAACAACAGTGACTGTGTTCCAATAAAACTTTATTTACAAAAATAAGCAGGCAGCCCGGGCTGCAGTTTGCCCACCCGAGTTGGGGCGTCACGTGCTGACCGTGCACGCGTGCGTTCGCCACAGCACAGAGCAGGCGTGCGCACATTGAGAGGTTGGAAGCAGCGGCTGGGGTGGGCCAGGAGGACAGGAGTCTGCACCAGGGCACGTGAGCTCTGCAAGGAAGGTAAGGCAGAGGCTGGCCGCGACAGGATCTGTATCCAACTACTAGGACGCAGATGAGAGAAGGGGACACCGAATGCAAGTTGAGCCTGAGCAGCTAGAGCAGTGCGCTGCACAAGCACACGTCCTGAGACACTGGGGTGCGCCGGTGAGCGGGTGGGGCCTCTGCCTCCAGTCACGGACCCGCATACTCCCCCCAGACCAGCCCTGGACCGGCCTGTCCCCTCCGGCCCCGGCACAGGTGGCCCAAGGTCCCTGCAGACATACCACTGGGACCCCCACGAGCCCCCACAATATTGGGGCAGGGTCTGAGGACTCGCAAGAGGAGGACCCGCAGTGAACCACTGAGGCAGACAGCCAGCTGCGCTCCTGAGCATTCGGGTGGGGACAGGTCACTACAAACCAGGCGCGTAGGCCTGATCGGTGGCTTTCAGAGGGACTGAGGTGGGGACACCGGAGCTTTGGAGCCGAGTGCATTCACACCGAAGGAACAAGAAGGGACACGCCGTCTGGGGGCAGACCATCAGAGCTTCCTGACGGTAACTCCAGGTCGTGTTTCTGCCCCCACCCCACCCAGCCGCAGGAGGAGGGCCCAGCCCGAGGGGCTCCAGGAAGACCAAGACCAGCGCTCGCACCCCTGCCCCCCGTGCTTCCAGCACCCCCAGGCTCCCCCTTCTCTGGGTGCGGAGGCTGCCGCCGGCCCACGCATTCACCCTCAGAGCCCTGCCGCCACCCCCAGCCTGCTAGAGGGAGCCCACCCCGACTCGCCGCCGGACAGCAGGGGCAGAAGCCCGATCGCCCTGCGTGTGAGCTCACTCCCGCTCCGCCATCGGTCTGCCCCGCCGTCCCCACGGCTGTCCCTGGGGCTCACATGCCATCCACCAAGCCGGCTGCCTCCCTGGAGAGACACAGACAACCCTCACCATGGGAGAGGGACCCACAGGGGGCACAGCACAGGGGCGGTCAGCAGGGCAAGAGCTCAGAGCCGGCGTCCCTCAGCGGCAGCAGCAGCACAGACAACCGCCGGCTGAACCTGGACACCTGCACACTGGCCTCCGCACAGGCAGTGCCGCCACGTGAAGTGCGTGCTGTCATCGCCTCCGGAACCCTCGCCCTCACCGACAGCTCACCCACACCTGCACGACCCCCGACCCCCACACGGTGTCCACCAGCCACAAGCATGTGTGAAGTGCCCGCACCCCAGAGCCTCATCAGCTCTCCAGCCCCGAGTGGGCTGCCACCCGCCAGGGCTCAGGTGCCCCCCACAGCCCCCTTGGGACCCCAACACGGCCCACTCGTCGGAACTGAAGGGCCCGGAACCCGAGACTTCCAAAAGCCACAGGCTCTCAGCTGCCCCAAGAAGCAACTAAGAGGTCTAGAATCCTGGGTTCCCCGAGGGAGGGGGTCGTGTGAACCACGGATGGGAACTCGGGGGAGCGACACCCGTGAGAATTGCCATTTATTCCCGAAGTTGCCAAAATTATCACCAAGGATTCACCAAGGGGTGCGCATGGGGACAAGGAGGCTCAAACACTGATTGAGGGGCCAGTCAGGAGCTGGGAGGGAGGGGAATGGGTGGGGGACCCCCAGCTGTCCCTCCCCTTTCTAATGCCACAGGAAAGGGGTCCTCCTCCGGCCAGCACCCCTCCCCATCCCCCATGTCATGTCCAGTTTCTCTCCGGGGAGGGGGAGTAGGGGACATGGAAGAGGGTGTAGTGTGAGTGGGCCCCAGGAGGGGAGGGTGCTGGGGTGGGGGCAGGGGTCCCCCGCTTCACATGCACTCACAACACTGGTCTCCCAGGGAGCGGAAATGGGGGAAGCCGGGCCAGGCCAAATCCCCCTCCCTCCTGGATTATAGGAGGAAGGGGTTAGTGTTGGGGGCTGGGGGCCCTGGGGGCATCATGGGGGGCAGGCCAGGGCCCCCTCCAAGGGGAGAGATGTATGTTGGTGGTGCTCCAGGGACCGGGGGCACAGGGCTGAGCCGGAGCTGGTTCAGGGTGAGCGTCGCAGGGGGCGCGGGCTGGAAGGGGTTGGTGATGGAGGGGCCGGTGGTCGGGGCTCCTACAGGAGAGGAGAGAAGAGGGAGAGGAGACACCAGAGCAGAGTCAGCGGTCTGCCCGGGCTGGAGATCAGAGCCTAAGACCCGTCCGGGAGGCCGGCACTCACCGCTTGGCAGGAAGGGGTTGGAGGCCTTGGCTCCTGGCGGTGTGGGGCCTGGCCGGCTCACCAGCGAGTCCAGGTCGACGAGGGCTGCATTAGGCCCCAGGAATGACTCTGGTGTCTTCCGTGTGGGCGGTGGTGGGGTGGGGGCAACCGCAGGTGGGGGACTCCCCACGGCCTCGGCCAGAGAGCCTCCAACCCCACTCATGTCGAACGCCCCGGGACTGCGAGCGGGCACCTCTCCAGCGAGCAGCTCCAGCTCCCCTACAAGGAGCCAGAGAGGGTCAGAGGACGATAGGCAGTGGGGGGGGGGACCTCCGATTGGGAGGCACAGCCCAGGGCCAAGCCAGGAGAGACCAACTCAGAGGAAACGACAGCTGACGGTCTCCAGGGCAGAGAACAACTGCATGCTCGTACAACCCCACAAAACCCCACGGGTTCCAGGGGCCCCAACAGAAACCTCACGGTGGAGAAACAGTGGCAACTGCAATGACCCCAGCGGACGGGAGAGCGTCTGCGAGCTTGACATCTGATTATTTCTAAGATTCAAGGATCTTCCCTGCTGTTGGGAAATGCACGAATTGGCAGGGAGAGAGCAGACCGCGGACTGGACAATCCGGGAGGGAGCACACTGCGGACTGGACAATCCGGGAGGGAGCACACTGCGGACTGGACAATAAGGCCAGGGGGTCCAAGGGAAGGGAGGGGCCCTGGCGCCCTGCCTGCCCTTCTTGGCTAGAACCCAGTCGGTCCCCAAAATTCTTGCGCGACAGTCCACTTCAAGTCGCTGGCTCAGGAAGATGCACCGGCACCCCTGGGGACAGACGCGACGCCCTCCCAACACCGCGCAGGGACAGGGGGTGTTCTCCAGACACAGGCCAGTCCAGGCCGTGCCAGGAAGGGAGGGACACAAGAGCCAGGACGCCCAAACGCCAGGTGCCCCGAAGCTGGGACACCAGCTGGAGAGGGTGCCGGGCGCTGGGGCGGCAGCCGGCAGGCCGGGGGCCGGGCCCCCACAGTCGCCACACCGCTAGTGACGCAGAGCACGGCCTGCTGGGCCCGGAGACCCCCAGAGGAGCCCTCCAGGGACAGAGAAGACAGAGCTCAGAATCCGGGGAAACTCCAGAGAACAGTTCTTTGTGCCACTTTTGCAACTTTTCCCGGAGTATGAAATTATTCAAAACCAAGGCACGACTTCCTTTTTGAAGACGAGCACGAGCAGTCACCACTGCAACGAAAGCGTCTGGGTGCTGGGTCCCACCAGCCCGGGGACGGCTCACCTGTGCTGCTCCCCGAGGTCGGCAGGGCTGTGCGCAGGCGGTCGAAGTCCGAGAACTCGTCTGGCTCCGCGTCGAACCCGACTGCTGCAGGGGCCCAGGACGCCCACTCAGGTCCCCGGCGCCCAGCGCTCAGGAGACCAGACACCCCCCAAGATCCCCGGCACGCCCGCCACACGCTCCGGCCCCGTCCGCCTGACCCCAGCGCTCGCCCAGTACCTGTGGTGCCATTGGTGCTGGGCTTGGCAGGTGACCCTCCCCAGGGGTCCGAAAAGGCCGGAGCTGGAGCCCAGGGATCAGAGGCTGGGGGGCCGCCTACCGGAGCCCCACCTGAGTGAGGAAGGAGGCATGTACGAGGCTGGTGGGTGGAGGAGTTACCTCTCAAGAACCTGCACCCGCCCCCTCCAGCCTCACTCCTAGACTCACACCTCCCAAAGCCTCACCCAGCCCTGCAATGTCCTGGGCACAGCGGGACACCCCGGAGGCCTCGGACCCAACCCCAGCCTTTCCCACCTCGTCCCGACCAGCTTGCCCTGGCTACATGGCTGCAGGGCCTCTGCCCACGTATCCCTTCCTGGCAAACCCCTCTGGGAGGCCCTTGAGTCTCCCAAGCAGGGCAAGGGGTGTGGCTCGTCCAGACCTGCCCACCTCCCACAGCCCCCTCGAGTTGCCAGCCTCCCACGGCCCCCTCGAGTCCCCAGCCTCCCGTAGCCCCTGAGTCCCCGAGGGCCATCAGCCCCTTCCCCGCCTGCCTGCATCCCGCCCCCCCCCCCCCCCGCCTGGCTCCACCCAGCAACCTCTCTATACCCTGACGCCCCTTGGCACCCTTTCCACGGTCCTACAGCCTCCCTCACCCCGACTCCTCTGGGCTGTTTTATCTGACCCCACAGCTACCAGTCCCCGGGGCGCGCCCAGGACCGCGCACCGGATGTGGGGCCGGAGCGGGCGGGCAGTGGCACTCACCATCAGCGCTCCCCCACGGGTCAGGTGTGGGCCCCTCTCCAGCTGCAGGGGCCTGGGTCCCACCCCAAGGGTCGACCGGGGGCCCCGCAGGGGCAGCAGGTCTCCAAGGGTCCCCGGAGGCAGGTGTAGGGGCCGGACCACCCCAGGGATCAGCAGCTGGAGGGACGGGGGCCCCTCCCCAAGGGTCCGAGGTGGGGGCACTCATGGGTGCCGGGCCTCCCCAGGGGTCCGACGTTGGCGGGGGAGCTGGGGCCGTGAAGACGTCAGCAAGATCCATGAGGGAGGACTGTAGGGGAGAAGGGGAGAGCCCATGAGGCAAGAGCAGGCTGGGCCAGGGGACCCGGGGGAGGGGGGGGCCTCGGAGCGGTGAGGACAGCTGAAGAACAAGAAAGCAAGAGCCAGGTGCTGTGGCCACGAGACAGAAGGAAGCTTCCCCACCTCCCACCCCACCCCAGTTCCCGCCAGAACAAGGAAAGGACCAGAGCCCAGAGGCGCCCCTCCCACCCTGCACATGGGAGGCCTGCCCGGGGGCACCTGCTGAACAGTCCTGGCCCGAGGCGAGCACACGCCCCCCGTCACCGCATGCCCTAGGCTTCCAGGGCTCTGTGTGAGCGCCTGTGAGCACGCGCACACGCTCGCCCACACACACACACGCTCGCCCACACGCTCGCCCACACGCACACACGCTCGCCCACACGCACACACGCCCACACGCTCGCCCACACGCGCACGCTCTCATGCACACGCTCTCACACGCGCGCACGCTCTCACACGCTCGCCCACACGCACACGTGCGCCCACACGCAGACGCTCGCCCACGCGCGCACACGCTCGCCCACGCGCGCACACACTTGCCCACACGCACGCACGCACACGCTCTCACGCATTGACCCTGTGTCCCGAGAGCGCACGGCCTCTCCGGACAAGGAGGCGCCCCACCTCCCACAGCACAGCAGGCACAGCCCCGGTGCCCCTCCTGCAGGCCCCGAGCGGTCAGGCACCAGGCAGACCCTCGGCGGAGGCTGGCCCGAGTAAGCTTCTCTGGCCAGAGCCCCGTTGTGGCCGCCGGGCCAGCCCCAGCTACCTGCCTTCCGCCCACCCATTGGGAAGGCAGCTACCTTCCCAGTCCGCCGTCCTGGAGGCCAGTCTCCCTGTGAAGACGCTCCGGACACCGCAGCAACCCGTGTGAGGCCACAGAACGAGGCCGGCCTGGACGCCCCGGCCACGTGAGCGACCCTGGCCCTGCTGTGCACAGCCAGGCCCCGGGCAGCCGCAAGGCCGAAAGAGGGGATGAAGAAATGCACACCGAACCGCCACCACACATCGTGTCCGCACTGGGGGACCGGGGCCCCCCAAGGCCAGGGACCAGACCTGTCCCGCTCACCCACTGACCCTCAGTGTCCCGGGGGTGGCCGACACTCAGGAGGTGCCTGGGGACACGTGTGCCATCCCCTCCCTGCCTGATCGGGCTGGCGTCCTCAGTGTACCTTGCTCTAGTCCTGCTCAGCTAGGCGCGCCTCCCGGCAGGGCCCGACTCCAGTGCCCTCCGGCCCCCCAGGTCTCCGTGAGTCAGCAGTTCCCGCGGCCGCGGCCGCCCGGCCCGTGCTCACCTCCTCCCGGCCGCCGGTCTCCCTCCTGCTCTCCTCTATGGCCATCTGCAGCCTCAGGTCGTCCCCACGGCGGATCCGCTCTTCCTGTGTGGGTCGTGGAGGCGGGCGGCAAGGGAGGGTCAGAATGCGAGCGACGGGGCTGCCCCCGTCCCACACGCAACGAAGGCGACTGAAAATTAAAACGGGATGTGGACGATGTGTGGGAGGGGAGGAGGGGGAGGGCTGTGCGGTCTGGGGTGGGGATGGAGGGCTGGTGTGCGGGAGACCGGCCTGACCCGGCTCTGCTCGGACAGGCTCCAGAAGCGCGGGGCCGGGCGCCTGACTCTGCGGTGTCTGCTGCGCTGGGCGCAGGGGACCAAGTCCTGGGCTGTGGCAGAGGGGACGCAGCGGCCACAAGGCATTTGCTTCCCGTGCTGTGACCGCACCGTCGAAGGACCCACCTGACACGTGTGTACGCCAGGGGCAGGGCTGCTGAGGGGCTGGCAAGGGGGTGCAAGGAGTCGGGGACCTGAGGAAGGTCTGAGGGGAGCCCTGGGGAAGGGAGGGGGGCTGCTCTGACCTTGTCGTGCTCCTCACGGCTCAAACTAAGGGCCAGCTGGAGCTGGACGTCGTCCTCGGGGCCGCAGGACGGGGGCTAGGGGAGAGAGAGTGTGAGGGGTCCGGGGCAGGACACAAGGTGGGGGGCAGGAGAGAGAGAAAGAGAGAGGAGAAAAGAAAGAGAGAGGAGGAGAGAGAGAGAGAGAGAGAGAGGAGGAGAGAGAGACGGAAAGAAAGGGAGAGAGGAAGGGAGAGAGGGAGAAAGAGTGTGAAGGGGCTGGGGCAGGACATGAGGTGGGGGGGCAGGAGAGAGAGGGAGAGAAAGGAGAGAGAGGGAGAGAAAGGAGAGAAAGGAAGATAAAGGAGTGAGAGGGAGAGAAAGGAGAGAGAGGGAGAGAAAGGAGAGAGAGGGAGAGAAAGGAGAGAGAGAGAGAGGTAGGCGGCAGGAAGGAGAGGAGAAGGAGGAGGAGGAGGAGAAAAGGAAAGGCAGAGACACACACACACACACACACACACGGACGGAAACAGCCAGGACGGACGGAACTGGAAGCACAGACACGGCCGCCCAAGCCGGTGAGGGACGGGCAGAGACAGAGCAGAGAGACAGCAGAAAGGGAGCCGCTCAGAACGAGCATCCCAGAGGAGACGAGAGTTCTTCAGGCCGAAGACACAGGAACACCAGGTGAGAGGGCCAGCAGAGAGAGAGCTGGGGGCGGAGAGTGAGCACAGGCCCTCAGGAGTCGGGGGGGGGGGGGGGGGGAGGGGGCGCTGAGGCATGAGATGGGATGAGAACGGAAGTCAAACCCCACCGCGCCCTGCGCGCCCGGCCCGGCCCGGTACCTGGTCGGCCTCCTCCTTGCTCATGGCCAGCGCCAGCTGCAGCTGCAGCTCCTCCTCCCCGCTGCTCTGCGGCCACGCCTGCTCCGCCTCGGGTGGGGGCCCGGAGCCCACCGCTGCCGAGGACGCTGCGGCGGGGAGAGGCAGTGAGACCCAGCTGGGCAGAGGGAAGGGACCCCACGGCCCAGGCGGGGGGCTAACTTTGGGGGGGCGGGCTGCGAGCTGGGTTTGTCCGGCCCCCCGCGGAGAAGAGGGAATGAGGGGCGGTCAAGGAAGGATGCCCTGCTGGCCTGAGAACAGCAGCCCGGCGGCAGAGGGAGCATGTGCGGGAGGGAGCCTCAGAGCTGCCACCTCGGTTTCCAGGCTGCACGCCTGGGGCCTGCTTCGAGCCGGGGGGACCCAGGCCTCCAGGCCCACGCGCTCCCACGTGTCCAGGGCTGGTGGCGAACTGCACGCCAGGACCAGCTGGGTGCCGGGGGAAGAACGCCACCTGCATCCTCGGCCCCTGCTCCCATCATGGGTGCGGCTGAGACAAGACGTGACCAGGAAGGGGGTGACTACCCGGGAGGAGGGACAGACAGGGTGCAAGGACCTGATACTGAGCACCCGCCTGCTGCTCCCAGCTGGCACCCCCTGACCTCAGACCTCGGGCTACCCCCTCCCAGTCACTTCTCTACATCTTCGGCACGGACCGCTCTCAGGCAGGGACGCACCCGGGCCCTGGGGCAGCTCTTGGTTAGCACTGGCAGGTGGACAGAACATCTCTCAGCTCTAGGGTCCCAGAGCAAGAGGGGGGGGACGCAGGGGTACAGAGGAGGCCCATGGCCTGTCACCCCTCAAATGAGGAGAAAGGATGGCGTGGAGAGGGGAGAGCCCCAATCTGGAACCCTGGCCTGCTCGGCCGGGAAGGAGGGGAGCAAGAGGGTGCCTGGCAAGGACGGGAAGCTTTGAGAAGGAGGGGGTGGGCCGGGAGGGCGCAGAGGCTCGGGGCCCTCCCCGGGCCGGCCTCACCTGTGGCGGTCTGCGCCAGCTTCTCCTTGGTCTTGAGCGCATGGGCGCGCTCCTCCCGCAGCCGGTCCTCGTCCCGGAGCAGGGCCACCAGCTGCTTGGCCTTCTCGCGCACGTTCACGCCCTGGTCCTTGCCGTCGCGGTCCACGTACTGGAAGTCCTTGAGGGTCTGCACGGCGTACATGTTCTCCTTGCACTGCTGGGACACGCGCTCCGAGCCCGTCTTGATGAGGTACTCCATCAGCGTCATGGCCTGCAGGGCGGGGCGCACGGCGGTCACTCACCCGGCAGCCCGGGTTCCGGTCCTGGCGCCAGCCCTCACACGGACAGACACGCGCGGCCCGGCAGGCTGCTACACGGCCATGAGAGAGAACACAGCGCTGCTGCGTGCGGCCACCTGGAGGGACCCCACGGACACCAAGGAGCACGCGGGGCAGGACTGTCCTCAGACGAAACGTCCCCGACAGGTACATCCGCAGAGGATGTGGTTCACAGAAGGAGATTCGGGGCTGCCAGGGCGGGTGGCTCCCGGCGGACAGTCTATGTGCTAGTGGCGCAAATACTCTGGGACTGGGCAGAGTGGCGGTGCTCCACGTCACTGCTCCACGAGGGCGAACTGCACGGCACGGGGCCGACGCGCAGCTCAATAAAAATCAGGAATGGGGAGAAAGGCAGGTACGGTCACTGCGAGTTTCCCCGCGCGGGGCAGGCCCGCTCTATTTCTCTAAAACCACAAAAACAGACTCGTTAAATCACGTTCAGGAGCACTCTGGTGCACGGACAGCCAGACTGCCATCCCTGCCGTGCCGTCCTACGTGTCACTTCCCGTGGAGAGCTTCGCGACTCTGAAGGCGACAAGGAGGGAACTCGCTTGTGAGGTGGGAGGGAGGGAGGGAGGCAGGCGCCGAGCCCGCGGGCCGATTCGGGCTGGGCTCTCTGTAGACGACCAAGCGTGCTGGGACGGCATGAACATGAACAAAAGGACAGGGAGGAGCAAACGCCCTGTGACAGCCTCTGAATTTTACGACACGACAACAAATTCTCTTTCCGACAAGTTAAAACGGAATGGGAGAAAGGAAACGGCAGTCCTCGGACAACAGCACCCCTCACGGTTTGCAGAGGGTCCTGGGGGCTTCACAGAGCCCCCAAAGTCCACCCGGAGCACGGCGAAACAACAGAGGGAGGACCTTCGGTTTCGGCCGAGCTCTCTGAACAGCTCCGAACAGCTCCGATTTGCCAGGGAACCCTGCTGTGGGTCTCTGGGTCTGCTCGGCCTTTCTTCCCAGAGAGCCGCGCCTTCAGCCGTGGGGGTGGTTCTTACACCAGCCATCAGAGGTTAGTCTTTAACCGGCCCTGAGGTGTTTCCGCCTCAGTGGAAAGGAAAGGTGGAAGGCAGGCTCCCCGAGTTCAGACCAGAAAGGCCACACGCGACATAAAACAGAAGTCTCCAGCAGAAGGTCACACCAACAGCCAAGCTGCGTGAGCGCCACAGATGCCGATAGACCACCTGCCCCCCAGTCTGGGATGGGACTTGCCCCCCAAAACGTGTAAAAACTTCCTTTCAGAGCTCTGGAGACTTCGGAGCTGCAGTTAGATGGCCCGTGAACCCAGAAAACACCCAAACACCCTCAAGGGTAAAACGCGCACATACGAAGTACGGCGTGCCCACGGGGGAGCAGCACGCACACAGCAACGGAACATAACATAACCGCATAAGCAGCTGCCGCACACGCCAGCCTCCGGGATGTGGCCGTGAGCAGCTAAGCAGATGCAAAGAACCCTGTGCATGGGTCCATGGAAAGTTCTAGAACAAACTTGACAAAGAGAAGGGAGGACAGGATGCTTCTGGAGGAGGCGGGGACATCCTCTCTCCCCATCAGGATGGCGGCTACACAGGTTGTGTGCACATGTGAGCACTCACCCGGCTGCACACTCATGACGTGTACAACAACAGAAAACGTGAACGTATTCTTAAAAGTGAGCAACTGGACAGCCCAACAGTCCCTGCTAATTTTTGAAACAGCCTGCTCCTAAATCCCCCGGGACACCAGAATACGAATGAGAGTTCCACATGGGGCGCCTGGGTGGCTCAGTCGGTGGAGCATCTGACTCTTGGCTTCACCTCAGGTCAGGTCATCTCCCAGTCCGTGGGTTCGAGCCTCACGTCTGGCTCTGCACTGACAGCATGGAGTCTGCTTGGAATTCTCTCTCCTTGCCTCTCCTCCTCCCCTGCCTATGCACGTGACTCTCGGACTCTCTCTCTCTCAATAACTGAACTTAAAAAAGTAAAAAAACGTTATTTACAAAAATAAAATAACAAAAAAAGTAACACAGGAATCCGCAAACAACTTCTCAAAGGGCCAGGCGACGATGACCCAGCTTTTCAGGCCACACAGCCCCTGTGCACAGGGGACGTGGCCGCAGATGGGCGAGCAGCCACGCACCGATGAAGCTTCACCCACCAACACAGGTGGCCAGTCAGATTTCGGGCCCGGCCTGTAGTTTGTCGACCTCTGGTTTTAACAAATAAAACGGGTGGCTCAGTTGGTTAAACGTCCGACTTCGGTTCAGGTCATGATCTCGCGGTTCGTGATTTCCAGGCCCGCGTCGGGCTCTGTGCTGACAGCTCGGAGCCTGGGGCCTGCTTCGGATCCTGTGTCTCCCCCTCTCTCTCTGCCCCTCCCCTGCTCACCCACCCTCCCTCTCCCTCATAAACATTAAAAAACAAGTAAACACTGAGAAAATAAAAATTGAGACCCTGCATTCCTCAGAGAAGGGAGGTGATACAGCCCAGTCAAGAGAACGGGCTCCAGGGCTCCCCTCCCACCCCATACTCCCTGGGTGGCCCCGAGCCTCCTTGTGCCTCAGTTTCCTCACCTGAAAAGGGGGGACAGGAAAAGTACTTCGCATTCTCTGTCTCCAGCAGTGTTTCTCCGGCTGTACACAGTCCACCAGCCCCACTGAGCCTTCCCTCGCAGTTTCAAGAGCCCACCCCCCTTTCCCTCCACACAACGGCTCACCCAGACACTCCTACCCCTTCCCGATTCTCAGCTAGACAAACGCCACCCAGTCCTTCACGACAAACCACCAAATAACTGACCTGCCATGGGGCCCGTGGGATTGAGGAACCAATCCGGGTCTGTTGGGGTGGGCGTAAGAACGAGCCACAGCTTCTCCAGGTCTGAGAAATGAGGGGAGCACTGTGCCCTGAGGGACAGAGAGCCCGGCCAGTGCAGGCCCCAGCTGGAGTCCCCGAGACCAGGGGCCTCATCCGCCTTGCCCACCGCCACAGACACAGCAGGCCCGCGGCCAGCGGTCACCAAACGAAGGGCAACAAGAGGACCCGCCTGAACCTCACTCTCCTGAACCTCACTCTCCGGCTCCCGCCCCAGCAGCCAGACCCTCACACGCAAGAATGTCCACAGGCTGGTCGGAGCCACGCTGCCGGGAATGGGGGCCACCACCGCCTCCTGGCCCAAGGGGAGGATGCCAGGCTCCAGACCAGGAGGCTGAGATCCGCTCACGAGCACTGCCCGAAGGCACATTCCCTTTGACCGCAAGCCTGCAGTCTGTCCACCGGGTGAGGACGTGAGCACCCGTCGCCGGACCGGTAAGGAGCCCGCTTCCGTGGAGGGCACTCTGTCCACGTTTATGGACGTGACACGTGCATGTGCCCCTCGACCCAGAAATCCCAGTTCTAGAAAATGGCAAAAGTACGAGGGGATTTGCGGCAGCCTTGTTCATAAAAGCAAAACGTCACAGACCACTTAAAGATCCGTCACCAGGCAGCACTTGCACTTGTCAAAAAAATAAAGAAGAAGAGAAAGAAAACACGGTGACCGATCTCCTACACCCGAACGGGAACGACCTCTGAGATACAGCTTCGCCTTCCTTTTTAAAACCGGGATACGACCGAGCCTTGAGGAAACCCACCACCTTCCACCCGTGGTCCTGAGCCCTGAGAACTGCGCCCGGCTAGTACTGGGACTGCAGCGGCGGTCCTCGACAGCTCCACAGTCCCCCCCAGGTCCCTGGTGCCAGGGACACGCACACACAGATGGTCCCGGAGGAAAAACAGAAGCAGGAGGTACCAGCTGCTTCTGAGAGGGAACCAGGCTCTGGGCACGCAGAGGGACGAACACTGAGCACCCGCTGAGGCCTCCTAAGTGGGTGAATCTTGAAACCGTGCCCATTTTCAAAAAGAAGTTTAAATCCTAAGACTCAAAACTCTTAAGACCCTTACCCGTTTGTTGCCTTTGTTAAATGAAAGGGAGGGCGGGAGGGAGAGGTTTACACAAACGCCCCGGCTCCAGGTCCTCGGACACGCCCCCCCGGAGCCCCGCCCACCCGCCCGCCGGCAGGCCTGGGCGCTGACCTTGTAGACGTGCCGCCAGTTCTTGCCGTGGTCGTTGAGCCGCTTCCAGATCATGCTCATGATCTCGGAGAAGGCGACGACGTTGTAGGTGAGGTCGGCGATCTCAGACATGAGGGAGCTGGACGGGCCCCAGGGGTCGTTGCTCGTGGCTTCTCGGACCTTGATCTCGGCCTCCGAGTAGTTGTGGACTATGTTTTTCATCTGGCGCCGCAGCGACGAGGTCGACATGGTGGCGGGTGGCGGTGAGGGTGGCGGGCCCCCTGGGGTGTGGCGAGACAGGGGCGACTCAAGGAAGACGGCAGCGGCAGGGGCTGGTGGGTCACCGCATCTGAGAAGTAACGGCCCTTTAGAAACACAACTGGGAACTGGGGCTGTCCGGCCTGAGCCCCCCCACTCGTGGGGGCCCCCCACCACCCCTCAGGGTGGAGGAGGAGGTCCTAGCCCTAGCCTAGAAGGCTCTGGCCCTTGTTAACCCCCGTCTTAGTCACCCGGTCCATCTTTCGGTTCCTCAAACATCCCCAGCTCCTTCCTGCTTGGGGCCCCTGCTCAGCGAGGCAGCGTGTGCGGTGGTGGATCACAGGCCAGGGCATCTCAGCTGGGCACTTCCGAGCCCCCTGCCCCGGGTGGGCCAAGAACTTCCGCACCTCAGCCTTCTCCCCTGTAAAGTGGGGTTTCGTTCCGCTCCCTGGGAGCTGAGAACCCGGTGCGTGGGAAGTGTGCTGTAAACGTGGGTGGTGTCCCGAGATGGGTCACCCAGGTCACTCCTCGTCACCAGAGGGCTCTGGCCTGAGCTTCCCAGATGTTACACACCCGAAACCACGGTCGTTGTTCCCCAGGGGCCCCGTCGGTGTTTCATATCTGTGGGTCTGATTCTGTGGCTAAGGCCAACCCCCAAGAGCCCCATAGGGACAGAGACCACATCTCTGGGGACAGCTGCCCCAGAAGAGCCATTCGATAAACAGCTGGAAGAAAGGGAGGAGGGAGGCCAGGAGTGGAAGGGGCAGTATCTGTGGCAGAAACAAGGATACGCAGGGAAGAGACCAATCAATGGAAAAGAATGAGAGGCCGGGACCGTCAGGGGGTCGAGGTGTCCCGGGGTGGGGGGTGGGGGAGGGCAGGAGGCTCGGGGGAGGAGAGATAAGGACGAGCCCGGCCACCCCCTGGGTCCCAGCCGCATGCCAGGTGCTTGCTGACCAAGAGATGCCCATGATCTCAACACCACCGACGGGGCTTGTGGAGACCAAACAACTCGGCCAAGGTCACACACTAAGCGCGGCAGCAAAGACTCAACCTCTGGCTGCTCGGACACCAAAACTTACACTTTTAAACTAACCCGTGCCGAGAGTAAGGTGACGGGAAGGTACAGAAGGGCGGGAACCAGACAGAAGGTGACAATCACAGCAAGCAGTGACACGACCCTTACCCTGTGCCAAGCATTCCTCCCCATGCTTTACACACGGTGACTCAGTCAATCTTCCCAACTCCGTGATTCACAGCACCTCACAGGGGGAGGAAACTGAGGCGCAGGAAGAGTGACTCCCCTGCCCTGGGACACAGGCCTCACCCTGGATACAGAGCAGACTCTGGGCACCTGGGTCCACACTGCATTCCAACAAGCCCTCCCACAGCCTAAGTCCTGGGACTGCCGGGCTGGCCCCAGCTTTCAATTCCGGCGGGAGAGCCGGGCACGGGGAGGCAGCTGTGAGCCGGGCAGGGGGCCCGGCAGGCCAGCTGGGCACACCAGGACGAAGCGCCGATGTGACCAGCACAGAGGAGACAGAGGGAAGGGAATGAGACAAACGAGAAGAGGAACGAGAAACCCAGGCGAAGGAATTACCCAGAGACAGAGTCACAACCAGAGACAGTGAGGTGGGACAAGGAGAAAGGACCGAGGCCCTGGAAGAAAGAGACAGCAACCCGGCACTACTACTTAAAGAAGGAAAAAAATTAAGAGATGATACAAAGAACAAGAACTTTGGGCCCAAATCCTGGCCATGAGCTACCAGCAGAGCAAACTCCTTGAGACTCAGTTTGCTCAACTCTGAAATGAAAAAAAGAATTCCTACCTGGCAGGTTAGCTGATCAAATAAGACGGGTACACACAGTGCTTGGCGCCCTGCCCCACAGATAGTAGAAGCTCAATAACACTGCCTGCTGATATCGGAGGGGAAGAAAAAAAAAAAAAAAAGTGTCCAAAAGGCTGGTATCAGAAGATGCACTGCTTGGATATTGGGTGATTACACCAAACTGTGTCAGAAAACGCGGTCAACACAACTTCAGATACTGTTTAGAATAAAAGCAAGGTTTTCAATATAAACGGACTCTCAAAGAGAAGCATTAGATCGAGTACAAACAATATGGCAAAATACTCCAAGGGGCAGGCGAATGACTGATGTCCCACATGAGCCCTGTGCAGCTGAAAACCTGTTAAGAGCGGAACCCAGCGGTCCCAGCAGCTGATGGCGGGGCGCGGGGCTTTACCACTACCACCTCCGTGAACGTGCACAGCGAACCTCGGATGCACGAACTGTGAACAACCCTAACTTCAAACACTAAGAAGTGGAGGTTTGGAAATGAGAGGAGAAGTCACCTGATAACCACTACAGACTGGCCAGGCAATGGGCCTCTGATTCCACAGCCGGGCTTTCGATCTCCCCCCTTCTCGCCGCCGCGCCCCGCCCCCCGCCCCGAGACTCCAGAACCTGGGGGAGGGGGCAGATCCCAGACCAAGCAGCAGAAGCACGCAGAGGGACCTCGGGGTTGGGGATGTGCGCAAGGGACGATGAATGGGGAAACGGGGGGAGGAAGATGCAGAAAGACGGGGACTAGGGTCACCGGGAACTGCAGACACGGAAGCTCAGAGGAAGAGAGAAGACAGAGAAGAGAGGGAAAGGGAAAGAGAGAGGGGCACGACCACCATTCCTGAGCAGTGCACACCGACACTAACAGGGGCCGACACACGGGGACCGGCGTCCGGTGGAAGCGCCACACCGGACGCTGACACCGGCAGCACCGAGGCCCGGGCAGACGCCGGCGGGAGACGGACCAACACAGACACCGCGGGGTGGAAAGACACGGGCGCCGACACACAAAGGCCGAGGCGATGAGCCAGGGGCCGCATGCCACGGACGCCCGAAAGCCCCCGGCCCGCCGCGCCCCGGCCCGCGCTCACCTCGGCCCCTCACGCCGGGCTCCGGGGGGTCATGGCGGGCAGCCCCCTGCCCCGCTCGGCCTCGGTGTCGCGGGGCGCGCGCCTGACCGCGGGCAGCAGACGTGGAGGCGCACTCGGGCGCACGCGCGGACGCACGGAAGGCCGCACGCCGACGGCCCCGCCGCCCCGGCGCCCGGGAGGGGCGCAGAGAGCCGGGCGGGGGAGGGGAGCCGCCGAACGGAGGGGAAGCAACCGAAGGCGGCGACGGACCGGAAGCGGAAGTGGCGGCGCGCCCCGCCCTCCGCGCCGCCCTTGGCCCCAGCGACCCCGCCCTCAACAGGTCTGCGCAGCCGCCGCTTCCGTGGCCCCACCCGCCCCGTGCGTCACTTCCGGCGCGCGGGCGCCGTGGCCAGGCGGGGCCTCGAGGTCCCGGGGACGCCCTTGTAGGAGTGGCGGTCTCAGAGAGGCCCGGCCGGCAAGCTCGGCCGAGGGAGGTGGGGGGAGGCGAGGAAAGGGGCGCGCCGTGCCCAAGTCCGCGAGGCCACACCCCCAGCACCCCGCGGTGCGCTAGGCGCCCCCTTCTCCTGCCCAGCGGACTCGCACGCGGAGGCCCGACAGGCGCCTGGGTCCCCGGAGCCCCGCCCCCGCCAACCCCGGGCAGCCGGCCACGCAGGCGGGGTGTGCCCCGCAGGGCATGCCAAGGGCGCCAGGGCCGGTGACAGCGGGCGCAGGGCCGCAGTCTAGAGCCAATGACCGAGGGAAGGGCGCGGGTACACACACGAGACACAGAGCAGCTCCATAAAGTAAAATACAACAAAATGTTTAATGAGCAAATTCGTCTTAGCAAATATGAAACTGCCACAGAGAGGAGAGGGACCGGGCCACGGGGCTGGGGCGCAGGTCGGGGAAGACTAAGGAGGAGAGAATCAACTACGTAAGAAACCGGGGAGGGCGGACACCAGGGAGAGGACCAGAGGCCAAGAGGACGGGAGCAGTGGTCCTGGAGGGGGAAAAGGCAAGGGCACCGGGGGTAGGACAACAAAATTCAAAATAGTTTGGCCATAAAATATAAACACACTATGTTTCTACGGTGGGGAAGGGGAGAAAGAGGGTAAAAGGAAGGAGAGGCTGTTTTGGGGAGGGGCTCTGGGGGTCCTACCCCGCCCTGCTGTGCACCCCCTCCCCATCCCGACCCTTCCCTCTGTGTCTGGGTGCATGTGTCTGTGTGGGTCTGTGCGCGCACTTCCCCATTCCCCGCCCCACCCCAACCCCCACCCCACCCTAACTGCTGCCATTCCAGTTGCTGCCGGCTGTCATTCGGCTGTCACTCCTCTGCCCATCTTCTTCAGAGGGGGAAAAGAGGGGGGGTGGGAGGGGGAGCAGCCCCCAGCCAGCCCCGCCCCCACCCTCCCCCTCCACCTCTACCAGAAGTCCCGGCGGTGATAAGAGTCGGGGTCACAGTATTTTGTGACAACCACTCTGTTGGCGAACTTGCGACCCGTCAGGCCCTGCATGGCTTTCTGGCAGTCAAACACAGAGGTGAATTCCACGAAGATCTGTGGGGATAAGAGACAGGTTGTGAAGGCAAGGTGGCCTTTCAGCCTCCAAGGACAAATTGGCCCAGTCACAGCAACCAGCCAGCATCGATGCAAAACCCAGAACGCCACAGGAGGAAGAGGGCCTCGCCACAGGTTTGGGAGCTTGTGGCAAATGTCCTGCAGAACCCCAGGATCAAAGAGGCATGCAGAGTAGCAGAGGAGAGCTAGAGTAAAGAGTCACATGGGACACCGGCACGCTCGCCAAGAGGTCGTCACTTCGACACAAGTGGCACGAGGCGCCATGCTGGGTGCTCCCAAGCTTCCCCAAGGGCCATCTTCTCCCCAGATGACAGATGAAGGGAAACTCAGAAATTAAGATTCAGGGGCGCCTGGGTGGCTCAGTAGGTTAAGTGTCCGCCTTCAGCTCAGGTCATGATCTCGTGGTTCGTGAGTTCGAGCCCTACATCAGGCTCTGTGCTGACAGCTCAGAGCCTGGAGGCTGCTTCAGGTTCTGTTTCTCCCTCTCTCTCTGACCCTCCTCTGCTCGTACTCTCTCTCACAAAAATAAACATTAAAAAAAATATATCCCCCAAATTTGATCTAATCAAGCTTCTCATCTTGTTTGAGCCACCAGTTTACAGGAAGTGGAGGGAGGGAGAGGATAATACCAGCCTACTTCAGAACATAGAATTCTGGAAGACAAATTTGCCCTATTGCTTCAACAAAATAGCCTGGGAAAAAATTATGTAAAACTTATAAATTTCAAGAACTTTTTTTTTCTAAGTTCTAGAATTTTCACATTGCTTCATTTTTATAATCACCACAATACTGAAGTAAACGGACAAATGATGCTTTAAAGAACATTTTAAACAAAATGGGACGGATCCTTGTTTGGACCCTTAAACAAGTATAAAAAGTGTTTTAAGACAGTAAAGGAAACCTGAACACGAACTTAAGTACATCCTAAGGATAATTTTGTTACTGTACTGACACTGTAGATTAAGATTTTTCTTAGAAGTGATCTGTTCCAAGTTTAGCTCAGTACTTAACCAGCTCAAGTGTGTCCCCAGGCAACATTCTGCAATGTCTGGAGACGTGTCTGGTGGTCACAAAGGGAGATACAGTGCTACCATCTAGGAGGTACTCCCCACTTACTGGGAAGCTGGGAATGGGGCTAAACATCCAAGAGCACACAGCGCAGAACCCAAAGCAAGTTTCGCCAGGCCCCAAATATGAATGGCTCAGATATTACAGAAATACACTTGTTTATCATAGGTGATATTGGAACATACGCTTTAAATTATTTCAGGAAAAAAAGATACTTGAGAAGCTAAATATAGAAATTAAGAGTGACCAGATATGGAGGACCTGTAGCTGGGTGATGGGGTATTACAACGCTGCTACGTATGCTCGACAGAACTTAAATGATGCACTGTAAAACACCACAATAATTCAACTCTTCTATGTTTGAAAACAATGAAAAGATCTAAAACAAAACAGACAGGATGGTCCCGGAGGCCAGGCAGGTCTTCCCACCCACCCTTCCCACTGTATTTACCCGGCCCCTAAAAAGCCAACCTCCACTCCCGCGTCTGTCATGGCGCTGAGTGCAACGGACACGCGGGGAGCTGGTGCTTTCCACCACACACAGTGAGGACCAGGCAGGAAAACGGAAGAGGACATGCTGCCTGTCTGTCCTCCACGTGAGCCCTGTCCCTTGGCCCCCGATGCTCTTTCCACTGCTCCCCGGGCAAGCTCATCCAGCTGACACCAAAACAGGGGTCAGTGTGTCGAGGACACCTATGCTTCTATCAGACTTCATGCCTAGGACGCAGCTCTGCCCTGCTCACCGAGTCCTACACGTCTGTGCGGAGGTATCGACCTGCCCATCAACACTGACGCCCCCCCCCCCACCTGCTCAGCTCCCTTGCTTCTTTCTCACCTTCTCGTCCCACCCAATCACCAAAGCCACAAGTCTGAGCCTTTTACTGGCCCCCCTCCAGCTGGTAACATGGAGCGCTCACAGGTAACATGTTTCTCACATCCATAGATTTCTTTCTCTCCACCCTCCTGGTCACCATCTTTCACCAAGCTGATCACAAGCTGTTAGTTCCTAAAGCTGCAGAGACCTTAACCACTGTCCCCTCTGCCCCCTCCCAATTCCCAGGCAGCAGATTCCGAGCCCTGCGGGATAGAGAAGGTACCGGCTCTGTAATCCCTGGCCACCCCTACCTTATTCTAACAAACCATCTCCATGTGCCAGGCAACAGACCACAGTTGGGACCTCTGAAAGGCTTCCTGCTCACTGCAGGGAACACCGAACATTCCTCTAGGGCCAACCCAAGCCTCCAAGATCTGCTGCCCTGGGCCCCAGCGCCCAACCCCAGACCTCACCTCCCACTGCCCCTGCTTTACTCTGCTCAGGCTACGCTGGCCTGGTCACTGTCCCCAAACATACTAGGAGATCAACACTCACTGGGCTCCCTGGCCATGACACCCCCCCCCCCCGCCTGCTGGGATAAGCTGGTGTCACCTGGGCCTGCTTAGACCTCCAGTCTAAACGCTGCACCGGAATCATTTCTCCTCCCTTCCCAGCTACCGCCTCAGGCAGCACTCATGTGTCTGACAAGGCTGGCTCCAGCACTTGGCCGGCTAAAGCCAGAATCACTAAACCTGGCTCACAAGCCACTAAGGTGGCTGGATGAACCTAAGGCACCCCCCTTTCCTGCCCCCCCCCCAAGGAGATTGTGAGGTGCTGACTCCTGATGCAGCCCCAGAAGTGACATGCCTCAGTGGTCCGGGAATGTGACCATGTGGCCTGTGTCCTCTGAAGAAGGGCCCGGAAGGCTGCGGTGGGAGTCCAGGGTGGCACAGGTAAGCTTAATGAGTACCTGGGACCCAGGAGACCAGCGCGCACTTGCTGCCATTGACACTAACGTTTAGCGCTTTTCTCCCCATGGCACGGACAAGACCAAACCACTTGTACAAGGTCACAGGAGCCAGCAAAGGCGTGAAGCAGAGTCGCAGGGCCACGCTCCCTGGGGACCCTACCCCGCGCGGGGAGGGGCGGGGGGAGAGGGGCACGTGCACGTGCACACACACCTTTCCGCAGCCGGGCACCTCGACGCCGTCCACGGGCCGGGGGATCTCGATGGACTTGACGAGCCCGTACTTGCTGCACTCATCCCGCACGTCCTCCACAATCTCCTCGTATTCCTCGTCGTCCAGCAGCTCCTCGGGCAGCACCATGTTCATGAGGCACAGGACCTCAGTCGGGTGGCCGCCCATCTGCACCTGGGAGCTCATCAGGCCTGGCACTTGCAGGGTCACGGGGGTCTGGTTGATGGTGCTCTGTGGGGCAAAGGGCAGAACAGTCACAGCCAAGGCCACGCCAGCCCCCCCAGAGGCCTACCCAGGGAAAACCACGCCCTGCCCCTAAAGGCCCCGAAAAGCAGGGCCAGAGACTAGAAGGACCTCCTCCCAGCCCCACCCCCAGGTGTCCCTCTAGCCAATGGAAGATGACGTGCCGGGGGGCTCACCAGCGTGGCATTCTTGGCTCCCACACTTGCCCTCTGGACCAGCAGTTTCTTATCCCCTAGCTGCATCCCGTTCAGCCCTGCGATGGCCTGTGTTTGGGGGATGAGGGGTGGGGGGGTGCGGCGAAGAGGTGCGGGTCAGGGGCCAGGAGCTTGACACCTCCCCACAAGCCCCAATACCCCAGAGCCGGGCATTGGTGGGGGAGAGGGGAAGGCAAAGGGGTCAGAGCTTGGAAAGAGCCAGAACCAAGGGAAAAGGGGCCAAGTCCCCCACAGAGGGCCCCGCTGCGGCTGGCCTCCTCCCGCCCATCCCGAGGAGGGGAGACCAGTGTGGACACAGCAAGGTGAGGGGCGAGGGTGGACGAAGCAGCGCCAGGGGCCCGGGGCTCACCTGATCTGTAACGTTGATGTCCACGTACTCACAGAAGGCATAGCCCTTGGAGAGCCCCGTGGCACTGTCCTTGACCAGGTTGAAGGCCTTGAGAGGCCCGAACGATGTCAGCAGCTCTTTTACCTGAGACGGAGCCGCAACTCTGTCAGGGCTGGTCTGAGTAAAGGCTGGGAGGGGAGCAGCCAGGAGGAGGCGAGGGGCCTACCTGGTCATCATTCAGGTAATTGGGTAAGCCCCCGATGAACAGCTTGTGGGCAGAATCTGGGACCACAGTGGACACAACTCCTGGGGGGAAAGGGGAGTAATCGGGCTTTGGTTCCCAGCACAAAAGCCTTACCCAGCACACAGGGACAGGCCCGTTACGCCTACCGTGGCGACGCCACCCATGTCCCGCCATCCACACGCTCACCCCAGGCACTGTGGCCGGGCTACAGCTGACAGAGAACAGGGGTCTCTCAAACCTACCCCGCCTCCGAGTCCCCCACTAGCAGCTCCCCTTGGGGCGCACAGTGGCACAGCAGCAGAGGGCCCGTTGGGGGCCTCAAAGACACAAGCTCACGTCCCAAACCTGCCAACCGCAGCAGGTCGTGTCTGCACACATCCCACCAGCACACCCGCCCCTTCATCTTTCAGGCCACAGCTCCACACCCTTCCCCACCCCCCGATGTCTAGGTCAAGTCTCCGGCTTGACCCTCGGCCCCTTCCTGTGTGGTCCTGCACAGTTCACAACCACAGAAGCCCGGCATCTTCACACACAGCAGGCCATGGGATGTGTCGGAGAGGCCTGCTGCTCTGGGTCCATGAAGGCAGGGGTGCGCCCCGTTCACTGAGCACCCAGACCCAGAGCCCAGCGGGGCCGTCACAGCGCGCGGTCACATGAGCACCCAGAGCCCAGCGGGGCCGTCACAGCGTGGTCGCGTCAGCGGAGCGCATCCAATGACCACTGCGTGTCTACCCCAATCCTGCCGTCTCCACTCAACTCTGGATTCAGGGGCCTGCCAGGTGGCTCAGCCCATGGTCCCAAAAATTCCCAGAGGCTCCTAGCAGGTGAGTGCTACCCAGAGCCCCAGCTGGGCGTCGGGGCTCAAGAGAAGGGAAACACCCCCCAACCTAGCCTACCGGGTTCCTGACTTTAGGAGTTCAGACCCCTCTTGCAATGCTGCGTGCCCTGGCCCTCCTCTGCCTGCGCCCCATTTCCTCCAGACCCGGGGAGGTACAGGTAAGATGGAGAACAGGGGAGCCTCAGACCCTGAGTCACCAGACCCAAAGCAGGGTGAGCCCTCTCCCACCACGCCGGCCACTCTGACCACCAGAGCCGAGGGTGTCCGAGGGAGGGTGAGCAGAGGCCGCGGGTCAGGCACTGCACGCCTAGCTCGTGAAACCCGCTGCCTCGACGCTCTCTAAAGCCCTATCACAGTCCGACGGGGCAGACTAAGGCACAAGAAGGAACTAGTACTCTGCAGTCACCTGCGCAGAAAAGAGGGACCTCCAGGGCCCCGCACAAGGCACCACCTCTCTGAACGACAGTGGACGAGCACAGGGCAGCAGAGCAGCAGCAGTCAGGGCAGCCTGGGCCATCAGCGCCAGGCTGTGCCAGGCACCCCAGGGAAGACCACGGGGCCGAGGGCATCAGGCACCGCAGGTTCAAACCTAGGGTGCACCCCCAAGTGAGGCTCCCCTGGGCCTCGGTGTTCTCATCTGTGAAACACGGCGAACACTCACATCTACGACAGAGGTGGAGAGTGACTCGCACGGCGTGCTGAGGCAGTAGGGGCAGGGAGAAGCCCCACCGGCAGAAGCCGGCTCAGGGAGAGCGCCAAGCATGGAGTCTGGCAGTGGGCAGGCGCAGAAGGCCAAGCTGAATCCACAAACTCAGAGGGTACTGTGCTTTCCTGCCTCCAGAGACCGCTCTGGCCGCTGCCCGCCCCTTCTTGTCTTACAAGGACAGTCAGGGCCCACATCAGCACCGAACGGCTGGGCCCGACTTCAGGGGGAATGGATTTCAGGTGTCATGACTCCAGGTGACACATGTTTACTTTCAGGTCAACACGATTCCATCAAGATAAGGAAGTCACCTTCCAGGTTCCTGAACCGTTTCTCTTCCAACCAAGATTATCTCAGCTTTATCAAATGCTTTCCCCTTTAGCCTCCTTATATAATAAGATTGACTTTTTTTTTTTTTCCTGAAAACCGAAAATCAAAACATGAGCTTCACTATGGGAAAAAACCAACCGGAGGATGCTTAACCTGCAGACAAATTCACACGTCCTGCCGCGCCCCGCTACTGCCCCAGGCCCCTGCGGGTAGGCAAACCTCAAGTGAGAAGACAGACCAGTGACCTTTTGGCTGTTAAGTCGCAGCGACAGCCCCTCCAGCAAGGGGAAGACCACCCGGAGACCCTGCCCCTGGACGGGAGACGTCCACTCCCACAGGGCGAAGGAGCCCCGCAGAAGGCAGTGTAGGAAGACAGCAGGCCCCGACTCTGGCCACGAGCCAGGTCACCCGGCAGACCACTAGTCAGTCGCGTCCCTGCCTTGCTGGCCTTCTCTGGGAGACACGCTCCCAGGACCCACAACGGCAGGAGGCAAACCTTTCACTAAAACCCAGGCAGCAAATATTTTCAGTCTGTCACACAGTCCTGACCCAGGATCTGCCACCCAACTTGGCCACTCCAACACAAAAACACAGATAAGAAACGAGTGGAGTAGACTATGTACCAATAAATCTTTATTTAAAACACAGGCAGGGGGCACCTGGCTAGCTCGGTTGGTAGAGCACGCACCTCTTGATTTCAGGTGCACGAATTCGAGTCCCACCTTGGGTGTGGAGCCAACTGTAAAAAAAAAAAAAAAAAAACAAGCAGAAGACCACATGTGGTCTCCTAGTTGTCACTTGCTGACCATGTACTACAAGAATGTCACAAAAATTAACGTGATCTAGAGCCCACGTAGGACGGAGCCTGACACAGTAGGCATCAGCAAGTGGTAGGTTCCTCACCTAATTAATTAAAAAAACACCCAGAATTTACCAACGAAAAAACACTCCGGAGCTTCAGCTGGGAACCGGTCCCACAGAGGAGTGTGCGGACGCAAGTCGCCGAGCTGTGCGTCTAGAGCGCGTCAGCATGTGTCACGTTCCAGCGCTTGGAAGAATTAAAAAGACCCACTGGACCTACCAGATTATTACAGCAATAAACACCGGAGACAAGCTGGGGAACCAGACCCCTTAGGCGCCTGCCACCCTCTCTGGGACTCCACATCCTCAACTTGGCGAAGGGTGGACTCCATTTCTACAAGGTGTCCTTCAGTGCAAAGCCTCAGCCAACTGCTTACTCGCCCCCCACAGAGAGGACCGGTGCTCAGCCACCCTTCCTGGGAGAACTCCAGGGGCCAGAGACCACAGAACTGGCTCCCCCAACCCCACAACACTCCCGCGACATCCCCACAGGGCCTCACGGGGGCCCCGGTCTTCACTCACACCCAGCTCACCACAGAGGTCCGCAAACAGCCCGCAGGTCGAGTGAGGCCTGCTGTCTCTGTCCTTCCCGCTATTGCAGGACACGTGAGAATTTTATGAAACCACAACGTCACCGCGTGTGACCAACACGTGGAGCACAGCCGAGCCCGTTCAATTAGGCATCACGGAAGGCTGAATGCAGGCTACGTCATCACAACAGAACCATAGTGACTAAGACGGTACAGCTCACAACACCAAAAACGTTCACTCTGACCCTCTGCAGAATAAGCTTGCTGGCCCAGGCCTGCCATGCTCTCTACTGGCCCAGGACAGGACTGAACGCGGCTGTGGGGCACGGCCCGAAGCACAAGACTGAAAAGAAACTGGGACCAAAAGAGGAGGGAATACCCAGATGCCGACCTCACACTGGGAGCTCGACCCAAAACCGCTGACCCGCTTGTGCTCACACGGACCACCACGGTCCCAGAACAGGACCGACAGCTGGGCTGCAACGCGCTCCCCTCCCTCGACACTTCCCGCGGCCCCAGCTCTGCCACCTGAGCTGTGCATCCTCAAGCAGGGAGGACGCCGCGCTCCGAACGTCTGGAGAAGTGGAGTTCGAGAAGCGCTCACACCACTTCCCGAGCAGCTCCTGGCTAGGCTGGGGAGGGACGTGCAGGACGAGTCCCCCACTCACCAGGCACGTAGACAGAAGGGTTCTCCGACATGCCAGGCAGAGGCTGGTAGTCGTGAGGCCTGCGGATCTTCAGCGACTGGCCCTGGAAGATGATGCCATCGAAGGCCATGGCCTGGGTGGTCTCGTCCACGGAGCGGAACTGAAAGAGAAGGGGACGGTGAGGGTGGGGGACCCAGTGGACGACCGCCTGCAAAAGGGCCCGGGGCAAACAAGGGCTGCTACGAGCTGCTGGAGGAGGAGAAACAGACCCTCTCCTGAGCCCGCCATGCACCCAGCTCACCTCTAAGAAGGCAAAGTTCTTGTCCTGGTTAATCTGCACAGCCAAGACGGGGTTGCCAGGGGCCTGGGTCAGCCCCCCAAGGCGCATCTGGGCGTTGAAGAAATCCATCATGGCCTCCTGCAGAGGGAATAGGAGACAGGGGGGGGCGGGGGAAGGGAGGTGGAGAGAGGAGGGGAGGGTGAGAGAGGGAGACACAGACGGGTTTGGGGGTGAGGGGAAGGGAGGGGTGGGGAAGGGTCGAAGAAGGGAGGGAACAGTGGAAGAGGGGTGGGGGCAGAGAGATCAATAGGAATAAAAGCAGCAGAAAAATGAGAGAAAACAGGGAGGGAAGGAGGCAGAGCGAGAGACAGCCCGGGGCCGGTGGTGTGGGGAGGGCCACAGGAGCCCCGACCAAAGGAGAGACGTCGTTCGAGAAAAGTGCAGGAAGAGAGCGACAACAAGAGAGTAAAAATCACAAGGCAGAAAAAAGACGGAATGTAAGAAAAAAAAAGCGTCCGATGGTGACAAGAGGAAAGCAGGAGGGAAGCAGGAAAGAAAAAGCCAGCAGGGACAGAGAGCACCGAGTCAGAGAGAGAGAGGAGCCGAGGGACAGGGAGGGCAGAGGGGAGGAGGGCGGGGGGGGGGGGGCGGGAGGGGAGGAGAAAAGAGTGATGTGGCGGGATCTGGCCCTGGAGTCCGGGGGCTGCTTTATCAAACGTAGCAAAGTGCAGGTTGAGAAAGTCAGAATGGACCTTACTTGCCTTCGACGACGGTAGCAAACTTTTTGTTGCTACGAGGGATCTCAGCCCCACAATATTTCACTTTAAAGAGAAATGGAAACAACTCTTTGATCTCGGGATTCTCGGGGTGCCACGGGAAGGGGTCGGGGAGAGGGGCAGGGGAGAGGAGCGGTGGGGAAGGTCGGGGAGGTCAGGGCCATCAAAAACAAAAGAGCAGCGACCAGGGGAGGGACGTGGGGAGAGGATGGGAACAGGCGGCAGAGAGCCAGAGGCGTGTCAGAGAAAACGGAGGGGCGCGTGCGTCTGTGTGTGCGTGTGTGCGTGTGTGTGTGAGTGTGCACGTGCCAGTCTCCCCTCTGTCTCTCTCGAAACGGACTCGTGGATTTTCGTAGGTTCGTTATGTGTGCGCTTGATCCCTGGGTTGCTGGAGGAGGTTGGGGGAGGGGAGACGGGAGAGGGGAAGAGGAGGGAGGGAGAGGGCCACCCCCAGCCCGGCCCCTGGCTGGCTCAACTCCATCGGTCCGTCTGGGAGGGGGCCGGGGGGCCTTGCAGGAGCAGAGTCTGACCCGTGCAGGTGGGGGGAGGGAAAGGGGAGGAGGGGAGGGAAGGGGGAGAGGAATCGGGGAGAGGGCAGGGGCAGGGAGAAGGCAGGGGGCGGGCAGTACCTCAGTGATGCCAAAGGGGATGTTGCCCACGTAGAGGCGCCGGGCCTGTCTGGTCATCTGGCTCCCGACCACGGGCACCGGCGTCGGGGTCACGGCCAGGCCGTCAGGGGTCATGGTGGGGAGAAGGGCGGTGGCTGGAATCTGACCGGCGGCTTCGAGAGGGGCAGAACAGGATTAGACCGCAACAGGGAAGTCCCCTACGCCCCCCGCCCTGTTCGGGGACCACCGCACACCTGGGAGGGCAGCTCCGCATGGACCAGTCCCACCAAGGCCTCCTCCAGGGGAGGCTTCAGAAAGCCAGAAGCCAGGGCGCCCGGCGCACAAACCTCATCCCCCCTCCCCCATGCCTACCAAGCACAGCGTCTGTTCCCTCAACCGCCCGCAGAGTTAAGCCACGGGGCGGCGGCCCCAGCCCACCTTGCATGGCCTTGTACTGCATGGGGGTGATGTGCTCGAAGCCGGGTGGCGGTACATCCCAGTATTTACGGACCTTCTTCTTCTTCTCGTGGCGGGGAGAGCGACTGGGAGGGCGGGAGGGGAGAGTGGGGCAGGACAACCTCAGTCTGACCAAAGGTGGGCCTGAGAGCCCCCCCGGCTCCCCCAGCCCCCCCACCAGCAGTGCAACACTCTCCAGGAGGGAGAGGATCTGGGCCGGGGCCGCGCCCGGGCCTGGGGGAGGTGCTGGTCTCAAGGTGGTGCTTGGGCCAGGGCTGGACGAGGGCAGGGCAGGGTGCAGGGAGGAGAGAGGGCAAAGGGAGGGGACGTTGGGGTGGAAGGGGCAGGAAGAGAAGCTCACATCAATCCACCGTGCTCCTCTTTAGCGCCTCTGGTCAAAGGTTTGCTAGGGGGTGGGAGGGAAAGGTATGGGGAGGGGTGACTGAGGACCCTTGTCTTCCCCACTCGCCACGCCTCCCCAAGGGCTCGGAGCCCCAGGGCTGGGGGCAGGGCCGAGGTGAGCAGGCAACAAGCAGGCCCCCTCGGCCCTACCATTCCCCGCAAGCCCCCCACCCCAAGAAAGAGGACCTGCGGGAGGAGCAAGAGCCACACAGAGCACTTGCTACCTGGAGAAACTGAGATGGAAAGAGGCAGAACTTCCACCTGCCCGCCCGCCCGCCCGCCCGCCCGCCCTCACCTCAGGGGACAGAGAACAGAGAGGGGAGCCTGGGGAGGGAAGAGGCGTTAGAAAAGCAGAAGGCAGTCGGGGGGGTGGGGCAGAGATGCTGCCCCTGCTTAAAGAATCCCGTTCCCAGGAGGCAGAGCACAGGCCTCAGAAAACCAGCCCAAGAAAACCACAGAAAGACAGTGGGAAAGAAAGGAACGGGCCCCAGGCGACAAGGGCTGGGGCAGCCTTCACGAAGAAGGAAACAGTCAATGCCCTGACGCCAGACTCACCTCCAAGAACCTACTGCCCCCATCAACCCATCAGAAACTAAAGAAAACTCTAGAAACAACTGAACTCAAGACGGACAAGCCCCATACCCCTCCCCCAGACACGCAGAGAGGAACCACAAAGGTAAGAACACCCCACGCCCAGGCTGGCCCACCCCCACCTGTGCCCAGCCAGGGGTCCCTGAGCCCTGGTACCTTCGCCGCCGCCTGTCCCGGGAGGCGCTCCGCTGGTCCCGGTTGCGCCGGTCGCGGCTCCGGCTCCGGCGCTTGCGGTCCCGGCTTCGAGAGCGGCTGTGGCTACGCTTCCGGTGCCGGTTCTCCTTGTCTCGCTCTGGGCCAGGGGGAGGGGAGGAGACTGAGCTGAGGGAGGACACGGCCCAGCCCACCCGCTCACTGATGGCTATGCCCCAAGCCCCAGGGAGGCCACCCCCAAGGGGAAGGGACTCAGTGGAGGAGGGGAGATACAGGCTTCCTGGGTCCACAAGCGAGTCCAGGGACCTTGGGGGACCAAGGGGACGGGAGCTGGTTACCTGAGGGGACAGGGCCTGGAGATGCCCCGGGGGGGTGTAAGATACCTGAGGACGCTCAGGAGGAGCTGGGGAGCCAGAGAAGACAGAGGAGGCTGGCTCCTGGTACCCCTCGAGGGCTGAGGGGCCTGACCCCAGGGTCGTCCCTGAGAGGGGCAGGGCTAGAGGCTGGGGAATCAAGAGACCCAATGATGTTTTCCTGAATGAAGAAAACTGGCGACCCCTCAGGAAAGACCTCCTCAACCAGCTGGCACCCAGAGCCCCACCATCGGGCCCCAAGGTCAGGTGCCAGACAGAGATCTGATACCCCGGAAAGCCAGGACACCCGATGGTCTCTTCCCAGCCAGGTGAAGAGTACAAGATGCCCTCCTCTAGGGAGGTGCCCCCTCCTGAATCTGGGCTACAGAGGAGGTGCCCAGCCCTGCCCGCTCCTGCCCACAGCCCCTCGCAGGCTGGCATCCCGAACCACACCCCCCTGCCCAATGTCCCTCAAAGTCAGTACTACAGGAACCAGAGTCCAGCCCCCAGTTGGCTCATGCCTTGCCGGTGGCCGAGAAGAGAGCACAGCCTTGCCCATACAATCAGAAACCGCTGCTCGACAGACCTCCCGCCCTGGGGAGGAGGTGCAGGCCCTGCCGCCGCAGTCCTCATCCTTAGTTCAAAGACACCCTGCACTCCCCGACCACCCGTGTCCAAGGACAGAAAAAAGAAGAGGCAATAAGGACAGGGCATTAAGTGGACTTTGGCCTCATCTGTACTACTTACGCTATACACTTCCTCAGACAACTCAACGTGAACTTGCGGTGAGTCTCGACTCCTGAACCAGTCAGGAAAGGTGCTCCTTTCAAGCACCTCAGAAAGAGAAAAAACACAGCAGCAAACACCAAAATGCTCCTAAGAGCAGACTCTACACTTAGTCCCACTTGCTCTCCATCTTCACTACTGTTTCCAGAAAACTCTGCTGCCGATCAAGTAACGGGAAAAATGAGACACAGGGAGCTCACACACCTTGCCCATGGCCGAAAAGCAAGAAAGGGTGAAGCCTGAATGGGAACATTGTAACATCAGCAAACACAGTTCAACGCCTAAGCGCAGCACGTCTGAACACGGAGCAGGCAAACGCAGAACTGGCAGGCAGAACTCCCTAGGGTCTGTCTGGAGCCAATAATGACAATGTCATTACCTCCCTGAAAACTAAAGAAGTAGAAAACCAAAGACTAGCAGCAACGTGAAGTAGAAGGCAAACGCAGAAGCCGTGCACTGGGCACGGGGAGGAGCTATGGCTCTGGACCGCTGGCTTCACGCTTGTAACATGAGCAGGCTCAGAGCCCCGAGCACTCTTCCTGCAGCTGAGGCTCAGACAAGGGCAGGCAGAGGAACCAACAGGAAGCGGTGATGCCTGCCGGGGTGGCTGAGATGAGACAAGAAACTTAATTCCCTGGAGACACAGGTGCCACGGGCGGGCAGGCAGGGGCTGAAGCTCAGAGGCTGGCGCCCAGAGACAAAGATCCGCAGGCAGGGCAACACGTGGACAGAGCTTCCGGCCTCCAACACAAGAAAAGGAGCTTCACTGCTCAAAATGTTGTGGGCGCATTGTGGGAACAGCTCTACTAACCCAGGGGACATGCCAGGGCAGCGGGCCTGGCCCCCCAGTGCCAGCGGGGACACCCAGGGAGAACCCAGGCAGCATGTGTGCCAGCACCTCTCGGAAGAACTCAACCAGCTCCACCTGGCAGCCCAGCCGAGGGCAACTTGGCCTTGCAGCCAGCCAGATGCAGAACGGGCTTCAGCGTTTTGCCTTACCAACGTGTACAAAACCCTGTAAACACAACCAAACCTTTCCGTAAACAAAGGTCACATCTACCGCAGGTGTGTGAGGACTTGACAGAAAACATGTGGAAAACACCTTTCCCTGACAGTGCCAGCTGAGAGCGAAGACATGCCTCTCTCCTCCTCAAGCATGCGGTTACGCTGAGGACAACTCCACGATAAAACACCTATCACTTATTAGGCACTTAACACATGCCAAGTCACATGCCACGTATTCGTCCATTTTACCCCCATTTAACCTCAACTCTGCCTCTTAACAGCTAAAACCTGGAAAAGTGTTTAAACTCTGTGAACCACTTTTCTCCTCTGTGAAAGGAAGGGAAATCATCAGCTTCAGACGGCGACTTCAAGCATCCACTTAGAAAAACTGCAAAGAGCTTAGCAAAGTGCCTGGCACGTGACAAGTGCCCAGAGTTTACCTATCAAGTATTGTCACTATCATCCTCGTTAATTCCGAAACCGCAGAGAGGAAACAAGGAGGCACCGTACGAACGGACAAGAGCAGCGCAAATACTGAGACAGCACAGCTGCTGGGCAACAAAGCAAGTGTCCAAACCCAAGAAGGCCCAAGTCCAAAGCCCACATCATGTACAGACACCCCATGTGCGCTCTCCCCAGGCGCCGTCTAAGCCAGCCACCCCCGAACGACCTCTGGACAGGGTTCGCTGCGCCCCCGGTTCAGCCCTCCCTACATGGGCAGCTTGAGCCTCAAACCCCACCTTCACTCTCAAAACGAGCTAGAGACAGGACAGATTTTTGCAGCGCCTAACGACTGTCGTCCTGACGATCTTGCAGCCCCTGTGCTGCTCCGCACCAGCACGACCTCACGCCTTGCTAACTCGGCACCAAGGGGGAAACGTCCTCCCGCCCTCATTTCCACGGCGACCAGATTTAGGAGGCTGAATCTGTGCCCCGAGACTGGAACTGGACCGGACGTGGGGACCGCTCTCTAACTGGGAGGGGACGAGACGCAAACACACCGCGACCGTCGGAACGGCCAGAAGTCCCGTGTTGGAAGGACGCACGCGTGTCCTCTCTCACGAGCCACACCGTGTCACGCTAGCTAACCCTCAACCAGTGCGGGAGACTGGCCGGAGCCCACGTGAAGGAGGTTCGCAACCGCCATTTTGGAACAAAGGGGCGTGGAGACCCGGGCCGCGGGCCCGGCCGGAAGCGGAAGTGCCGGGACAGCGGGAAAGAAAGGAGGCCTTGCGAGATCTGATACCTGTAATCTCCTTTCAGTTAAAAAAAAAAAAAAAAAGAACGGAAAAGAGAATGGGGAGCCCACGAGGGAACACCCAGCGGGTCCGCGCCGCCTCCGCCGCGGACCACGTGGGGTGTAGAACGGAGCGCGCTGCGCATGCGTCCAGGACCCGCACCCGCCGCCCCCTCCTCTTTCCTCCCCTCCCCTCCCGCGCGCGGCGGCATGCCGGGCGATCACGTGAACTAGGCGCGCGCCACGGGGCTGGGGGGGTGGTGCGCAGCGCGGCCCTGAAAGGAGGGGGAAGAGAGGGGGGAAAATGGCGGGGGACACGGAGAAAGGCCAGGAGCCGCCCTGCCCGTCGCCCCGCGCCCTCAGCGCCCTCACCTTGCTTATTCTCGTTGAGCTGCCGCTCGAACTCGTCGAAGTCCGACATGCTGAGGCGGCCGCGTAAGGGCCCTGTGCAGCTCTGGCCTCGCCTTGCCGCCCGCCCGCTCTGGCCGCTTCGGCTACTTCCGCCGCTCGCTTCGGCTACTTCCGGCCGCCGCCGGCGCTCCGCCGCCTCCTACCTAATCAAGCCCGGGCAGCCCGCCCCGTCCCGCCCCGGCTCCGCCCCTTTCCCCGCCCGCCCGCCCGCCCACGAGGTGTTCCTCCCCCCTGCCCGAGCCTGGCTCCAAATAGCGTCGGCTATTTCCGGACCGTAGGAGAAATCGGGAGCCGCAGCTTCGGTTGCTTCCGAAAACACCCGAAGAGAGGATTTCACCGGCTTCACAGGCTATCGTAACTTTTCGGAAACGAGCTCCTCAACATTCGGGTGTTTCCGTAGGTCCGCGCTTTCCTCGGCGCCCAGCACCCCCCTCCAAGGGTTCGGCTTCTTCCGACAATTCAAACCGTCCCAGTCTTTCGCTGCTCCCGCAGGTTTTCCTCGCTCTTCTCCGCTGACCCTATCGAGCTACTACCGCCAGTCCTAACCGTGCCGGACTTCTGCACTTTCTGTAGGTTTCCAGCACTCGCTCTCGGACCCAGCCAGAGGATTAAATCCGATGCCAACCTTCGGCTCTTCCCGGATACTGCCCTCACTCACCCCTCCCCTGGCGGAGAACTTCGGCTCCTTCCGCCACCACTTCGGGAAGGCCTCACTCAGGGGAGGCAGCTTCGGTTTTTTCCGGCGGCGCTTCGGCTCCTTCCGGCTTCGGAAAGCGAAGAGGGAGGACAGAGGCGAGGTTGGTCAGGAGAAGGGATACAGAAAAAGGGTGGGGTCCCGGCTCCCTGCACCTGGCTCTCCGGGTGGAGAGAGTGAAGAAAAAGAAAGGCCGATTTCGCGGAAGGCCTCAGAAGGTTGCGCGAGACAAAAGCTGCCAGCGAGGTGAAGGGTGCGCGCGGCCGCTGCGGAGGTTGCCAGCGCGGCTTTGTACGCCTGCGCAGAGTGGAAGAGGAGGGGAGCCAGATAGGCTTCTGCGCCTGCGTAGAGGTCGGTCTGAGGCGAGGTTTCTCACTGTTCCAGGAGGCGAGCGGGATTCCAGAGCCCCTAGCACGCGTGCGCGAGGCTTTCTCTTCCTCCGGGAAGGGTACAGAATTCCAGACCGTTAGGCTAGGCCGCTAGCTCTTGGTTGCTGTGGCAACCGCGTCAGCGCGCCCTCCCCTCCTCCCGCAACGCATGCGCAGCAGGCATCGTAGTGGGCACTTCCGGAAGGCAGTAATCTAGCACCACCGCCTCCTGGCGGGCAGGCTCGGGAGCCTCCGCCTAGACGTGCAATTTCCCCCTACCGTGGTCGCTCCCGCGAGCGGTCATTGAGTCCCAGTCTCCTGCCCCCGCGCCTCTAGTCGAGATAGCCCCGCGAGTGGTGTTTACGCCTCCCTTCCTGAGCTCTGCCCCCCGCGTTCCCTGGGGCACAGCTGCTTCTGCTCCTCCTGGCCCTGCCTCCGGGAGTGCTAATTACACCCTGTCTCCCCAACCTCCCGCTTCCTGCCTGACCGCCCGCTCTTCGCTGCTCGGAGCTCCTGGAGCCCCCGTCACGGTCTCCGCGGCAACAGCCACCCCCTTCGAGAAGAGACTGGGCTTCGTTTATTCCAAATTTTATCGTCTCTCTTTAATTTAAATTCTCTGAATAATTCTTTCTCATGTGGACTTAGGGCAGTCCGGGATGCGGGTGAGGAGATCCTGGCAGAGTAGGCTAGCCTCTCCTCGGGGCTGAGGGTTGACAGAGGGTATGTACAGGGCCCGCCCCGCAGAGTCTCGCAGTCCCCCCACCCCCTTCCTCCAGGAGGAAGGGCCCAGTGACGGCAGGACAGTGCAGCTCACGGGGAAGGGGTGCCCGCGAAAGGGCAGACACTGAGCCCCTGGGCAGTAGTTCTTGGGAGCCTGGCTAAGTGGACCTCCTCCCCAGGGGATGCAGAGAAAGGGGAGGATGCGAGGAACTTGAGAGACAAGGAGGGGTCAGATCTATATACAAGGGACCAGAGGCAGGAGTGGGGATCCGCAGGACGAGGTGGGGCACGCGCAGACACACGCCGCCCACCCCCCAGGCCCTCTGGAGGAGCACACCAGTCATGCACACGCTCGCCAGTGCCAGGAGGGGCAGAGGAGGGAGGGAAGTGGGGGCCAGAGGGCGTTTCCCGGGCCAGGTGGGGCAGGATCACCGCTTGAAGCGGTAGGTGATGGGCAGCAGCAGTTTGCTCTTCTTGAGGGCCTGCACCTTCTTGAGGGTCTCGTCGTCCAGGGCCAGGAAGCAGCGGCGCGAGTACTCTAGAAGGCGCTCCTTCGAGGGGTCGAACTCGCCCACCTCAGCCAGCTTCTCCGGGGCGACGATGAGCAGCTCTGCGATGGGCGTGGTCAGTGCCACCGTGTTGCGATCTACTCGGTGGTGCTCGAAGGCCCGAGACATGCTCTTCAGCTTCTGAAAGGTGCCCAGGATCTTCTTATAGCGACAGAGGACACCATCCGCATCCTTTACTGCAGGGCCGGGCCAGAGCACAGAGACAGACATGAGAGGTGGACAAGCAGAGGTGGACACAGGAGGCACACGGGGCAAGGACAGGAGGGGAACCCAATACAGGAAGAACCGCCAGAACAAAATGGGCATCAGGAGGAGGAGCAGGTGGGAGCCACGAGGAGACAGTGGCACCAGGGAAAAGGAGGACCCTTTGCCATCACTACCGATGAGGAGCCTGAGGCTGGGTGCAGGGAGACACCAGGTGGCAAGGCTGGTGAGCAGGATCACACGCGCAGGCAGGGACAACCAGGCTAAGGGAGAAGGGAGGGCCTCCTCGAAGGTCACAGCAAGCCCCGAACCCCTGCACCTTGCTCACCCCGCTGCCTCTCCCGGGCCTTGGGCTTCCCGAAGCGCCTCCGGCCAGCACTTCCCTTCGGCTTCTGTCTCTTCCTCTCCACGGCACTGCCTTCTTCAGAGGCTCCGCTGAGCGAGGAGGCCGCGGACTCAGGGTCTGAGGCCTCGCCCCCAGCCCCACCCCGGCCATCTCCTTCAGCCCGCCGGGGCCCAGGCTTCACCCGGCAGTGGTCCTCTGGACAGAAGTAGAGAGGGACACAAACACATGAACTTCCAGCACGTGGAAGAGAAGGAGGCAGGAAGTCCGTCTGCAAGGTGGGGACAGATGTCACACCACACAGGTCCACAGGAGAGGGGCGCCTCAACCAGGGCTGGAATCCCCAAAGAGATAGTGCGTATAGATGTCGCAGCTTCCATCAAGAAGGCTGAGTACCACACAGGCGGTTGGATCTGGGGGGGGGGGGGGCAGAGATCATGGATGGGGCGTGGGCTCCTGCTCCTCTGGCTCCAATTTGACGGCAGGAAGCCTGGGGGAAGGGCTGCGAGGACCAAGACAGGACCAGAGACCTCAGCAGAGTCTCTGTGGGACCTCCAGAAGAGTAGACTCTAGAAATCCGGGAAGCAAGCAAGACCTTGGTAGGGGTGGGGGTTTCAGACCCTGAGAGGAATCCCAGGCTCTGGGTCTAGTGGCCTGGGAAAGTCAGGTGCCCACCTTCACCTGGACAGAGTGAGCATCTGAGGCTCTGATGCAGGGGCCATCACGGGGTGGGCTAGGGGGAACGTCCTGTGTTGAGGTTCTCACCAAGAAAAGCCAGAGGCCCCTGGGCCCCGCATCCTGAACATGTTCCCATCCGCATGGAGAGACAGTGGTAGGCCCCTGGGAGTTCCAGATTAGAGGGATCCCCCATAACACAGGTGTTGGGGGGAAAAAACGGACCCCTTGCCCAGAGTGTCAGATGTGAGTCACAGGGGAATACGGGGTCCTGCAAGGGAGCCAGCCGGGGGCTGAACATCATGAGGAGGGGAACAGAAGTTGCACGCTCCAGAAAATAGAAGCTAAAGCTATGGGGGGGGGGGAAGCCCTGACTCTCTGGGACAGGGGATGGCCACAAGGTCTTGCCGATCAGCAGAAGCAGGAATCAAACAGGAAGGAAACTGGGTTTGGGGTCCTGGAGACCACCCTGAAATAAGGAAAGTCTAAAGATGCCAGGTCCCTGGTGGGCCACCAAAAGGAAGAATGTTGGTATGAGGGTCCCATATCCCCAGGGAAGGCCCAGGAGGGGGACAAGGGACTAGATCGGCAGGCGCCTCACCTGCATCCATGCGGGCGGAGGAGATAAACTTATCCAGCTGACAACGCAAGAAATCCCTCTCCTCCTCCAGGTCCTCAATGCGCTTCTGCAGCCATGAGTTCCTCTCCAGGGCCATGTGCAGCTGGGCCCTGACCCCATTCATCAGGGCCACAGTCGGGGACGCGGCCTCCGGAGGCTCTAGGGACAGCGGGGAGGCTTGGTCACAGCCCAGGCCGCAAGGGCCCTGAACCCCAGCTGCCTGGGGTCCCTCCGAGCCTGCCCCCCAGCTCACCCTCGAAGTTTCCCCGAGAGGGGCTCAGACTGTAAAAGATCTGTGGGTCTAGGTGGGGCGTCTCATCGAAGGGGATGGAGATCTCGAAGGCCTCATCGTCTTTCTTCACTGGAGGGAAGAGGCCAGGGGTCACCCCTGGGAAGTCCCCAGGTGCCTCGGACCAGCCCCCAACCACAGCAGCCCTGGGGAGGAAAGGGCAGGGATGGGTAGGGCAGCGGTGGGACCAGGGGTGGGGCAGGGTCCCAGCTTCCTCACGTGTCCTCCTCCGGCTGTTTCGGTCATTCATGGCGCGGCCTCCGGCGGACCCGGCAGCTAAGCGCCTCAGGGGCACTGGACAGAAACGGCAGCCACAGATGGAGGGACATCCCGCAGGAGGTGGGGCCCAACTCCTTAGGACTGGGGAATGGGGGGTGCTGAAGGCCGGGACTCCCGGGTCTGAGGGAGGAGGGGACACCGGGGCTTCAAACTCCAGGGCTCCCAGGGAATGAGGGGGCTGGGGACCCAGACACCGAGCTACGGAGGGAGGGAGGACTGGGTTCCCCGCGGGGTCGACAGAGCTGACACATCCTGGCCCGAATGGGGCGGACCCTCATCACAGGTCACCTCGGGGCCAAAAGAGGCGAGAGGTGCGGGGGAGGAGACCGTGCCCCAACTTCCAGGCATAGGGTGGGGGGGTCCGGCCCACGCGCAGCGCCTCCCCACGCCCCTCCCCCGCACTCGTGTGGGCGAGCAGGGGCCCTCCCCCGTGGTGGAAGGGGCGGGGCTGCGCAGTGCGGGGGAAGGTCACGCGTGGGGATGCGCCCCCGCCCCCGCCCTTTGTCCCCCAGGTGGGAGGAGGAGCGACGCTGACAGGGGGTTCCAGAGGGAGATGCGCTAGGCCGTGGGTGCAGGTGTGGCCACCATCCCCCCGCCCGCAGCTGCCCGGGGTCGGAGGGGCCAAGGCCCCGCGCTCACCCACCCGCGCGCGGAATCCGGCCAGGGGACCGACGGCGGCGGCGCCCATGCCCGGCGCCGGGGAGCGTCTGCAAAGTGTCGCGGGGAGTGGAGGGAAGCGCCCACCCGCCGCGGGCGGGCGGGGCGGGCAGAGGCCGCGAGCCTAGGGGCGGGGTGGCGGGTCGGAGGGGTGGGCAGGGACGCCGGCGCTCGCCCGGTCCGGGGGTCGTTGCGCTTCTGCCGGAGCCTCCTGCCCCAGGTGAGGCCCGCCGTTTGCGTCAAAGGCCCGGGCTGCACTTGCGCGACGGCCCCTTGTCGCACTACCCCGCCCTCCGCGAAGCCCGGGCAGGGAACGTCAAGAAATTCCCAATTCCTGGAGAGCAGGAGGCTACGGGGCTCCCCGGGGTGGGTGGCGACGCACAGAGTGGGGCCCGGGAAAGGGAAGGAGATAACCAGTAAAGTTGAAGCGCCGGGAGAATCCTTTAAAACGATACCCTGGCCATTTGGATCCCCGCAACCCGCCACTTCTTCTCCCACGGTGTGTGCACCACCATTACAGCCCGACCACACGGTTCCCAGGACTGGGGGGTTGGGGCGGGGTGAGGTGCGGGGACCCGGAACACCACCACCACTAGCCCCGTGGGAGTGATTACGAGCTGACTTTGGAGCATTCACACCCAATCTTGGCCGCTCCTCCCCCCAACCCCACTCAGTTTACTCACCTGCAAAGTGGGGAGATTATGATCCCTTCGAGGTTCGTTGTGAGGATGTACTGATGTGGCTGGTGCAGGCACAACGCTCAGCCCGGCGCCTAGCCATAGTCTAGGCTCAAGATGGGGGCGCTGTTAGTGTTATTTGAGGTCGGACACTGGGAGGCTCTTTCCCTCTCTGGGGAGTGGAGATGGCTAATTTGTTCTTCCACCCAAAAAGAGGTCGGAAGAAGAAATGAGGCCCAGCACAGTGCCTGGCACAAAACAGACGCGCAAGGAAGATTCATTAAGAAGGCAGATGTTTATTCGGCTCCCAGCCTCTCCTCCCAGTCACCAGTTGCTACTGGATTTTTTTTTTTTTGCTACTGGAATTTTGGCAGCTCTGTGAGAGCAGGGTTTTACCCTTGCAGAAGGAGAATTTAAGTGCCTGCACCATTTAGAAAGCTGCGGCCACGCGCCTCTCCTACCTGCTTCGCATCACAGATCAACTGCGGCCTGGGTCACAATGTCCAGGGGGAGGTACCTGCCCTAGATCGGTGTTTTGCAAACTACAGGTTCACGGGCAAGAAATTCAATATAGTAGAACAGAATTACCAAGAAGAAAAAAAGTAAACTGTACGTGGCAGAGATTTAAGTACTGTTAAACTTCTGTTGCACATATATTTTGCGTATCTGTTTACTGGGTTGCCATCTAAAATGTGTTTCTAGCTTTAAGGAAAAAAGTCTAACAACACTCCGCCTAGATGACACACATTGTGAGGGGCCAAGCTAGGACTGATGCTAGTGCAGAAGGCCAACCTTCCCATTCCCAGCCAGGAAGCCAAGCGCCATGCGGATGCACGGGGATGACCCAGGCGAGATGCTCAGCCCAGCACCTGGCCGCAGGCAACGCTCCAGATCCGAGGCGCTGTTAGCGTTATTTGAGGTCAGACGGTGGGAAGCTCTTTCCCTCTCTGGAGAGTAGAGATGGCGATTTGTTCTTCTGCCCAAAAAGAGGTGGGCCAGGCACTTGCCGAGTCTCCCTGCTAGGCGGCAGGAAGGCCAAGCCGCTGTCCCCAAAAACAAATCTCGAGTGATCAAAATGGGAAAGGTGTTTATTGGACGTCCAGTCTCGGTCCTGGCTGGGGGCGGGGGAGGGAGGGAGGCAGGTCTGGGGCCCCTTCCCCCAGCATCAACACGGGGGTGTCAGGAAGCTGGTGCAGATGCTTGAGAGCTCCCAACCCCGATTTTCAGGCTGGAGGGTTTCCACACATAGCCCTGTCCCCCGCACACGGTCAGGGCTCAGCCTGAGGCTGGAGGGCTCCCCTCTGTGAAGGTAAGGTCTCCTTTCCATCTTTATCGCCAAAACAGGAAGGACCCGAAGGCTACTCGGGGGCTCCTCCTTCAGGCAGGGCTTGGCCTTTGCAGGAGGTGCGTCCATATCTGTGTCCAGGGCTGCAACCCAGCCTTCGGCACTGGCCAGGTGTCTGAGGGCGACAAAAGTTCGGGCTCCCCCCAGAACCCCATGGCACCTGGGGCACCCGGCACCCCGGCTCACGGATGCTTCCACCGAGTGTGCTTCTGCAGGGTGTTCTGCTCCATGAATCGGCGCGGGCAGTGCGGGCACTGAAATGGGCGCTCCCCTGAGTGGACCCGGCTGTGCTGGGCCAGCTCACCGGCCTCACGGAAGCGTCGAGGGCAGAGCGGGCAGCCGTGGGGTCGCCCACCACCAGCCCGGTGAATGGAGTGGTGCCGAGCCAGGTGGCTGGCCCGCTTGAATGCCTTCCCGCAGGTGTCACACTCGAAGGGCTTCACCTCTGAGTGGGTGATGCTGTGTCGCTGCAGGTACGACATGTACTCGAAGACCCGGGAGCACACAGGGCAGCTGTAGCACTTTTTCTGGGCTGAAGCCCCATCTGCCCCGGGCTCTCTCTCAGACTCCTGGTCCACCAGCACGGTGTACGGGATGCCCTGGGTGTCAATAAGCAGGTAGTGGTTGGGCCTCGGAGGGGAGGAAGGCTGGGGAGGTCCTGTGGAGGAGGAAGGTCCGGGCTCTGGGGACCTGCCTGTCCGAGAAGGAGGGGCCTCCATGGCCTCTGCGGAGGGAAGCGCCAGGGGCTGCGGGCAGGGGGGCGACGGCAACACCAGCATCCGGAGGGGTGGCTGAGGCCTGGGGGACGGGAGAGAGGATGAGATAACATAGAGGAGAGAAGTGCGGGGGCACCAGCTCCGTTCTTTACCTTCTGTGGACCCTGCCCAGAACTTCTGCACCCCCTCAACCTCCGTCTCTTCTCCAGTCCTTCTGCCCTGGACTCTACAACCTTCTGTGAACCTTCTAGGGTCTCTGCCCTAGGAAAGCCTCTCCTATCCTCTGTTCCATCGCCCACTGTGAACACAGGCACGAGCAAGGTCCTCGCTCTAATTTCCCTCGTCGTACCCTCCTCCGGTCACTAGGTGCCCCTCTACTCTGGCCACCCGCAGGGCTTCTCTACTCCCACCCATTCCCCACCCCCCCCACCCCCTCCCCGAGACCAGCAGGTCTCTCTCTCCTTCTCTACGGTCCTGACCCAGGTCTGGGTGTTAGTCCATCCTATCACTCTTCTACCCCTTCGGTATTCGCCCAAGCTCTAAGGCCCCCAAGTCCTGACCCGCCGTACAACAACCTCCTTGGACACCCCTGAGCTCCCCTCCTAGCTCGGCTACATGCAGATTCTGTCCAGTCCACGCCCATCCACTCCCCGCCCCCCCACCCAAGTTCTCTCTAGGTTCTAGAGCTCTCTAGGGCTCCACCCCCAGTCCGCGGCCGGGCCTCCGAGCCTTTCTCGGCGAGCTCGCGGCAGTGCCCTCCCGAGCCCCCGCAGCGGCCCCGCCCCGCCCGGCGCACAGGTCCCCGCTCCTGGCCCCGCCCCTCGCCGCGGCCCGCTCCCCGCTCCCTCCCGCCTCCCGGCCCCCGTACCCGGTGCAGCAGCCTCTCGGGTCCGGGCGACTCCGGAACGGCCCCGGGCTACCCCCGTGGTCGCAAGTGGTGGAGGGGCGGGCGCCTCTGGGTGTCCCCCGGGAGCTGGTAGCACCGGTAACAGGAGAGAGGACCGGGGCCCAGAGAAGAGGGTCCAGGGGAGGAAGGTGGGGGCGGGGCGCCTGGGCCTTCGGAAAACGGTTCCGGCCAGAAACAAACTCGGAGACACAGGTTCCCGAATCCTAACGGTCCGAGGCGCCCCCTCCCACTCCGCTGTCCACCCCCCACCCCTGCCCTCTACACACACACGCACACACGCAAATAAAAGCCCTAAAGTGGAGTGCGGAATGTTTATTGAGTAAGGGGTGAGGGTTGTGGGTGGGAAGGGGGAGATACAGAAATGAGCCAGACCGTGCCGTGCTCTTTTGTCAAATCTTCCGCGCAGACAACCGTTAACCACCTCGGAGTGGAAGCAAAAGCCTCAGAGAGGCCGCGTCACTTGCAGAGGCTCACACAGCACAGCTGGGCGGAACCCAGCTCCGAGACTGGCTCCCAGACCCAGGGAGGGACAACGACCTGGTCTACATCACACAGCTTGACAGGAAGGTAAGGAAGGAATGGTGTTTCTCCCCTTGGACTGATGGAGAAACTGAGGCCCAGGGTAAGGCAGTAACCTCAGAGAGGCAGGGAGCATATGTGGGAGCGACGCTGTGTGGCTTCCGAGGCCCCAGGGGGCCCGGGTGTGGACCTCAGTGCAGGCGCACGTGCTGCGCCAGCTCGGCGGCGTCCTGGAAGCGACGCGGGCACAGCGGGCAGGTGTGCGGCGGGCCTGCGCGCGCGCGGTGCGTGGCGCGGTGCCTCGACAGGTGACTGGAGCGCTTGAAGGCCTTGCCGCAGGCGCCGCACGTGAAGGGCTTGAGGTCCGAGTGCGACACGCGGTGGCTCTGCAGCCGCAGAGGGCTGGCAAAGACACGAGCGCACTCCGGGCAGCTGTAGCCCTTGCGCGGGCCAGGCTCTCCCGGCGCCGCCTCGCGCTGGGGCGGGCCCCGGGGCTCCTCCTCCAGCTGCACCGTGTATGTGTAGGGGACCCCGTTGGCGTCGATGAGCAGGTGGCGGCCGAGCCGCGGGGGTCGGGGCCCTGCCGCCGAGGATGGAGTGGAGGAAGGGCCTTCCGTCTTGGGAAAAGGGGGAGCCTTGGGGGCCGGCGGGTCCATGGCCTCTGGGGAGGAGGACCGAGGGTGGGGCGGCCGAGGCGGCAGCAGCAGCATCTGGGGTGTCAGCTGGGAGCAGTGGAGGGGAGAGAAATTAAGATTGCCACTTCCTGGGGAAAGTGTTCCCGTTATCACTGCTTGCCATTGCCCTCTGCACCACTGACCTACCTCTCCTGAAAAACAGAAACCGACTCTAGGCCAGACCGCGTGTTCCATCAAGCTGCTTCCAGGACACCTCCAGCCGGGCCGGGCACATCCCTGCCTCTCTCCGCCTGCGGCTTCCTCTCAGCCCTGGAGCAGGACCAGAGGTCTCCATCCCGCCCCTTTCCTTCCCCTCAACTCCCCCACAGCCTGTGGGTCTCCAAGTCGGCTTCCTGTCTTCACACCTCCGTGGCCTCTTTTATTTCTAACGGGCCCTCCCTCTTCTTCCCAGACCCAGGTGGGGGCACCAGGTTCCCTGGAAGGCCTGACCACCTCTGGACACACACGTGGCCTCGCTTCGCTCCCTTTCTTGGTGCATGCCCAGAGCGCCACTAACCCACTTCTCCAATTTCCACTCTGGGCTCCTCTACGGCACTGCACTTTACCCTGAACGAAACCCCTCCGAGTCTCGAGGCCCTCACCCCTGCTTAACCCATTGTCTGCAGTTCTTGCACACATCCCTAGAACGCCTCGACCGCCTGCTTTCTGTGCGCCCCACACATCCTGAACCCTGCTACCAACCCTGCTAACCCCCACCCAGGACCACCTCGCCCAGCACGCCCCATCCTTTTTCATGTCTTCTTCACTCCTCAGGGCCTTCTCCTAGTCCGCGTTACTCTGACCCAGGCCCCCCGAACCCCCTTCCCCCTCCTCTACGTGAGCATCTGGCACCTCTGTTTCTCCATCCCTGCAGCCTGCTCCTCTGCAGCCCCAGCGCCTAGGCTCTCCGTCCCCCTCGTCGTCGCACCCTCGGGGCCCCGGTCTCCCTTCCGTCCCCTCGTCCCGTGCTCCTTCCCGGCCGCGCCCCACCCCCACCCCACCCCACCCCCGACGCGCCCGCCCTTCCCCCAGCCCGGCCCGATCCTGCCTCGCGCCATCCCGGAGCCAGGCTCCTCCCTCCGACCCGGCCCCCGTACCCGATGCGGCGGCCTCTCGGGACCAGAGGAGCGGGCCGAGGTCCCGGGCGGCCCGGGCTTCCCCTTGCGAGTGCCGGCGGCGGCGGGACCGAGACTTCCGGGAGCTCCGGGCCGGCGGCGCCGGGGACGCGGGCGCGGGGGGCGCGGGCGTGGGGGCGCGAGGGGCGGCGGCGTCGCTGGAAAAGGGCACCCTCCGGAAACGCGCACGCCGCAACGAAGGTTCCGCTGGCGGTGGACCGGCAGCTCCCAGTTAGCTTGCAGTGAGCCCCGCGGCTGCGAGTGGAGGGCGCGGGCTCCACGAAGACAGACCCGCCCCCCTCCGGCTCCCCACCGCACCCGACAGGAACTGTCCGGCCGCTGCGACAGAGATCGATTAATAAATGGACTAAGTGGTCTGTCTTTGCTCGATGTCCCTCAAGTAAGGGGCGCACTCAGGTCTGTCCTGTTGCCACTGGACCATCCGGGCTGCACCCCCTGCCCGGCGATGCAGGGAACGGGAGGAGGGAGTTTGTCCTCTGTCGGCCAAACGAGGAGACCGAGGCCCAGAGCCCAGCCACTGGCTCTGATGTGGCACAAGCCACTACTCTCCCGCCCAGGAAATGGGAGAAACCGAGGATCACAGGTCAGATGTCACCAGTGATAGAGGGGGAGAGCTGGGGCACCCCCGCACTGGGCAGATAGGGAAACCGAGGCCCACAGAAGGCCAGAAGTTGCTGAATGTGGAGTTGGAGAAGGATGGCTCTTTCTTGTAGGGCTGATGGGGAAGTTCAGGATTGATGGCGCCTGGACGAAGGGAGGTGCCCTGAGGGAAACCAAGGCCGGGGGGCAGCGCCCAGGTGCATGCGCCTGTCGCCACGGAGAAGGGCCAGGCAGCACTAACAGCCTCTGGAGCTTCGTGCTGTGGCCGTGGCCCGGAGCGCACAGCGGGAGAGAAGGGGCGTTATTGCTGCGCCCAGCCCCCGGACCTGGGGGAGGCTGGGAGGCGGGGAGAGCAGCGTCCCAAAGAGCTATCAAAAAGAATTTCCTGCAATGGAAATGTTCTATGACCCTCGATCTGCCCAATGGGACAGCCACTAGCCCAGTGGGGCTACTGTGCCCTTGAAGTGTGGACACTGTGGTTGAGGACCTGAATTTTAAATGCTAATTTCTCTTAATTTAAAACTAAATAGCCACAGGCTGCCCAGTTTGAGACAGCTCCTAAGCCACCCTCGACCCGTTGCGAACTGCAGAACCGAGGGCCAGAAAGGACTCACAGTTGTATTTGGTTTGGACCACATGCTAGTTTTCAGGGGTTTACTGGGGAGCGACATTTAAGAAGCCAGAAAATGCACACCCACATTCAGAATCCCAGGTACACTTGGGGAAAAAATGTCTAGACGTGGCAATAAGCTGGAATTGAGAAATATTCTTCAGAAAACCCTCCAGGAACTCCCACGTGACCCAACATTTGTGATATTAGGCTAAAGTTAAAGAGACTCTAGAATTGTGCTGCCCAAAACAGCAGCCACCCGCCACACGTAGCTTCCGGATGCTGGACAAGGGTCGGGTCTGAATCGAGGCGTGCTGTAAATAAATGCAAGGCACCCAACAGATTCTGAAGACCTAGCTCAAGAAGAAAAGAGGCTCAACTCTTGCACAAGTGACTTTTATATTGATTGTACTTGGACACAAGACTACTTTGGATATACTGGTTTAAGGCATGTTATTAAAATTTACCTCACCTGTTTCTTTTTGCATTTTTTAATGTGACTCACGTTCTGTTTCCACGGGACAGCACTGTCCTGGAGATCCCTCCTCTTGCGATTTCACGAGGAGCCGGGCAGCAGGGAGAGTGGAGACCCGTGAACGGAGGGCGAGCCTGGTGTGAAGGGCAACCACACCGTCCATCTACACCAGAGTTTCTCCACTTCAGCGCTACCGGTATTTGGGGGCCAGATGGTCCCTTGGGGTCAGAGGCGGTCCCCTGCATTGTAGGAGACTGGGCGGCATCCCTGGCCTCTACCCTCCCCAAGTCAGCAGTGCCCTCCCTCATCCCCGCCTCCTTCTTGTGAGGGCAGACGTGCCAAATGTCCCCCGGAGCCACACTGATTCTGGTCGACACAGACAACTACCCAATGAGTCTCCTGCCCAGATCCCTTTCTTGAGTTTTAGACCCAGAGAACTACCTGCATGCGTGACAGCCGCACCACCCCACCCCACCCCCATCCCTGGAAATGACAATGACCGACATTTACCGAGCCTGGACTAAGGTGCCAGCCTTTGCTAAGAGTACTGCATCGCTGGAGCAGAGCTACGAGGTAGGGGTGGTGAAGATGCCTTTCACAGACAGGGTAACTGAAGCTGAGTGGGGTCACGTGATTGGCCTGGGGTCACACGGTCCTCAGGACAGTTCCTGCCTCTGCCTGACCCGAGTCAGAGCTTGTAACCACTGTCTGCAAGCAACTCACACCTCCCCACAACCCACCACCAGCCCGCTGCAAACAAGTCTGCCCCCTGCTTACAGTGAAAGCCCCCCACCCACCCTCTGCCTCGTCCAGGACCTCCTTTTTACGGCAATCCTGCAGCAGTATGTAGTCTTTAAACCCACAGGTTCATGACATTCCCCGACCTAAAACCGCCCTCACTGCACTCAGAATAAAACCCGGAAACCCAGCAAGCACAGTGCAGCCCCCAACCTCTCCCGCCTCCACAGCCTTTGTCTCGGTCCCCTCTCTCTGGAGTATTACTCGTAGCCCCTCATGAGGATGGACCTTTTCTGGCCATTCTGGTCTCTGCTCAGATGATACTCGTCGTCGTGTTCACTCATCATGGAAGCTTTGCTGTGTCTGAGGTCAAGCCAGTGGCGCCCTGCTCCGCCGCATCCGTCTGTCACATTCTGCCGCATCCTGGACGGCAGTCCGCAGCGGCCTTATCTCCTGGTTTACAGCTCTCCTGTCTGCCTTTCCCACTCTCCACAAAGACAGAGAGTTCTGTCCTGGTCCACAGTCTATCCTCAGAACCAGCAAAGGTCTCAGGAGAGGAGAGGGGCTCCATTCAATTCTGGCTGAACAAATAAATGATTTGAATCACCCCATCCAAAACTGAAGCATGATCTCCTACCCCCACCAAAAAAACCCAAAAAACAAAAAACCCTGCATCTCTCCTGGCACGTGGTCATGGTGAAGCCCTACATTCACACAAGTCCGGAACGTTCGATGTCCTCACTCGCCCCCTGCTTCCTCAACTCCCCAGAGCCAGAACTCCCGTTCTGTCCCTCCTTTGCAGACACTCTTGCAGCCCCAGCTCTGGCCCCTTCCTCTCTCACCTGGGCCCCGTACCAGCCTTCTCCCTGGTACCCTGACCTCCGGTTCTTCCAGGATGATCTGCCAGAGACTCCTCAGAGCTGGTCAAACTCGACGTCTGCACCCGTCATAACCTTGTCATGGCCCCCATTACCCTGAGGACCTAGCCCCCACATCCCTCAGCTGGGATCTGAGGCCTTTCGTGAGATGGCCTCCTGAGCTCCAACCGCACACAGCACCTGGCAGCGCCCAACCAGACCTTGAACTTATGTGGCTCCAGGTGCAAAGGCTCATGTGTTTTCCTCGGCCTGGGACTTTTCCCCTTCCCTCTGCTGGCAGCCTCCTCCTGGGTCTTCTAGAATCCTGCGTGTCCTGACCTGCTACATGCCCTGCTCACAAGCTCCAGAAGGAGCCTTCTTACACCTCGTCTGCTTAGGACCCTCCTTGGCTCCACCTGGCACCCCAGGCCTCTCCCCATCTGCCCCACCGTCCTGACCAGTCAGCCACACCGAACCATTCTCGGACCACGCTTCCCGTTTTGGAACATTGTGCTCTGCTCATGCTGGCTGGCTGGCGTTTCCGCCCCCTTCTGCTATCAAAGAAACACTGTGGCCCTCAGCGACCTCTCCTGCTTCACCTGCGACTTATCACTCACGTCCCCGAGACTTCCATTCGCACAGCACATGTGGGGCCTTGCCACATCCTCTCGGTAAGCCGGCGGGGCAGGCACTCCACTGAGCCTCAGGAAGGGCAAGAGGCTTGCGTCAGGTCTCCAGCCCAGGTGACAGAGACAGCACTCACACCCGGTGTCCGGCATCCTCACTTCCCTCCCCAGCCTGCAGTCTGAGCCCTGCCTCCTTCAGGAACCTGTCCCTGGACTACTCGCTCCTCAAGGTCTACTGTCCATTCTGCATTCTTGCGTTCCCACGCAACAAGCCCTTCTCCCCTCTGGGGAATAGAGTGATTCCCGAGCCTCTGCCTCTGGGTCAATTTGGGTCTTAGTAACCCACTCCCCAGGCCTCCTGCCCTCCTCTCTGCACCCCATCCCAGGTCTCCCAGACCCTCCCTCACGGGGCTTCTCAGTCTCCAAGGCCCACTGCCCTTGGGGCCACTCCGTCCCAGGCCCCAAGACCGCCGTGTCGCCCAAACCCTCACTGCTCCATTGAGCAGGATCCTGACAATGCCTCATCTCCTGCCTCCGCCCACTGCTCTGAGCCTTGGCCCGGCCATCCTCCCCTGGTGCAGTCAACACTGCGGCTGCCACGATGAGTTCCGGGACGCCTCCAACCTCCCAAGCAGAGGGAAGTGTGCCTACGAAAGCTCTCTGGCCAAGAACTCACGCCCACAAAGGAACTGTTCCTACATCATTTGGGTTCCAGCTCGACCCCAGCAACTTAAAAAGACTCAAAATTCACAAATTTGAGCCTGTCTCAGCAGGCCCCATGAGTTGCCAAAAACAAGCAATGGAGCAGTGTGTGCTGTCTTTCAACGGTACTGCACGCTTGCAGCTCGCCTGTAACACTTCCATCCCATTCACAAACCGGGGAACTGAGTTCCAGAGCGGGACCGTCATCGATCCCTGGCGACAAGGAGGGGTTGTGGCAGAGTCCGAGATCCAACAAGAGGCTCCTGCCTCTCACCCCTGACCAGAGTCGGCTGGGGACCACAAGCCATTCCGTATTTCAGGAATTCAGAAAATGAGGCTCAGGTCACACACCAAGTAAGACCGGGGCCCATCTGTACCAAAAACAAGAGATGCTGCGGAGCCTCCGTGGCCTCTCCACCGTCCAGGAAGTTCTTTCCGGCCTCGCTGTCCCGGACGTACGGGGCCTGCTGGTGGGCATCCTTCACACTGGCGGACCACGCCGGGCGCGCGGGCGCGACCCCGTCCGGGCGGGTGCACGACTGAGGCGACGCCTCGCTGCGGCCCTTGAAGGCGCGGGCTCCGAGTGGGACGTGCCGTGGCTCCTCGGGTGCGCGCAGCTCTGGAAGACCCGGATCACCCAGGCGGGGCCTGGTCTCCGGCTGGGGGGCTCCTCCCTGCGCTCGCGTAGGGCGCACCCCGGCCGTCCGAGGGGGTCCGAGGCCGCCGGCGGGGCGCAGGAAGAGGAGGGAGTCCGCTGAGCTGCTGGGCCCACCCCGAGGAGAGCCGGGCAGGGCGGACGGATTTCGGGGAGTTCTCCCCCCGCAACTCACCGGCTCAGAGCCTGTGCGTCCCGCGGCCTCAGGCTGGGCGCCCCCAGCGTGGCCGCGCCGCCCGGCGCCCCGCAGGTTCCTCGGCGGCGCCGGGCGCCCCGCGCGGTGGGACGAGCTCGGGTGGCCGCCCCAGGCCGCCCGCCGCGCGGTGGGGACGCGCCGGCAGCCCCGAGCCCGCTCCCACCGCCATGCGGCCGGATGGCGCCCCGGAAATCCGCCCCGACCGGAAATGATCGCTGCAAACAACGGTTCCGGCGGCGCAGTGGGAAAGTGCGCTCGGGCTGGTCACGCCTCTGTTGCTGCACAGCCAAGACAGAGGGCCAGAATTATTCCTGCCCCGCGGCGGCTGAGGAACCCCAGGCCTTGACCCTTAACACTTCACTCGGCAAGAAAATAGTCAGTATTCCCCCCGTGCAGGTGGTAAAACCAAAGCCAGAGAGAGGTCGTCACTGGCCCTGGGTCACACGGCTACTGCGGGCCAGTTGGGGTGATGCCAGCCTCTCCACAGGGCTGAAGCGCGGGAGGCAAACGATACCCAGATCTAGAGCACACCTGGACTCTTGGCCTCCACCTGCACAGCCAGCCGGGAAGCCCTTCCCTGAGGAATACACCCAGCTCTGCTGGGCCACCTCGAAGGAAGGTCAGGGGTGGGCAGAGGGGGCCGCAGTCCCACCACAGGTGGGTGAGCCAGTGCTGGCAGAGGTTGCTGGAGCGCTTGAAGGTCTTTCCACAGGGGCCACACACTCAGGGCCAGAATGCCAAGTGTGACACACGTGCTGGGGGGGTAGAGCATAACCACACCAGAAGGTGGGGGGGGGGGGACTTGGCCCATCTCCTTTTGCATCATCCTGAGCTGCTTCCTACAGCCATGGCAGGACCTGTGGGGCCAATAAGTGAGTGACTCCTTGAGTGTGGAGGCACAGGTGAGGACAGAATAGGTGACTGACTTGGTTGGTTTGAGGTGGGTCCCAGGACGTCCCCAGTTTTAAAATTGAGAGGAAGAAACAAGGAAAAGGCAATAAAATAGACGTCTTTGCAGATTTGGCAGCTCATTGCCATCTGGCTGTGGACAGGGAGTAGAGAATTCGTCCCTGATGTACAGAGGGATTACTGAAGGGAGAGAGTGAACTCCCCTGTCATAAATCCCACCCGGTACAGAGTTAAAACCTGGGGTCCCTGCCTCTTGGGTGAGGCTTATAGGAAAAAGATCATTCATCACCCTAGGAGGTGAAGGCATCCTTTTCAGTACTTTCTGCTGTTTTCCCTGCTGCCCACAGACCTCCAGCACACCTCAAGGTTGGAGATCATTCAGTTTGGGATAGAACAGCCCAGAAGAGGGTGCTGCCTTGTCTGTTAGAAATGCCAGCGCCAAGCTCTGCAACCAACATCTCTCAAGCTGACCACGGGAGAGCTGGGAAAGAGTCCCAGCACAGTGCTCATTAAAGACATCGGTTTTAGGAAGTAATCGTCAAAACGAAAAAAGGCAGCCTACGGAATGGGAGAATAGTTGCAAATGACATATCTGGTAAAGGGTTAGTATCCAAAATCTATAAACAAGTTCTCAAACTCCACACCCAAAAAACAAATAATCCAGTGAAGAAATGGGCAGAAGACATGAATAGATATTTTCCAAAGAAGACATCCAGATGGCCAACAGACACATGAAAAGATGCTCAACGTCACTCATCATCAGGAAAATACAAATCAAAACCACGATGAGCTACCACCTCACACCTCACTGTCAGAATGGCTAAAATGAACAACTCAGGAAACAGCAGGTATTGGCGAGGATGTGGAGAACAGGAACCCTCTTACCCTGTTGGTGGGAATGCAAACTGGTGCAGCCACTCCGGAAAACAGTATAGAGGCTCCTCAAAAAAATTAAAAATAGAGCTACCCTATGACCCAGCAACTGTACTACTAGGTATTTACCCAAAGAACACCAAAAGTACAGATGTGAAGGGGCACATGCACCCCAATGTCTATAGCAGCATTATCAATAATCGCCAAACTATGGAGAGCGTCCGCATAGCCACTGATGAAGGAAGAGAGAAGATTTGGGGTGTGTGTGTGTGTGTGTGTGTGTGTGTGTGTAGACACACAATGGAATATTACTCACCCATGAAAAATATGAGAGGCACCTGGGTGGCTCAGTTAGCTATGCATTGGACTCTTGATTTTGGCAGAAGTCATGATCTTACGAGATCAAGCTCTGCACTGGACTCTGCTATCTGGCCTGAATCCGCTTGGAATTCTCTCTCCCTCTCTCTGCCCTTCTCCCACTCATGCTCTCTCTTTCTCTCTCTCAAAACAAGTAAACATTAAAAAAAAAAAAAGACTGAAATCTTAGCATTTGCAATGACATGGCTGGAGCTAGAGTGTATTATGCTAAGTGAAATAAGTCAGAGAAAGACAAATGCCATACGATTTCACTCATGTGGAATGATAGAAACAAAACAGATGAACATATGAGAGGGGTGGAGAGAAGAGAAAGGGAAACAAACCGTAAGAGACTCCTGGCAATAGAGAACAAACGGAGTGTTGATGGAGGGGAGTGGAGGATGGGCTAGCTGGGGGATGGGCACTGAGGAGGGCACTTGTGATGAGCACTGGGGTTCTATATAAGTGATGAATAACTGAATTCTACTCCTGAAACCAAGATTGCACTGTATGTTAACTACCTAGAATTAAATTTAATTGCACTGTATGTTAACTACCTAGAATTTCAAAAATTTGAAAATAAAATAAAGGCGTCAGTTTTGTGTCCCTATCAACAATAGAGACTCAGTTTGCCCTAATGCACCAGGATGTGCTGAGCCAGCTCCTTGGTATCCTGAATCAGCAGGGGCGGAAGGAACACTTAGAGGAAGCCTGCTGGGTTGCTTGAAGGCCTTGCAGTGAGCCTCACAGATGAAGTGCCAGACACCCAAGTGGGGGAGGCCATGAGCCTGGAGACGGAGAGCATTCTTGAAAACCTGTAGGCGCTTAGGATAACTGAAAACCAGGTGGGAGTCAGCTCCCTTACTTCCAGGCTGTAATCAGGCTTCTCCACTCCCGCTGTGTGCATGTAGGTGTATGCATGTACGTATGTCCTCTGGTCATTGACCAGGTACTGGCCTTGACTCAGGGCAGGAAATGAGCCTGCAGGCCCAGAGATAGGGGAGGAGGGTGTGGAGAGGGAGGAGAGGGAGGAGGGGCAAACTCAGGGGATGGGTACTCCTTGAGGATAGAAGCCTTAGCAGATGAAAACAAAGCCAGGGGCATCACTGAATCCAGAAGAGCAGCTAAAGGAGGACAAAGTGCATTAAGGGAAGGAACGGAGAATTAAGCCAAGGCTTGTGGTGACCAAAGACCTTCCCTGCATCCCCCCAACCTTGGCTTACCCGTGTCATCCTCCACCCTCTAGTCCTTAAACCCGCCATCTCGACAAGGGGCTGGGGGATTTTCCAAGCCCTCTATGTGCCAAACGCCAGGGCGTCTAACTGTACCACTTCTCCGCGCTGCCGGGACTCACGCGGGCCTCTCGCATCTATCAACCGATTCCTACCGATGTCCTTATCCTTGGGGACCCCGCTCCGGGGAGGGTGGGGGGCTGCTCCCAGATTCTCGGGAGGCGGTCGGACTGGGACTCGTAGGAGCAGTCGGGGCCACCGACTCAGACCGGAAAGGGGGGGGGGTGTTCACGTGAAAACCGTCCTGGCAGAAACACCCCCCCCACTCCAAGAAAAGGTTCCAAGCGCCTTTTGTTCGTTCATTCGCTCAACAAATACTTGTCAAATGTCTCCTTCATGCCAGCTTCTGGGGATAAAAGAGAAAGCAAACGAGACCGAATTAGTCCGTCCCTTCGTTCCCTTTAGAGGCGACAAATCTTATTTTTATTAGACACCTGCTGCAGCAAGGAGCTCTGCTGGACCTCGTGGGGGCGACAAAGACCAAAATTTTGAACCGGTCGTCCCCAACACCACCACCCCCCCCCCTTCCCCGCCACCTAAGCAGTGGGAGCAGTTACAGTTACGGATGACAATCAAGACACTGAAAGCATTGTTATGCCCAGAATTCGGAAACCCCAAAAACCACCAGGGAGCCGAACCCTGATGCAAGAACAAAGAGCCTTTATTCGAGCTAGCTCGAGCTCAATCTCCTCCCCGCACCGACACAGCAGTGGGGGGAGAGAGAGAGAGAGAGAGAGAGCGCAGGGGAGGGGCAGAGAAAGAGGGAGACACAGAATCCAAAGCAGGGTCCAGGCTCTGAGCCGTCAGCACAGAGCCTGATGTGGGGCTGTAACTCACAAACTGTGACATCATGACCTGAGCTGCAGTCAGACACTTAAAATGACTGAGCCACCCAGGCGCCCCCACTTTTTCTGATTTCAATTCTTAAAGACTGCTTTGGCTTGTTTTTAAACCTCATATAAACAGACGCACATGGGTGGCTCAGTTGGTTGAGGGCCTGACTCTTGATTTCAGATCAGGTCATGAGCCTAGGGTCATGAGAGCAAGTCCTGAATCAGGCTCCTTGATGAGTGTGGAATCTGCTTAAGATTCTCTCTCTCCCTCTCCCTCTGCCCCTCCCCTGCTCGGACATGCTCTCTCTATAATTTAAACCTCATATAATTGTATTATAAGTACCTTTTTGTGTCTGATTTTTTCACTCAGCATTATCTCAGCCGCACTGTTGTTGTTTTCAAGGTTTTTTTTTTCCCCCTGTCGTCGTGTAAGTTCTGCTGTATGGCTATCCCACAATTTCCCTTTTTTTTAATTTTTTAAATATTTATTTATTTTTGAAAAACAGAGTGTGAGTGGAGGAGAGGCAGAGAAGGAGACACAGAATCTGAAGCTGACTCCAGCCTCTGAGCCCAAGGCAGGGCTGGAACTCACAAACTTCGAGATCATGACCTGAGCCAAAGTTGGATGCTCAACGGACTGAGCCACCCAGGCGCCCCTCTTCTTTTCTCTTTAACTGTCAGTGGACATTTGTTTTGGCCTATTATGAATAAAGCTACTAAGAATATTCCCACTCCCCTACATGTCGTTTGGTGGAGGCAAGGATTCATTCCTTCTGGGGGTGTGTCCGGGATCAGAAGTGCTGTGACCTGGGGTAACTGTGCAGTCAGGGCTGTCGGTATTAATAGCCTTCTAAGTGGCTGTCGCAATTTACATTCCTGTCAGCAGCCTGTGTGGGTTCCAGCTGCTTCATACCCTCCCCAACACTTGATACTGTGAGTCCTTTTCATTTCGGCCTAGTGAGTGGGAAGAGGGTGTCGCGTTTCATGCCTTCCGGACGCCTGATGGTGCTGGCCACTTTAACACCTTCTTCTCCGAAATGCCTTTTGACATATTTGGCCCATTTTTAAGTTGAGGGATCTCTCTCGACGGCCAGGAAGGAGGCCCGGAGGGTTGAAGAAACCAAGGCCGGGAAAAGCTGAACAACTCGCTCGTGGGACACAGCATTCCTAGTCCTTCAGGCTGCCGACAAAGAAGACCGGATACCCGGTGGGAGAAATGTACTTCTCCCAGTTCTGGTGGTCACGAACTGTGACCGAGATGCCGGCAGATTCGGGGTCCACTGAGGGGCCCCCTCCAGATTCCCAAACAGCACCTTCTCACATGGAAGGGCTGGGGGAGCCCTCTGGGGTCTCTTTTAGAAGAGCACTAAACCCATTCATGGAGCCTCCACCCTCATGACCTACTCAATTTCCAAAGGCCCCATCTCCTAATACCATCGCATTGGGGATTAGGTTTCAATATATTAATTTGGGGACAGGTGGACACCAACATTCAGTCTATGGAAACGGCAAAGCAGGCACATACATGCTAGCACCTGAGTCTCTGATGGCCCCTAAATACGGCCTGACACTGCCCCATCTAAGTGTTCCCCAACTTAATGCATTTACCAAGAATCCGGGAAGCAGGTGTGATTCAAAGGGCAAGAAAAAGAAGCTGGATAGATGAGGCAGGTGCTTCCAAAGGTCATGTATAGTTCAAGTCCAAGTGGGAGGTGCTGCAAGACTTGAAGGAAAAGGGTTCGGTAAACCCAAAGACACTAGAGCTTCAGGAGGACATGGGGAGACTGGAACCCTCAGACGCTGCTGGTGGGAACGAGAAGTGGTGTGTTTCCTCCAAAAGTTAAAGATAAAAGTTACCCTATGACCCAGCAACTCCATTTGCAGATAAATCCTCAACAAAACTGAGAACACAGGGGGGCACCTGGCTGGCTCTGTCGGTAAAGCATACAACGTTTGAGCCCCACATTGAGTGAAATCTTTTTTTTTTATGTTTACTTATTTATTTTGAGAGAGAGAATAAAATGAAATCTTTAAAAACAAACAAAAAACTGAAAACACACTCACACAAAACCTTAGGCACGAATGTTCCAAACAGTATTCTTCATAATGGCAAAAACGCGGGCAATAAAAAAACAAATGTCCATCAACATTTGAGAAGTGGATAAATCCTAGGTAGTATATCCTTTCCAAGGGATATTATTCAGCCAGGACTGGACAAGCCGAGAACTACCCGTCTTTCAGAGTGACTAAGCATAAAGTACTCCGCCAGGGACAACGCTGGCTGGAGACATCAATAGTTACTAGCCTGAGGAACTCAGACTATGTGCTGCAACCATCACAGGAGGGTTAGAACTAGGCACGAGCATTGTGAGGGCTTTAGGATTTCTCTGAAACTAATGTCCTGAGGTCAAGAAGAGAGAAGCTGGGGGGGAGGAGGTGCTGTCACCTGGCCTGGGAGCTGGAGGTAGGCAGGAGTCAGAGGACGCTTTCTGGAGGAAATAAGTCGTGGAGAAAAAAAAAGAAACCCACCAGACTCCACCGGAAAGGTTACCCTGAGTTGCAGTCACAGACTGAGACCTAGCGCCTCAAGGTATGAAAGTGTGAGATTTCAAAGGCGGGGGTTGGGGCAGCGGGTATGAAATTCTGTTTGGCCAGGGCAGAAAGTAGTAACAGGTGGGGCTGGAGGGCTTGGTGGGCACTACATTTCATAGAAAGGCTTTATTTTTTAATGTAATTTTTAAAGTTTATTTGTTGAGAGAGAGAGAGAGAGAGAGAGAGAGAGAGAGAGACAGCACAAGTAGGGGAGGGTCGGAGAGAGGAGAGAGAGAGAGAATCCTAAGCCGACTCTACACTACCAGTGCAGAGCCCGATGCTGGGCTTGAACTCACGAACCAGACCATGAGATCATGACCCGAGCGGAAACAAAGAATCAGATGCTTAACCAACTGAGCCACCCAGACCCCCTAGAAGGGCTTTCTTCAAATGTCAACCCAAGGAGCTGGGATTTTTGTCTTGAGTTGAGAGCCAAGGAAGAGGCTTGTGCTGAACGAGATCAGATCTGAGTTTCCAAAAGCTCTGCCAGACTGTGTTGGCAGGCTAGTGTAAGCTGAGAGACCAGGGAGGAGATGGAGCTGAAATCCAAACATGAGAAAGCATGAGGTCTGAGCCCTAGCTCCACCTGGGGGTGGTGGAGATGAAGAGATTTCAAGAGAGATTACATGAGGAACCCTAAAGTCTCATTTTTCAGATTCCATTGGCTGATTTTAGAGACTTTTTTCTTTTTTAAGTTCATTTATGTATTGGGGGGGGGGGGCCAAGAGGGAGAGAGAGAGAATACCCCAGGAAGGCTCCATGCTGTCCGTACAGAGCCAAATCTCTCGAACAATGAGGTCATGACCTGAGCCAAAACCAAGAGTCAGACTGAGCCACCCAGGCTGATTTTAAAGTCCTCAAGAACTTCCGAGCTGCAGAGAGGAACTCCTCATGCAAGTCACATTAGCGCCTGCGTGTTCCACAGTATCCGTGCAAAGGCATTAACTAAGGTTGGTGTTTTCATACCTGGTTCTATTTAATTACCCTGCGAGGTAACACATAAGCATTCCCGTTTTACAGGACAGGAAACTGAAGGTCAGAGAGGGAGATCACTGCTCAAGGGCACACTGGTAGTGACCCTCCCCCCCACCCCTACCCCCCCCCAAAACCCCCTAAGCCAAAAGTATTCGTGGTTATAGCTTTAGTTCTGGCCTTCGGAGGCCGATCTCCTTCTCTCGGCCACCGTGGCCCTTCCAGCCTCCGCCGGCCTCTCTATGGTGTTCCCGCCCGCCCTTCTGCACACACGCTTCCTCTCGTTTCCCTCCCACCCCTACCCGACGCCACTCTCTCTATGGTTCGCCCTCCCCTCCCTCTACGGGCAGCGCTCCCCGTACCCACTTTCTCTAAATAAGTCAATCCCGGACATCGGCCTCTAGCGCCCGTTGGAGACGAGCTGGGGCAGTCTCTCTGGTCCGGCCGAGCGGAAGTGGCGGCCATTGGGAGAGGCCCTGTAAAAACGGCCCCGGGGAAGAAAGGACCGTAACCTCAGGGAGAGATCTTGGGAAGCCTGCGCGCCCTTCAGGCTCTTTGCGAAAATGCTCCGGCTGGAAACACGAGGCGCAGAGAGGAAGGATCCGCTTTCCGCTCGCCCCGCCCTGAGGAACCGGGAATCCCAAGAAAGGTCGGTCTCCAGAGGAGCTTTCTGTCACTTGTTTCATTTTTGTTCTGACAGCGCTGGAGACACAGAAGGGAAATCGGGAAATGCCCACCTCGTGACACTGACCAGGGAAAATGCGGCCAAGAATGGGGGAGGAAGTCGCTCAGAAGTGGCCGGCCAGGACTCAAGTGGATCTCAAGTCGTTGCCCCTGATGCCCAGTTTCCAGAATCTCAGTAGTGGGTTTTCTCCCTTGAAATAGCTGAGGTAGAAAGTGACAGGAGGGCTCCTAGAAGAGGCAGTGCAGGGCCCTCACAGTCAGGGTCCAGTCTGGTTCCCAGTCTCATCTGCAGGAGTCTCCTTCACACATAGGCAAAGCCGATTTCTTTCTCTCTTTCCTTGACAAGTGGGTAAAAATCCGCCAAGTTGATTTCCCGCGAAGCTGAGGAAGCTGAGACTTAAAAGAAACTTGGTTATGATTTTCCCAAACTTGAGGACACAACTAAAATAGTGATGAGTCTGAAATGAAGGTTTCTTAAGTTACCAATAATAAAATTTTGATCAACCGCATTAAAGGAGAGATCAGAGGGGCGCCTGGGTGGCTCGGTCAGTTAAGAGTCTGCCTTTTGGCTTCGGCTCAGATCATGATCTCATTGTTCATGAGTTCCAGTCCCGCATAGGGCTCTGAGCTGATGACCAGGAGCTGGCTTGGGATTCCCTGTCTTCTTCTCTCTGCCCCTCACCTGCTCGTGGTCTCTAAATACATACATACATACATATATAAACAAATAAACTTTTAGAAAAAGGAGAGATCAGATTTTTTGTTCTCTTGATAGAAAATATTACAAAACTGTTGTTATCATATAAAGAGCCAATCAAAGAATATAGGGGGAAAGTATTATAGAGCTGAGTCAGACAGTAAACTCTTAAAAAAATTCCGTATCCGGTTTTTTAATGTTTATTAATTTTGAGAGGGGGGAGGGGCAGAGAGAAAGGGAGAGAGAGAATCAAGCAGGCTCCATGCTGTCAGCACACAACCCCAGGTGGGGTTCAATCCCACGAACCAGGAGATCGTGACCCAAACCAGGAGATCGTGACCTGAGCCCAAGTTAAGAGTCAGACGATTAATCAACTGAGCCACCCAGGCACTCCATATCCACCTTTAAATTGGGGGGTTGTCTGTGGTCATTGTCACCTTTTAAATTTTGTAATTGGTTGGAATTTATTTTCTCATGCTAAAGAAATATTTACATGCATACCTTATTTTGTATTTAAAATTTTGTGTCTTCAGTTTGTAAGTCACACACCCCACAAAACCTGGATCCGCCCCTGTTCTCACACTCAATGAGCTCTCAATAAACACTAGTTCTTATCGCCAGTATTATTTTAATCTGGAGACCCAACAGGAAGGTGCGAGGATGATCTATTCTTTGAAGATTACAATTAGATTAGACTTCGGAGAGCCATAATCACCAGCTACTTATTAATTCACATAAGCATGTGAATTAATGTTTACTGAATACTGTGACATACCAAACACTAGTGTGGGAGATGCGGCGGGAAATGATACGGCCATGGTCTCTACCTTCAGAAAGCTTACAGTCTGATTAGAATTTCATGAAATTGCCGTGAGGTTTTCAAAGTCAGATTTTAAAAATCATCCACAGGCTCATGGGGGCCATTGCTGGCTCACTGGGAAGAGCATGCAACTCTCTTTTTCTTTTTTTTTTTTATTTTTTTTTATGTTTATTTATTTCAGAGAGAGAGAAAGAGAGAGGGAGAGGAGCAGAGAGAGAGGGGAACAGAGGATTCCAAGCGGGCTTTGTGCTGACAACAATGAACCCAAGCGGGGTTTGAATTCATGAGCTTCGAGATCATGACCTCAGCTAAATTCAGACACTTAACCGACTGAGCCACCCAGGTGCCCCGAGCATGTAACTCTTGATCTCGGGGTCATGAGTTCAAACCCCACATTGGGTGTAGGCATTACTTTAATTAATTAACTAACAAATAAATAAAAATTATCTACAGGTTCCCCCAAACCTACATTTCATTACGGAAATTTACAACCATAGAGAAAAGTTGGAAGAATTGCACATCCATACGCCTACCATACAGGCTTCTAAGTTTTAAATATCATCACGATTTGATCCTAAAACATCATGCTCAGCTAATTCTTTTTTTAACAGCTCCATTGAGCCATAACTCACATACTACACAATTTACCCACTTAATTGATGAGTTGATGGTTTTTAGTATATTTACAGATATGTGCAGCCGTCGGCACAAGTTTAGAACATTTTCATCACCTCATAAGCCGTGTGCCCTCTAGCTATTGCTCTTCTATTCCCTCAACCCTACTCCACCGATCCCCAGGCCCTAAGGACCCACACACCTCCGTTCTGTCTCTGTAAATGTTCCTGTTCTGAATAGTTTGTATGAATGGAATAATAAAATGTGTGGGGTTTTCTGTCTGGTTTCTCTCACTAAGCATAATGTTTTCAAGGTTCATTAATGTTGTAGCATGTTCAGTACTTCGTTCCTTTTTATGGGATAAAAATTAATATTCTCTTTATTAAATTAAATTAAAATTAATATTCTATATATATCCCACAAAAATTATATATGTGTGTATATATCTCCTGTTGTTTACCCATTCATGAATTGATAGACATTTGAGTGGTTTCCACCTTTGTTATTATGAATAATGGTGCTATAAAGCATGTGTTTACAAGTTTTTATGTAGACAAATATTTTCATTTCTCTTGGGTACGTCCCTAGGAGTGGCATTGCTGGGTCGTATGGTAACCCTAACAGCCAATTCATTTAAAAAGCAAGGGGATGTTTTAAAAATTAAAACAAACAAAAAAAAACGGGGTGACTGGGTGGCTCAGTCAAAGGTGACTTTGGCTCAGGTCATGATCTCACGGTTTGTGGGTTCGAGCCCCACATTGGGCTCTGTGCTGACAGCTGAGAGCCTGGAACCTGCTTCAGATTCTGTGTGTGTGTCTCTCTTTGCCCCTCCCCCAGCTCACACACCCTCTCCCTCTCTCTCCCTCTCTCTCTCTCCCTCAAAAATAAAGATTTAAAAACTTTTTAAAATAAGCAAGGAGAAGTGATGTGCTCACAGAAAGGACAGAAAGAAACCAGGCTTGGCCCCACATCTTCTAATTCCAAGTCCAGGACACTTTCTGCCATTTTATTTTATTTTTTTTAATGTTTTTTTATCTTTGAGAGAGAGACAGAGCATGAGCGGGGAAGCAGCAGAGAGACTGGGAGATACAGAATCCAAAGCAGGCTCCAGGTTCTGAGCTGTCAGCACAGAGCCCAATGCGGGGCTCGACCCATGAGCCATGAGATCATGACTGAGCCAAAGCCGGATGCTTAACCAACTGAGCACCCAGGTGCCCCTTTCTGCCATTTTATAGTGGCTCCATGTAGCCAGACTTCCTGCATCGGACCATGCGATAGACCGTCGATGTAGTGCCAGGCTGTGATGGATTCAGAGGCACATGGGGAAAAGACAAGGAACCCACATTTATTGAGCACCAGTTGGTTCCAGAAATTATGCTAGACCCGCAGCGTTCTCCGTATGGTGTTCTCAATACGATCCCACCAAGTAACAATATGCTGCCCGCTTTGTCGATGACAACTTGACACTGAGAAGGGACATCATTCGCCCAAAGTTGCAGAGCAAATGGATGCACAGATCTGAACCCAGGTTTGTTCAACTTGAAAGTTTATGTTCATCTCCCTTAACTACTGTCTCCTCTCCAAATATTTAATTATCTCAAGCTCTTATGCAGAAATTCTTCTATCTCCATTAATTTAGCTACTCATTCGATTCATCCATTTGTTCATTCATTCACTAAGGCGTGTCTATGCCTTCTCTCTGAGGCTGCAGAGATGAAATGGACCCAGCCCACAAGAAAGGACAACAGAGATGAGCTCTGTGCTAGACGCTGTATGATGAATTATCTCATTTAATAAAAGTAATCTCAATGAGAAACCACGTCACACCCGTCAGATTGGCAAAAACTTGAGCTGGACTATCAAATAGTAAAGATTTCAAGCAACATGAGCTCCCATTGATTGCTGGAGGAAGTGGAAGTCAGTAGTAATTATAGATGATAGACAACACATAGTGCCTACTTGTATTGCAAAACACTTTAAATATAATGGCTCATTTAATCATCGTAGCACCCAGCACTTAACTGTGTTAAGTAAGTACTACTATTTTTGCTCAACAAATGAGAAAACAGAATGGGCTGCCTTTCTTACTAGACACAGCAGGTACACACAGTGCCTAGAGCCCATGACACCTTTAGGGGTCCACGAAAAATATTTTAATGTTGAAATCAGAAGGAAAAAATGTAATTCAGCCTGGCTTATGTTCATCATTATACCAACACAGTCATAAAGTATCATCTTAAACATATTTTTTGGAATCAAGGAGCCCACAGAGGCAGAAATGCCAGGGTTCATGAAAGCCCTGGAGAAAGTACTGGTTAAACAATTTACCCAAGAGCTCCCAGGTAGTTAGTGGTGGGGTTGTTGCAAAAGCGATGGAGTGATATCAACCAAAGTGATGATGGGAGCTGAACATGGTAATAGCTTTTGATCCAGAAAGTCAACTTCCGGTTATAGAATATAGAGAATGCTCTCTTTTGGGGTCAAGGACACGTAAGCAAGAATGCTCATAGCGGTATCATTTATGATACTAAAAATTTGGGGGGCGCCTGGGTAGCTCAGTTGGTTGAGTGTCCGACTTCGGCTCAGGTCATGATCTCACAGTTCGTGGGTTCGAGCCTCGCATCGGGCTCTGTGCAGACAGCTCAGAGCCTGGAGCCTGCTTCAAATTCTGTGTCTCCCTCTCTCTCTGCCCTTCCCCTGCTAACACTCTGTTCTGTCTCCCTCTCTCAAAAATGAATAAAAATTAAAAAAAAAATTGGAACCAACCCAATGTCCACGAATAGGAGAATGAATAAATGTAACATGACGTTATCATCAGTGGGATATCTTACCAGCACTGACACCAGCAGTAACTAGACTGCCTGTCCCAATGTATACAAACATAAAAAGGGGAGGAGAAAAAAAGAGGTTAGACTGAAATGATCGAATCTATTAGAAAAATTTTATTTTTTTATTTTAAAAAATTGTTTTGAAGTTTATTTATTTTGAGAGACAGAAATCGAGCAGGCAGAGAGAGGTGGGGAGAGAAAGAATCCCAAGCAGGCTCCACTCTGTCACCACAGAGCCCAGGCAGTGCTCGATCCCATGAACCATGACATCATGAACTGAGCTGAAATCAAGAGTCAGATGCTTACCCGACTGAGCCATCCAGGCACCCCTTGTTCTGAATACTTTTTATATAGAAATCGCTTATAATAAAATAAATGTAAAGACTCCGTCTGACTAGGTTGTGCTGTAGTAACGACTGCAATGGCTCAGTGACTTCACAAAATAAAACGTTTATTTTTAAATGCTACATCTCCTGGGCTCCTGGGTGGCTCAGTCGGTTAAGTGTCTGACTCTTCTGCTCAGGTCATGAGCTCACGTTTGGTGGATTCGAGACCACGTTGGGCTCTGTCTGCATTGACAGCTTGGAGCCTGCTTGGGATTCTCTCTCCCTCTCTCTGTGCCCCTACCCTGCTCACTCTCTCAAATAAATAAAAATAAGCTTTTAAAAAATAAAACTAAATGCTACAGCTCCAAGGAAACTCAGCACCAGGCTCTGCTCATTGTAGACACTCTGGAACTCGGGCTAATGGAAACCACTTCCACCAGCAGATCCTTAGCCGGAAACGGCAAGATGGAAGCTGGCCAAGGGCTCGCTAGCTCTCACTGTGAGCTGAGGTTGAAACACATCGCTGTCACTGACAGGTCGTCGGCCAAGGAAAACCACAGGCCCACATCTACCTTTAAAGGAAAGTGCGATCTTATCACGTCCCCAGAAGGAGAAACAGCAAATCTAGGAATTAATATGATGTTTAAGCATCACCTACCCTGCCCTCCCAAGGAAACAGGAAACAGCGTAAGGGATGTTCAAAGGTGTATCATATCTCTTTTCCTCATCGGATTTTCACAACACCTGCACAGTTTGATACGTGAGAAAATGTGCACATGGCCCAGAGAAGTACAGTGACTTCTCCAGGGTCACACAGCCTGGCCAGGTAAGGAATCAAGACCCCCTGTCCTGTCCTTGGTGCTGCCCTAACCAACCGTCTGGGGGCTTTCCTCCGGATGTGCCTTTTCCAGACGTCGCCACCGATGTCGCTGTTTGCCGAATACCCTTCTGTAAACTGACTTGGAAAAACCCTGACATTCGCAAACGTTGCCACGCTCTGTCACGAGGAGCCACGCGGAGGTGGGAACACAAACATGCGGCAGGAAAACAATAGAAAATAACAAAGGTGACGTTCTGGCCAGAGTCGGCTCACTGCCAGAGCCTACTAATGCTGGTTAGAAGGAGAAATTGCACTTGGCCAGCAGCCACCCAGCGCCCCACCCGTTCGGTCCTCGCTGGCTGACAGGTGATTAGAGGGGACAGAGCATTCTCTCTGGGTGGACGGGGCTCGGCCTCCGTAGAACCCCGCCCCCCCGCCCGCTAGTGCGCCTGCGCAGCATCTCAAGCTCCGCTCCCTCCCGCCGCGACCACAGGATTGGGGGCGGGGCCTGGGCACAAGATGGCTGCCTCGCGCCGGGAGCCCCCGAGTCCGAGCTCAGCGGCCCCGGAGCCGCGATCCCCGGAGACGCCAGACCTGGTGCGGGCGGGGAAGGGGCCTCGGCGGGGGACTCGAGGCGGGAGGAGGTCTCAGGGCAGGGGGCGGGGCAGGGGCGGGGCCTATGAGGGCTGGGCAGGGGACGTATTTAGGGCTCCGGGTCTGGGGGTGGGGCCTCTCGGGGTGGGCAAGGGGCGTGGCTGAACGTGGAGCCTATGAGGATACGGGGCGGGGCCCTGTGGGCGGGGCCTAAGGAGGGGGTTGGGTGGAACATCTGGGCAGGAGATAGGTCTGGGGAGAGGAGACTCAGAGATTGAGTTTGTTTTGTTAAGGGGGCGGGGCGTCAGATATATTCTGGGGCTAGAGACCTGGGTGGAAGGTTGGGGAGGTGACCCTGAAAGACAAAAGCGGGACGTTATGGTCGAGGCACCCGCGTTGGGGTGGAGTAATGATTCTTCAAGGGTCTGAGTGATGCGTCCTCAATGCTTACGGGGGGATTTGGGGGGCAGGAGTAGAAATGACTGCTCCAGGTGACTTTCCAGGAACTTTCCCCACTCGGGACTGAAGAGTAACGGGACATTCATTCATTCAGCAAACATTTATTGAGCTCTTCCTGGGGCTCAGTAGATAGAGTGGTGATCAAGACAGATTCGGACTGTATTCTCTTGGAGCTCCTGGCCCAGCAGGCAATAAAGGATATTTATTGTGATACACACTATAAAGGAAATAAAGAGTCAGCTGTTAGAGTGGGGAGTAAGGGGAGCTAAATTTAAATGAGAGAAGTCAGCTGCCTGCCTGGCTTATATTTACACTGGGGTCAGAGACAAGCGGGAGCCAGATCATGATGGGTGTTATGATGATGGTTTTGGATGTTAGGTGCAGTCGAAGCCATGGTGTTTTGAGTGGGAAAATGACGACCTGATTCCCATTTTCAAAGGGTCGTTCAGGCTGCTTTGGGGAGGCAGCAGACATAGGAACAGAGGTTCTGTTCAGCAGGCTTTTTTGTCAAGCCAAGAAATAATTGGCTTCTAACTGAAGTAGAGGAGAGAAATGACTGGATGGATCCCTGATGTATTTGGGACCAGAGGGGAAGTCTTGATAGGGATACTGCAGAATCCTGGAGCATGGAGAGCAGGATCTGGAAATCGAGGGGCCCAGCATGCTTACAAAGGAGATGGATGTTTTAATAAGTGGGGGGGCGTGTGGGTGCGGCCCTGAGGCAGGGTCCACAGGCTCCTGGTTTTTTTCTCCCCCCTCACCCAGGTCCTGGTACCAGATGATGGCCGCCCCGCCACACCCCCGAGTGACCTCATCGAGATCCAGGTGGTGAAAGTGACAGACACCACGCTGGTACCTGAACCCCCGGAGCCAGGTTCCCTCCACTGTGCCTTGTGCCCAGCTGCGTTCCGGCTGGTCTCTGAGCTGCTGTTCCACGAACATGGCCACCTGGCGGGGGCTGAGGGCGGCGGGCAGGGTGGGGACCCCAGCCGGTGTCATGTGTGTGGCCACAGCTGTCCGGGCCCCGCCAGCCTCCGCGCCCACTACAGCCTGCACACGGGGAGAGCGGCCCTACCGCTGCGCCCTCTGCCCCCGGGCCTTCAAGGCCCTGGCGCCTCTGCTGCGGCACCAGCACCGACACGGGGTGGAGCCGGGGACCTCTCGGAGGCCTGCGGAGGCGGCGGCGGCTCGAGAACAGAGGCCCGGGGTGCCCCCGGAGAGGTCGGAGGTGGTGATGGCGGCGGCAGCGGCGGGCGCGGCGGTGGGGAAGCCTTTCGCCTGCAGGTTCTGCGCCAAGCCGTTCCGCCGCTCGTCAGACATGCGCGACCACGAGCGGGTCCACACGGGCGAGCGGCCCTACCACTGCGGCATCTGCGGCAAGGGCTTCACCCAGTCCTCGGTGCTGAGCGGCCACGCGCGCATCCACACCGGGGAGCGCCCCTTCCGCTGCGCCCTGTGCGATCGCACTTTCAACAACTCCTCTAACTTCCGCAAACACCAGCGCACCCACTTCCACGGGCCAGGGCCGGGGGTGGGGGACTCTGGCAGCCAGGTGGCTTCCGGGGCCGAGGGCCCAGGGGGTGGCTGTGGGGCAGGCGACAGTCTGGAAGAAGGGCAAGGGGAGACGGCGAAGGTGAAGGTGGAGGTTGACCAGTAGGCTGGGAGAGCAGGGACATGGGGGCATCAACACGGGAAGTAGGAGGCAGATTGCAAGGGAGGGCACGGGTGGGAAAAGGAGGCAGGGGAGAGAGATTGGGGCAGAGGCGAGAAGAGCCAACACGATGGCCATGAGCAGCTAGTACAGGGGCACCAGTTTCGGGACACCCACAGACCCATACAGCACCTCCATAAGACTCAGAAAGGCACAGACAGACACAGCCCTGTGGGCGCCCAGTTACACGTGAGGGACACAGGCGGGATTTCACTGCCCCAGCTGCCTGCTCGTTCGATTGTCCTAATGCAAGACACAGCTTGTCCCCACAGGGCCGGGGGACCCAGGGTTGAATGGAAGGGGCAGAACTGGGGTCAGCCCTTCATCTACAGAACCCCGGACTATCTTGGGGGCCTAGGGTGGACCAGGATGGAATCTCTTGCCTACCTCACTGGATTGCACTGAACCTGGGATGCCTACCCACCCTCAGGCAGAAGACACCCACCAGGTCCTCCATAAAGAGACTCTGGGATCCCATCACCTCGAAGCCAGAGGGTCCCCAAGTCCTAGCCGAGAGCACTTGAGCCTCAAGGACGTAAGCCTGACCCTAAGGATCTTGACTCCAAGAGCTACTCCCTGCTCCCATGGTGGGCCCTCCTAAACCCACTGACTCTGAGGCAACAAGGACAACAAAAACTAAAAGCAAAAGCCACCTAATACCCCCATCATAGGCCTTTAGATTCAAAGCCCATGGCCCCCAGGGCCACAGAGTAGGCTCAGGTTTCTCTCATCTCCTCCACTCCCTGTTTGAAGCAAACAGCTTCCTGCCTGATCCAACACTACCACCATGAAAGTGCTGGGGGATGGCAGCATGGTGGGCTGGCCTGTGTACGGTGGGGGTGAGAGAAGGACCTGGGAGCTGGAGGTGGGGAGCCTCCCGTTCTCCTATTAAAGGACTTTCTGAAGGGTCTCTCTATGTCAGTCTTGTGTTTCGGAGGTGGGGGTAGAGGCTCCACTCTGCGGTCTTGCCAGGGGCAGTGAAGTGCAGATCTCTCTCCAAATCTGTCTCCTCCTCATTACAATGGGGGTGGACAGTGTCTGGCTATTCAGAGATGTCTGGGGTCCACCTGTGGGACCGGGTATCAGGGGAAGTTTGACCAAATGAAGGGATTCCTGTGATCAATGTATTTATCAAGGAGGGAGAGCCTCGGGTTTGCACACCTTCCTGTTTGCCCAGCACCTCCCCCAAGATATCCCTTTGACAGGGGCGCCTGGGTGGCTCAGTCGGTTAAGCGGCTGACTTCGGCTCAGGTCATGATCTCACTGTCTGTGAGTTCGAGCCCCGCGTCGGACTCTGTGCTGACCGCTCGGAGCCTGGAGCCTGCTTCAGATTCTGTGTCTCCCTCTCTCTCTGCCCTTCCCCTGCTCACGTTCTGTCTCTCTCGAAGATAAATAAATGTTTTAAAAAAAAAAAAAGATATCCCTTCGACAGGTCAGAGCACCAACACAACTCATTCTGTTTCCTCCAAAGAAACACCTGTGTTTCCTATCAGTGGACTGATCACCCAAGCTAGAGACCTGGGCAGGCTCTTTAAGTCTTCTTGATCCCTCATCCACTTACCTAATCCCCATCCTCATCCTTTCCCCGCTGTTGAGCCGGTTAAGTATCTTTGGAATCTAAACACTTTCCTTGTCACTACTGCTGTAGGCCAAGCCAACAGTGGTCCCCCGTTTGGAGAGCCACAGCAGCACGGCTTGTCTCCATACTACAGCCTCATGGGTCCTCCAAAAACCCAGATCCCGACCTCGTTACCAATCCGCTGCTCCTTGTGGCTTTGAGAAGGGACCACAAGCCTGAATGCCTGTAGGAGCTGGGTGGCAATGGGAATCTATGAGGAAGGTGGCTGGGTGCAAGGGGAAAGTGACCGCGCTGGGGAGGGGAACAGGGCAACTGACCCTTGGGTACAGGGTTGGGCTTCGAGGCATGGCAGAATCTGGTGGCCGACTGGAGAGAGGGCAATGGTTTCTCAGCTCTGGGAGAGTGCGGACTCGGTCGCTAGATCTCCCCAATTTTTCAGAAGTTGCATTCGTTCATATTATGCAAAATCCTCTGATTCTCAAATGTCGGCAACTAAGTCAAACTTTATTATTAATTTTTTAATGCACGGGCTAAACAAAGCAGGTCAGTGGCTTGGGCCCAGCAGCTGCCAGCTTCCAGCCTCTGGCCTGCAAGATCATCCAAGCTCCACTGTTGGGAATTCCAAGCTCTTCAGGATCCAGCCTCCCCCATCCACAACCTCCCAGCCATACTCATCACTGAAATTCTAACAGCTGGGTTCACTTAGACACGCTAAACCCTCCGCCCAGAATTCTGTGCCCACTTTACCTGGCAAGGTCCTGTGGCCTGTTATTGTTCCGGCATTGCTTTCTCCTCCCAGGGGCTTGGCTAGCCTCCCAGTCTCATAACTAACTCCTCACGGCTCCTCTGTACTCTCAGCCCTCAGGGACGTTTTACGGTGCGGCTCCAGGTCCACGTGCCCTTTGAGCCCTGGGGCACTGGCACAAGACTCTCACGCTGGGTCTTCAGCGTTACCACAGGTTGGCCACACTAGGTCGCTGTCCTCGAGTGGGTCAAACCGGACCCGCCGAGGCCCTGCCGCCTGAGCCAGCTTTGTCCTCGTGTCAGCACCGAGGCACCCAGGGCCTACAGCCCCCATTCTACCGTGGATTTGCTGCACGTTCTCGGAGCCTCTTTCTTCTCCAGGGCCTCCGCCTCCTCTTCTGACAGATGGGACAACGAAACACACAGGGCACAGAGCTCACTGTTCCAACAATGGAAACAAGGGCCCGTGCAAGGGCTTTTGAAGCTCCTCCAAATTATCCTGGAGGGATGGGTGCAATGGGGAGCTCGTAAGAAACGCTGGAACACGGGGGTCTCTTCCATCTTGCTCAAGGGCAAGGGGCATGTCCAACTCATGTTTCCCTGGTGTCCCGTGAAGGACCCTGCAGATGGGAGGCGGGAGGGACGCTTCAGGAAATGTTGGCCAGGTGAACAAATGCCAGAAACATCTCGAAGGGGAAGGAATCCACGTACACTGTGAGTTTCTGAGAACAGAAACTTACCTGTCTTGCTCATCTCCCTTTTGCCCAACGTGCAGACTGAAGCTGGGCTACGGTAAATCCTCAGTAATTACCAGTTGGATGAGGCAAAGCGGAAAGCGTGAGGGGGAGGCAGAGGGTGTTGGGGAATCGAAATCCCTGGGAAACACAAGTTCTCAGGGAAGGTTCCCTGGGAAACCTTGTCAGCGCTTAATCCCCTCTCCGCGGGATGTAAGAAAGGACTCCAGCGGCCCTGTTGATAGGATTTATTATTCTCCGCTCTGTACAAGCCGCGTCTGCCAGCCCACCCCCACCCCCACAATCCAAAAGAGCACCCAGTCCCCCTTGTGCCCTCCCAACTCCGCGCATACTCCTTTCCAGCCAGATCCCAAAGGAATGGGGAGGGGCAGTTCGGACCCACACCCTGCACCAAAGCTTATCGGGGGACAGGATGGTGCTGGGGGAGGGGGCGCTGACGAGGGTTACAAAACGGAAGTTGGACGGCGGATCAAGTTCAGTGTCTGACGGGATGACGGGAGGGCCAGAGACGTTCGGGATGGGAGTTTGTGCGGCAAGAGCCTTCGAGGAGGCTAGTCTGTCCGAAGTTCGGAAGGATGGCTGGACAACAGCGAGGAGGGGTTAAGAGTCTGATCAGCAACTGGAGAGGAGGGGGATGTGGGAGGCGACGTCTGATTGGAGTGGCGGATGGGAACCCCCGTCCTGGTCAGGCATCCTTTCCCGCCAAGGTGCCCGTCCCCGCCCCAGGACCCCCGAGGCCCTCGGCTTTGTGCGCCAGGCGGTGTTTCTTGAGGCCATAGGTGTTGGCGAAGCCCTCGCCGCAGGAGGAGCAGCGGAAGGGCCGGCCGCCCTGGTGCGCCGCCAGGTGCTTACGGAAGTAGCCGGGGTCTTTGAAGGCCTTGAGGCAGGCAGGGCAGCGGAGCTCGGGCCGCGGCGGCTCGTGGGCGCGCTGGTGGCGCAGCACCGAGCTCAGGTAGAAGAAGCCCTTCCCGCAGTGCTCGCAGCGGTAGGCGCGCTCGCCCAGGTGCAGCCGCTGGTGCTCCAGCAGGTTGGAGCGGTAGCGGAAGGTCTTGCCGCAGGCGCCGCAGCGCTGGGGCCGGGCCACGGCGTGCAGCCGCCGGTGCTCCGCCAGGCTGGACGACTGCGCGAAGCGCTTAGCGCACACGCCGCACTTGAAGGCGCGCTCGCCGGTGTGCACCACGCGGTGCTGCCGCAGGTACCAGGAGCGCAGGAAACCTCGGCCACACACGCCGCACCGGTAGGGCCGCTGCTCCGTGTGGCAGCGCTGGTGGCGCATGAGCAGGGCCGCCTCCCAGAAGCGCTTGCCGCACACCGGGCAGCGAAAGCCCCGCTTCTGCCGGTGGCTGCGGCGGTGCAGGAGCAGGTCGTAGGCACCGGCGAAGCTCTGGCCGCAGAGGCCACAGCCGAGGGTCCGCCGCACCAGGTGCACGTACTTGTGAGTCACCAGGCCCAGGAAGTGCTTGAAGCTCTGGCCACACGTTGCACAGCTGAAGCGCTCCGGGCCCGAGCTGGCACCGCCGCCGCCCCCGGCCACCGCCGTCCCGCTGGCATCATCACCCCCCGACACCCCTGCCAGTGCCGCCACGGCCGCGCCCACCTCTCCCGCCAGCCCATTGTCCAGCACGCTGGCCGCGTCGGCGCTGCTGGAGCCGTCCGGGGGCTGGGGACCCCCGGGCGCGGGCGGGAGCAGGCGCTCAGGGGCCGCCTGGTGGACCAGCTTGTGCCACATGAGATTCTCGATGAAGCCGAAGGTCTTGCCGCAGGCGTCGCAGCCGTAGGGCTTCTCTGCCATGTGGGCCTCCTTGTGGCTCATCACGTGGAAGAGATCCGGGAAGTGCTCGCCGCAGTCCGAGCAGGCGTAGCTCAGGGCATCGGCGGCCCCCGCAGAGGTGGCCGAGGCGCCGGGCCCACAGGCCCCGGGCGCCCCCTGCGTGGCCGGGAGGCCGGCAGCCCCGGCCAGGGCGCAGGGCAGCTGGAGCCGGTGCACCTGGCGGTGGCGGGTGAGACTCTGCGGGTAGCCGAAGACCTTGCCGCACAGCTCGCACTTGTAGGGCCGCTCGCGGGTGTGCACCACGTGGTGCTTGCTCAGGTGGAAGGACTCCCGGAAGCGCTTCCCGCACACGGGGCACTGGTGAGGCTTCTCGCCGGTGTGGATGCGCTCGTGGCGCTTCAGAGTCTCGCGTCGCCCGAAGCCCCGCCCGCAGATCCCACAGCAGAAGGTCTTTCCAGGGACGCTGGCGCCCGCGCCGCCCGCCCCGCTGGTCCCGGCCCCGCCGAGCAGCAGCGGATGCGCCCCCAGCAGCGGGACGGGCACGGCGCCGTACACCACGGCCGCCGCGGCCGCCGCGGCCTTCTCGCTGTCGGTGGCCGGAGGGTCCGGGGGCAGAAGGTAGGGGCCTGCAGGGAAGGCGGGCGGGGGCTGCGGGACGGCGGCCGCCGCGTCCTTGGGCGCGTCCGGAGCGGCGGCGGCGGCGGCGGCGGCGGGCGGGGCGTGCGCCGCCTTGTGGCGGAGCAGGCTCTGGGGCGCCGAGTAGGACTTGCCGCACAGGTCGCAGGGGTACACCGGCCGGGGTCCCGCCGCGCCGGCACCCGCGTGGGCCGCCTGGTGCTTGAGCAGGTAGGCGGCGTCGCGGAAGGCCTTGCCGCAGACCCCGCACGGCAGGCGCAGGAGGTCGGCCGAGTGCGTCTTCACGTGCCGCTTGAGGCTCTCCCTGCGGTTGAAGCTCTTGCTGCACACGGAGCAGGAGAAGGGCTTCTCGCCGGTGTGGATGATCTGGTGCTGGTGGAGGTGGCTGGGCTTCTTGAAGACCTTCCAGCACAGCGGGCAGGCAAACGGGCCCTCGCCGCCGCCCCCCGCCGCGGGAGGGGGCACGCCCACCCCGGCGGGGGCACCAGCCCCCTCCGCCACGCTGGCGGCCACGGCGGCGGCTCCGGCGGCAGCGGCGGGCGGGGCGGGGGGGCCGGAGGGCACGGGGGTCGGGGCGGCGGGGGGCGCGCCGGCGGCCGGTGCGGGCAGGCCCAGCGGCGGGAGGGGCGCCCCGGGCTGCGGCGGGCCTCCGGCGGCAGGCGGCACGTCCTTGTGGCAGCGGCGGTGCCGGATGAGGCTGGACACGTGGTTGTAGGTGCGGCCGCAGACGCCGCACTCGTAGGGCCGCTCCCCCGAGTGCACCAGCATGTGCTGCACCAGGTGCGACGACTGCTTGAAGGACTTCTGGCACACGCCGCAGGGGAAGCGCCGCTCCATCAGGTACTTGAGCCTCCGGAAGTAGCCCTTGTCGTCCTTGGCCGGGTCGCAGGCCGCCCCTGCGGCGGGCCCCGGAGGAGTCTGTGAGGGGGCGGGAAGAGGCCCCGGGGTCCCGGTGGGAGAGGCCAGCCCCGGCGTCACCCCGGGCCCGGATGCGGGCCCTCCGCGTTTCAGGTTCCCAAAAAGGTGCTGGTGTCCAGACAGGTCGACGATGCCCCACTGCGGGGCGGGGAAGGCGGCATCAAACAGGGGGGGCGGAGGGGGCCCAAAGGCGGGCGGCAGGGGTGGGTCGGGCTTCTTGGCCTGGGAGGAGGACGACGAGGACGACGACGACGACGAGGACGACGAGGAGGACGACGACGAGGATGGCGCCTCTGCCTTGGGTTTGAAGGTAGCCTGGGGCGGGTAGTCGTACTGGGGCGGTGGGGGCTGCGGCGGGGGCTGCGGGGGCGGCCCGGGGGCGCAGGGCAGGGCGGCCACCGCCTTGGCGTGCTCCCCGTACAGTTCCATGGGCTCGAAGCGCTGGTGGTTGAGGAACTCCAGAAAGTCGAAGGGGTAGCTCTGGAAGTGAACCCCGTCCTCGCCCCCTATGCCGCTGCCCCCACCACCCCCGGCGGCACCGCCCGCTGCGTTTGCCTCCATCTCGGGCGGGGTGGGCGACGGCAGACCCTGTGGAGAAGAGGACAGGGCTGAGGAAACGGGGCCAGGGGCCAGCCCGGGGGCTGGGTGCGGCGGAAGACGTGTCCATTTGCCGGCAGACGGTCTCCCGGGCTTGCTCCTCTTCGCCCCCTGCCGCCTCCAGCGCACAGGGCAGTCTCCCTCCCAGCTCTGGCGCGCCGGCACTCCTACTCAGCCCTCTACCCCCTTTCTGCGGCGTCTGCTCCTGCCCTCCCTCCTATGTTTCCCCATTGTTTCTGGGGTCTTCCCGCACCCTCTCTCCCCATCCCCCAGGCCCTCTCCCCAATGCTGTACTCAGGCCCTCAGCTCCTCAACCCCAACTTAATTAATTCTCCCAGCACCCCTGGCGTCTGGTCGCAGTCTGCTTGCGAACCCTTGGGTATGTATCAGCACCTGTCCTATCACCCTCTCCAACACACACACACACACACACACACACACACACACACGAGCCCCACTGTCAATCCCCTCAGGTTTCACCTCTAAAATGATAATGAGAGAGGGTGGACTCTAGAGCTAGAGGGCCGGATAGGAATCTGAGCCCCACCACATTCTAGCTGTGTGACCACAGGCAAGTTCCTGAACCTCTCTGGGCCTGGGTTTCCTCATCTACAAACAGGCGACAAAGCACATCCCTCCTTGCTCTGGCCGATGTGAGAATCCAACAAGCAAATACACGTCCGGCCTTGGGGTGGATGCTTCCTGGCACTTTGCAAGCACTCGGAAAGTGGAAGGCATTCTATCCACACCACTCCCAGCACTGGCAGCAGAGGCAGAAAGTCAGGACAGACCAAGAAAACTGGAATGAAATCTATGTCGGGGAGGGCCGACATAGGTTCTTTTACTACAAGGCGTTTGCCTGGGAGAAACAAGTTACAGCCGGAGGCCCGGCACTGAGAAGGCAGCCCGATGCCGCCGGAAACAGGTGGGCCCTGCACCTGGGCAGACCTGGGTTCGAGTTCCCGCTCCTTCCCGAGTCAGGCTGTCTCCTCTTCTACAAGGAGGTGCTAACTGCACGGTAAGCTGACGGGGAATTTAGGGAGCTCACCGGCTGGAAGGAAACGTGTGCACCTTCGGTGACATCACACACCTGGGGAGTGACATCACACACCCCGACAGCAGATGCCCACGGGGTGCGGGTGTCTGTCCTCGCCCCAGGTGGGGCCTTCCCTGCGTCCTGCGTGACGGCAGTCAGTCTCTGGGCACCTCCTTTACGGTACTTCTCACTACAGACGACGGGTGTCCACGTCCGCACCCCGGCCCCCACCTGGGCCTCGGCTCCCACAATTGATTCTTGAACCTGAGCCACCCAGGGGACTGGGGAAACACCTCCGCCAAGTTGGGAGAGAGCCGGTGGGAGAAGGGCCCCGAGGCGTCGCATGCTTCTTGCTCATAATCCCTGGCCCATGGGGGCCTGGCTCTGTGCCCACGACAGGGGTCAGTGGTGCCTACCAAGGCCAGGGCCCATCTGCCCCCATCCAACCAGCCAGTTCTCTCCCCCACAGGTGAAAGGTGAGTGTCTCCTCCACTCCCTCAGCCAAGAGGTTGCTATTTTTAGCCTCTAGCTCTGGGTGTCCTTGGATGAGACTCAACATCCCATGCCCTTCACACCCCCTCTAGTTAATCTGCTCTCCAGAAGGAACAAAGACATGGCTGCAGTGGTGGTGGGAGCCTGTGGGGGGAACCTAAACCCGGGAGACCCAGCTAGGATGGGCTGGGTGGGCAGAGAGAAGCACGTGGCAGAGGAGTGAAGGGGGACAAGGGAGGCAAGTGTCTTAGGGAAGAAACCACCACCCTGGCTTACCTCCAGCAGGGTGCGTATTAATAACAGCTAATATTCACTGGGCATTTCCTACAAGCCCAATGTGTTCCCAGCGCATTACACATATTAACTCAATCCCCACAAATCTATGAGACTATGACATAGGAACTATTGTCCCCATTTGAGAAAACAGAAGCACAGAGAAGTCAAGTGAATTGCCCAAGGTCACAGAACAAGTCTACGGCTCAGCTTCCGCCCTTCCCCCACCAGGTTGTTTGATCAGGGTTGTTCCCTAAGGTGGACAAAGGGGGGGTGGACTGTGGGGGCTGGATCCTTATTGGAGGGTGTTCTGTAGGTTGTGGGAGTTGTTTATGCAGGGGCTGGGTGGGAGGGGAAGGGGGTCACCATCCTGAACAGACAGAGCAGTGATGTGGAGAGACCGCTGCCCAGATCTCAAGGTTCAGTCCTGGGCCTGCTTCGGGTCTCCACTCAGACGTCCTCTCCATCCCCCCTGATCCTCCCTAAGCCCTCGTCTTGCTGCATTTTCTCATCGCTGTCAGTGCCACCACTTGCTGTGTATATTTGTTCAACTGTGTGTTACTGTCTGGCCTCCCCACCTAACAGAATAAGGATTTGGCCTGTCTTGTTTGCCCCTGTGCTCCCAGCACTGAGCACAGCAGCCAGTACAGTGTAGTTGCTTGATAAGTATTTGGTGATATATGGGACTTAAACAGCACCCTCTTAAATCACCAGCGGACCCACCCAGACACCGCAAGGAATAAGGAACCCTGGATGAATAAAAATGAAAACACCACATACCAAAACTTAAAGAAGATGCAGCTAAAGTAGTGCTCGAGGTAAACTGATAGCCTCTACTGATGCTTGTTGAATGAATGAAAGAACAAGACTGAGCTGAGCAGAACCCTCTGAGGGAGGGAGAGGGACATTTAGCAGACATGCAGTTGACACAGGAGTGGGGGGGGGGTCCCCAGAAGAAGGAATTCAAGGGTGGTGATGTTGGAAGGAGGCAAGTTGGAAGGAGTGGGAAGGACTGCCACTGTGAGGAGCAGGGAGGAGCACTGGGGGACAGAAGTGATCAGGCTCACAGTATTTCCACTGGGAAATAAGCATTTCCTCTTTCGAGATCCCAGCTTTAAATCAGTGTCTCTCTAAGCGGAGACGTGTCCTATGGAAGGGAGTATGAGGGGCGCAGCCCCACCCGAGAGGACAGCAACTGCACTTGTAATCATGACAGTTTATGTTTATTGTTCAACCAGTCTGAGGTGCAGCATCACCCCAAGGCCTCACGAAGGTCCTGTACTGTTACTGGTCCCATTTTACAAGTGCGAAAACTGGAGGGGGGGGTCATTTCTCCAAGGTCACGTGCCCAGTCAAGGGGAAAGCAGGTATTGGATTCCCAGTCTCTCTGATACCAGGACCTGTGGGCCATTCTGTTGCAACAGGTTCGACTTGGGCTGAAATTGTAGTCTATTAATAACAATACCATTGACGTAGACTAATGCGTAACTTGAGGGGCTTTCCACGTGCCCAGTGCTCTTCTAAATCCTTCAGCGCATCTTCCTACCGACTCAAGAAGATGGTGACCATTATTAACTGTTTCACGAAGGAAGAGACTGAGGGCCAGAGAGGTCAATTCATCTCCGAAAGTCACACCAGCAACCAGCTGTGGCAGAACCAGGAATAGGAGGCAGGGAGCAGGGCTGCAGAGTGTGTGCTGTCACCACCACAGCCCGCTGTCTTTCAATACTCTCTCTCCAAAATCGAGGAAGGCCCCTGCTCCGCCTCGTACTAGAAATACACTTCGCCGCACCCACCCCCCCGATACCCAGCCCCAGAACGAGCCACCAGCACCTTGTGACCACTAATAAGCGCTGCACTAGGTGTCTTATGCGGTTTGTCTCCCAGCTTGATAACACGCTCATCAGATAAGCATTACCGTTATTCTCATTTAACAGACAGGAGGACTAAGGCCAAACCACGCCCCTCTTCTGCTCAAAACCTGCAATGACACCCATCTTACTTAAAGTCAAAGGCTCTATGATGACCTGCATAGCCTCCACGGCCACTCGGCTGCTCCTCCAACATGCCAGCATTCCTACCCCAGGGCCCTTGCACTAGCTGCTGCTTCTGTCTGGAATCCTCTGATTGCTATCTATATCCCTCTCTCCCCCTCACCGCTTTCACACCTCTGCTCAAAGGCTGTCTCCTCAATGAGGCTCTCCACGGCCACTGTAACGTCATCCATTATATTCTAGCTCTTCCCAGCCTGCTTCGTTTCTGTCCTTACCGGTCAGCATCACCTGATAAACCACCTAGTCTGCTTGTCTTGTTGCTGGCCTCCCCCTCTAGAGGGTGGGCTCCATACGGGCAACGATTTTTATCTGTTTTGTTCACTGTTCTATCCCAGAACCTAGAACAGTGCCTGTCTCCGAAAATATTTGTGAAATAAGTGAATGAATGAGGCTAGGAAAAGAGGGAGTGGTCTGCTCGGAGATATGAACATGAGCAGGATCCAGAACTCACCCTCTTAACCGTTTCACTCTTGGGGGGAGCTGGTGAGAGCCGCCCCAGTTGGCCTCAGTTGTCCAGGAGGATGGGGGTTTACACATAGGGGTGTGTGTGTGTGTGTGTGTGTGTGTGTGGATTTTTGGGAAACTTTTGAAGGAGGCCTTCTTGCCACCCTCCCCTGTCACTATATCCTGATGCTGCTGTATTTTATCCATACACACGCATCTTGTTTTTAATTGTCCCATAGGCTAGCATGTACATTTCACAAGGGCAGGAGTTTTGTCCTCTGCCGCATCCTGCGTGTTTTAACAGGTCCTCATCAAACACTTGTTGAACAAATGAATGAATGAACAAATGAAGAACAATTTGGGCGGTAGAGCTGACGAAGGCCAGAAAACTGATCACAGTGCCCTTACCCCCAATGCCCTATGTCATCAAGCCCTCTCTCCTCTTGCTCTCTTCCTCTGCTCCAACCACACTGGCCTCCCCTGATGCTCCTCCACTCACCATGATCGTGGCCACCTCAGGACCTTTGCACTTGCTATCCTCTCTGCCTGAAACCATCCATCCAGATCTCTACATGGCTAAGTTACCTCTGCTAATTCAGGTTTCACCAAGGTAGCCCACTGGGGTTTGGGAGAACCCAGAAAACAGCATTTATCTTATTCACTTGTATTTGAACTCTCTCCTCAACTACACTGTAAAACCCACAAAATGAAAGACTGTGTGTATCTCTCTCCTTCACCACTGTATACTCTGTACCTAGAACAGTGAATGAATGAATGGACACATGCCTAGGGAAAAAAGAGGTGAGGGCATTAATGCCGGGGGTCTTCTCCAGGGTGTCAGGGAGGATGAAACGGAGCTGCGTGCCGAGTGGCAGATGTTAACGCCAGGGAAAGAGGTAGTCTGAGAGGGAGAGCCTCACTGTGGGGCACTGCTCTGTGGGAGGATTGGGGGGACAGGAGCTGACCCGGCTTGGGGAGGGGAGGGAGGGGCGGCAGGAGCGTTTCACTGGAGCCTGGAGCTAAACAGGCAGCTGTTTCCACCTGAATGGGGAGAGGATGTGAGCGTGAGAGCAGAACTCTAGAGGGAGCTAGCTATTCTATTGGGGGGCTACCGGAGCGGGGGTGAGGGTTGAAAGGGGTATCTCAACCACTACGATGCAGGGTGGGGGGCAGAAGGAAAACACAAAAGGTATTTTCAGCTGCAGACCAGCATGGAAAGTATTTTTACACCAGGAGGAGGCGGGGGGGAATGTGGAAGATTTGGGGGCTGTTGTGTGTGGACAGAGATAAGAAGGGCAGTTCTGCAGCCGAGCACTACTGCAACACTCTTTGGAGACAGCCTATAGGGAATACCAATCGAGGGTTCACGGGCAGCTGCCCACCATGAAGGAGGGCAGTGCTGGTGGCATTTGGGGGGTTGTCCTGAGGAAGCAATGACGAGGGGGTATGCAGAAGCGATCCTATGAGAAAGCATTCATCGGCGCCCTGGCAGCAGTTTAAGGGATCGCCACAAATAAGGACGCTTTGGCAGCCGTCCTGCATGGGGGCGTTGGGGGAGATGTCTGGAGGGGTCTTATGGGGAAGCAGTGACTGGGGGGACCCCTGGCGAGGACCGGGCGGGAGAGGCACTGACGGGGACGTTCTGGGGACCAGAGCGGGCCAGGACAGGACCCCCCGCCCCCGTTGCCCCCGGGCCCCCGGACCACGCGCCCCGTCACTCACCGGCGCCGGGGTCTCCGCCGGGAGGAGGCCGAGGAGGCGGAGGAGGCGCCGCCGCTCCGGGGAGACCCGAGGCCCCGACCGGAAGTGCCGCCCCCTCCCCCTCCCCGGCAGCCCCGCGCCGCCCGCCTGCCCGCCCGCCCGGAAGCGGAAGTCGCGCCCGTCTCCGAGGCGCCGGCGTGGAGGAGCGGAAAAAGGAGGAGGCGGCGGCGGCGACCGGGAAAGGAAGTGCGCCTGCGCACTGGCTCGGGGACGCGGACGGGGAAAGCCTAGGCCGCTTCCGGTAGCCGAGCTAAGCAACGTGCGCCTGCGCCCTGAGCCCCCGCCTCCTAGGGCACAGCCCACACGCTCCGGACATCCCGTTAAGCCACGCCCCTCGCGTAAATCCGGCGTGTAAGCCCCGCCCCCAATCTGAATCACGCCCATTTTGAGGCTTACGATTTAAGCCCCGCCCACTGCCCTAACATCCATCCTCCGCGCCCCAGTACCCACTGTTTCTCTTGTTCTTCCCCACCTCCAGTTCCCAAGAACTCCACCTATTCCCCACCTCGTCAGCCCCAACTCTTCTAAGCAGTGCCCCCCAGAGGTCTTTAGGTCTTAACCAAGCCCCCTGCGTTAGCTTAGCCCCTTCGTACGAGGCGCTTTCCGTCTTAGGGACTTCCCTTCCTTACTCCTTTCTTAGGTACCCCCTCCTCTCCCCTGGGCCTGAATAACAGTCATATCCCCCTCGCGGCATCTTCTCTTAACTGTCCTAACACCTTGCTCTCCTGCAGTTCCCCCTTGAAACCTCGCCTGTCAGATAAACCCTATTCATTGCTGCTAAATCGCTCCCACCTTCTGCCTGCCAAGTCCTAAACCGAGTCAAGCCCCACCCTTATTCGCAACACCTGCTCCTAAGCCCCGCCCATAACACTCGCCAGCCCCACCCCATAGTCCAACTCCGCCCCCTGTTTCCCTAGCCCCGCCCCTCCTGGCCACGCCTCTTATCTACCTAAGCCTTACCAAAGTTGTCAGTTCTGCTCAAACCCTCAACTCAGTTTTTCCTTATAGCGTCAGGACAAAGTGATGGGGCAAAGTAGTGAGGGCAGCATTTCCAAGAATCTGGCTGGAATGGGGGATGGGGACCTAGGTCACGTTTGCACGGCGATTCAACGTTTTACTTAGAGTGGATATTTACAGGGAGCACTTTGCGGTCTGCTGGAGCTGGGAGAGGGGGCAAAGGCTTCCTCCAAGCCAGCCTTTAGTGGCAAGCTAACAAGGCACATGACATGGGGTTCTCCCAAATTCGATGCACTCCCATCAGGGTGGCAGAGCGACAAGAGGACATTTGAAGGGAGGGCCACCCCTGGTACCACCACTGAATACACACAGGAAGCCAGTAGGCAGATATTTATTTCCAAGGCCCCTGCCTCCAGGGGCCTGTCAGTCCGGGGGAGGGTGGCGGAAGGCAGCAGGACCCAGGAGTTTAGGTCCTCACCCTCAACCCCCTCCCACAACGGGAAGACCACCAGGTACGAGGGTGTCCCAGCTTTCCTGCCCAGGCTCAGCACCAGCTGAACTCCCAGCTCTAAACGTGACCCGGGGACAGGTGGCCCAGGGTGTGGGTCAAGCCAGCTCTTTGCCCTCCGGCTCCTCCACCCCCTCCTCGGCCCCTGCCGTAGCCGGAATGCCCTCGTCGTCCCACGGTGGTTCAGGCCCCGGGTCCGGGGAACACAGAGGTGCCCCCATGGCCTCGGGGTGCTTGCGTTTGGCATGGCGCCGGAGCGTGTTGGCCTCCGTGAAGCGCAGCCGGCAGACAGGGCACTGGTAGGGGCGCTCCCCGGAGTGGACACGGTGGTGGTGGGCCAGCTCACCTGCCTCGCGGAAGCGACGAGGACAGAGCGGGCAGCGGAAGGGCCGCAGGCCGGCATGGATGTTGCAGTGCCGCCGCAGGTGGCTGGACCGCTTGAAGGTCTTGCCGCAATCCTTGCACTCGTGCGGCTTCAGCTCTGAGTGCGAGATGCTGTGGCGTTCCAGGTCGGAGAGGTAGGGGAAGGCCCGCAGGCACACCGGGCAGAAGTGCGGGGCCTTCCTGGGGCCGGAGCCCTCGGGCAAACCGGCCGCTGACCCCTCAGAGACTGTATAGGGCACACCCTGATCATCGATCAACAGGAGGTCGCTGCCACCGCCGCTGCCTACAGGGGCTGTCACACCCTGTGCCAGCGGGGGCTCCTGCCCTGACTTGGGGGGGCGGCCCCGCTTGCGAGGGAGGGCGGCCTTGAGCGTCCGGTTCGAGGAGGTGGCCCCCCCAGGGCGCCGGCCTCGGCGACCCCGGGGAACAGGAGGAGGTAAGGCCAGAGGTTTCTCTTCCTCCCTGGGCAAAGGCGAAGGCAACGGGTCTGGGCTGGGGGTGTCCATTGAGCAGTGGGGGGCTTGGGTCTGGGCACTGGAGCCGGGCTAAGAGGAGAGAGGGGGCAGCCGTCAGTGCAGGGAGGGTCTGGATCATCCCTTGTCCCCCAACACCTCGCCCATCCCTTGGTCTGAGTCTCTTGACCTGGGCATGGCCAACGTTCGCCTGGACGGTTATAGTTACACTGGTGGGTGAAACAGCAAGATAATTCTGTACCATTTGGTAAACAGACACTACCTCGAGCCATACAGGTGTCCCCTAAGCCTCCCTCACCCCTCTTCCTAGAAGTTCAGAGTCAACTTGAACCAAAATAAAGGAAAATCTTTATGGGAGGATAGGACAGAGTCCAACTAAGGGTACGAGCCAGTATTTCGATCCTTAAAACAAAGAGCCCATCCAACCTGAACCATGGAGCCCTAAAAATGTTTTGTCCTGCTTCCGTTTGGCAAAGTGGGACAAGTGTGGGCATTCAGCACTGGGAGAAGACAGACCTGGAGGTCTCAGGTTTGGCCCCCAGTCGTGGTTGAAGAAATATATGGGAACTGTGAAGGCTGCTAAGTCAGAGGATCTGGGTTCAACTCCTAAGTCTGTCACTCTCTGTGTGGTCTGGGGCAATCATTTCTCTGAGCGTCTATTAAGCCTTTTGCAAAATAGGACGAATAGTTCCTCCTATTCGCACAGACATGGCATGGGGATAATACACATAAAGTGCTCAGTGCACTAAGTGCCTAGGAGATATCAGCCCACAGTGTTGGCTAAACCTCACATCAACCTTCTGAATTATGGTACATCTCCCCCGTTTTGCAGCTGAGGAAATGGAGGCACAGGAAAGCCAAGTCAGTTCTCTAAGTCCTCTCTGCCAGCAAGCAGCAGGATCAGGACTCGAACTAGATCTCCAGGACCCCAAAGGCACAGGGAGTGAGAAGAAATGGACCCAAGGACACAAGGGGACACCATAGAGTCCCTTACACCTGGGTTAGACTTCAGCTCTTCCACTAATTAACAAGTGACTTTGCTTCCCTGGGCCAGTTTCCACCTCTGTAAAACGGCTATAGCAGGTTGTCGGCTGGTAATAGTAAGCACTCAGTAAACTAGCATCACCACCATGACCTCCATCGACAGAGCCTGGGACCACGAGACCAGGGTGTAATAAAGGGGCGCGTGAGGAAGTAAGAGGTGCAGTTAGTTAATAGCTGGGGCTGCAGGTGCCACTGCAGCAGGCACATAGGCTGAAGGCCAGAGAGGGTCCACCACTTTTCCACGATCACATGGTTCGCTCCGGTGGGAAGGCCTGGACTAGAACCGGGGTCTCTGGAACAGCGCCCTCGCCCCTTGCCCCTCCACCACCCCAGTGCAGGCGCGCGCCCGCCGGCCGAAGCGCGCGGGGCGGGCCCTGCGGGGGCGGCGGCCAATGAGCGGCGCGCGAGCCGCGGACGGCGAGGGCCGCCAGGAAGGGGGTCTGCGCGCGCGCGCCCGGGCCGACTCCGCGGGCCGCGAGGTCGGCGCGCGCGCTGCGGCGGGCGCGGGCGCAGAAGCAGGTGTGGGGGCGCGCTCCAGGAGCGCGCGGCCCCGGACCTCCCCTCCCTCCGCTCCCCTCTCCCCGCCCGGACCCCCGCCTCCCGGGTACCTCATTTGCATGTCGCCTGGGCTCGCGAGTGTGCGCGCGCGGGGGCGACGGGGCCGGCGCGTGGGAAGGGGCGGGGGCCAGGGGGCCCTGCCCCTCGGCGGCGCGCTTGGGGACGGCCCCGCCCCCTCCCTCCCCCACTCCCTGTCAGTCGGGCCCGCGCCCGCGGGGAACAAAGAGGACACGCTGGGTCCTAAGGACCGGTCACGTCCTCGCAGGCAAAACGCGCCTGCGCGCCCGTCACCCTCGCTGGCCCTGAGCGGGAAAAAACCCCACCACACATTGTGGACCACCCAGAAATGTCTTTCCTCCCACAAAGTGCCCATCAGGGTGACCCAATCAAAGGCAGGTACCGCAAGGATGAAGAGAGGGAAAATGGCTGCTTGTTCCCGTAATTAACATGGCGCCCGAAAGGCTTCAAAGCCCCCTGGAGGGCGGACAAGATGGAACCTGCTCTTTCCTCCTAACTCTACCACAGTCGCGAAACTTTGATTTTTCTTTTCTCCTGATGCAAAACTACATCCTACACAGGAGGAGTCTGCGGCTGCGAAAAGGGAATCAAACCTCCCCTCATCTACGTTAACTCCTTCCAGCGCAGACACGGAGGGCAGGAGGCCGCGCCGGGAGCCTATTGCCCTCAGTCTGTATGGCGCCGGGAATCATCTTAAGCTCCGCCCCCGCTGTGCCCTCACTAAAAATGGCGCCACCCTGGCTTCCCCAACTTCCAGTGCTGGGGAAGGGACGGGAAACAGGGATAAGGGCGGGCGGTGGGGAGGGGGAAGCCAAGGGGGCGGGAGAAAGGAGTGCGGGGGAGCAGGGAGCCGAGGCGGAAGTCGAGGGGCCCCCGGGTGGAAGTGACGCTACCCCCGCTGCCCAAAATGTCGGCGCCCAGAGGGAGGTGTAAGTAATTAAAGAGAAAAGCCGACTGACTTTCCCGGCCTCCTGGGGCCGCCCCAGGGCTCCAAAACCCCTGCTCCGTGCGAGCGAGGTGGACTCGCCCGGCTGCAGGTTCCGCCTGATCTGCTCCCACCCCGGGAGCCCCAGGCCGCACCTTTTAGGGACAGGGGGAGGGGCACAAAAGGCCGGTACTCAGGGCCTCGGTCCCAGAGCCTACAGAGGAGGGGGGGGCCAGCCCTGTAGGCCACTTGGTGGGAAGGAGGCGGGGCTTAGTGGCGACGGGGGCGGAGCAACTGCGGGGAGGAGCTTCTCGAGAGGGCGTGGCTTAGAATGGAAATGGGCTGGGCTTAGTGGAGGGAACGGGACTGTGGGTAGAAAATGGGAGGCGCTTAGAAATGGGTGGGGCTTGGTAATGGGCGTGGCCAAAGAGTGCTAGGAGAGGTCCAGTTTGAAGGGTGGAAGGGACTTACCTGGGCTAAGTGGGGGAATGAGTCTCAGGGCACAGGTGGGCGGAGCTTAGAGTAGAAGGGGAGTAGTTTGTGCAGGAGTGGGCGCGGTGAGGCGACGGGATTTAGGCGTGTAATTTGTCTAGTCTTAGTGGAAATAACAAGTTTTCAAAACGTAAGTGCAATGACTTTGAAGGGCTGGAAAGAGCTTCCCCGGGGAAGGCTGAGTGGAGCGTCTTGCAAAGGATGGGGCTCCCCTACAGGCTAAATGGAGACGACAACCTGTGTGGCGTTCTGGAGGGACACCTTAGCGGAGAAGAGATGGTAGGACTTAGAGAGGAATCGCAGAGGAACTTAGCTGGTGGTAGTATTCAGAACAGCTTGCCTGTTGAGCCTTTGCCGGGCCCCTGCCTGAGTCAGGGCGCGGCACGCACTGCCAGAGTTTTGCTTACTCCTCACCTACACTCCATGAGGTAGGTACCCCTGCTATCCCCGTTGTGCAGATGGACAGACTTTCAGTTGGTTTCTTCAGAAGTTCCAGGACCAGTCCTGGTCGCCCTGGAAGGTTGACTCAAGTGCACTTGGCCCCAAATCTTTGGCCCCCTCATTCACTAGGAACGTGACTCTTTTCCCGAAGATGACTTTCACTCTCAAAGAAAACTGGGAGGGACTTTCAGAGGGAAAGGGACTTGTCAGAGAACACGAGAGGCATCGAGAACAGTGTGCCGGACTTTCGGAGGAGTGGGTGGGACCTGCTTGAGAGTGGGCGGGGCTTAGAGAGGAGTGTGGGGTCCAAGAAGGGGAGAGGCTTAAAAACACTCAGGAGGGTATTAGCCACTTGGCACTGATTAGGAAGACTGGCGGAGGAGTGGGAGAAGGGTTTGTAGGGGACGTGGTCGTGGCTTGGAGAGTGTAGCTTGGAGAGAAGTGGGAAGGGTTCTGAGGGGACAGATGGTGGGTCCGAGTCCAAGGAGCCTAATGGGAGAGAGCTGACGGGGAGCTAACTGCTTCACCTGCCCTCCGTGTTTCCCCCGCTCCAGAGAGAGCCTCCACTCGACACTGCCCTCGCACCAGGCCACCATGGAGGATGCTCCGCTGCCAGTGCCCCCGGTCCCCGCCCCGGCCCCGGCCCCAGCACCTCCCGCCGCGGCTCCCCGAGTCCCATTTCACTGCAGTGAGTGTGGCAAGAGCTTCCGCTACCGCTCGGACCTTCGGCGCCACTTCGCCCGGCACACTGCACTCAAACCCCACGCGTGTCCGCGCTGTGGCAAGGGCTTCAAACACAGCTTCAACCTGGCCAACCACCTGCGTTCGCACACCGGTGAGCGGCCCTACCGCTGCTCTGCCTGCCCCAAAGGGTTCCGAGACTCCACCGGCCTGCTGCACCACCAGGTGAGTCCCGCAGGCTGGGCCCAGGCTGGCCACCCCCGGCTGGACACACCCTTGGAGCCCCAGGGCCCCACTTCGGGCAGCAGACAGCGCTATGCTTCCTCATTTAGCGTTAGAGTTCAACAGGCAGGTACTACCGGTCAAAAGGACTGGACGCTCAAAATCTGCCTGTAGCACTCCCAGACTTTTAAATAAACCACAGGGGCCAGTGTCTGTACGGCCCAGGCTTGTGTGGTACACTGGCCACATTTGAAGTGCTCAAGAGCCCGATGTCGCTGGTGGCTGCCCACGTTGATCAGTGAAAATACACAACATTTCCGTCACTGCAGAAGGTTCTGTCGGACAGTTCTTGCTCTAAAAGGTTGGACATTTTCCTTGAAAAGCCACCTCCCACCCAGGGGATTATAAAAGATCCTCTCCATCTCTTCCCAAAATCCACCACCTCAGAGGCCATCAATAGGACATCGGAAAGTTTATCAATAATAACAATTTCTAGGAATTGACCAGTTATCTAGTGATTTTATCCTATACTCCCAGCGACCCTATGGGACGGTACGTCTTCTTGTGCCCATGTTACAGACAAGCAGAGCCCCAGAGATGATGTTACCTGTCCAGTTTTCACTGAGAGTAGAAGGCAGAGCTGGAATTTGAACCCAGGCTTGTTAATGCTCAGGGCCCTAGTGCCTAGCCATTCTCCCAGGGAGTCCCAGTCTGCTAGGTGGGCTTGTTGAAAATGACTAAGAGTTAATCTGGAAGAATGGAAGGAAGAGTTCTCCAGCCTAAAGGAACAGCACGTGCAAAGGTCCTGCGAGGGAAGGGGCAGAAAGAATGCCTACATGACCCAAATCAGAGAAGGCAAGGGAGGAGATGGAAGCTAGGTGAGATTGGGTCCCAGAGTGCAGGAATCCGCCCTGCGGGCTGGCCCCTCAGCCCTCATGCTGCGCTCCTCCTCTCTCCCTCCCAGGTCGTCCACACTGGTGAGAAGCCCTACTGCTGCCTGGTCTGCGAGCTGCGCTTCTCCTCACGCTCCAGCCTGGGCCGCCACCTCAAGCGCCAGCACCGCGGGGTGCTCCCGTCCCCGCTGCAGCCCGGCCCAGGCCTGCCCGCCCTGAGCGCCCCCTGCTCCGTCTGCTGCAACGTGGGGCCCTGCTCGGTGTGCGGGGGTGCGGGGGCCGGCGGCGGAGAGGGCCCGGAGGCGGCCGGCGCGGGCCCGGGCAGCTGGGGGCTGGCAGAGGCGGCGGCCGCGGCCGCGGCCTCGCTGCCCCCGTTCGCGTGCGGCGCCTGCGCGCGGCGCTTCGAGCAGGGCCGCGAGCTGGCGGCCCACTGGGCGGCGCACACGGATGTGAAGCCTTTCAAGTGCCCGCGCTGCGAGCGCGACTTCAACGCCCCCGCGCTGCTGGAGCGGCACAAGCTGACGCACGACCTGCAGAGCCCGGGCGCGCCCCCTGCGCAGGCCTGGGCCGCGGGGGCGGGCGACGGCGGCGGGGCCGCCGCGGAGGCAGGGGGCGCCCAGCCGGCCTGGGACGGCGGGCTGCTCCTGGGCCACGCCGGGGGCGGCGTGCCTGAGCTCCGGGCGCTGCTCCCCGAAGGCGGCGGGGAGGCGCCTGCGGCTGCGCCCGCGGCCGTGGCCGAGGCATCGGAAGACACCCTGTACCAGTGCGACTGCGGGACCTTCTTCGCGTCGGCCGCCGCGCTGGCCAGCCACCTGGAGGCCCACTCGGGCCCTGCCACGTACGGCTGCGGCCACTGCGGGGCCCTGTACGCCGCCCTGGCGGCCCTGGAGGAGCACCGGCGGGCCAGCCACGGCGAGGGCGGCGGGGCGGAGGCGGCGCCCGCCGCCCCGGAGGGGGAGCCCGCGTCCGCGGAGGCCGCCTCCGGCTCGGGCCGGGGCAAGAAGATCTTCGGCTGCTCCGAGTGCGAGAAGCTGTTCCGCTCGCCGCGCGACCTGGAGCGGCACGTGCTGGTGCACACGGGCGAGAAGCCGTTCCCGTGCCTCGAGTGCGGCAAGTTCTTCCGCCACGAGTGCTACCTCAAGCGCCACCGGCTGCTGCACGGCACCGAGCGGCCCTTCCCCTGCCACATCTGCGGCAAGGGCTTCATCACGCTCAGCAACCTCTCGCGGCACCTGAAGCTGCACCGGGGCATGGACTGACGCGGCCGGGCCGCGCCTCCGCCCGGCCGCCCCTCCCCGGGGGCCGGACTCGGGGCCTGGGCCGGGTCCGGATCCAGATCCGCGGGCCCTGAAGCGAGGGGGCCCTGGCTGCAGAGACGGGCCCGCCGGACGCCCACACAGGGCCCTGAGCTGGAGGGCAGCAAATAAACGGAGATATTCCTCAGCTCTGGGGTCTGGGGTCCACGAAGAGACCCCTGAGCTTGAGGCCCCTGGAATATACGCGGGGCATCCCCATATCAATAGGCAGCCTCCAAGCTGTGGAGACCTGGCGATGAGAAATGGGCCTCCCAAGTACTTCTCATCTTGAGGGCCCTAATAATGAAAGATGGGCACCCTTCCCCCGGCAAGGGAAGGCTGCCCCTCTCCCTGAGAGCCATCATTCCCAACGACCTTGATCTGGAGAATGTGGGGGGAATGTGTCCCCGAATTTCCCTAGATCCCCTCCAAATGCTACCCACCAGTCACTGGTGCCCCCCCAAAAATGGATATAGCCGGAATCTGCCTTCCCCCACTCCCGCCCCATTTCATTCCTTATGCTGAAAGAGGACCAGGGTAGCTGTTGTCCCCTGCCCTCAACCCCCCCTCCCCAATTAGGTCTCCCACCCCTACTGCAGAATGGATCAACCCTAACGATCTTCTCCACCCCAACCACTAGAATAGGCTGGTTTGGAATCCCTCCTGCCCGGTAGAATGAACTGAATCAGATACACACCCCTGTCCACTGGAAGGGCTGGTCCAGGCCGTGGCCTGCACCCCATCCCCCTTAGGTGAATACAGCAGACACTCCTCCCTCACTCTAGAGTGGACCAGTCCACATCACTCCCCATCCTGTGAACTCACCTGAATGGGAGGTGGTGAACACTGGGGTCTTCCTCCCGCTCTGCTGTAGCATCTGTCAGTCTTTCCATCTCTGTTGGTTTGTCTGTCTCTGTGCTCCCCTCAACCCCAAGGGGGAAGGGGGTTTGGCTAGGGGGTTCCCCCCTGCGAGCCTCGACCTCGCCCCCTCATCCCACTCCCTGATGTCTCCAGGACCCCAATAAACCTCGTCCTGTCAGTCACTGCTGCCTCATTTTCTGATCCTTGGCTCCAGAGAGGTGGGGGCTTCTTCCTCCCTGATTTAGGACAGGCCCCCTAATAAAGATCTTTCCTCCTCCTCTCTGGACAAATTTTAAGTCCTTCAGCGAGTGCACGACCATTAAAATCAGAAACGGTTTAAGTCTCATCTGAATGGAGACCTGTCCCTTAAACACAAGATCCGTCTCCAACATGCCCTCTAGAAACCATCAATTCCATAAGACAGGCCCCCTGAGAACCAAACTAAAGTTCCACCCCTAAGCAGAGACCCTATCTCTCAGACTCTGCCTCCAGGTGTCCACATTGGTACCTTAGATGCTACATCCAACTCCTAGGATAGGATTCGCCCATCGGGATGGGGTTAGCCATTCGTGTTGTCTTCTATGCTCTAGATTACATTCCTGTACCGAGTGCCTGTCCTGTGCCAGGCGTTGTAATCCTCTCTGGGATCCAACAACAAAGAAAATAACTCCTCACGGGGCTTATAGTTTTTAGTGTGTGGGCGGTAGGGTGGAGAAAAGAGTAATCAAAGAAAGGAGAGTAATTTTCAGATGGTTTTGAGCACTGTGAAGGAGATGAGGAAAGGTGTTAAGAAAGTGAGTGCCTGTCACCTCAGTTCGGGTGTCCCGTGGGCTTCTCTACACAGGTGGCGTTTGATCTGAAACCTGAAGAGTGACGAGAGACCAGCGAGGAGGATGCCTGGATGGACACAGAGGCGGGAGGGAGGAACTGAGGTCGAGGGGTCAGGTCATGCAGAGGCTGGTGGGCCCCCCAGGCCCTCATAAACCGGATTGTTAATGCGGAGGGATGTGACCACTCTTGCACTTAACAAAGTTCCCACTGGCTGCCGAGTGGAGAAGGAGCTGGAGGGGTACCGTGGAATCAGGAGACTATTGCAGTCCAGCAGGAGAGATGGGGGTGGGGCGGGGCTAGACCTTGGTGGTGGAGAGAAACGGGTGGATTCGAGATGAATTCTGTAGGTGGAGTGTGTATGTGTGTGTTCATGCGTGTGTGTGTCTGACACCGAAAGGCAGGAATCAGGACGGACTGGCTGGGCGGTGGCATTTTGAATTAAGGACAGAAAAGGGGAAGAACAAGTTTGGGTAGGGGCTTAGGTGGATCAAGAACTGCATTTTGAGCTTAACTATAGGATGCCTGGGAGACTGGCACGCTCTAACAAGGCTGCGGATGTGCGTATCCCATGATGCAGTAAGCCCGCTGCGAGGCACGAGCCCCAGAGAAATTCCTTCCCCTGCGCTGGGAGACACACGGAAAAACATTCCCAGCAGCAAATACGTACAGCCTCACACGGAACAACTGAAGCCTCATTGTTAGGGTCTGAATGTTTGGGCCCCGTCAAATTTGACACGTTGAAATCCTAAAGCCCAAGGTGACAGTATTTGGACATGGAGCTTTCGAGAGATGCTGAAGTCGTGAGGGTTGAAGTCCTCATGAACGGAATCCGTGTCCACACTCCAAAGGCTCCTGAGAGATCCCCGGCCCTTTCCATCACGTGAGGACGCAGCAAGAAGGCAGGGGCCGTAAACCCAGAAGAGGGCCTTCCCCAGAAGGCAAGCATGCTGGCGCCCTGATTTTGGACTTCTGGCTTCCAGAACCGTAAGCAATAAATTTCTGTGGTTTGTAAGCCACCCAGTCTGTGGTATTTTGTTACAGCAGCCGGAACAGAATAAGACATCGTCAACAATATAGCGGATCAATAGAGCGGTAGATGGTGCTGTGGAGTACTATACAGAAACGAAACGACAGAGTGCAGACACCCACCATTATGCGGATGAAAGTTACGAAGACACCCAATGCAAGAAGCATACTCCAAACACGGAGTATGGTTCCATTTGTACAACATTCAAAGCCAGCAAAACGATAATATTGTTTAGGGTGTGTCGCGGGTAGTGAACCATCTAGAAGAGCAAGGAAAACATTTTCCCATAACACTCAGAACAGTGGGGTTGGACGGGGTAAGCTTGGACTAGGACGTGCCCAATCTTCTGTGGACTCTGGGCTGGGAGCTAACGTTCCATCTTAACCTGGTGATCCGTTGATAATTCTTTGCTAACGGGGCGTTCCTATCGTGCCCTTTTAGTCCATGAGTCTTATATCTCAGGAGGAAAAAATGGAAAGGAGGTAGACACATTTAGGGGGAGAGAAAACTAAAGGAAGAGTTTTTTTTTTTTTTTTTTGGCCTGGAAATCCACAATTGTCCACTTGAAGGCTCCCGGTCAGCGCCTGAGGAGGCTCAACCTTAGAGATACTTCTTCCTCTCCACTTGGCCACCCGGGAACCAGGAACCAGACTCATCCCCTGGGGCAAAAAAAAAAAAAAAAGGAATCTGTCTTGAAGACACAGGACCCGCCCCCTTAGATTCAGGCACCACCTCACGGACAAGACCCGCCCACTTCAGGACCTGCTCGGTCTGAGCGCAGAGGGTCTGGAAAGGAGCCAGGGTTGTCATGGAGATGGCCTCCAGCTACGGATTAATGAAGAGGGCCCTGTGAAGGCTGAAGCCCCGCCCACCTCACCTCCAATCCAATCTTTTCTCCTCTGAGACAATAGCAAAAGGGACTCACCCATGTCCCCCAAGCGGGACCCTGTACCTAACGCCCCTCACTGTGGCCCCATTTCATAGATGTGCTAACTGAGGCTCCGAAGGGGCGAAGGAGGATTACTGGGCTGACGCTGACGACTCCCTCACAGCTAATCCGTCGAGCCAGTCTCCTGCACGCTCACCTGAGATCCTCATCTCCCCACCACCTCAGTCTTCTCCCTTCAGGGGCGTCCGCCTCTCCTGAAGCCCAGCCTCACCCCTCCTCAATCCTCATTCACTTTTCCGTGGGAGGCGGCTCAGTGCTGAGGGGAGAGCATTTAAGCAAACCAGCCAAGCAGACGCTTGCCCTCAGGGAATTATTTCTATTCCTGTGGAGGGAGAGATAGGCGATCAGTGGGTAACCCACCTGTAGCCTAATGCTACTTTGCGATAAGTAAAGATTGAAAATTAAGGCAGAGTAAGGACCAGAGGATGACGGGAGGGCTCTTTTAGCTAGGGCAGACAGGAGCGGTGTCTCTGAGGACATCTGAAAGAAACGATGGGAGTCAGGGAAACTTTACGGAAATCTAGGGGAAGGGCGTTCCGGAGAGGGAGGGCGGCACGTTCAAGGGCCCTGGGGTCCACAGAGAGCAAAGAGGTTGGTGTGGCTGGAGCAGAGAGTGAAGATGGCAGAGAGAGGTGGCTCAGTTGAGGGAGGCTCCAGGGCCCAGACCTGTCCAGCCTTACGGGGAGGGGTGAGGGACTCGGGAGGAAGGGATGGGGAGCACAGGAGGTTGCTCAGCCCTGGAGTGACAGGCCGTGATTTCTGGGTACAGGAGACTGGAGGTAGGGGGCTGGAAGCAGGCGAGCCAATGAGGAGGCAGTTGCAGTGGGACTGCCCCCAGGAGTGCAGCCCTGAGCCAATCAGCGCCAGGTCCCGCCCCTTGCCCGGGAGGCCAGTCCCCTCTCTCACCTGGGCCCGCGGCGCGCCTCCCCCCTGCTCGCAGCCCGGGTCTCCCCTGCATCCGGCCGGGCCTCCACGCGGGTCCCACAGGAATTTCTCTCAACACTAATCGGATCATGTGACTCTCCAGCTTAAAACCTTTTCAATGGCTTCTCAGTGCACTAGGATTGCGTCCAGCTTTCGGTCTGAACTCAGAGGCCGGACGCAGAGGCTCGTGCAGCTCCCGGCCTCTCCCCGGCACACTGCCGCCGCTGACGTCCCAATCCAAGGCCGCCGTCTCCCCCAAGACAAGACCCCCCTCCCCACCCGCCCCAAACATGCCAGTCTCTCCGCTTAACATTTTATTTCCCTCCTCTCCATTCCTGAATTTTCCTTCCTTTCTTTTCTTTTTTTTTTCCTTTTTAAGAAAAAAAAATTAAGCCTTTAAAATATAATGAAATAGCCACACATACCCCCTAGTTATAAACTCAGAAGAATTGGAAACGGCCATGCAAACAAAAGGGTATTCTCCAACGTTCATAACAGCAGGATCCACAATTAGCAAACAAAAGGCGGAAATAACCCAAATGTCCATGAACCAACTGGAGGGACCAACACAATGCAGTCTACCCACACAGTGGAATATTATTCGACCATGAAAAGGAAGGACATACTGATACATGCCACGTCATAGATGAACGTCGAAAACATGCCACGTGAAAAAAGCCCACGTATGGTATGACCCAATCGATACGAAATGGCCACAGTAGGCAAAGCCAAGGACAGACCAAGCTGATCAGCGGTTGCCGGGGGCTGGGAGGAGACACGACAGCGTCATGGATCTAGATTTCTGTTTGGGGAGATGAAAAAGTTCTGACACCAGATGGTGGGGATGGTCGCATGACATCGACAATGTACTTAATGCCACTGACAGTAAGCCCACCCCTATCTACCAGCTTTGCAACATTAGATCTGATTGCTTCTCTCTGCTAAAAAGTACCCCCTACCGTGGGGTGCCTGGGTGGCTAAGTCACTTAAGCCTGTGACTTTGGCTCATGTCACGATCCCAAGGTTTGTGAGTTCAAGCCCCGCATCAGGCTCTGTGCTGACAGCTCGCAGCCTGCTTCAGATTCTGCCTCCGTCTCTCTATCCCTCCCCTGCTCGCTCTCTTTCTCTCAAAAAGAAAATATATATGAAAAATAAAACATGAAAGGTACTCCCTACCCCAAATTTGGTGCTTCTCATTTCCACGGTATTTTTAGACTTTTTAGACTACTAAAAAGTAGTATTATTGCCCAGATGCTTTTAAAAATCAGGCTGTAGACCTCTGTCATCTCTCCCATCTCTTTGTGAAATGCAGACTCCTGGAGACTTGCTTAGCTTTGAAATGTCTTAGTACCTCACTTTACCGTTCTTTACAATGGGAGAATAGTGTGACCCACTTCATAAGGCAAAGAGAAACAACTGGCTTTGTATTTGTAAGGTACTTGTAAGTTTATACTATTATTAATTTTCATTTTATTTATTTTTTATTACCCCCCCCGCCCATTTATTTCTTGTGCCTTTACTTTCTTTAATATGGAACACTTTTACATGGTTTTGAATTCAAAAAGTACAAAAGGATAGAGTGTAGTAAGTTTCAGTTCTGAGAGTTAGACAATGTTGCTAGTTTCCTGTCTCCCTCCCCAGTTCTTCCAGACACAAACCACTGATAAGCACAGATAGTTAGAACAGGTTACAGACTGTTTTCCACCTGTCTTCTTTCCCTGCTTCCCTTCACATCATCATTTGGAGCCTTTCATATTCTTACCCAGCGAGTTTCTTCATCCTTTCATTATTATTATTATTATTATTATTATTATTATTATTATTATTACAACACATAACATTCCACTGGGCGGATCAATCATGACATCACTCGAACCCCCTACTGATGGGCATTTAGCTCATTTCCAGTCTTTGGCAGCGACGTGGAATACGGCCCTGATTAACCTGGTACAGATGTCACTTTGCATGTTTCCAAATAGGTCTATCTGACAGATAAGCTCCTGGAATGGCTCACTTCTTAAGGCTGTTCCAAATTCCACTTGCCCTGGGGCGCCTGGGTGGCTCAGTTGGTTAAGCCTCCAACTTCACCTCAGATCATGATCTCATGGTTTGTGAGTTTGAGCCCCGTGTTGGGCTCTGTGCTGACAGTTCAGAGCCTGGAGCCTGCTTCGCATTCTGTGTCTCCCTCTCTGTCTGTTCCTCCCCCACTCATGCTCTGGCTCTCGAAAATAAATAAACATCAAAATTCACTCGCCCCTGCCATGTCCAAGACGTCCTGTTTCCCACACTCTTGCCAACCATGTTGAGCATGTATTTCACCTTAAACAAACAGCAACTAGCTGCAGCATACCTCCACAAGACGCCTTTTCTGCTCAGCATCAGGTATTTGAGATGTCAGGTGGAGGCACATGCCTCTCTCCTTTCCATGCGCTCATCCTTCTCATCTCTAACCCTTGACTTTCCTCATGCAAGTTTCAGTTGAAACACTGTTGCCTCCTGGAAGACCTTGAGGATTGCTCTCGCCCCAGTGTGAGATCAGCTCAGTGCCGTCTCTGTTCTCTGTGTTCCCACCAAACCCCCTTTCCAGCATCAGAGCACATTTTGCAGGAAGGCAATCAGATCTGTGTCTGACTGCGTCCTCCGCCAGACGGTAAGCTTCATGCAGACAGGGCCCAATGGCCTCAGTCTTTGCCACTGAAGCTCCAGCACCAAGGACAGAGCTAGCCCATAGTAGGTGCTCAGGGGATCTCGGTAGCTTAGGATCGAGTGCGTATGTGTAATAAGACGTATGCAGAACGGACTTACAGTGGGTGCTCAGTAAATATCAGTCTCTTAGGAGCCAATGAATATATGCAGGGCTTATCATGGAGGGGGACACTGAGGCCAGGAGAAGGGGACGTCGCTTGCTCAGGCAGCCGAGTGACGGCTGGAATGGGGTTCCAGTCCGGAGTGCCCCCACTTTCCCTGAGGCTCCTGCCACCGCCTCATTCATCGCGGTCCCCTGGCACCCCTCACCTCGCCCAACACAGTGCCTGGCACAGACAGGACCTGATAAATGTGTATTTGTTGAAGCCATGAATGAGTATGTGTGTCTGCTGGGGTGGGGAGGGGACTGGACCCGGCCTCCCAGGCCCGCAGCCCCCTCCCCGTGCAGGACCCAGGAATCCAAGCCGCCCTCCCTCCCCGCCCCCTGGGTCCCCTCGTCCTCCCGCTTCCGGCTTCCCAGCCAGTCTTTCCTCTGTGGGGCTCCGTGGAAAGGCCGGGTTTCCGGGGGGAAGGCTTAGGCGGTGACACCGAGCCCAGCCTCCTCCACCCCCCACCACGCTCGGGCCCTCCCTCCCTCCCCGCCACCACCGTCCGCGTTTGGCCGGCCGCGGGGAAGGAAGAAAGGAGCGAAGGAGGCGGAGGTAAGAACCGGCGCCCAGCGATCAGGGCCGAGTCCCAGCTCCCGCGCCCCGAAATCTGCGAGGCCTCGACCTGCGGCCCCAGTTCTGCTGATCGGGCCTGCGGGAAACCACAGGCTGGGCCCAGTGGGGAGGTCAGCCCCCCTCGGGGACCTAGGGCTCCGGACCCCAGCAGCCTCGTGGGGGGCAGGGGTCCAGGGGCCCGGCCCCCAACTGCCTCCTCCCTGGAGCATTCCTGCAGCTGAGCCCCCAGCCCCCTCCTCTCCCTTGTCTTAGGAGCCCAGCCCCCTCCCTCAAACCTCTCTGCCACCCTGACAGGGAATCCATACCCCCTCACTACGTGAGTCGATCCCGGCCACCTCCCAGAACTGGGGTCCCAGGCCCTCGCGCCCACCTCTGGGTCCCAGGAGTACGGCCGCCCAGCCTCCTCCCTGGCCAAGAGTCTGAGCCAGCCTCCTACTCCCGGCCTCTCCCAGACCCTGGTCTGGGCACCCACATTCCATTTCTGGGGCCTCACAATGTTGAATTCCACCCCCTCCACTCGGGCACCACAGGCCGGTTCGCAGCCCCTCCCGAGGCGCTCCAGCGGGGCCCCTGGAGAAAAGGCAGTTGGCTCACTGTCTCCCTGTCTCCTCTTCTGTCCGTATCTCTGGCTTGCTCCCTCTCTCTGTCCCTCTGTCTCTCCCCACCTCCACCCTGCTGGGGTTCTTCTGATCTCTGTGTTTGCACCCTCTCTCCCTAAATCTCTTTGTTTTCTCTCCATCTCTGTCTCTGCTGGGAGTCCCCATCTCTCCTGCTGTCTCCCCCCATCCTGCCTGCCCACTGCTCCGCCGTCTCTTTCTGTCCCCACGTCTCTGTCTCTCATCTGTCTTCTTCTGTCTTGCTGGCTGTGTCCTTTGCCCGGCTAGATATCTGACCTCTCTGCCTCTCCCTCTCTCTCTGTCTCTGCTTCTCTCCTTCCCCACACTCGTCTCCCTTTATCCAACACCCTCTCCACAATGTCCGCTTGTCTCCCCTTTCTCCTTACAGGCATGGATCCGCAGCCCCCTCCACCCGCCCAGGGCAGCCCACCTCACCGTGGCCGGGGCCGGGGCCGGGGCCGAGGCCGGGGCCGGGGCCGCGGCCGGGGCAGGGGGGGCGCTGGAGCCCCTCGGGCACCCCTGCCCTGCCCCACCTGCGGCCGCCTCTTCCGCTTCCCCTACTACCTCTCCCGGCACCGGCTGAGCCACTCGGGCCTGCGACCCCACGCCTGCCCCCTGTGCCCCAAGGCCTTCCGCCGGCCTGCCCACCTCTCCCGCCACCTGCGCGGCCACGGGCCCCAACCCCCGCTGCGCTGCGCCGCCTGCCCGCGCACCTTCCCTGAGCCGGCCCAGCTGAGGCGCCACCTGGCCCAGGAGCACGCGGGCGGCGAGGTGGAGCTGGCCATGGAGAGGGCGGCCAAGGAGGCCGCCGAGTCCAGCTGGGGCCCGCAGGACGCCGGCGCCGAGCAGCCCGGCCCCGCGGCCGCGGGGGCTGCCGAGGAGGAGGCCACGTGGCCCGAGACGTGGCCCGCGGGGGAGCCGGCCACGCTGGCGGCCCCCGCGAGCGCCGAGCCCCGGGAGTCGGAGGAGGAGGAGGCCGAGGCCGGGGCGGCCGAGCTGAGGGCCGAGCTGGCGCTGGCGGCCGGGCGCCAGGAGGAGAAGCAGGTCCTGCTCCAGGCCGACTGGACGCTGCTGTGCCTCCGCTGTCGCGAAGCCTTCGCCACGAAGGGCGAGCTCAAAGCGCACCCGTGTCTGCGCCCCGAGGGGGAACAGGAGGGCGAAGGGGGCCCCCCGCCTCGCCCCAAGCGCCACCAGTGCTCCATCTGCCTCAAGGCCTTCGCCAGGCCCTGGTCGCTGTCCCGCCACCGGCTGGTTCACTCCACCGACCGCCCTTTCGTGTGCCCGGACTGCGGCCTGGCCTTCCGCCTCGCCTCCTACCTCCGCCAGCACCGCCGCGTCCACGGCGCGCTCAGCCTCCTGGCCCCGCTGCCCACGGCGGGCAGGAAGGACGACAAGGCCCCGGGTGGACGGACCTCAGGGAAGGGGCCCGAGGGGGGCGAGGGGGCAGAGTGCGGGAGCGCCTCGGAGGGGGGAGAAGGCGGGCAGAACGGAGGGGACGCCACCCCGGCCCGGCCCCCCGCCGGGGAGCCCCGCTTCTGGTGCCCCGAGTGCGGCAAGGGTTTCCGGCGCCGGGCGCACCTGCGGCAGCACGGGGTGACCCACTCGGGGGCGCGCCCTTTCCAGTGCGTGCGCTGCCAGCGGGAGTTCAAGCGCCTGGCCGACCTGGCCCGCCACGCGCAGGTGCACGCGGGGGGCCCGGCCCCGCACCCCTGCCCGCGCTGCCCGCGCCGCTTCTCGCGCGCCTACAGCCTCCTGCGCCACCAACGCTGCCACCGCGCGGAGCTGGAGAGGGCCGCCGCGCTGCAGGCGCTCCAGGCCCAGGCCCCGCCGTCGCCCCCTCCGCCCCCGCCGCCCCCGCCGGCTGGGCAGGAGCGCGAGGAGGGGCTCCCGCTGCCCGTCGCACACATCAAGGAAGAGCCTCCCTCCCCGGGGACCCCGCCCCAGTCGCCGCCACCGGCTGCCCCTGTCTTCCTCAGCGCCTCCTGTTTCGACAGCCAAGACCACTCAGCCTTCGAGATGGAGGAAGAAGAAGTCGACAGCAAGGCTCACCTGCGCGGGTTGGGCGGCCTGGCCTCCTGACCTTCACATGCACCCTCGGCCCCTCCATTGGCTCCTGGTTTGCAATACGCAGCGGGGAGGCCCAAGAGTAGGCGCCTCCTCTGTCTACCCACCCCGCCCCTTCCAGCCCTCAACACTAAGGAGGGTGGGCCCCGGACCGCCCCCCCCCCATCGCCCACCCCCAGGCCCCCTGATACTGGTTAGGAACCGCTTGCCCCAGCAGGCCTCTGAAGGCAGGACGACTGAGAAAAAAGGAGGTGGAGAATATTGGCCAGAGAGATGGAGACTGGGGTGGGGGGCGGGGGTCCCCTGCCTGGCCGTCCCCCATGACGCACACTGGACACCGACACCTCTTTGGAACTGCCAGACCCTGGGGGTCCCCAGTGAGCAAAGGTCCACCTGTGTCCCTTTGTCTGTCTGTGAATAAATGTGAGTTCGTGAAACAGGAGAGAGTGAGGCCGTCTATGCGGGAGCTGCAGGGGAGACCTAGGGTGAGCCGGGATTCGTCCAGCAGACTCTGAGCTCGGGTTCCGAGCAGGAAGGCTCCAGATACACACATCGGGGAATGGGAGATAGGGGCTCAGCTAGCAAGAGGCTCATGAGAAGAAAGGGGAGGGAGACGACCCAGGTTACCATCTGTCCAGGCATCTTTGGGGAGCCCCAGGCCCCCCCTTGTGCAATCTCTGCATGTATTCCTTTTTTTAAAAAAAGTTTATTTATTTATTTTAAGAGACAGAGACAGCAGGAGTGGGGGAGGGCCAGAGAGAGAGAGGGAGAGAGAGAATCCCGAGCAGCCTCCACACTGCCAGCCCAGAGCCCAACAGGAACTCGAACTCAGAAACTGTGAGATATGACCCGAGCCGAAACCGAGAGGCAGGTCGCTTAAGCGACTGGGCCACCCAGGCGCCCCTCTGCTTGCGTTCCTTCAGCAAACATTTGCCAGGCACAGCCAGGGGCCCTGGGGGTGCCGGAGAGGACGAAACCACTGTCCCCACTAGATAGCCACCGTCCAGTGGGGTTTAGCCACCAGCCACACGGGGCTGTTTCCATGTACATTTAGAATAAGTAAATACATTTAAAATAAACTACGTAAAAATGAATACAAGTTCCATTCCTCAGTCACACTGTTTTGAGTGTTCAGGAGCCCCATGTGCCGGGTGGCTGGGGCTGCCCTGTTAGACAGCACAGATCTAGAACATTCTATCACCGTGAGAAGTTGTCTTGGGACAGAGCTGGTCCAGATAATAAACCAATCTGCTGTAGAGCGCCAGGTATGGATAAGGGTTCCTGAGAAAACCACATGGCACTGTGACGAGTGAGCATGGCGGGCAGGGCAGGCCCTCTGGCGAGGCGACCGTTGACTTGAATGAAGAACCGGGTTGAGGGAAGTGGAGGGACAAAGGCTGTGAGGTGGGTTGGTGCTGCGGGTTTGAGAAACCACCAGGAATTGGGGGGGGGGAAGTGTCGTTTTCTGCACACCTCATGTTGTTTATCCCCCCCACCCATTTGTTTGGGTCTTAAGAAGTGGAGGGAGAAGGGCGCGTGAAGCCAATCTCCTTAAACCCCTTCTCTTTCCTTCTGCTGACATCCTGTCTTCCTCCAGCACCTTCAGTGGCTCTCTCTTGCCCTTTGCAAACAATGGCCTCGACCACTTAGGTATCTTTGTGCCTGAAGGCCAGGAAGAGAGGGGTGAGATCATCCCGGTTTTGCAGGGCAACAAGTGGAGACTTTGGGAGGGAAGGTCATGACCTGGAATGACAGAAACGCCAGGCAGGGGGAGGAAGCCAGAAGGATGGAGGCTGAGGGTCTAGGAAGGGAGACGACTGACACAAAGCTTTGCAGAATCCCCCCTTGTCAAAGATTGAACGCATCTTGGCTGAGCTTTTGAACAGGGCCTGGCATGTAGTAGGCTTTCGATACATGTTAGTCTGATGATCACTGTGTCACCCAGGCCTGGATGTTGGGAGTAGAGTGATGAGTGAGACCAGCTGCAGCTGGGCGCCAGCCTCTGGAACCACCAGACAACAAGGACAGTAATCAAATATTGGCACAAATAACCTAGGGTTTCCAGATGAGACAGTGCGCCAACAAACTAGATCCTGTAACTAAGCCTCAGGTGTGAGGAGCTGGGGAGCCGGGGTGTGCTTTCGTGACGTCAAACCTACTTCCCTCCCCAGGAACCTTCAGCGGCTCCCTATTACCACATCCAAACACAGGCTACGATTTAGCGGGCACCTACCAGGGCCAGACACTTTTTCAGCACAATCCCACTGATACAATTCATCGAAGGAAGGGATTATATAGCCGGCTTTACAGAAGAGGCAAATAGTATTAAAGTGAAGTCATTTGTCCTACTTTGGAAATCACTACCATGAATTGAGCCTTTTGTAGTCAACAAGGTACTTTGTGGAAAAGGCTGAAAACAGTGTTTGCCACCAGAGAGGGAGTCATTGCTGTTGTTGCTTTATTTTCCCACTATGGTATAGACATGATCTCAGGGAATCTTCACCACTCCATTGGGAATCAGGAAACATCCGCACCCTTTTCTAGGGGCAAAACAGCATTCAGAGAGGGAGTACCTCGTCCAAAATCTCATAGCTCGGAAATGGCAGGCGTGGAATTTGAACCCAGGCTGGACCAGCTCCACACTCTGAACACCCGTAACCAGGCCAATATAACCCTTAGGATCAGCGCTCAGGCACACAATCCCCTTCTTACATGCACCCCGGTCTCCAGCCCCCACCCCTCCACAGGTTTGCTCACCACCTTCCCCCTCCCCCTCCCACACACACTTACTCTGCCTTGAGGATCTGCTGTATCGGAGAGAAACCATGCTAGAATAAAATACAGAATTTAGAATTTAGAAAAGTTCCCTAGAGCTGAAACCCAGTTCTCCCATTTTACAGACAAGAAAATTGATGTGTGGGACAGACACAGGAAATGATAAGATGCTCATATGGTTACTATTCTTGGGAGGTAATAGTACTGCTGTTCAGGAATCAAACCCTGTAGCTTAGTCATTCCTTGTGATGAGCATTTTACATGCATGACTTCAATCACACGTGTTCATAATCATTCTAAACACATTTCTTGAGTATTTACCCTACGTCTGTTTCTAAAGGCATGACATGAATTAGTTCATTTAATCTTTACAACAATGTCAGTGGATAGATACTGTTAAGGGCTCCAATTTTTTCTTTTTTAAAAAATTTTTTAAATGTATATTTTCAAAAGAGAGAGAGACAGAGTGCAAGTAGGGAAGGGGTAAAGAGAGAGGGAGGGAGACACAGAACCCGAAGCAGGCTCTAGGCTCTGAGCTGTCTGCACGGAGCCCAAAGCAGGTCCCAAACCCACAAACCATGAGATTATGACCTGAGCCGAAGTCAGATGCTCAACCAACTGAGCCACCCAGGCGCCCCTCCAATTTTTTTAATACAGCTTTGAGATATCCTTGGCCTCTCATCAAATTCGCTCATTTTAAGTGTACAACTCAATGACTTTTATAAGTTTACAGGATTGTACAACTATCACCAAAAATCAAAGGTTAGGACATGTCCAGCATCTCCAAAGGATCTCCTGTGCCCATTAATAATCACTTCCCATCCCCACCTCCAGCCCTAGGCAACCATGAATCTACTTTCTGTCTTTATGGACTCCCCTTTCCTGGACAGCTCCTATAAATGGATCACACAGTATGTAGCCTTCCGTGTCTGGCTTCTTCCACTCAGCATACTTCCTTTACGGTTCATCCACGCTGCATATTTTATCAGCACTTCATTCCTCTTTATGACTGAGTAACATTCCCTTGCAGGGATATATTGCATTTTGTTCACTCATTCGTCTGCCGAGGGACATTTGAGTTGTGTCTGCTGCTCGGCTGTTATGAATAATACTGCTATGAACATGTATGATCCTTCCTGTGGACATAGGCTTTATTCTCTTGGGCAGACTCTCAGGAGCAGAATTGTTAGGCTGTGTGAGAAGCTCATGATACACTTTTTAAGAAAGTGTCAGACTGCTCCCCAAAGTGGCTGCACCACTTACACCCCATCAGGGATATACGAGGGTTCCGCATGGGGGTTCCATTTTCCGGAGAAGGAAGCTCAAGCGGTGAATTGACATGCCTTGTGTCTCTTGCCTAGTAAGGAGCAGATCTGGGTTTATCTCCAGGCGTCCAATTCCAGAGCCTGTGCTCTCAGCTCTTACACAAAGCTTCATTCTTACTATGTTCATTCGTTCATTCATTCATTCATTCATTCATCCTAAAACTCTTTGTTTTAAATGTTTATTTACTTATTTTTGAGAGAGAAAGGGCGGGAGAGGCAGAGAGAGAGAGCAATACAGAGGACCTGAAGCAAATTCACACTGTCAGCGCAGAGCCTGACACGGGGATAGAACCCTTACGTCCTTACGTACAGGGATCATGACCCGAGCAAAATCGGATGCTTAATGAACTGAGCCACCCAGGCGTCCTCATCCTAAAACTCTTTGTTGAGTCCTTGGCTTTGTGCAAAGTGCTGTGCTGGAGGTGGGGAGAACATCGGATATGTTTCGGCAGGAGCGGCAGACAGACACGGATTCAGCAGATATGTATGGAGCCCCCACTATGTGCTGGGAACTGTCCAAGGTGCTGAAAACTCACCGGTTGATGAAACCAACACAAATCCCTGCCCACATGGGGCTTCCATGGTGGTGGCAGGAGACAGACACAAAACCAAACGAAGCAGGTACAATATATGAAACATCTTGGCGGGGGGTGGGGGGATGCCTGGGTGGCTCAGTCGGTTAAGCATCCAACTCTGGGTTTCGGCTCAAGTCATGGTCTGGCAGCTCCTGAGATCAAGCCCCATGTCAGACTCTGTGCTGATAGTGAGTAGCCTGCTTGGGATTCTCTCCCTCCCTCTCTCATGTGCACTCTCTCTCTCTCTTTCTCTCTCAAAATAAATATATAAACTTTTTTAGAAATTAAAAAAATAAAATAAAATAAAACGTCTTAGGAGGGGATGTGTGTTGTGGAGCAAGGTGCAGGACAAGACGGGGGAGGCATTGGAGCAGGAACTGAAGGAGACAGGTCTCAGGGGAGGGCACAGCTGGTGCGAAGGCTCTAGGCAGGAAGGTGACTGGTGTGTTCAGGGAGCACAGAGGCCACCAGGAAGGTGGAGAGAGAAGGAGGGAGAGACAGGGAGGAGTTCAGGGAGAATCTGGGGGTCCAGACCTGGTAGAGAAACTTCATGGATTCTGGTTTCTACTCCACTGAGATGAGAAGAGAGAGCGGCGGGGGGCGGGGGGTGGATCATGAGGCGGCTGGCACAATTTGACTTCCCTTTATGCTTTTAATATTCAAAAAAATGTTTTAATTTGTTTAATGTTTATTTTTGAGGGAGAGAGAGAGAGAGAGAGAGGCAGAGAAAGACACACACACACACAGAATCTGAAGCAAGCTCCAGGCTCTGAGCTATCAGCACAGAGCCCGATGCGGGGCTCAAACTCGTGAACTATAAGATCATGACCTAAGCCAAAGTTGGATGCTTAACCAACTGAGCCACTTAGGCGCCCCTTGAAAAAAATTTTTTTTTACCTAAAGTCTATGCCCACATGGGGCTCGAACTCAGGACCCTGAGATCAAGAGTTGGATGCCCTAGCGACTGAGCCAGCCAGGTTCCCCAACATTTGGATATTTTAAAACACATAGAAAATGGAAAGAACTGTGTGCCTGGGTGGCTCAGTTGGTGGAGAGTCTGATTCTTGATTTTGGCTCAGGTCGTGATCTCAGGGTCACGGGATCAAGCCCTGCATCAGGCTCTGCACTGAGCATGGAGCCTGCTTAGGATCCTCTCTCCTTTTTCCCCTCTCCCCCGCTTGCTTGCGCGCTCTCTCTGAAGAAAAAAAGAAGTAAATGGAAAGAATTAGAAAGTAAATAAATACACTAACCCCCGAGAGTCTACATTTTGCTCTATTTGCTTCATAAGAAACCTGTGTATCCATCTACTCTTCCATTTGTCCATCCAGCAATCTCTCCAACATTCATCTTTTCAAAATTTAATAAACTTTCCTTTTTTGAGCAGTTTTACATTTGCAGAGAAATTGAGTGGAAATTACAGACAGAGCCTGTGTATCTATCTTTTAAAAAAATCATTTCAAAGCAACTGGCAAATATTAGATCACATCACCCCTAAACGCTGCAGCCTGCGTATTGTAACAAGATATCCAATGTTTATTTCAGTTTCTTGTCCTTGGTAAAATTTAAGTACGGTGAAATTCATGCATTTTACGTGTTACCATTTGATAACATTTGGGGGAATACGTACCCCCTGCACAGCACAGACCCCTCTCCTGATTTAACAGATTCCCTCGGGCTTCTGTTTGCAGAATCAATTAGTGGGGAGGGGGGCAAAGGTCCTCTTAAGCCCACCTGGTTTGCTTTTTAAATAACCTTTTCTTAGGGGCACCTGGGTGGCTCAGTCGGTTAAGCTTCCGACTTCGGCTCAGGTCATGATCTCACAGCATCGGGCTCTGTGCTGACAGCTCGGAGCCTGGAGCCTGCCTCCGATTCTGTGTCTCCCTCTCTCTCGGCCCCTCTCCGGCTCATTTTCTGTCTCGCTTCTCCCTTTCTCAAAAATAAATAAAAAACATGAAAAATTAAATAAATAACCTTTTCTTTTTTGAATCATTTAGGTTTACAGAGACTTTGCAGTGACAGTTTGGAGATTTGCCACGTGTCCCTGAGCCACGGTCCCCTCGTGTCACCATGTCTCGTTACCACAGCACATCTCTCCAAGCCACTAGACTGTGGTCGACCGAACGCGAGGCCTTACTCCGATTTAGCTCCCTTTCCCCTGATGCCCCTTTTCCGTTCCAGGACCGCGCCCCCCAGGACCCCGCCCGGCCTCTGTCATGCCTTCTCAGTCTCGGCCCGTCTGTGATCATTTCTCAAACTTGCCTTGGGTTTTGTTGACTGTGACAGCTTTGGGGCGTCCTGGAGAGAAACCCAAAGCCAGCAAAGGGCCTTTCTCAGCTCGTCCTCTCCGAGGGGGCGGCGGGGGAGGGGAGGGGGAGCACACGGATCCACCTGACTGACCACTGAGGGCGCTGCTCCATCACCTGGCAGACTATGGGGCGTGGTGTTTGCCGAGTGTCTTCACTGTAAAGTGACCCCTCCCCCTCTCACTCTGTGCACAAGTCCCGGAGCACAGCCCACGTGGAGGCGAGGGGAGGGAGGAGCATCCAGGTACAGGTTGGAAGATTGTTTTGTGTCCTTCATTCATTCATTCGTTCATTCATTCATTCCTTCATCTGTATCTGTTTGCAGTCACGGATGTTTATGCTTTGGGCAATACTCCCATACGATGTTACCCATTTCATATAAATGTCTACCATGGTCCCACACAACAGCGCTTATTTCACTGAGGCCCTCCTATACTGATGCCGTCGAGAGAGAGTAAAGCAGGGGCGCCTGGGGGGCTCAGTCGGTTGAGCGTCCGACTCCGGCTCAGGGCATGATCTCATGCTTCACGGGTTCAAGCCCCGCGTCGGGCTCTGTGCTGACAGCCCAGAGCCTGGAGCCTGCTTCAGATTCTGTGTCTCCCGCCCTCTCCCTCTCTCTCAAAAATGAATAAACATTTAAAAAGAGAGAGAGAGAGAATAAAGCGGTGCTAATGGAGAGGCAGGGGCTTCTGGCTCCTGCTGTGACTTCAGCTCCGTGGTCCTGGAGGGAGGGCTTCTGAGGAGTAATTTGAGACGTGATCCATACAGCTCGAGGGAACCCAGCACGCGAATCAGGAGCAGGGACACCCTCCCTCCGCAGAGGGGCTCTGAGGCTCCCAGGCTCCAAGCCACCCGCCCACAGACATCCAGGCCCGCGGAGCTATGCCTCCCTCCGGGCACCAAGCCCACGGTGGGCGGTTTCCACTGCCTGCTCCTGGCCTCCGGGGGGAGGGGGGTTGGAATTCAGCCCCAGAGGCCCAGTCCGGGTGCCTCCTGGACCCCTTATCTCTCCTCGCCCAGCACCGTGCCTGGCACAGACCCGCGCTGCATAAATATTTGCTGCCACTCGCCCAGCTTCTTGAGCCCCGACGCCTGCCTTTCCCACCGCTGGGGCTTTGCCCAACTTCTGCCCTCCTCCTCCGAATCAGCTCTTTTGTCTCAAGGACGCAGGGGGCGTGGCCGGCACCAGATGGGGAGCAGGGACCGAGAAGTGATCCACCCAAGGTCACTGGGAGAGGGGGGCCAGGGAGAGAAAGCGAGTCCTTGCAGACTGGCTGCCCCCAGACTTCTAACATCAGGACAGTAACTGTAGCTACTATTTACTGTCACGCCCATTCTCCGGTGCACCGGCTGCTTTTCCCTGTAACGGTTCCCGCTCGGCGGGCTCCCAGCGCCCGCCACGCCTTCTCATGTCACGGCCTTGGATGGACAATTCTCTTTGCCTGGACTGGCTCCCCTGTCTTTCCCTTCACTCCTCCCCTGGGAGGGCCTCCCTGCCTGCTCCCATCTCCACCGATCCCTCGATCCCTCTTGTAGGGCAGAATTCTCAGGTGGCTCCTAAGATCCCTGCTCCCCTGGGGCACACACACCTCCTCCCCAGGCTCAGGTAGGTGCTGCTGTGAAGGGCACGTTGCAAGTGGCGTTAAGATTCCAAATCAGGGGACGTGGATGGACCTGGAGGGCGTTATGCTCAGTGAAATAAGTCAGACGGAGGACAAGTGATTGCATTCCTATGGGGATCTGAAAACCAAAACAAACAGACCAGAAACAGACTCATAAAAACAGAGAACAAACTGCCGGCTGCCAGGGGGCGGGGCGGGGGAGGGATGGGTGAAATAGATAAAAGGGATTAAGAGGTACAAACTTCCGGATACAAGATAAAAAGTCACAGAGATGAATGGGGCGCCTGGGCGGCTCAGGAGGTTAAGCATCCGACTCTTGATTTCACCTCAGGTCATGATCTCATGGTTCGTGAGTTCGAGCCCAGCATTGGGCTCTGTGATGACAGCATGGAGCCTGCTTGGAATTCTCTGTCTCTCTCTCTCTTTCTGCCTCTCCCCTGCTCTCTCTCTCAAAACAAAAAACTTAAAAAAAATAAATAAAAAGATTTCGAATCAGTTGCTTTAAGCTAGAGACATTATTGGGGCACCTGGGGGCACCTGAGTGGCTCTGTCCTGGGTGATTCAGTTGATTATGTGTCTGACTTCAACTCAGGTCATTATTTCATGGTTCTTGGGTTTGAGCCCCACACTGACACTGCAGAGCCTGCTTGGGATTCTCTCTCTCTCTCTCTCTACCCTTCCCCACTTGCTCTCTAGCTCTCCCTCAAAATAAATAAATAAACTTAAAATAAAAAAAGCTAGGGAGTTGGTGGGCCTGGCTTAATCAGGCGACCCCATAAAAGGGATGGAGAAAAGATTCGGAGCATGAGGGGGAATTCAAAAAGAGGGAAATGCCCCCTTCCTACCTTTGAGGGAGGAGGGTACCTCACCCCAGGGAGTGCAAGCCACCTTCAAGAACTGAGTGGATTTTGCTCAACAAGCTGCGAGGTAACGAGACTCTCGAAGTTTTCCCTGAGCAAAGAACCTAGTCAGTGGTGCCTCAGCTTCTTTTTTTGTTTTTTAATTTTTAAAAGATGTATTTTTGAGAGAGACAGAGAGTAAGCGGGTGAGGGGCAGAGAGAGAGGGAGACACAGAACCCAAAGCAGGCTCCAGGCTGTCAGCACGGAGCCTGAAGCGGGGCTAGAACTCGTGAACTCTGAGTCCATGACCTGAGCCGAAGTCCGCTGCTTGACTGACTGAGCCAGGCGCCCTCTGGTGCCTCAGCTTCCCATTCACAGGAGCTAGGAGCTGATGGGAGGAGGGTGCTCTTTTAAGCTGGTCATTTGTTACACACCAGAGACAACAAACGTAATCGTTTTGTTTCTTTGATGGTACTCACTGTCTAAAGGAAGTTGGTTTCTTTAACTGTTAATTGTTTCAGATACGCCTACCTGCCTGCAGAAGCTTGCCCCGGCTGCCATAACCAAACGGTCACAAACAACAGAAATGTGTCCTCTCTCAGGTTCCGGAGGTTAGAAGGCCAAGATCATGGGCTGGCAAGGCTGTGCTCCCTCTGAAATCGGCAGGGGGCCCCTTCCTCGCCTCCGCCCAGCTTCTGGTGTTTGCCGGCCATCTTTGGCTTGTAGGCGCATCACTTTGCGCATCTTCACGTGCTGGCGGCCTTGCACGGCCGTCTTCCCGCCTGTTCCGGGGGAAAGTCGTGTAGGAACCCACCCGACCCCCTTACAACCTCCCCTTAACGATTCACATCCTTGGTGACCCTATTTCCAAATATGGTCACATTCCGAGGTACTGGGGGTTCAACCCATTTTTTTGGGGGGGGGCACAATTTAACCCCCAGCGCCAGCCCTGTCCACGTGTGCAGTCTACCAACGTGCAAATCTTGCCTGGGTATCTCCGGCTTCCAAGAGCCTAGAGTATCGCCTGGCACGAAGTAGGCGCTTAAATTTGTTCTTTGTTAAATCACCTGAGGAATTGTTTCTCGGAGCCTCTCTCCACGTCTTTCAGGTGAGGATAAAGCCTCCATCCTCAATGTTTTCTCCTTATTTGCTAATTTGTCTGGTTTACAAACTGGCCACCCACCACCCCTCATTAGAATGTAAAGGTCCCCGTGTGGCTCATCGCTGCGTCCCCAGCGCCCAGCTCGACAGTAACTAGCTGTTCGACAAATGGCTTTGGTTGTAACTTACCCCGCCCCCACTTCGCAGAGGGGGAAACTGAGGCTTAGAAAAGGGAAGCAAGTTGCTCAAGATCATCGTCACTGCCAGACTGGCCGGGAGACCTTACTGTCACCTGGCCTCACCTTCCGATCCCCTGCTGGTGCTTCCCGCTGGCTAAGCCTGAGCCGAAGCCCAGGTGGCCGGTCAGAAGGGTTTACCTGGACAGAGGGGAGGCAGGCGGGCAGAGGGGAGGCAGGCGGGCAGAGGGGGGCAGGTGGGCAGAGGGGAGGCAGGCAGACAGAGGGGAGACAGGCGGGCAGAGGGGAGGCAGGCGGACAGAGGGGAGGCAGGCGGGCAGAGGGGAGACAGGCGGGCAGAGGGGGGGCAGGCGGGCAGAGGGGAGGCAGGTGGGCAGAGGGGAGGTAGGTGGGCAGAGGGGAGACAGGCGGACAGAGGGAAGGCAGGCGGGCAGAGGGAGGCAGGTGGGCAGAGGGGAGGCAGGCCGACAGAGGGGAGGCAGCCAGCATCTCCGATTGCCTTCTGTTGGAGACTATCTCAGGAACCATACACCTGGAGTAGGAATCCTCAGGTGTGGGGGTCCCACTTTCACTCAGGCCTTTCACCCCGCTCACGGGAAGGCTGAGCTACAGGCCCACCAGCAAAGCCTGAGGGGCCCTATTCCCCACATCCTCAGCCACTTCCTGATTTCTGCGTGTCCAATGGAATCTCCCCCCAGCGCGTGCCATCGGGGCGACAGTGGGAGCAGCCCGCCCTGGACGCAGGCAATAAGGGACATGCTGGCTGCCAAGAATGTAAAAACAAGAATAAAATGGGCTGCCTGGGCGGCTCAGTCGGTTAAGCATCTGACTTTGGCTCGGGTCATGATCTCGGAGTCCATGGGTTCGAGCCCTGCATCAGGCTCTGTGCTGACAGCTCAGAGCCTGGAGCCTGCTTCCGATTCTGTATCTCCTCTCTCTGTCCCTTCCCCCACTCACACTGTCTCTTTCTGTCTCTCAAAAATAAGTAAACATTAAAAATTTTAAAATAAAGAGAATAAAACAGAACTAAACGTTTGGCCCACTTTTCACTATGTCACGCGCAGGCGACGGTAAACAGGGTCCAGGATAGAGACCTCTCGGTGCAAAACATCTTGCATCGGTCTAAGCTCCAAACCTTTGCTGCAGATGTTACCATGGAGTTTTAGATAGCATATGTGTTAAATATATACATGTGTATATATGGATGTAGAGTACATATAGAAATATATATATGCACACGATGTGTATATATTCATCTATATAATTAGCATGTTTTATCTTTTTATTCTCTACCCTTTAATGAAGCACCGTATTGCACATGGAAGTTAACTCGGAGAACTCCGGTTTCCAGCTGGCTTCGGTACACGCAGACTCCACTCCACGTGTCCACTTAGATAGTGAGTTCCTGAGGACGCGAGAGTCCAGGGTCACTGCGTCTTCAATATCTGTGCAGCGATGTGGTCCCACTGTGTTTAAAAGGGGAGTCTGGGGGCATCTGGGCGGCTCAGTTGGTTAAGCGGCCGACTTCGGCTCAGGTCATGATCTCATAGTCTGTGAGTTCGAGCCCCGTGTCGGCTCTGTGCTGACGGCTCGGAGCCTGGAGCCTGCTTCGGATTCTGTGTCTCCCTCTCTCTTTGCCCCTCCCCTGCTCACACGCTGTCTCTATATCTCTCAAAAATAAACAAAAACGTTAAAAAAAGGGTAGTCTGGGGGCTCTGGTGGGGAGCTCAGTCGGTTAAGCGTCTAACTCCTGGTTTCCGCTCAGGTCGTGCTCTCTCTGTTCAGGGGTTCGAGCCCCGTGTCAGGCTCTATGCTGACAGCTCAGAGTCTGCCTAGGATCCTCTCTCTCTTTTTCTCCCTCTCTCTCTTCCCCTCCCCTGCTCTCTCTCTCAAAATAAATAAATAAATGAACAAAAATAAAGGCAAAGAACTAGAACCTGAATAACCGGGATCTGACCTTCTCTGTCACCCCTGCATTTGGGATCTGGTGTCCAGTTCAAAACGGAGGAGCAGAGCGCCAGCCCTGCAATGTAACATTTTTTATTGAAGCGCAGCTCTGAGCTCCTGTCCCTGAGAGAGATACATCCCGCAGTCAGCAGGCGCCCCCTTAGTGTTCACTCAAGTAAGTAAAAAATTTACATGCACACAAAAACCTGCCCACGGACGTTTCCGGCAGCTGTACTCAATGTTGCCTTTTGCGAGAAACTAAGGAGGAGGGGGGCTTCAGTAGGTGAAGGGGCAAGTGGGGCCCATCCAGACAATGGGATATTATCTGGGGCTAGCAAGAAATGAGCCATCAAGTCACGAAAAGGAGGCGTCTTCAATGCACGTTACCAAGTGAGAGAAGCCAGGCTGCAAAGGCTTCATACAGGACGAGTCCAACCGTCTGACGTTCTGGAAATGGCAAAACGGGAGACGATGAGCGGCTGCCAGGGGTCAGGGGAGGACAGACGGATAGCGGGAGCACAGAGGACTTGTAGGGCAGTGAAAATACTCCGTGTGCCACCGTAATGGTGGACACACGTCATGATGCGTCTGCCCACACCCTGCGACGTCCAACACCAAGAGCCGACCGTGAACTATAGACTTCCTGAGATTGTGCGGAGTCACCGCGGGCCACCAACGGTGACGAACACAGCCCCTGGTGGGGGATGCTACTAATGGGGGGGTGCGTGAGTGGAGGCAGCAGGGCGACGGGAAATCTCTGCATCTTCCTCTCTCTCATTTTGCTGTGAACCTAAAATGGCTCTAAAAACTAGTCTATTAATTAAAAAAAAATTAAGGGGGCGCCTGGGTGGCTCAGTCGGTTGAGCGTCCGACTTCGGCTCAGGTCATGATCTCACCCTTCCTGAGTTTGAGCCCCGCGTCGGGCTCTGTGCTGACAGCTCAGAGCCTGGAGCCTGCTTCGGATTCTGGGTCTCCCTCTCTGTCTGTGCCGCTCCCCTGCTCATGCTCTGTCTGTCTCTCTCTCTCAAAAATAAATAAACATTAAAAAAATGTTTTTAAAATTAAGAAACCCCCATAAATCAAGAAAACGAATCTGATGGTTATTCTGTGATTATTGCTGAAAATCGCTGCGCTGTGTACAGGAGGAGGGGGACTTCAACTGGCCTGGTGTCCACTCCGACAAGTTCACTGCCGCCTCGCTAGACCGCATGCTCAGCGAGCAGGGGCTTTGTGTGATTCCTTTATTGAGATACTGTTCTCATACCACACGATTCATCTATTGAGAGAGAGAGAGAGAGAGACAGAGACAGAGTGTGAGTGAAGGAGGGGCAGAGAAAGGGAGACACGGAATCGGAAGCAGCCTCCCAGCTTCGAGCTGTCAGCACAGAGCCCAATATGGGGCTCGAACCCACGAACTGCGAGATCATGACCTGAGCTGAAGTCGGACGCTCAACCGCCCGAGCCACCCAGGCACCCCGCTATGATCAATTTTAGAACACTCCTGTCCCCCCCGGAAAGAACCCCCCAAATCGGCACCTCACCCCGTCCCCTCCAAGCCTTAGGCAACCACTCATCCGATTCCAGTCTCTAGATTGGCCTTTGAGGACAAGGCCTCTGGCTCCTCTTGCCCTCGGCTGTACCCCCGAAACTGCACTCCTGCCCGATACGTAGTAGCGTGTAGGCACTCCCCAGTTATCCAACTCATTTGTTTGTCTTAATTTGTTTTAACATACACTCCGCGCCCAACGTGAGCCTCCGACTCTCCACCCTGAGATCAAGAGTCACACGCTCTACGTGGACTGGGCCAGCCAGGAGCCCCCGTCTTAACTGGAGTCCCAGATAGGACGGAGCTCTGCTTGGAGGCCTCTTTGTCCCCAACCCGTCGTCCCATCAGGACTTTTCAGAGTCACCTCTGGGCCCCACTCTGTCACCTCCGTTAGAACAGATAACACCTCGTTTCACGATTGCTTACAGCCTTGTCCAGGCCGCCTTCGAGACTCCTCCCCCACCGGGCAGGGACAGGACCCATCTGCTGGTTTTGTGCTCCAGCTCAGGCCCCAGGAAACGTGTGTTGAATTCGAATGGAAACAAGAGAAGTCAGCAACCTGGAGCGACATCTGTCCCCAGCTCCTGGCCTGCAAGCATCTGTACACACCAGAGCGGCCGGGGGAGGGGGTGCGTGACACGTGGAGTCCAACTGTGCCGTTGACCCCGAGCGGGACACAGAGCGAGAGATTTAATCTCTGCGAGAGTCTCCCTTCCCTCAACTATAAAACGGAGCTAATAATAGGACCTACCTTTCCCGGCTGCTGTGAGGATTAGCGCAGGGGCTGGTAATACACAGAGTTCAGTAAATGCTAGCTATAATTATCGTTAATCACGCGGGATTTACGAAGCCATTACAAGTGCACTCGGGCCATCCGTCAGTCTCGTTCCACACACACTTCCTGAGGACAGGGAGAGCGAATCCAGAGTGCTCCAGGGGACCGTAAGTGTGACTTCGGTGTCGGGTGAGATAGGGCGGGGCTGCAGATAAGATGGACCAAGTTCCAACTCCAGAAGGGCTCAGGGGCCAGGCTGGGGAGCTTGGACTCCATCCCGAGGGTAATAGGGAGCCATGGGAGGCTATTGAGAAGGAGAGGGACAGTCTCTGGGTATCAGATGTGTTTGGGGTGGTGGGTGGGACACTCTGGGGGTGAGGGAGAGACAGGAGGCCAGGAGGAAGGTGGTCCATTCACAGTCCACATATGTGAGGGACGCTGGCCTGCAGCCCAGGGGACACGGAGAATGCAATGATTTTTAACCCATGGTGTCTAGACTTCTGGAGAGATTTGGCGGGGTCTGCAATCCTGGCTCCTGTTTGCCAGATTGTGTCTCCATTCTTTCAAAAGTAAAAAAAGAAACAAGGCGAAAATAATCTTGATGTTTTGTTGCGTTCAATACAGTGTATCTTTGTTACTGGACTTACTGGATACAGTTGATTCTCTTTATTCCTGCCGGTTGTGGTCTGGGAAGGGAATGCCCAGTGAGAGAATGTGGAACTCTTGCCCCCCAGGGAGAAATACGGGGTTAGGTTCCCGCGAGCCCAAGTCACGGCATTTCCGCAAGCTTGTTTCACGTGTGTTTTGTGTAAAGACACCTCACTCAGGATATATTGTCGTTTCGCTAATATTGGCATCACGGTCACCAGCACGGGAATTCGTGCTCCAAGGAAGCTTACTGAACATAGGGATTTCTCTGAAACGCACGTTACAGCGTCCTTGAGCTCGGGAGCACCAGACAACCCCGCAGCGCCGGGTTTGGGGCCGCTTTAAACAGCAAAATCAGCATCAAAAACACAAGACCGCGGACAATGCGGCCCTCGCCAAGCTGCAGGAAGGACCCTTGCTAACAGGGCGAGGGGTGGGGCAAGAAGGCCGAGGGTGCCCACGCGCCCTCAGAGCTGGAAACGGGGGCGTCAGCGGCTCAGCTCCTTCTCGGCCCCGCATGTGCCCATCAGAGCGCCGTGCCTTGATGTGAGGGCTCCAGGCGACTTTCAGTGGGTAGGTGATTGGCAAACGCAAAATCCACAAATAACGCGATTGACCGTACACCCAAAACATTATCAGGCCGTTGTGTGATTAATACAAAAATCATCAGTGAGATCACTTACATTCTCTTTTCGGTGCTAAGTCTTTGAAATCCAAGGTCGAGTTTACACTCACGGGAGTTCTCAATTTGGACCAGCCATGTTTCAAGTGCTTAAGAGCCACACGTGGCTGGAGGCTTCTGTGTTAGGCAGTGCAAGTCTCGATGGCTTTCTTCAGAGTCTTGAAGGGGCCTGTGAACTCAAAAAATAACAATAAAAGGTCACCGCCAAATACAACCGCCTTGGAAAGCACACGGCAGTACCAGAGAAAGCGTGCCCTTGAGCACAGGCAACATGGAGTGAATACTTTTTCCAGCCCTGCTCGTAAGCGGCCACATTGGAGGAAAGGTACAGCAGCCCTCATCAGAACTGTCCGAAAGCAAGGGCATGTTCGTACACTCGAATATGCAACATCTTTGCAAGAAACTCACAAACAAAGCAAGTGCAGAAGGTCACAGAAATGATACTATTTATACAACGTTTCAGGACATGCAAGGAGACCCTCTTGCTATGGCAGTTATATGTTTATACATATGTAGCAAATGCATTTTTAAGTTTTATTTATTTATTTACTATGAGAGAGAGAGCATGGGAAGGGCAGAGAGAGGGAGAGAGAGAATCCCAAGCAGCCTCCCCACTGCCAGCACAGAGCCTGACTGCGGGGCTCAAACTCACAAACCGTGAGACCATGACCTGGGCAGAAACCAAGAGTCAGATGCTTAACCAACTGAGCCACCCAGGCGGCCCACAAATGCATTTTAAAATGAATAATGCGGCACCTAGGGCACCTGGGTGGCTTAGTCGATTAAGTGTCCGACTTCGGCTTAGGTCATGATCTCACCGTTCGTGGGTTCGAGCCCTGCATCAGGCTCTGTGCTGACAGCTCAGAGCCTGGAGCCTGCTTCACATTCTGTGTCTCCCTCTCTGCCCCTCCCTGCTCACGCTCTGTCTCTCTCTGTTTCTCAAAAATAAATCAATGTTAAAAAAAATTTTTTTTTTAAAAAGGGGCACCTGAGTGACTCAATCCATTGAGCATTCGACTCTTGGTTTTGGCTAAAGTCATAGTCTTACAGTTAATGAGTTCAAGCCTGGTATCGGGCTCGGTGCTGACAGTGTGGAGCCTGCTTGGGATTCTTTCTCTCTCCCTCTCTCTCTGCTCTCTCTCTCTCTCTCAAAATAAATAAATACTTTAAAAAATATATATTTCATATGTAAGATATATACTCTATATAATAGATAAAGGTATATATAATACATAATGTAATTATATACAGGGTAACATAGATTGCATTTATTATTATATACAATATATGATATATTTAAACTATATCATGTTAAAATATAACATGTTAAATGTCTCTTTAACCATAATGCTCTGGGTAGAATGTACGATTCCTCCAATTTCATTAGGAGGACACTGAGGTACGGGGACAATTGGATACTCGTCCAGGAGCACTCACTCAGCCAGGAGGGACCGAGCCGGGAGGACCGTCCCTGGAGGAGCCCTCGGGGACTGGCAGACAGGAGACAAAGGAGGGGGCAGGCGGGAGGCCTAGAGGCCGGCTTTAATGAGGGGCGTGTGCACCCCGGGGCCAGGACTGGAGCCTCCCCCCGCCACACCTGCCTTCTCCGGGTCACTCCGGGTGACCCTGTAGGGTGGCGTTGCTAAATGGGGAGGTGCAAAGCTCCCCGGATCATCGGTGAGCCTGTCAGGGGGCTGGAGGGCCAGAGCCCTGCTCCAGCGTCCCCTCTCACCCTCCTCCCAGGAGACCCAGGGGGAACAGCTGCAGAGTCCTCTCGGCCCCCTGCGTGCACACATCCGGCCCCGAGTCCAGTCCGGGTCTGTAGTGGAGGAGCTCAGCTTTGATCGGACACCAGGGCCCCGTCTCCCTCAGGTTACCGGGGCAGGGAGCAGAGAGCGGCCTGGAGTCCCCAGAGCCCCATGGCGTCCCGGCCCTGCCTCTCACTGTCGGCTGGCCAATGCCTCCACAGCCCCTTGCCTCAGCTTCCCCATCAGTAAATTGGAAAGCATCCCTGCACCCATACAGGCTTACAGGGAGGACTCCACAGCCTTGAATTTTAAAAAAAGGCCAGAGCCTGGCATCTGGCATCTGATAAGCGCTGAATAAATAGTCATCACTGTATTTATTCATTTTAGCTTCAATTTTTGAACAGAAAGCATACGCTGTGGGGGAAAGTTCCCCCACACAGCGAGGAAAAGCTCCCCCAAAGCTGTGTGTTGACATTGATTACGGACCCAACGACAGCAGGAATACGGGGCTTATATGGACAAATTCGGGTAAATAGAACAAGACTGTGTATCAGCTGGTTTTAAGGAATTATTGCTAACGCCATTAGAGGCAATTGCAAGAGCATCGCCCTTGATCTGGAAATTACCCTTCCTTTCATAGAGACGTCAGCCCCAGCGAGGCAATCTTTCTTACGACGCCTGCAGTGTATTTTACGACTTTTAGCTTTTTAGGAGGAAAAATGTCCAGCATGACCAAAACTAAAGAGTCAATAAAAGAAATCCCTTTATTCTCGCTGACGATGCACGCGGGTCTCCTTCCTGTCTCGGCGTTCCCCCCACCCCCACCCTCCGCGCATTCTTGGATTTTCTCTCGCTGGAATATCTGAAAGCAAACACTCACAGCATACCACTGTACCCAGAAAGATATCCTTAGGCTGTGATTTCCTTTAAAATACTTCATTCCCCCAAAGAGAAAACGGAGATAAAGAGAGTACTGAAAAAAAGTAAACACGTAAAGTCTGGTCACTGGGGCGTTCTTTCAACTTTTCTGCATGTTTACAACTTTTCACGATCAAACCCCCCAAAATTCAAAGAGGGAAGAGTTTTCTCTCTGCCACCCCCACCCCGCCCCGTCGCCCCCCCGCCCTCCACGCCCCCCCCCCTGCCGCCTGGGTTCCCAGGGGCAGCGTCGTAGCCAGTTTCTCGGGGAGACTTCCAGAGTCTGGGTAACGTTGTTGCTCTGTCTTTATTAATAGCAGGGCTGTAGTAGTAGTGAAACCGAGTTGGGCAGACCACAGGGCTGTGAGTCACCCAGACCTGGCTCAGGTCCCACGAGACACCTCCTCCCCCTCTGACCTTGCGTAAGGTGATCCCAGCTCAGAACCTCAGTTTCCTGCTCTGAAAACTGGGGCTAAATATCCATCCTTTTTTGGATGGCTGGGAGGACCCAGGGTAAAGCCCCACCCCACCAGCTACACAGAGCCAGGCTCCGAGCAGATGCTGAGTCCAGGAAAGAAGTCCTTTTGCCCAGTGCATCTCTTGGCTGTTAGAGCCCCTGGGTCTGAGGGAGGAGGGCTGGGGGCCTGAACTCCTGGGTCTGAGGGAGGAGGGGCCTGGGGGCCTGAACTCCTGGGTCTGAAGGAGGAGGAGTCTGGGGGCCTGGAATCCTTGTCTGAGGGAGGAGGGGCGGGGGGCCTGGACTCTTGGTCTGAGGGATGGGGAGGCTGAGGGCCTGAACTACTCCTGGTCTGAGGGAGGAGGGCGCTGAGGGCGGAGACTCAGCAGTAAAGAACAGGGCTTTGGGAATGGTCTCCCTGGTTCCTGGAGGCCAGACTCCCATCTCATGGAGGAAGGCAGAAAGCACGGAGCTCTGGATATCCCATCCCAAGTAAGGTATGTGAAGGGGCCTGTCTCCCCTTTTCCCACTGCCCTCAGGACTGGCCCTTGGGGGTTCACAATACGTTTTGTCCCCTCTGTCCTGGGACCAGAGCCCAGAGTCCAAGCTGGTCTAAGTTTGGAAGGGGGAGGGAGGGGGGCAGCGGGTCAGAGGGGGTGAGGGAGGGGTGTGGGGGGGACAGGATGTCTCTGAGCTGTCACACACACCCCTGTCCCGGGCCCAGAGAAAGGGAGGGACAAAGGCTCTGAGAGAGAGTCAGGAACAAAGGCAGGAGGAGGGAGAGACACTGGGGAGAGCAGGCCAGAGTGAGGCCGAGCGGGGGAACAGGGAAGCAGAGACAGGGAAGCGTGGGATATCCTGAACGACAGACAGTGGGGACGACAGTGGGGACGAGAGAAGGGACGGGGAGACCCACCCCGAGGCCTGAGAGCCGGGACAGGGAGGGAGGAGAGAGAGACTGAGAAAAACAATCACACAGAAGCAACGGTACTGAGAGGTCGGAGAGGGCGAGGAGGGTCCAGAGGGAGCAGAGAGGTGGAGCGGATAACACAGACGGACACGCAGAGACCAGGGCCAACACGGAGGTAGAAGTCGGGCGCAGGACGTCAGAGAAATCCTGACTCGGACAGGCAGGGGACACTGAGGCAGGTCCTGTGAGACGGGCTCTAGGCCTCGGCTCTACTGGGCCTGTGGGGCTGGCGGGACTCGGTGGGCCCAGACAGGAGGTGCTCGCTCAAGGGACGGCTGACACCAGGGGACCCTGACATGGAGCTAAGGGACCCCGAGAACCATGAGGATGGGGACCCAGAGGTGAGAGACGGGAGATGAGGGAAAGGCAGACAGAGACGCAGGAAAACAGAGTCAGAGACAGACACGAGGAGGGACAGTGAGCAGATGCACAGGGAGCAATGGAAGAGACAGGGAAACAGAGAAACGTCAGAGACCCAGAGTAACGCAAACCCAAGGACACACAGCAAGACTGAGGCCACCGAAGAAATGGGCTCAGAAAGAAAGAACAAAGCACAGGATGAGGAGGATGGAGAGAGAGACGTGTGGGGTGGGGGTTGTGTAGGCTGAGGATGCAGTCCCAACCCGGGTGGGGGGCTCCTGGTGGTTCCCACTGATGGAGGTGGGCAGGGTCTCCGAGACAATCACTCCTAACCCCGCTAGGACACAAAAACAGGTGGCTTTAAGGCTGGTGAGTCATTATGACTCATCTTCCTCCCTGGGGACAATGACCCTATAACCCTGGCACCCCACATCAGCCCCTAATTTCCCCCACTGCTCTCAGCAGGCCTCAGACTCACCCCCTCCCCACCTTTGCTCCTCTCCGACAGGAGGACACAGCTACGGCCCTCCAACGGCTCGTGGAGCTAACAGCCACCAGGGTAACCCCACTGAGAAATCTGCGCGTCCAGTACCGTCTCATCCGAAAGCTCGGCTCTGGCTCCTATGGCCGCGTACTCCTTGCCCGGCCTCGCCAAGGAGGTGAGTTCGGCCACCAAAAGGCAGACTCTGGAACTTCCCCATAATAGGGTTCTCAGAAGGCACTGAGACAAGGGGCATCCTCAGGAGATGATGGGAACCCTTCTTGATGGGGGCTCTGAGAAAGTTAAGAGCTCTTTGATCTTCTGGTAAACAGAGCTCATCCAAAGAAGGTAAGAGACCTGCCTGAGGCCACACAGCAAGGCAGGAGTGCAGCGTGGATAGGAACTCAAGTCACCACGTCTCCTACTTTATTTGAGACAAAACCGAGGCTCAGAGAGGGTAAGACAATTGTCCAAGGCCACAGAGAACAGGAAGAATGCTCAGGGAAGGTCACCTTCAACCCGTACTTCACCCAAGCACAAACTGGAAGCACAGAGAGGTCGGACACTGCCACTCTTGTTTTTGCTTATGAAGTATCCGAGGCTCAGAGAGGTTACGCAGTTTGCCTGAGTTCCCTCTGCACCCTTCTCCCCGGCAGGTCCTGCTGTGGCTCTGAAGCTCCTGCGTCGGGACTTGGTCCTGAGAACCACCTTTCTGCGAGAGTTCTGCGTGGGCCGCTGTGTCTCATCGCACCCGGGCTTACTCCAGACCCTGGCTGGACCCCTGCAGACCCCCCGGCACTTCGCCTTTGCCCAGGAGTATGCGCCCTATGGGGACCTCAGCGGGATGCTGCAGGAACGGGTGAGGCATGTGGGGACAAAGGTCGGGACCGCTTATTCCATGTACAACTCTGTCCCTAACCCACTCCTATCTCCAATCCTGACACCCAAATCAGTCTTCAACCTGGCTCTATCCTAAGTCCCCAGACAACCTCCTTATCTCTAATTGTCTCCTTATCTCTAATTGTCGGTGCAATCCCATGCCTAACCCTAACCTTAATCCAACTACTCCAACACAAGTTTGCATGGGCAGGAGGTTGGAGTTGGGGTTGGGGATGAAGTTAGGGGCAGGACTTTAATTAGCACTGGGGTTGGGAGTGTGGGCGTGGGTGACGTTGGGTGGGTTGAGTTTATGTTTGATTACAAAATGGTAATGGGTGTGAAAAGTGTGGATGGGGTTGTAGAGTGAGACAGGGATGGTTGAGGATATGTACACAGATCGAGTTGGAAATGGGCTGTAACGATGTTCCCTCTGGTGAGGAGACCAGGTTAGGACTGAATCCATGAGATTCTGGGGGCACATGAGTTTGAAGATTAAGGTGGGGCCATCTTTAAGAATAGATATTGGATTTGAGATAGGGTTGGAGATAAACAGATGGAAAGAAAGAAGGGAGGGAGACAGATGAATGGATAGAAGGATGGATGAGTGGATGGATGGGTGGGTGGATGGATGGATGGTTGGATGGATGGATGGATGGATGGATGGATGGAAAAATGCCTGGATGAAAAGATGGGTGGGTGGAAAGATGGGTGGGTGGGTGGATTGAAAGATAGAAAGATGGGTGGATGGTTGGCTGGCTGGATTAAAAGATGGATGGATGGATGGATGGATGGATGGATGGATGGATGGGTGGATGGGTGGATGGATGGATGGATGGAAAAATGCCTGGATGAAAAGATGGATGGGTGGAAAGATGGGTGGATGGGTGGATTGCAAGATAGAAAGATGGGTGGATGGGAGGATGGATGGATTGAAGGATGAATGGGTGGGTGGATGGAAAGATGGGTGGATGGTTGGCTGGCTGGATTAAAAGATGGATGGATGGATGGTTGGATGGATGGATGGATGGATGGATGGGTGGGTGGATGGATGGATGGATGGAAATGGATGGATGGATGGTAGATAAATGGAAGGAAGCAAGGAAGAATGAATGGATGGATTTTGGATATTAAATATTTAAATAAATTACTGGATTGCTGATGGGCTGGTGGGATGGATGTTAAGCGGAAGCCCTGCTATGTAGATTGTTGAGTGGATGAGAGGTTTGATGGACGGATTGCTGGCTAGGTGACGGGCTAGCTTGATAGATTTCTCAATTGACTGATGAAACAAACTGACTTTAGAATGGGGTCTGAGTTAGAGACAGGATCTAAATTAGTAGGAACTAAGAGTAGGATTAAGTACGGGATTTGGGTTCCCCTTGGAGATCTGGGTGGTCAGGCTAGAGTAGATAAGGAATGTGAGGAGTGGGTCGGAGTGTTAGGGTTAGGAGAAAGCTTGGTGGAAGCTAAAAGAGTGTCTGGTTCAGCCTGGGGCTCCAATGACGACATACGCGGGGGCTGGAGTGCAGAGGCAGCTGCAGGTTGTGGCTGAAGATAATCTGGAGAAGGTGTTGGGGGTTGTGGTGGAGACACTAGAGGAAGCCACCGGTCTGAGGTTCTGAATTCTTGAACCCAAGACACAGAATAAAGAAGGAGCCAACGTACCCTGACCTTCATCTCTCCTTGACCCCAGGGCCTCCCAGAGCTGCTGGTGAAGAGGGTGGTGGCCCAGCTGGCCGGAGCCCTGGACTTCCTCCATGGCCGGGGGCTGGTCCATGCGGATGTCAAGCCAGACAACGTGCTGGTCTTTGACCCTGTCTGCAGCCGTGTGGCCCTAGGTGACTTGGGTCTGACCCGGCCCGAGGGCAGTCCAACCCCTGCCCCACCGGGGCCGCTGCCCTCGGCCCCACCTGAGCTCTGCCTCTTGCTGCCACCTGACACCCTGCCCCTGCGCCCGGCGGTGGACTCCTGGGGTCTGGGGGTGCTTCTCTTCTGCGCCGCCACTGCCTGTTTCCCTTGGGATGTGGCACTGGCCCCTGACCCCGAGTTTGAAGCCTTTGCTGGCTGGGTGACCACCAGGCCCCAGCCACCTCGACCACCCCCTCCGTGGGACCAGTTTGCACCCCCAGCTCTGGCATTGCTCCAGGGGCTTCTAGACCTGGATCCTGAGACTAGGAGCCCCCCGCTGGTTGTTCTGGACTTCCTGGGGGATGATTGGGGGTTAGAGAGGAACAGAGAGGGACCGGGGGGCTTGGGGGGCACGTCTAGTGAAGATGGAGAGGAGGAGGAAGAGGGGGGAGCAAGCCTGGAGGAGGGGACAGAGGAGGAGGAGGAGGAAAAGGAGGAGGGGGAGGAGGAAGGCAAAGGTGGCAGGAGGATGGGGACAGATGGGGGAGCTCCCTGACCAGGTGACTGAGACAGGTGGCCTCAGCCGGGGCCAGAGGCCCCTCCCCCAGCCTCCCTCCCCCAGCCCTGGCCACCTGCATGGAGACAGCTGCTCCCAGGAGGACAGAGATGGAACACATTGCATCTCTCCCTGCTGAGGGCTGGACTGGGGTGCACAATTTCCCTCTCGGCTGAGGACCCGGGAGTCCAACACCCAGCCCCTCCTCCCTCAGACCCGGGAGTCCAACACCCAGCCCCTCCTCCCTCAGACCCTGGAGTCCAGGCCCCCAGCCCCTCCTCCCTCAGACCCTGGAGTCCAGGCCCCCAGCCCCTCCTCCCTCAGACCCTGGAGTCCAGGCCCCCAGCCCCTCCTCCCTCAGACTCTGGAGTCCTGGCTCCCAGCCCCTCCTCCCTCAGACCCAGGAACCAGGCCCCCAGCCCCTCCTCCCTCAGACCCGGGAGTCCAACACCCAGCCCCTCCTCCCTCAGACCCTGGAGTCCAGGCCCCCAGCCCCTCCTCCCTCAGACTCTGGTGTCCTGGCTCCCAGCCCCTCCTCCCTCAGACCCAGGAACCAGGCCCCCAGCCCCTCCTCCCTCAGACCCGGGCGTCCAACACCCAGCCCCTCCTCCCTCAGACCCGGGAGTCCAACACCCAGCCCCTCCTCCCTTAGACCCAAGAGTCCAGACCCCAGGCCCTCTTCCCTCAGACCCAGGAGTCCAGATCCCAGCCCCTCCTCCCTCTGTCTTGAGTGTGTCTTCTTGAAGGAAGGCACACATTTCCGTAGTGCAGGGACATGCTGAATCCTTACCATGGAGTTCCGATGGGGTCACTCGTCCCCACCCAGACCTGGTTGACTCTCACCATTCATGTCACTAAATACGGGCTTTCAGGATCCGACTCCATGGAAACCTCATTGTCTACTTCTCCATTTCCCTGGGCTCCAGATGACATGTTGGGGAAGTCACTCACCCTTTCTGGACCTAAATCCTCACACACACACACACACACACACAAACACTCACACGGACACTTTTCCGCCGGCAGCCGGCAGTTACTTCTTGCTTCCCCCCTGAGGATGCCACTGTCACAGCTCAGTGCCTCCAAGAAGTGGGCCTCTCCCCAAGCCCCCTCCAGCCTCGGGAATTTGTATCCAGGTGACCTATGTCTCTCATCTTCTTCGGCCTCCCCTCTTGGGCGGTCCAGGAAGGACTTGTTTTTTTGCTTTCTGTTTTGTTTTGTTTTCATTTCAACATCTTTCTGCTCCCACACGGCGAGCACCTTCCGCCAGCTCCCCATGAGCACGGAGCACCAAGCCGTGGGACTGTCCCGGGTGTGCGGACCTCAGAGCCGTCCATGCCGAGGGCCGCCGCTGGTTTGGAAGACCTTGCATTCACCTGGGCCAGGCTGCGAGCCGTGTGCCCTACAACACATGCGCGGGTGCACGTACCCCCTGCTTACGATGCTTCACCCCTGCGGGGCAGGGGCTGTGTGCCTCTGGCCCCCGGACCCAGCACAGAGTCAGGAACGGGAACCCGCCACGGGAATCTGCCCCGAGTGTCTTCTAGACTTAAAAACGTGGGTCCACCAAGCACAGTGTGGTGTCCTGGAGTGGGCCCGGGCACAGCATCAGGTTGTTGGTGGAAGCGTCTGAGCGATGATTTCTTTGTTTGGACAAATGTGGGGTCCTTGGCCATGTGAGATCGACCTGGTGGGAGCGGGCGACGGCCCGGCAGTTGTCAGCACCATCTTTCAAGCTGTTCCGGAAATCTAAAGTTATTCCAAAATAAAGGTTTATTAAAAAAAAAAATGAGTCCACAGTGGTCCTCGTGCTGTAAACCCTGCCAGTAGGGGCGACATTCCAGGCCCCTGGCCCTTCCTCCCTCGGACCCTGGAGTTTCTGCCTACCCACTCCCTCCAACTTTGAAGTCTTCGGACTCAGAACGCGGCCCTCCCCTCCCCTGCCCTGCCCTCCCAGTTGCTCCACCACCTGCTTCCCCTCTGCCCCAAGTCTGAGATCATCTCTCACTGCATCGTTCTGGAATCTCGTTGTCTCATCCTTTCCCCAAACAGGACCCCAGTGTCTCATCCCCTGGACACCCCTCACCAAACACTTGTGTCTGACCTGTCAATGGGGCATTGATGGGGCGGCTGGGTGGGGTCAAGGCAGGGGCGAGCTAGAGAAATGATGTCATCCTCTACAGGGGCCCGGGCTCCTGGGTCTGAGGGAGGAGGGGCTGGGGGCCTGGGTCCCTGATATGAGGGATGAGGGGCTGGGGGTCTGAACTCCTGGGTCTGAGGGAGGAGGGGCTGGGGGTCTGGACTCCTAGGTCTGAGGGAGGAGGGGCTGGGGGTCTGGACTCCTGGGTCTGAGGGAGGAGGAGGTGGGGTTCAGGACTCCTGGGTCTGAGGGAGGAGGTGCTGGCGGCCTGGGTCTGGGACACACTTCTGACTGCAGCCAGTTCTAGGAGTCAACACACGATGTCGCTCTGGCCCCAGTGGGATAGAAGGGGCGGGGCCGGGGCGGAGCTTACGACCCCCTAGGTGGGGGCGGGGTCTGCTCCTGGGCAGGCCTCTGCTGGCATGGGATCTGGTGCTGGGCACTGACCACAGCAGGCAGCGAAGGGTCAGGCAAGCTTTGGAGAAGGTGAGGTTTGGAGGCCGGAGCTCAGGTCAGGAGGAGGCGAGGGTTAAGCAGCGTGAGGTGGGCAGCACCTGACCGTGAAGCGAGCAGTTGGCCATCGTCCTCAGTCCCTCGGTCCCTCGGTCCGGGCTGAACTTTGAGGCCGTGGAGTGGTTGAGTGTTAGGGAAACAAGTCTGGGAGTCAAAAGATGTGTGAGTTGTATAAGGTTCCAGGAGAGGGGTGGGCTGGTGGTCCAGCCTCCTGGCCTGAGGGAGGAGGGGCTAGAGGGCCTGGATTCCTGGGTCTGAAGGAGGAGGGCCTGGGGACCAGAACTTCTGGGTCTGAGGGAGGAGGGGCTGAGGGCCTGGACTCCCGGGTCTGAGGGAGGAGGGGCTGGGGGCCTGGACTCCTGGGTCTGAGGGAGGAGGGGCTGGGGGCCTGGACTCCTGGTCTGAGGGAGGAGGGGCTGGGGGTCTGGACTCCCGGGTCTGAGGGAGGAGGGGCTGGGAGCCTGGACTCCCGGGTCTGAGGGAGGAGGGGCTGGGGATCTGGACTATTGGGTCTGAGGGAGGAGGGGTAAAGTCAGAGTTGGACCCCAGGCGTCTCAAGGACTTGGGGACTTCTCCCAAGTGCTTGCTTCCATCCAGGTCCCAGTGTCCCCAAGGCCCTGGCGTGCGCAGCCGCCCTCCCCAGCCCCTGGAGGCAGAGAGCACCTGTTTGCTCTTAGGAGAAAGAAGCTACTCATCCACCCCCTGGGCCCAAGTCTGTTTGCTTTGGAAACAAGGTGGGGGGTGTCTCGAGTTATCTGGTTCATCTTTCACCCTTGGGCCATTGGGTGGCGCAGGATGTGGGGGCGGGGGCGAGAGACATCTACGACCTTAGGCTTGACCTCACCCCAACCAGCAACTGGTCTCCCCATTCCTCAGATGCGGCTAATGAAGAGGGAGACTGAGTCACAGTGGGAAGTGCCGATGAGCCCCCAGCCCCTCCTCCCTCAGACCCAGGAGCCAGACCCCCAGCCCTCCTCCCTCAGACCCAGGAGTCCAGGCCCCGAGCCCCTCCTCCCTCAGACCCAGGAGTCCTGCCCCAGCCCCTCCTCTCTCAGACCCCAGGTCTTGTAGGACCCCGGCCCTGGGTCACTGTCTCTACTCTGCCCTGCAGAGATGCCCGGCAAACAGTCAGATGAGGAACAGGTGGAGGCGGGGGCCGCGGAGGAGGCCGCGGAGGACCTAGGGGGCCTCACGGCAGAGGAGCTCCGGCAGGGCCAGGAGGCAGCCCTGGAGCTAGAGGACATGATGGCGCTAAGTGCCCAGACCCTGGTCCGAGCCGAGGTGGACGAGCTTTACCAGCAAGTGCGTCCCCTGGGCCAGGGCCGCTTCGGCCGGGTCCTGCTGGTCACCCATCGCCAGAAAGGTACCAGGGCCTGGAGACCGATGCTGGCGGGGCAGTGGGCGGTGGGGAATGGGCCGAGGCAGGAGCTAGCTGAGGCGGGGGAGTCCGTAAACACGAATCAAGCGTTGCCTCTGCCCCTTCTGGGCTGTGTGTTCTTGGGAACTCCCCTACCCTCTCTGAGCCTCAGGCTCCTCCTTCGGAAATGCCGGTGATGATTCCTTCTTTGAAAAGACCGTGTTTTTCTCTGAGCGTATGTCGATGGCTGTAGTGGCCCACGAGAAAGGGGAGCGAGACAGAGCGCCCCCCGCTCTGGCGCTCACACGCGGCTAGCTCAGCGGTCACCGTGGGGGTGATTTGGAGCCGTGCTGTCCGGCAGATACTTAGCAAGGCCGGCGCACGGTGGGCGTGCAGGACGCGCTGCCCCGCCCCCAATCTGGTGCTCTCTGCCCGTGTGCACACATCCCCTGTCCTTCCCCTGAAACAGGGAATCACGGATGGAACGCAGAGTCCTTGTCAATTCGGGACACACCTTCCAAGGCCACCTTGGGGGCTCTGCCCTGTCCCAGGGGGTTGGTGTTTGGGACCCAGAGACGAGTGTGAGTCAGCCCTGCCTTTAAGGAGGAGCCGCAGTATGGATAGGGACAGAGAAGCTACTGGGGTGCTTCGGGCGGCCCAAACCAAGCCCCACAGACTAGGGCGGCTGAAAACACAGGGATTTGTTTGCTCGCACCTCTGGAGGCCGGAAGTCCGAGACCCTGGTGTCAGCCTCCTCTGAGGCCTCTCTCCTTGGCTTGCACTCGGCCGTCCTCTCCGTGTGTCCTCACGCCCGAGTGTCTGTGTCCAGTCTCCTGCTTTTATAGGGACACCACGGTGGACCGTAGCCTCATGTTTACCTCTTTCAAGACCCTATCTCCAAATCCGCTTACGTTCTGTGAAATTGAGAGTGAGGACTTCGACGTAAGGATTCGGGGGGGGGCGGTGCACAGTTCGGCCCATAATGGAGAGCGAGGCAGAGAGAAAGATGGAGACGTGGGTGGTCACAGAACTCGGAGGCACCAGCAGTAATGGCAGCACGGGGTGGGGGGCACGGGAGGGGGCACTGCGGCATTCGACCTTCTGGGGGCCCGGCCCTGTGCCGGGAGGCAGCGGGGGGGGGCATGACAACGGAGACGCGGCGCCCCCCGAGAGCTCACAGCACAGAGCGAGCGCAGCGCGACAGACGCCATCCAAATAGAAGGTGGCGTGGGCCACCATGGCCGGAATCCAGGGTGCTCGCAGATGGTGAGAAAAGGCACATCCCGCTGGGAAGTGGAGGGAGAGTGGTCCGTGTTCTAGGTAAGGAGGTGCCCTCTCTGCATCACGCACGGCCTCCTGACGCATGAGGCCGGGCCCTCGTGGCTGCTGGGGAGTCAGAAAATGGAAGACAGCAGAGTTCCTGCCTTCTGGGAACTTCCGTTCCAGGTTTGCAGGTGACAACTTCCTTATGGTTCCTGCTTGACTGGACCGATTCCCCAGCGCAGGGCGTCTTTCTCCCGCTGCCTTCGACGTGGCTTTCGTGCCTGAGTTTTGTTGGAATGAGGGGCCAGACTCCTGTGAAGTCGTGCGCTGGGTCTCTGGGGCTCCTCTCCGTCTGCTCCGAGACAGCAGGGCAGAAACTCCCCGAATGCCTGCTATGGTCGTTACCGTGGGCGGTGTTTCCGTGGCCGTCTGGCCTGGGCAGGGTAGGGAGGCAGGAATCGGAAGGCATGGCGATGACATGTGGGGACGAGTCTGGGCTGAAGGGCCGGCAAGGTGACCCTGGGCTCTTAGGCTCCTTCCACACCTGTCCTGCTGTCCCCAGGCACTACCCTGGCCCTGAAGGAACTCCCAAAGGCCTCCACGTCTCTCCGAGGCTTCCTGTATGAGTTCTGCGTGGGCCTATCGCTGGGCACGCATTCGGCCATAGTAGCGGCCTACGGCATTGGCATCGAGTCCGCCAGCTCCTACAGCTTCCTGACGGAGGCTGTCCTGTGTGGAGACCTCATCACCTTCATCCAGCCCAAGGTGGGTAGGTAGACCCCGAGCAGGCCCCCGAGGGTCCCTCCGTGGCTCAGGAGTCGCACTGCCCACACTGGGCTTCACCCGGCCTCACTGCAGCCCTCACTGCAGCCCCCTCATGGGGCCTCTCTGGAGCAGAGAGAACCAACAGCATAGCCCACTGAGATTCACCAGCCCCCGTCTACTCACCCCGGGCCTTGCTGGGGTTCACCGAGGCTCATGGGGGTCACATTAGACCTCACAGGATCACACTGGCCCCACTGGGCCCCATGGGGACACAGGAGCCCTCATAGGGTCACCTGCTAGGCCTCACCGTGGCAAACCTATTTGAGGTCCTGCGTTCCCCTGGGCGTCCCTGGGGCTGGGAGACGCCCCCCCTCCCCCGGGCTGGCCAGGGCGGGGCGGGGGGCCCTGACTCCCCTCCCCCGCAGGTGGGCCTCCCGCAGCCGGCCGTGCAGCGCTGTGCGGCTCAGCTGGCCTCGGCCCTGGAGCACATCCACTCCCGCGGCCTGGTGTACCGCGACATCAAGCCCGAGAACGTGCTGGTGTGCGACCCCGCCTGCCAGCGGGTCAAGCTGACCGACTTCGGCCACACGCGGCCCCGCGGGACCCTGCTGCGCCTGACCGGGCCGCCCATCCCTTACACGGCCCCCGAGCTCTGCTGCCCCCCGCCCCTCCCCGAGGGCCTGCCCATCCAGCCTGCCCTGGACGCCTGGGCGCTGGGGGTCCTGCTCTTCTGCCTCCTCACCGGCTACTTCCCCTGGGACCAGCCCCTGGCCGAGGCCGACCCCTTCTACGACGACTTCCTCATCTGGCAGGCGTCCGGCCAGCCCCAGGACCGTCCTCAGCCCTGGTTCGGCCTGACGCCTGTGGCAGACAGCCTCCTGTGGGGGCTGCTGGACCCTCACCCCCGCAAGAGAAGCCCCGTGGGCTCCATCCGCGACTACCTGGGGCGTCCCTGGAGGCAGCGGGAGGGGGAGGCTGAGGAGGTGGATGAGGGGGATGGACGAGAGGACAGAGAGTGAGGGGGACAGCCCGAGCTCATTTCCTGCAGAGACTCTCAAAGGAAGCCGGGTGGGCCCCACATCCTGAGGTCTCCTCCGCCTCCAAGGGTGGCTTGTGGCTTCCCTCTCGCCTGTTTGCCCCTCTCGGCCTTCCTTGCCTCCCACGTGGGCATTCCGTGTCCCTCCTGTGGCCTGGGGGTCTGTCACTGTCCCCATCTTCTCCAGGGCTTCGGCAAACGCTGTTGCCTTTGCCTGCGGTCTTGGGGCTCATTCCCTCACCTCTCACTCCTCAGCGAAGCCCCCCCCCCGCCGGGCGCTCCCACCGCCTCACTCTCCGCCCCCCTTCCCTCCAGCTGTCCACGTGGGTTTGTGTCCTGCTGGGGGGCAGGGGTCTGGCCTGTCCTGGGGGTTCCCCTACGTAACTGTCACCATCCTGGCCCGTAGCAAGGCACCGGGAAACACATGCTCAATAAACGAACCCATCCGGTTTGTGTCCCTGCCTTCCTGCCCCTTCTTTCTCGCCTCCCAGGCTGGGCTTCGCTCGCTCCCGCGGCCCGTTCTTCCGCCCGCACACCAGGCTGTCGCCCTCTTGATAATGTGTCCTCTCTCCTCTCACCCAACTTCTTCTGGCACTCAGGTCTCCATGATGCTGTTGGTCTGTCACCTTGGGAAAGAGAAGGGCAACGCACAGGCCAGACCGTGTTGTCAGGAAGAGAGAGAGAGAGAGAGGGAGAGATGCACAGAATGGCAGAAAATGTTCCCCCCGTGTGGCCGTGCTGCGTGCCAGAGGCCGGCTGCACGCGTGTCTGTCAGCGAGCCTGCTTCTGCACGGACCTGTGTGTGAGCAGAGGCACTGAGCGTCAGAGCTTCCGTGGGCAGGCGCCCGAGCTGGGCTGGAGCGTGTCCGTGAGCATCTGAGCCCGTGTGTGTGGCGGGGAGACGGGGACGGCGTGACGGTGTCTCCGTGGATGACGTGATTGTGTGTTTGTGCGTCTGAGCCTGTGTGTGAGGGGACTGGGTGGGAGTCTGCGTGCACCTCGCTCTGTGCCTGTGGACATCGGGCCCGTGTTTGTGTGTCCACAAGACCTTGAGTGTGTGTGTGGGGGGGAGCAGGAGGAGAGAAATCACCCAGGCGCCGCTGCCAGTCACCAGCTGGGTCCCTCTCTCCTTCACACCTCCCCCCCCCCCCCACCCCGGCCCCTTCTTGGCAGCTGCCCTGTTTGCAAACACTCTGTCTTCCTCTCCTCGCCCTCTTTGGCCCCCGGCCCAGAGCAAGGCTACAACTCAGAGCTGGATCGTGTGTCACTCTCTCCCAGGCCCTAGCCACCCCCTCCGGTGCCCCTGCTGTGGCCTCGAGGTGCTCCATGGGCAGGTGTTGGGGGGGCTGCTTTGGAGTGACCCCAAAGGCCTTTGAACCTAGGTTCAATCCAGAGGACTAGGGACACTGGCCCCTGTCCTGGGCAATCCAGGTGAGCTTCCTGGAGTAGGGGATCACTGCAGAGAACAAGACGGGGAGCTGGATAAGTGGTGGCGGGGGGGCACGATCAGGACCTCCTGTGTGAATCTGAAATAGCCTGAGCCATCAGGCCAAGAATGTGTCCCAAAGAAGCTGGAGGTGGCCGGGGCAGGGTGGAGCCGGGTAAGAGGGGAGTGGAGACAGGCAGGGGCAGGCAGGGCCCCCCCACCTCTGGGCATGGCAGAGGGTGTTAATTGGTGGCAGCAGCTGAGGATTAACTGGGAGGTGATAATCACCCAGTAGGGGGCCCCAGGGCAGGGGAGGAAGACGAGATTCCCAGGAAAGGCTTGAAGGGGGCAGGGACCGTGCTAATTAAGCATTCGTTACTTATTAAGTGTGATGACTACTAATCATAATACTGAACAGTAACGAAGCCGTGCTCCTCGAGCAGCAGCCCACTCGCTAGGACCCTCTCCATTTCACAGGTAGGGGCCTCAGGGGCAGCCAGGGCGGCCAAGGTAGCACCTGAGCTCCCACCTCGGGGCAGGGGCAGGACTCAAACCCAGATTGGGTCCTCGGGCTGCCCGGGTGTCAGCGCCAGAAGGGTCCGGCACAGGGGGCTGGGCTTCGTGTGAGCGTGAGTCGGTGTGAGGGGGCGCGCGTGGGTACACATGTGTGCGTGTGTGGGAGGGCCTGTGTGAGCGTGAGTCGGTGTGAGGGGGCACGTGTGGGTACACGTGTGTGCGTGTGTGGGAGGGTGAGCTCAGGCACGGCTGTGAGGCAGACACCCTTCCCCGGGAGGACACGGGCATGAGGGGTGGGGGGTGAACGATGGAGACAGAAGAGAGAGGTCACAGAAGCCTCCGGACCCACTGACACGTGTCGGGGAGGACGTGGAGAAGGTGGGCCCGGGGGATGTGACGTGGTGCGGCCACCGTGGAAGCCGGTCGGCAGTTCCTCAAAACATTAAACACAGAACTCCCGCGTGGCCGGGTGTTCCGCTCCGAGCGTGCGCCTGCGAGGAACGAAAACACGCGTCCACACAGATACTCACGGCGCCGTTACTCACAACAGCCAAAAAGCGGAAACGACCGAGACGTCCATCAACAGACGACCGGATGAACAGACCGTGGTCCATCCACACTCTGGAATATCACTCAGCCATGAAAAGGAAGAGAGAGAGCACGCCATGGACGGACCTCACAGACACCACGGGAAGAGAGAGCGGCCAGTCATGGAAGACGGCTCATTGTAGGATTCCACTGTGGAAACGTCCAGAATAGGCAAATCCACAGAGCAGGAGCGACTGGTGTTGGCCGAGGGGGGTGCTGTTGGGGGCTATGGGGAATGGCTGCTGAGGGGCACGGCTCTTCTTGGCGGTGGTGATGGTGGGGGACACGTGCTACAGTCAGATTGTGGTACGTGGTGCCCAGTTCTCTGAATACACTAAAACCCCCTGAATCCTACAGGAGGGAGGGTGAACTTTGTGGCATGTAAGTTTCACCTCGATGAGATGAAAACACAACAACCAACAGGCATGCCTTGATTGGCTGTCTTTCCTGCTCCGGCCTCTGAGTCTCCATTAAAGAGAAAGGAAAAGGCCCCGCCCTCTTTGTAATAGCTCCGAATTAATCACAAGCCAAGCCCTTAAATTCAGGACCCGCTCCCCACTCCCCCTCCCCAAGACCATTGAGGCCCCGACAGGGAAGACCCTACTTTTCCAAAGAGCCTGAATTCCAACCCGGCTCTGGCCTGATTCCAAAGTCTTTGTTCTTAAAACACACCCAGGACCTCTAAAGTGTTCCCCGGGTGGTGGCCAAGGAAATTCTGCCCCCCACCAGCTGGGGAACCCCAAGCTCGCAAGCAGGGCCATGGGGGTGTCCAGTGCAAAGTGAAAATGTGGAGTTTCTCATTTAACAAAAAACCAGTTTTTCCGTCTCCTCTCTCTCCCTCTGCATGGGGATACCGGCTGGCAGGCCCTCACGGGGACGGGCCGGGAACCCAGCCACCAGAGCCCACCGGGGAAGTGACTTGGCCTGAGCCCAGGCTCGTGCTTCGCTGTCCCATGGACCTCACTCACAAAACGCAAAATGAAAACTCATGAGGACGGTCACCGCAGAGCATTAAGCCCTGGCTGCCCGCCGCACCCAACCTGCGCCCTGCTTGCAAGGGGTGGGGAGGGGGAGTCTGCCTCGGGCCAGAGCAAGGCCCGCAGAGAAGCCTCTAGAAACAAGCTCTTTGGCGGTAATCTGCAGTTGGTGCTAGTGCACAGATATGCAAATGACCTGAGCCTGCCTTCTCACACCTGGAGGCTGCCAGCCGTGAATCACCTGCCTCCTTCTTACACGCCCGTGGGTCTGAGGCCCCGGCGAGCTCCGTGCCGCCAGGGCACGGCCGCACTTGCTGGTGCAAGGGACACAGCTCGAGAGTACTGATCCTGGATCCTAGCTAAACTCTTAACAGCACCAACCATTTGTCCGCTGGATGCTTCGGGCTTTTCTACACGGACAGTCGTGACCGCCCGCGGGAAAGGACAGATATGTGTCTTTCCGTCCGCCCTCTGTGTGATTAAGAAGGTCCCCCCTGCTCCTACTCTGCTGAGAGTGTATGTGTGTAAACCGTGAATGGGTGTTGAATTTTGTCAAAAGTTTTTTCTGCATCGGTCGACCTTGCTAGGCCTCTGCAGCTACTGTTCTGGGCCTGGTGCAAGCTGGCGGGCACAGCAGAGGGCTCAGCTGTCCCATGGGAGGTGTCCAGGTCAGGGCCAGCAGTAGGTGGGGGCTGGCCATTCACTCTGGCCTTGGGCCCCGGGGCCAGATGTTGGGGCTTAGCTGCGTGGCCAAGCAGGGATAGAGTGACCGGATAATTAAGCACTCGCTTCTTTGGGGCCTGGCAGAAAGCAGCAGAGGGTGGACCTTGAGCGGAGTCCCCTCCCCAACCTCGGCTCACTGACGGGGGAGCCCGGAGCCCAAAACTCCGTGGAGCCCTCTGCGGGGGGGGGATCCCAGAGTTGGGGTGCACCTGCTCCAATCTGCCAATGGGAAAGCAGACCTTTGGCTCCAAGTCGGTGTGCCGTCCTGTGACCCCCTAACCACCTAGGAGGGAAGGGGAAGACAGGCAGAGGCCCCCCTCAGCCCCCTCCCAGTTTGCCAGTCAGCAGTTCTCTAAGTCTGGGGCTTAATGAGCCCCGGGAAACAGAATTCTCCGCATGCTCTTTCGCCTGTTGACGGGAGCAGATACCCATCTATCAGGACCCCCGGACATTATCCCTCCCCACCCCCAACAAGTAACTGGACCCCGCTGGCCTTTGCAGGACCGCGGGGGCGCCAGCTCCATGACCTTCCAGCGCCTCTGAGCCAGGCTCCCGACTAGGGGAGGGAGGAGGAGGAGGAGGAGGAGGGAACCGTCTCCTGCCTGAGGCCACAGGAGCCGGACGCAAAGCTGAGGGTCTTTCAAGACGGCCCCCAGTTTACAAGCTGAGACCCAGAGAGGGGAAGGGGCCCACCCAAGGTCACTCAGAGAGGGGCCATCATGGGAGTCCCAACCTGGAACCCCAGGCCAAGGTCAAAGCAGGGGAGTCTGCATCGCATTAATCTGGGTTTGAGTTTGTACTCTGCTGTGTGGCCTTAGGCAAAGGGCTTGCCCTCTCTGAGCTTCAGTGTCCTTTCTGAAACGGGGATGGAGTTCCTCCTGCCAAGGGCCGTGGTGAGGGTGGAATGTGGTGTGTGAAGAGGCCACACTGGGTCAGGCACACAGAAGTGCATCGGGAATGGGTCACGATCATTCTAGTTCACGGAGCACGCGACATGCCGAGCTCTGTCCCAGCCCACACTACCGCATCTAACCCTCACCGCCGCCACCGCCCCAGCGGCAGGCACTGTTGCTGTCTCTGTGCACCAGTGAAGAGACTGAGGAAGTTTCCTTTCGAGTAAACAAGCAGAGTCCCATCGCCTGGACATGGTCTCGAGTCCAGGAGAGTCTGACCTACGAGCAAGGACCCTGGCTCAGCCAAGGCCTGGTCCCAGTCATGGCTCTACTACGTGTTCCCGGAATGACCCGGGGCCTCGGCGCCCTGATCTGTAAAAACGGGGGTACGTGCACTGACAGCTGTCCCAGAACGAGCACTTTCCAAGAGCCAGGCCCTGTGTTATGCACACTTGCATACGCATTAACTCAGCATTTAATCAGCGCAGCGACCCATGAGGTGTGTACTTCCTGTGGTCCTTCCAGAGCTGGAAAAACTCACACCGAGAAGTGAAGTCACTGGCTCAGTCTCACCCCACAAGGACGCAAACTCAGGCATTCAGGCTCCAAAGCGCACCGTTTCTCCGCGAGCTGTGGCAACGGCACCCTCCTCAGCAGGTGTCCGTGCAGATAAAGTGACGTTAGGCACCTAAAGGCCTGAAAACAGAGCCTGGCGCAGAGGACGCACCCAGCAAATATTAGTCATATTATTATTATCATGTCCTCACTCATTCAGAAGGTATTTACGGAGCGTGCACCCTGAGCCAGGCTCTAAGAGCCGGGCCTGCATCTGGGAACAAGACAAAGATTTCCGCCTTCATCGGCGCCCGTGGTGGCATCGTCTCCATCACCATCGTCTCCATCACGATTTTCACCACCACGATCACCACCATTATCGCCATCACTTCCACTACGATCTTCACCACCGTCGCGCCCAGGACCACCATCATCATCACCTCCACCGCGGTCGCACCACCACGATCACCACCGTCGCACCCAGGACCACTGTCATCATCACCTCCACCGCGGTCGCACCACCACGATCACCACCGTCGCGCCCAGGACCATGATCACCTTTGTCGTCCTCATCACTTCCATCGTCATCATCGCCACCATGATCATCGCCAACATCACTTCCATCACCGCCATCCTGGTCACCACCGTCATTATCGCCATCGTGACCATCACTGTCATCATTGCCACTATCAAGCTTATCATCCTCATTCTCACGACATACAATCACTATGACCATCACGAGCACCACCCATCATCGCCAACATCCTCACCATAAAATCAGTGCCCTGCACGGTGCCTGTGGTATTCACAAATCAAGGTCAATCTGGTGATTCCATCTCTCTGGGGTTCCCCTAGGTCCCCAAAAATGTCACCGATATCTTGTTTTTAATTAGATACTTTGGTTTTCACTTTTAGGGAGCGTCTTAAGCCCCTCAAATCCATATAGGGTCACACGTCTCCCCTCAGAGGCCTTTCTTCCTCCTCTGGGGTGGTGGTGGTTGGTGCAGGTGTGCTGGGGGGCCAGGCTCTCTCAGCCAGTCTCTTTACAACCTCGCCCAGCTGCCCCAGACCCCGGGTGGCCTCCACCAGCTGCGTCAGCCCCAGTCCCAGAGCTTGGCGCTGCTGCTGGTCCTGCTCCAGGACCTGGGTCAGCCTCTGCAGCTGGCCGCTCACGTCCCTCACAGCAGCCACCAGCTCTACCAGGGCAGGTGGCTCACAAGCCATGACCCTTACAGGTGGCGTTGGAGCCACACATGGGCCAAGGGGGTCTGGGCTCTGCCCAGGGGTTGGCCTTAGGGTGAGAGGGTCAGGAGGAGGTTGACCCAAGGGGTGGGCCATGGAAGACAGGTGGAGGTCAGAGGTCACTGTGGGGTCAGAGGCTGACTGTGGGGTCTGGGTGGCTGGTGGAGCTGGTTTGGGGCTCTGGCTTCTTGGTGGTTTGAAATCCTCAGTGGACAGTGTGTCCATGCTTGGGCCTGGAGAAGGCCTGGGGTGGCTGGACTCCGAGGCCGGAAACGATGCTAGGCTGGACATCTGAGAGAGATGAGGGCCCCCCGTGGAGGTCAACCAGGGGTGTAGGCTGGGCTTGACTGCTGGCGCTGGAGTGGGAGAAAAGAGTTCTGTTCCCGAGGAAGTTAGAATGGACTTGACAGTGACTAGAGGGGTTGAGGTAGGATCAGCAGTCATGGTGGGGTGAGTAGAGGCAGTAGAATGAGGGGTCATGGTGGCGTCAGGGGTCGCGGCAGGGTAACGGGTTGTGATAGGGTGAGGGGTTGTGGTGGGTTGAGGAGTGGTAGAGTGAGGGGGTGTGGTGGGCTGAGGGGTCGTGGTGGGGTGAGGGGTTGTGGTAGGGTGCAGGGTCGTGGTGGGGTGAGGGGTTGTGGTAGGGTGCAGGGTCGTGGTGGGGTGAGGGGTTGTGGTAGGGTGCAGGGTCGTGGTGGGGTGAGGGGTTGTGGTAGGGTGAAGGGTCGTGGTGGGGTGAGGGGTTGTGGTAGGGTGAAGGGTCGTGGTGGGGTGAGGGGTTGTGGTAGGGTAAAGGGGTGTGGTGGGGTGAGGGGGTGTGATAGGTTGAGGGGTTGTGGTGGGCTGAGGGGTTGTAGTGGGGCGAAGGGTGGTAGTGGGTTGAGAGGTAGTGGAGGGGTGAGAGGTCAAGGTTGAGTGAGGGGTGGTAACGGGATAGGGGCTTGTGGAGGGGTCTGGGGATCTGGAATGATCTGGAACTGAGTCGGGGTGTGGAGCTGTGTCCAAGTCTGGGATTGTGTCAGATTCTGGAGTCAACTCTGAGGTAGAAAAAAGGTGGGTCGCCACCTCTGGAGCAGAGGGGTCAGAGCTCAGCGCTTTGGGCGAGGTGGGTGGCGGGGTGGCTGAGAGATCAGGAGTCGATGCTGCAATCACTGTGGGGCCGGGGCTGGACCCAGTGAGGCCAGGGCTTGTCACGGTGAGGTCGGAGCTCATCCAGGAGCGCAGGTCCGGGAGGGGTGGCAAAGTGCCAGGAGGGTCAGAGGTCACCTTCCGTGTTGAAGCTGCCTCAGGAATGAGCAGCGGCGAAGGGTCGGAGGTCACCGAGGTCACTGATGAGTCCGGGGGCTCTGGAGAAGCAGAGGGAGCTGGGGAAGGAGCAGGGGGCGCCGTCTGGGACGCTGTGGGGCGCAGCGGACGACGCTCCGGCCACAGTTTTCTTTCGGAACCTGGAGGAGGAGGAAAGACCGATGGCCGAGGTCAGTCTGCCCCACCTACTCCCGCGGCCTGCCACGCCCCTCTGGGAAGAGCAGACCAATGAGAAGGCGCACGGCCTCATGACGTCTTGGGTCGCCAGCAGACTTCGCCCCACCCCAGCACCCCCCCCCCCACCTCCTGCAATGTCTCCAAGCGCCACCTGGCGTCCTCCACTGCGCGTGAGGGACGCGAGGGAGAAGGCTACCGCGGAAACAGGACGGTGGGGGGACGGGAAGCTTGCAGGGAGATGCGAGAGGGTGGGGGGTGTGGAGGCTTACCTGGAGATGCGGGAGGGGCTGAAGGGGCATATAGGGGAGAGGGGGGGGAGATGCCAGAAGGTGCAGAAGCCTGAGGGGGACGCGAAGCGGTTTCGAAGCATAACCTCAGTAATCAAGATTTTTAGGTCACAGTTTTAAGGAATATTGTTGCAAAAGATCCACTGTGAACAAAAAAGTCAAAATTGTAACCTAAGACAGGTTCTGACTGGCCAGGATTACGGGAAGCTGAGGTAGATGAGAGTCTTCCTTTACACTTTTGATAGTTAGCTCATTGTGAATGTTTTGCATTCATTTGGATTTTTAAAACTCTAAAGGTATCATCTGCCTTGATTACTGAGTGTCCGGGCAGCGCCTTAAATTGAGGGCCTGAGTAGAGTGAGAAGCCTCGCCTTCTTCCCGGCCTAGCTTTCAGGTAAGTGCGGATTTTAATCCCTTTTTGCAGATGCAGGGAGCCAGGCCTAGAGGGCAGGTAACTTGTCCTAGGTGGCACAGAAAAGACAGGAAGCAAAGTCCTCTGCATTCAGAGTTGAGACCCTTAAATATCACTTTCTCAGTGACGGAAATGATGACACGTGGCTGCAGAGGACCTGAAGTGTGGCTAGTCCGCCCAAGGAGGTGAAGGTTCCGTTTTTTTCACATTTTGGATTCATTTAAATTTAAATAGCCACCTGTATTGGTAGCTACCATATGGAATGACACAGCTCTCGAGAATTCCAGTTTTCCTGTAGGATTTTTGAGGTGCGTCTTGTTCCTGCCTTGTGTTTACACTGAGTTGGAGAAGCGGTTAAGTACAGGGCTTGGCCTCCAGCCAGGCTGCCTGGGCCTACACCCCAGCTCCGTCGCTTCCTAACTGGGTGACTGTGGACAAGTTATGGAACGGTCTTGAATCCCGGGTTGTGGATGAGCTGTCACGACGATTCAGGGAGCTCACGTGTATACAGAGCACTTAGCACAACGCCTAGCATGTAACAGACACTCTCATGATTATTAATACTGTCCTAGGCACACAGGCATTGATGTCCGCACCTCAATCTCTGTCATCTGTGAAATGGGCATAACTATAACACCTACATCAGAGGGCTCATGTAGACGTTATGAGGTAAAAGGGGTAATATATATAAAATGCTTAGAATAGTACCTGACATGCGGCATATCGCTCAGTAAATGTTAACTGGTTTTAGTTATTATTTCGATAATCTCGGCTTGCTTAGGTACTGTAGGGGTTTAGATGCCTAGAGTGGTACTGATTTTTACTTTTTCAGACCCGAGGTGCAGAGAGCTAAGCTAATCCTACTCCTCTGTACATTGTCACCAACAATCCCGCAGCGTCTCCTCTGCCTTTTTCTGCTTTTTCCTCCCCGATCTCCATCCCTCTCACTTTCTCCCACAGCTGCCTCCTTTTGTGTAGTTGACATAGGCCCTTAAAGATACGGATGTTCTTACACAATACAGACTCCATCCCTATATGTGCACATGTTAATATATTAAGTGCATGTGTATTTTTGTGTTTGTGCTTTGAGTTTTCGTGAATGACATTCAGCTGGAGATCTCACTCTGGTTCTGACTTTCTTCCTCCACATTACGCTGCTCGTACCCACCCATGTTGCTACGTATGCAGCAGGTCATTGTTTTGGCTACTGCGTGGGATTGCATCGTGTGCACTGATTGCGTTTCTCTTGTTACCCACAGTGGGGTACTTAACTTGCCTCCAACTCCCTGATATCATAACATTCCAAAGAACACCTTCCTATGTTTCCCTTCTAAGAACTTATAAGAACGTCTCTGGAATATATATCGAGGAGCGGGATTCCTGGGTCACAATGTGCAATCATATTTAATGTCACTAAAAGTTTTAAAAGTTTTCTTTATGCAAGTAATCTCTACACCCAACGTGGGGCTCGAATTCATGACCCTGAGATTAGGAGTTGCATGCTCTTTCGACTGAGCCAGCCATGATGCACCCCTGATTTCACTGAATTGTTTTTATCAGATCGCTGTATCCAGTGGGGACGTCTGTCTCCTTACATCTTCACCCACACTTGATATTAGCGGCCTTTCCAATTTTTTCCATGCTCGTCATCATTTTAATTGGAATTTCCTGATCCCTTCTGTGTGTGAAGGTTTCTACACATACTTATTGGCCATTTGGGCTTCCCCTTCTGTGAATCACCTGTCCGCAACTGTTACCCATTTTCTTAGAGGGTTTCCTGTCATTTTCTCACTGATTTGTCAGAGTGAATTGCGTGGTACAGTTAGGGTTTCCCAAACCTGGGCATTGTTGACATTTGGAGCTGGGATTCTTTGTTGCGGGGGATTGTCCTGTAGAGAGTAGATGTGTAACAATATCCCTGGCCTGTACCCATTAGAATCTGGTGGCCTCCCTTCTCTTAGTCGTGCCAATCCCCAACATCTTGCGATACTGCCAATCATCCCCAGTTGGGGACCGCTGATGTAGATAACAACCCCTTGCTTCAGGATGTACTTCTGTTGGGTCTGTGGGGTAAGAGTGGGGCCACCACTGGGGACTTCGAAGTACATCTCTCTACCCCACAACACAAACACCCCGTTGCCCTCGCCACAGCTACATGCCTCACCTGTGTCTCCACGGATCCTTGGAGCTGGAGAGGGATGGCCTGGGCTCCGGGTGGTGCCAGTGGCCAGAGCAGTGGGTGTCCCCTTGGGCAGAGCCCCTCCGGGAGGTGTATCCCACGTCCGGGAAGGCTTATAACCATCCGCGTCACCTTAAGAAATATAGGGAGGACTGAGTCTCACTTCTCTTGATTTTGAGCCTCGGTTCATCCTGGACTCCAACTCAGGTCTCATCCTGTCTCACCCTGACCGCCACCCGTGTCCTCCCTGCCCCCGCAGCCACCCTGGTGGCTCAGCTGAGATGCTCCCAACCACCAATAACAGACACTGGGACTAAACTAGCTTATAAAATAAGAACAGTTGTTATTTTGATTTCCTGAAGTCCCTGCCCCTCCTCATTCTTTTTTTCCTGGGGGGCGGATGGGAGGGTGGAAACGCTGTAATATATTTAGTAATGAACCACCAGGAATATTTCCATATTTTCCCTATGTCTTTTGGATAATCTCTACATGACAACAATTTTATATAACACAGAAATGTATAATATATAGCTGCCCCTTGAACACCATGGGTTTGAACTATGCAGGTCCACTTATACATGGGTTCTTCCCATAAATACAGTACAGAACTATAAATGTATTTTCTCTTCCTTATGATTTTAGTAACTTCTTTCTCTAACTCACTTTATTGTAAAAATTCAGTGTACTATGTACATACATACATACATGTATATACACACACATACATACGGAACATGTGTTAATTGTTTATGTTTTGGTAAGGCTTCCAGTCAACAGTAGGCTATTAGTAGGTAAGTTTCGAGAGAGTCAAAAGTTACATGTAGATTTTCAACTGCATGGGAGTTGGTGCCCCTAACCCCCGTGTTGTTCAATAGTCAGCTGTGTAATAGAAAAATATACCATTTTCTATAGGGGGAATAGAAAGATTGAATTCAGGGGCGCCTGAGTGCTCAGTCGGTTAAGCACCGACTTCAGCTCAGGTCATGTTCTCATGGTTTGTGAGTTCAAGCCCCATGTCGCGCTCTGTGCTGACAGCTCAGGGCCTGGAGCCTGCTTCGGATTCTGTGTCTCCCTCTCTCTCTGCCCCTCCCTGCTCACACTCTGTCAAAAGTAAATAAACATTAAAAAATTAAAAAAAAACAAAGATTGGATTCAGTCTTCTAGCTTGATCGGAAACCTTATTTTAACGTTTGTTGAGATATAATTCACAGACCTTAAAGTGTACAATTTGGTGGGTTTTAGTGTATTCAAAATGTGCAACCATGAAGTCCACGCTGCTCATCTCCCTTCATTAACTGTCCCCTGCCCACCTCTCCCACGCCTTCCACATGGTGTTGCTGCTCACACTGGACCCCCCAACCTTGTTCACATCGAGCCTCTGTGCACCTCTGGGCCTTTGCTCGTGCTGCTACCTCCCACTGGAGTTCCCTTCTCCTCCATAAAGGCATTTTCCCACTGTGTACATGAAAGCAGGCAGAGGATGGTGTCTGGCACCCTGGGCATGTTTGTCCTGGCCGCTTTGAGCTCTGTGGCTAGCTGTCCCCGGTGTAGAAGTCCCTCTCTGTCACCTAACACATTACCTGCTAACAGAACAAGGGTCAGTCTTCATCCTGATGCCCAGCATTGCACATACTGTAGTCATGTCTCCATGTTAACTGTTCTTAATTAAACATCTTCCCCATGCCTGATAAACACCTGAAGAGGATAGCTATGAAATCCTACCTGATGGTTGTACTCACTAGGAATTTTAAAAACCATTAGCAGCACTATTAATTAAAAAATTAAAAATGGAGGGGCGCCTGAGTGTGTCAGTTGGTTAAGTGTCTGACGTTGGCTCGGGTCATGATCTCACGGCTCATGAGCTCAGGCCCCACATCGGGCTCTGTGCTGACAGCTCGGAGCCTGGAACCTGCTTCGGGTTCTGTGTCTCCCTCTCTCTCTGCCCCTCCTCTTCTCATTCTCTGTCTCTCAAAAATAAATAAAATAACATTTTAAAAAGGAAAACAGTTTAGCGGGAAAAAAGCCCCATGAGCAGTGAAGATTCCTTTTCAGGATGCTGGGCTTTAGGAGGACTCCGTTAAGAACACGAATCGAAGCTCTCGTCCTGTTAAAGTGTCAGTCCCCCAGCTGCAAGCTGGGTCTCCGTGTTCTTGAAATGTGCTCTCAGATATGGCCACCTGCTCGTGGTCCATTAGGGTGTGATCGGTTTGATTGCTTTTTCATTAACATACATGCATTTTTAATTTAAGAAGCAGCACGGCAGAGTTACAGGCCTTGTAAGACAGTCACATCCCTCCCCTGCAACAGGGGGAGCCGCTGCTCGGAGTCCAGCTTACGTTCCCAAAGGTGTGCCTACAGTCTGGCTGCACAGGAAGCCCTCTGGTTTCTCCCTGCTGGAGCTGCCAACAATTAGTTTAAGACTGTGCGCACCCACGGAGGTACTGTACGCATCCCTTTGCGGCTTCTCGGATGGGTCCCCTCCTGGCTGGGTGAGCAAGTCCCTGACCTTCTCCATGACTCAATCTGCTCCCCTGTACAGCGGGGACCACGGGGGCACCTACTGTGTGGTGCCGCACAGCCTGGCGTGTGACCAGCTTATCCTTGGAATTGAATCCATATAGTCTGGTTCCTTCTTTATAAACTTTGGATAATATTCTGTCATAGAAATCCACAGCTGTTGGGTCATCGGCACCCTGCTGGCAGAGGGTTAGGCCGTGACCAGTGTTTCGCTGTGACAAATAGAACTGTGGTGAACCTACACCTGTGTCCGTGGGCTCGTGAGTGAGAACTCGACGCCTGCTGTGTGAAAGGCAGAGACGTCTCCCTAGTGTCAACCGGCTCTCCGACGGAGCAACGGGGTCTCAGGCCCACCTTTACCCCACATCCTGGGCGGTCAGACATTTTAATTTGTGGAAATCTCCTGGGGAGAGGGTGGGTGGAGAAGCTACGCTCTCGCTACGGGTGACGAAACTGAAGCACAGAGAGGGCGAGGAACTCTCCCAAAGTCACACAGCTAAGGAGCAGTGTTAGGTTTCAGACCCACGCAGGTGTACGTGGTCCTAAACAGAAACCTCTTTCCCTCCGGGTGCAAATTTCCCGAGTCTTACTCCACTCCTTCCCTGGTGAGCTTTTATTCATCCTTCGGGATTTTATCCAAAGCTCCCCCCCCCCCTTTTCCCCTCAATGAAGTCGTGCCTGCTTTATGCTTCCTGGGCTCTTCGGGGCTACTCTGTCATACGCTCCTTCCCCGTCCCCGCTGCTAGAGTGGTTAAGAGAGCGAACGACGGGGTTCGAATCTAAGCTCTGCCCTTTGCTGTGCTGGCCTCTCTGCACCTCAGCTTACTTACCTGTAAACCGGTGTTAAGGACAGTACTCCTCCCACGAGGTGCTGTGGGGACGAAGCCAGCTCGCCTACGTGACGCAGGTGACGGAGCCCGGCACGTGGAGAGCGCTCAGTGAACCTGACCTATTACTGCTTTCCTCTCCTCCAACCTCTACATTCAATCCCGCCCTGGATCTTGGGTCCTCTCCCCTCTGCGCGGCCTGGCGCAGCCGTGACCTACGGCAGCAGCCCGGATCCACGAGTCATCCCGCCTTCCAGGCTGGGTGTGGGAGGGCCTCCCGGCACGGCCGTCAGTCGCACGGCCTCGTCCGCCCCCTCAGCGTCAGATTCCATCCCGTCGATCTATGGCGTCAGCCCAGGCGCTCCTCGGAGCCCCAGGATTGCGGATCTCATGTCTGCACTCGAGTGTGTCCGATCTGTCCCCGGAGGGTCCGACATCCCAGCGTGGTCCTGGGCATCCACCCGCAGCGCTCTCCGATCCAGTAAAAGGTGGGTCCTCATCCGCCAACTTCCGCTTCGCGCAGCCTATCCGACCCAGCCCTCAACTCCATCAGCTCAGTTCGCAGAATACAAGTTACATACATCCACTTCTCCTGCGGTCTCCACCGCCACCCCGGTCGAGACACTGTCCCCTCGCCTCAGACCTCCGGGTCACCCTGAGCGCACTCTAGCTCCTCCATCCATTTCCCATCGGCATCCTGAGGGACTGCTCTCAAAATACAGGTGTCATCATGTCCTTCCTAACTTAAAATTCTCCACCACTGCATGTAGAATAAAACCCAAATTCTAGCCTCCTCTCCTATCACTCTCCCCCTGCCTGGGTCATGCTGCTCCAGCCACGCTGATGTCCTTGCCCTTCTCTCAAGGTCTCACCACAGGGCCTTTGCATAGGCTGCGCCCCCTGCCTGGAATGCGCCTTCAGCTCCCTCCAGGCTCTCCATGGCGGAGCTCATCTCCTGCCACCACTCCATCAACCCCTCCACTTTGGCCCCATTGGCCTCACTGCTGTTTCTTGAACCAGCTAAGCACACCTCCCCCTCAAAGCCTTTGCACGCGCTGTTCCCTCTGTATGGAACACCCTCCAACCAGGTCTCTGCATGGATTTCTCCCTCTCCTCCTTGAAGGTCGTCACTCACAGGGCGCTTTCTCAGTAAGGCATCTCCCGGCCATCATATTCTACACGGCAAACCTGAGCCTCCCTTTCCCTTGCTCACCACTGCTACGTTCGCAGGGGTTAGTATTCACGCCTGACGCACGGCGGGCGTGTCACACAAAGTTAACGTCTGTGTCTCCGAATTCCGAGAAGCCTCAAGAAATGGTACTTCGGGGAACTAGGAAGCGAAAATTCAAACTTTGTGGGCTTTGGCTAGATTTTGTCTAGCTTCAGCTGTACACCGTCTCCAGGCTTACACTGTGGTTTCTCATTCATTCCTTCGTTCGTTCAATCGATCAGTCATTCAACAAATGTTCAAGTCCCTACTGAGTCTCCACGACACAGCTTCTGTGGGAGACAGAACAATGCTCCCCCCAAAGACGTCCATGCCCTAAGCCCCAGAAACTGTGATATGTTACCTAATGTAGCCAAAGGGATATCGCAGATGTGATTAAAGGGCCAGACCTGGAGATGAAGACTGTCCTGCGTCAGTCCACGGAGCCCCAATCCAATCACACCGAGCCTTAAACTAGGACAGAGAAAGACCTGAAGGCAGAAGGTCAGAGAGATGCAACTTGGCTGGCTCTGAAGATGGGCGAAGGCGCCACGAGCAGGGAATGTGGGCGCTTCTAGAAGCTGGAAAAGGTACAGGAACAGAGTCTCCCCTCGAGCCTCCGGAAGGAACACATCCCTGCCGACACATCGGTTTTAGCCCTGGGAGACTCCTGTTGAACTTCCCACCTACAGAACTGCAAAATAAGTTGGCTTTAAGCCACTACACGTGTGTTTCTGTGTTACAGTAGCAAGACAAACGGACGCCGTTATAGCGGAGAGGCGGGTGCCCCAGACTGGCGGGCGGTTTTCCCAACGCCGGCCCCTGCTTCCCTGAGAATTCCCTTCCTCCTGGAGTCTGCTGCTGGGGAGCATACACTTCCTCCCCGAGGCTTTTCCCGATGGCTCTGCTAGAAAGAGTAACGCCGTCCCTGGGATCCCGCAGCTGTTGTTCATTTACGGTGAGTAAATCTAACCGCCAACGTTCTGCGGTTTTAAACTATTTCACACACATCTTGCTCACTGGATTGCGACCGGCGGTCGCCAAGCTAGTTCTCATTTTGGTGGCGCCACAACTGGAACCCAGGGAGGTGGACCCCAGAGCTCGGCGCTAATTGCCTCAGTGATTCTGTCATCCTTCCCAACCCAATGAGCGAATTGTGTGCGAAATCGTTGCAAATGCAGCTCAGTAGTGGTTCCTGAGTAAACGTTCTGAGTCAGACTTTTTCCCCACCTGAAACACGGGCGTTGGCAACCAGGTTTCCCGGTTGTTGGAATCACGCGTGCGCAGCACAGAACAGGCGAGCTCTCCCGCACGGTTTCTTCGGAGGAAGAAACTGAGGCTCAAAGAGGTGGACTCATTTTTTTCAAGGTCCCGTTGCAATGAGGCTCGGAGTTCATGACTGCTTGCTCCCACGCCCCAGCTGGCCTCACTGTTAAGACGGTGCACGTGACCACCCCAGCCTCCCCTCGCACAGTTAGCAACGCTGCACCCATCTGCGCTCAGGCAATGCCTTCTTCCCCGTCCCCCACGGGGGACTCCCTGCCCAGCGTCTGACCGTCGCCACCACGAGGGGGCGCCACGGGACAGGTAGGGATCCCGCGCCGGGTTGCAGCGAACAAAGGCTCTAGAACGCTGGCCAGGATGCACCGAGAGGCAGCATCTCTAAAACTGGGCTGGACGGGCCCTAGCCCACAGCTCGGGTCCCCCACCCTAAAGCGCGGCGGCCCCGCGGCCTGCTCCTCCCCTCCCTCTCGCGCACCAAAAGCCCACCCTCGCAGACAGGCCGCCGCTCTGGATGCCCACGGGACGGTTCTCCCAGCTTTTATTACCGCGGGCGGGGGCCAGCCGGCCAATCAGGAGGCGCAGCGCGCCTGTGACGTCACACGGCCTGAGGCCCCTAAGGCCGGGCTTTCCCGCGGAGGGTTGCGGAGTGCGCGTGCGTGCTCAGCGCCAGAAAAAGGCGGGAAAGGGCCGAAGGGGAGAGGTGCTCCTGGGGGGACGAGTCTCTCAGGAGAAGAGGGGCAGAGGGGCGTAGGGCGACAGGCAGAAGTGGGACCTTCGGCAGATGGGAAAGCACACAGGAAAGCAGAGGGAGAGAGCAGCCGGAGGCGCAGCGAGTGCGGCAGGCTGGACCAGTCAGAAAAGGCGGGGCCGGGGCAGGAGGAGACAGCCGTGAGGGGAAGGCGAAGAAGCCACCGTGCGAGGCAAAGAGCACAAGGGTGACAAGGAGCGCGGAGGGTCAGATAGGGAAGGTAGAGACCCGGCATGAGAAACCGCGGGACCTGGAGAGGAGGCAGAGGCGTCGAGTGTGGGAAAACAGGAAAGGTGGGAGCGTGCACTGGATGCGAGCACGCGGGAGCAACGTGAGCGAGAAGCAGACCACGAGGAAAGGAGAGCGGCGGGACGGGCGGAGTTGCTGAGACGCAGAGCAGGGGCGTGGATGGGAGAGTGGGAGGGCCGAGAGGATGGAAGGGCGCGTGCACGCGCACGTACGCGGGCCGGGGAGCTGCCACAGAGAAGCGCGCGATCACAGCACGCACAGGGACCCGGGCCGCAGAGAACCCGGCGAGAGCACGCACGCACAGGGACGCGGGCCGCAGAGAAACCGGCGAGAGCACGCACGCACAGGGACGCGGGCCGCAGAGAAACTGGCGAGAGCACGCACGCGCAGGGACCCGGGTCAGAGAGAAACTCGCAAGAGCACGCACGCGCAGGGACCCGGGCCAGAGAGAAACTCGCAAGAGCACGCACGCGCAGAGACGCGGGCCGCAGAGAAACCCGCGAGAGCACGCACGCGCAGGGACGCCGGCCACAGAGAACCCCGCGATAGCACGCCTATGCGCAGGGGCGTGAGCCGCGCAGACGCTCACGAGAGCACGCACACACGTACGCGCACGCACATTCATATATGCAGAGGCCGCGGGCGGCGCAAAACCCTGCGAGAGCACGTAAGTGCATGCATGACCACGCAAGCACGAGGGCGCTGGCCCGGGGAGGGAGGAGCTGCGGAGAAGCCCGAGAGAGCCCGGCTCAGGCACACGGCCCCAAGTGTGGCCACAGAGGTGGAAGGACAGCCCCAGCTGCAGTGAGAGGGGCCGCGAGCGGAGCTGTGGGGCTGAAGGCCGCCCCGCTGGCCAAATGGAGGGGAGCCCTCCACCCAGAGCTCATCACCCGGCCACTGAACCACTGCCCGACCCAGACCAGGACGGGGTGGAGTGCGCTGGGGGGCTGACGACGCGGTGACCTGGGCCAGCTGGGGCTGTCGGGGTGGAAGGGCCCAGCCTCAGATGTCACGGCTGGTTTTCGGGAGGACCGTGGGCTCAGGCCCTGCGAAGCCTAGTCCGATTCTCGGAGACACAAGGTGCGGGGGGTGGGGGGGGTGGTCTCTTCTTCAAAGAAGTCCGAGCAAAAGTCCGAGGAGGGAACATTTTACGGACTCTGGACCCACGGAAAACCTTTCGGGGAGGCGCGCACAGGTTGGTGATGGCCCCATCCGCACCCTCGCCGTGCCCCTTACCTGTGTCTGGAAGACACCTTGTTGCTGCGGAGGGTCCCCCTGGGCTCTTAGTGGTGCCCCCAGAGAGCGTGTGTCCAGGTACCCCTGCAGCGGTGGTCCCCTTGGCCAGGTCCTCTCCCGAGGTGGGGTCCCAGGTCCAGGGCGGATAATCATCCTCATCGGCGTAGCCTGGGGAGAGTGGGGCATGGATTGAGCCCTGCCCGGTCTCCGAGGTCCTTGCCGCAGCTCCACACTACCCTTCCAGAATCTCCTGCAGTGGCTCTGGGTCCCCCACCCCATCCCCAGTACCAGTGCAGGTGAGCCCCACGTCTTCCTCGTGGTCACAGTTGTGCTGGCCCCATGCCCCAGCAGGGCAGTCGCTCAGCGAGGCCTCGATGCCCTTGCAGCCCACGTCATCCAGCCAGATGGGGCCGGTCCCGGGGCCGTAGTGGGTTTTGCCCACTCGGTGCCGGACCCTTCCACAGCCCAGCTCCCAGCAGGCCACGGTACTGTCCCGCAGGTCCCAGCTGTCATCGCACACTGTCCCCCAGCGCCCAGCATGCCACACTTCCAGCCGGCCAGCACACCGGTTGGGCCCATCGGCCAGACGCACGCGGAACGGGCCTGCTGGTAGAAGGCCCCAAGTCAGGAGGAGTCAAGAGGGGCCAACCTCACCTCTTGTGTTCCCTCCACTCACCCGATCCCCTAGCGGTGCTCCCAGTGGGCGAGGGGGCTGGGTCTGTGGGCGGCTCTGGAGAACCCTGTGCTGGGATCTCAGCCGACGGCTCCCTGGGGGTCAGAGGGATTCGCTTCGCGGTGGCCTCAGAGGTCACCTCTCGGGGGCTCTGGGTGGTTGACGTTGCCATGGTCTTAGGGGTCCGCTCCCGGGGGGCCCGGGGAGTCCGTGTTGCGGTGGTATGTGAGGTCATCCCGTGGGGGACCTCAGCGGTCAGCTTTGCAGTAGACTCTGAAACGGGTCCGTGGGAGGCCTCAGCGGTCAGGGTTGTGGTGGTCCGTGAAGTCAATTCAGGGGGCCTCTGGGTGCCCAGGACCCTGGAATGTTTAGTGGTTGGCATCACGGGGGGCTGAGTGGTCGGTCGCTTTGCATTTTTGGTCACCCACTTCTTAGTACTCTTGGGCACTTTCCCTGGGGCCTTGGTGGTGGTTTTCTCGGGAGCACTGGGGGTCAGCCTCGCAGAGGGCTTGGTGGCCAGCTCCCCGGGGAGCCAGGCGTCCGGATCTCTACCCAGGCCGGGGATCCAGCTCCAGCTGAAGGGGTCTGAGATGGAGTCCAGGCCAGGGGTCTCTGGAAGGTGGGAGGAGAGGACAGGGAAGATGGCAGACACCAGATGACCAGATTGTCTGTCTGCACCTCTCCTCTCATTTCTGCAGCCACCAAGTTTCCGTTAATTCATTCATTATTCATTCACTCATTCATGTAGCAAACATTTATTGAGCGTCGTCTGTGATCCAGGCACTGGGCCAGACCCTGGGGACACTGCGGCCGGCCAAATCGGCCCCACCCCCTGCCTCCCTGGCTTGTGCAGTGACGTGACTGACCGTCTTTGCCCTTCTCGCACCCAACCTGTCCTCCCTCTCTCTCCGGCCACACGTGGTCTCTCTCCCTGTAACTTCTCACTGTCCACCTCTCTCCAGTCACCAGGGTGGTACCAGATTTGACAGGTCACTCCCCACCTGAAAACCCTGCTGTGGCTCCCAAGGCCTTGGCGGCAGCGACTCCATCATTAGGACCGCCAGTGTCCTCACATGGCTCTGATCAGCACCCGTGTGCAGGATAATGTTCACTGTGCCCAGAGAAAGGTCGGGCCCTCTGCCCCTGGCTCCTCGGGCAGGTACCAGAGAGTCGGTACCCGCGTTGTGACTTAGGGTCAGGCGATAGGCAGGCAGCTGTAGCTTGTAACCGAGCTCCGACAAAAACACCGCACACCGAGTCTGGGGAGCGTCCCACTCAGCAGCACATCATACGTATTGTCACCTGTCACATGACTCCCCTGGGAGAGAGTGGCTGGAAGCTCCGTGAAGGTCTCTCCTGAACCTGCCCCCCCGTGCTGCCTCCCTCAGCTGGTTTTTAGGACAGCTTTTCTGATTTTTGTGAGTCCTTCTAGAAAATTATGGAACCTGAGGTCGTCCTTGGGCACCTCCCAAATGGTGACACGTCACACAGGTTGCAGTGGTTTGTCGGTGCATCTGTGCGTCAGTGAGCCGTGAGCTTCCCAAAGGCCGGGACTGTGTTCTTTGCATCCCGAGACCCCAGGTCCTGGCTCAGTGCCTGGCCCTCGATAAATGTTGGAAGCGAACAGCAAACACGGTGCCTGAGCTCACTGCAGCTGGCCCTCGCTCTGGCTTCTGTGCATCTCCCAGTGGCCCTGTCTTCACTTCCTTTCATCTTCGGGAGCGTTCTTGGGAATGGGAGAAAGAGAAAGAATCCTACCTCTGCCACTTAGTTGCTGGGTGACCTTGTGCAAGTTACTTAATCTCTCTGTGCCTCGGCCTCATCAGTAAATTGAGCATAGCACCCACCAACTTGGACTTACTGTGAGGGGTGAATGCAGGTCACGTGTGTGAAAACACCCAGCCCAGTGCATGGGCTTAGCAGACAGGCACTCCGTAGAGGCTAGTGCAGATGTTAGTTCCCGTTCCCTCCTCCAGGAAGCCCTCCAGGAACTAGCGGGTAGCTAGAGCCTCCTTACCAGTGCAGGTGACTCCAACGTCTTCATTGTGAGCACAGTTGTGCTTCCCCCAGGGCGCAGCGGGGCAGTCAGAGAGTGAAGCCTCGGTCCCCAAGCACCCCACGTCGTCCAGCCAGATGGGGCCGGCCCCCCAGCCGAAGCGGCCAGTGGCAGGGTCTGGCTGCCGAGCCCTGCCACAGCCCAGCTCGCGGCAGACCACAGCAGCGTCCCGTAGGTCCCAGCTGTCGTCACACACCGTCCCCCAGCGCCCTCCATGCCACACTTCCAGCCGGCCCGAACACCTGCTGGGCCCTGCCACCAGGCGCAGTTGGGGGGACCCTAGGGTGGAAGAGACCCAGAGAACGAGAGAGTCAGGAAGCCGTCCGGCTGTGTCCCCCTCCACCTGCCTTCCGTTCAGCCACACGCTTGTCCTCTGCTGTGCCAATGTCTGCATTTGGCACAAGGGACAGAGCCGGGCACAGTCTGGGTTCCTTGAAAAGTTAAACACAGAATTACTATATGATCCATAAATCCCACCCCCAGGGATAGACCCCAGATAAGAGCAAGCGGCTATTCAAACAGCCACTTGCACACAGATGTTCGGAGCAGCACTGTTCCCGAAGCCAGAGCGCGGAAACGGCCCAAACGCCCGTCACTGGGTGAAGGGACAGCAAAGTGAGGTATACACGCATAACAGAATATGATTCCGCCTTTAAAAGGAAGGGGGCGCCTGGGGGGCTCGGTTGAGCGTCCGACTTCAGCTCAGGTCATGATCTCGCGATTCATGAGTTTGAGCCCCATGTCAGGCTCTGTGCTGACGGCTCAGAGCCTGGAGCCTGCTTCGGAGTCTGTGTCTCGCTCTCTCTGCACCCCTCCCCCATTTGTGCTCTGTCGGTCTCTCTCTCTCTCTCAAAAATAAACATTAAAAACATTAAAAAAAAAAAAAGAATTCGGGGGTGCCCGGGTGGCTCAATCTGTTAAGCGTCTGACTTCGGCTCAGGTCATGATCTCACCTCTCATGAGTTTGAGCCCCATGTCAGGCTCTGTGCTGACAGCTCAGAGCCCGGAGCCTGACTCCATTTCTCTGCCCCTACCTCACTCACACTCTCTCTCTCTCTAATATAAAATAAAACATGAAATTTTTTTAAAAGGGAGGGAATCCACAACATGGATGGGACTGAAGGATGTTCGCACAGATACTGTGAGGTCCCCAGAGGAGTCAGGTTCCTGGAGACAGAGAGTAGCAGGGTGGGAGGCAGGGGCTGGGGGACCAAGGAGTCAGCGTTCGATGGGTTGGGGTGTCTGCCTGGATGACGACAAGGTTCTACGGCGGGGTGTTGGTGGCTGCACGACCTTATAATGTATTTAATGCCACTGAACCGTACGCTCGAATATGACGGAAATGGTCCATTTTATGTTCTGTCTGTTTTACCATAATGAAAAGAGAGAAAGATTATGGGTCCCGGAACAAACTGCTTTCCCTTGAGTCCTGACTTTCCCTTTTTTTTTTTTAAGCCATGTGGCCTCAGCTGTGACACCGAGGCCAGACAGCGCCCAGCCCGCGTGGCCGGGAGCGTCCCCCGGTGGAGGCACGCAGAGTCCTTGGGCGGCACTGGCACCCGCAAGCCAGTAAGTGCTGAGCGAATGGTCGCAGTGCTTATTTGGAAAGAGGAAAAGAGGGCTCCGGGAAGGGGACCGATCCTCCGCTCTCTGTAGACTTCCCAACCTCGAGGGGACAGCTGGACCAGCCATGCCTTCTTATTTTCCGTATTTCCCATGCTTTGACAGGAGAGCCTGTCCCTTCGGGGTTCGCTAAGTGCTAGACGCAGGAAGCCTCGGAGCGTGCCTTTTCTGTGCAGGCCAGCCAGTCCGGGCGCCCCCCCACCACTGCCTCCGCGGGGCTCTCACGCTCTGGGCCACCGTCCCCCTGCCCTCAGCCTCCCAGGGCCACGTGTCCCTACGCCCCACGGCTCACTGAAATGCTCCTGGCGAGCCCGTCCTGAGCCTGCTCACTCGGCCTTGCCCGATCCTTCCCACAGAAACCATGGTCACAGCTCCTGCTTGCGTTCCCCCCTCGCTCCCTCTGCCTGCCCACCACCCCTGGGGCTTCCCTGTGTGGCCCCTGCACTGTGTGGGATGGAAACCCACTATCCTTCCAACGATGGTCCCGTCTTTATCTGCTGGCCGCACCGCACCCGAATACTACTAAGGCCTGTGTTTTAGCCTCCGACTCTTGACTTAGGCTCAGGTCATGATCTCATGCTTCGTGGGATTGAGCTCCGCGTCAGGATCTTCGCTGACAGCTCGGAGCCTGGTTGGGATTCTCTCTCTCCCTCTCTGTCTCTGCCCCTCCCCCACTCATGCTCACTCTCTCTCAAAATAAATAAACATTTTTAAAGAAACTAAAATGACAACTATTGTTGACCCAGTCCTTGCGGAATTTGTGAGGAGACAGCCTCCAAAAATTCAAGATGGTAACAGCAGGCTATTCAACCAAGCACAGACCCTTCCGGGCGCAAGGCTGTCTTCTCCGCCACCCCCGCCTCCACCCCTGACGAGAGGGTCTCTGAGCAGGGAGAAAGGGTGCCTGGGGGCTGACCGAGGGGGAGGAAGCAGAAGGGAAGACCCTGCTTCCTTGGGGAACATTAGACTCACCAGCTTCGGGTCCAGGCTCCCGAGGGGCAGTGGGGGAGATGGGCGGAGGTGAGACGCCCGTGGTCCCCGAGGCGTGGCTCACCGTGGGGGGCGGGGGCCGGGACGCCGCCGGACGCAGAGTGTTGCTGTCCGCTGCCGGCGCCGTGGGAGGGACATATCCAAGAGGCATCCCTGGGGTGGGGGAACAGGTGATCACCCCCACCGCCCTCCAGCCCAGGACTGCCAATGCGGGACGCGGTTTCACGGGTGAGGACAAGACAGGGCAAGTGTGCGGTCAGGACAGAAGGAGAGGGGGCCCTTGGGGTGTGCATTATGAAACCACACAAGCCCCCCACTTCCTGCGCCTCTGTTGGAGGCCCTGCCACACCCCTGTCAGCCTGTGCCTCGTGCCTCCTCACCATCACACACGGCCCCGGCGTCCTCCCGGTGATGACAGTCGTGCTGGCCCCAGGGCCGTGCGGGGCAGAACCGCAAGGCTGTCTCGTTACCCCGACACCGGAGGTCGTCCAGGAGGATGGGTCCAGCCCCCTCCCCAAAGAAGGCGCCTCCGGGGGCGGCCAGCGCGCCCCCACAGCCCAGCTCGCGGCAGGCCACGGAGGCGTCCCGAAGGTCCCAGGCGTCGTCACACACGGTCCCCCAGCGCCCACCGTGCCACACCTCCAGGCGGCCGGCGCACCCGTGGGGGCCGTCGGCCAGACGCAGCCGGGGGGCCGGGCCTGGATGTGGGGAGACGGGGGAGAACAGAGAGACGGGAGACCGTGACGGATGAGCGGGTATAAGCCTGCGTGCAGGAAACCGGCACAGACACGCGGGTGCCAAGCCATCCGTGGGGGCGCTTCATGCCTGCGAGGAGCTGGACAGCAGACACTCCATCTTTCGTTTGCTGATGAGAAAAAGGCTCCAGGAGGGGAAGTCACTCGCCAAGAGTCCAGCTCTGGCCTGCCCACAAGGCCCCTGCCTCCCCGGGGGCAGGCCCTGGTGACACTGGCCCTGACCCCTCCGTCTGCCCCCCGGGCCTGCCCCCGTCCTGTAGAGCAGGGCTTCTCAGGCTTGGCACCGAGACATCGGGGGACAGGTCATTCCTTGCTGCGGGGGGCCATCCCGTGACTGTAGGGTGTCCAGCAGCGTCCCTGGGCCCCAGTCCCCAGATGAGAGTGGCATCTACAGCGTGACAGCGGCCTTGGCCCCCTGTCCCCTGGGGAGTGGGAGACGGGAAAGCCACCCCTGCCCTCTGCTGAGAACCCCCAGTGTACATATTAACCTTTCGTCGGTTTTAGGGTCACGTCTGTTAGGTCTTTCTGGGGTGAAACTTGGGTCCACTGGGGAGTGTGGAGTCCATCTTTCCACCCCCCAAGAGGGGGAGGGGGCAAAATCACCCCCAATCAGTGCTCTCGAGACGAGAACTGACCAGAGAGGGGTCAGACGGGCCTGTGTCGGCACCTACTCCCCGTGCGTGGGGCGCTCCCTCGCGGGGTTTGGTGGGGCACCAAGCTTCCGCGGGCGCTTCAGTGGGGCTCACTTCTCCCGAGCAGCTTACCTCCCTTGGGCTGGGCTCCCAAGGCCCGCTTCTGCCCCCGCGTGCTGCCCACCTCCTGGGACACGGAGAGCCGCCCTCACCGCCCGAGGTCCCCTGCTCAGTGCCCCGGCCTGTGTCCCCCCACCACACCCTGTGCCTCAGATACCAGCGGGCGCTGCAGGTCCGTCTGTGCGGCGGGACAGACCCCGCCAGTCAGGTTCCGGGGCTGGGCCTGGGCCTGTGACCTGGGTCTTTTGTGTCACCTCTCTGAGCTCCTTTCCACATCTGTGAGGACAGGGGTGAGAGCGCCCACCCCAGAGGCTGTCCACGTAGGGGTGAGGCTCAGAGACGGCAGGGGAGGTCTCTGGCAGGCTGCTCGGCACAGAGCAGGGGCTCGGGTGAATGTCACCTTCCTCTCCTTCACATGAGCCTGCCCCCACTGCTGCCGGGCACCTACTGTCTGCCCGCGGTCACCGCATCTCCAGCCTCACCCCTGCGGGCCACCATGGCAACTGCCCGGTGCCTGCTGTGTGCGTCCCCCAGCAGACCCGCTAAAAGCCCATGAGAGCAAGAGCCGGGTCCCTCTCTTGCCCTCAGTGCCAGGTGGGGATGGTGCTGAACGAGTATTTGTCAAAGGAGAGCGGAAGGGAAGAGGAGGGGAGAAGAGGGAGGAGGGGGGAGGAAAGAGGGAGAGGGGGATGGAGGAAGGAGATGGAGGGAGGGAAGGAAGGGGGAGGAGAGAGGGAGGAGGAAGGGGAGGGAGGAAGAGGAGAAAAGGGAAAAGGAGGGAGGAGGGAGAGGTAGGAGGGAGAAGGGAGGGGGAGAAAGGGGGAGGAGAGAAGATAGAGGGGAGAGGGACGGAAGGGAGAGGGGAGGAGGGAGGGGAAGGGGGAGGAGGGAGGGGAAGGATAGGGAGCAGGGAGAGAGGGAGGAGGTAGAAAGAAAAGGAAGAGGGGAAAGAGGGAGGGAGGAGGAGGGAGAGGAGTGGAGTAGGAGGGAAGAGACAGAGGAAGAGGGGAGGGAAGGGAGAGGGGAGGGAAGGAGAGGAGGGAGGGAGGAGGAGGGTAGAGAGTGTGGAGGAGGGAGGGGAAGGAAGGAAGGAGAGGGAGGGAGAGGGTAGGGAGGAGGGAGGAGGGCGGAGAGAAAGGAGGAGTAGAGAGGGGGAGAAGAGAGGCGGGGAGGAGAAAGGGGGGAGGAGGGAGAGGGAGGAGGGAGAGAGGAGGAGGGAGGAGGGAGGAAGGGGAGGAGAGGGGGAGGAGGGAGAGAGGAGGAGGGAGAGGGAGGGGCGGAGGGAGGAGGAGAGGAAGGGGAGGAGGGAGAGGGAAGGGGAGGAGAGAAAAGGGGAGGAGGGCGGGGGAGGAGGGTAGGGAGTGGGGAGGAGGGAGAGCTGTATCAGGCATGTGTGGGGACGGCCTGCGAGTAGGGGCAGACGGGGGAGGGGAAGCAGCCGCTTCGGGTCAGGGTCCGGAAGGCGGGGGACGTACCCGTGCAGACCAGCCCTGCATCCTCGCTGTGGTCACAGTTGCTCCGACCCCAGGGGCTTCGGGGACAGTCCCGCAGAGCCTGCTCTCCGCCTCCACAACCCACGTCATCCATCCACACGGGCCCCGAGCCGGGGCCGAATCTGGCGCCCCCGGGGGCGGCCAGCGCGCCCCCGCAGCCCAGCTCGCGGCAGGCCACGGCGGCGTCCCGCAGGTCCCAGCCGTCGTCGCACACGGTCCCCCAGCGCCCGCCGTGCCACACCTCCAGGCGGCCCGAGCACCCGTGGGGGCCCGAGACAAGGCGCAGCCGCTCTGGGGGAGGGGGAGAGGGACGGAGGGGGTGCTGAGTCTTGCGCAAGGCGACTTGGGAAAAGCAGATTCAAACAGCCCTCCTTTTCCATCTGGGGAAACTGAGGCCTGGGGGGTGGGGGGCAGTGGCCTGAGATGCCCCTGCCAGCCAGGCCATGAAGAGGGGTGCCAGGGTCTGAGTGGGGCGGGGTTTCTGGTCCAGGGAGCGGATGCCCGGGTCTCCGGACTGGGTGAGCAGGCGGGGACGGGGGACAACAGGGCCCTGGGCTCGGCTGAATCCAGAGGGTCGTGCTGGTGCTGGGGCCCTGCCAGGTACAGGTGAGGAGGAGGGCACCCAGGGGCCCGGGCTGGTCCGGACGTGTGGAGGGGCCTTACCGTGTCGGGGGGCTCCAGCGGTCAGCTGAGGGGCCCTGGTAGATTTGGCCTGCTTAGGTGGCCGGGGACCCTTTCTTCCTGGAGCTGCTCTGTGGGGTCCCAGCCGGGCGGGGTGCTGGGAGAGACAGTGGGGTGACCTCAACCGGAGCCGCTCACCCTCCCGCCTGGAGGACCAGGCCGTGCAGCCTCCACCTGTCCCAGGGAGGCACCAGCGCGAAGACCCCCCCCCCAACAGCGGGAAGGAGGGGGAGAGCGCCGGCAGCGGGGGCTCACCGTGCGTCCCGGGAGGCTCCTCCGAGCCAAGGTTCAGCTCCCCAGACAGCCCCTGCCAGGGGTCCCCCTCCAGGATGGAAGGCGGATCGTCCCCATCCCTGGAGTTGGCCACACGCTGACCTGAGAGACAGCACAGAAGCTGTGGCGGGGGCGGGGCACCCCCAGAAGGCAGGACCCAGGGCACCCGCTCCCCCCCCCGCCCCCGGCAGCGGCGAGCTGGGAGTCCTGGAGGGGGCGCCAGGGGCTGGGGGTACCCGGACTTCTGGGTCGCGTCTGTGGGAGCGCCCCCGAAGGAGGGTCTGGAGCCCCTCACCTGCGCAGACTACACCTGCGTCCTCCTCGTGGGAGCAAATGGGGGCCTTCCAGCCGCGGTGGGGGCAGAGCCCCAGCTGGCCCTCGCTGCCCCGGCAGGCCAGCTCGCTCAGCCACACGGGCCCCGCGCCCTCCCCAAAGAAGGCGCCCCCGGGGGCGGCCAGCGCGCCCCCGCAGCCCAGCTCACGGCAGGCCACGGCAGCGTCCCGCAGGTCCCAGCCGTCGTCGCACACGGTCCCCCAGCGCCCGCCGTGCCACACCTCCAGGCGGCCGGCGCACCCGTGGGGGCCGTCAGCCAGACGCAGCCGCTCTGGGGGGACAGAGGAAAGGCCGTGATAGTCGGGGGGGACCTAGGGAGGGGCTGCCTGTCCTGTAGGGTGTGACGGGAGGCCGGCCGCCCAGCTCCTGGGTTCCCGGGAGAGCAGTGGTCCCCACAGGAAGTGGGAGGCTGGTCGGCAGTGGTTCTGGGGGGTGGGGGAAGTGCCCGAGGTCACGGGCCAGCAGGGCAGCCAGGTTCCCTGCGGAGGGTGAGGCTGGGCAGGGGTGGGTCGGAACTGTGCAAGGACGGGCAGACGCGCTCAGGGCACTTACCAACAGCCTGGATCCCCATCAGAGCTGCTGGAAGGGGGGGGTGGAGGGGTAGGGTAGAGTGAGGGCAGGCCCGAAGGGGGTGCTTTCTCCAGTGCAGACCCCTGGTCTTAAACACCCCAACACACACGCGCGTGCACACACACGCACACACGCAGGGTGCACGCTTCTGAACCAGAAAGCCCACTACTGGGAGGCAGGACTCTGGGTAAAGGGCTGGGCAGACTCAGGTCCCTCAACGGGCGGGGCCCCGCAGGCCTCAGGTTAGGGCTGGGAGCCAGGGTTTCGTGCTCCCCACACACACCGCATCGGGGGCTGGCTAAGGTCAGATGGGGGGTGACCCCCCTAGGTCAGGGCCAGTGGGGGAGGAGGGCAGGTCCCTGGGGTCCTGAGGGGGTAGGCTGGGTGTGCAGAAGGCTGGGTCCCTTGGGGGATCAGGCAAGGAGTACCAGATGTCCCTTTTCCCAAGCACCAGGGATAGGGTCCCGGAAGTCTGAGTCGTTCAAGTGGATGAGCTCAGGGGTCAGAGGTCCCCGAGTCCCCAAGGAGAAGGGGTCACTCACCGATAAGGCAGGCCAAGACCCTCATGTTTGCAGAGTCCAGGGCAGGGACGGGGTGAAAGGGGACGCAAGCCGGAGAGGGGAGGAGGCTGCGGCCACCGGAGGGAGGGAAGGAGAGAGGGAGGGAGGGAGGGACGCGCCTGCCAGAGGCGCCCTGGACCGGGGAGGAGCAGGCAGAGGCTGGACACTTTGCCAGAAGGAGGAGGAGGCGGCGGCGGCGGCGGCGGCAGCAGGGGACAGGAGTGGGGGAGGGAGGGGGCTGGTCGGCAGCTGAGGCCTGGTGAGGAGGGGGGTGGCGGCGGGGAGGGAGGGTGTCCAACTGCAAACTCCCACAGGGAGCTGGAGACTCCGGGCCAGGAGCCCCGCTGTGCTCAGAGATGCCGAGGAAAGGGACCAGACCAGACGGGGAGCATGCGCCAGCACCCACCCATCTGCCTCCTCTCTTGTCCAGCCAGGGAGCATGGGGAGACGAGGGGGAGCGGACTGAGAGTGGATTCAAACCAGCAGCTGGTCTCGGGAACCCCGCACATCCGGGGCTCACCATTCGGCAGCAAGAAGGCTTGCGGCCAGACACCAGGAAGGACTTCCTGACTGGAAAAGGAGACTGAGCAACCCGTCTGATCCCCCTGGTGGGGTCCAATGCAAACCCTTCCGTCCCCCAGCGGCGGGAGCTGAGGATGAACTCCAGGGAGCCCGGGGGGGGGGGGGAGGGAGGTAGGCAGGACTCGGGGTCCAGTCTTGGCTGAGAGAGGGGGACGCCGCACACACACCCGCTCGCTCGCTCCCCCTGCCCCCCACTCTCCCTGCACCAGGCAGCTGTGAGGCGGAAAAAATTCGGTAATGGGGAGCGTGAGTCAGAGGCTGGCAGGGAGCGGGGCTGCCGTGAGCTCATCGCCGCCCCTTCATCCCGTCCAGCACCCCCAGCAACAATTAATGTCAACTCAGGGAAAAGGAGACGCCAGACGCAAGGAGGGGGGAGGTGTTCGGAGACAGACTGGAAAAGGCATCAGGGAGCGGGAGACCAGGCTTTATTAACAATCGGGTGTAAAAACCAGATGGGTCCGGCTCCTCTCCGCTCACCTTCCCGCGAGGGGCCCGCCCGGCACCCACCCTGTCCTTGCCACCCTGCACCCACCCTGTCCTTGCCGGGGCCCCTCTGAGCCGATGACGCTCCCCTGCAGAGGCTGGCCACCCCCTCCCCGTCACTGCACTCCACCCCCGTTCCCAGGGGTCCCTGTCCCCCATTTGGGGGGCCCCCGCCCCAAGTCTTAGCCCCCAGAGGCGGGCCGGCTCTCCTCCCCCCGCCCCACACGTCTCTCCCAGGCCCGCACCACAGATGGAGCCTTTGCGGACAGACTGCACACGAACCCCGGACAGGCTGACCTCTCCGAGAAGTTCACGCACTACAGACAGACGGCCTGCAGTGAGGCCTGTCTGTGGGCCCCCGGAAGGCTGGGGGTTCACGGAGGGAGGACCTGCACACAGTGCGTATGCACGAAGGGCTCTCCCTCCCGGCCGGGAGTCACAGGTCCTTGCTGAACTCTCTTACGAGCGTGTAGCCCATGCAGCCCCAGCTGCCCTCAGCCTGGTAGCCGCACCCCTCCAGCATCCCCGCCACGCCCCAAGCTGCCACCGCCACTGGGACCACGAGCCGGGCCCGGGGCTCCCCCATGCCTCCTGCCCAGGCTCGAGCCCGGGATTCGGCGAAGGCCAGCAGCCGCCTGCCCACACCGCGGCGGCGGTGCCAGCGAGAGACGGAGAGGCGGGTGACCCGGGCCCCGTCCCCAGCACTGGAGCCTGGGGCCAGGGCCAGCACCCCACACACGTCACCCGAGCTGCGCACTGCCACCCAGGGGCCCCCCAGGCCGCCTGGTGGGGGCAGTGAGCCCCATCGGGCCCGCAGGCCCAGCTTCATGGCTGCCACGGCCAGGAACACGGGCAGGAGAAGGGCCAGGGCGAAGGAGGCCAGGACGAAGCGCAGGCCACTGCTGGCTGCGGCCAGGAGGAGCAGGGCTGGTGGCCGTGTCAGGGCGTGCAGGGCCACACGGTTCTCTGTGTCCTTCACGCCAGCCTGTGGGCACAAGGAGCAGTCAGAAGAGGGGGCCCCGGTGGCAAGGGGAATCAGGGAAGAAGAGAGGGAATGGACAGGGCCTGGGCAGGGGCTCCCAGAGGGCCAGGGGCCCTGCAGCCAAGGAACAGGCAGGGGACAGGACCACGTGTTCTCCAGGCACCTGGCCGGAGTGAGTGCATGAGACGCTGTGGGGGACACTCAGTTCAGGGGAGCTGCAGGTGTGAGGCTCCAGGTAAGGCTGAGGCTGGCAGAGGACAGAGGACGGCCCCAGTCTGGAGCGGGCCCCAGCTCTGGACGGCAGGAGCTGGGACTCGGGAGGGGAGAGACGCAGTCCCAGGCGGGGGCCCCAGGGCTCTGCTCTGGAGAGTGTGGGGAGGAAGCCGGGCTCAGCGGGCAGACTCAAAGTCCGAGACGAGGGAGGGAGTTGTGCCAGGGTCGCCCCACAGCCCTCCAGCTGTGAAAACCTTTCTGACCCTAAGGGTAGGAAGAAGGCACTAGAAAAAGAAGGGAGTGAGCCAAGAAGCAGATTAGGAGGAAAGATCCCTTCCCAGGAGCCCTGGCTGGCGCAGGCAGGTGGCTGAAGCTGCCCACCCCCCAGGCCCACTCCCCCTCGTACCCCCCCCTCCCCCCGCACTGCCTGCTCTCACCTTCAGCATCTCCAGCACCAGGGCTTTCTCATCTTCCCTCATCTCCCGCACTGACAGGTGGCTGGGGGCCATGGCAGCCCCCAGACTCCCGCACCCCCGAAGGGAGCAGGCGTGCACCTGGTGAAAACAAGCAGGTCACTGAAGGGCACCTCTGGTCCCCACAGAGCCCCAGGGAAGGGGACCAGCAGCAGCGTGTCCCAGATCAGGACAGTGGGAAGGCTCGGGGCACCCAAGCGCAGGACGGGATTCACCCTCCACCCAAAGACCTGTGTCAAGTCTCCGGGCCCTCCGCCCCCCCCCCCCCCGCTGCGGTGCTCCGCCAGCTCCCCCTAAACACCCTGCGAACGTCAGCACCCTGCAAGCCGGGACTCGCTCCCAGGCTCAGGGGCTGCCCCGGGGGAGCCAGCGGAACAACCCCCCCCGCCCCAACCAGGGCATGGCCCACGCTCCCTGCCCCACAGTAGTCCCCGACCCGCGCCGCAGGAGCAGGCACCAGCAAGAACCTCTGCAGGTGGCTGCAATCCTCCCACTTGGTGTGGGGGCAGCAGGGTCGGGAAGGGGTCGCCTGCGGAAGTGACGTCAGGCTCGCGCACAGTGGGGGCGGGGCCTGCACTCGGCCTTAGCAACGGTTGCCAAGCGTCCTGGCAGGATTCGCGCGCGGGCCAGGGAGGGACCAGAGCTGGGCGCCGCGACCCCCCGCCGGAGTGGGGGTAGGGGGCGGAGACAGGAGCAGCCGCAGGCGGTCCCGGCGGCACGGCACTTACCCGGCCCACAGAGGTGGAGCGCACGTTCTCTTCCTGACCTTCCCTGGTTGCTAAGCAAGCGGCGAGCCGCGTGGGGGACCAGGGATGGGCGGGGTGTGGGGGGGGGAACGGTGATGGGAGCGCATCAGTTCTCATTGGCTCCGGGGCCTTCGTGGGAGGGGCCGCATCTTGGGCCCACTAGCTCCCAGAGTCCCTGCCCCAGGAACGTCCACCCCAACCCTCATGGGCTCCCTGAAGGCCCTTCGGGATAAGGACTCTCACCCACCCATTTTTCGGAGGAGGGGAGTGGTGGGGGTGGCTTACAGCGAACAAGCAGAACCAGCAGGAGTCTAGACTCTAATGCTTCCCCGCTATAGTGACCACTGCATCTTTTTAAATTTTTTTAATGTTTACTTTTTTAAGAGAGAGACAGAAAGAGTGAGCGGAGGAGGGGTAGAGAGAGGGAGACAGAATCCGAAGCAGGCTTCAGGCTCGGAACTGTCAGCACAGAGTCAGACGTGGGACTCGAACTCACTAACTGGGAGATCATGACCTGAGCTAAGTCAGGTGCTTAACGACTGAGCCCCCCACTCAGCCCCTCACTGCATCTTTCTTAAAGGATAAACAGAACTTCACATAGAAGTGGCTGGCTTCAAATCGCAGTCAGTCACCTGCGAGCCAGGAAGCAAGAGATACAATACTCCAAGCTCCCACGCAGTGGCTGTGACCACGACATTCTCCCCCGCCCCCCCCCCATCGCCAAGAAAACAAAACACAAGGGAGGAGATTCTGGTCTTTATTAGCAAGCCTAGCCTGCAGCTCCCCTCTGCCCAGCCCAGCCCAGCCCAGCCCAAGCAGTGAGTCCGGGTCTCTGTGTCGGGCAGGAAGAGATACCAGTGGTTCTACTCAAAACGTGTGCACCAGCTGGACTGCAGGCAGAGTCTGGACAATCTGGATGGAGGGCAGGGCCTGCGGGGTCATGCCTCCAGGTGCAGTGCCGGTGGGTACCACTTGTACCATCTGGGAGGCGGGAGCCGTGGAGATGCCCACCGGGACAGAGGCTTGGCCAGGTGGGGGTGGGGCCAGCAGCTGCAGCGCGGCAGCGCCTCCCCCGCCGCCGCAATTCTCCAGCAGCTCAGTGGCGGGAGCACTGCGGATGATGAGCAGTTTCTGCCCGGGGGGACCAGGCGCAGGAGGCTCCGCCAGCCCAGGAGGTAGCGTCTCTACCTCCTGCACACACAGCTGGGTCGGCTCCCCATCTGCCCCGCTCAGCACCAGGACGCTTTGCAACCCCTCGTCCGTCTGCAGCGTCTCAAAGAGCACGTCCTGGACCACACCAGTACTGGCCTCACCGTCACCTGGCTCCCCAGGGCCAGGACCGGCCAGCAAATCCTCGGCAGCACCGCTCTGAACCACCAGCAGATTGGGGGCCTCGGTGGTCACAGCTGCCCCACTGGGATTGGACAGCTGGCCTGCCACAGGCTGGAGCTGGACCGTGGTCACCTCCTGGGCCGGCTGAAGCTGGACCGTGGTCACCTCCTGGGCCGGCTGGAGCTGGACCGTGGTCACTTCTGGGGCTGGCCGGAGGGGCTGGAGCTGGACCCCACTCACTTCCTGCGCCCCTGCCTCCCCACCCCCTACATTCTGTAGCACGATGAGGCTCTGCCCTCCCCCGCTGGCCCCTGCGTTGCCCCCTCCCTGAACCCCCAGTCCGCCGGGACCTGGCAGCCATACTACTCCAGGCCCCTGAGCAGATTTCGCGGCTGCCCGCGGGCCCTGCCTCCCGCGGCCGCTCCCCGCGGCGGTGCCAGAGGAGGGCAGCAGGATGAGCTTGGCGGGAGCCGGCGGGGGCGGGGGCGTAGGGGGCTGGACGCTGCTGGGGATGAGCTGGAGGCCCTGGGCGGTCTGTACCAGGAGAAACGTCTGGGAGTTGGGGGCTGCCTGACCCGGGGGCGCGGCCTGGGCCGGGCCTCCCGCCACCTCGAGGGAGAGCGTGGCCTGGAGGTGGGGGAGAACGTGGACGTCTTGCGTGGCAGACGGGGCCGGGGCGGCGGCCAGCGGGGCGGGGGGCTGCGGGCCGGCAGCAGCGGCGGCAGGGGCCGCGGGGCCAGCGGCCGCGGGGACCGGGGCGTGCGTCCTCAGGTGTCGCTGCAGGTAGGCGGCCATGACAAAGCTGCGACCGCAGACGGGGCAGGCGAAGGGGCGCTCGGCCGAGTGGGTGCGCTGGTGCAGCAGCAGGTTGGACGAGTGCGTGAAGGTCTTGGGGCAGAGCGGGCAGCGGAAGGGCCGCTCGCCCGTGTGCACGCGCTGGTGCTGCCGCAGGTTGGAGGTCTGCGCGAAGCTCTTGCCGCAGACGCCGCAGGCGTGCGGCCGCTCGCCCGTGTGCACGTGCCGGTGGCGCCGCAGGCACGACGTGTTGCGGAAGGCCTTGCCGCACTCCCCGCAGGCGTACGGCCGCTCGCCCGAGTGCAGCCGCAGGTGGTACTGGTAGTGCGACGACCACTTGAAGGTGAGGCCGCACTGGCCGCAGGTGAAGGCCCGCAGGCCCGTGTGCACGCGCTGGTGGATGGCCAGCAGCGACGAGCGCTTGAAGGCCTTGCCGCACTCGCCGCACTGGTAGGGCCGCTCGCCCGTGTGGTCCCGAAGGTGGTAGCGCAACCCCGAAGAGCCCTTGAAGGCCTTGCCACACTCGGCGCATTTGTAGGGCCGCTCGGCACAAGCCGGCGTGCTCACGGGCGCGGACGGGGCGGCCGGGGCAGGCGCGGCCGGGGCCAGGGGCTCCTGGGGGCAGGTGACCTCGGCGGCCTCCGCCTGGGGGGGCGGGCGCCCCGCGGCCGCCTCTTCCACGTGGCACTGCTGGTGCGCCAGGAGGCTGGCCAGCTGCGGGAAGGCGCCGTCGCAGCTGCCGCAGCGGAACGCCTGCCCGCCGGCCGCCCCGTGGCTGTGCTGGTGGCGGGAGAGGCCGGCCACCGTCCGGAAGGACTTCCCGCACGGGAGGCAGGCGAAGCCCGGGGCGGCGGCGGCAGGCGGGGGCGGCGGCGGCTGGGCGGGCGAGGCCCGCGAGGGCGGCGGCGGGGCCGCCTCCGCCTTGGGGGCCGCGGTGGCCCGCCCGTCCTGGGGCGGCGTCGCCGCCTCGGGCCCCGGGCAGGGCTGGTGCTCCAGGAGCAGCTCCTCGCTGCCGAAGCCCAGCTCGCAGCCGTCGCAGCGGTACACCAGCTCCACCGTAGTCTCCGCCGCAGCCAGGAAGAGCTCGGGGACCACGGGCGGGGGCGCGGGGGGCGGGGGCGGCGCAGGGGGCGTGCAGGTAGGCGTCGGACACCAAGACCTTGGCGCCGGGCTCGTGCTGCGGCGGGGCGGGGGCGGCGGCCCCGGCCCCGTGGGTGCGCTGGTGCAGCAGCAGGTTGGACGAGTGCGTGAAGGTCTTGGGGCAGAGCGCGCAGCGGAAGGGCCGCTCGCCCGTGTGCACGCGCTGGTGCTGCCGCAGGTTGGTGCTCTGCGTGAAGCTCTTGCCGCAGACGCCGCAGGTGTAGGGCCGCTCGCCCGTGTGCACGTGCCGGTGGCGCCGCAGGCTGGACGAGTTCTTGAAGGCCTTGGGGCAGTCGGGGCACGGGTAGGGCCGCTCGCCCGTGTGCTGCCGCAGGTGGTACTGGTAGTGCGACGACCACTTGAAGGCCAGGCCGCACTGGCCGCAGGTGAAGGCCCGCAGGCCCGTGTGCACGCTGCGGTGGATCTGCAGCAGCGACGAGCGCTTGAAGGCCTTGGGGCAGTCGGGGCACTGGTAGGGCCGCTCGCCGGTGTGGCCGCGCTGGTGGTAGAGCAGGGCCGAGGAGCCCTTGAAGGCCTTGGGGCACTCGGGGCACTTGTAGGGCCGCTCGCCGGTGTGCGTGCGCTGGTGGTGCAGGAGCCGGGACGACCACCGGAACGACTTGCCGCACTCCCCGCACTCGTACTGGGCCGTCGGGGCGGGGGCCGCGGGGCCCGGCTTCTCCACCGGTCCCTCCGAGGTAGAGGCGGGCGCCATGTCCGCGTGGGAGCCCACCATCACACCTGGTGGGGGACTCAGCGTCAGGGGGAGGCGGGAGCCCGCTCCCCCTCGCCCCCACACCAGTCTTCTCACCCTGGAAGTGGCAGAGGGTGCCACCCGGCCCACCCGCGCGGCAGGGAGCCTCCCTTAGGGTTAGGGCCCCCAGTGGTCCGGGTGGGCGCCAAAGCAAGACCTTAGGTGCTAAAGCATAAACTTCTGGCAAATTAGGAGGAGTGCTGCCAGCCACAGGGTGCTGGTCATCCCCTCCAGGAGGCCCCCCGAGCGGGAGGAGGCTGGGCGTGGTCTTTAGGAGGCCAAGCACTTCCTTTAGGGCTAAGACCTCGCCTCTAAAGACAGGCACTGTCCCTGAAGATGGCCTGGGCTCTCTCTAGCGCCCAGCTTCCGATGCTGGAGCCCGCTCCCTCTGACGAGCTCATCGTCCACCCTGCCTCGACTCCAGTTCCCACCGCGGCTGTAACTAAAGCCCCTGGGAGCGTTCCGCTCTCCCCCCACCCCCGCACCCCCGCTGGCCTGTTCCCTCTTGTACATGAATCACAAATCCCTAGACTCCACCAGCTCCAGAGCCACTCCGCTCCCTCCACCCCATCCACATCCTCACTCCTTGCCTGCTTTCGGACTCCCTTTAAAAAAAATGTTTTTAAATATTTTATTTTTTAAGTGATTTCCACACCCAGCGCGGGGCTCGAAATGACAACTCCGAGGCCAAGAGTCACACGGCTTCACCATGGAGCCGGCCAGGCGCCCGGAGTCTGGGTCTCCCTGTGCACTCGGGCCTGCGAATCGCCAGGTTCCCGGCTCTGCTCGTACTGCGTTTTTCTAGCCCCTTCGCCCCCACCCAACAGGTGGTACTGTTCCCTCAAACCGCTCTCCTCTCCCTCCTGCTCTTAGTGGGTGACCCTGCCGTTCATCTCGCCACTGAAAACATAAATGCAATCAGAAGAGAATGTCGCCACATTCCAACCACCGCGGCCTGTGATTCTCAAGGACAGCGATCGCCTCCCTCACCCCAGGAGACGTCTGGCAGAGCCTGCAGAGGCTCAGCTGTCACGACTGGAGGGGCTGGTGCTCCTGGCATCTAGTGAGGGGAACACCAGGGAGGCTGCTCGACACCCTGCGGTGCCTGGGATGGCCCTGCACAGCAGAGAAGGCTCCAGTCCAAACCAGCGGCGGTGCCGAGGCTCCCCGCACCACCCCCACCTGCCTGCCTCCGGCCCACGCACTCGGGACTTCACACCTGCTTTCCTCCTCTCCTGGACCGTGCCCATCCCCGCACCCACAAGCTGCATCTCCCACTAAAAACCAACGAGCATCTGGGTGGCTGAGTTGGTAAGCACTGACTCTTGATTTGGGCTCAGGTCATGATCTCATGGTTCGTGGGTTCAAGCCCCATGTCGCGCTCTGCGCTGACAGTTCAGAGCCTGCTTGGGATTCTCTCTCTTCCTCTGTCCTCCCCTGCTCACAACTTCTCTCAAAAATAAATAACCTTAAAACCTTCAGAGGCGCCTGGGTGGCTCAGTCGGTTAAGTATTTGACTTTGGTGCAGGTCGTGATTTCACTGTTAGCGGGTTTGAGCTCTGGATCGGGCTCTGTGCTGACAGCTCGGAGCCTGGAGCCTGCTTCGGATTCTGTCTCCCTCTCTCTCTGCCCCTCCCCCACTCATGCTCTGTGTCTCTCAAAAATAAACAAACATTAAAAAAACTAAAAAAACTTCACCCCATCCCCCCCTCCAGCTATGGCCTTATTTCTCCCCATCCCCTTTGCAGCAAAGCCGCTCAGAAGTGCGGGCAGTACACACTCTCTCACCTCAGACCCTCCGCTCCACTCTTGACCTCCCTGGTCCCCCCTCAGTCCTCTACGGGTCCCTCCCTAAGCCACTCTCCTCACTTCGGGGCACTGGTTCCTCCTCGTCTTCCGGACTTGTGACCGTAGGAGAGCCCAGGTCCTCTGCCCTCCCTTGGTCTCCTCTTCATCCACACTCTGTCCCCGGGAGCCCTCACCCTCAGGATCTCAGTGGAAACAGGAGGACTCAAAGTGCAGCTCTGTGCGACACTTCTCCTCTGAACGCCAAACCCTGCCACAGGTCACGTGGACGCCCAACAGACAACTCAAACTTAACGTGCCCCAAATCTAACTCGTTCTTTCTTTTCCTTTTTGCTCCTCCTCTCTCTCTTCTTCACCCACGATCTTCTCCATCCCTGAAAACGGCTCTGTTCTTCCTCAGGGGTCCTCTCATTCTGTCCCCGTCTATGACCAATCCGTCAGCTGGCTCCCTCATTCTGGCAGGGACATATCTGGAACCTGGCCCCTTCTCTCCAAGTCCCCCATTATCACCGTTGTCCAGGGCAGCTGGATGTGTCCAGCTCCTGGGCAGCTGCAGCAGCTTCCCCTGAACAGATCTCCCTGTTTCCACCTTTCCTTCCTCCCTCCGGGGGGTTCCCAGCACAGAGGCTATGCGGCACGTGCCAAAGGCCTTCCACAGCTCCCACTTCAGAGGAGAGAAATCTCTCACATGTCCACGGCCTTCTCCCCTCCCTGACCTCCCCTAGCCTCTCGGACCCCCACACCATCTAGTCACCGCCTGGAGCCCCTTCCCGCCAGTGTCCTTGCTGACAGGTCACCTTAGGGAGACATTCCCTGCACCAGACCTACATCTGCAACCTCTTCGGACACTCCCCATTCTCTTTCCCTTCTTTCTTTTATTCTCTGTAGCACTCAGCACCTTCTAACCTGCTTTTAAGCAGGGTTTCCCAACCTCCGCCCTGTTGAGATCTGGGGCTGGACCAGTGTCGAGGGACCTGTCCCGAGCACTGCAGGGTGTTTAGCAGCGTCCCCAGCCTCTGCCCTCTAAATGTCAGTGGCGTCTCAATCACTGTTGCACCCCAGCGTCTAAAATAACATCTGGCACACAGTGAGCACACATCTTGAATGTAGAAGGGCTGGGCATCCCCTTTAGGTAGGCTATAAAGATTCCCTTTAAAAAGATGGGCATCCTTGGGGCGCCTGAGTGGCTTGGTGAGTTGAGCGTCGCACTTCCGCTCAGGTCATGATCTTGCGTGAGTTTGAGTCCCGTGTAGGGCTCTGTGCGACAGCTCCGAGCCTGGAGCCTGCTTCAAATTCTCCGTGTCCCTCGCTCTCTCTCTGCCCCTCTCCCGTTCGCTCTCTCCCTCTCTTAAAAAATAAACGTTAAAAAAGTTAAAAACAAAACACATCCTCTTTAAAAAGTAAGCAAGTCCTTTGAGACACTAATTATCCCAGGAAGTTGCACGTGCCTTTCAGAAGGCCGAGCACGCCTTAGACAGGAGCCATCCGCTCTCTGGAAGAGCTGGACCCATCTAGTCCAATAAAGAGCATCCCCTTCCAAAGGCAGGACCACACCCTTCCACCAGGCCCGACTTCCCCTTTAAGAGGGTGCTCCCACGGCACACCAATCTCCACCTTTGTGGAGCTAAGCTAGTGTCTGCTTGGAAGCCACTGGGACTCAGAGGCTTTTCCTCCAGTGTCTGGGGCACTGCCAGCGCTCTCTTTCGCGAGATAATCCTTCTTCGGAGAATAAAAAACGGGAAGCTGAGGGGAACTGCAGAACCTGCCCGGCCCCTTTGAAAAGCAGCCCCTTGCCCTTTAAGAGGGCGGAGCTGGCATAGTGGACAAAAATCGGAGGTTTAGTAGCGCCCTTCCCTTTAAGGCATCCCTTCCGGTTTCACGCTCCCCCGTTTCCCCAACGTCTCCGCCCTCCGGTCCCTCCCCCCACCCCCACCCCTCCAGTCTCTCACCTGCGGCCCCGACCCGGGGAATGAGCGGGGGAGACCTAGGGCCTTCCCGCAGGGGCCGACGGGAAGACGGGACCCCGGCAGCGGCCGGACAGGAGTGGGGGCCTGGGAGGGGGGCGGGGGCGCGCTCCCTCCCAACAGCCCCCGGCGCGAGGCACCCAACCTTTATCGGCGGCCTCTCGCGCACACAAACCCCGACGTCGCCGTCGGCGCGTCACGACGCCACGTGCGCCGAGGCCCCGCCCCACCCCTCCCACTGGCCTACGGCCGTCACTCGTTCTCTGGCGCAGACGGCGCACGGCATCTTGGGAGTTGTAGTCCTCCCCGGACCCCGATGGCCTGTCAGTTTCAGCGGTATCCGAAGTCAGTCCAAGGCCTGGGAAGTCCGGCCCGGAGGCGGGGTCTCACGTTCCCCTTTTTTTTTTTTTTACCATCGATTCCCTCCCGTCTGTCCTAGAATCCCTCCCCAGCTGCGAAGTTTCCGAACGGGCCTAACCCATCAGGAGTGTTGTCATTCCTGGCCTGACCCCACTCCCAGGCCCTGGGTCTCTAAGTTCCCCGCCGCGGGGAAAGTGAGGCCCGCAGTGCTTCCTCTACCCCCACCCCCACCCCGCAGAGGTCACACGTGCTCGCAGTTCCCGGGCGTATGCGGTTGTACGGGGAGCTGGGCCCTGCTGCGCTTGCTCCTTGGAGGCTTGGGGGCTTAGGAAACCACTCTCCCTCCTTTCCATGTCACCCCACCACGGCTTCATCCTTTGAGCCATACTGACTTCTGCAGGCCATCCAACGTTTTCTCAGCCTTGACACTAGTGACACTTGGGCCAGGTCGTTCTTTGTTCTGAGGGCTGTCCTGTTCACTGTAGGGTATTAGCGACATCCCTGAACCTGACCTCCACCTTCTCTCCACGGGAGACTAGCCGCGTCCAACTAAATCAGGCATCTTACCCAGCCCAGTCCCTCTGAGCCTCTCTCCCCGACTGAAACAGGGTGTTGTAGAAAAAGACCAGCAAACGCCAAAGGGAGGCAAGATTTTTTTCATGGCGAGGCCAAACCTGATCTCCTGATCTTGAGAAAAGTGCAGAGAATGGCCCCGAACAAAGGCAGCAGTAGGCTTATATGGGTTTTAGCAAGTCAGAGTATGTCATCATTTAGTTAACCAATTACAGTTTACAACTTTCATGGTAGTCAGTTTTATCGTGACGCACAGAGGTTAGTTTTGACGGGAAACCTATCGATGTAAAGTTCTTTGTCCTAAGAACGTTTAAGACGACCAATCATAGGGAGACACCTAAGATACCGCGAGGCAGTTGAATTCGTGACTTTTTACATATTGGCCTTGCCTAGGCCGGATCTTGGTAGAAGGGGTGGAGGAGCGATTTGCAACCTAACTTCTCTATTCAGCGAGCGGGCGGAGTTACGGAAGCAAAATAAGCAAGTTACTGGGACTGTGACACCTTACGACACTCACCTTGCCAGCCAGCTGGAACATTCATCCCGGAGGACGGAGCTGGGTGTGGGGACTGCAGGCTTTGAAGGCAGCTAAAACCTTCCTGACCCTTTCCAGGAACCTAGGCTGTCACTCACGCCCCAAAGGTCCTGTGTGCATGGAGGGTTGTCCCTCTCTGTGTACCCCCATCCCAAAACTGTCAGCCAAAAAAAAGTTGGTAAGGGTGACACACACACACACACCCGAGAAAGGCAGTCCCACCCTCGCTGGTAGTCAAGGAGAAGAGAAACCCTGAAAGTAACTGGGGAACTGGACCCTTCCCTCTTCCTCAGACTACCCCCCGACACCACCAACCCTGCCAGCCACACCGTGGGTGGTGGGAGATGTGTTCTGGGCTTCTGGAACAGTCCAGCTCCAAGGTGACCCAACAAGGACTAGAGTCTGGCCCTTTTTAATCACTGGGTAGGGAGGGGGCTCAGGCCTCACTCACTGTGCCCGCACCAATGCTCCTGCTCCCCACGTGCTCAAGCCCTCCGACCCACATCCCTTTCCCCTGGAAGGAGGAGGTGTGTGGTATTGGGCTGAGTGGACATTGGATTCTGGTTTGGGCCACTCAGCCCATTGCCTTGGTAATGGCGCCACCTGCCACCTCACTTAGAGAGGAGAGGATTAGGGGCTGGGGTGGGAGGTGTCCTAGAGCACCGGTCTCCCCCTGGCACACAATAGGAGGTATCTGGACCAAAGCCAGGATTCCCAGGGCGGGAGACTGAAAGGAAAATATCCATTTTCACCCAAGTGCAGTAAAAGAGCAGAGATCACTTGCAGCAGGGGGGCTGGGGTGTGGGCAGGAGCCGAGAGGGCCGGCCTGTGCCTCCCGCAGATTTAGGATGCTCCTTTGTGACATCTCTTGTGGCTCCCATGGGTGCCCAGCCAGCCCTGCCCGAATGGGCCTCTTCCCAGGGAAGGGGTGTTATCCCCACTTTACTGGAGTGGGGGTGTAAATAGAGGTCTCTAAAGTCTCTTGGCCAGACACAGAACCAGGAAGTGATATACGTCCTATAGTCAGGAAGGGATGTAACAGCCCGTAGCCAGGAAATGATTCCTGTAACCCGAAAGCGACTTAACCAGGAGTGCCTCCAGCCCTAGGGTCTACCGCCATCCCAGCCCTATCCAGCAGGTCCCCACGTGCTTGGTCGTGGCCCAGTGCATGGGAGCAAAAGGAGCCTCCCCACCCATCCCTGGAGGAACCAGGGCAGACACCAGGTCACACAGTCCCATCTGTACCCAGAAAACAGATCCCTCTGTTTTAAGTACAAAACTGTGGACCGAGACAGATACACACTAAATGCCACCCCCCCAGGAAGAGCCGCCACTTTCCATGATGATCCCCAATGACCCATGTCCTTGTACACCAAGTGCCTTTTCTTCAGGTGGCCTGTGGACATGATGGATGGCACTCCTGTGATAGGTTATGTGATTTGGCAAAGGTGAAGGGATTTTGGCAAGTGCAATCAAGGCTCCCCATCAGATGATGTTACTCAAAAGGAAATGTAATAATTAATTTTATGTGTCTACTGACTAAGCCCCAGGCTGCCCAGGTATGTGGTTAAACACGGTTTCTGGGCGAGGCTGCCGGTCTGCCAAGGTGTTTCCGGAAGAGATTAGCATTTGCATCAGTAGACTGAGTCAAGCCAGTGGCCCTCCCCAGGGTAGATGGACACTGCCCAATCCACTGAGGTCCTGAATAGAACAAAATGGCGGACGACGGTTGGCTTCCCTCTCTGCCCGATTGAGCTGGAATGCTGATCTTCGCTGGCCGTCTGTGCTTCTGACTCTCAGGCCTTCAGACCCACACTGGGATCCGCACCGTGGACTCTCTGGTTCTTACGACTTGGACCCACACCACTGGCTTTCCTGGGTTCCAGCATGCTGATGGCAGATCACGGGACTTCTCAGCCTCCATAATGCCACAAGTTAATACCTTCCGGTAGATCTCTTTATATATAAAATACATGTAACGTCTCTCTCTGTGTGTCTCTGTCTCTATGTATAGATAGAATAGAAGCTATAGATACAAATATAGATCTTTTAGTTCTGCTTCCCTGAAGAACCCTAATACAGAAAGGTTGTTCTGGGTGGGCCTGATATGATCAGGCAAGAACACCCGTGATTCTCCTGCTGGCCTTGAAGCCAGCCACCTCCGTGAGTTCTACAGATGTGAGGAAATGAGTTCTTCCACGTGAGCCTAGAAGAGGACCCCAACCGCAGCCGAGCCTGCAGCCCCCGCCTACACCTTGATGGCACCCTCGTGGAGGCCCTAAACAGAGGACCCGGTGGGGTGGTGCCTGGACTCCTGACCCATGCAAATTGGGAAAAAATTAGTGTACACTATTTCATGCCAGGGTATTTGTGGCTTTTCTGTTACACAGCATAGATAACTAACACACTTCTTGTCTTTGCTAGGGCTGCTCTGACAAAGTCCCACAAACAAAGGCTGGGTGGCTTAAACAACAGAAATTTATTTTCTTATATTTCCAGAGACTAGAAGTCGAAGATCCAGGTGTGGGCAGGGGTGGTTTCTCCTGAGGCCTCTCTCCTTGGCTTGTATGAAGGAAACTATGTAAAGACAAGGAGTTAGCGACAGCGGTGACCCCTGACACCCCTTGCACACAAGGGGGCGGGACATACAGGACAGCACACTGCTCTGTATGCGATGGCCCAAGGACACCTGTTTGTCTAAACTGTGAATTCCAAAAGTTTAGGGTCATGATAACACATTAACCCTGCAGCCATGCGCTGATCATTATGGACAAACAATGAAGGAAGGTATTTACTTCCCTGAAGTTATCTTTGCCTAAAAGCCACTAGATTGGCAGATAGCAAAAAAGATGACTATCATTGTTGGCCTAAAGATTACAGTGTTTCCTGTTGAAATAAAAGACCTGCCTTTGCTGATGCAAGGCCCTCAAGATACGCTGATACCTGAGTCCTCCGCCCTTCAGTCCCGCACCCTCCACGCCTCACCTGAAGTGAACGAGAGCTCTCCACGCCTCACCCCAAGTGAACAGACTCAACACTTGTAGGCATCTGTCTTCTCCTGTGTCTTCACATGGTCTATCTGTACCTGTCTGCATCCAAATCTTCTCTTCTCATAAGGATACCAGGCAAATTGGATTAGGCTCAGACATGACTTCATTTTAACTTAATCACCTCTTTAAAGACCTTATTTCTGGGGCGCGTGGGTGGCTCAGTCGGTTGAGCGTCCAACTTTGGCTCAGGTCATATCTCGTGGTTTGTGAGTTCAGGCCCCGCATCGGGCTCTGTGCTGACAGCTCAGAGCCTGGAGCCTGTTTTAGATTCTGTGTCTCCTGCTCTCTCTGCCCCTCCCCCCACCCACTCTCTCTCCCAAAAAATAAACATATTTTTAAAAATAAAGACCCTATTTCTGAACACAGTCACATTCTGAGGTACGGACTTCAATGGATGAATTTGGGGAGACAGTTTAGCCCATAATACCCCTCTTCTCAGAAGAAAACGTGTGAATCAAATATAAGAGCGTTGGCCTCTCAGAGTTCTGGGTTGGGAACACCAAGAAACTGCCACCTGTAAATTTTCACGATAAATTGTAAGGGAAACAGAGTCGCTCTGGGACTAGGCAGAGAGGTCGGAGAGGAGCAGGATGGAGGCAAGGAGAGACAAGGTCTGTCTGGGCTCCCGGCCTGGCCCTGACATCTCAGCATCTCCCCTCCCCTCTCCATAGGAGTGGGGTCTCCACGTTCTAGGTGCAGCAAGGACAGCAAAGGAAGTTTGGGGCGGGGCCCTGAGGTCTCGACACTACCCCTACATCAAACCCAGCATGGCTCCTTGTCACTCTGGCCTTCGAAACCCAGCTCCTACTTGACCTACAAAGCCCTCCAGGTCTGGCCCCTGTCCACTCCTTGACTTCACTTCCTCCTATCATGCCCCCTCTCTCACCTCATTTAAGCCTCCTTCCTGCCTCAGGGCCTTTGCATGCCCTGCATCCTTGGCCTGGGAAGCTCCTGGCTGCCCCCTCTTCCACTCAGGTTGCAGGACAATTGTCACCTTCTCAGAGAGGGCTTCTCCATCGGAAGCAGGATGCCTCCCGCATCCAGCACCCAACTTACTGCCCAGCACCCCCTGACAGTGTATACCTTGTAATAGCCGCAAGGGCAGGTTCTCAACAAACACCAGATGAAGTCAGTGCGCAGCTGTGGATGATTGTTAGCCACCACCAGAGAAGAGGAGAGGGGCCCAAGGATGCGGGTGAGACTGCTCGCAACACAGCCTCCCAGCCCTGCCCGGGATGCTGGCGCCCCCTGGTGGAGCATCCCCAGGCCAGAGCCGAAAGGGCCAGCGGCCCTGTGTGTGTTCTAACTCCGCCGGGCGGTGGGACAGAGCTGGCTAGCAGATGTCGCCCTTGGCTCCTGGTGGCATGGGTCCAAGCTTGCTCCCGGAGGTGGGCTAGCAAAGGTCGGGCCCCGGCCGCGCGGTGGTGGCCGCCCTTTGCCTGTCCTTGAACCTGAGACCTGACCTCCAATTCTCCAGAGACCCAGGGGTCCAGTCCCCTACAGCTCCTTGCCAAGCGGCCCCGGACCTCCCCTCCGGGCGCTGGGACGGGGCGCACGGGCAGTACGAGGTGTGAAAGGGGCAGCCGTGCTCGTGCAGGAGGCATGGCCGGCGGGGCCGATCCGCCGCTGCCGGCCTCCGGCTCACGGGCCACCGGGCCTCTGGTTAACGCCGCCACCGGCGGCCCGCTGCCGGCACGGGGCAGCCCCGCCACGCTCACGCCCACCGCGGCCGTGACCAGCCTGCCTGGGGTCCCCGTCCCGAGCCCCGCGCTGACCCCGCCGGCGGCGCTGCGGGCTGTGGAGCCGACCGACCGTGCGAACACGCGGCGCCGAGGCCCACGCCGAGTCACCTCCAGATCCCAGCTCTGCCGCTTACTCGCGCCGTGAGCTCCGAGAGGTCTGGGCGCTGCTGGAAGCTGGAAAAGGCACGGGGCGCGAGTGGAGTCTCCCTCCGAACCCTCCAGAAGGAACACCTTGATTTTAGCTCATAAGACCCACCTTGGGCTCCTGACTTCCAGAACTGCAAGAGAATAAATGTACGTAGTTATAAGGCATAGGTTTGTGTTCATGTGTAACCGCAGGACACTCGCACACCCCGCCAGAACACACCTTCAACGCGGCCCCCTCACGGCAAACTCTGAGGCACCCCCTCCCCACACCAGCCCAGACCAGCGTCCTCCCTCCGGCCAGAGCCCTCCCAGGAACAAGAGGACCCCACTCTCACCCCCCACCGGAGCCAGCCTCCTCGCCCCCCATGCCCCAGTCTGTTCTCTGCCTCCCCCAAACACCAAGGGCCCCCCAGTCCCTCAGCAAAATGCCTTAAGGGAAACCGCACCCACATCTGGTCTTCGCCTCCCCCCGCCACAGCCAGGCTGTGCCAGAAACCAGTCCCTGGGGTCACCCACCTGAGCAACCAGCCCCTCCTCACTAGCTGCTCTGGCGGAAACTCAGGGCTAGGCGACCAACCCCCTCCCACAGAAGCCAGCCCTTCTGGCTGGCTGGGGACCTTGGGCACAGGCGAGCCCCCTCTCTGAGCCTCGGTTTCCCCAGGGGTCAGGCCTGGAGCAGCGCAAGGCAGGGAGGCACAGGCAGGTGGGCAGGGAGGTGGGTGGGCAGAGTCAGATGACCGCTCTGCAGCTGGAGGCTCCCAGCACCCCTCCCAGGGGCCGTCTCCCCCCTGCCCTCCTAGCCTGCACCCAAGCCTCCCCCGGCGCCCCCTCCCCTCAATTCCAATTAAGGGTCCTCAACGCTAATCGCTGCCAGTTGACTCAGGCCCTGGCCTCGCCTCCCTAATGAGGCCTTTGTCCCCTTAATTGGCTATCTCCAGGAGCTTTTCTCTGCCCCCCACCACGCTGCCCTGTCCCATATCCCAGGCCCAACTATGTGCTAATTGGGCCCCTGGGGGGCACACATAAAGCCCCCCCTTACCTTCCTATATCAGCCTCCACCCGCGGGTTCCTCAAAGCTCAGCATCCAGCCTCCAGGAGGTGGGGATGGGGCGCTGCGGGGAGGACTTGCCCTAATTCCCAGGGCCCTGCCTCCTCGGGACCAGAGCCTCCCGTCTAGAGTCGGCCTGCCCTTCCCAGAGCCCCCTCTCCTCCTGTCCGCCTCCCCAGCCCCGAGCCCCCAGCCCCAGCTGCGCCTCTCTCCCCGCGTTTGGAAGCTGCTTTCTGACCAGCAGGAACGCCTCGGAGGGGCTATTCTAGACCACCCCAGCCATGCACCCCGGGGCCCCCCCAGCCTCTAGTGTCTCTGAGCCCAGCCCTCGGGAGCTCTGTGCCTTCGTGAGTGGGGCAGCCGCCCACGTGCTGCGTGCCCTGCACCCTCGGAGGACCCGGCCCCCCAAAAGGAGGCCCAACCATAGGAGGTTTCTGCACAACCAGATCTGCAGGTGAGGAGGAGTGGGGGGGCGGGAGATGGGTGGAGGGGGAGGGGTCAGACACCTCAGAGTCGGGGAGACCAGCCTCAGTCGGAACAGAGAGAAGGGGACCCCGGGGCTGGAGGCAGTCCACGCTCAGGATGCATTTACTGAGCATAAACTGTGTGCCAGGCCCCAGAGACCCGTTAGCGCAAGGCAGACAGAACTCCCTGCCTTCCTGGAGCTGGCGTCCCAGCAGGAAGGTGGCCGACAAGGGACAGCCACATAAAGTGAGACGGTATGACGTTACAGGGATTGGCCTTGAAGGGCTGATCGACCCCACGAGAAAGAGCCAGAAACAAAGGGCCACGGGTTGCACGATTCCACTCGTGTGAAGTGTCTAGATCAGGCAGAGCCAGAAAGCAGAGCAGAGGTGCCAGAGGAGGCCCCTCTGGAGGCGAGTGGGGGTGGCGCGTGACTGGCAGTGCGCTCAGGGTTTCCTCCCCGGGTGGTGGAGTTCTGGAACTAATGAGAGGTGGTAGATGCACAGTGTGAATGTCCTAAATGCCACTGAATTCCACGTGTTAAAGTGGCTCATTTTAAGTCATGTGAATTTTGCCTCCATTTTTAAAAATGATATGGCGTATTATAAGGTGATGAGGCTACGGAGGGCATGGGGGGGAGGACGGGTAAGGGGTCAGGGAAGCTCTGCTGAGACGGTACCAATGGAGCCAAGACCCAACCGAAGCCAGAGAATAAGACCTGTGGATGCCTGAGGGAAGAGCATTCCAGGCCGGGGACCACAAGTGCAAAGAGCCTGAGCATCAGTGTGGCTGGAGTGGCGCGAAAGGGGGAAAGGGTGAGGGAATTAGGCTCTAAAGATACAGGAGCTCCCCATTGAGCCCTTCACCATTCGGCTTCTTGGCCTTTGCACATCCTGTTCCCTTTGTGGGTTCCCTGTCTCTGGGAGTGTAGATGGGGACCTCTACACTCCTTAGTTCTCTGCTCAAGCCTGTCCTCCCCTCCCACCCCACCCAGCCCCATCCCCCCTTGCCCTGTGCTCTCCCCTCACTCTGTGACAGTAACCATTTTTTGAGGACTTGCTGTGTGCCCGGTACACCACACTAAGGCTTTGACATATAATATGTTACTCAGTGCTCCCAATAGACCTGCACAGTAGGTTATCTTTGTCGCTACATTGCAGACGAGTAGGCTCATCATGGCGATGGTGATGGTGATGATGATGGTGGTGATAGTGATAATGATGATGATGATGATGGTGATGGTGATGATGTTGATTGTGATGGTAATGTAGATGGTGGTGACGGTGATGATGGTGATGATGATGGTGATAGTGATGGTAATGGAGATGTTGATAATGGTGGTGATGGAAGTGATGATGATGATGATCGTGGTGGTGGTGGTGATAGTGATGACGACGATGATGATGATGATGATGATGGTGATGGAGACAGTGATGATGATGGTGGTGGTGATGGTGACGGTGATGATGATGATGGTGGTGGTGGTGGTGATAATGGTGATGGTGATGATGATGATGATGGTGGTAGTGGTGGTGATGGAGATGATCGTGATGGTAATGGAGATGTTGATAATGGTGGTGATGGAAGTGATGATGATGGTGGTGGTGGTGATGATGGTGATGATGATGATGGTGATGATGGTGATGGAGATGATCGTGATGGTGACAGTGACGATAGTGGTGATGGTGATGGTGATAGTGATGATGATGATGATGATGGTGATGGTGACAGTGATGATGATGGTGGTGATGATGGTGGTGATGATGATGATGGTGGTGGTGGTGGTGGTGGTAATGGTGATGGTGATGGTGATGATGATGGTGGTGGTGGTGGTGATGGAGATGATCGCGATGGTAATGGAGATGTTGATAATGGTGGTGATGGAAGTGATGATGATGATGATGGGGATGGTGATGATGGTGGTGACAATAATGGTAATAATGATGGTGATGATGGTGATGGAGATGATCGTGATGTGACAGTGATGATAGTGATGGTGATGGTGGTGGTGATGATGGTGATAGTGATGGTAATGGAGATGTTGATAATGGTGGTGATGGAAGTGATGATGATGATGGTGGTAATGATCGTGATGGTGATGATGATGGTGGTGGTGATGGTGATGATGGTGGTGGTGGTGGTGGTAATGGTGATGGTGATGATGATGATGATGGTGGTGGTGGTGGTGGTGGTGATGATGGTGATGGCAATGATGATGGTGATGATGGTGATGGTGATGAGGATGATAGTGATGGTGATGATGGTTATGGAGATGATCGTGATGGAGATGATCGTGATGGTGACAGTGATGATAGTGGTGATGGTGATGATGATAGTGATGATGATGATGATGATGATGATGGTGATGGTGACAGTGATGATGATGGTGGTGATGATGGTGGTGATGATGATGATGATGGTGGTGGTGGTGGTAATGGTGATGGTGATGATGATGATGATGATGATGATGGTGGTGGTGGTGGTGATGATGGTGATGGCAATGATGATGGTGATGATGGTGATGAGGATGATAGTGATGATGGTGATGATGGTGATGGTGATAATGATGGTGATGGTGGCAGCTAACACTTATCTGACAATCAGTATGTGCCAGGTGCTTGTTCTAAGTACTTTAGTATTAACTGGTAATACTCACAATGAATAGGAACTCATAAATTCCCCATAGTAACCCTAGGGAGTAGATGCTATTTTAATCCCCATTTTTCAAATGAGGAAACTGAGGCACAGAGAGATGAAGTTACTTGTCCAAGGACCTACTTTTCTGGAAGTAGGTTGTTCCTCCCAGCCACCCCAGAACCTTGCCCCAGGAGGTCTTGGAACCAAATCAGAGTAAATAGGAGCCTCGTCCAGCCTAACTCCTGCCTCCACACCGCGAGCGCCTTCCACCAGAATGTCCAGGCCTGACCAGCCCGGAATGTTCACCACCACCAGTCTACAAACCCATTATTGAAGAGGAACACACACGTCTCCCCAAACAGGCTCCAGCCCTATGTCCCAGAGTTAGCCTTCTAACTCCTCTTCAGACCCCCAAATGGACCACTTCAAGGACCCCTCCCCATGTGCAGCCCCAACCCGGGGGCTCCTGGCTCACTCCCAATCTGGACCCTGTGCTAATGTCAGCCTCTCACCCCCCAGGTCTCCCTCCCCAACTCAGCTTCTCTGCTCCCCAGGGCCGGCTTCTCTCCTGCACCGTCCCAAACATCCTCGCTCCCATGCCTGGCCCTGCCACATACTCCCCAGAGACCCGGTCATCCCCGAGGCAGCACAGGCAGCTCTGGAGGGTATTCCTCTGGGCGCCCAGGCTCAGCCTGAGGAGATCCAGGTCAGAGGCAAGCTATCCTCAGCATCTTCCCTCCTACGTCCTCCTCCTTCCTCCGGGTCCCCTCAGGCCCGGCCCCCTTGGCAGCCCCTTCCCACCCGTGGACATGGATTTTTGACTTTTCATTGTGAAGAATTTCAAACCCACAGAAACATGACGCAGAGACAACCAGCAGCATCTGGTCTGCACCCGCTCCCTAGACCGGCGGCATCGGCCCCTCGGCGTGGCATGGGAATGTGCTAGAATGTGGATTCTTGGACGCCACCCCAGACCTGCAGAACCGAAAGCTCAGGGGCCCGAGCACCTGTGTTCCCACCAGCCCTCCAGTGTTCCGCCACGCACTCAAGTTTGAGGACTGCTGCCACTCACGTACCGTTCCTCACACTTCCTACTTCCTTTGCCTATAACACCTTAGCCTCCTTCCTTCACCTATAGTCTTAAAATAGCTGTAGCAAATCACAGATGTCATGACTCTTCAGCCCTAACTGCCATTTATACTTAAGTTGGTTCGAGTCAGCTCCCCCCTCTCCTCCCCCTCCTCCCCCTCCCATTCTCTGTCATTTCACCTGACCCGCCATCTCTGACCATTTTTCCCGGCGGCACTCAGAGCAGAACTATCCTCCTTGGCTCCAGAGACAGTTTCGGAATGGCAGCTCCTACTAATTTATTTAGGAGCCTATGTTCTTCTAGTTAAATATATATGACAGGAAATTCACCGTTTGGAATATTTTAAAGTGTGCGCTTCATTGGCGTTTCGGTCGTTCATAATGTTTTGCGACCAATTACCCATCTGGTTCCAGAACGTTTCCATCACCCCCAAAGGAGATCCCACACCCATTACTAACTAGGCAGCCACTCCCCACCCCTCAGACACCAACCTCCCTCTGTCTCTGGGGATTTCGGACATTTCATGTAAACAGAATCATACAACATCAGACTCATTTTTAAATAAAACCTTTTGGGAGGGAGAGGGGCGCCTGGGTGGCTCAGTCAGTTAAGTGTCCAACTTAGCTCAGGTCATGCTCTCAAGGTTCGTGGGTTAGAACCCCGCGTCCGGCTCAGCTCAGAGCCTGGAGCCTGCTTTGGATTCTGTGTCTCCTTCTCTCTCTGCCCCTCCCCCACTCGTGCGCTGTCTCTCTCTCAAAAATAAATAAAACTTTAAAAATTTTAATAAAAAATGGAAGAGGGAAAAAAACAACTACAAGTTTAACAACTACGAGAAATGCACAGAGCTTGATGAATTCTCCCAAAGGGAAGCCTCTAGTGTAAGCAACACTCAGATCCAGGAAGAGGGCACTTCTGGCCCCAGGGGGCCCTCATCGTGTCTCCTTCCCAGAACTGCCATCCTGATTTCTCTGTCTCATCTCATTGAGAGACAGACAGAGGATGGGGGGGGGGGAAGGGGCAGAGAGAGAGGGAGACACAGAATCCGAAGTAACCCCCAGGCTCCCAGGTGTCCCCACAGAGCCCGACGCAGGGCTTGAACTCATGGACCATGAGATCATGACCTGAGCCGAAGTCGGGCGCTTAACTGACTGAGCCACCCAGGCGCCCCCAGGTCACCCCCTCCTTGAACTTTAAATGGAATCATACAGCTACTAATTTCGAGTCTCGCTGCTTCTGCTCGACAGTATATTTGTGCATCAGTCTGCTAAAACCACCATAATTGAACACCACAGACCGGGTGGCTGAAATAACAGAAATTTACTTTTCACGGTTCTGGAGGCCCCAGTTCAAGGTCAGGTGCTGACAGGGCGAGGCCTCTCTCCTTGGCCTGTGCCCTCACACGGTCTTCCCTTGGTGGGTCCTAACCTCTCGTTGGATTAGAGATCACCCTCGCCAGGCCATTTAACTTAATTTCCTCTTTAAAGGCCCCCTCTCCAAATACAATTACGTTCTAAGGTACTGGAGGTTAAAACTTCAACCTATGAATTTTAGGGGGACATTACGGAGCCCATCTTAGTTAGATCCATCCATACAGTTCCTGAGGGGTAGGGTGCTGGGTGGCGGAGGCCAGTGCAGGGGCCGCTGTGGCCATCCAGGTGGGAAATGCTGAGGGCTTGCACCAAGAATCTGGTGGAGATGCAGAGGTCGGCAGATTCAAGAGCTCTGCAGGAAGTAGAATTCACAGGAAGTAGAACTCACAGGAAGTAGAATTCACAGGAAGTAGAACTCACAGGAAATAGAATTCACAGGGCATCGCTGTTACAGATGCACCCCTAGCCCACAGTGCGCCATTGTATGAAAAACATTTTTTAAGGCATCCTTTCCTTCAGATGTTTTTTACTTTTTTCTTTTCCTAAGTTTATTTTTTGGGAAAGAGAGAGCTAGCAGGGGGTGGGGGCGGGGCGGAGAGAGAGAGAATCTCAAGCAGGCTCTGCACTCTCAGTACAGAGCCGGAAGCGGGGCTCAAACTCACAAACCGTGAGACCATGACGTGAGTCGAAATCAAGATTCGCTTAATCTACGAGCCACCCAGGCACTTTTATATGTTGGAATATGGCCATAATAAATCCAAATGTCAAAAATGTGCATTATGCTGAACTGGACGTGTGGCCTTGTGCAGTACACAAGCCCCACAGCTGTTCAGGCCTCCCCTATGAATGAGATTAGAAAAAATGAGTCGTCAGACTCAAGAAAATGGACCCGGGGCGGGGGGGGGGCAGGGAGACTAGCACGGAGGAAAAAGATGGAGAGGAAGAGAAGAGAGAAACCACTCCTGGGAGGGCAGACAGGAGGCGCGCGCTTCACGGCCACCCAGCTAATATGTGTGTCTCTCTGCAGGCAGTTTGCCCACATTGAGGCTGCCACCCAGCGCCTGGCCCTGTCGATTCTGTCCCAGAAGGCACCTCCCCAGAGACCGCCACCCCGAAGGCCGCCCCCGCCGCCTCCATCCCCCTTCCTGGGGGTGGCCTGTGCCGTGGCCCCCACCGAAGTGTCCTGTGCCAGCCCCGGCCTGAGTCTCGCTGCCCTGGACGCCTCCACACTCGACCTCTTCGATGACATTGCCCTCACCCCAGAGTGTCCATCTGGTCTATCCCACTGTGCTCGGGGCCCGCCAGACCTCAGGCAGGCCTCCCATCTCTATACCCCCCTGCCCCCTACCCCGCGTGGCCTGGAGGAAGTGGACGGACTCCGGGCTCCTGAGGGGGACTGGGGGGGCAGGTGGGAGGTGCCTTGTTCCCACCATTCTCAGGGAATCCTTGAGGGCTGGGGGTCCTGCTCCCCATGACACTCAACCACAACCCCACCCGCCCCCCCCAGGACAAATCAGAGGTCCCCTGCATGACAGCTCAGCAAACGCCCCCGGGAACCCCCTGTCCCGTCCGCGCCCCTCCTGGCAGCCCCTGGGAACATGAACCAAGCCCAGACCCCCACCTGCAACCACGGCCTCACAGGTCCTCTCCCCGGGGCAGGTCTCCCTTCCCACTCCCCCACACCCTCAACTTCTCCCTTCTTTTTCCCCAGCCCCATCTCCTCAGTGTCTGCCCCCCCAGCTCCCTCTCACCTTGGCTCATCTCTGCCTACGTCTAGTCTGTCTCACTTATTCTCAAATACGCACTGAGCACCCACTATGTGTCAGGGCCCATCTAGGTGCAGAGGACTCAGGAGTGAATAGACAGACAGGGTATTTGCATCTAAGAGGGCTGGGGAAGGCATAGATAGGGGTGATTGACAGTACATGAATATGCCAGTACCTTTTTAAAATGCAAGAAAAACTTCCAATTTCAGGGGTGCCTGGGTGGCTCAGTCGGTTAAGCTGCCGACTTCAGCTCAGGTCATGATCTCTCCGGGTTTTTGAGTTCGAGCCCCATATTGGGCTCTGTGCTGACAGCTCAGGGCCTGGAGCCTGCTTCTGATTCTGTGTCTCCCTCTCTCTCTGCCCCTCCCCTGCTCATGCTGTGTCTCTGTGTCTCTCAAAAAAAAGAAAATAAACGTTAAAAAAATTTTTAAAACAAACAAAAATACCCTTCCAATTTCAGATTGGAATTAGTGCTGTGAAGAAAATAAAGCAGAGACCTGACTTTTCTCAACCCCATTTCCAAGCACAGAGTCTAAATATTACAAACACCACCCTGGGAGGTGCAATACAGATGGGGAAACTAAGACGGAGCGGGGTTGGAAGGACTTAAGCTCCCTTTCCTGGAAAGTGCTTGGGTCTCTTGATAAGTTTCTGACTCTAGACTCAAGGGCCAGCGTTGGAACCCCAGGCCTGCCTCTGCCGTGGGCACACCCCTCGCTCCCTCTTTCTCGGCCTCAGGGGTCTCCGGACCACAGGAGGACTGCCGGGACCCACCTCGGCAGCTGTAATTCGCGGTCTCCGCACCCACCGCGCCGCTCCGGCCGGGGCCCGCCATTCACGTCCTTTCCGGCTCCCCATTGGTCGGACGTGCTGCCTTCCCGCCCTCCCCCACCGGCGGACCAATCCCGCTCTCAGGATGGACAGCCTGGCCGGCACCGCCCCTCCACGGCGGGGGAAGCAGCTTCGCTTGTGGATTGGCCGGCCTCAGGGTCGGGGCAGAGCTTGGAGAGCGCCGATTGGGCGGTTCGGCCTGAGTGGGCGGGCCGTGGGCCGCGGGGGCGGGCCACGTGTCGGGACAGGGCAAAAACGGTGACCCGGCCTTGGAAAGGGGCGGGAAGACCGGAGCGGCGTGAGTCCGGGCTCGGGAGCGGTGAGTGTCCCCTAGGCCTCTCCAGCGGAGGGGCGGACCAGGCTGGAACCAAGCGCCTTCCGGGTAAGGCCTCCCAGCGCCGCCGAGGGGCCGACCTTCCCGCCTTGCAGGTGGGGAAACTGAGGCTTTGGCAGGACGTCCGGGCCGAGGTGACACAGCTAGGGCGAGGACTCCTGCCCAGGCCCTACAGAATTGGCTGGTCGGGTACTCGAACTGCCCCCCCTCCCCCCCCCCCCCCCGCGCCACGGGTTAAGCCCGCCCTCTGTTCATCACTGGCCGAGTTTTGCATCGTCCCTATGGGGTGGGCGAGTTTGACCCCTATTTCTCTGAGGAGGCCACTGAGGCTTAGACAGGGTGAAGCTTGTCCAGGGTCACACTGGCAGGGGATCCTGGCTGCAGGGCTCCTCGCCCCCAAGCCACCTGCGGATCTAAGCAGCACGCTCCACCCTCGCCCTCTACTGCCCCTCTTCCTCAGGCCTTTGACTCCCCCCACCCGGAGCCCGATCACTCTCTTTCCCCCAGCATCTCTAAATCAGTCTCCGACCCAGACCTCTCCACATTCACACACACACACACACACACACACACACACACTCTCTCTCTCTCTCTCTCTCTCTCTCTCTCTTTCTCTCTCTCTCCCTCTCTCTCTCTCCCCACCCTCAGCATTTCATCTCCCCAAAACCAGCTCCCCTCTCCAGGTCCCCAGTTAGTCTCTAGGACCTGCCACCCATGGACCAGAAACCTGAAGATCTTCCCTTGCCCCTTCCCTCACAGCCAGTCGCACCTGCCCCCTGAATCTCTGTCCACCCTGCCTGAACTGGAGCCCAGGCCTCCCCCTTGTCCCCCTGGACACCAGCCCCCGTTTTCTCCTGGCCTCCACCCTTTATCCGATGTTTTGAAAACTTTTTATGGAAGTATACTGCATTTGCAGGAAAGAAAACATACAAATCACAAATTCCTCAAATAGCTTTTCACATAGCCAATGATCCGGTGTAAACAGCATCCAAATCCAGAAGTAGAACTCCCCGCCGCACCCCAGAAGCCCCCCTGGCTTGTGCCCCCTTTTTCACTGCTGCCCAAGAATAACCATTAGCATAACTTTACTAACACAGGTCGGTTTTGCTGGTTCTCAGCTTATCTGAGTATCTTATCGCATTTATTACGGATCGGACAACCTATCACACATTGTCCACACTTCAAAACACAGAACAGTACTCAGTGAAAATAAAATCTTCTTCACACCCCGTCCCTCAGTGACCTATTCCCCCCCCGAAGCACCTCCACGTGTGCCCACCAGAGACGGCAAATACAGAGCAGCAGATATAGGAGCGGGAAACTCAACGTTTTCTCTTCTTCGGGGAGGCGCAGAGGAAAGCATTGCTTCTGTTCACTGTTCCGCTTCTTTTCACTGTTAACATCTCTTGGACGCTTTTCCATGTTGTTACTTAAAGAGCTTCCTTGTAATTTTCCCTGGCTGCGAAGAATTCCATGGTATAGATATACCGTACTTACATAACCAGAACCCTAACCACAGCCGTCTACGTTTATTTCCATTCCTTTGCTCAGCGGAAAAGTCCCATAATGAATAACCGAAGAGTCTGGCGGGGAATAACCTTGTCTTATTTCACGTGTATGTCTGCAGGGTAAATACTTAGCGAGTATTCTGGGTCACAGGGTTTGCGTAACTATAATTTTGAGAAACGATGGCCACACGTGTTTCCCTGGGGGTTGTTGCAAAACACTCCTACCAGCCTGAAGGGTAGATCTTTGTCGCTTCAGACACCCTGTCCTAGGCTTTCAGCCGCCATAGCCCTGTCCCTCCCGTCTCCTGAAGAGTTAAAGAGGGGAAGTGAGGAGAGAGCAGCCGGGTGGAGGGAAACGCACAGGGAAAGGACTTGGTTGGAGTGGTTCCAGGCACCTCTCGGGAGGAGGTTACATTTTAGTCCCGAGGGCAGAGAGCAGTCATGGAAAGTAGGGGCTGAGACAGGGGAGTAACAGAGTTTTCAAAAAGATTGTTTTCTCTCTCCGCTTCCTCGGGGAGACTTTTGCAGACTCTGCCAAGATAGATCAGGTTCCCTCGAAAGCCCAGAACTGATCGCAGCTGTAATTAATGTGATTAATTCATTCAGTGCGGTTTTGTTTTTGTGGGAGTTTCTATTCCTTTTTTTTTTTTTTTTAGATAAAATTCGCAGAGCATAAAATTCCTCCTTGTAGCCATCCGTGAGTTTTTACACTTCAGCTATGTTGCCCGTAGAAAACATTTTCTCTGGTAGATGTGTTTGAAAGAATCGTCAGAAACGGCCGCGCACCCACCGCCCCGCCTCCAGACTTCCCGTGTTTGCCATCTCGCCCCTAGCGAGCTCTGCAGGGTCTCCTGCGCCCCACAGAAACTAACGAGTAAAGGAGTGAGCACGCGAAGGGCAGGGGAGAAAGCGGGGCCAGAACCCCCGGTTGTGCACAGCTTGGGGACCGAGGACTCAAGCCTCCTGGGGACATGGGGTGGCACAGGCCGAGACTCTTGGAGGCAGGGCCGGATGCTGGAGACAGAGCCACTCTGACCGGCAGGCTCCCTGTCATCTAGTCCTGAGGGACCTTGGGCGAGTCGTGGACCCCTTGGGTCTCAGTGGCTCCAAGAGCGCCCCACCCCCATCTTTTCCTTTTTTTTTTTTTTTTTTTTGATTGTGCTAAAGTACAGGTCATGAAATTTACCATTTCGGCCATTTTTAAGCATAGCATTAAGTGGCAGTTACAAATATTCATGACGTTGCCTAACCGTGGCCACCATCTAGTTTGAGAATGTGCTCACCAGCCCAGCGGGTGGCCCTGTATGCAATGCGGCTGGCAGTCCTCATCGCCCCCCCGCCCCGCCCCCACGAACCTGCTCCCTGTCTCCAGACTCGATCCGATCCCTGTGGACATTTCATATGAATGGGCTCCCACAGCGTGTGGCCTCTGGTGACGGCCTCGCGGGGCGGGGGGGGGGGGGGCGCAGCGATTTCGGGGTGCACCCGTGATGTGGCACGTAGCAAGGCCTCATTCTCTCTGCGGGTGAATAATATCCCGCCCCCCCCCCGCCCCGTGCAGGTGCACTGGCCTTCCCTCCTATGACCCGCAGGCACGTGCAGCCTGTGCATCTTACACGAGGGTAAACTGAGCTTCAGAGGCTGCGCAGGGGAGGCAGACTCGAAGGACCTCACTCAGGCACTGCCACTCCGCCAGGGCTCTCGGCCTCAGGAGTCACACCTGCTCCCTGTTACCTGCCGTGGGCCCCCCCCGGCGGTCACTTCCCTCCTTGGGTCCCCCCCCCACCTGAGGGCAGGGTGGGATCACAGTTGGAGCCAAGTGGCAGGGCAGAGAGTGACCTTGACACTGCCATGTCTCCAGTCTCCTTGGGAGAGTGAGGTTGGGAGCACAGGTGGGCAAGGTCAGAGAAGGCTTCCCGGGGAAAGTGGCCGCGTAGGACATATTAAGAAAGAAATGGATTCCCGGCCCAGGGAACTGCGGACATGAAGTCCTGCAGGGGGGAAGCGGGAGGTTTCCAAAGGACCCATGTGGGACCCTCAAGGGTCTAAGTGCATGGACCCCCTTCCCTGACCGGCCTCTCCCCCGCAGCACCTCTGCCCATCCCCAGGACATGGCAGCTGTGAGGCCCAGCCTGGGCCGAGTCCTCCCTGAGTCTTCCATCCTTTTCCTGTGTGACATGCAAGAGAAGTTCCGCCATGTCGCCTACTTCCCCCAGATAGTCTCTGTGGCCGCCCGCATGCTCAAGGTACAGCCCCTCCTCCCTCAGACCAGGAGTCCAGACCCCCAGCCCCTCCTCCCTCAGACCCAGGAGTCCAGACTCCCAGCCCCTCCTCCCTCAGACCAGGAGTCCAGACCCCCAGCCCCTCCTCCCTCAGACTAAAGAGTCCAGGCTCCCAGCCCCTCCTCCCTCAGACCCAGGAGTCTAGACCCCCAGCCCCTCCTCCCTCAGACCAGGAGTCCAGACCCCCCAGCCCCTCCTTCCTCAGACCCAGGAGTCCAGACCCCCAGCCCCTCCTCCCTCAGACCAGGAGTCCAGACCCCCCAGCCCCTCCTTCCTCAGACCCAGGAGTCCAGACCCCCAGCCCCTCCTCCCTCAGACCAGGAGTCCAGACCCCCAGCCCCTCCTCCCTCAGACCAGGAGTCCAGGCCCCAAGTGCCTCCTCCTTCAGACCCAGGAGTCAGACCCCACAGGCCCCTCCCTCAGGCTCAGGCCTTTGTTCTCCCTCCCTGGCACAGGTGGCCAGGCTGCTGGAGGTACCGGCTGTGCTGACAGAGCAGTACCCGGAAGGCCTGGGCCCCACGGTGCCCGAGCTGGGGGCTGAAGGCCTGCGGCCCCTGGCCAAAACTTGCTTCAGCATGGTGCCCGCAGTGCAACAGGAGCTGGACGCGCGGCCCCAGCTGCGCTCCGTGCTCCTCTGTGGCATTGAGACACAGGCCTGCATCTTGGTGAGACCCCCAACTAACTCCTGGGAAGCCCCATCCTAAAAAGGATACCCCTTCCTGACCTGGGACCTTCATCCGTCCTCAGGACCCCTCTCTACCTGGTGCTCCCGTCGTGCCCCCTGCCCTGATCTGAGGCTCCCTCATCCCCATCCCTGCTCCCCAGCCCCCCACCCCAGGCCCCTGTTCTTGTCTGGGGCTGGCCTTGACATTTCTCTGCCCCCAGAACACCACCCTGGACCTCCTGGACCGGGGACTGCAGGTCCATGTGGTGGTGGATGCCTGCTCCTCCCGCAGGTGAGAGGGTCCTCCTGAGGGGTGGGTGCACGTGGGGCACAGATGGGGTGTCGGGAGGAGAGGGGTCCCTGCTGGCCTTGCCGGGTGTCTGGGCGTCCAGGCCACGGCGTCAACGAGCTCCGTCCCCCGCGCAGCCAGGTGGACAGGCTGGTGGCACTGGCCCGGATGCGGCAGAGCGGCGCCTTCCTCTCCACCAGTGAGGGGCTCATTCTGCAGCTTGTGGGTGACGCCGCCCACCCCCGGTTTAAGGAGGTACTGGCCCCATCCTCCCTGGCCTCCCCTCTCAGCACCCAGCACAGTAGTGGTTGACAGCCTACATCTGGGAGCACAGCAGGCTGCTGCCTCCTGCCGGCCGAGTTCTGAGTCGCGTCAACACCGCGAAGGGCAAGAGAGCTGTCAGTGCCATGAGGGCAGGAGAGAGAGAGAGAGAGAGCCAGGGAGCGGCCGGGAGTGTCAGAGGGTTGCAGAGGAGGGGGTTGCGCGGGGTAGTGTGGGAGGCCTCTGGTGAAAGGTGGGTTTGGAGGGAAGTGAGGGCGGGAGGCAGACAGGAACGAACAGTCCGGTAGAGGCCCTGCAGGTGGGAGCCCCTGACCCCCACCTCCGTCCCTTCCTCCAGTCTCTGGGCCTCGGGTGTGTCTGCCGCGGCCACCACCACCACCAGGTGGCCTTGCTAGTGCCCAGGTCTGACTAGGTAGCCCCAGCTGAGGCACACCGCTGGCCCTTAGGATAAGGGGACATGCCCAGCCCTCTGAGGCCTCTTAGGTCCCTCCTCTTAGGTCAGTTCTGTTGAGCGTCTGTTAAGTTCCTACTGTGGGCCAACCAATGGGGCAGCAGCAAAGGCCAGTCCGTATCAGTTCCATGTTGCGGTCAGGAGCCGGAAGGGACGTGTGAGAAATAAGACGGGCGCTCACAGCAGGCAGGCCCTTTCCCACGGGTGGCTTTGAAGTAGGAGGAGCAGCCCGCCATCTAGGAGGTGTTCCTGGCCCAAGAAACAGGCTAAGGCAAAAGGCTGGAGGTGGACCTGAACTTGCCCTATTCAAAGAACCGACGAGCCCTCGGTGAGTGTGGGAGGGGAGGAGGCAGAGAGGAGCCAGAGCCCTGTCCTTCTCGAAGAGTTGAGGGTTTTGCACAAGGGAGCCGGCCATAGTCAGATCTGCAGGTTGGTCCTGGGTGGCCCATGGATGTGGGTGGGTGGCGGCAGGGAGGGAGGCCAGAGTGGAGGCAGTGGGGACGCAAATTGTGCTTATGTTTCTGGAGGCAAGCAGGGTGGGGCCTGCCGATGTGTGCGCTGTGGGGCTTTGGGAGGAGGCAGCCCCAGAGAGGCGGGGGAGCATCCGTGCTCCTGTGGTCTGCTGGTTGGGGGAGCATGGTTGTGTAAGAGGCACTTGGATCAAAGAGTTGGAGTCGAGGGGCAAGGCACGGGCTGGATTTGGGAGCTGAGGGATGGGAGAGGTGAGACCCCTGAAGCAGGAGCAGGGTATAGACCAGAAGCTCCAGGACAGGGCCTTACTGACAGCAAGCCAGCCAAGTGGACCAAGATGGCAGGTGATCATAGCCCAGGCCGCTACGGTGGAAGGGAGGCCCGAGGAAAAGTTTTGAGAAGAGGGAGTGGTTGGTTTGGCCAGTTGCTGCCAAAAGGGCAAAGCGGGTGAAAATGGAGAAGGGCTCCCCAGATCTGTCACACTCATGGGGACTCTTGACTCTTCCTGAACCCTCCTCTTCCCCCTACAGATCCAGAAGATTATCAAGGAGCCCGCGCCGGACAGCGGGCTGCTGGGCCTCTTCCAAGGCCAGAACCCCCTCTTCCGCTGAACTCCTCATCCACAAGACCACCCTCCTGTCATCTGGACCTCGGTGGAATCACTTTGCCCCCATCCTTGGAATCCCAAGAGTGGTGCAGTCCACCGGGAGCGCCACCCCCTCGAAAGGGGAGGTGGAGAGCTACCTTGCCATTGGGCCAAAGCTCCCGGAAATGCAAATGAGACTCCTGGAAGCTGGGCGGCAGTTGGCTGCGCAGAGCTGAGGGCGGGGCTCGGCCCCGGGCCACTTCAAGAGGCGGGAAGGGGGGGGAGGGAGTGTCACAGGCTGTGGGACCCGGACTTGCCGAATAAACATTGATGTGGCTGTGGGCCGAACCATTCTTGGATTCGGGGGGGTATCCCGGGGGCGAGTGGGGGCTGCCGGTGGGGGGAAGAGGGTTCCCAGCAGGTGGGGAGGGGGAGGTGCCTCTCCCCTGCTCCCTGCCAGCGCAAGGCCAAGGCGAGGCTGGCCCCAGCCACATCTGCACCGAAGCCGGCGCGCATCTGCGCGGACAGGAGCTGCCGGCCGGGTCGCCCGCCCCGCACGCTGCCGGCCGCCCCCCACCGGCGCGCACACGCCCAGCCGGTTGGCTCGCAGACACGCGCTCGCTCTGCCTCCCCGGCCGGCCCCCCACGCCGCCGCCGCCGCCGCCGCCCCCGTCTCCCCAAGGGTCCTGACTCCGGAAAGTGAGGTGAGCGCGACCGCACCTGGGTGCGGAGGGGGAAACTGAGGCACGGGGCCATGGGGACGGGGAGGAAGGAAGAGACAGGCATGCGAGTGAACGGATGAATGGCTGGGAAGGACAGACCGCTTCCTCTGAGTGCTTCCTGCTCCCCTAAGACGCAGGAGTCTGGGGATCCACATGGGGGCTCCCAGAATTCTGCAGCCCCCATGGAGATCCGGGAGTCGGACTCCGCGGAGCCCGCAGTCAAGGCCCCCCAACCCCTTGAGATTCGCAGCCCTTGCCCGCCACCCCCACCTCCAACCTCGGGGACCTAAGAAGGCAACCTCTGAATTCCCTGGAGACCCAGGCGTCAGAACCCTCACCAGCCCGCCCCCCACTGGGGAATCAGAGTACCCCCCCACGCCCACCCCCGCCAATCCTGGAATCCCAGACCCCTCCCAGAAGGCCCCGTCCCCGGAACCCGGCGTCAGAGCGCCCAGCACCCCCTCTCCCCGGGGACCGAGGAGTCTCCCCTCCCCGATCCTCCAGGAGCCCCCGGGGACCAGGCGTCGGCGCCCCCGGCCCCCGCCTTCCGGATCCAGGTGTCCCCCCTCCTCACCCCCCAGCCTGATGCTTCGCGTCTCGGAGGCCGCGCTCGCGTCTCCATGGCAACAGGAGTCTATTTTGCGCTGGGAACACACAGCTCCCGCTGCAGCGCCCCCCCCCCACCCCGCCCCTCCAACCTGGGCCTAAGTGAGAGTAGGGGGACCGGGGAGAGAGACTGGGGTCCGGGGCGGGGTGGGGGTAGGGGACACAGAGAGACTCAGAGGGACAGAGATCTGTAAAAAGCAAACCTGGGAAAGAGACAGAGACAAAGAGGCAGAGAGGCAGAGAGAGACGGGGATGGGGGGGGAGAGACGCAGAGACAGGCTGTAGAGAGACAGAGACGGACGGGGCAAGGGGAAGAAGGGAGATGCTGGCACACAGAAAACAGACTCCGAGAACGGGACAGCGCGTGGGGGGACGCGGGGGGAGCCGAACGTGTGACAGAGACTCGGGACACAGGAGCAATGGGACATGCAGAGAGAGACGCAGGCTAAGAGCACCGTGACCCGGGGCAGAGCCCGTCGGAGAGGGGAGGCCGCCGGCGGGCGGTGGGAGGCGGGGTCCGGGGGGAAGGGTGGACCAGGCGAGCAGAGATGCCCAGAGTCAGAGAGGTACCGGAAGACCTAGGGGCCGGCCGGCCGGCCGCCGGGAGCGTCTCCAGGGAGGGTCCTTGTCCCTGAGTCCTCTCCGCCTGGGTGCCCAGGACGGCGATCCCCGCCCCCCCATCCGGACCCCTCCCCTTGCCAGCTTTCCACATCCCAACTTCAAATCGACCCCTCACTTCAACCGCAGATGTTCCTAGGGGCGTATCACGCCCACCCCCCGGCCGCTGCGCGCCCCCAGCCTCTCTCCGGAACCGCCGTGCCCCCTCAGCCCCCTCCACCACCACCTCCAAACCCCTCTCCCGCCGCCAGTTCCCCAGCTGAGGGCTTCTCTTCCTGGGCCTCGCCCTTCTGTGGGCTTCTGTTCTCTCTCTCTCTCTCTCTCACTCATTTCTCTCTTTCTCAGCTTCTCCACCCCAGAACCCCACTTCTCCGAGTCTTTGCCCCTCCTGTGAGTATCCGTTTCCCCCTCCCATCCCCCCCCACTCTAGGTCTGTGTCCTCCTCCCGGGGTCTCCCCCTACTCTCTGGATCTCTGTGCCGCTCTCTCTCTGTGTCCGTTTCCCTCTCCCTGGGTCTCTCTCCTCCTTTCTCTGGGCCTTTCCCCCCCGCCAAACTCCCAAGGCTCTCTCCCTGTCCTTTCCCTGTCCTGCTGGTCTCTCACTCTCTGCCATACATCTCAGAAGGCTACTCACCCGGCCCCCATCCCCAGCCGGCCGGGTCCGGAGGAGGCGCAGGAGCTCTGGGGGACCCAGGAGCCCCGGAACCAGGGGGAGCCTGCTCTGGAAACCCTTCTCAAGTTGGCTCCCAGATCTCTGTCTGCTCGTCTCGCGGGTCCTGGGTGGGGGTGGCGCTGGGGAAGGGCCACAGCCAGACCTCACCCTGAGCTGCCAGCATGCATGGGGCAGGGAGGGAGGAGACTGGGGTGCAGAGAGGAGATTGGGGTGATGAGAGGAGGCCAGGATGCAGGGAGGGAGGGGACTGGGGTGAAGGCCCCCTTTCTCTCCAGCTGTGGGGGAGGAAAGTGCCTATGTGGGTAAGGGGGTGCAGGAGAGGCTGTGTCCGGGGGGGTCACATGCCTGCCTCCAAACTCCGCCGCAGGGTGAGGGTGTGTTGGCACATGTGTGTGTGTGCCCATGAGGTTGCATGACTGTGGGCTGTGATGTGTGTGGTTGTGTGTCCACGTAGAGCTGGCTTGGGCAGGTCCCTGGTTGTATTCGGGAGCTACATGTGGTCCCAGGGTGTCACACGTCTGAGGTTGTGTACTGCGGGTGGAAATGCCCAGAAAGGCACGGTGTGTGTCCACATGGAGCTGCGTATATGCGTGTCGAGAGGAGGGCTACAGGTGTGCCACCAGGATGACATTGGGTGTCCTTGTGCCTTGTGTGGCACACGGCGTGGGAGTGCTGTGTTCTCTGTCACTGTGTATATAATGTTGTTTGTGCGTGTGTGTTTTGTACAAGGGAAGAATCGGTCCCCCTGTAACCTTGTGTCTGCACAGGCCACTGGGTCCCTAGGTGTGTGTACATCTTCCTCCAGGAGCCAGAAGGCAGGGCAGGAGGCTACGGTCTCGCCACTAATAGAGGTGGGTGTGTGTGTGTGTGTGTGTGTGTGTGTGTGTGTGTGTGGTGTCTGGGTGCATTGCTGGGTTTGAGGGGATGTATGCTACGGCCCCCCCCACTCCCCAGAGTTGTCAACGGCCGGGACCTGGAGTTGTGTCTCCCTGGGCAGGTGCATGTGTATGCAGTTGGAGGAGATAATGGGACTCTGTTAGCAGGGGAAAGAGTTGTGTCCGTGGGGCTCAGCTGGAGGCTTGGCATGGAGCGGGGATTGAGTGAGCCAACCGCTAGCCCATTCGGTGCCTTTACACAAATGAGACGAAGGTACCTCCGAGTCCAATGTAGCTTCCCTGCGGCTATGGGTTGGCAGGCAGATGGCACCCTCGCGTGAGTTCTAAAGGGTGCACCTTTCCCCAGATGGATGCAGCCCCACCAGCACGCCTTAAGGAGGAGAGCCTGGCTGGATTCCAGCCTCCCAGCCAGAGCTCCTTGTGCAGTGCACAACCTCCCCAACCGTATGTGGCAGCCCTCACTGAATGAAGAAATCCACATCCCTGCATGCATGTGGATTCACTGATGAAAGAGGTGTGTCTGTACGAACGTCGACCCACGTTTGTCTGCATGGGAGAAAGGTATCCGTGTTCTACAGGTGGCGGTGCCCGGAGCCCCGAGTTCAAAGCGCAGCTCCAATGCTTGGGCACTGTACGGCTTAGGCAAATGACGGGACCTCGTGGAACCTCAGTGTTTTCATCTGACATGTGTGAGGGGGAGGGCGGTGTGGGGAGAGAGAGAGAGAAGACCCACCTCTCACCTCTCACACATCTTTCAACATTCGTCCATGCCATTGATATTTGCGGAGCACCCCCCGTGTCGGGCACCGAGGCTGGGTGCCGTGGACACGACTGCGAACAAGACGGACACAAAAAGAGTCAGCCTTTATGGAGTTTATAGTCCAGTGGGGGAGACCGACCCTAAGTCGCTACACGTGCCACGCAGCAGGTAGAGATGGCAGACAGCAAGCGGCGCGGGGACCAGAGGTGCCGGTTTAGACAGGACAGGGAGGGACACCGAGAAGACATGTGAAGGGCCCCGAAGGAAGGAAGGGGGTGGGCCAGACCAACGTCCGCAACAAGGCGGGGGGGGAGGGGCCCGGGCGAGCGGGACAGCAAATGCAAAGGCAGGAAGAAGGGACGCTGTTGGACACGGGACCCGGGAAGGCATGAAGGGACGGGGAGGGAGAAGGGCTTGCATTTTGTTCTAGGTGTGCCAGGAAGCCACCAGGCGGTTTCCACAGGGCAGTGCTTGGTGTCATCTGACCTGTGTCGGTGGTTTCTTTGTTTCTTAAAATTGTGGTAAGATACACATAACATATGGTTTACTATCTTAACTATTTTTTAAAAAACTATTTATGTATTTAGTTTGAGAGAGAGAGAGAGCACGAGCAAGGCTGGGGCAGAGAGAGAGAGAAAGAGAGAGAGAGAGAGAGAGAGAGAATCCCAAGCAGGCTCTGAGCTGTCAGCACAGAGTCCCCCCCGGGGCTCGATGTCACCAGCCATGAGATCATGACCTGAGCCGAAATCGAGTCGGACTGAGCCGCCCAGGCGCCCAGTAGTTTTTAAACTATTTTTCAGTGTACCGTTCAATGGCGCTTAGGGCGTTGGCAGTGTCGGGCCACCAGCGCCCCCGTCTAATCCGGGCCATCTCCATCACCCGGTAGCAGCCACTCCCCGCTCCTCCATCCTCCCCCGGCCCCAGGCGACCCCAATCAGAGCTTCCGGCTTTCTAGACGCGAGTCCCATGGCCATCTCGCATAAATGGACTTCACGCGCATGTGACTGCGTCTGGCGTCTTTCGCGCGATGTTTTAGAGGTTCGCCCGCGACGTAATAGCCCCAGAGCCCCGTTCCTCGCTAAGGCTGAGCAATATTTGTTTGCGTGGACGGGCCGCGTCGTGTCGGCCTGCTCCTCTGTCGGTGGGCGTTCGGGTGGTCTCCGCTTGGGGGATATTGTGAACAGTGCTATTGTGAACACACGTGTGTTCGGTTTCCGTGTGGACGTGCGTTTTCAGGTCTTTGGGCAGGTACCTAGGCGCGGAATTGCCCGGTCACGGTGTAACTCTCTGTTTAACTTTCGAGGGGGCGCCAGACAGCTCTGCACAGTGTGGGCTAAGCCACTTCTGAGACCCCCATTAAGCACAGAGCAGGATATTCTAGCCCAGAGTTGGAGGGGGGGGGGCAGAGCCGGAGTTAAAAGGAAAGTTGAGGCACGGGGAGCCTCGGCACCCACGACCCTCTCCCCACCGCAGCCCCTACTACTTTCGGTGAAAATGGTGTGGTCCCCAAACACACATGCCCCCAATGGAAAGGAGCAAATAAAAAAAAATACCTAGCGATGCTTATTCAACTCGTCCTATCCATCCTCCTATCCGCCTTTTTTAAAATGTTTTTTTCCAATGGTTATTTATTTTTGAGAGAGAGAAAGACAGAGCACGAGCAGAGAAGGGCAGAGAGAGCGAGACACACAGAATCCGAAGCAGGCTCCAGGCTCGGAGCCGTCAGCACAGAGCCCGACGCGGGGCTCGAACCCAAGAACCTCGAGATCATGACCTGAGCCAGGTCCGATGCTTAGCCCACTGAGCCCCCCAGGCGCCCCCCCCCATTCCCTCATGCTGCTTTCATTGGGTCATGACTTCCTGCAAAATTTCTTCCTATTTCTTCATAGCAGTTTTCAACAAGCATCACCCTGGTTTCTGTCTGTGCGCCCAGCCCTCTCCCGCCCCTGGAATACAAGCCCCGTGAAGGCGGAACGCTGAGGCTTAGTCACCGCTGTACCCTCAGGGCTCGGGACACAGTGCCGCCGCATCTGGCCCCTCGCTCTGCCGTCTCCTCCATGGCCCTGTCCCTGGCCACCCCCTGAAGTAGCAGCTGCGGTGTGCACAGTGCACGGCACTGCTACAGCCCAGGGGGCTCTGAGCTCCTTCCAGAGATCAGCCCGGCTGGTCCTTCTAACCACCCCCTGATACCCATCCTTACCCGCCTTTGACACATGGGGAGACTGAGGCACGAGGAAACTCAGGTAAAAGCGTGAGCAGTGTCAGCTGTCCTGAGACGCTTCAGACCTGCAGCTGCGTGTGCGTGTGCGTGTGTGACAAAGACAGACGGACAGAGGGACAGGGCGGAGGAGGGAGAGCAGGAGAGAGAGGCTTGAGACCCCTGGAGCACCAGACCTAAATCAAGGAGAGAGCAAGCGAGGACCAGACGGGTCTGAGCCAGCAGTTCTCAAGCGGGGCAGCTGTGCCCCCAGGGGGACACTTGGAACTGCCCGCAGGCATCTCAGGCGGAGGAGGCGAATTCTCCCGGCACCTCGTGGCTGCTGCCTGACCGCGACAGCACAGAGGGCGGGCCCAGCGGGAGCCGGGTCCAGGCTGAGAAGCCCTGACTCCCGCGGTCCGCGCGCCTGCTCTATAAACTCAAGTTCTCAACTCCAATCTCTCTCTCCCCTCTCTCTCTCTCTCTCCCCACCCACACCTCTTCCTCTCTCCTTTCCCATCTCCCCCGCTCCTCCCATCCCGCCCACCCCACATCTGTGTCCATTCCGTCCCGCACCCGCACCGACCCACCCCAACCTGCCCCCTGCTCTCCACCCCCCACCTCCGCTGCCCGCTTCCCCGCTCCTACTCCCCGGGCCCCCCTCCCGCCCTCGCTCGCCTGCACGGTGTCTTCCCCCCACATCACGTCTTTCCTCTGGGTGTTGCCCGTCCTTTCCTTCTGCGCGCCGGCCCGATGTCTTCCTTCCCCGTCGTCGCTCGCTCTGACCCTTGCCGCGTCTGCCCGCTGTCCTTCCCATCCTCCGGCCGCGCGTCTGGGCGCATTTCCGTCCCGCCCCCCACACGCCCCCGTCCACCGCCCTGCGGGGCCGCTAACTTGGCGCGCGTGCACCCCGCCCCCCCATGCATCCTTTCTGTCCCCCGTGCGTGCTTCTCGCCCTTCTTCTGCCTTCCTCCCCGCGTCCGGCCGCCCGTCCCCACGTCTCCGCCCCGCTGGCCGTCTCTCCTCGCCCGCCGCTGCAGCCTCGGTCCTCCGCGCAGCCTGGCAGCCGCGTCCGACCTCCTGCGCGCCCCATGCCGTCCCTCCTGCTCCTCGGGACCCTCCTGCTCCTGGCCTCCACCGCCCTCCAGGCCGGGGCGCGCCCGTCCAACGCCACGAGCGCCGAGCCCCCGGGCCCGCTGCCCGCCCTGCTGGCGCACCTGCGGCGCCTGACCGGGGCGCTGACGGGCGGCGGGGGCGCCGCGGGCCCGGGCGCCAACGGCACCAGGACCGGCACGGCGAGCGGCGCGGGCGCGGCGGCGCGGGCGCCCCCTCCCGCCGAGCTCTGCCACGGCTACTACGATGTCATGGGGCAGTACGACGCCACCTTCAACTGCAGCACCGGCTCCTACCGCTTCTGCTGCGGCACCTGCCATTACCGCTTCTGCTGCGAGCACCGCCACATGCGCCTGGCACAGGCGTCCTGCTCCAACTACGACACGCCGCGCTGGGCCACCACGCCGCCGCCGCTGGCCGGCGGCGTCGGGGGTGCCGGGGGTGCGGGCGGGGGGCCCGGGCCCGGCCAGGCCGGGTGGCTGGAAGGGGGCCGGGCGGGGGGCGCGGGGGGGCGCGGGGGCGAGGGGCCCGGGGGCAGCACGGCCTACGTGGTGTGCGGGGTCATCAGCTTCGCCCTGGCCGTGGGCGTCGGCGCCAAAGTGGCCTTCAGCAAGGCGTCCCGCGCGCCCAGGGCGCACCGGGAGATCAACGTGCCCAGGTGTGTGAGCGCCGGGGCCGGAGGGGAGGGCGCCGGGGGCGGGGCCGGGGCCGGCGGGGGCGGGGCCATCTGGCGGGGGCGGGGCGCCAGGGCGCCTCCGCGGGCACCGGGAGCGCCTGCCCAGGGAGCCGCACGGGGCCGTGGGAAGAGGGGCGACAGAACCGGCCTGGCTGGTGAAGGACGGGCGAGGCTCAGGCCTTCATTCATCCAACAAACTATTGTCCGAGCCCCGTCTGCGGGTCCGGAGCTGGACGCCCGGCGGTGAACAAAACGAGGTCCCTCCCCCGCTGGGTAACCCTGGCTTCCAGGCCCAGGCCGGACTGTAATGAGGATTAACTGAATCGACTCCCGCCGGGCACGGGGTTAGCCCTCCATAAATGTCGGCTGCCCTTATCATTAAATGCTAGCGGTGGGGAGAGGAGAAGGCCAACAGGTATGTGCGGGAAGGTATTCCAGGCCGAGGGAGCAGCACGTATAAATGTCCCGAGAGGAGAACTTGCAGGACAGCGAGGGGCCTCTGCGGCTACAGAGCAGGGGGCGGGGGGCGGGTTTATTCTAAGAGGAACGGGGGGGGCGCTCTGGAGGGCGCGGAGCTCGGGCACGAAGCCCTCCGATGGTTTCCGAGGAGCCTCTGGGCTGCGGGGGGGGCAGGGGGGAGGGCTGGACAGCAGGGGACCAGGACGGAAGCGGGAGACCCCTCAGGACACTAGACACGGGCAGGAGAGAGGCGGCACTGGGGCTCGCACAGGCGGTGAGCAGCGCGCGGGAGAGTTATTTGGGAAGTCCAGGATGCCTGACCGGCATGAAAAGAAAGAAAAGCAGGAGTCAGGGGCGATTCTCGGGTTTTCGGTCCGCATAACCGGACGCAGGGCGCACACTTCACTGCCATGGGAAGGCTGTAAAGCGAACAGGAGCGAGGTCCCAGGTTCGGGGTGGGGCGGGGACCCAGGCAGGACGCCGTGGGAAGGACCGCAGAAGGGGCTGGGGCCCGACGAATTGGGGAAGGGCCGCTTCGAGCAAGAAAAGCGGTCAGGGGAACCTTGGGGCGGGCGGCGCTCCGACGGACACTAGCAGCCGGCGGGCCGGAGGCGAGGAGCCCGCCGAGCCGACCGACGGCCGCCAAGGGGAGAGCCCGGAGGGAAAGCAGCCTGGGCCCTCCCTCTCCCTGCCCCCACCCCAGTCCCCAGGCCGCTGACCGGCTCTCTGCCACCTCCAGGGCTCTGGTGGACATTCTGAGGCATCAGGCCGGGCCTGGGACCCGCCCGGACCGGGCGCGAAGCAGCTCCTTGACCCCGGGGGTCGGCGGCCCCGACAGCATGCCCCCGAGGACGCCCAAGACCCTCTACAACACCGTGAAGCCCTCCAATCTCGGTGAGTGGGACCCGGGGGGCTGTGGCCTCTGACCACGCCCATCAGCCGTGTAGCCCCGCCCTCCCCGGATGCCCCACCTCCCTTGCCCAGGCCCCGCCCCAAGCCCCACCCCCCAGCCTCTTCCTTCTCTGAAGCAGACCAGTCCCCCGCAATGCTGGAGGTTCGGGACCGTGAGTCAGGCCCGCTCCTTGCCCACCCGTGACCTCCCTGGGTGGGTGCCATGGACATCACGGTGATTCCCATGTCGACATTCTCGGCCCCTGCACTTGAGAAAGCCGGTGTCAGAGCTCCCAACAGCCAAACACACAAGAAAGCACCTCTTGAATTAGAATGTCCGGAACCGGACCGCCTGGGTTTGAACCCTGGCTCTGCCACTGGCTACCTGGGGCACACGATCTCACCTCTCTGGGCCTCAGTTTCCCCATCCGTAAGGCAAGCGGCGTAGCGGCACTCCCCACATAGGGTTACTGCCAAGCTCCAACAAACTAACGACGGAAGGCTTAGAGCAATGCCTCGCACAGAAAAAAGGCCCAAATAAATGTGAGCAGTTACTAGTGCTATTCTCATATTTTGTGAGAGAGCTCATCAGTGGGGAAGTCCTGGGAGCTGCGACAGGTTAAAAAGAGTCGCATCTGGTTTGAGGCGAAGGAGGAAGGCTTCCCCCCTAGAAGCGCCATTTGAGCAGTGGACTGGAGGGTGAGGGGCTTACTTGGGCCGGGTGAGGTCCGGGCCTCTGAAGCATAGTTTGTGAGGCCAGGGAGAGGGCGGGCAGACCCCTCAGGAAGGACTCAAGCACCAGGCTGAGCTGAGGAGCTCTGCCTTTGTCCTGATGGCAATGGGAGCCATGGAGGACTTTAGAACAGGGGAGCAACAGAGTCAGAAGTGAGTGGAAGAATTTTTCCGGAACTCATGTGAAGGGGGAGAGATGAGAGGAAGAAGGTGCAGGAGGAGGCTGGACAGTAATGCAGGCTGCACAGGGCGAGGCCTGAGCTGGGGTCAGAAATGTAGGAGAAGAGATGGGTTTGAATAGTAATATAAGGAAAAGACGTTTAAGGTGGATCTTGAGGGATGAGTAGGAGTTCTTCAGGCAAAGACGGGGAGGAAGGAATTCAGGGCGGAGAAAATATCCTAATAGCATGTGCAAAGGCCCCGTGGCAGGACTGAGCTAGGCTCATTCAGGCAAGGCATCAGCTGGGGCCAAGTAAGCCTCAAACACCATTCCCGGCTTAGATTTTGTCTTGCGGGTGATAGTCAGTCATGGGAAGAGACTCCAGCAGCATAGGGGCAGGGGCAGGTGTGGGTGTCAGGAGTACTCCCAAGGGGGGGGGGGCTGATCTGGAAGACGGGCTGGCCAAATGGCCAGCAAGCTGACTTGATGGTCCAGAAGGGAGAGGAAGGTCAGAGTGGAGATTCAGGAGGCAGGAGAGATCAGAGCCGGGGCCCTAGTGGCCGTGCGCCGAAGTCCTCCCACGAGACCAGGACAGCGGTGCCCGCTGGCAGTGGGTGATGACAGTGACACCGCTTCCCTTCTTGGTCCCCACAGATAACCTGCACCACAACTACCTGCACCTCAGCGTCAACAGCCCCGAGCACCATGCCGCCACGATGGGTACGGACCGGGCTGGGCCGCGGGGAGGACAAGTGCTCCCTTCCGTCCGTGCCTGCGCTAAGCCTGAGCGGGGCGCCCGGGACCGCGCGGGCGTGACAGCCCGTGAGCCCTGACCCCCCAGGCCGCCAGGCGGCCAAGCCAGCCTCCGTCTCCCGGTCTCGTCTCTCTCCCGCCTGGGTCTGGAGGGGAGGGTGCGGAGCGGGGTGGGGGGGGGCCGTCCGGCCCGGCGCACGGCAGGTGCTGAGGCCGGTGCTGAGCGCGGCTACCTCTCTTCCTGTGATGACCTGCTTCCCCAGCACGGAGCCTGTCTCCTGAGGCGGGGGGAGCGAGCCACGGGTCCTGAGGGGCCGGACCGCTGGGTCCGAGGGAGGAGGGGCCTGACTGACGCCTGCCGTGTCGCTCTGCCCCAGACTGGCGTGCCGCTCCGCCGCCCAGCCCCTCCTTGCACTACTCCACGCTGTCCTGCTCGCGGTCCTTCCACAACCTCTCGCACCTGCCCCCGTCCTACGAGGCCGCTGTGAAATCGGAGCTCAACCGCTACTCCTCCCTCAAGAGACTGGGTGAGTCCCCAGGAAGGGGAGAGGCAAAGGGGTGCGGGGTCAGGGCCAGGGCCTGGGTTCAGGAGTGTGGACGGCGGCCCCAAAGGCCCCCGAAGGTGCTTTTTAAAAATGCATATCCATGCCCTCCTAAGAGCTAGTGTATTCCTCAGGACTTGTATTTACAATTAACGGAAATGCAACGTAAGCCAAAAACAAAAAACAAAACAAAAAAAAGGCCCTACATCGGTTCGATACTGGGAAGTCTGTGACTCGTGAGCTTCAGGCGCGGCTGGATCCAGGACGCCACATCTCCTCTTTATCTTCAGACAGAGCCTCCCTTAGTGGCAGCAAAGACTGACCTGAGAGATGTCAAGATGCCGCTGTCCCAGCGGAAGAGGGTCTTTCCCAGTGACTCCGGGGTTCCCAGGCCTAGATCCCACGGGTCCAAACTGGGTCACACGCTCGTCCCAGAACCAATCACTGTGATTCCGGACATTTCTGGGTCAGTGGCAAGAGCCCGCAAACATTTTATTTTATTATTGTTTTAAGTTTATTTATTTATTTTTGAGAGAGAGAGAGAGAGCGAGCGTGGGGGGGGGGCAGAGGGAGAGAGAGAATCCCAAGCAGGCTCCACGCTGTCGGCATGGAGCCTGATGCAGGGCTCGAACCCACGAACCATGAGATCATGATGCAAGGCAAGGTTAAGAGTCAGACACTCCAGTGACTGAGCCACCCAGGCGCCCCAAGCCTTCAAACATTAAAAAAATTTTTTAATGCTTTTATTTTTTATTTTTGAGACAGAGAGAAACAGAGCATGAGTGGGGGAGGCACAGAGAGAGAGGGAGACACAGAATCCGAAGCAGGCTCCAGGCTCTGAGCTGTCAGCACAGGGGCTCGAACTCACAGACTGCGAGATCATGACCTGAGCCGAAGTCAGATGTTCAACCGACTGAGCCACCCAGGTGCCCCCAAACATTTTAAATTGAGAAGCAGGGGCGCCCGAGTGCCTCAGTCGGTTAAGCGTCTGACTTCAGCTCAGGTCATGATCTCGTGGTTTGTGAGTTCGAGTCCTGAGTCCTGCTTTCGGATCCTCCGTCTCCCTCTCTCTCTCTACTCCTCCCTGACTCACTCAAAACTAAATAGACATTTTTAAAAAAAGATTTAGACTGAGAGCCACATTAAGAAATGCTTTTTATATTATGACCCCTAAGGCACATATAATATGTATATTTTTTTAATTACGGGAAAGCTTTGAAACTTGTTATTATGAACATTTTCAAACACACGCGGCATTAGAGGAGATGGTAAAACGAACCCCCATGTTCCCATCACTCAACCAGAGAACCGTTTTGTGAATCTAGACTCCCTTCACCCCACTTTTAGCGGATTATTTTAAAACAAACCCCAGGTATTGTCGCTGCATCCGTTAATATTTCAATAACTGAACTGAACATAACTGAAATCAAAATTTTAGGAATTGGCACTCGCCCTTATTTCCCTAGTATATCGATGATTTCCTTTTTTAATACCCTTTTAAAATCTTTATTTATTTATTTTTAAAGTAATCTCTACACCCTGCGTGGGGCTCCAACGCGCCACCCTGAGATCGAGTTGGATGTGTTGCTGACTGAGCAAGCCAGGTGTCCCTGCGGGGATGCTTTCTGAAAATTGTCTGTTTTATTTCATTTTCAAATGCCATTCACCATCCACAAAACCAGCATCATAACCCATGAAGCGGTTACATCTCCACGTTTGGGGGTGGGGGGAGGTAATCCCCCCACGTCCACCGGCGCACCATCCGTGTGGGGCCTAGGAATCTGCGTTTTGGTCACATAGCTAGCCTGACGGTTTTGGCCGGTTAAAACTTGGGACTCACCCAGCCGTGCCCAGGCTAACAATGCCCAGGGCATTCTGGTGATCCTGGGGTCCCCGTGGGCGTGGGCCGTACGGGAGCTAGGGGAGCAGGGAGGTTCTGGGCTGGCTGGGGACTTACTGTACGGCCTTTTCCCGTCTTCCCCGCAGCCGAGAAAGATCTGGACGAGGCCTACCTGAAGCGCCGGCACCTGGGGGAGATGCCCCGCGGGACGCTGCCCCTGCACGCCCTTCGGCGACCCGGCACGGGCGGCGGCTACCGCATGGATGCCTGGGGCGGGCCCGAGGAGCTGGGCCTGGCGCCCCCGCCCAACCCGCGTCGCGTCATGTCCCAGGAGCACCTGCTGGGCGACGCCGGCCGCGCGCGCTACGAATTCACCCTGCCGCGCGCGCGCCTGGTGTCGCAGGAGCACCTGCTCCTGTCGTCGCCCGAGGCCCTGCGCCAGAGCCGGGAGCACCTGCTGTCGCCCCCGCGCAGCCCCGCGCTGCCCCCCGAGCCCACCGCCCGCGCGAGCCTGGCCGCGTCCCATTCCAACTTGCTGCTGGGACCCGGGGGGCCCCCCACGCCGCTGCACGGGCTGCCCCCGCCGCCCGGCCTGCACGCGCACCACCACCACGCGCTGCACGGCTCGCCGCAGCCCGCCTGGATGTCGGACGCCGGCGGGGGCGGGGGCACGCTGGCGCGCAGGCCACCCTTCCAGCGCCAGGGCACGCTGGAGCAGCTGCAGTTCATCCCCGGCCACCACCTGCCCCAGCACCTGCGCACCGCCAGCAAGAACGAGGTGACCGTCTGAGGCCAGGCCCAGGGCCCTGGGGGCTGCGGCCTCGCGCGGGGGGGGGGGCCCCCATCCCGGCCTGGATCCCTCAACACACTCCAGGGGCCTGGGACCCAGGATCGGGCCTGCGGCCAGGGGGCTGCCTCCGAGGACACTGCTTTGGCTGAAATAGTTACCGAAGACAAAACTGCCTTCTGGGATGTCCCGGTAGATAAGATCCCTCGTCTTCTGTCACTGCTCGGGGCAAGGCCTCTTTCCCATGACGTTATCACAGAGGGAGAGCCCTGCCTGGGAGGTCATCACTAGTGAAAATGCCTGCGCTCTGTGATGCCATCACAGGGACAAAACCTCCCTCCCATTCATCCGTCACAGAGGAACAGGCCCGCCCCCGAGGTCCACACTAGCCGCTGTGTCTGGGTTCCGCGAAGTCATCACAGACTCTCCTCCTGTGACGGCACGGCAGAGGCGATGCCTTGCCCTACGACATCAGCCCTAGAGACAAAGATTCCTTCCTGTGAATGTCACCGCAGAGCCGAGCCTCGCCCTCACGATGCGATCTCCGGCACCAGAGGCCTCTTTGGACATCATCACCGCTAGGAAAGTATTTCCTTCCAGAGAAGATGCCTCTGTCTATGATGTCGTCGCTACGGACAAAGCCATCTTCCTGGGACCTGTCGCAGGGGACATGCCTTGCCAACTGTGTCCTCGCTACCACAGGACCTGTCCACGACATCGTCACAGAGACTCTGCCTCCTTCCTGTGATGCCATCTCCAGAGAAGGTGCCTTGCCCTATGACATTATCAGAGGGACCGTGCCTCTGCCCGTGAGGTCGTCACCAGGGAGGACAGCCTGCTTCCGGGGCGCTCCAGGAAGAGGCCCCTTCTCCCCATCAGTGCCGGCCTCTGCCTGCTCGGAGACGACGCTCTAAGATGCCTGCATGGCTCCCGCCCCGCCACGAGAAGGCAGGGCGCGCCCCGGGGTCGCCAGAGAAAGTGCCCTGAGCGGGGACATCCGAGGGACGGCGGCGTGGCTGCAGTGGCCACCCCATCGGGGGACGATGCTCTCACTGCAGGCTGTTGGCTTCGGCCCCCCCCACCCCAGGTTCCGTCCCGGGGTTGTGACGACATCGCCACAGACACTGCCTGCCCCCGGGGGGGGGCCATCGTTTGTGATGGCATCACCGGAGTTTCTGCCAGGACTTCCCGTGGTCACTCCTTTCCCTGATACCAAGAACATGGCCTTGCAGGCCCTCCAGCAGAGCCTCCCTCTAAAGGGTGGTTGGGCCTCAGACCCCACCCCTGGGCAGTGACGTCACCTCCGTGTGACTCCCAAGAAGGCCACCCTGGCCCAGCAGGCTCCAGCGTCCTGGGACTCACAGTGGCCCAAAAGCTGGCATCACTTCTTTCTGCCATAACCAGAGACACCGTTGCCTCTGTCAACAAACAGATTTCTGTTGGGGGTGAGGTGGGACGGGGCCGGTGGGGGTGTGTCCACTATTGGTTTTGCTGACGATATCATCAAGGCTGGAAGGCCTCCGCCACTCATGATGGCACCGTACCCAGGGTCAGATGCTGGCCGTGCCTGAGGATGACATCCTGTTCCAGGGTTCCCTATGACCTGTGGTGTCGTCACCTCCCAGGATCTACCACGACCATTGTATCATCGTCTCCTAGGACCTGTCATGACATACTAGGTCATTACCTTCCAGAATCCTCAATGGCTGATGGGAGCATCCTCTTCCAGGGTCCACTGGCACTGATGACGCCACCATTTCCCATGGTCCCTGATAATTGTGGTGCCATCACTCCCTAGGACCCATGAGAGGCCATGCTGTTGTCACCTCCCAGGACCCACTGCAACCGTGCTGTTGTCACCCCCCAGGACCCACTGCAACTGTGCTGTCGTCACCCCCCAGGATCCACCATAACCGTAGCCTCGTCACCCCCCCGGATCCATGACACCCAAATACACCCTCATTAACCAGGGTCCACTCCAACCACGTGTCATCCTCTCCCAGGACCCATCATCCTGAGGGCCCGGCACCACGATGGCTGTGCTTCAGCGCCCCTCTGGGTCCCACGGCACCCACGACGGTTCCCTTGAGGGGAACCAGCACATGACACACCATTTTCCCATCCCCTCAAGAATGGAATAAGGCGGGGACCCCTCTGATGACATCATCCTTAGTCTGCCCCTTCTTAATGACGTCACTGCCTCCTCCCTGACTTGAGCTGATGCCTGCATCAACCCCACCACAGACCTGGTCCTGGCCAGCCCCCGTCACCACCCTGGTGAGGGCATCCAGGCCCCTCCTGGTAACTCACAGCCCTTCACCCAACCATCTGATCGGTGACAGGGTCAACACAGACACCTTTATCGTCTTTGCAGTCCTCAGGTGACATCGCTGCCCCTGTTACCTGAACCCCCACCCAAAACGGCACTCTACTGGCTTGAGCCAGACTGTCCTCGGAGACCGCATGGCTGGGTGGGCAGCTGCCGGCTCCCCGGGGCCTTCGGCCATGCCTTCTGCTGGCCTGGTGGTGGGGCAGGCCCCTCCGGAGGCCTGCAGCCGCCGCCAGCGCCATGGCGGGGGTGGTGCTCCGGACCACCTGAAGACGCGGAGAAGCAGCGTTCTCTCCCTCCCCCCCCCCACACACACCAGGGAGCCTCCAGGGGTTTTGGGGCTTCCTCAACACCCAGCACACAATCTGCCCCAATTCCCTTTGTACATAGCCATGTTGCGGGGGGCGGCCATTCCCCCACTCTTAAAGGGCTACATACCCCCTCCCCGGCCCCCAAGGCAAGGTGAGGGGGCCTCTTCTCCCTCCTCTGGGCCGTCCCTCTCCCTCTTCCGTCTCCCCCCCAAATACTGGCACCTCAGCTCATCCCTTCCCGTCAGGAGCCCGGGGCAGAGAACAGGCCCTCAGCTCCCACCACCCCCAGGGGAACTGGGGGCCACCCCGATCTACCTGGGCCCCAGTGCCAGTCTTCCCTATGGCTGCTCCTCTGGGGTCCTCCAGGTCCCTCCTCGGGCCTCCCTGCGCCCAATGCCCCTCAGGCCGACTGTGACTTCCCAGGAAAGGAGCCAGCTTGAGCGCCTGCCCCCCTGCAGACCCTCTGCTCACCATCCCCACCGAGCACTCAGCTTTCTCCAGCCCCCGGAACTTGGGGGCTTGGGGTCTTTCCGCTTTTGTACACGCCCCTCCGCCTCAACTTGCTCTCTCCTGGCCTGGGTTCCAGGAGTCTCTTCCCCCTTCCCCCACTCACTCTGCCACAGGCTGCCTGACCTTGGGGCCTTGACCTCTTATCTCAAATAAGCCATAGTGGGGAGAGGTCTCGACGGGGTGAGGAGGCAGGCTTGTCCTGCCCTATCCCTCTCGATGCTTCCGGAGCCCGGCCCTCGCCATCGCCATCGGAGTCTTCCGCCCCCGACAAATGCGCATGCGCGCGCCCCCTGCACAGATTTCCCACCCCCGCTTCTGGGAGGGTGGGTAGGGAGAGGGGTGCAGAGAGAAGACAAACGGGTCTGGACGGCTTCTTCATCCCTGCCCCTCCCGTGCTCTACACCAGACCCTTCCCCCCAGTTCCTTGGTGAGGACAGCGGTGGAGTGGCAACTTGGTATTTTTTGAAATAAACAGATGTTTCCTGAGCCCTGGTCTCAAGGTTTACTGTCGAGAAGAAACGGGTTTCCACCTCTGCGCGTGTGTGCCTGGGGAGGCCCCTGCATGGCCCGGGCGGGGGCAGGTATCTAGGAAGAGTCCATACAGGTGGTCAGGGCTGCCCCCTTAGTCTGTCACCAAACAAGGAGTCAAGTGTGGGAGGGTGTGGCACCTTTAAAAGCCCTCGGTTTCTCCCAGAGAAAGCCTCTTCCCTCAGTGCATTTGAGCATGAGTCGGCACCTCCTGCTGTCTGAGGTCTTCGGCTGAAGCGGGGTGCTGCACGCTCTGCTGGTTTGCTGGGGCCGCTGCACCAAGCAGCTTCCGCGACAGAGACGTACCGCCTCCTGGCTCTGCAGGCTGGAGATCTGCGACGTGTGCCGGCGTCGGTTCCTTCCGAGGCCCAGCAGGCCTGGTGCTGCGGCGCCCTCCTCGCTCTCCGTGGCTCCCGTGGCCTGCTGGCAACGGCTGGTCCTCCTCCACACACACCCCTCCCTCCGGACTCCTCTAGCTGGGTGCACACTTCCCCATTCTCTAAGAACCACCGGTGGTGTTGGAATAGCGCCCTTCCTCGGCGACTTCTTCTACACCCGACCATCGGCAAAGGCCCTACTCCCAAAAGAAGTCACCTTCACAGGTCCTGCAGAGGAGGAAGGACTTCAGTGTCCTGTGGGCGGGAGGGAGACACAAGTCAAGCCATAACGGGGGGCGTGGCATGGCACAGTTCACTCAAATGCCAGTTTTTGAGATAACCAGGAAGCATTTCTCCCCATCGCATTAAGATATTTGCATAACGACGGCAAGAGCGGACTGTAAGCCACACTGGGGGAGCCGGTGCCTCCAAGGCTTTAGGAACTTTGGGACATCTGTCCCCTAGGGGCACCAAAGTGTTTGCTCACGAATTGTAGACTTCCATCTTTCATTGAAGGGCTCATTTGCACGTCCCTCTGGGGGCGGATCGGGTGTGCATTTCAGTGTTGATTTTATCTCAAAGATAACCCCTTCCTGGGGAGTCCGGCTGCCTGCGAGTGTGCGACACTTGATCTCGGGGTTGTGAGTTTGAGTCCACGTTGGGTGCAGAGATTACTTAACATCTTTTATTAAAAGAAAAAGAAAATCCCTTCCTCTCTGGTGCACTTAATTGCTTCCCTCATTTTAATGTTTATTTTTTGAGAGACAGAGTGTGAGTGGGGGAGGGGCAGACAGAGAGGGAGACACAGAATCCGAAACAGGCTCCAGGCCCTGAGCTGTCAGCATAGAGCCCAACACGAGGCTCGAACTCACAAACCTTGAGATCATGACCTGAGCCAAAGTTGGACGCTTAACTGACTGAGCCCCCCAGGCGCCCCGGTTGCCCAAATTTTAGATTTTACTCTATTAGTCAGGGTTCTCCAGACAAATGGAGCCACTAAGATCGTGCTGTGTGTAGATTCATTTTAAGGAACTGCTTCGTGTGATTGCGGGGGTTGGCAAATCCAAAGTCTGTGAGGCGGGTCCAGAGCCTGGAAACTCAGGCAGGCTGTCCATGTTACAGCCTTAAGACAGAATTCCTTCTTCTCTGAGATACTGAAGTGTTTGGTCTTATGGCCTTCGGCTGATTGGATGAGGCCCACCCATGTGATCTTGAAGTCACTGGATAGTGGACGCTAATCACATGCACAAAATCCCTCACGGCACCATCTGGACTGGGGTTTGACCCAACGAGTGGGAAGAGCAGGCTGGCAAAGCGGACACGTGAAATCTAACCATCACAGCCCCCTTGTGGCAAAGTGCTCGCTCCTAGCTTGCCGGAGGGAGAAGTGTGATCTGCATTTGCGAAAGCCTCACCCCTTTCCGTGTGGCTAAGCGTTCACCACCAGCCAGAGTTCACCTGCTCCGGCTCACTTGTTTGGCTGTAGATTAACGGGGCAGGAGGGTGCACCCCAGTATTGGTGTTACGGTCCCTGTTCCCTCGTGAGGTGTCTCATCTGGGGAATGCAAGGGTTGTTTGCATATTCTTAGCAATCACCTCTTTGCATTGGCGTCTTTGCAGATAACTGGGGAGTGGGTGGGGAGGGAGGGTGACCCTGTGGTTCCCTGAGCATGCAGCGACTCTCCTTGCAGGGACACAGGACGGTCCTCCCCTGTCCCCCTGACGTCAGATGTACCCACGTGAGGTGGAGCAGTACCTCCACAGGTAGAAGCTTCTGAGAGCCAGTGTGTGGACAGGTCCCCATGGTCTTCCTTTCCCCACTGGCGATATTTCAGGGGAGGCCTGCTCTGTCGGCCTGCGTCCCAGAAAGATCGGCCAGCGCCCCAGCATAAGGGTGACGGGAAACAGGGACTTCAGCCAGGCCTCGAAGAACACGCGGTGGGAGTGAGAAATCAGCCCTACTGCTTTAACGACGGGCTGCGGGGCTCCCGTGGCCGCAGCACAGTGCAGTCCATTCTGGCTGACACGGGCTGCCCGTGGCGGGGGAGGGGGAAACGGGCACCTAGAGGCTTTTCGACATACACTCTTTTATGCTTCTGAATTCTTGTGTCAGTGCGGAGCCCAACGCAGGGCTCGAAGTCACGAACCATGAGATCATGACCTGAGCTGAAATCAAGAATCAGACGCTCGACTGACTGAGCCACCGATGCCCCTAAAATCAAGAGTAAATTCAAATGTGAACGGTGCCGACTTGACTGGCGTTCCCCCTGGGGAGCGCGTGCCCAGGAGGGCCTGAGTCACGAGAGATCCCAGTCTCGCTGCTCGGTCCTGCAGGGGGACTATTCCGAGTTGCGATGCCAGGGCTTAAAGGCACTATTTTTCATTCAACACGGCCTCTACGCACCAGCCGCCTTCTTCACTTGTGTTCCGCCGAGAAAAGAACACTCTGATCCACACATGTGTGCTTCGGATGGGGAGGTCAAGGCTAAGGTTTGCCGTGAGCGCTTCTGCCTTCGCAGCCTAACGCTCGCCCAGCCCGCAGCTCCGCTGTGTCGATAAAGACAGCTCCTAGGAGGTTAGTGTTAACCCGTTTGAAAGGAGGGGTTAGGAGCTTCTGATATCCACACCAGACGCCGTGTGCATGTGCTTTCCATGTAAACACCCTCTTTTTCCTCTTCTCCAGAGGTACGTGAGAGTGAGCTGCACACGGCATATCCTTCTGTCACTCAGGGCCATCTCTGGGGAGCGAGGATGTCCCCTTACGCATCCACGGCGCGGTGGCCAAAACCAAGCACTTCGCACAGATGAAGCCCATATTCCGGCCTCTCCAAGTGTCCCAACATCGCCCTTTGGAGCAATTTCTTTTCAGTCCCTGCTACCTGGGGACAAGGTATTGCATCTAGTTGTCACGTCTCTTGAGGCTCCTCTAATTTGCTCAGTCCCTCTGTCCTTTTCATACCATCGATGCCTTTCAGGAGGCCAGGACGGCTCTTGTGCAGAAGGTCCCCACACCGGGGACCGGGGTCTCCTCACGAGCGGGTCCGGGCTGTGTATGTCCGGCAGGGGAATCGGCAGTGAAACCAACCTCTTGGCCGGTCCTCATGGGGACAGCCTGTGCTGGCCACCAGCCGGGACCGCTGAACTAGCTGGGGCCCCTGACCGGCACCGAGAGGGGCTGTTGCCCCCCTGCTGAGCAGGGAGCGCCCCGTCTGAGGGCCCTTGACGGGGCACCGAGAGGGGCTGTTGCCCCCCTGCTGAGCAGGGAGCGCCCCGTCTGAGGGCCCTTGATGGGGCACCGAGAGGGGCTGTTGCCCCCCTGCTGAGCAGGGAGCGCCCCGTCTGAGGGCCCTTGCACCTGCTCCTCGGCAGACTCCACCGGCTGCCTCGAGCCTCCCTGGGCGAGTCTCCTGCCTGAATCAGTTATTACTGTGGGGTCTGACACTTTTCTAATTTTGCCATTTATTAGTTAGCATTTGTGCACAATCTTTCCAGGGAAGAGGGTCCGGGACCTTTGTCAGACTCCGTAAGACACCACTAATCTCGACAAAAAATGCATCATGCCTCTCGATGGCACATGGAAGTGACATACTCCCGTCCCCACCTACACGTCTGGGCCTCCCCCCTTTTCCAGCACTGTAAACGGCACTTTGAGGGAAGCCTTTGGAAAACCACTCCCGCGCTCGTCTCGTTCCCTGGGGTGAGCACCCGGGAGATGAATGTCTGAGGTGGACGGCGGTGTGTTCACGGATTTGCTACTCAAACGCCAGGCTGCGGCCTCCAAAGCCCTGCCGGGTCCACCTGTGTGTGAGAGCACCCCGCCCCGTCCTCCCCAGCGCTGCCGTCACCCTGCGCCCGCTGGTGTCGTCAGAGGCATCGGTTTTGCAGCCACTGAAGGGAGCCCCTGGCACACGAAAGTGTGTTTTTAGCCAAGGTGAAGTCTGCACTGCTTTCCGGGGTTTCTAGAGCCTGGAAGGAGCCGGGATGCGTTCCGTTCCGGCGCGCCCATCACTAGAGGGAGCGCCTGATCCGTTGCGGGGCATCTTCACCCATCGGCGAGGCCCCCTCCCACCCAGCAGAGCCCCAACTCCTGCTCTCGGGACCCAGAGGAACGCGTCCTGTTAGTCACCCACTGAAGCGCCCGCACACGGTGATGGCGACCTGCTGGCGACCACAGACGGTGGCCTCAGAAACGAAGGTGGAGGCGTTCACCCACAATACGACGCTTGGCCTCACTGGGAGGAAAGGAAACAGCGCGGATGAAAGAGAACGAGCACCTCTGTCTGCCTGCGGTTGGCACGGGTTTTGAAGACGGCTGATACTCGGGCTCGCGCCTGCCTCAGGACAGCGACGTCAGCTGGATCCCTGCCTGGAGAGGCTTCCTCCCCATTTCCACGAAACTGGCCCCTCACCTTCTTTAAACTCGTACTCAAATGTCTCCTTCTCAATCAAAGCCTGCCCTGGCCGCCCTGCCTAAAACCCCCTCTCCAGTGGTCCCGACACTCCTTCCCTGCTGATCTCCCCGGCAATTAATATCACTTCACACCACCAACTTTCCTTACGTACTAGTCCAAGACTTTCCCAGGTTTAGCCCCGAAAGTCCTGGGTCCGGCGCAAACCAGAGCAGCTGAGAACCCTGGGTTTTGTGCTTGGCGTTTACGGTCTGTCTCCCCACTACAGTGAAAGCCCCAGGAAGGCAGGGTTTTGTTTCCTGTCTTGCTCCTGGATGTATCCCAAGCACCTAGAACAGCGCTTCTCAAACGGATGGTGAAGAAGGAAGGAAGGAAGGAAGGAAGGAAGGAAGGAAGGAAGGAAGAAGGAAGGAAGGAAGGAAGGAAAGAAAGAAAGAAAGAAAGAGAGAGAGAAAGAAAGAAAAAAAAGAAAAGAAAAAAGAGAGAAAGAAAGAAAGAAAAAGAAAAAAAAGAAAAGAAAGAAAGAAAGGAAGAAGGAAGAGAAAAGAAAAGAAAAAAGACAAGACAGAACACATCACTTGTTGGGGAGCCTGGGTGGTTCAGTCAGCTTAGATCACGATCTCATGGTTCATGAGTTCGAGCCCCACATCAGTGTCAGAGCCTGAAGCCTGCTTTGGATTCTGTGTCTCCCTCTCTCTCTGCCCCTTCCCTGCTCACGCTCTCTCTCTTTCAAAAATAAAGAAACACTTAAAAAAACAAAAAAACACTTGTCAAATGGAACGGGTCAGGTCCTGGTGATGGTGGGGATCCAGACAAGGGCCACTTCTCGTGGCTCCTCCCTCGGGAAACCTCACAACGATGCCCAAGAGCAAGGGCGCACGTGTGCTCCCTGCAGCTCCCAGTCCAGCTCCCAGCCGCGGACTGGACCTGGAGTGCAGGCCCGCAGGTCGGAGAGTGCTAGAAACTGCACGTGCGCTTCTCAGGGACGCGTGCACACAGACGGGGGCACAAACGTCTCTGGGACCCCCGGGGTGCTCACAGGGGTAGCCAAGGGGGTGCGAGCGTGGAGGGCGGAGGGAGTGTGTCCTTCCTGCACCTCAGGAGCCGTGTGAACTCCCCCCAAGAACCTACTTCTCTCGTGACGCGATAGGAAGAGGAGCAGCGAAGACGGATTTGTGGGGCGAGAGCTCAGGCTGCGGGGACGGCCTGGGTGTCGATGCAGGAGTTTTCAGGTCGGGGCGCCTGGGTGGCTCAGTGGGTTGAGCGTCCGACTTTGGCCCAAGTCATGATCTCAGGGTTTGTGAGTTCGAGCCCCACGTCGGGCTCTGTACTGACAGCACAGAGTTGGCTTCGGATCCTCTGTCCCCCGCTCCCTGCCCCTCCCCCGCACTCTCTCACTCTCTCACTCTCTCAAAAATAAAATAAAACATTAAAAAAGAAACAAGAGTAAGTCTCTGGGTCACCAGTATTTAGCAGACGGAAGGCACCCTATGCCCGCCCCGCCCCAGTCTCCCAAACGGACTCAGGGCCATCGCTAGGCCACCTCCCGACTGGTTCTCAAATCTGTCCCCGTCTCTCCAACTGCCACGGCCACCACTCTCGCGTCTTTCCCTGAGCATGAGGTGTCTGAGTTTCCTCCACCTTGGAGCAGGCACAAGATTTCATTCTTCCCGTGGCTGCAAAACAGCCCCCTGTATGGGGGCCCCCGCGGCTGGCTTGGCCATCCCTCAGCTGATGAACTTCTGGGTTGCGCCTGCTTACACAATGCCGCTGTGAACATCTGTGCGTGACTTTTTGTGCAAACATATGTTTTCATTTCTCTGCAGTAACAGCCAGAATCACTGGGTCGCATGGTAGCTGCAGCTACAGCCGAGGGATTGCCTGGATGTTTCCCAAAGCAGTGCTACCATTTTTCATTCCTATCAGCCGCGCAGGAGAGTTCCAATTTCTTGGGGCGCCTGGGTGGCTTGGTCAGTTGTGTCCAACTCTTTCTTTTTTTTTTTTTTAACTTTTTTTTTTTTAATGGTTATTTTTGAAAGAGAGACAGACCGTGAGCAGGGGAAGGGCAGAAAGAGAGGGAGACACAGAATCTGAAGCAGGCTCCAGGCTCTGAGCTGTCAGCACAGAGCCTGACATGGAGCTCGAACCCATGAACCGTGAGGATCACGTCCTCAGTGGGACGCCTAACCGACTGAGCCACCCAGGCGCCCTGAATGTCCAACTCTTGACCTCGACTCAGGTCATGGTCTCACAGTTCGAGGGATCAAGCCCCGCACTGGGCTCTGTGCTGACAGTGCCCTCTCTGCCACTCCCCTACTTGTACTCTCTCTACCTCTCTCAAGTTTAATAAACTTTAAAAAAAAAAAAAAAAAAGAGTTCCAGTTTCTCCACATCCTCTCAACACTTGCTATCGTCTGATGTTTTCACAACTGCCGTCCTGGTGGTGAAGGGGGATCTCGCTGTGGTTTTAGTTTGCGTTTCCCTGGCGGTTCATGCTGTTGAGCATTTTGTCACATGCTTGTTGGTCATTTTCAGATCACTTCCCTGCCCCGTCAGTCCCTTCTCAGGGTCACCCCGACGGCCTCCTCTCTGGCAGGGAGGCAGGGCTGTTCTTCACTCTTTTCTCCACCCAGCAGTCAAGTGATCTGCCAACCCCTGAGTCAGACCATAGCACTGCTCTGCTCGGAACCCTGCAGTGGCTCCCTACTCCCTCAGAGAGAAGGGCAGAGTTCCAACCCAGGCTTGGAAGGCCCTGCACGAGACCCCCCAACTCGCCGCCCCCTCCTGTCTCCCTTCCAGCCACACTGGCTCCCTGCAGCTCCTCGGGCGTTCCAGCTGTTCCCGCTGCTGCCTGCAATGCTCCTCCTCTGGTAAGCCTCTAGGTCACTCCTTGCCTGCCTTCCAGCCTGGGTTCAAACGACACCTGCTTGGAGAGGCCCACCCTGGCTGCCTGGCCCGGAGCCGCTCCCTGCGCTCCTTCCTCTCTCCGCAGGGCCTGCTCCTTCTGCATACTCCGAGGTTGCGTCAGCTTTCGCCCGCTGTAGTAAGCCCCGCCTGGGCAAAGCCCTTCGTTTCCCGAGGTACCCTAAGCACCCGGAATGGTGCCCAGCACACGGTCGGTGCTCGGCAAACACCTGCTGAGTGAATGGACACCGCCGAGCCTTCAGGCACCCTGCTGGGGGCTGAGGACAGAGAGCCGGCTCTCCTGGAGCTCACCTCATCACCATCACCGGTGACGGCGCTCAACGGGCCCTAAGCAATCAAGAAATGGCAAATTCCAACAGACCGGGATCCAAGAGGGTGGGGCAAGCGTGGGAGGCAGTGGGAAGCTCTCCGGGCACAGGGGCCCCACACCCAAATGTTCGCAGGTCAGACAGCCTGGGGGATCCCGGGGACCAGGAGTAAGGCAGCCCAGGGGGTTCGGGGAGAGGGTGCTGATGGCAGCTTGGGGTTTAGTCAAAATGTAGCAGGGCAGAGGGCTCCTGCGAAGTTTCCGGCAGGGACGGCGCGGGTCGGGACGGGGATTCCAGGCGGTGGTAAACAAGGACCTACCCCGGGGCCACTCAGGCCACTACCCGCTCCTGCAAACAAAGCCTAAGCAGAACACAGCCACCCGCCCTGCTTGGTCTCCATGTTGGCCACTAAAGCAGGGTGAGCTGTGCGTTGGGACAGAGACTGACAGTCCATTAAGCTGAAAGCCTTTGCTGAAAAGGTCTGCTGACCCCAATTTGAAGGTGACCATTCAGGGGGCAGGCGACCCCTTCCTCTCCCCCACAGCAGACCCGCTACCCTTTCACCGAACCCCATCCCCTCTCCCGACCAGGACTCCCACGAACCTGCGCAGCACCGCCATCATCCCCACCTCCATGGCTACCGTCACTTCTTCCTGGGCCTCTCTGTTGTCGCCCGGAAGTCAGGGGGGTCACGCTCGCGTCACGCTCCGCTCAGAGCCTCCAGCGGCTCCTCCTTGATTGAGGGAAAGAACACACTGTTCTGCTCACTGCGGCCTGGACTCGAGACCCGCCTCTTCCCTTACCTCTCTCAAGGTCCCCCGCCCCACCCCACCCCCCAGACCCTGACTTCCCTACCCCGGTCTCGATCACAGCACAGCAGATGCTCGCCTGCCTGGGCCGCCGGGAGCGCGGAAGCCCCACGAGACCAGAGGTTTTGCCCTTGGTTACTCTCTGCCTACCCCGAGAGCAGCGTGCCTGCACATGGCAGGTGCTCCCATCCAGGGCTAATGGTGTCCACCCGACAGGGCTGCGGCATGCGATGAAACGAGGGCAGAGCCTGGCACACAGCTCCTATGTGCTGCATAATGACCGCCACTATCCGCACGGTTGTGTCTTTTGGATGCATCCTTGCAGCAGGGCTGGCCTTGGCTACCACACCGCCTTGGCCTTGTCCCTGCTTGGGCGGGGGGGGACGCTAGGCGGACCAGAATCCCCTGCAACCGGCTGGCTGGGACTGAGGGCCACGTGGGGCTCGCCGGTTCGTGGCGGATCCTCCTTGGGTGCCGCTTAAGACCGTAACTGCGGGGCCCCTGCCGCAGGAGTTCAGACCGCATGCACGAGGAAGGCGGTTCAGGGATCTTCACAGGACGCGAGGCGGGACAGGGATGGGAGGCCGAGGCGGGCGCCCGGGACACGGCGAGGACAAGGGAACACCGCGCCCCGGCGCGAGGCTGCAGGGTGGCGGGGCCCGTCGAGGACACAGGGACACCGCCGCGGGGCTACAGGGTGGAGACCGAGGGCCACTGGCGGGCAGGGCCGGGCCGCGACCTCTTTCCAGAGCATCCCGAGGGAGCCCAGCGCCCGCTTCCTGCGTGGGGACACTGAAATTCGACGTCGTGACTGCCGCCTGGGCAGGGTCACAGGCCACAGGCGGCCAAGCCCTCAAGGCCGTGCGGTCTGCTCCTGCCCCGCCCGCGACACACGACACGGGTCACGGGGCAGTGCCCGCACAAAATGGCGCCTTGTTGAAAAATGCAACCAACTCCCATAGCCCATCCCCACCGCGGGCTGAGGAGCGGGCGCGGGCGGCTGCGCACACCTCATTTGCATATACAAAACCGACGAAATTCGTTGGCTACGAGCGGCTTGGCCAGAGCTAGGCAAAGCCCCCATTGGTTACTCTCCACTCCTTCCCGCCCCCTTGGCACCGCCTTCTCCGTCAAGAACTGGCGCGTACGAGCCTCGTGACGCCATTCTACGATTACGTGTCCCCATTGGCCAGAGAGCCCTCCGTCATCCGTTTAAACCCCCCGAGTCCCGCCCCCCCATGCCCTGCCCCGGCTCCGCGACCGACCGTTACTCGCGTGCGCGATTTCCTGGGCGTCAGGGCACGCGCGCGTACGCCGGGCCAAGGAGGCGTCTCATTCAAACGGCCCAATCAGCGGTCGCATTGCCTTTCGCTTCCTCTCCTTCTCGACTCTCCTGCCTCAGAGCCCCCATTCTCCGGAGACCCCATTACGATCCCCGCGCGTCCCTATTGGCCGACCCGCCGCGCGACCCCTCCTCAACTTCTCCTGCTTCTGCCCGCAGCTTGCGGGAAAGGGGCGAGCGCCTCCAACGCCGAGGACCTTGCGCGGTGACGTCACGGGTCGAGGCGCGGCGCTCCGGGGCCGCGGGGGAGGTGTGGCCTACGGACGGCTATAAAAAGGCGGCGGTGCGCGCGCGACCGGCTCAGTGCGGCTGGGCGCTCGGGGCAGTGGGAGTTCTAGGCGCGCTGCGCGGCAGGCGTCGGAGGCAGCGGGAAGTGGAGCGGGGCCGCCGGGGCCTCCCCAGGGCCGCAGCGGCAGCAGTTGGGCCCCCCGCCCCAGCCGGCGGCCCGCAGAGCGCAGGAAGGGGGCCGGGGGGACCCGCCCCCGGCTGGCCACAGTCATGGTGAGTGCGGAGGCCTGGCCCGGGAGGGGCGGTCAGGGGCCCCCCTGGAGGAGGAGGAGGCGGGGTCTTAGATTCTCGAGGGCTGCCTGGGGAATCGGGGGGCCCGCCTGGGGGCCCGGGCCTGGGATGGGCCTTCAGGTCCTCCTGGAGGCGGGGCAGGAGCGGAGCCTGGGCGGCCCGCAGGTTCCCCGGAGGGGAAGGCCCGGTCGAGTCCCGGAGAGGGCTCTGGGGCTTTGTGGCTCGCCCGTGGGTGTTCCGGGAGCAAGGACGCTCCGCCTCCATCTCCAGGCCCGAGCTGGGGTTTCGAAGATGGTTTCACCAAGGTTACGTAGGGAGGGGGACCAGGGTAGACTTCGGACGTACCCCGAATCATTGGGGACCATGCCTGACTGTGAGCAAGATTTGGGGGCTTTTGGGAGAGGTGGAACCATCCACAAGCCCCTTGGAAGGCCCGTCCCCATTTCTAGTGAGAGGTCAGCTTTGGACGGCCGCGTGAAGCATACTGAGTGGGGGGATCTGGGACTGCGGGAGCAACACCAGGGTGGCCACTGCATCCTTAGATCCAGGAGCCCCCCGCTCCGCCACCTACTCACCCCTTCTTTTCTGTGCCCAGAACTCCAATGTGGAGAACCTGCCCCCCCACATCATTCGCCTGGTGTATAAGGAGGTGACCACGCTGACTGCTGACCCGCCTGATGGCATCAAGGTCTTCCCCAACGAGGAAGACCTCACGGACCTGCAGGTCACCATCGAGGGCCCTGGTGAGTGTGGGCAGGAGGAGTGTGCTTGTGGAGTCTCTTCTTTCGTACACGACTAGGTCGGAGAGAAAGACCAATTCCGCATGCTTGCACTGGTACGCGGCACCTAGAAAACAAACGAGCAAACCAAGAAAGCAGAACTAGAACAATAGGGAGCTCCGGTTATGCGCCGGACTCCGCTGGGTGCTGGGGACGCGGTGGTGGGCCACGGAGACCCCGCACGCCGTCATGCTCGCGGCTGCAGGGCTGGACACCACAAATAACCGCTAACTGTGTAGATGTTTCCTGCAAGGTGGTGAGAAAACCCCCGGGAGAGGATTTAGTGGAGGCTTCAGCAGGGTTTGTCAGGTAGGGGTGCTCTGGGGCCCAGAAGGTGGGCTGGATGACCACAGACTCCTTGCTGTCGTGTCGGGGACCCACAGGACAGGGCAGGGAACCGCCGGACGCGGCTTGGCGAGAGGGAACAGAAATAACGAGGTGATTATGTGCGATCGTTTGACAGTGCAGTGATTTAGGGTGCTGTTTCTGCCTGGCGAAGGCGTGGAACAGTGGCGAGGGGGTCAGGGAAGACTTGTGGGCTGATTCACGCAGTGCCCCTGACGGGCCGCGTCCTGAGGCAGGCGCCGTGGGCACTTTGTTGTAGGGACAGGGGGGAGAGACCGAAGCTTCCAGGGAGCGGAGGAAGGAAGCCCATGGGGGATTACAGCAGATGTGATGGCTGCAGTTGTTCCTTCCAGAGGGAGGGGCGGTCGGCAAGCTTGGAGGTGGGGTCAGGTGCGGGAGGGCGACTGACCTGAGGGGTGTGGGACTGGGGCGTGAGGGAGGCACGATGGGGTGGGGGGGTCCGGAACCGCTCCCTCCGGTGTGTGTGTGACGTGAGCCGTGGGTGGACGAGCACCCTTCACTGAGGCCGGCGGGCGGCCGCCCTGGGGTTGACGGAACAGCCCCATCATTTGCCCGCGGGCCTTCGGGGAAGCCTGGTGGGCGGGAGCCTCTGCCCTTGGGAAGGAGAGAGGAGGCGGCCGGGGTGGCTACCAGCCGGGGGTCAGGGCCATCACCCCGAGGCAGGGCACTCGGCGCACAGCCAGTCGGGAGACTGAGCGTCCTGACCCGGCCCCCTCCCACTCTCCAGAGGGGACCCCGTACGCCGGAGGCCTGTTCCGCATGAAGCTCTTGCTGGGGAAGGACTTTCCCGCCTCCCCGCCCAAGGGCTACTTCCTGACCAAGATTTTCCACCCCAACGTGGGCGCCAACGGTGAGATCTGCGTCAACGTGCTCAAGAGGGACTGGACAGCGGAGCTGGGCATCCGGCACGTGCTGCTGGTGAGCTGGGGGTGGTCAGGGGGGCTGCGGGTGAGCTGGCGGGAGGGGGGCAGCGCCGGGCCGCCCCTCCTGGACGTCCCGGTGATGCCGGGGTCGCGTGCATTCTTTCTTTTTTAAAAGAAACTCTGAAGTTGTTGGGGGCGTCTGTGTAAAAATCCAGGTTTCCAGCTGGAAAGTTCTGGAAGGCTTGGCAGTGCTTGACCCACTGAGCGTGGTGGTACAGGTGGTGCCGGGCTCGACGTGCCTTTGCTGGGGAACAGGCGACGTAAAGAGACACTTTCCTGGTGGAGCAAGTGAGGCATCTGGTCGCGGGGGGGGGCGGTTCTCCAGCGGTAGTTCCCCGTAGGGAATTCAGCATCCTAGACCGCACAGCCCGTCGGTTACTCGGGAGTCGTGGTTCGTAAACGGTGGTTTCCCGACCGGGAGTGATTTCGCTCTGCCGGGGAGGTCGTGGGAGACCAGGCGCTTGTGCTGCTCCGTGGCCTCCCAGAGCGTGATTCGGACTCCACGTGTCCGTCCGCTGAGCCCGGATGGAGACACCCACCGTCTCCACGGCTGCCTTCCCACCCCACTCAAAGCTTAAGGAGGGTTTCTGAGGGTGCCTGGATGGCTCAGTTGGTAGAACATGTGACTCTTGATCTTGGGGTCGTGAGTTCAAGCCCCATGTTGGGTGTGGAGCCTACTTTAAAAAAAAGAAAACACTTTTTTTTTTTTTTTTTTGGAAATGGAATTGCTAAGGAGCCCTGGGGCATTGGGTAGGGGGGTGGGGAAACGTTGTTTCCTGCAGGGCACTTGGGGGAGGATTGGGCTCCAAGGTAAACATACTTTCTCCTCCTCTCCCTGGAGGGGCCGCCGCGGCTGCCAGGGACACTGGAGATGAGCTCACAGAGTGACTGTCCCCGATGGTCCCTAGGAGCCTGGGTCGGGCCTCAGCCGTGAGGCACCTGTGGTTGCGGGGTCAGAGCTTAGAATTTGGGTGTGGTCCTGGGTCCCGGCTCAGCGTCAGTGGGGTTTGCGGGGCCACGCGCTTAGCATGTCACAGGGGACAGGGGAGCACCTGTTCTCATCCTCGTTTGCAGGCGAGAGACGTCATGGCACCTGCTTGGGCATCGCAGGCTCCCTTTCATAGTGGTTGAAAGGGGAGGTGGGACAGACCCCACCGTGGGGGCCGCAGCTGGTCCTGCCCCACCTCCGGCTCCACCAGGGCCGCCGGCCACCCCTTCGTGGGCCCCATGCACTTCCGACCTCAGTTTACCCCTCAGTTGAACAGGGCTCATGAAGGGGCATTGGGATCGGCTCCCTCCGGATGCGCCCCACGGGCCAGGCCCCCTTTATTCACACCCCGGTGCCCTGCTCGGGTCGGGCCTGCCCACTGGAGTCTGGCTTTCACTTGGGCTTCCTGGCATATCCAGTGACAGCCGTGGGTTTTCATGTGTCCTGCTGTGTCTGGTGGAGAGACGAGCAGCCCTGGAGTCTCAGCAGGCCCACGTGGGACTTCCTGAATTGCCTCCCTTGCTTCCTGAGTGACCTCGGGCAAGTCCCTTCCCTCTCCAGTCCCAGCCTCTCTCACAAGGGACCCAGGTGTGAGCGGGGCCCGCGACTGATCGGGGGCTGGTGTCGGAACGAGGCCCGGCCCCCCTGACCTTGGCCCTCTGCCCACAGACCATCAAGTGCCTGCTGATCCACCCCAACCCCGAGTCGGCCCTCAACGAGGAGGCCGGCCGCCTGCTCTTGGAGAACTACGAGGAGTACGCCGCCCGGGCCCGCCTGCTCACCGAGATCCACGGCGGCGCCGGCGGGCCCCGCGGCGCCGAGGCCGGCCGGGCGCCCTCCGCCGATCCCCTGGCCCCCGGGGGCCCGGGAGGGGCTGACGGCCCCATGGCCAAGAAGCACGCGGGCGAGCGGGACAAGAAGCTGGCCGCCAAGAAAAAGACGGACAAGAAGCGGGCGCTGCGGCGGCTGTAGTGGGCTCTTCTCCCAGCCCTCCTCCCCCCGACCCCGACCCCAAACTCTGTCTCTAAGTTATTTAAATTATGGCTGGGGTGGGGGAGGGCGTGGGGGCCCCGGGACCTGGATTTGTTTTTCTAAATAAAGTTGGAAAAGCAGCTGCTGTGCCTCACAGACCCCTTGAGACCACTGCCTTTGCCACTCGGGTCCCCACCACCACCATCAAGTCCCCGTGTAGGACCGCAGCTGGCTCTCCTGTGGCAGTGGGGGAGGGCCCTGATTTACCATCTAAAGGGGGGGTGCTGGGCCTACTCTTGATAGTCGTTGCCCTGGTTTGTTCCTGAGGTAGGTGTGCAGTGGCGTCCCTTCCCGGACAGGTGACAGGTGTGGGGACTCTCCTGGCTTCTCCCACACCTGACTCCGCTCCGGGCCACGGAGCGTGTTTCCTGTGTGTTCCTGCATGGTCAGCCCAAATCCTACGCCCGAGATGATGCCGATCCAGCCATCTCTGAGGGTCTGCAGCCCGGCGTGGTGAGCTGGCCACTCCTCTGGTCTCACAGTTGGCCTCTGCCAGTCCACGTTCCTCTCTCCCATCGCCAGTCCCAGCAGGGGTCCCCCGGGCTTGTCCACCCAGAGGCTGCCCTCAGCTCTTGGAAGCTCAAGTGCCCCACCTAAGGGCCAGGTCTTTGTGAGGGCTCAGCTGATTGGGAGAGGCCTCCCAGGTGCTCCGGCTTAATCCCAGGTGACTGTGACCTAATCCTAGAAACCAGTCTGTCACACTGACAGGTTCTGCCCCGCCACCCCAGGGGAGTAGGGGGCCAGGGCAGGAGGACCCGGGCAGGTGAGCCTCCTGTACCCAGCAGGCTGCCTTTCCCGGCCTGGCCCGCTGACTGCAGGCTGGGGGTCATTGTCTCAGACTGGTGGGGGGTGGGGCAGAGGTAAAGGCTGCAAAGCCTGAGTGGCGCGAGGGTGGGAGGAACCCCTGAAGGCAGAGGCCAGGGGCTGCCGGCCGGCTTCAAACTGGCTTACTGTCCGTTAACAGAATTTTGTGGTCCTCTGTCAAAAGATGATCATGAAAAGAAAGGAAAACATGTCTACATAAAGACTTGTACAGGAACTTTCATAGTTGCTCCCTGGCTAATGGACAAAAAGTGGAAACCATCCAGAGGTTCAACGGATGGAGTAAAATTGTGAGTTCATAGAATGGATACTCCTCAGCAAAATATTGATACAAAAATCAGCTAGGATGGATCCCAAAAATACACTTAGCTAAGTGAAGCTGTATGCGGAAGTGTACCAAATACCTTGTTCCACTTACAATGGAATTCTAGAACTGGCAATATTAGTCACTAGTGGCTGAGAGCAGGTCGTTGGCTGTGATCAAGGAAGACAAATGTGCAGGGACAAGGGCGACTTTCTGGAGTGAGGAGTATATCCCAGACCTTGGTCATACTGGTGGTCACACAGGCGCACAAACTTGTCAAACTTAGCTCGAACCTGGAACCAGCTTCGGATTCTGTGTCTCCCTCTCTCTCTGCCTCCCCTGCTCACGCTCTCTCTCTCTCTCAAAAATAAATAAACATTAAAAAAAATTTTTTTTAATTTAAAACATACTTAACAGGTGTATTTTTGTGTAAACTATATCAACGAACTTTATTTGATTTTTTTAAATCAATAACTCCTTTATCTACAGTAGAAGACAAGTCAGTGGGACAGAAGATGTTTGCAAGACCTATAACCAAAAAGTACTGATCCAAATACATAAAGAGCCCCTACAACTCAATAAGAAAAAGACAACACAAAAGAGAAATTGGTAAAAGCACTCTCGTCACAAAAGAGGAAATCCAAAAGATACTCCTTGCTAGTAGTTGAGAAGATGCGGTGTAAGCCAACGTTGACACCGCTGCACTCCCGCGGAACTAGTAACGGCTGTTCACGCCTAACAATACCAAGGTTGCAGAGCCAGAGGCCCCCTCGCGTGGCCGTGGCGGGGGCCGGAAATGCTAAAACGCACACGGAAACGTTGAAAGCACGCGTACCTTGTTCCTCGGCCTTCTTGCACGTACACCGCAGGCTTTAAACAGCATCTGTCGTCATGACACGCACTGGAAACGCGGTTGTATGTTCAAGAAAAAATACCATGGGACAAAAAATGAACTACCACTGCTTCCAGCAGCATGCGAGCAAAAATCATAAACGTCACAATCAGCCAGACCCGCAGGTCATAAAAGATTCCCACAATTCGAATGCCTTCGTGCACAGTTCCAAAGCAGGCAAAAGTCAGTTGTACTACGAACACACATATGTAGGTTGTAAAACTATAAAAGTAGGATTGCAGAATGCCGGGGATTCTGGTTACCTTAAGCTGGCAAGAAACCCAGGAGGCCTTCTTGGGAGCGAGTAGCCCTGTTTCTTTACTTGGGCGTTGTTGGTTCCATGGGTGCTTGCTTTATAATTATTTTCTGTACACACACACACTGTATTTCAGGATTTTTAAACATAAAAAATCTCAGATGTGAATATGGACCAATCTCCAGAGTAAGTGGGGGAAAAAAAAAGAGCAATATGCAAACAGTACAACTAACCCCATTTCTATTAACGTTTTTTCATTTTTGTTTAAAATAGGATATGTGTTATTTGTTTGCATATGCATTCAAAGCTTCTGGAAGGTTACTTTAGAACCTGCGAATATTAACTGCCTTAAGGAAGGAGAGCTTGGGGGGGGGCGCCTGGGTGGCTCAGTCGGTTAAGTGTCCGACTTCGGCTCAGGTCACGATCTCACAGTCTGTGAGTTAGAGCCCCGCATCAGGCTCTGTGCTAATAGCTCGGAGCCTGGAGCCTGCTTCAGATTCTATGTCTCCCCCTCTCTCTGACCCTTCCCCACTCATGCTTTGTCTCTCCTGCTCTCAAAAATAAATAAAAAAACAAAAAATAAAAAAATTTTTAAAAAGGAAGGAGAGCTTGGGATGCCTTGTGAATGTTACTCTTTCGAAAAGCAAGGACTTGAATTTTTTTTTTTTTTTTTTTTTTGATAAAAGTTTCTACAAAGAAACAGCTCCTTCTAATTCCTATCTCCCCAACGCCCGGTTCCCTTCATCAGGGACAACCAGTGTTACCAGGCTCTGGTCTATTTTTCTAGAGAGAGTCTACACAAATGCAAACAGATTCAAATACATATTCTGTTAAGCCCACCCCTTTATTTTCACACAGCGCACAGCGTCCTGTACACCGCATGCTGCTCCTTGCTTTTTCAGCTTAGCCGGAAGGCTTGAAGTCTGTCCGAATCAGCACTTCCCTGTTCTCAGCTGCCTAGCGTCCCATCACATACGTGCGCCGTGACTGATCACTTCCTGCACTGATTGGCCAACACCGAACGAATAATCCGGGGAAATGGGCCACGTGGCATACAAGGGAATGTCTTTAGAGCAAATCTTACGTGTGACACTCCTGTGTCAAAGTGTACAGTTTGTAATTTGTACAGATCTTGCCAAACCGTTCCCCGTGGGGTTCGTACCAGTTTACACTATGTTAGCAACGGAAGCGTGTCCGTCCCCCCACACCCTCACTAGCACTTTTCTACATCTGGATTTTTCCCGGTCTGAGAGTTACAGACCAGCTTAGTATTTTTTTAACAGACTTTTTTAGAACAGTTCTGGATTTGCAGAAAACTTATGAAGACAAGAGTTGCCCGTTGCCGCCTCTCTCCCATAGGCTATACAAACCGTAGATGCCAGGGGCACCAGGGTGGCTCAGTCAGTTAAGCGGCCGACTTCGGCTCAGGTCATGATCGCACGGTGCCTGAGATTGAGCCCCATGTTGGGCTTGGAGCTGACAATGCAGAGCCTGCTTGGGATTCTCTCTCTCCTCTCTCTGCCCCTCCCCCATGCATGCACATGTGTGTGCACTCACTATCTCAAAATAAATAAAACTTAAAAAAACACATATAGATGCTAAAGCAAATTTGCCGGTGTTGCTGGAAGAGAGCCCAGAGCCAGGGGTGAACACGCGGGAAGTTAGGCCGGCTCACTCGGCAGGCTGCTCAAACCCCACACGTGCGCGCGGCACGCTTCCAAAAACGCTGCACGACAGGCTGTGGAACCAGGGGCTGGGATCCTGGGGCCCTTTTGCCCCGGAGACCCTTCTTCCGTGTGCACATCTCCACACCACGTGCACGTGTGATTTTCGTCACGAAAGACTTTAAATGAACAGATGACTGAGTCCAGCAAGTAACTACAAAAGGAAATCAACAAAATTGCCGGACGGCCTGCAACAGACATGCTGCAGAGGTCAGGACATTCACACACACACGGAAGGCCGGGGCCGCTGACGCAAACTTGGAACCACGGGGTATGGACGCGGCAGGTGTGCTCAAAAGCGTCCTGGAAAACACGAGCATCGTTTCCCACGCAGGGAGAGTTAGAAACACGGGCAGGCACCTCCGATGGTCTGCTCCATCCAGCCAAGGTGTTTGTAATAATACACACTCGTGTGCAGTTATGATCCCGGCATGACATGGCAGGCCTCTCCCTGAGCTTTTTGCTCATCGTGTCTTCTCAACAGCGTTAGGAAGGAGTGTCTGTTGATGCACGTACACGTGTCACAGATGAGGGAACTAGGTCGTAGGGAAGTTGAGCAATTTGCCCAAGGTGGCACAGCCAGGGTGTGCACATGCAAGCTAATTCGCGCGCGCGCTGTGTGTACACACACACCTCTCCTACGTATCTGATGTGCCTGTGGAAGTACAGTATGATCAAAGCCAGCCTCTCCCATGAAGGTCTCAGCCGAGCCCCCAGGCTGAGTGACCCTTCGTGTGACAGCCGCCGCAGGTGTGTCCTATCCTCACTCAGTCTTGCAGACATTCTCAGAGCTGGTGCTGGAGACACAGAAGCAAACAAAACACAATTCCTGCTCTAATTCTGAGCCCTTAAGAGTCAGACACTTGAAACACTCCTGTCTCACAGGTGAGGAAACTGAGGCACTGAGCGACCAGGTGACCCACCTGCAAAGGCGGTGCACAAAGGCAACCCTGGAGGCGGGGCTCCTGCCCTACACACAGCGGGCTCTGCAGGAGGCCTCTGGCCACTGGCCTCTGAGGTGGGGACAGAGCGCAGGTTCAGGACGTGGCCTTCTGAACAGTAGGGGCCGGCAGCATACTAGCTGGCGCAAGGCAGGCATGCAGGAACTAATCGGGGCAAGGACAACGGTGCCCCTTCCCAACCTGAGCCAGACGCCTGCTTTGTGGAGTGCCTGGGGCAGGTGGGACAAACGGCCACTCCACACGTGCGCACATGGATACACACACTCAGATACACACGCAGACACATCCGGCTTCTTGCTCTGCGGGCCCCCCCCCCATGCCCTCTTCTCATCAGACCACTTGATTCTGACAAGGGGCAGAGAGATCCACTTACTTGCCCAGGGTCACACAGCTAGTGGCTGAGACATTGGCGAGACCCACACGGCCAGGGCCCATGCTCAGCAACCATCAACAGTAGCTGTTAAACACCAGAATGCAAGGGGTGGAAGCCACCAGAAGCCACTTTGGCTTCACAGGATGTGACACAGGGGCACCTCGGAAAAGTGTGTGTGTGGAGCGAGGCGCAGCAACGCCGGCACCCGTCCTGAGGGCCACCAGCAGTGGTCCCGACTGGGGAGCACGCAGCGGGTGGAGGCCTGGGGACGAGGACGGGAGGGGCGGGGCACGCTCACTTGCAGCCCAGCAGGCCACAGGTGGCTGCCCAGCTGCCACTGAGCCCCAGACCAGTGACTCTGGCTTCCGATGGGCAGGGCAGGAGTGCCCCAGGGTGGCCTGGTGCTGGGAGCTGCCCGAGGACCTGCTGTCAGCAGTCCTCTGGACCCTCTAGGAAGCGCCCACAGCCCAGCGGGAGACCACGAAGCCCTCGAGCCCGCGCTGGCTCGTTCACAGGCCACACTGAACTGCCGCCTGCGGCACAGACCCGGACACTAGTGGGCCAACCCTTAGCCCAGATCACCTTCCGGCAGATTTCGGCTGTACCAGACTTTCTTGAAGCTGCCACAGGTCAACAAAGAGCCAGGGACTGTGAGGGCTGCAGTCGACTTCCGTGTTCAACACGCACTTTCTAATCCGCTGCGCTCAACGGGCACCTCTGAGGCGTTCCGAGTAAGAACTTTACCAGGGGCACCTGGGCGGCTCAGGTCATGATCGTGCAGTTCCAGAGTTTGAGCCCCTCATGGGGCTGCTTGGGATTCTCTCTCCGACCCTCCCCTGCTCGCTCTCTCACGAATAAACATTAAAAAATTAGTAAGTAAGAACCTGCACCAACCCCCAGCCTGATGGGCAGGAACGCTGGCCTGGCATCACCTGCAACAGCTGGGCCTGGGCTCCGCCGGCCCCCTCCCCCTCCCCTCCCCGCGAGCGGTCGGTTACGGCGGGCGGCGCCCCGCACAGGCAGGCAGGCGTGCGTGTACGTACACGTACACACACACACACACACACACACGCACACACACCACACGCACACACACGGTGCAGAGCCCGGGCGAGGTGGCCGACATCTTTATTGCTCCGGGGGCGGGGCAGGCGCTCAGGAGCTCTTGGTGGGGCGGGCGCGCCTCCTCTTCACCATCACCGGCTTCTGGCTGCGCAGGATGGCACTGGCTCTGCGGATGGCAGCCTGGAGGGACAAGGAAGGGGCTCAGCACACGCGCCCTCCCTCCCGGCGGGGGCCGGCGCAGGCCCCTCCCCACCGCGCCGCGCCCCGCCCCCCTCACCATGCGCAGGTCCGGGCGGTACTTGTTCTTGCGGATCATGTGCCGGATGCTGCTCAGGGTGGCCCGGGCGTTCTTGTTGATGGTGGTCCGCACGTAGGAGGTGGCGGGTTTTCGCTGGCCTGGGGGGTGGCAGGGGTCAGCCCGACAGTCTGGGTCTTTAGCGGACCTCCCAGGCACGGCGGTGCAACCTCACACCGGCCACCTGAGCGCCAGCGCGTTCCACCATGCACTTCCACAGGCCCGGCCCGGCCGAGCACCCCCACGCGGGTCGTCTCTCGTGCCCCTGACACACTCTTTGACTCAACTGACAGCGAGGAACGCAGAAGCGATGGAAGGAGGACTCTGTCCAAGGTCACAGGCACACAACCAAATTATCCGAATACAGGCTATCTGCCCGCGGGCCCACACGCCTCCCACGCTGGCCAGGGGGCGGGTGCTCTGGACTCCTGCCCTACCTCCGGGGCCCGAGCTACCCATCTGGGACAAGGGTCTGAAACAAGCGGGGACGCTTGGCTGAGGTGCTGGCAAGCCGACAGGCGGCCAGGTAAGGCCAGGGTGAGAAAGGGCCCTGGGGCAGGTGCCCCTGCGCCCCTCATGCACGCGCGGGCAGAGCCACGACTCCACTGCCCAAGATCAAAGGAGAGCACCCCCTCCTTGCGCCGCAGAGCCACAGGCCTTAGGTCCTGAAGTGGAACGATGGGGTCCCGGGTAGACTCCACCCTCCAAACAGTAGACTGTAACAAGAGGTCTCACCCCAGAAACCAAGGGCGCCTCACCACACCAGCGGCGTGAAACTCTGGCCCTGACCCTACTGCTGACCTCAGAGCAGAACGTCACCTCCTCGTCCGTCCAGTGTGACAGCCCCGGGGCAGGACCCCAACCACACGAGAGAGGAGAGCGCAGTTTTCGGGGTCCGAAGCACCAGAATGGGGTTCTCAGGAGCACGAGGGCTCACGGTTTCTCCTGAAAGGGAGGGAAGCCCCCTCCAGGGTGGGCGGGAGTCCCACCGAGAGCAGCAGGCGTGGCCACCGCTGTCCCTGAACAGGGCGCTGGGCTCCAAACGCACGCAGAAAGCAGCCCTACTCAGAGTCCAGGGAAAACCTCATTCCCATCGCTTAAACTCCCCCCGCCCCCGAAGAGACAGAGGTGGCTGAGCTGGGAAACCCGCGGCTCAACCGTTACCGTCTCTGAACCTCCTCCGTGACCCTCCAAAGACACCTGTCCAGGCCTCAAAGCAGTTTACAGGAGCCACACTACTGCTGCTTCCGACAAAGGACTAGCCTATCACTCCTTAGCTGCGGGAGCCAGGGGGGAGGCTCCACACCTGCTGGCCTCAGTCTTCCCACCCCTGAAATGGGGACACCTACCTTCCCCTGACACGCCTCAGGCATGAAACCTGAAAACATCGCACGACCGTGCAATCCTGCAACTTAGCCCTTAGAACTACCCGGTGTGGCTGAGGTCCTCCTCCGCTTAACACATGCTCCCATAGCTTCCCTCCCAAGCTCTGGGATCCTCGATTCCACAGCATCACCGCTGTGGCCCGAGAGGCGCCTGCGCCCCCGGCCAAGCCAGGGCTAATGCTCACCGGATCTCCGCTTCATGACCACCACCACCCCTTTGCCGTCGGCCGCCGGCTCCACGCCCACAGTCTTGCGGTGAATCAGCCCGTTGTAGCGGAAGGAGTTGCGAGCCTTCAGATTATTGGGCTCCTGGGAAGGAGGACGCATCGGGGTCGCGAGGAGGAAAGGGGCCCCGCGATCGCGAGGGTGCCCCCACCCCCGACCCCGGCGTCCCAGCCCCACTTACGGTACTGTACGTCTGCTTGTTCCTCTTGATCAGGAAGCTGGAGCAGTTGCGCACGACCATCCATTGCAAGTGGGCGGACATGGCGGCAGCTGCGAGAAAAGGGGCAGGGACGGGAGTCAGAGGGAATCCCGGACCCGCGCCGGGCCACGCGGCCCCACCTGGGCCGCAGGAGCTGGGTGTGACTGGGAACCAGGACGAACAGGGATCCCCGAAGGGCACACAGCGACCTAGCACTTTGCCAGGCGGGGCTGGGCGGCCCAAGGCGGCGGCCCGAACTCGCGGGGCCGACACTAACTGCGGGGGGTTCAGGGGGAGAGAACTCGAGAATCCACAGCGACTTCCGGCGGTGGAGTCGGGGGGACAGCCAAGGACACGAGGGGCGCAGCGACTGAGGCCACGCAAGGGCAGAGACCCGGCGCCGCGGGAAAGCGTTACAACCACGCGGGCAGACGGAGAGCGTATAGCTCACCTCCGCTCGCTTCTGCAGCCGGAGACGGAAAGAGGCAAGCGAGGGGCGGGGCGACGCCTTTAATAGCAATACGCATTTCCGCTTCCTCCGTGAGTTCGCACCGCCTTCGCCTGTCCCCGCCTCCTCCTGTCCGCCTCCGAGGCGGCTCGGAAATGTTCGGCTTCTTCCGCCAGACTGTCGCCAGACGCTCGGAGACCTTCGGAACTCTTCGGCCAGGGACGCGAGGGCGTGTTCTCGGAGGCGGAGCGCCACCGTTCCGGGGAGCCTTCGTGTGTTTTCGGAATTCCACGGCTGGATTTCCGAGTGGGTCCAGTTCGAGAGGCCCCAAATCTCTTTCCTCAGCAGTTTGTCTTCAGGATTGCTCACCAGCGCTTTGCATAGCATAGGCGCTCAATAAGCATTTGTTTTATGATTGAATATGCCAATGCATGAATTACTTAAGCCCAGCTCCAGCGATCCTTCCGGTCTTCTTCGTAACCTCTCGGCTATTCCCGACGACGGCTGGGAGGCCCGCTCGGGCATTTTCGGAACCCTCCGGAACGGGGGTGGCCGCCTTCTCTTATTGGCTCTTGTCCTTTTCGGGAATGTTCGGTAACACTCGATTTCCATTCGGCCACATTCGGAATTCTGTAGGTAATCCCGACAGACCTCTCAATTCTCCCGCCTCAGGTCCTCTTAAACTCTTAAGCGGTTTAGAGTCTAGAGAGGAGCTAGACGGAATCTCCTCTCTGACTGCCACCCCAGGAGGGCGTAGATTCCCTCTAAAGGGCGAGTTGTTTGGAGGAAAAGAGATTTGCGTCGGAAAGATTTCCTTTAGAGGGTCCATACCTGCTGGCCCAGTCTCTTCTCCGTGCCTTGCCGACTCCCTCCGTGCCGTGCCCCACTCCAGTATGCCCACTGTCACACCCGTTAAACTTTCTGGAAATTTATTTTCTGTTGCTACGGCCCTCTTAAGGGGCAGGAGCCTAGCCTGATGTAGCTCTGTGGCTTTAGCCTCACCAGCACGGGGCTTCGCTTGGTGGTGGTTGGGGGAATCTCAGGGGAACCCAGCTCAACAAAAGGAATGACAATGGCTTAGGTCGCCCCCATTAGTGCACCCTGATATGTGATCACTTCTGGGAATTCCTTGAGGGCCTCGTCTGGTCCCTCTCTGTGCTCTTGGGCTTCACCCCGAATGAGTCCTGGCAGTCCAGAGGCACTAGGGGAAACCTCCCGATCGCAGACAGGAACGCAGGGGATAGTCCTGCTGCCGCCATCAGAGCGCCCAGAGTCTGGAAGGCAGCTATGCTCACCGCTATACCACCAAGGCTGCACCAGAGTGCACAGGGTCTGATGGTGGTGTCCACAGTGCTCCGAGAACCATCCACCTTCGTGCTTCTGGGTTCATTTCCAGGCGTACGGGAGGCCCCAGGAGACAGGCAATGAGGGAGAGAAATCTCGGCTCCTAGGGCCTATATTTCCTCCGCTAAGGCACCTGACTGCTGATTCTCTGCATCCCGGAGCTCCTTGGGGTCCAGAGGACTTGTCTGATTTTTATATTTGACGCCCCTCCCCCACATCCCCTACCCCCCGCCCAGCTGGGTGCTCAGGGGTCTCTGGAGGCAGGCGCTAACCAGAAACAACGTCGGGGCTCTCATAGCACTCCACGCTGCCTCTTTAGACAATCCTGATCCTTCATGCTCCTTGGGGTGAATAAGGCCCCTCCCACATTTATCTGCGAGCCAGGCTGCCCCCCCAGCATAGGCCTCTGAGGGCCGGGACGTGCCCAGAAACCACGGTCGGGGTTCCCCCAAGCCGGGCCCGGGCCGCACCCAGCCAGCTCAGGTGACCAGGCGGGCGCCGGGCACACCTGGCCCCGTCCCCTGACCCCGCCCCGGGCACGGCCGCACCCCGGAACGCTCTCCGGGGGAGCCAGCGCGGCGGGGCAGGGGCAAGGCCATGGCCGCGGCGTCAGCGGTGGGCGCCCCGCAGGGGCCCCCGCCGGGTGCGCCGTCCCCGCCAGCCGCCGCGCCGGGGCCTGCGTCCGGCCTGGGCCGATGCCGGATGGCGCTGCTGCTGGCCGTGGCGCTGGACGTGGCGGGCATGGCGGCGCTGCTGACCGGCGTGTTCGCGCAGCTGCAGGTGCGCGGCCGCGACTTCGGCGACCTGCTCATCTACTCGGGAGCGCTGCTCGTCTTCTTGAGCCTGCTCGGCTGGATCCTCTGGTACACCGGCAACATCGAGATCTCGCGCCAGGAGCTCGAGCGCGACTACGGCCTGCGGCCCTCGGCGCTCGCCCGCCTCGCGCGCAAGCTCTCCCGCCGTTGGTCGGCCCCGGCCTCCTCCTCCGGCCCGCGCGCCGCGCCCGGCTCCCGGGGAACGCGCCGTGCCGCCCGCGCGCCCCCGCCGCCCGCCGCCAGCTCCCGCCGCGTGCGCCTGCAGCTCGCTACGCTCGAGGCCGGGCCCGGGGCGGCGGGCGCGGGCACCGAGTGAGCCCGAGGTGAGGGGCGGGGCGGCGAGCGGGGCCGCAGGGAGCGTTGGAGAGGGCTGGAGAGACAGCGAGAGAGACAGGAGGAGAGCTGGAGAGACAGGGGGAGAGCTGGAGAGATGGGGGAAGAGAGCTGGAGAGACAGTAAGAGAGACAGGAGGAGAGTTGGAGAGACAGCGAGAGAGACAGGAGGAGAGCGGGGTGGGGGGGGAGTTGGACAGAGATAGCAGGGATGGAAATGGAGAGAAAGGGAAAGATGGAGAGATAGAGATGGAGAGAGACAAGGGGGAGAGAAAGACAAAGGTCAGGATTAGAAAGGAGAGTGGCAGGGCCCAGAGGATGGAGGGTCAGACAGCAGGTGTGACAGTGGACTTGGGAGAGACAAGGTGACGCTGCCCCCCTGATGATGCCTAGGGAGTAACTATTACCTCGCCCCCACACTTGGAGACCCGGCTCTGCACTCCGGCCCCTAGGAGCACCAGGTCCCGTGTAATCCTCTCTGTGTAACTGGGTCTCTGCAATGACTACTAGTACTGTCCCCATCCCAGCAGGGGACATGGACACCTCTTGCCCGAGGGCACACAGCTAGGCTTCTTCTGAAAGAGAGGGAAAGAGTAAGAACACCAGGAAGAGTGTGAGACGCAGGGAAGGCTCTGCTGCTCATTCCTCCCCTTTTCTCTCTCCTCTACCTTCTCTCCCCTTGCCTAAACACACGCTCTCCAGCTCTGCTCAGACACCTGCTATGGCTCCCTGTTGCCCTCTGATGAAACCCCAGCCACTCACTGCCTGTGGGTCCCGCAAGTTTCAGCCCCGCATCTCCTGCCTCCTTTGCGGTTATGATGGCACCTCTCAGACCGTGGGCAGCCAGGCTCTCTCCTCTTGGCCTCTGTTCATGCTCTCTCCTATAGTGGGAGTGCCCTCGCTGTCTGTACTCCACACAGAAAACTTCCCATGTGTTTGTTAAGGTCCAAGTCAATTTTGCTGCCTTTCTCTGGGCCTTCATATTGTCTGAGTTACCCCTGTTATCACTCATATCTGCCTTGTTGTATCTGTGTGCTGGAACTATCTCTCCCGCTGGACAGGCAGCGTCTTGAACATAGGGCTTGGGCCTCTGGTGTCTTCATTCTTAGCATGGCCTTGTGAAAAGTAAACTCAGGCGATAAATCAGAGGCTGATAATCACATAGGTGGATGGATGGATGGTTTGTTTGGTGCATGGATGGATGGATGGATGGATGTGTGGATAGATAGATGGGTGGATGGGTTGTTTCATGGGTGGATGGATTGGTTGATGGGTGGATGGATGGACGGATTAGTTGATGGATATGTGGGTAGATGGATGGATGGATGGATACGGTTAGATTGATGAATTGGTAGATGGGTGAATGGGTGGTTGGATGGATAGTTTGGGCAGATAAGTAGGTGGATAGATGAGAGAGTGGATGGTTGGGTCGATGGGTGGAGGGATAGGTGGAGCAATGAGCGGATGAGTGACTGAATCACTTTCTCAAATGGGCTTCCGCAAAGAGTTAAATCCTGATGTCCTAAGACTTCTTTGTATGTGAGCAATTAACTTTTCTCCTATGCATTCAAAATGATACTAGCTACATGCCCTTCTTGTGAGAATTGAGAAAAGAGTCACTCCAGTCATCTGCTGTGTTCTGTAGTTCAGGTGAGGAGACTGCTTTAAGGAGAGATGTATGTGAGGCGCCTGGGCGGCTCAGTCGGTTAAGCGTCCGACTCTCGATCTCAGCTCAGGTGTTGATTTCAGGGTTATGAGGTCAAGCCCCGCTCTGGGCTCCATGTTGGGCATGGAGCCTACTTAAAAAAAGAAAGAAAGAAAAAGAAAAGATGTTCGCATAGCTGAAGCATCAGCTAACACAAAATTTGGCATACGATGCAGAAATACTCATCGGTGGTTAAAATTATCCCTGAAAATCCTTTCCTTGCCCCAAAGTCTAATACAGCTGGGTGGATCTCCGGCTGGAGCCGCTGCCGGCCAAGCGTGGGCCAAGCTGACCGGGGTGCAGGCCCCCGTTAGAAGGAAGACAGGCCTGTTCAAACGCAGGACTCTTTAGTGGGCAGGGCGAAGCGTTTCCAGCACATGAAGCACAGAGAACTTGAACTGTAACACAGGGACCTGAAGGTTCCGGGTCTGGTCACTCCCTTCTCCCTCTGGAACCCAAGGCCGCTGAGTGGACAGACAGAGCCACTACCATTATTTGCTACTTATCCCCTCTTTTTGTTTTCTTTCTCTGTCCCAGTCTCTCTCTCTGTCCCAGTCTCCTTCCTGTCTCCTGTGTCTGTCTGGATCTCTATGTCTGTCTCTCTCTCTCTCTGACTTTCTTGGCTCTCATTCTGTACCTCACACCCCTGGATTTGGGTAAGTTAAAGGCCCACAGGTGGTGCGGCAGAGGGGAGCCTGGAGGCACGAAGGAGCAAAGGAGCAGGTGCGTGAGCCGATGTAGGAGGGCCTAAAGCAGGAAAAAGGGCTCCCTTCCCCGGCGCCCTTGGGCCACTGGGTGGCGGGCCCAGGGAACGCATGGTTACTGGGAGGGGTCCGGAATAGCCACTAACTCCTCCCTTCCTCCTGCAGACGAACCCATGGCCCCACCTGCTGGGACTGGACCAGGACGTGCGTCTGCGTCTGCGCCCAACATCATCTGGCCACCAGGATGCCTACCTGTCCTCCCCTCCCCTCCCCCGGATAAATGGCTCTGCCTCCTAGCACCGTGTGTCTGTTTGGGAGAGGGACAGCCCTGGGACCGGGCCACAACCACAGAGGAGCCGCCCATGCCCTTGGGGACCTTGGAGCCAGCTTCACACTGGCCCCCCCACAGAGCGATGGGAGCATGAGACCAAGATCTTGAGCACAGACACCCCCCCATCAGTTCACACTTCCCTCAGCCCAGGCCCTTCTGGTGGTTTAAGAGGCCCTCCAAGAAGCAGACAGAGGGACAATTAGACCTGCAAAGTATTTATCGGGAGGAAGCAAGTATGGAGGAGAGTTGGTGCGTGTGTGACACCTGAGGTAGGGAGGAGGGCTGGGCAGGAGGAGTGTTGAACTGTAGGCACTTCCAGAAAAATCTCCGCCTGGCCGGCGGAGAGTCTGAGAGTAAACCTGTCCCCCGGGGACAGCCCAGCTCCATCGGGGACCCCTCCCATGCTCAGCCGTTGATGGGAAGCCAGAAACATGCTTGGGGACAGGATCCCAAGGGTCCGTCAGTCCCTGGTGCCCCCGCAGGAGAGCCGAGGACCACGTTCCCACAACGGCAGGGTGCCACCCCAGCCCAGTTCAGGTACCCCTCAGCCCCGTGACATCGCCGCGGGCACTTACCCACCGCCGCCTCCAGCCCGGACCTCCCGTGATCACGCACACACACTCGATCACACGCACGCACACACGTGCGATCACACGCGTGACCACACACTTGAGCGCGCACACACACGTGGTCACACGCACGCGCACACACTCACTCCCCGCCCCAGGGCTCATCCGTCGCCTGCTCCCGTGATTCTTAGAAAAGACGCCGCCACACGTCCACATGCTGATCTGTATTGAGGGGTCCCGCCAGGGGTGCCCCTAATCTTCATCCTCCCCCACTTCCGTCTCTTCACCCCCTTCTGTCGTCCCTTCCCCTTCGGTGGCTCCTGACGTGTCGGCGGGAAGGGAGGCCGGCATGCTGCCCGCGGATATCTTTTTGTCGTTGAGATTCCCCCGGTCCTTGGACAACAGAGACACGGTCTTCGACAGGTCACATTTGCCCTTTAAGAACGCCGGAAGGTGCAGCATGTCCCGGCGCTTGGCCCACCTGGCGGGGAGGACAGACGCTCAGCTCCCGCCATCCGCCATCCGCCATCCGCCTGGGGCCCACCCCGAGCCCCAACCCCACTTGCCAGAACAGGCAGATGCTGGAGATCAGGAAGAGGAGGCCTCCGCACGTCCAGCCTAGCGCCCACATGTGCTTCCTCCGCATAGTCTCTGGGCAGAGGAGGCAGCTTTGAGCCCCAGGAGTCTCTGCCGCCAGCCCCCAGACCGCGGCTTCCAGGCACTCACCATCTGGGCGCTGGTGGTAGCAGACCCCATCGCGGTAGCAGCATCGTAAACGCAGACAGAGATTGGGGTTTTCGATGGCCGCCTGGCCCCCACAGCTCTCCCGGTCCCATACATCTCCCTCACAGCCTTGGGACCAACCACAGGTGTCAGCTATGCCACAGAGTCTGACCCGAGAGCCTCAGAACGCCAGGGTCCCAGAGGCAGGCTCTGGATTGTCTGCCTAGTGCTTACTTTGTGCAGGACCCCGGAATCCAGGCCCCAGCGCCTCTTCCCTCAGACCCAGGAGTCCAGGCCCCCAGCCCCTCCTCCCTCAGACCCAGGAGTCTAGGCCCCCAGCCCTCCTCCCTCAGACCAGGAGTCCAGGTTCCCAGCCCTCCTCCCTCAGACCCAGGAGTCCAGCCCCTCCTCCCTCAGACCCAGAAGTCCAGACCCTCCTCCCTCAGACCCAGGAGTCCAGACCCTCCTCCCTCAGACCCAAGGGTCCAGGCCCCCAGCCCCTCCTCCCTCAGACCCAGGAACCAGGTCCCCAGTCCCCTTTTCTCTTAGATCCTGGAGTCCAACCCCTCCTCCCTCAGACCCAGGACCCCAGGCCCTCCTCCCTCAGACCCAGGTGTCCAGGCCCCCAGCCCCTCCTCCCTCAGACCCAGGAGTCCTGCCCACAGCCCCTCCTCCCTCAGACCCAGGAGTCCAGGCCCCCAGCCCCTCCTCCCTTAGACCCAGGAGTCCAGGCCCCCAGCCCCTCCTCCCTCAGCCCCAGGAGTCCAGACCCCCAGCCCCTCCTCCCTCAGACCCAGGAGTCCAGGCCCCCAGCCCCTCCTCCCTCAGACCCAGGAGTCCAGGCCCCCAGCCCCTCCTCCCTCAGACCCAGGAGTCCAGGCCCTCAGCCCCTCCTCCCTCAGGCCCAGGAGTCCAGGTCCCCAGCCCCTCCTCCCTCAGACCCAGGAGTCCAGGCCCCCAGCCCCTCCTCCCTCAGACCCAGGAGTCCATATTCCTAGCCCCTCCTCCCTCAGACCCAGGACCAGGCCCCCGGCCCCTACTCCCTTTAGACCCAAAAGTCTAGTCTTGGCTCCCTGTCCTTGGGGGACCCGGGTTTCATCCACCGCTCACTCCACGGATAGAAGAATCCCTGGATTCCGTGCCCATCTGTGAAGGAAAATGTTTGGGGTTGGCGGCTGCCGTACGGACGCTGAGGAGTCTCCCTGCTCAGCGCTCTGACCCTGTCTTCAGCCCCCTCACCTACTGAGCCCTGCATCAGCAGGAAGAGGCTCAAAGCTGGGATCCCAGAGCCCGCCATGTCGCCTCCCCAGTTCCCTGGGGCCTCTGTGGGGACAGACCTTGAAGGCCATCACCCCAGCAACGAGCTGGGCCCCGCCCACTTGCCCACCCAGCTTTCAAGGTTCTAAGTTCTGTTGCTAGGGAGCCCCCTTGACAGTGGGGAAGAAGGAAGAGGGGGTCACACTGGGCTGGTCATGCTTCGTTGTTAAGAAGCTATTTCCTTAGCAACCAGGTGGAAGGGGCCATGGGGTGGGGGTGGGGTCCTAGGCATATAAAAGAGCCTCCTTAGCAGCTTGGGCAGAAAGAGGTGGCGGTGGGGGGTCTAAGGCATCTCCTCTCTGCAAAACAGGGGACCCCAAGGAGTAGGGCCTGAGAGAACTTCCTGCCAGGGAACCCCTCCACTTAGTAACCTGATACCTGCAAGGCAGCTTCCAGGGAGCCCCAAGTCTCCTGAGACTTCATAGCCTGGGGCCTTCCCCTAGCAACTAGGGGTAGGGGGCCTGAGGCTCACTGAGCCCCATTGTTAGGGTGGCCCCCCAACAACGAGGTGGCCTAGGAGGACAAGGGGAAAATGCAGGTTGGGCCAGGGGGCAGAGCTTTTGCTCAGGTGTCCCCTTGTCCCAAGGGCACTCCAGGCTCTCAGGGGAGAATGGATGGGGAATGCGTAGGGAGCCACGAGACGTGAGGGCCCTGAGGGTGGCTTCTCCTGAGGCCTCAGTCCGCCTACCAATGGGGAAAGGAGTCCACGTGGAGGTCCTCAGGTTCCCCATTTGGTTCCCTTCAGTGGACGAGGAGGAGGCCAACGGGGGCGGCGGGCGGGGTGGGCTCTGATCCTTACTTCTCTCAGGTGAACCTCTACTCGACTTGGCAGTACAGTGAGGAGGGGGCCTCCTGGGGCGGTGCGGCTTTGGGGCCTGGACCCCTGGGTCTGAGGGAGGAGGGGCTGGGGGCCTGGACTCCTGGGTCTGAGGGAGGAGGGGCTGGGGGCCTGGACTCCTGGGTCTGAGGGAGGAGGGGCTGGGAGCAGGACTCCTGGGTCTGAGGGAGGAGGGGCTGGGAGCAGGACTCCTGGGTCTGAGGGAGGAGGATGGGCTGGGGATCAGGGCTCCCTGTTCTGAGGGAGGAGGGGGCTAGGGGCCTGGACTCCTGGGTCTGAGGGAGGAGGGGCTGGGGGCCTGGACTCCTGGGTCTGAGGGAGGAGGGGCTGGGGGCCTGGACACCTGGTCTGAGGGAGGAGGGGCTGGGGGCCTGGACTCCCGGGTCTGAGGGAGGAAGGGGCTAGGGGCCTGGATTCCTGGGTCTGAGGGAGGAGGGGGCTGGGGGTCCTGGACTCCTGGGTCTGAGGGAGGAGGAGGCCAGGGCTGGTTTGAGGGAGGAGGGGCTGGGGTTCAGGACTCTTGGGTCTGAGGGAGGAGGCTGTGGAGTTCAGCACCCCTGGGTCTGAGAGAGGAGGGCCAGGGGTCTGGACTCCTGACTCTGAGGGAGGAGGGGCTGGGGGCCTGGACACCTGGTTTGAGGGAGGAGGGGCTGGGGGCCAGGAATCCTGGTCTGAGGGAGGAGGTGGCTGGGGGCAGGACTCCTGGGTCTGAGGGAGGAGGGGCTGGGGTTCAGGACCCCTGGGTCCGAGGGAGGAGGGGCTGGGGATCTGGACTCTTGAGTCTGAGGGAGGAGGGGCTGGGAACCTGGACTCTTGGGTCTGAAGGAGGAGGGGCTGGGGGCCTGGACTCTTGAGTCTGAGGGAGAAGAGCCTGGGAGTCTGGACTCCTGGGTCTGAGGGAGGAGGAGGCCAGGGCTGGTCTGAGGGCAACTGTCCAGGAGTCCAGACCCCATTTCTCAGGAAGCCCTGTGAGGCTGACCCCCGCCCTGCGAAACTCCTGTAAACATCCTGGCGGGAGCTGAGTGGCCCCAGGCTGCCTCCGTCAGAGATGACACAGGTTAGAGGGGGCTCAGCAGGGGGCCGGGGGTGGGGGGGTCATAGGGGTTGTGGCGCTGAGGCCAGCAGCTGATGACCATTTCCTGTGTCAACATCATCTGGACCCACTTCGCAATTCCCGGGATTCCTCAGGGATCAAGGAGGGGGTGGGGGGCGGGGCTGCCCGGGCCCTGGACCGCGGCTGGGGACTGGGGGGGCCCCGCCGTCACGGCCCTCACCGCTAATGACAGGTTTGGGCCGCTTCTGCGGCCCGCCTGCCCCGTCACCCCCCAGAGGCCAGACAGGACCCCCCAGGGACAGACAGACGGACACACACGGCCTCGGACCTGCTGACCTCATACCAGCCAGCCCCACCTCGCCCGGGGGTCGCCACACGCAAGGACCCCAGGCTCCCCGCTGGTATCCCAGGGGCACCTCCCCCCCTGCTTGTGACCCCCGTCAGAGCCTCACGCACTGGGTTCCCCCATCTCTGGACCCATTTCTCTGCGTGTCCCTCGATCCCATTGTTTGACATCATTGTCTGTTTGTCACTCTGGGTGTTTTTGCTCCAGTCTCTGCTTCTGTTTGTCGGTGTCATCTTGTCACCTGTTCGTGACTCCCCAGTCCTGCCTCTCAGTGTCTGGACACCACCCCTTCTTGCTGTCCTCGCAGTGGAAGTAATCGGAGTGTCCGTCACCCTGGGGAAGACCCAGGAGTCCTGAGCAATCCACCCCACCCACCCCACCCCACCCCCACCCTCCTGCCCTGCACCCCCCCACCTCCCTCAGCCTCCTGCAGCCAGGAAGGATGAAGGATGGGGAAACATGACCCCAGAGCCCCGGGGTGAGGGCCAAGGCGAGACTGGGGAGAAGGGGACTGACACCAGCCAGGCACCTCTGACCCAGCCCAAGACTCCTGAACTTTTCCATAGAATAGTCACCAAATTGCAAAAGGCAACACCTTTCTCTTTACCTGAAAACCAGGGTGGGGCCTGGACACCTGGCATCGGGTCTGAGGGAGGAGGGGCTGGGGGTCCTGGACTCCTGGGTCTGAGGGAGGAGGGGGCTGGGGATCTGGACTCCTGGGTCTGAGGGAGGAGGGGCCGGGGGTCCAGGACTCCTGGGTCTGAGGGAGGAGGGGCCGGGGGTCCAGACTGCTGGGTTGAAGAAGAGGGTCCTGTTCCTGGGAGGTGGAAGGGGCTGTTACTGCGAGAGCCCTTTGTTGCTCCCAGACTGGCCCCAGGCCCAGTCCCTATCCCCTCAGGCCAGTCCATCCCCCAGGCTGGTGGCCTGAGTCACCTTGGCTGGCCCCGTCGGTCTGGGGGGGGGGCTACGTCAGTTCTCCCCTCACTGACGCAGCCTTGGGCCCCCCACGCTGACTCAGCCGGAAACAGGCCCCCTGAGGGGCGGAGACCCAGTGGTCAGAGGCCTGGGTCCCTGGGGGAGTAGGGGCTGGGGAGGGCCCCTGGGGGGCCCTGGAAGGGGTGGCCATGACAGACCCAGAGAGAGAGAGCTCTTACCTGAGGCAATGAGGTCATGTCCCACCATGGGGGGGCTGTGACCTCACCTCCCTGGGGACTAGAGCCGTCGTCCCCCCCCTCCTATGGTGGGGGATGGGAGGAGGAGAACTCTGGCCTCCATTCATCCCCAGAGCCCCCCTCCCCCAAGCTGGGCACAGTGCCTAGAGGGGGTCTGCTGGGGGACCTTTGGAAATCCTCTTCATTTTGTCTTTCACTGTCGCTTCTGGCTTCTGTCCTGGGGCGGGCGGGGGGGGGGTGGGACGCTCCCAGGAACGGGGCTCTGGACCTGGTCCCTCACGGACTCTGCCATGCGCCTGGCGCCCCTCCAGGTGCCCGAGTCCACACTGCTGTCCCCCAGTCTGTATGTGTCCCCCGCTCCGACTCCAATGCCTCGGTGCAGTGCCGTCTCTCTGCAGAGTGTCCCCCGTGCCCTGTCCCTAGCTCCACTCCCTGGCTGAGCCATTCTCTCCGCATTTCTGTCACCCTCACTATCTTGTCCGCTCCCGCACCCTCTCCGACCCATCCTCCTGTGGGCCTCCCCGCGTGTGTTAATAAAATCAAGAACAAGAATCCGAGAGTCCATATTCACCGAGAGTCGACCGTGCTCTGCGAACTCATTCTCGCCCGTCGGCGTTTGGGGGGGTGGGATGGGTGCTCGGTTACCCCCACTTCACAGGTGAGGAAACTGAGGCACAGAGGGGTACAGCACCTCCTTTCCACCTCTGCTTCTCTCCCCACCTCCGCACCCCTACCTGTCTCCTGGGGAAGGACTCTGCCCCTCTCCGTCCTCATGCTCAGCACCTCTGTCTCTCTGAGCGCGTCCGTCTCCCTGCCTCTGTCTCCTGGGGTCTTTCCGGCTTCGTCACCTGCTCCTTAACTCCGTTTTCTCTGCACCTCTTCTGCAGCCTGCCTCCCTCTACGACTGCAGCTCTCTGTCCCTCTGTGCCTCTTCCTCCTGGGGTCTCTCTGGGTCTCTCTGCGACTGCGGCGTATCTCCTGGTGTCCCCATCTCTCTGTGTATCGCTGCCTTTCTATCTCTGCCTTTCAGATGCTCCATCTCTCCCCCAGAGCCCCCCATCTCTCCAAGGGTCTCTGTCTCCTTGCTTCGGTCTCAGACGCTCCATCCTTTTCTCTTTTCTCCCTCAAGGTCGCTCTGCCTCGCACGTCCATCTCCCCAGGCCTGTGTCTTGTGGCCCCATCCCCAGCTCTCCCTGTCCCTCCGCGCCCGTCCTGGTCCAGTCGACCCCCGCCCGCAGCCCGCAGCCGGGGCCCCAGCTCTCGCACCGTGTGTGTCTGCCCCTGTGGCGGCCCGGCCCGAGGAGGTGGAGGGAGGGGACGCCAATGACCTCACCAGCCTCTCTCCGACCACCCCCCCCTTTCTCTTTTCAACTTTTCCAACTTTTCCTTCCGTGCCCTCCTCTGAGCAAGGCAGCGTGAGCCCTGCGAGGCAGCCGGCTCCGTCTGAATGGAAAAGGCAGGCAGGGAGGGTGAGTCAGGATGTGTCAGGCCGCCCTCCCCTGCCGCCTGCCCCCCGCCCGCCCGCCCTGGCCCCCTATATAACCCCCCAGGCGTCCACACTCCCTCACTGCCACGGCCCTCGCTGCTCACACGCACATGCCTCCCCTCCCCAGGCCGAGGCCCAGCTGACCCCCAGGGCTCCCCCCCCGCAGCGGACAGGGAAGGGTTAAAGGCCCCCAGCTCCCTGCCCCCTGCCCTGGGGAACCCCTGCCCTGTGGGGACATGAACAGTAAGTTGGTTCAAGTTCATAGGGTGGGGGGGACAGGAAGGGAGGAGGGAGGGACCGCGGCGAGGAAGGTGGGGAGCAGACAGACCCAGCGGAATCGGACCGAGAGAGACAGAGGAGAGCGAGGGAGCCACGGGGAGGCAGAGACGGAGAGGAAAGGAGGTTCAGAGAGAGCAGGAGGCCGGGAGCAGAGACGGGCAGAGAGACAGGGGGACGGATCGGAGACGCTGAGACACGCGCAGAGCAGCGCGAGGGAGCTGGAGACCCACAGACAGAGACAGACAAATGCCGGGGGGTGACCCCCAGGGAGCCAGCAGACACCCAGGCATCCCGATAGAAAGGCTCCGGGAGGGAAACTGAGGCAGGGAGCCCCAGGAGGTGAGCACAAGTCCCCTACACCGACCCCGGGCAGGGGGAGGAGAGAAAGAGGCACAGCGGTGCAGACAGAAACGGGAGAGCCAGACAGATGCGGACCGACGGACAGACAGCGGCCAGGGAGGGCCCGGGGGGCGGGCTGGGGGTGTGATGCGGGAACGGGGCGGCCCGGGGGGCGCTGATTGGCTGGCGGGCGCGGGGGTGGGCGGGGCAGCTGGGGGATGGGCTGCCCGGGAGCCTGCGGGCCGGAGCCCCCGAGCCGTGCGCCGCCGCCGGGTGCCTCTCCGCCTCCCGGGGCCCCGCTGCGCCCGCGTCTCTGCGTCCCTCCGCCCAGGTGTGCTGCGGGGGCACCCGCGGCGCCCCGGCCCGGCCTTCCGCGGTCCGCCCGGGGGTGGGGCTGTCCCCCCGGGGAGCGGTCTGGGCCTCCGGGTTTCTGCCCTGGTCTCCTTCCCCTGCTCTCAGTCCGGCTCGGGCTCCCGAGGCCCGGGGAGGGGGCAGGTTCTGGCCTGTGCCTCCCCCCTCACGCCCCGCCCCGGGGCCCAGATTCCGGCGTCCGGGGGCGGACGGGAGACGCCCGGCCCGTCTACCCGCCCCGGGCCGCGTCTGCTGCGACGGGCGGGGCAGCCAGAGCCGGAGAGGGAGAGGGAAGCCCGCCCCGGGCCTGCGACCGGCCCTGGGCGCTCCACCCCGGGGCTCAGGACCCCCGGGCCCTCCTCCCCCGGACCCACCAGTCCGGGCTGAGCTGCCTCTGCCTTCTCCCGCCCCCAGGTGTTTGCTGCCTGGTCCTGGTCGCTCTGAGCCTGTGGCCGGATAGAGCTGCTGCCCCGGGGCCACCGCCGGGCCCCCCACGGGCCTCCCCAGACCCTCGGGCTGAGCTGGACAGCGCCGTCCTCCTGACCCGCTCACTCCTGGCGGACACTCGGCAGCTTGCTTCACAGCTGGTGGGAGAGCCTGCCGGGGATGGGCTGGGACCCGGACCCAGAGTGCAGAGGGCTTCTGGGCCACCGCGGGGACAGCGGGGGGGGGGGGGAGGAGTGTGGGGCCTGCCTGGGGGGGGACCCACGGAGCTGGGCAGGGTCCCCCTCAAGGCTTCTTTTCTCCCACAGAGAGACAAATTTCCCGCCGACGGAGACCACAGCCTGGACTCTCTTCCCACCCTGGCCATGAGTGCAGGGGCGCTGGGAGCCCTACAGGTCAGGGAAGGGGATGGGGACAAAGGCGGGAGCCGGGCGGTAGCGGGGGTGCAGGGGGACTGGGGGCCAGAGCAGGCGCGTGGCAGGTGTTCCGTGACGCCCCCACGCCCCGCCTCCTAGCTCCCAGGCGTGCTGACGCGGCTGCGCGCAGACCTGCTCTCCTACCTGCGGCACGTGCAGTGGCTACGGCGGGCGGGCGGCCCTTCCCTGCGGACCCTGGAGCCGGAGCTGGGGGCCCTGCAGGCCCGGCTGGACCGACTGCTGCGCCGGCTGCAGCTCCTGGTAGGACATCGCAGCTCCCAGGCCCCATACCTAGACTCGAAACCTGAGATCCCAGGACCGCAGACTCCAGGCCTGCTTGGAGACCCCTGGCCCAACTTTGGGGCCCCAGACCCTGACCCAAAGCCAGCCTGGAGACCCTGGCTTTGCAAACTGCAGACCTCAGGGATCTAGACCGCGACACCTCAAACGAGAAGACCCCAGACCCTGAGCTCTGAGTCCCTAAGACCTCAGATGCTGATTGGGAGCCCTTAAGACCCCCAACCCCTGACTGCCAAAACCCGAGACCCAAGAACCTGAGATTAGAAAACTTTAGATGCCCTTTCCCGGGCCTGACCACAAAGACCTGGGCCTCCCACCCCAGCTCCCGGTTCTGAGCCCCCAGCCCTCACCTGGCACCAGATCCCCGGCCTGACTCTACAGACTTCACCCCCCAACCCCCTGAACTTGGCCCTGGAGTTCCAGCTTTGAGACCTCCACCTTTCGGCCCCAGCCTCCATTTTCTGAGCCCAACATGCTGAGAACCCCCCCACCCAGAAACCCTACCCCACAGGCTACAGACCCCTCTGCAAACATGCAGCCTGGACCCCACACCCCTTGTTCAGCAGATGTTCCAAACACCCTTTCCCTGGACCCCCACTGCACCCCCCACCTATTGCTAACCCTCTGTCTTCTCCCAACAGATGTCCCGCCTGGCCTTACCCCAAGCACCCCCAGACCCACCAGCGCCCCCGCTGGCCCCCCCAGCCTCAGCCTGGGGAGGCATCAGGGCGGCCCACGCCATTCTTGGGGGGTTGCACCTGACCCTTGACTGGGCCGTGCGGGGCTTACTGCTGCTGAAGACTCGGCTGTGACCAGCCACACGGGACCACCAACGTCCTTCAATGCCACATCTTATTTATTTATTTATTTTGGGACTAGGGGCATGGAGGCCGGGAGACACCCCCCTCTTCTTCTCTGCCTAATTAGAGACGGTCCCTCCAGGAAACCTGGGCAGAGTGGGGAGGGGGCATCTGTGCCTTATTTATACTTATTTATTTAAGGGGGCGGGTGGGAGGCGGGTGGACTTGGGGACCAAAGGGGGAGGGAACTGGAGTCCTGGGTTCTTGAATCTCTAAGGCGTCCGGCCACAGTGTTTCCCTGCCCCCCACACCTCTGGGCCTGGGCAGGAGCATATATTATTTATTAAACAATTACTTTTTGTGTCGGGGTGGGGAGGGAACGGAAAGGAGGTCTGGGTTTTTGTACAAAATGTGAGAGACCTTTGTACGATACAGAAGGAGGAATTAAATTTGTCATACACGCGCACTTAGAGGTGATGTCTCTGAGGGCGGGGGGCTGGGTGCCGGGGTTCCCGGAATAGCGGGAGGCAGGAACCCTTAGTGGGCAGGACAGCAGAGGGGAGGTGGTTGGTCTTCCAGGGCAGGGTCTGAGCCTCATCTGGTGCACAGCACTTCATAGGCACTCAAATATTTAATGGAAGGTTCCAGAAGGTTATCCAGTGCCCTACAGTACATGTACATGACAAAGCTGCAAGTTTGAGGTCGTTCATTATGGTGGTGTTCACAACAGCAAATTGGAAACAACATAGATGTTCAACAGTGAGCGATGGTTTAACACATGACACCCGTCTGTTGATGGAATACAATTAGCCATGAAGGGGGGATGATACAGAGGTGGCTTTAAGACAGAGAAAGCAGGCTACTAACCCCTGCATGATTCCCACTTTGTGTTTTGATGGATGGATGGGTGGATGGGTGGATGGATGGATGGATGGATAGGCATACAGATTTTTTAAGAAGTCCTAGAACCCGGGGCCCCCGGCCAGCTCAGTCAGTAGAGCATGTGACTCTCGATCTCTGGGTTGCGAGTTCAAGTGCCATGTTGGGCATAGAGCTTACTTTAAAATAAGTTTTAAAGAATAATAATAATAATAAAAAAAAAATCCTAGAAGAAAATACACCAAAATGTTGACAAGGGTCCCCTCAGGGTGGAAGATGGGATGGGATTATGGGTGACTTTCATTGTTTGTGCTTGTTCGAATTACCTAGAATTTCTACACTGACCACGTACTGACCCATTTAAAAAAACAATATTACACACTTTTTAGAATGCCAGAATGCCAGTCAACCCCTTTCCCCAAAATAAGACCTCAGAAGGAGTCAAGGGTGACTGCTCACTGAGCGTGCGCTCTGGGCTGTGTCTTAAGTGTGGGGTTTTACTTACATGATCCCCCGAATGCTCCATTATGCCCTACTTTCCAGGTGAGGGAAAGTGAGGCTGGCAGGAAGGGGACATGTTCAAGGTCACACGTTGAAAGAGACCGTTATGATTCTGCCAGAGGTCTGGCTCACTCCCTCTCTTTATAACTAATGTTCAGCCATCACTGCCACAGACACAGACACATGTCCGTTATACGTGGGGAAACTGAGGCTCGGTGGGGGGTATGGGTCTTCCTCAAGCTCTATGGAAGGGTCAGGGGTGAGTTGGGGCCATACTTGTGCCTCCCTTCTTAAGTGGGAGACTCTTTGGTTAATTATCCACTTATGATGTCCAAGACAGATCCTGCCGACAGTCCTGAGTTTTCACTAGTTTTGGGTCTGCAGTCGGGGCTTCTGATTCACAGACTCCAGCCCTCAAGACTCCAGGCCTGGAGGAGAAGGGAGCCCACGCCTCCCAGAGAGTTCCCAGAAAGAGTCCCACATGTGTCTGATGAGGTCACAAAGCCCCTCCACCGAAGGCTCCTCCCCCAGGCCAGGGCTGACCACCCCCCACCGCAGGGCCATGGCCAAGCCCTGGGGAAGCTCCACCCTCTGGGACCGCTGAGCTCTGACACCTGCCAAGGGTAAAAAGGGCCAGGGCTGGTGGGCCGGGGGACACTGGGCAGGCCAAGCACCCAGGCGCCAGGTCCCTGACTCCGTATCTGGGGTGACTCACCTTTTCTGCAGCTGCCATGAACCGGCTTCGGAACATCAGACGCATGGAGCCATTTCAGGGACCCTCAAAATGGGTCCCCACTCTAGGCGAGCTGCAGAAGACCCTCCAGAAGGGCGAGTACCTGCCCCTCCGCCCGCTGCCCATGTTCGAGAGTAACTTTGTCCAGGTCCCCAGCTTCCTGCACCCTGGGGGTGGAGGGGGCAGGAGGGGATTGAGACCTCCCTGGGCTGGGGGGGTTTGAACCCAGGCAGGCATGAGGCAGCGGTGGGGGCGGGGAGGCTTAGGTGGTAGGGGGCTTGGGCTGGGGGTGCCGGAGGAGCACTGGAGAAAGGAGTGGTCCCAGCCCCTCTCCCTGGCTCCTCAGGTGAACAATCGAGGGGCCCCCGTGTACGTGCACTACAGAGCCAACCGTGTGACCATGGGTGTGGCTGCTACCCAGCCTGGCCTGGTGTTGCCAGACATCCTGCTGATCGCTCAGCCCGCGGAGGGCAGGGAGTGCTCCAGCCTCGTCCTAACCAGGTGCCTCCATCCCCCCCATCTCCCCCCCCGCCCTGTCCCTTCTCCCGCTCCAGCATCTCCATCTCCTGCCTCCCCCAGGATGCTCCCGCTGGACCTGGTCCGCCTCTACGTGCACGACCTGTCCTCCTGGCGCCTCAAGTTGCGCCTGGTGACAGGCCGCTACTACTACCTGGAGCTGGATGCCCCCGGGAACGAGGCCAGCTTCCTGTTCGACCGCTGGATTCGGCTCATCAATCTGCTCCAGGAGCCTGCCACAACCTGGGTCCCCAGGACCCTGCACGCACCCGCCACGGACCTGGCCCGCGTCGTACCTCCTGCCTCCACCTGGCGCCTCCAGGTGGGCGGTGCCCCCCACGGACTCTGGGAGCAGCTAGGGTTTTGGATTTCAGAGGCAGGACCAACAGCTGAAATCCAGAATCCCAAGAAATGAGCCTGGGAACCTGGACTCCTGGGTCTGAGGGAGGAGGGGCTGGGGGCCTGGACTCCTGGGTCTGAGGGAGGAGGGGCTGGGGGCCTGGACTCCAGGGTCTGAGGGAGGAGGGGCCTGGGGGTCTGGACTCCCAGGTCTGAGGGAGGAGGGGCTGGGAGCCTGGACTCCTGGGTCTGAGGGAGGAGGGGCTGGGGGCCTGGACTCCTGGGTCTGAGGGAGGAGGGGCTGGATTCCTGGGTCTGAGGGAGGAGGGCCTGGGGGCCTGGACTCCTGGGTCTGAGGGAGGAGGGTGCTGGGGACCTGGACCCCTGGGTCTGAGGGAGGAAGGGCTGGGGGCCTGGACTCCAGGGTCTGAGGGAGGAGGGGCCTGGGGGCCTGGACTCCTGGGTCTGAGGGAGGAGGGGCCTGGGGGTCTGGACTCCCAGGTCTGAGGGAGGAGGGGCTGGGGGCCTGGACTCCTGGGTCTGAGGGCCAGGACTCCTGGGTCTGAGGGAGGAGGGGCTGGGGGCCAGGACTCCTGGGGCTGAGGGAGGAGGGGCTGGATTCCTGGGTCTGAGGGAGGAGGGCCTGGGGGCCTGGACTCCTGGGTCTGAGGGAGGAGGGTGCTGGGGACCTGGACCCCTGGGTCTGAGGGAGGAAGGGCTGGGGGTCTGGACTCCTAGGTCTGAGGGAGGAGGGGCCTGGGGCCTGGACTCCTGGGTCTGAGGGAGGAGGGGCTGGGGGCCAGGACTCCTAGGTCTGAGGGAGGAGGGGCCTGGGGCCTGGACTCCTGGGTCTGAGGGAGGAGGGGCTGGGGGCCTGGACTCCTGGGTCTGAGGGAGGAGGGGCTGGGGGCCTGGACTCCTGCGTCTGAGGGAGGAGGGGCTGGGGGTCTGGACTCCTGGGTCTGAGGAAGGAGGGGCTGGGGGCCAGGACTCCTGGGTCTGAGGGAGGAGGGGGCTGGGAACCTGGACTCCTGGGTCTGAGGGAGGAGGGGCTGGGGGCCAGGACTCCTGGGTCTGAGGGAGGAGGGTGCTGGGGACCTGGACTCTCTGGGTCTGAGGGAGGAGGGGCTGGGGGCCTGGACTCCTGGGGCTGAGAGAGGAGGGGGCTGGGAACCTGGACTCCTGGGTCTGAGGGAGGAGGGGCTGGGGGCCAGGACTCCTGGGTCTGAGGGAGGAGGGTGCTGGGGACCTGGACTCTCTGGGTCTGAGGGAGGAGGGGCTGGGGGCCTGGACTCCTGGGGCTGAGAGAGGAGGGGCTGGGGGCCTGGACTCCTGGGTCTGAGGGAGGAGGGTGCTGGGGACCTGGACTCTCTGGGTCTGAGGGAGGAGGGGCTGGGGGCCAGGACTCCTGGGTCTGAGGGAGGAGGGGCTGGGGGCCTGGACTCCTGGGTCTGAGGGAGGAGGGGCTGGGGGCCAGGACTCCTGGGTCTGAGGGAGGAGGGGCTGGGGGCCTGGACTCCTGGGTCTGAGGGAGGAGGGGCTGGGGGCCAGGACTCCTGGGTCTGAGGGAGGAGGGGGCTGGGAACCTGGACTCCTGGGTCTGAGGGAGGAGGGGCTGGGGGCCTGGACTCCTGGGGCTGAGGGAGGAGGGGCTGGTGGTCTAGATCCAGGGTTGGCAGGAGCAGAGGGCAGGACCCCTCGGTCCTGGTCCGGGGACAGGTTGGGGTCCCGGAGTCCTGAGCTGGGTAGGTAATGGAGACGTGGAAACCAGGAGGAGGCACCCATCCTGACTGACCCCCTCCCCGTCCGCAGGAGCAGCCCCAGTCCAGACGTTCGGGTGAGCAGCCCGTGTCCTCAGGCCCTTCCCCACTTCTCAGCTCTCCCGCCCCAGGCGTGGCCACACCTGCCGGCACTTGAACTCATCCCCCCTCCCCTGCCCGAGCCCCATGCGCTCCCTGTCAGGGACCCTGACTGGAAGTCCTCCCCGCCTCTGCAGCTACGATTATGGAGCCCGGCTTTCCTTGCAAGATGCTGACACTTCAGAAACAGAGGAAGGCCACGGTGAGCGGGCTGGGCAGGCCCGGCCGGGGAGGGGGCCGCGGCTGGGGGTGCTGCGCCTCCTGACTGCCCGCCTTCCCTCCTCCCACCACCCAGACCCTCAAGCGCAAGTTCAAGTCTCAGGCCGTGGGCGACTCCGTGCCTCTCGTCTGGTCACAGCTGGCGCACACTGACCCTAGAAAGAAATCTGCAGAAAAGAAGAAGTAGGGCCGGGGTCTGGCTGCCCGCGGGAGGCAGGAGGGCGAGGGCCGTGGCGCGGAGGCCACCGGAGTCACACCACATTGCCCCCTACAGGTCCCAACGAAACCTCCACCCTGACGCGTCTCAGACCCAAATCCAAGTTACCGGTGAGCACCCCTCCCCCTCCCCATATGGACCCCCCAGCATTCTTCCCCTGAAAGCTCAGACTTGCCTTCTTCTCACCCAGAGAAGCCCAGCATCACCATCCGTACCATCTTCAGCATCGTTTCCAACACCATCAACCACACACAGTCCTCTTCCAAGGCAGCTATTTCCTGGGGGCCCCACTCCTCGTCTGAGGGAGGAGGGGCTGGGGGCCTGGACTCCTGGGTCTGAGGGAGGAGGGGCTGGGGGTCTGGACTCCTGGGTCTGAGGGAGGAGGGGCTGGGGGCCTGGTTCCTGGGTCTGAGGGAGGAGGGGCTGGGGGCCTGGACTCCTGGGTCTGAGGGAGGAGGGGCTGAGGGTCAGGACTCCCGGGTCTGAGGGAGAAGGGGCTGGGGGTCTGTACTCCTGGGTCTGAGGGAGGAGGGGGCTGGGGGCCTGGACTCCCGGGTCTGAGGGAGGAGGGGCTGGGGGTCAGGACTCCTGGGTCTGAGGGAGGAGGGGGCTGGGGACCTGGACTCCTGGGTCTGAGGGAGGAGGGGCTGGGGGTCAGGACTCCTGGGTCTGAGGGAGGAGGGGGCTGGGGGCCTGGTTCCTGGTTCTGAGGGAGGAGGGGCTGGGGCCTGGGCTCTGGGAGCCTCCCCTCGTCCTGACCATTCTTCCCCTCTTCTCTGCCCACCTATAGGTTTGCTCTTCTGACTCCGACACGGCCACAGTCCTGGGAGGTTTAATCGAGACCCCCATCCGCTGTGCCTCCCCCAACACGACTGATGCTTCCTTTCTGGAGCCCTACGATCCCTTCGACACGTGTGTGTGTCAGCAGGACGTTGCAAACCTGGCGGACCCCGATACCAGCACCTTGTCCTCGTCCTCCTTCTCCCCGGTCACTTACCCTCCCCCCTTCTCCCTCCCAGCCGCCTACTCTTCCCTCCGCAGGCGCAAGGAGAAGGCCCAGGCTCTGGGACCTGGGCAGAGGCATCGGCCTCTACCCTCTCGGAAGACCATATCTGCCCGCATCGCCGCTTGGAAGATTCCTTTCCTTCTTGACCATTCCAAGAGGATCTCGGCAGTGCATTCTCCATCCCAGAAATTCTTGACTGCACCTGGCCTGCCCCGGAGGCCCCAAGCGGCACCCGCCGTTACCCAGAAGACCCCGACAGTACACGGCCGGCCTCAGAAGGCCCCACCTGTATTCGCTACTTCCCAGAAGTCCGCGGCCAGTCCTGGCCCATCCCGGAAGGCCCCACCCGTATCACCTACTTCCCGGAAGTCCGCAGCCAGTCCTGGCCCATCCCGGAAGGCCCCACCCGTATCACCTACTTCCCGGAAGTCCGCAGCCAGTCCTGGCCCATCCCGGAAGGCCCCACCTGTATCACCTACTTCCCGGAAGTCTGCAGCCAGTTCTGGACCGTCCCGGAAGGCCCCACCAATAGTTGCTCTTCCTCTGAAGACTGTATCCTCCTCTGTCACAAGAAAGAAATCTCTGCTCCTCCCTACCCTAACCCAGAAAGCTCTGACCTTGCCTACTCAATACCAGACGGCACCAGACGCTGCCAATTTGGGCACGTTGCCCACGGGAAGTCCTAGAGGACACGTGCTTGAGAGAAGCAAGCTGGAAGGGACGCCCAAACCACAGTTGCTTGTGGGCACCCGGGAGATGGACCTGATAGAGACGAGGACCAAGAAAACCTCCCGGGACCTGGCTTTTGCCACCACCAAGAAGGAGTCGGAGGAGGTGGTGATCACTAAAGCCCTGGATGTCACCCTGGATGGCTTGAAGGGCAGGGGCAAGTTGGAGGACAAGGTCCACAGAAAGAAGGAGGAGATGTCCCTGAACAAGCCTGGCTTAACGTCCCAGACAGCGGGGCAACAGAAGAAGTGGCTCAAGACCCAGAAGTTGGTGGTCGAGGGACCCCCGGAGCAGCAGAGCCGGCCCTTCTCGGTGGAGGGACTCACCCTTGCCAAGATGATGATCATGGCCAACTCCAAGGAACCGTTCCCAAGACCAGCAACAGTCAGTCTGCCCTCCTGGCTCTCGACCCCTCCGATGCCTGACATGTCAACAGTCAGCCCCTTGTTGCAGAGGACACCAGAGGGGCCTGGACAGCAGTCCATCTTTGGCACCTGGGTGAAGGAGACAATGCGTCCGTGGGCTGAAGGGAGTATGTATCGCTGGATGGAGGCACAGTCCCAGGTCCCAAAAGAGGCTTCCAAAGTGCCTGACCTCCCCAGGCGTGAGGCCAGCAGTCCGATGAAGGATGATGTCTCCCCGAAAACCATCCCTCTGCCTTCATCAAGGTGGGAGGAGGCACCCCGGTCGCCCATCTCACTGACCCCCATCTCAGAGATGGAGGCCAGTGTGTTCCAGAAGCCAAAGAGACCATCTCATGAGCTCGAGGGGGTGTCAGACCAGCTCGAGGGGATGTCGGACCAGCTGGAGGGGAGGTCGGACCAGCTCGAGGGGGTGTCGGACCAGTTCCAGGGGCTGTCAGACCAGCTCGAGGGGAGGTCGGACCAGCTCGAGGGGGTATCGGACCAGTTCCAGGGGCTGTCAGACCAGCTCGAGGGGGTGTCAGACCAGCTCGAGGGGGTGTCGGACCAGCTCGAGGGGGTGTTGGACCAGCTCGAGGGAGTGTCGGACCAGCTGGAGGGGAGGTCAGACCAGTTCAAGGAGGTGTCGGACCAGTTCCAGGGGCTGTCAGACCAGCTCGAGGGGGTGTCGGACCAGCTGGAGGGGAGGTCAGACCAGTTCGAGGGGGTGTCGGACCAGTACCAGAGGATGTCGGACCAGCTGGAGGGGGTGTCGGACCAGCTCGAGGGGGTGTCGGACCAGCTGGAAGGGAGGTCGGACCAGCTCGAGGGGAGGTCAGACCAGCTGGAGGAAAAGTCAGACCAGCTTGAGAGGATGTCGGACCAGCTCGAGGGGGTGTCGGACCAGAGCCCCCGGACCATGACGGAGTTGTCCTCTGATGCTATCTTACCAACGCCATTAGAAGATGAGAGTATGATGGAGATGGCCCCTGAGGTGGAGAACTTAGAGGAAGCCGATGCCGACAGTCCTTCAGCCAGGTATTTGGGGTGACAGCTAACATGTTCTGTCAACTCCATTAGCTGCAGGATGAAGAGAGGATCATTCCCTTTTTTCGCTTTTACTCATGGACTAGGTGTATAGTAAGTGTTGACTTATGCTAGGCATTGTTCTAAGCACTAGGGCTATAGCCCTGAGCAATTTGGGGAGGATATGCGCCTGTCATCCTGTGCGTAGAGTCCAGGGATGCTGTTCAACATCTTACAAGGCACGGGATGGTCCACCACGGCAGAGAATGGTCCAGACAAAATAAGTGTAGTGCTGAAGTTAGGAGCCCTGACAATTAAAAACTAAGTCAGTTATATTGTATGACATAAGGTGATAGCTCCATGGGAAAAGAGCAGGCGAGGGGGGACCGGGAGTGAAGGCAGGCAGCCTCCTGTGTTGGCCTGGTTGGTCCAGGAGGGGCCTCAGTGAGTTGACGTCATTTGTGTAAAGGCCTGAAGGAGGGGAAGAAGGAAGCCACGTGCACATCTGGTGAAAGTAGGCTCCCTGCGGAGGAAACGGCCACTGGAAAGGCCCTGAGGCACGAGTGTGTGTGGCATGTTGGACCAAGAGTGAGTCCCAAGGGACCCCAAGAGTAGCAAATGACGTCAGAAAAAGTCATGGAAGTGGTGGCGATCACATGGGACCTTACAGGTTGTGTTAAGGACTTTGGCTTTGACGCTGAGCGAGCTGGGGGGATTTGGGGCCGAATGGCTGCAACTGATGTACATTTGAAAAGGCTCTCCCCAGCCGAAGCATAGAGAAGGCAAGGCGGCAAGGATGGAAGCTGGGAGAATGATCCAGGCATGAGACAAGAAGGGAGGTGTTGGAAGTGTGAGGAGGAGGCAGGATGATGCAGATGATTTATGGCTGAGCCAACAGGTTGGCTCGTGGGTTGGACACGTCCATGCGGCATCAAGGGCAACTGTAGGGTTTGGAGTGTGGGACCCTGGGGAGACGCCTTGGCCATCGGCAGTAGTCGGAGAGGCTGTGCATGGAGCAGGTGGCAGGGAGAGGCTCAGGGATTTCGTTTCAGACATCTTACTTCCAAGATCTCTGACGAAGGTGCGGGGTAGGTCGCCAGACATGTGAGTTGGGAACGATTCGGGAAATCATCGGCACGTGGATAGTTATGCAAGCTAGGAGTACACGGTGGGCACGAAGACCCGAACGGGGCAGGCCGACGGAAGCAGAGAAAGCAGGGGACACCTGCTGCGACCCTTGAAAACACGACGCTCAGGGAAAGGAGCCGGGCGCAAAAGGCCCCATCGTGTGCGATTCCATTTGTAGGAAACTTGCAGTTCACCCAAATCCGAGCAGAATGGCGGGTGTCAGGAGCTGGGAGGGATGGGATGAGTGAGGAGGGACTACTTATTGGGAACAGGGGTCTCCTTTTGGGGTGATGAAATGTTCTGGAGCGAAGCGGAGGTGGCGGTCGCCCGGCGTTGCGAATGTGATTAGTGCTGCCAAACTGTCCACTTTCAAATGGCAGCAACGGTAAACTCTGTGCCGTGTGTATTTTCCCACTAAATATCTACCTGCCCGCCCGCGTACATGCACCTTCCTGTGAAGGTACATGTGCAAAGAGGGGATGCAGAGAGGAGGAGTAGACCCGCTTTTTCCAAGTAGTTTGCTGGAAGGGGAAGAGGGACATGGAGAGAGGTAGCTGGAGTAGGAAGTGGGCACCAGAGTGCTTTATCGTAAGAGAAAGAGATGAGTGCGTTTGCATGTTGGCGTGAAGGATCCACAGCCGGCTTGATAGCAACTAGGCAGGAGGGAGAGAAAGTTGGGAGGGACACCGGGGACAGGAAGACACCGGTGGGGACCCTTATTGCAGCTCACCTTCCTTTAGCACTGGTTTACTGAGCCTTCACTATGCGCTTCCTGTGGCCTCCAAAGCCGCCTCTGGCTTTCTCTCTCTCTCTCCGCAGCAGACAGAGTTCCCAGAGCCTTGAATAGCAGGATTCGGGGGAGTCAATTTCAGTCACCAAAGAGTCCAAAGGAGCCCAGCGTGGCCAGGTAGCCGGAGACCCTGCAGACCGCCTTGGTCCTGGTACTGGACCCCCCCCCCCCGCCCTTACTCTTTCCTCCTCTTCCCACAGGCCCCCGGGGTGCTGTGCACCTGTACCGTAAGAAGCAGGGTGCTGAAAAGGCCGGGCTGGGGGATGCTCCCTCTCCGGTAGAGACCAGAGCTATCTATACGTTTATATATTGGGGGGCGGGGGGCGGGGCGGGGGAGAGCCCGCGGAGTGGCCCAGCTTCGCAGAGATTAAAAGCCGGAGTCTGAGACTCGGCAAAAATCGTGCCTGGGTGCTAGTGTGTGCGCGGGGCGGGGTCGGGGGGCAAGGGCGCAGTCGGGCTGGAAGCGGGAGGAAGCCAGGGGTGGGGGTGGTCCACGAAGACCCTGCCCAGCGGCCCAGAACGTCCCCTGCAGCGCTGCGGTTCCCATTGGCTGGGGTTCCGGGGGCCCCAGCCAATCCTGCCCAGGGGTCGTGTTTTTCCTGGGACACCCCGACCCTCAGAAGCAAGGGGCACCGCTGGGTGGAGAGACAAGCACAGCTGATCCAGTGACACGTTGACATCAGTCTGGTGAGGGCAGGGCGGGTGGGATCAGGGGCTGGGCTTCGGGGCGGGGGCCAGGAGCTGGGCGGGGGTCTAAGCGAGCGGCGCCTCCAGGCCCCACGGAGCCACCCTGCCTCTGCAGGACCTGCCGCCTCCCTGGATGTTGGATATTGAGTCCCAGAAGTCCCCCAAGGGGAGATGGCCAACACCGCCTTTCGACCCGCGCTTCCCCAACCAGAACCAGACCCGTAACTGCTACCAGAACTTCCTGGGTGAGACCTTTCGGGCCAGGTTAGGGGGACGGAGTGAGGAGGTAGAGGAGGCAGGAAGGGGCCCGCCCCACCTGAAGACAGGGAGAGGGTCCCGGACCCGCCTTGGTGGTGGAGACCGTTGGAGAGGAGAGAAGGGGGCCACGGTTGGAAGGGGTCACGGTTGGAAGGGGCGGGGCCTCGGTGGGAGTGGGCGGGCCTTCTGGAGGGGCTTGGGCCAGGGGGCGGGGCGAGATAGGCAGAGCCTGGCTGGGAGTGGGCGGAACCTGCTCTGGAGGGGCCGAAACCCTGTCCTGCAGGGGCGGGGCGAGGGAGGGATAGGCGGGGCCTACCCGGCGGGGGCGGGACCGAGTCCTGGAGGGGCGGGGCCTGGCCTGGAGGGGGTGGACCACCATGGTGAGGCGGGGCCTGACTGGGAGTGGGCGTGGCCTTCTCTGGATGGGGGCGGGAATCGAGTCCTGGAGGGGCGGGGCCTGGCCTGGAGGGACTTGGCCAGAGGCGACCCCGCCGCCCGCCCCGCCCCACCTTGCAGACTACCACCGCTGCGTCAAGAAAATGAATCGCCGCGGGAAAAGCATGCAGCCCTGCGAGTATTACTTCCGCGTGTTCCACTCGCTGTGCCCCAGGAGCTGGGTGAGCAGGTCGAGGGGGTGCCGCCAGCCCGCAGGAGCGGGCGAAGGTGGAGGGTCCCGCGGAGCCGAACAGGCGCCCTCTGCCTCCCCTCCCGCCCGCCTCTCCCCAGGTGCAGCGCTGGACCGAGCAGATCCAGGATGGGACCTTCGCGGGCAAAATCTGACGGCCTGAGTGCCGACCCCACGAATGATCAGCGCACCGACACCCCCCACCGTCCTCGAGTCTCCCGGAGACTCTCTGAAGCCACAAATAAAGCTAGGTTGCTACTGCTGTTTCTCATCATCTGGTGTGGGGGCTGGAGAAATCCTTGGTCTGTGCCCTGCAGCTACTACTGGTTCTGATGGGAGAGGGGGCAGGGGGGATTCTGCTCCATCGGGGCTGGCGTGGAGCGCGGATAGACGGGTGTCCAGGGCAGGAGCAACCAAGCCCCGCCCGCCCTTGCTCCACTGCCCCCAGCGGGCAGCCGCCACCAGCCCAGGGTCCTCTCTCCATCTCTGGATGACAACACGCGCCCACAAGTGTGCTCCTGACTCTCCATCCCCACGCTTAACCCACCTTCCATCTCCTCAGGACCTCTTCCTCTCTTGTCTAAACACCTCGCCAACCTCTTTTGGGACTTCCATTCCCAAGTTCGGGGGGGTCTTTTGTGTACCCCCCTCCCCCCCAGCGCTGACCCCCAACACTCCCTCCCCTGCTCCGGACCCTTTCCCGGCTCTTCACCACCCTCCCTCACTCCCGTGCCCGTTTGACTCCCATCTCCCATGCTGTCTTCATCCGGGGAGCCCCTCCCGATGGTCTTCTGCGCCCCTCGCCCTGTCCGCACCCTCCAGTCAGAGCAGTCTGCTCCTCCTCCGTTCCCCTGAAGAACAGGGGCGGCCGGCTCTCCGTTTCTCCAGGATACTCCAAGCTCCTCTCTGAATGACTTGCTCCTACCGCATTCGAGCATTGGATCTGCCCTAAGCCAGTCTCCCCAAAACTCATTCTGATTCCAGATGCCCCCTGAAATGTCACCTCTCCAACCACCTGTTCCCCGCACCCCCCAAGACTGAGGCGTGACCCTTAACAGAGCGCAGAGCCCTGGGGTTCGAGCCTGGACTGAGTCCTGGGCTCCACTGTTTCTCCCTGAAGCTGTAGGCCTCCTGTGACCCAGCCTGGACCCAGACTCTGCCTGAGGTCATCTCAAGAGGCTTGTTTAATCCAGGGTTCGAAGGTGGCAGTTACTAATCAGAACTTGTCGGGTGACCCTGAACAAGCCTCTCGACCTGCGTGCACCTCGGTTTCCCCAGGAAACGGAGATGGTACGGAGTCCCGTTACCAGGAGAGGCGGGATGATGGGAGGGGCTGAGAGCATTCAGGGGAGGACCCAGCTCCTCCCAGACTCCTGGATGATTGTCCCCCAGCACACCCTCCACGCTGCCCCCATCGCACCATCCAGGGCACACCCCGGACGTCCCATCTCCTGGGATGGCTTCACCCCGATACCTTGCCCCTGACTTCCCCTCTGCAACCACAGCCTGAGAGGTGGGGGTGGGGGCAGGTGAGTGCACAGGGCATGCTGGGAGCACGGCCTCTGTGGCAGGGAAGCTGGCAGTGCCACACAGGCAAGGCAGCTCTGAGTCATCAAGCGGGGCTGCGGCTGTCTGACACTCAGTGAGGTCACCCAGGTAATGTCTGAGCACAGAGCCTGCCACCTGTGCCGCCCCAGCTGGCCTCTGGACCTCAGCAAGCCACCCTGCTCCGAGTACACTTTCTCTCCCGTGCCCGGCAGCCACTCCTAACGCTCCTCCTGTTCTCCATCCCCACCCTCAGCCCTCCACCACTTATTTTTTTTTAAGTTTATTCATTTTGGAGGGGGGAGAGAAAGAGAGGGAGGGAGAGAGAGAGGACAAGCAGGGAAAGGGCAGAGAGAATCCCAAGCAGGCTCCACGCTATCAGCACAGAGCCTGACCTGGGGCTCAAACTCATGAACCGTGAGATCACGACCTGAGCCGATATCGAGTCAGATGCTCAACCGACGGGGCCACCCAGGCGCCCCAGTCCCTCAACCACTTCTGGAGCATTCTTCACACTCCTGGCCACCACCCCTGCGATGCCAAGCCAGAGGCAGGGCATGGCCCCCTCATTATGGCCCCCGGGCCCTGAAGTCTGGACAGTTTCTCCACTGCTCCCCTGAAGCCTGCAACGCCAGCCGCAGGGCCTGGGGCAGCTTCCAGGTCAGAGGAAGTCCCAGGTGCCCGCCCCGCTTCCCAGCCTGCATCCCTGCTCGGTCACCGCCTCCTTCCTATTTCCCCTCCCCCCTCGCCTCCCCCAGCACCATCCCCTCCACCTCAGGCCACCCCAGCCCACCTCTTGCCCTCTTTGCCCTGCCTCTTAGCCCTTCAGTTCCTCCCTTCTCATCTGGAGACCAGCTCAGGCGCTTCCAGGGGCTTCCCCATCAGAATCACAAAAGCACTCGGCTGCCCTTCACCCTTGGCTCCGGGAACAACACCATCAAGGAACCCGCTGTCCCTGTCCTGCCCTCCTCCCCACCACCCTGCGGAAGCCACTGCGGCCCAGCTCACGGTCCCTCGGTCCCCAGTGTGCCCAGCTCCAGCCTCCTGTCTCTGGAGTCGGCCTCTCTCCTCCTGAAGACCCCACGGCCTGATGAACTCTGCAGTGGCCCAAGTCCCAGCTGCACAGCTTACCAGCGGCACGGCCCCGATTCCCTAGGCCCCGTGCACCATGCACCATGGCCTTCTCATCCGAATTGTGCTGCCCAATCACCACGCCTGCACGTCCTCACGCGGCTGCTGGGGAGGACGATGCTGGGAGCTACAGGCTAGTTGTCCGGCCCAGTGTTCTCGGGGGGTGTGGGGGGGCCTCTGCCTGTATAAGCAACCTGAGGAACTCCGAATCAGCGTGTCGGTTCAATCCCAGTGGACACCACCACGCGGCACGGTGGGAGTGACTGGTTGCCAACAGCCCTCCAGGACGGCCAGCCCATCGCCAGGGTCCTGGGGCTCCTGGAGACATCTGGTCAGGGCCAGGTGCATGCAACAGGGTCAGGAGAGAAGGGGGGCCAGGACTGGGGCGCCCGGCCCGCGTGGCGCTCTCGGCTCTGCTGCTGGCCCAGCCACCAGGGGCGAAGGAGAAGGCAGAGCGCGGACCTGGAGCCCGTGAGCTGTGACTGTTTGCCGTTTCTTTCAGTTCCTTCTTCCCTTCACTTCCGGCCTTCTTCCGTGTGCCCTTGCTCAGGCTGTGTGATGGGGTTCGAGGCCCTGCCCGGACCTGCCGCCTCTCGCACTTCCCTTCCCCCAGCCCCCCGCTGCTGTCCTGTCGCCTCGGGGGTCGGGGCAGGACCTGGCAGCAAGGTGGATGCTGCCCACATACCTGCCATCCGAGGGCTGTTTGTTAAGGGGGTAGAGGTGGTCCCAGGAGTGCTGGACACACAAGCCACGCAACTCCCTCCCCGTCGCCGGGCTGCCCCAGCCCAGTGCTTGTCAGTGGGGTGGCGCTGGCCCCCAGGGGGACATCCGGCAATGTCACGGCTCAGGGGGTGCTACTGGCATCTGGTGGGCGGAGGCTGGGGGGCAGCTCCTCATCCCGCGACCCAGAACAAGCTGGCTCCAGGCAGCAGCAGAGCCCGCGTGAGCCTCTGACCACTTGGGTTCCAGACCCTTTAGGGGAGCGGGTCAAGGCTCCGAATCCTCTCCCCTGAGAAGAGCGAGCATGCACAAGTGCAGTTACTATTTTTAAAATAGAATCTCCGGAAGTCCTTGTAGCCCCTGCCCCCCACCCCATGTCCGTCCATCCGTCAGTCCACCCGTCCCAGAGAAGATTCTGGCTCCGTTGCGCTGTTGGTCTAGAAGCCGCAGTGAGGCGCCTGTACTCCAGGCAGCATCCCTCCCTCCTCTCCCGCCTCCTTTCAAACAGGAGGCAGGAAACCAACAGACTCAGTGGGAGTCTCGGGGCAGACAGACAGGGGATCTGGGAACTGTGAACCAAAGGGCTTTGAGGTAAAGGCATCGTGGCCCCGCCCCCGCCCCCGCCCCAGCCTCTCCCGGCCCCTCACGCCCTCCCCCCAGCCCCTGGCTGCTCCCGACCCTCAGGTTGAGGCCTCAGCTCTAGAACAGTGCCCGCCCGCGCCCTGGAGGCAGCGCAGAGGTGCCTGGACGCAGGACGCACTCACCGGTGGGCAGCTGTCTCCATCTCTCAGGCACAGTGGCCGGGAGGAGGTATCCCTATGGAAGCATCGTCTCCCTGGTCCCACAGAGCCTACCGGGAAGACACGGACGAGGGTGTGGGGGTGGCCGAGTGCCACGTGGTCACGGGCAAGTCACCCTGCTCGCCGGACCGTCACCTCATCCGAAAGAGCGGGGGAGTCTGCGCACTCCTCACCAGCTCCGCTCGGCTGGGGACGGGGTTCTCGCCTCTGTCCTCCGCCATCCTCGGGGCCTCCTATTGTCCCTTCGCCCCTCCAAAGTTCCACAAACATCCCCTCGACACATAAATTAAAATGAAAAGCTACAAAGGGCGCTGCTTATAACAAGGTTTTAATAAAATAAAAAGTTCAAGTGCTTTCAATCCCCCAACATACTCCTTTCTGGTGTGGGGGAGGGGAGGGACCCCCACACCCCAGTAGCACCCGGGACAGCACCATGAGAAAGACGAGGTCACATCCGGCCTCCCTGAGACCCACGGGGTGGTGAGGACGTGTCCCAGACGTCCTCCCACCTTCCCCCCCGCCAGCTTCAGACAGCTGCGGAGCTGAGCGCAAACCCACTCCCCTCCACAGGGCAGTCTCTAGGGAGGGCTGCCCCCAGGTCGGTTCCACAGCCTCCTGAGGCCTGGGCTTCTGGGGAGACACCATGGGGCGGCCCCCACCCCTTATGGCTTTGCTCCCTGCGCAGGCGGGTAGGGAAGGGAACGGCTCCTGTAGTCCTGAGGCTGGAGTCGGGGATGGGGACGGGCAGCAGTGGCCAGGGCACCCTATGGGGGGGGGGGCGGCTCAGGGGTCAGCAGTCACAAAGGGTCAAGGGTCAGATCCCTGGGTGTCTCCAAACCAACCCAGCCCCCAGCCCGGGTCACAGCTGTGCTGGGGTCGGGGGCCAGCTCCCTCCCAGAGGTCCAAGAGCTCCTTCTAGAGGTCAGTGAGTGACCGAGAACATGGGCCGGGGGCAGGGGGCACTAGGCAGGATCCCTTCCTCTCCTGGCCTGGGGCCTCCCCTTCCGGTCCCTCACGGCCCGTCACCATTGACGTCCAGGTCAATGGAGCCATGGCTGACCACCAGCCGCAGGCGCTTGGGTGGGGAGAAGGGGGCGAAGGCAAGGGCCTGCTTGGGGATGGGGGTGGGGCCTGGGGTCCCGGCAGGGGCAGGGGCAGGAGGCGGGGGCTGGGCCACCCGGCTCAGGTCCACGCGCACCACGTAAGGCAGCCCATAGCGCCGGGCCCAGTGCCAGTCCTGCTGAGGGGCCCAGTGGGTGCGGGGGGCCGGGCCCAGGGCCACCAGGGCCTCCTGCTCGCAGGCAGCATCGGGGGCCACAGCCTCCCCACTGGTGCAAGGAGACGCGGGCAGCACGGAGAACGGGGGGCGTCGGGGCCCGCCGGGGCTGGGGGCGTCGGCGCTTCCGGGGGCGCACCCGGAGCTGAGGCTGAGGCAGCCACTGGAGCCAGAGGGGCGAGGCGTCAGGGCGGGCGCCGCAGGGCAGGGGGCGCAGGGGCTGGCAGGCAGCTGTGGAGGCCGGGGCAGGGTGGGGAGAGAAAGGGGTGGGTGTGAGCAGGGCGTCCGGCACCAGGGCCAAGGGAGGGACACGGCGGTCGCGAGGGACACAGGCTGGCAGGACGGGGTCCCCGGCCCGAGCTCACCACAGAATGGGTCCCGGAGCAGGGGGGACAGGTGGGCGCAGGCCCTGGGGCCCAGCCGGCCACCACCCTCCAGGCCCTGCTGCAGCCTCCGCTTGGTCTCTCGGAGCTCGTACTTGTCCGGCAGCCGCGGGGGTGCAGGTTCCCTGGGCCTCAGCCGGAAGGCGCCCTCCCCTCTCCTGCGGGCGGGCGGGACGGGAGCAGGCCCTGAGCAGGCCTGAGGAAGCTCTTTGGGGCCGCCCCACCTCACCCTTCCTGGGTCCCTCTCAATTCATCTCTCTGGGTCCCTCCCCATCTCTCCTCTCCTAGGTACCCTCCCCGCCTCTCCCCTCCTGGGGTCCCTCCCCATCCCTCCCCTCCTGGGTGCCCTCCCCACCTTACCCCTCCTGGTGCCCTCCCCACCACACCCCTCCTGGGTCCCTCCCAATTCATCTCTCTGGGTCCCTCCCCATCTGTCCTCTCCTAGGTACCCTCCCCGCCTCTCCCCTCCTGGGGTCCCTCCCCACCTCACCCCTCCTGGGTCCCTCCCAATTCATCTCTCTGGGTCCCTCCCCATCTCTCCTCTCCTAGGTACCCTCCCCGCCTCTCCCCTCCTGGGGTCCCTCCCCATCTCTCCCCTCCTGGGGTCCCTCCCCATCTCTCCCCTCCTGGGTACCCTCCCCACCTCACCCCTCCTTGGTCCCTCCCAATTCATCTCTCTGGGTCCCTCCCCATCTCTCCTCTCCTAGGTACCCTCCCCGCCTCTCCCCTCCTGGGGTCCCTCCCCATCTCTCCCCTCCTGGGTACCCTCCCCGCCTCTCCCCTCCTGGGGTCCCTCCCCACCTTACCCCTCCTGGTGCCCTCCGCACCTCTCCCCTCCTAGGTGCCCTTCTCACCTCTCCCCTCCTGGGTACCCTCCCCACCTCACCGCTCCTGAGGCCGCTCTCATCTCACCCCTCCTGGGCCCCTCCCCACCTCTCCACTCACCTCTCACAGGTATAGCATTCACAGTGCTCATTCTTTTCGCCAAAGAAGCCTTCGCCATAGAAGCAGGTCACCTCGTCCCCCGGCTCAATGTCCCGGAGCACCTTCACGCAGGCTGCGTTCCCGTCTGCGGGCACAAACTGGGGGCTGGGCTGCTCAGCGGCTGGTCCTGGGAGCTGCCTGGCTCCACCCGACCCAGCACAAGTGTGCCTCCAGGACGGGCAGGGGCCAGGAGCCAGGAGCCCCCAGGAGTCCACCCTCCCAGGGCCCGCCCTCTGAACGCGCTCCCCGATTTCCTGCCCGCGTGCTGGCCTCCACCCTCCCCGCAGGTTGATGATCTAACCTGGCCCTGGCAGTGTTGGCAGAGAGCACCGCCTGCTCCTTCCTGAACGCTTCCTCCACCCCTCCCGCAGGCCCCCACCCGCTCCCCACCCCCGGCACCCTGCGCCTTGGCAGCGAGGTCCCAGCTCTGCCGGTCTCAGCCATCTCCCCCTCCAGGTGCTTGTCACCCTGTGGCCCTGGTCCGGGATTGCTGCCCCCTGGGGCCACTCCTGCCTCTGCCTGTTCCTGCCTCCACGTTCCCCCTCTGGGAGGGGGGGACCCCCCAACCCTCCCTCCATCCTAGCCTGACACACACCTGGGGATGGCTCTCACCACCCACCCGCCTCATCCCAGGCCAACTGGCCAGTCTCCGTGCGCAGGGCCTTGCGTCCTTACCCTCTGCATCCCCCAGACTCCATCTGGAGCCAGTCTCTCACTCAGTGACACACCAGGTCACGTGCCAGCCTCTGGCCCCTCCCTGTCCCGACAAGCCTCCAGCTCCTGAGCTGCCGGGGCCATCTAAAAACCAAACCCCATCATTCACCCGGTGGGAGCATCCATGGGGCAGACCTGAGCTCTGTTGACAAGGCCAGAGTCACCACGGCGGCCATGCCTCCTGGCCCTCCACTGAGACACGCCTGTCTGGGATGCCCTAAATGCCTGAACACGCCTCGGTTTTTCTTCAGCACCTCGCAAAGTCCTACTCCTCCTTCAGCGCCTGGCTCTGAACTTCTGTGCGGCCTCCAGGTTCTGCACCGCTAGGGAAGAGGTCAGTGCCTGGCGCCTGGGCCCTGAGGTGACTGGCACCCGCCTCGCCACAGAGAGAGATTCTGTGGCGTCTCTCACAAAGCCTTGCCCTGTTTTCTGTCCTACCCAGCACATTTCCCACCCCCAGATCCATGTAATGGGGCTACAGAATCAGAGAACCCAAGAACCACGGTGGTGTGCTTCACACCGAACCCTCCCCACCATCCCTGGAGACACATGCTCACCACCTCCCATCCGAGAAGACTAACTCGGGCTGGGGCTGGTGGAGCCGGGACTCCAACCCAGTTCTAACTCCAGAGCCCCGGTCACACCTTCGGGCTCTGACAGACAGCAGAATGAGGCCCACACTCGGCAGGATGTGTACCCAAGGCCTTAGCGAGACTCCTCTGCTTCCGGGCCCTCCGTGCTCCACCGCAGAGAACGCTCAGTGGCTCCCCCTGCAAAGCTGCTTCTCCATCTCGCTCCCTCTGCCTGGAAGCCCTGCCTCCCAGAGCCTTGTCCTCTGGGGCTCGCTCTGCTCTGGCCTTCCCCCCGGGCTCTTGCCGCTCAGCTCCCCTGCGTCCCGCTAGGCCAGGTGTACAGCCATGGCTAGTGGGCTCCAGGCGCAGGGAGCGGTCTCCCTGTCACCACATTCCCCCCTCCAAGTGAACTCCAGTTCAGAGACGGAAGAAGGCTGCCAGCAGGTGGCAACCTGAGTTCCAGAGCGACGCTAGCCAGGGCCCCTTCCTCCCTGAACTCCCTGATGGCTGCAGGTGCACACCCGGTTCCGGCCAGGGGCAGGAGGCAGCTCTGTCAGGTGGGGAGACTCCAGGCAGTTTCTGGCTAACCAAACGCTCCTCCCGGGGGCCCCCGCCCTTCCCCCCAAGCCCACACTCAGCAGGGGTTCCCCGAGTCTCACCTTGCAGTTGGGTTTGCAGTCTGGAGCGTTGAGGGGAGGGCAGGAGAGAGAAGAGACGCAGGTGAGCAGAGAGGGGAGTGGGCGCCACCAGCGCCCCCTCCCCAGCCCGCCCCTCGGCCCCACCGTGATTTATGAAGGCGGCGGGGCCCAGCCACAGCTGTGCGCTGCGCTTGCGGGTGGAGTACATGATGCTGAAGTCGTTCTCGCCGGCCCTCAGCAGCCCCTCGTCAGCCTCCCGCAGCTCCGCGATGCAGCCCACCAGCAGCTCTAGCTTCTCGTTCTTCTTCCTGCCGAGAGGCCGGGCCAGGCCGCCCTCTGAGCAGCGCCTCCCCGACCACCAGCTCCACTGACGGGGGCCTCTAGGGGCCGGACGGACTGGGCCTCCTGCGGGCCACCGCCGGCCACCGTGGTCCGCCTCCCGGGTTTCTCAAGTCCACTGCCCACTGCCCACCGCCTCCACACCTGCCTGGAGAGGGGGGTGTCCTGGCTCCGGCGTCCTGGGGACACGACGGCGTCCAGACCCACAGGGACCTAGGCATCACTCACGCTCCCCTCTTGCCCTCGGCTCCTCCTCCCCTTGGGCCCCGCACAGTGGTCCTTCTGCCTGGACTCCGTGAACTCCCCACAGCTGCTATCCCCCACCCCCATGCTTCACCAGACCCTCCAGCGGGTCTGCGCTTAGGCCTGGTTCCCAAGAGCACTCAAAATTCCCTGGCGGCTCCCGAAGCACCAAGCAACTGTGGTCAGCACCTGCACATTTACTCAGCTACCACCTGCCTTCTCTCTACACCGGGAACGGTGGGCAGGGCCCCTCTCGCTCACTGGCCCGTCCCTTCCCCAGCGGCGCTGGCTACGCGGCAGGGGCCCCATCGGCACCAGGGCTACCACGGTCCTGGGCACAAGGTCAGTACTTTCCTAGCAGCCCCCGGAAGCCTGGAGTCACATGGGGGTGCTTCTTACCCCCATCAGCGCTGCTGGGGGAGGGAGAGCATCTGTCTTTGGGACAAGGCCTGGCCTCCTTCGTCTCAGCAGAAAACTCTCTTCCCACCCCTGAACAAAGACATCTTCCTGGCCTCAAGGCCAGAGGTTTCTCCCCGGGTCTCCAGGGGTCTCCTCTCCCAGCAGCCTCTGGAGCCCGTGTCTGTGAGTCCAGTCCTCTTACCAAGCTCTGGTCGACACAATCTTGGCTCCGTTTGTCTCCATAGAATAGCGTGTACAGGGTAGGATGGTAAAGCCGCTTTCAGGCAGGAAGGCTCGGAGGTAGCGATAGATCTGGGGGAGGTGAGGGGGTGGGCGGGGTGAGGAGGTGGGGCAGCCTGGTCCTCAGCCCTTTCTCGCCTGGGCTCTAGTCCTGCTCTGCCACTGACTCGCTGTGTGGTCTTGGGGGACTCACTTCCCCTCTCGGGGCCTCAGCTTCCTCATCTGTCAAATGAAGAGGTTGTACTCCATCTCAGAGGGCCCCCAACTCTCCTAGGATTCTCTGAGCCCCGTCTCAGATGGTCCCGAGGCCTAGGAAGTCAGGGAGTCTGGGTGGGGCCTTTGCGGAGGGACTGGGGTTCCAAAGGTCTGCCTGCCCCAGTGAAGGATCCAGGACAGGCCGACAGGGAGGACGTGCGGGCTGGGGACAGGGGGAAGGGAAGGGTGCCCTCACGTGGGTCTTGAGGGCAGCCTCCTGCCGCGGGCCCCGGCTCTGGAAGTAGTGGGCCATCCAGCCTCCCAGCGTCAGGGCCCGGTACGCAGCCTCCAGGTCCCGCTGCTTCAGGAAGGCCTCCAGCGCTGAGCGCAGGTGGTGCTGTCGCCGCAGGGGGGGCACGGGGCTGGGGGAGAGGGCATGCCTGGGTCCCAGGGCCTTGGCCTAATCCATCCGGGCCTTCCCGGGCCCCGCCCCCACCCCCACTTGGGGTTGCAGGGGGCCTTGGAGGAAGGGCAGGGGTCCCGGAGCCCTGGGTCCACCGTGTCCCGGGTGGCCTCACCTGACGTTCATCTTGTGGGTGCGGAAGCCGAGGTAGGGGTCCAGGACGAGGCTGGTGGCAAGGTCGTCATTCTCACACAGCTCTCTGGCTGTCACTCTGTCAGGTCCCATGGTGCCCCACGGACCATGCTGCCTCTGGCCAAGAGTGGGGGGCACAATGCAGGGGCAGCGCCCCAGGAGGGGCCGCTTGGGCGCTGCGCAGGATTCAGCAAGCGTTTTGGTCTCTGGTCTCATCTACGAATCAGGGAGGAGAGCAATGCTGACTTCACAGGGCTTTCCGGCGCAGACGGAGTGCAACAAGTACTTCTGACAGGAGAGGAGGCCCCAAAGAAATATCGGTCGCCGTCAGTCAGTGTCACGCTCTGGAGCACAGACACGGATCCCCCCGCCACGCACGACCACCCTCGGTGCACACGCACACTCACGCCCCCATACACCGCACACACGCGCACGCACACACAGGCACACGCACGCACGTCCCTACTGGCCCGGGGAAGGCTGATTAACTGGCAGTCAGGGATAACCCTAAAGGCTTAGCCCTGCGGAGGCGGGGAGTCAGGGAGAACCCATCTTCACCTCCAGCCCTCACCAAGGAAAAATCCAAGACTTCCCACCCCGCTGGGACACACTGTTCCTCCACCCACCCTCACTCTGGCCTCGGCCTCCACCTCCCTCCCTCCCCAGCCCCCATTCCGCACCCCCCCCAGCAGCCCCTGGGAATCATCAGGAAGCTCTCGGTGAAGCCCCAGGCAGCCTGGAGCCGGGCGAGGGGAGGGAGAGCAGAGGAAGGATCCCAGCACCTGCTCCCTCTCCAAGGATGCCGGGGGAGGGGGGGGGCTCCGAGGACAAAGCAGGGAAGGGGGGAGAGGAAAGGAATGATAGGAAGAGGCAGAACAGGTCCACAAAAAGGGGAGAAAGAAGGGACTTAGCAAAAGGAAACAAAACAAGACCCCTAACCGGGACTACGGAGGGTCTGCTGGGCATCCAAACCACAGTGTTTCAGGGAGAGTCCACGGGGGAGCGCAAGGAAGGGGGCGCTGAAGGGAGATCGGAAGCTAGAGCTGCGGGCAAGGGGGTCTGAAAAGACAGGAAGGCTGGGGATACGTAAAGTGGGGGCAATGCGAGAGGGCGCTGGGACAGGGAGGAAGCTGCAGGGAGGCATGTGCGTAAAGACAAAATGCAGATTGCAAGGAGGGGAGCTGAGGCGGAGAAGGGCAGGAGTGCCTGCTGGAGACACGGGGCAGCCGGAAGGCCTGGGGATCCAGGGCTGACCCCAGGAAACCCAGAGTATAGACCTAGGGTCGAAGGCAGGTTCCGAGAAGGTGAAGGGGGGCCGAGGGATCCAGAGCGGGGCTTGGAGAAGCAGAGAAGGGGCAAACAGGCAAGCAGCGAGCAGCGAGCCTGGGTCCAGGGAGGGACCTGGGTAGGCAGTGAGGGGTCCAGAAGCAGGGGCTGAGGTCCGCGGCGGTGGTACTGGGACAGGGGCCTGGGCACGCAGTGAGGCCCAGGGAGGGGAGTGCAGAGCCCGCGGGCTACCCCAGGGGTCCGGTTAGGCCCGGGAGGGAAGGGAGGGGCCTGGGTGAGCAAGCACAGGGAAGGGGCTGGGTGCCGAGAGCAGCCGGGGGCCCGCCGAAGGGCCAGGAGACGTGGGCGCTGGACACGAGGAGGGGCCGGGCAGGGCGGGGGACGGTCGGGGCTGGGGACGACCGGGAGCCAAGGCGGCGCGGGGTGGGGGCCGAGAGGGGACTCAGAGGTCGGGCCCCGCGCCACCCCTCACCCGCTTCTCCTCCTCCTCCTCCTCCTCCTCCTCCTCAGGCACCCGCGCCGCCGCCGCCACCACCTCCCACTGCCTGCTCCGGCTCTCGTCAGACACTGTCGCCGCGCCTCTCGTCTGCCCCACCGGGCCCGCCCCGCCACGGTCAGCGGGAGATCCCATTGGCTAAAGCCGCCGCCACTCCTCACTAGCTGTGGCGCTCGCGCCGCTCCCATTGGCCGAGTCCAACTCGGCCCCTCCCCGCCTGCCCCCCCGCCATCGGCGCCCCCGCGAAACCCTGCTCCGCCCGCGCCGCTGCCAAGCGCCGCCAACTGCAGCTACTGGCTCCCGTAGCTGTCCTTCCGCTGCTGCCATGGAGACCTGCCCCGCCCACAGCCCGGAGTCAGCGCCCCCATTGGCCGAAAGCGTGGTGGCTCCCGGCAAAACTCGGGTTTAGGTCAGGTTATTCAGGTCCAAGTGGAAAGGGGGCGGGCTCTGCCGCTCCATAGCCCGCGTGTGATTGGCTGGCCTTGGGATGGCTCGTCCTTCCATAGGCGAAGGCCCCCACCCATCACCGCAGAGCTGAGCCTGGCCTATTCTTTCTCCCGCTAACCCTTCGGGAACAGCGGGAAGAAAGCTGGGGCGAGCGCGCGAGCTCCTCCGTCGACCCCGCCCGGCCTGCGGTTGCCGAGGCAACAAAACTTTATTGACAGCCCTGCCGGGCTACAAAGGGCGCCTCTCTGTCCCTCCCTGCCTGACAATCTTCTTGGCCCCGAATACCCCGGCTAGTTTCGGGAGCACCCACGAGAGCTCTGTGGGGGTGAACGGGTCCGAAAGGAGGAGCCGGAGAAGTAGGGGCTTTGGAGAAGTCTCCCAAGAGGCGATCCCCTCCCCCAGTTGGGAATCATCCCCCTGCTCCAATCCTGAAGGCATACATAATGAGCAATTTATCGTAATTACGCCCAGAATAACAAGTTCCGCAGGCGGGCTTTGTTTTTTGCTCACTGCTGGGTATCTTGTGCGCTTAGAACAATGCCTGGCACGGAGTCGGTGCTTCCTTAATAGGTACTGAATGAATGAATGTAGCCATGACTCGCCAGTGAGGAGGAAGCTGACGGTTTTCGCGTCGCTCTGTGATGTCGGGGAAGTGGCCTGCCTTCTCTGAACCTCAGGTTTGCGTTTGTACAACACGCACCACACTGGTCCCTCTCTGATTGGTTCTAATTAACACCCTCCCAGTTGTCTGCCATACGTGCTTCTAGCCTCCCCTCTTTGTTTATGCCCGATCTCTTTGAGATCGCCCCCCTCAACACAGGCACACCCCTACCCCTAAGGATGGCCCAAGCTCCAGAGGAGAGAAAGGGCCCAGCAAGCAGAGAGGACTCTAAAAACTCATCTCTCTGGAAAAGTCCTATGAGTGTGTCTGAATTTTAGAAGTACAGCCCTTCTTTCCGCGGGTGTACATCCCAGAGAAACACTGGGAAATGCGAACGAAGAGATAAGCTCCCGACAGCAGCTTTGTAGTGAGAAAAAACTGGAAACGGCTTACATGTCCATCCATGAAGAATGGCTACCTGGATCGTGGCATATTCATACAGGGGAGCGAGGCACAGCAGTGAAAGGGAATGAACCGGCACTCTGTAACTCGACCTGACAACCCCAAAGCATGTTGCTAGTTGCAGAAGTCTGTGGAGTCGGACCTAGGAAGTTTTAAAACCTATAAAACAGGGGCTGTGTGTGGATACGTGTTTTAAATGTCTACAAACGTGCACAGGCATGAGACAAGGAAGGGACAGCTCTATTGGTGAGCCCTGCAGGGGGGGGTGGCTGGAATGCAATCAGGAAAGCTACAGGGGACATTGATATTTGTACTGAGCCCCATATCAGGCTCAGAGCCTGAAGCCTGCTTCAGATTCTGTGTCTCCCTCTCTCTCTGCCCCTCCCCCGTGCTCTCTCTCAAAAATAAACGTTAAAAAAATAATAATAATTTTGAAAAAATAATAAAACACAGAAAGACAGGAAAGGCCTTAATGTCCAACAGGGGAAGACTGGTTGGACCCCTTATACAGCCCACCCGCCGTCAGAATAACAATCCCTACCAGTTACTGAGCACATGCCTGTAACTTCGCAAATAGCCCTGCAAGGGAGGGGCTGTTCCTGCGCCCATATTACAGATGAGCAAAGTGAGGCTTACACAGGGGATTTAACTGGCTATCGGACACCACAGCTTTCCTTTCAGCTGCTGGGCTACATGGCCCAGAGAGGATCCAGCTGGTTCTCGACCTTTAGATGCATAATAAGAGGCAACGAATGAACGAAGCACAGATACACGCTACTACCTACACAGATGGACCCTGAAACCTGGCTAGGGGCGCCCGGGTGGCTTAATGGGCTAAGCATCCGAGTTCGAGCCCCATGTAGGGCTCCTCACTGACCGTGCAGAGCCTCCTTGGGACTCTCTCCCTCTCTCTGTGCCCCTCCCCTGCTCATGGTTTCTCTCTCTCTCAAAATAAATAAATAAACTTAAAAAAAAAAAAAAAAGAAAGAAAAGTCGCTAGGTAAAAGGCGCCAGACACAAAAATTCACATATGGAAAGATCCCATTACTAGGAAACATCTAGAAAGCAGATTCGTGATGACTGCCAGGTGCTGGGCTGGGGGCTGGGGGGAGAACGGGGAGGGACCCAGAGTAGGTGTCCGGTTTCCTTTTTGGATGAAGAGGTTCTGGAACCAGGGAATGGTGATGGTTGCAGAACACTGTGCATGTACAGAAAGCCACTGGATGGCACACTTCAAAACGGTTAACATGAGAAATTTGATGTTAAGTGTATTCTACTACTGAAAGAGAGAGAGAGAGAGAGAGAGAAATAATCACCTGGGGAATATAGTAAAAACATACATTCACAGTCTCCGCCTCTGGAAAGCCTGGGTGAGTATTTAACGGTCAGTCACTTCGGGTCGCTACTGCCCGAAGTGGGGTCTGTGTAGCAGCGGCAGCGAGCAGGACCATGTGGCTGCTTGGTGGGAGTGAAGAATCTTGAGCCCCATTCCAGAACTCCTCAAGCAGAATCACCCAGACCAGTGATTGGAATGCTCTGGAATGTTTGAGAAGCATGCTTTAGAACTCACCTTTGCAGGGGCGCCTGGGTGGCTTAGTTGGTTAAACGTCTGACTCTTGATTTTGGCTCAGGGCACTGTCTCAGGGTCGTGAATTCGGGGCCCCGCATTGGGCTCCGTGCTGACGCTGCGCAGCCTGTTTGGGATTCTGCCTATCCCTCTCTCTCTCTATCTCTCCCCTGCTCTCTCTCAATATAAGTAAATAAACTTAAAGGAAAAAAAAAAAGAAATTACCTTTGCAGGTGACTTCTTCAGACCACACGTTCACATGCTGGAGGGACGTTGTGGGCTTAGTAACGCTCAAGGTGGTGCACGGCCATGCATGGCTTATTATAAGGGGGAAAGCTCGTAAAAGAGTAAATTTGGGGGGTGCCTGGGTGGCTCAGTTGAGCGTCCGACTCTTAATTCTGACTCACGTCATGATCCCAGGGTCGTGGGATCAAGCCCTGTGTCTGGCTCTGTGTGGAGCATGGAGTCCACTTAAGACCCCCTCTCTCTCTCTCTCTCTCCCTCTCCCTCTCTCTCTCTCCCTCTGCCTCTCTCCCCCGCTAGCATGCTATCTCTCTCTCTCAAAAAAAAAAAACAAACAAACAAAAACCAGAAAAACCCACTAAATTCGGGACGCTCATATTTTGAGGGGCCAGGGATATCTATTTATATGTATATATAAATCATACGAGTGGGGTGAGGATGTGGAGAACAGACACCCCTGTGCCTGTTGATGGGAAGGTAAGTTGGTGCAGCCACTATCAAAAACAATATGGTGGTTCCCTAAGAAATTAGAAATAGAATTACGACGTCACCCCGCAAGCCCATTTCTTGGATATACATCCGAAGACAATGGTCACTGTTGCAAAGAGATATCTGTGCTCTCCTGTTTACTGCAGCACTATTCACAACGGCCAAGACGTGGAAAGCACCTAAGTGTCCGTCGGTGGACCAACGACGAAAGAAGGTGTGGGGCATGTGTATACGATGGAGTAAGATTCAGCTGTGAGGAAGGAGGAAATCCTAACACGGATGAAACTGGAAGGCCTTGTGCTGATGGAGATGACATAGACACGGAAAAACAAACACTGTATGGATCTAACAGGTATGCGGAATCTAAAAAAAGTGAAACTCCTAGAAGCAGAGTGGAGGGGTGGTCACCGTGGTCACCAGGGGTGGGGGGGCGGGTGGCGGCGGAAAGGGGAGAGGTTGGACAAAGGGGACAGACTGGAAAAAATAAATGATGCGGGCAGCTGTGTCTCTGTTTTCAAGTATTACTTGTGTAATAACAAAATGTATAAAAACGGGGAAGAAAATATGAGTATTACATACTGTGTTACTTTATAAATACCTCTATCGGTATATACACGTATGTACACGCATATGCATACACTCATCTGCATCTATCTACATCATCATCATCATCATCATCATAGTCAAAATTCTGCAACGAATTCGCCCCTAGCAGTCAGCCCCGGTGACCGGAATCCACAGCCTTGTGCGCCTTCTTCCACAGTGACTAGAGCTGAGCCGGTGTGAAGGAAAAGATATTGTGTAAAAATGGCGGTGTGTCCAAGGCTGGGTCATCAAAGACGTTCTGGCTTCCGTCCCTGCTGCCTCAGAGATCACTGCTCTGAGGGGACTGAGAGAGATATGAAGTCCGCCTCGTGGAGAAGGCCACGTGGCAAGGAACCGAAGCCTTGTGCCCCTCGCCGGGGAGGAACTGAGGCTTCCTGCCAATAGTTTGTCATGTGAGTGAGCCGCCCCGGAAACGATCCTCCTATCTCCAGACGGTGCCCCAGTCAACATCTCGATTAAACCTGAAGAGCCACAGCGGCTCCTGGATTCTGGACCCACAGAAACCGTGTGAGATGACAAATTCTTATCGTTGTGTGATGCCACTATAGTTAAAATCCAACAGTCTTTAAAAAAAAAATTTATTTATTTTTGAGAGATGGAGCGAGACAGAGCGCGACCGGGGGAAGGGCAGAGAGAGAGAGACACAGAATCTGAAGCAGGCTCCAGGCTGAGTAAGCAGTCACTGCAGAGCCCGACGCGGGGTTCGAACCCACAAAGCATGAGATCATCACCTGAGCTGAAGTCAGATGCTCAGTTGGCTCAGCCACCCAGGAGCCCCTAAAATCCAGCATTCTCACAATGGCCCCCCGCTATTTCTCTGATCTTCATTATTAACTATTCTCTAAATTGCTCCCTCTGTTGTAATCCCGTGGCCTCCTTGATGGAAGCAAGGCCTTTTCTTGCCATCCTCTTTGCTAGGAAATCGACCCCCCACGACTGTCTGCGGGGCTCACTCTCTCACCTGCTTCAGGTGTTTGCTCAAATGTCACTTCCTCAAGGGCACCTTTCCTAATGGCCCGGCTGGAAGAGCCCAGCTACCCCAGTCAATCCCTTACTCTGCCCCATTGCTTCATAGCCCCAGGACCAGCTATATAACAATTTGTGAGTCCCGGAGCAAACTGAAAGTGCAGAGCCCCTGTTCAAACATTGCTAAGCATTTCCGGACAGTCACAGCAGAGGCCCTGAGCCACAGTACAGCTCACACGCCAACAAAACTAGCATTACCTCGCACCTACCCCTGCCTGACCTTATATGTCTCTTTGCTTATTTGTTCACTGTCTTTTCTTCTCAGCTGGAATCTAAGCTCTAGGAGGGCAGGGACCCTTGTTTAGTTCACAGTTTCCAACGTCGAGGGCAGTGCCTGGCACATCACCAGCATTGATACAGATTTAATGAATGATTAAACCAATAAAAACAATGAAAGAAGCCTGACCCAGAAGGAGAGAGAGATCCCTCAGAAGAGGACCCATGGAACCCCGTGGAACGGGAGAATATTTTTGTAAATCATATATCCGATAAAAGATTTGTAATCTAGAATACATACAGAAAACTTGGCACGCCTGTCTGGCTCGGTTGGTGGAGCATGCGACTCTTAATCTCAGGATCGCAAGTTCAAGCTCCATGTTGGGCGTGGAGCCTACATAGAAAAGAAAAGAAAAAGAAAAAGAAAAAAAGAAAAAAAGAAAAAGAAAAAGAAGAAATAATACTTACAACTCAGGGTGCCTGGCTGGCTCAGTCAGTGAAGCATGCAACTCTTGATCTTGGGGTTGTGAGTTCAAGCCCCGTGTTGGATCTAGAGATTACTTAAAAATAAAAACTTAAAAAAAAAAAAAAGAAAGAAACAAGAAAAACTTGTTTATGAATGTTTATCATGGCATTATCCATAATAACCAAAAGATGGAACTATCTAGATAATATCTAAAACTAAGTTGATAATATCTTGATAGTATCAATCAACTGACAAATGAGTAAACAAAATAGGGAAAGGAAATTCCGACGCACGCTACAACATGGATGAACCTTGAAAACAGTTTCCTAAGTGAGATAAACCAGACACAAAAAAACAAATATTGTATGATTCCACTAATATGAGGTATCTGAAATAGTCGAATCTGTAGAAACAGGAAGTGGAATGGTGGCTGGCAGGGGCTGAGGGAGGGGAAGTAGGGAGTTACTTAATACCCATGAATTGCACACTTAAAATTGGTTAAAAGGGCAATATTTATGTTATGTATAATTAACCACAATAAAAAGCCTAGAGAAAATCCATGTTTAATGGTGAAACATTGAAAGCTTTTTATTTGAAGTCAAGAAAAAGACAAGGATGTCCTCTTACCTCTGCATTCAGTGCTGTTCTGAGGACACAGTCAGTGTAGTAAGGCATGAAAAAGAAAAAAAAAAAGATGTAAGAATCGAAAAGAAACAGAACTGCCGTTAACATGGATATGATTATGTATCTTGAAGATCCCAAAGCAGCTCCTGATAAAATATCAGAATTAATGATGGAATCCAGCAAGGTTGCTGGATACAAAATTAATATACGAATATCAATTGTACATTTTTTACCTGTGTGTTGGGGGGTCCCCAGACCACCCAAAGTTTGGAAATTCACTAGGACTTATAGAGCTCAGCATAGAGTTGTATTCATGGCTAAGCTTTATTACAACACTGTAGGACCACAATGGGGACGAGTCACAGGCCGAGACTGGAGGAAATCACGTGCAGGTTTCCTCATCCTCTCTCCCTCTCACAAGGATCATACAGAGCTCGCGCTCTCCCCAAAACAAAAATGTAGCAAAATATGTGTGCTGTTTTTGCCTAAGGGAGCCCATCGGAGACTCAGCACCCAAAGTTTTAATTAATGACTGATCATGTAGGCACCTTCTGCCTAGCACATACCAAAATTCCAGACTCCCAGAAAGAAAGGGGGCATTCAGCATTAACCACATGGTTTGCACAAACTATCCAGGCACAGTGAGCCACTCAGAATACTTCAACAACTGAGTCCCCGGACACCAGCCTAAGGCAAACCTTGCAAGCTTGATAGCTGATTTGGGCCTGCTATGTTAACCATTTTCTGTACAACCAACAAAGTTCTAAAATAAAAATTCAAGTAAATATGGCTTAAAATAGTATTTATAAATATCCAGCAAGGGGGACTATATCTAACGAAATATGTGCAAAACCTCTTCAAGAAAATCTGTAAAACCTTATTGAGAGACCTTAAAGAAGATCTAAAACAGGGAGATATATACCATATTCATGGACTGGGAATGAATGGGATGGAAGATTTAAGGAGAATGAAGAATGCTTGGGTGGGGCATCTGGGTGGCTCAGTCAGTTGAGTGTCCAACTCTTGATTTCAACTCAAGTCATGATCTCATGGTTCATGAAATCGAGTCTCACACTGGGCTCTGCACTGACAGCCAGGAGCCTGCTTGGGATTCTCCTTTTCTCCTTCTCTTTCTACTGCTGTCCCCCCTCAAAATAAATAAATAGGGGCACCTGGGCAGTTCAATTGGTTGAGCACCCAACTTTGGATCAGGTCATGATCTCACAGTCCGTAGGTTCGAGCCCCGTGTCAGGCTCTGCGCTGACAGCTCAGAGCCTGGAACCTGCTTTGGATTCTGTGTCTCCCTCTCCGTCTGCCCCTCCCCCGCTTATGGTATGTCTCTCTGTGTCTCCGTATCTCTGTGTCTCTCAAAAATAAATAAACATTTAAAAAATGAAATAAATACACTTGAGAAAAATGTTTGGGTCGTTCTTTTTCCATCTTCCTTTCTTTTTCCCAACGAGGAGGTGGTAGGAGTGGGAACAAAGAGGTGGGCAGTAGCGGTGATAGCCAGCGCAACAGATTTCCATATTTGCTCAGTGGAACCAATCTCAACCACGTCAGTGACGGTAACTATCTCCTTAGAGCTTTGTTTCTTACAGAGATAAAAACCTCTGGATGAATGGATGGATGGGTGGGTGGGAGGGAGAGAGAGAGAGAGTGAGCGAGATTGAGAGAGAGACTGAGAGAGGCGTGTGTGTGTGTGTGTGTGTGTGTGTGTGTGTGTGTGTGTGTAGGGGGTTGAATTGATGAGGTGGTAAAACAATAACCCCAAAGATATACGCGGTTCCCGGAACCTGTGGGTATTACTTTATACGGTAAGAGATAGGGCTAAGGTAAGGGTTTTGAAAGGAGGACCTTAGCCTGGATCATCCTAGGTCTGTGGAAATACTTTACAGCAGCCGCAGAAAGCTAGTATAGATGGCTTATTAAGCGGATTGGGTCAGTGGGAAACTGGAGGGCTAAACTGATGGATGGATTGTAGGGCCAACGGGAAGAGGGAATTGATAGAAAGGCTTAAAGAACGAAAGGACACAGAGTGGGGGGTTTGCCTAGGGGGCTCGGTCGGTTAAGCATTCAACTCCTGGTTGTGGCTCAGGTCATGATCTCACAGTTCACGGGTTTGAGCCCCACCTTGGGCTCTGTGGTGCCGGTGTGGACCCTACTTGGGATTCTCTTTCTCTCCCTCTCTCTCTCCTCCCTCTCCTCTCAAAATAAATAAATAGGGGCTCAGTCGGTTAAGCATCTGACTTCGGCCCAGGTCGTGATCTCACCATTCATGAGTTCGAGCCCTGCGTTGGGCTCTGTGCTGACAGCTCAGAGCCTGGAGCCTGTTTCAGATTCTGTGTCTCGCTCTCTCTCTGCCCCTCCCCTGCTCATGCTCTGTCTCTATCTCTCTCTCTGTCTCTCTCTCAAAAATAAACGAACAAACAAACAAACAAACAAACAAATAAACAAACTTTCAGAAAAAGAAAGAACATACAGTTGGATGAATGGAGAGCTGAACGGATGGATGGAGCTTGGAGAGCCGGAAGAGTATCTGAACAAAGGATATTTGGACCGACAGGCAGGTGGGTTGGATGGGTGGGTGAATAACCAGGTGGAGAACGCGTGAAGGCAGGGACATGCGCACAGCTGAACGGACAGGGCAGGTGGGAGGGTGGGTATCTGAGGAGGTAGCATGGCACGTGGGAAAGAACCAAATTTTAGAGTCAGACGGACCTGTGCTCGCGCCCCAGCTCCTTCACTCGGGTGAGGACGGCGGCCAGGTGGAGCTCCCGCGAAGACAGAAAAGACCGACTGAAAAGGGTGCCTTTGGAGGACAGCCCCCGGCTGCAGGAAGCTACTGTTTTGTTTGCGTCAAGGTCATGTTCTCTTGTGGCAGCCCCCAACCGAGACTCACCGTCAGGGATGGAGGAGGGGGGAGGAGAGGTACTAGGGCCGGGCCATTCCCACCCAGTGTGGGCGGGCTCCTCTAACGGTGGTCTTTTTCATTTTTAATTGAGCTAAAATTCACATACCACAAAATTCACCGCTTTCACCACCGTAAAGTGCGTATCTCCGCGGCACTGAGTACAGCCGCACTCTTTTGCAACTGTGTCTTCTCTCTCTGGCTTCACATTTTTATCACCCCAAAAAGAAGTGATGAAGCAATCACTCCCCATTTGCCCCGCCCTCCAGCCCCTGGTAACCACAAACATACTTTCTGTTTCCAGGGATCTGTGAGGAGAAATCCTCGCGCCTCCCCTCCCTCGTTGGCTGGCTGAGATTTCTCAGAGCTGAACGGCCTGAAGCTCTTTCTACCCACACCCTCCTTCCCCCCCTCATCTTCCGCAGGAGGCCACCGACTCCCCAGCCCTGTTCCCTGCCCCCTTTATCTTTCGCTGGATGGTCCTCAATAAATCCCTTGTATGGCCAACACCATCGCAATATTTGCTTCTCGAAGGACTTGCCACACAGCAAGATGCTCTGAGCTTCATGCATCTGCTCTGCGAAACAGTGCAACTTCTCACAAATACTGAACGTGGGGTGCCTGGGCGGCTCGGTCGGTTAAGTGTCCCACTTCAGGTCATGATCTCATCACTTGGGAGTTCAACCCCCAGGTCAGGCTCTGTGCCGACAGCTCAGAGCCTGGAGCCTGCTTCAGATCCTGGGTCTCCCTCTCTCTCTGCCCCTCCCACGCTCACACTCTCTGTCTCTCTCAAAAATAAGTAAACATTAAAAAAAAATTAAAAAAAAAAAAAAGAAATACTGAACTGAAGGTAACTTGGAGGACCCGACCACAGTAATACCTAACTGTAGACAGCACTGTGGGCAGGAGGGGACTCTCACAGCCTCACTCCTGAGCCCTCACAAGCATCTGACCTGGGCACTGTAATGATCCTTGCTTTGACAGGTGAGAAAACAGAGGTCTCCTGCTCTGGCAGCTTCTCTGGTCTGGGAGAAAAACCACCCTCAGCACCAACCAGAAGCAGTTTCCCAAACTCGAAAGTGCAATGTCATCTCACCCAGAGGAAGGCCACACGCCCCTCTTCCCCTGGCTGAGCCTGGCTAGCACTCGTTTACAGAAGGATCCAGAACATTCCAGGCCCCCAGCCTGCAAGTGACCAGTGGGAGGGGCCTATCTGCAATCTGAAAGTAGCCCACTGGGCTTGAGGTCCCCCACTCCTGTCCACTTAGCAGATGTCCTGAGGAAGTGTACAGCCACCATGGGGACACCGGTAAGCTCAGCTTCTGTGCCAGTCCAGGGAGGTGCGGAGAGGTGGGTACTGGGGCCCAGAGTGGGGAAGAGTGTCGCCTTGGGTCGCCTGGAGGTGAGCACCTTGGAGAGAGGAGTAGGAATCAGGCACAGGCAGGGCCAGGTCAAGGAAGGGGACAGAGTGCCACTAGCAGAGTGGACACCAGGTCCCTCCCCTGTGCTCCTTCAGCGCCCAGCGTCGCATCCGCCAGGGCACACCGCACCTGCACACAGGGAGCCCCTTGAGGGCAGGGGCTGGATCGGATTCGTGCCTGGGAGCCCAGGACGGATGTCAGGAGAATGTTCACTGAGTGCGTGAGCCAGCGAACGGAGGATTCCCTGATGCTGAGCCACTGGCTGGAAGAGCCACCACTCCAACTCAGGGGAGGGGACAGGCAGAGGGGACCCTGCTAGTTGCACTCCACCCGCTTTTCTCTGCTTGTCCATCGCCGTATCTCTCGTGTCTGGGACAGGGCCTGGCACACAGTGGGTCTTCGATCAATATTTGCTCAATGGCAAACAGCCGTGCACACACGCACAAAAACGACAACCACCGAACCCCCCCCCAGGAACTCTGGTCTCCCTCCTGCCACGGGCAGCTAAACTACACCCCCCGGAGAAACAGTCCTGCACCCGGCAACAACCACGGCAAAGGTTGACCACGCTTTTTTTGGTTTTTTTCTTTGATCCTCACACAAACTCTCAGATAAAGGCAATGCTGACCGCAGCTGCCTCTTAGGAACACAAACCCATCAGACGCTGCTCTGAGCACCTTACGCTGACTGACATGCAGATTTCACACACGGGACTCTGAAGTAGTTACTCTCATTATCCCCAGTGCAGAGATGAGGAGACCAAGGGGCAGAGAGACGGACGGACGGGCTATTTGCCCCAAGTCACGCCGACAGCCAGAAGCAAAGGTGGGGACACAAACTCAGGGTTAAATAACAAACATTTAGCAGAATACATTTTAAGCGCCTCACTGGCTTTATTAGGTGGTTGATGAACCGGGCAGAGTCCCACCTAGCAAGTAGAGGGGGGCTCCGTCGAGCTCCTGGGAAGGAAAGGTTTTCAAAGGTAGCTCGGGAGAGGAAAAACATAAAATTATTAAAGAATGCATTGTTTTAGGAAAGGCTGCCCTACTAAGGGGAATGAAAGAGTCTATCAGTAAATTTCCTAGCGCTAACCAGGAAATTCCAAATCAACTAGTTAAATGTTACTACCTGGGGTGGGGGGCTGGGAGGCTGAATCTGAACCTGGGTTAGGTACGGGGCCTTGGTTTGCGGACTGGGGCCTTCGCATAAGTGGCTCCATTTTGGGCCTATGTTTTTTTTGTGTATGTGTGTTTTTAATGTTTTAATGTTTATTTATTTTTAAGAGAAAGAGAGAGAGACACGGAAGGGGCAGAGAGAGTAGACAGAGAATCTGAAGCAGGCTCTGTGCTGTCGGCCCAGAGCCCGACGCAGGACTCAAACCCAAGAACTGCGAGATCATGACCTGAGCCGAAGTTGTACACCCAACGGACTGAGCCCCCCAGGCGCCCCTTGGGCCTGTGGTTTTCTTATTACCACCAGGAAGTCTGCCTCCAGAGTGATATTATGGGCTATAATTTACAGATTGAAGAAACCAAAACTCCCTACTCAGGAACACTGTGGGAGACAGAATAATGGTCCCTAAAATGTTTACATCTTTAAAAAAATTTTTAATGTTTATTTATTATTGAGAGACAGAGAAAGACAGAGCCTGAGCAGGGGAGGGGCAGAGAGAGGAAGACACAGAATCTGAAGCAGGCTCCAGGCTCTGAGCTGTCAGCACAGAGCCCGACAAGGGGCTCGAACTTGCGAACCAGGAGATCATGACCTGAGCTGAAGTCGGACGCGTAACCGACGGAGCCACCAGGCGCCCTTAACATGTCTATATCTTAATCTCCAGGACATGGGACGATGGCGCCTTACATGGCAAAAGGGACTTTGCACGCATGATTAAATTAAGGGCTTCGAGGTGAGGCATTATCCGGGATCACGTGGACGAGCCCGACGCACTCAGGGTCGACAGAGACATGGTGACGGAGCGGATGATGGGACGAGGCACTGCCCAGATGGAGGAAGGGACCACAAGCCTATGGAGGCCGGAAAAGGCAGGAAAATGGGTCCTCCCCTGGAGCTTCCGTAGGAACCAGCCCCCCGGGTGCCGTGGTTTCAGTCCATGAGACCTGTTTTGGACCTCGGACCTCCAGACCTGTGAGCTACTGCATTTGTGTTGTCTGAGGCCCCGAAATCTGTGGCACTTTGTGACAGCAGCCATCGGCAGCCCATACGGGCAGTCAGCTCTCAAGTGGCAGACTTGGGATTCGAACTCAAGTCTGGCCGCGTCGAAAGCTCTGGGCTGTCTCTTGGAAGTGTGAAGCTTGGAATTATTCCAGAATTTTTTTTCCTCCTTCAGGGTCGCGGGGCAGTGCCTGGCATCAAGGTGTGCTAATGGTTATTATCATTACACTTTCTTCCTGTCTACACAGTCAGTGTCCGTTCCTCCATCTGCTCTGCTCAAGAACCTTCCATGGCTCCCCGGTACCCTCTGGATAATGTCCAACCCCCTTATGGCAATGGAGAACTTTGGGGCCTGGCTCATGTCTCCTAGTGGGCTCAACACTGTACAACCCAGCAGACAAAGGCACTCGACCCTCATGGGCCCCCTGGATTCCACTGAGAAAGCCTTCCTGAAGCCAGAAAACTTGAACACACCCTCCTTCTACGTACGGCTTGTGACGGCTTGTGAGAGTCTCCTGACCTTCCCTCACAACCAGAATGCACTGGACACCGTTGCCCGTCAGCCACCCCGTCATCCGGGGCCACCGTGCCCTGTGCTACCTTCATGACCATACCTGTATCCTTATTTTCGGGTCCCAGGGTGCCTGCCCTCCAGCCTGGAAAGCCACCGCGTCCGAGGGTGCACTCTTGTCCCCATGGCTTCTGGCCTCAAGGAATGTTCAACGTCCGTCTGTCTCATCTGTGCTCTCGAGGAAGCTGACAGCCTGAAGGTCTCGTGCCTGGGGCGCTGGAAACGCAACAGCACCAGCAAGAAAAGGTGGGTCTCGGACTCTTAAGTGCCCAAAGACGCAGGGTCAGTGGAAGAGTATTCGGCCTTAGAAAGGGATGCGGCTCGGACGTGCGCTACAACGCGGACGGAACTCCAAAAACATAGGAAATGTCCAGAATTGACAAATCCGCAGAGGCAGAAAGCCGTCTGGCTACGGCCAGGGGCTGGGGACAGGAGGCGATGGCGAGGGCCCACCTTGATGCGTGGAGAGTTTTTTCTGGGGCGGTGAAAAAGTTCTGGAACTAGATAGAAGTGGTGGTTGCACGACCTCGGGAATGTACCAAACGCCACTGAATGGTTCACTGTAAAATGGTTAATTTTACGTTTTGTGAATTTTACCTCATATTGAACAAAAAGAAGTGGGGTGCCGAGGGAGAGGATGGCTGGAACTTCTGGGTCTAAGGGAAGAGGGGGCTGGGGACCTGGGTCTGAGGGAGGAAAGGCTGGGGGCCTGGACTCCTGGGTCTGAGGGAGGACGGGCTGGGGGCCTGGACTCTCTGGGTCTGAGGGAGGAGGGGCCGGGGGCCTGGACTCCAGGGTCTGAGGGAGGAGGGGCTGGGGAACTGGACTCCCGGGTCTGAGGGAGGAGGGGCTGGGGGCCTGGACTCTCTGGGTCTGAGGGAGGAGGGGCCGGGGGCCTGGACTCCCGGGTCTGAGGAAGGAGGGGCTGGGGGCCTGGACTCTCTGGGTCTGAGAGAGGAGGGGCTGAACTCCTGGTCTGACAGAGGAGGGCCCGGGGACCTAGATTCCTGGGTCCATGGGAAACAGGATGAGGCTGGGGCCCAAATGTCTGATCACCAAGAGGGGAGGAGACCAGAAAGCTGAGGGTTGCCATGTGGGAGAGAGAATAGTCGGCGTAGAGGAAGCAACTGCTTTCGGGGAAGGCTCATCGGCTGGAGATGTCAACACCGAGGTCTCCCTTCCTGCCCACCCAGAGCCTGCCCGCTGGGGAATTCCAGCCGCTGACCAGAGGAAGGGAGAGGGGAAGGCAAGTGAGTGGGAGGAGGCAGGGTCATCAAGGCCTTACGCCAGGCAGCATGAGGACGGCAGCATGAGGACGGAAACTGCTCCCAGCACGGGGCCTGACCTGTAGGCCTGGACTGTGAGTCCCAGGGCGAGTAAGAGCTAGGGGTTGGACCCCAGGGGCTAGAAAGAAGGGCATGTATTCTAAATCTTTTTTTTTTTTTTTTTTAATGTTTAGTTTTTGAGAGAGAGAGAGAGAGAACACGAGTAGGGGAACGGCAGAGAGAGAGAAAGAGAGAGACAGGGGACCTGAAGCAGGCTCTGCGCTGAGAGCGGAGAGCCGGATGTGGGGCTCGAACTCACGAACTGTGAGATCATGACCTGAGCTGAAGTCAGACTCTGAACCGACTGAGCCACCCAGGCGCCCCTGCAAGGGCACGTGCTCTAGAAGGGACTGGGGGCCCGCACGGTCTTTGAGGGAGGAAGGGTGGGGAGCGCCGCAGCCTCAGATTATGGATCCTGGGAAGGACAAGGCCTGGGCTCTTGGACGTTGAACTTATAAAGCTGGAGGAAGGAAGTTGGGGGCCTCTCGAAGCTACCTAAGGTGGTGCCTGCTAGGTTCTGAGTGGGGAAGTGGCAGTTTGGGGGTGAGGTCCCGGAGAGAGCGGTGGTTAGACCGTCAGGCTCTTGGCCTGACCCTGTCCCGCAGCCGTCCCGGGCTGGACTTTGGCTCTGCCACCACACCGCCGGGCTCCACCCCACGTCCCGCTCCCTATCAACCTCTCCCACAGCCCCCCAGGCCCAGGACTTGGGAGAGCCAGAGGGAGAACGTTCGGGACAGGTGAGCATTCTGGGGAAGCTGTGGGGAGGGGAAGCTGTGGGGAGGGGCTGGAAAGCTGGGTTGGGGGAGGCCAGCCAGCCCGGAAAAACTGGGAGGCCCGGATGGAAAGACAGCTGTTAAAAGAGGGAAAACGCCCCAGGCTGAGAGCTGGCCTCATCCGACCAGACCCTCACCCATTGTTTCTGCCTGGGAGCCAATGGGGGCTTCCCAGCCTGAGGGCCTCCGAGCCAGGAGGCCAGCTTCTGATGCATCTGGACCCTTAGGGCAGGTTCCTCACCTGAGAAAGAGAAAGAGAGAGAGAGAGAGAGAGAGAGAGGTTCGTGGCCCTCTCCTTCCCCTGCAGATCCCGGCATGTGGGGCTACCTGTCCCTGCTGCCTGCCTTCCTGGCCCTCTGGGCTATCACCGGAGTCTGGACCGTGTGAGTGTTAGAGGCAGGATGACATCTGGGTCTGAGGGAGGAGGGCTGGGGGCCTGGACTCTCGGGTCTGAGGGAGGAGGGGCTGGGGGTCTGGGCTCCCGGGTCTGAGGGAGGAGGGGCTGGGGGCCTGGACTCCCGCGTCTGAGGGAGGAGGGGCTGGGGGTCTGGACTCCCGGGTCTGAGGGAGGAGCGGGCTGGGGACCGGCACCAGGTTCTGAGGGGAGGGAGCTAGCAGTCCGTGTCTCTGTGGGTAACAGAAAGAAAAGGTGTCGTTAACCCGCGCTGATGTGTCCCTGTACTTCAGTTTCGCCCTTGCAGTGGCCAACAGGGCTGTGAACCTCACGGAAGGTTTCCCCTATATCAGGTACTTACGGCGCTGGCGGGGAGGGGGCGGGAGGTTCCGCGGGACGAGAGGAGGGGTCGGCTCCCAGGAGCCCCAGGATGATCCTTCATCTTCCCCAGCCTCTGTGGATCTTACCCCCCTCAGAGCTGCATCTTCAGCCAGCTGCTCAACATGGGAGCTGCCATGGGTAAGTATTCCCAGCCCTTTCTGTGCAGGGCGAGACCCTCCCAGCCAAGAGGGGCCTGGCCCCAGCCCCAGCCCCAACCCAGCAGTCCAAGCCCGCCCCCGCCCCCCCCAGATGTGGGGGTGAGCCCCCCCAACACCGCTAGCCGCCCGGTCTTTGCGCACCCCCTCCCCAGGAGTCCGGACCCCGGGCTCCCGCCCACTTCCCTCTCCTCCCAGCCGCCTGGATCTGCATTATCCGTTACCACCAGCTCCGGGACTTGGGGGTCAGAAAGTGGCCTAACCGGGTGATCCTGTGCACGGGACTCCTGTGTGCCCTGGGCACCTCCGTGGTGGGCAATTTCCAGGTGAGCCCGGCAGGAAGTTCTCGGCAGCCCAAGTCTGGGACTACAGCTCCCAGCACCCCCCGGGGGCTCCGGCCTCTGGTTGCTGGGGCTCGTCCACGCACGGCCTTCTGGGACTTGTGGCCATCGGGCTGCGGTGGGGGTGGGGCGAGTTCCTCGGCTCCCAGAATAGAGTCCGGCGTGGGAGGCTCTTGGCTTCATTATTTCACTGAACTCTAGAAGGTTGGGGTAATTGACTGCCATCCCCTGCCCCCCTCCCCTTTTAATGATATAATTACTCGGAGGCACTCATTCTTAGGGTTGCCACAGAGATCGAGCCTTCGCTCGGTGCAGGGCGCTAGTCTTTACACCGTGTATGTCTCCATTCATCCCCAGGATAGCCCTAGGGAGACCCTTTTTTGGTCAAATCCAACAGAGTTGGCTTTTATTGTTGTTGTTGTTGTTGCTTTAATCAGCTGGTCCCTGACAGGCAGAAATGAACCCAGGGGCCTCTGGGTAGTTCAGTTGGTTAAGCCTCGGACTTCTGCTCGGGTCATGATCTTGGGGTTCACAAGTTTGGCTCAGGTCATGATCCTGGGGTTCACTAGTTCCAGCGAGCCCTGCGTGGGGCTCTGTGCTGACACCTCAGAGCCTGGAGCCTGCTTCTGTTTCTGTGTCTTCCTGTCTCTCTGCCCTTCCCCAGCTCTGTCTGACTTGCACTCTCTCTTTCTCTTAAAAAGAAATCAAAACCTAAAAGAAAAAAAATAGAAATGAATTCAGATTTATAGACTCTAGAACCCACATTCTTCACCAGGAACTTCAGTAGATAATTGTAGGAGAAGCAAATGTACGATCGGTGGGAGAAAGCCTATTGATTTATTTTACGTGGTTATTTAATATTACTGTGTCGTCTCCAGTTCCAAACCTTTCCCGCTGAAATGAACTGCGGGATGTTCGGACAAGCGGCTGCTTCCTCGGGCTTCTTAATAAAAGTTCCCAATCGCCTCCGCATAGCATCCATTCACTCATTCCTTCATTCCTGGGTTCTTCAACTTTAACTTTTAAAAAAATATAATATTGCTCTCCTAAGAAGCCTTTTTAAGTTTATTTATTTTGAGAGAAGGTGAGAGCAGGTGGGGGGGGAGGGACAGAGAAAGGGAGAGAGAGAGAGAATCCCAAGCAGGCCTCCGCACTGTCAGTGCAGAGCCTGGCCTTGAACTCACGAACCATGAGATCATGACCTGAGCCTGACGTCAGATGTGGGGCTTGAACTCACGAACCATGAGGTCACAACCGGAGCTGAACTCAGACACTTCACTGACTGTGTCACCCAGGCGCCCCCTCCCCTAAGGCACCTTCTAAAGACATTTCCCCGGGTCAATGCTTCCTCTGATTAAGCCTTTAATATTTAGAATAGGTTAAATAACATACCATCTATCCGCAAGCCGCAAACCATTGTAATATCTAAGAATTTTTTCACCCTCCAAAAACCAATTCTGACCCCGCTAGTGGCCATATCAGGCTCTCCGATCCTGGTTGGGCATGAAAGGTTTACTGCGCTTGTCTTTACTGAGTGTCTGTGATGTGTCAGCCACTGTTGAGGGACCGAGGCCACAGCAGTGGACCACAGGCTTAAGTGGTCCCGTAGCTGACCATAGCCAGTACACCCAGCCAGTAGGCCAATCGCCTGGGTCTGGCAGTTTTCCGGCACAGTCTACTGGGTGGATCAAGGACCCCTCCCCCCACACACGTAGCTTCCTCTCACCTCTTGTCCCTTCTTCTCGCAGCAAAAGAACCAGCTGCCCGTGCACCTGACAGGCGCCTTCTTCGCCTTCTTCGTGGGCAACCTGTACTTCTGGCTGCAGCTTTTCCTCTTCTGGTGGATGAAGAGCCTGCCCCAGCCTGGGCCTCCCTGGATCAGGCCCCTCCGCCTGGGCCTCTGCAGCCTCTGCACCATCCTCATGATGACCAGTATCCTTACTGGGGCCGGTGGCGGGGTTGGGGTTCCTCCATTGGGCCGGGGCTGCAACACGCGTGGTGTGCAGTGCCCTGTCCTGTTTGGGCCTCCGTCTCCTTAGGATTTTTTTTTTTTAATGTGTATTTATTTTTGAGAGAGAGAGAGAGAGAGAGAGTACAAGCAGGGGAGGGGCAGGAAGGAGCCGAGGGAACAGAAGATCTGAAGCAGTCTCCGTGCTCACAGCGGAGAGCGAGTAGCCATGTGTTTGATATGCCGCGTATCATGCTGGCTAAGACTGGAACCTGAGGTTCAGAGAGGCGGAGTCTCTTGGCCAAGGCCAGTCATGAAGCTCAACAGCAGAGCCCTAGCAGGCTCTTGAGAGCAGCCCGAATCTCTTCCCAACTCCATATCCGGTGACGTCATGGTAGCAGCTCCAACCGGCCTTGGTGGGAATGTTTACAACACCGAAATCGGCCGCTGCTGCAAATCAGAGCTAGTTGTTAACTATTTACCAGCATACCTACCACTCGGGCGAAACTCTGTCCAGCCCAGTCCTGAGTCACCTGAGCCCAGATGCCTTCCGCCAGCACGGCGCACCTCCGGGTGACTCAGATGACTCTCTGCACTTCAGTCTCCGTATCTTAAGATGGACTCGTTTCGATCATAGTAACGGTTGTTATTGATAGGCAAACTGCTCTGAGGAGAGGCCGCAGGTTCAGCCTCAGGGACTGATCTCCTTGGGGAGGACGGTAGGGAGGCCAGAAGTCTGCTGATGTTCGGAAGAGGCTGGAAGGAAACCAGCTGACAACCCATGTGGGCTGCCTTGGGGACGATTGGGCTGGTAATCAGTTTAGCTGTGGGGTCAAATAGCCCTTGGTCCTGGGGCTGGGAGATGCACCATAAAGATGGCCAGCGAGGGGTGATAAGGCCTGGGTGTCTACGAGACTGGGTCCGGGAACCGACAGATTCTGAACTGGTGTTGCAGAACCAGCTACTTTTGGCCTGGGGTGGGAGGCTGGGGAGACACTGCGGGTGCATGCAGAGGGTAGAAAAACCAGCTCAGAGATGAGGCTGCTGGCGGGGCCAGAGATGAGGATCTCCAGTGCTAAGGCGAGGCTTTAAAGGCTTGGGTTTCTGCCCAGGGGCAATAGGGAGCCATGGAAAGCTTATGAGCAGGGGAGGAACGAGGTCAGTTCTGGGGGTAGCCACCTTGTGTTGAGGTGCTCCCACCCCTCCTTTGCTCTAAGATTCATGGGGTCAGGGGTGATGTCAGTCTCCTTCACCGTCTAAAAATCCTCGAGTGAATGAAATAATGCTACACCGGCCTAGGAGGAGTGAGAGAGAGCTAGCTTACGGGAGAAGCAAGGTTGGTGCAGTGAAGGGGGGGGGTGGTCCCAGAAAGCGAGATGCCTCTCTGCCAGGCTGAGCTTGGGGTGTGCTTGGGCTGGCAGAGAAAGGGTTGCAGGGGTGCCCGGCCGGCTCAGTAGAGCATGTGACTCTTGATCTTAGGGTGGTGAGTTCGAGCTCTAAGTTGGGTAGAGTTTACTTGGAAGGAAGGAAGGGAGAGAGGGAAGAAGAAAAAAAAAAAAAACAGTTTTTAGGAGCAGGAGACTGAGGGCTGGAGACAGGACAGGACAGACCAGGAGAGAGATGGGCAAGACCAGTAGCACAAGCCTTGGGGTCACCAGCCGGCCAGGGCCATGGGGCTGGGGAGGGGGAGGGAGCCAGGGTGATTCCCCGGGGTCTGCTAGGCACGGGAGTGGGTGGGATGGTCATCCCCAGGTGAGGACCCCAGGAAGAGGAAGATATTTCAGGGGATGAGCGGGAGGGGCCCTAGGGCTGGGGGTGGTGGGGGAAGGAAGTTGCTGACGTGGCCTGAGGCTGGCCTCCAGGGTTGGGGGTATCTTTAGGAAACCCTGCACGTTTGAAGGGAGAAGCAATTGGGGCTGCTTGTCTGTCTGGGCAAGTGTGGAGATGGTGATGGTGGAGCCTTCATGGGGTCAGGGAAGGCCAAGGATAAGAGAAGAACCTTGTTCTGGAATTTGTTCAGAAACACAAATAGTGCGAGGGGAACATACGGGCAACAGCCTGAGAGAGAGACGGGGGCCGGTGGGCATCCCGGTGAGGGTGTCTGGGGGCCACTGAGGCGGGGACCTCCCAGAGGCCGTCCGGGACAGGGCTGGGCAAGTCTGTGTGAGGGGGCGCGGGGTCCCTCCTGCCCGGCGTGGCCCTTGACCCCGGCGCCAAGTGGTCGTCCTCCACTCCTGGCCGCTGCGCTCGGCCTCCGCCGCCTGCGAGTGGGCCGTGGCCATGCTGCTGTTCGCGCTCTTCGGCCTGTTCGCCGTGGACTTCTCCGGCCTGGACGGCTGCGCCCTGAGCCTCCGGCCGGGCCCCAGCCTCAGCTCCCCGCCCGCCTCCCCGATCTCCCTACAGATCCCGCTGTGAACCGCGGCCCCGTCGTCGGTGTGCTCTGGGCCCGGTGCTGCGGTCGAGCGCGGCCGCCCAGGAAGTGAGAGGCCGAGGCCAGCCAGCCGTCCCTGCTCAAGGCTATTTATTATTATTATTATTAACTTTTTTTTTTTTTTTTTTTTTTTTTGCCGCCGGCGGAATCAGAGACACGGACGCAGGCAGGGTCACGCGAAACCAGAATTCCCTCCGGAGAGCAAATCCGTACAGAAGGTTGTGGAAGGGAGGGGGGAACCGGGGGAGGGGGGGCCCGGGAAGGAGGAGCTGGGGAACACGAGGACAGATGACCCTCTCCGTCCGCATCTGCTAAGCCACCCCAACCAGCCCCCGTCCCTCCCCCACCCCGCCCCGCAGAGAGATTGATCAATAAATAAAATAATAAATTAATCAATAAATAAAATAGAAACAGCTCCCCCGCCCTCAGTCCCCCCTAGAACCACCCCCCATTGGGCACGGCCCGCTGAGCCCCATCCCTGCGGGGCAAGGCCAGGTTTGTTGTCTCTCCCCTCCCTACATACTCCTTGGGCCCTATTTACAGATTCACAGTTGGGGGGCAGGGAAGGGGGGTGGAGGGGGCTCCCCTCCTTCCCCGGCCCCTTGGGGTCAGGGCAGAGGGGTCCCGTTGGTGGCCAGGAGCTTCTTGTCCTTAGCGGGGCCTCGGCGGGGAGAGCCGGTCAGCTCTGGGGGCTGCAGGCTTCTGGGTGAGGTACCAGCAGGCCGAGTCTGGGCCCCGTTCTTCTCATCTGCGAAGGAGGAAGCAGTCCGGCCTCAGTACCCTCAAGGCTGCCAACCCCCTCCCCCCAACACGTTCCAGCAACCTCGTGGGGCTGGAAGCCTGGGGAGACGGTTGTCAGGACACACATCGGCAACCAGACCTGGCGGCCTCAGGATGCCAAGCTGTGTGACTGTGGCAGCTGGGCCAAGTGAGTCCCGGAGAGAGCCGGTGGCCTGCCTGCAGGAGGCATCCTCAGAGACTCTGGCCAGGACGCTATTGGCTAAGGGACAGGCTGTCCCAGCGGCAGATCAGACTCGGGGATGAGAGCCAGAGGCCCCTCTCCTTCCTCCCAACCCTGGTGGTCAGGGAAGACGGTCCCTGGCAACGGGGCCCAGGGGAGCCTACAGGCGGGCCGTTTGGGGGTCTGAACAACCCCGGACGGTGGATTCCCCTTCTCCAGAACACAGTTCCCGAACTTCTGTCAGCGGGAGGTTCCACTACGCCCGACGCTGAGCCCCGACGCTGAGACTACTCGTCCTCTTGGGGAACCCCTGGAGGCGCCCTCCCTAGCAACGACCTCGGGTCAGGATGGCCCAGGTGTGGAACCAGACCTCGCTCAGCAGGGGGCCTCCCCTCCACCCAACGGGATAAAAGAGGGAGCCGTCACAGGCCCCGCCTCCCACCTGCCAGGGCCTGCACCGAGGGCTGGTCGTGAGTGCTCAACAGCTGTGCCTGGATGGTCTCCACGACTCGCTTGAACCGACGGCTGGGACCTGGAAGGCATATGGAGACAGACCGACTGGCTTGGGGACCAGGACGAGGAAGGCCCTCCTGCCCCGTGGAACCCAGCAAAGGAGGCTTCTCCTGGCCTCCGTTTCCCTGCCCTGTGTTGGGCGTGAAACCAGGGTTTCCCAAGGGGGCCAAGGGAAGTCTGAGTTGTAATAGTGATGGGTGCTGTTTTCCATTTAGATAGGTTCCGTTCCTTGTTAGTTTCAAGTCGAGGTCATGAAGAGGCAGAAACATAAGAAAATTAAACGGGAAGTAAAATAAAATCTTAAAATCCAGGAAGTCCTGCGTGCTCGTCTCTAAGGGAAAGGCAAAACAATGCGCCGTAATTCGTTTGGGCGGCGTGACCCGTGGTGCTCTGGGGCAGCCTGGTTTAGAGACCCTGGGGCAAGCTCGTCTCCCAGCCGCGACGTGCTAAGACTGCCCGCGACGGTGGCAAACGGGAGCATCCCTTGTCATTCACACTCTTGTTAGCAGGACTCAGATACCAAGCTGACTCGGAAGCAAGGCACTTCTGTGGTTTTCGTCTCCTGTGCCAACTCCTGGTTAGTGATGGTGGCCTAAAGTTTTTCAGGCTGCAGCTGAGCTCAGCAGGGAGAGGAGCAGTGGTGGATTGGTGATGTCTGCTCTGGCTGCAGGAGGGACATTGGACAGCAGCGGGCCACATCTTTGCCCTTCTGCCGTATGGACTTAAGAAGTAGGAAGGGGGCTCTGCATTTCACGGTCAGGAGGGCTAGGTTGAGCCCAGCTCTGCCATGGTTAGCAGTGTGACTCTGTCAAGTCATTTATCTCTACAGGACTCAGTTTTCTCCTCTGTAAAATGGGTGATTACTCGTACCGCAAAGGCTGCTGGGAAGCTTCGATGAAACAGTGCATGGAAAGCATTTGGAACATCATAAATATCCACTAAATGTCAATGAGGAAAGAGGGAAGGAGAGAAGGTAGGGGTCACAATGAGGAGGGGGCTCACACAGTCAGTCAGCAGGAGTTGAGAGCCATGTCCTCCTCCTCGCTCTTGCTGCCCTTTTGGGCCACTATCCTATCTCAGCTGTCCTGAGCATCCCAAATACCAGGCTGGAGGCAGTGCGGTTGAGAGAAACTTACCGGAGATGAGGGTAAAGGTGACAGAGTAGATGCCACCACCACCACTGCCATCCCGTCGTGGGGAAGGCTCCGGACCCTCTGAGGAACTGATGTCCACCTGGAATCGGACGGGCTTCTGGAAGACGGATGGGCCGCCACTGGCCTTGTACTCGGCCCTGAAGCTGGTCTGTGACAGCACACTGTGACTCAGGCTGGGGATCTGAGACAGGTGGAGGACAAAAAGAGGGGGTGACTCCAGTGACCTGATTCCAGGGAATGGATAGCCAAGGAACTACAAGTTCCATCATCCACTGGGGCAAAGAATAGCAGAAAAGCTATGGGGAGCCCCCACTGCCTGATGGGACTTGTAGTTTTCTTGTCCAACTGTAAACAGGGTATCAGGGGAATGGCTGAACAACTGGATCCCCACATAACAGGGACCGTAAGTCCCACTAGCTCCTAGAGCAAAGCACCCCAAGGCACACTAAACCTCTCCCACCTCTCTGCCCCTACAGGGACTAAACCCAACTCTGAATGGAAAACTACAGATCCCATGAACCTCAGGAGGAAGCTAGGCCAGAGCTAAGGTAGGGGGAAGAGCCCCAGGGGCTGCTGGGATTTGTAGTCCTGTGCTACCCAGAACACAGCGGGACTCAGGACCCTCACCGACAGGAAGGCGTGGACAATGTCCGCTTTGATGCTGCTGAGAGGTTTGTCCTTTAGCACAAGGAATATTTGTTCTTCTTTATCCAAGGAGATAAAGTTCCCAAACCAGGAGCGTTTTGCCAACCTGAGAGAAAGGGGATGGTTGGAGGTGGGTCAGGAGGGGGCTAAGGGATTAAATTCCTCCCTCCTCCTTCTCACTTCCCTTCCCAGTCAGACTCACTCTGGAGAGGACTCTGGAGTCAAGCTGGACATCTCCTCGGCAGTAGGGACTGGGGGAGAGGGAGAGGAGAGTAAGATCAACACTTGTCCATCATCCTTGCGTCCAGCACACAGGACAGCAGTCACCTCCAACCGGAGGTTCCAGACCCCCAGGGCCCACTCACCTCCCAGTAGCTAACCCCCAAGTAGCATGCTGCGTGACGGTCGTTCAGGGATGCTGTCCCACCCGTTAGACCACGTCTCCTGAGGGTGGAACTTACTAGCCATGAGCCAATGGGAAGATGGACCAGAGCACGGAAGGGGCGTGTCCTACAAGCAGGTCCCTCCTCCAGAGCTGATGACACACCCCCTCTTCCCAATACCTGAATCTCTCCCCAATCCCATCTTTTCCTAGGATGTAGAAGGCGGGAATCCAGACCCCATCTCTCTCCTCATATTAGGACTCAGGAATCCATGCCCCCAGCCCCTGCACCCCCAGTGACCCCGTACCCTGCATCTTGCGCCGGTGAAAGCGAGGGGAGCCCAGGAAGCTGTTGCGGATGGAGTTGAGACGACTCCTCCAGGCGGCTCCCCCAACGCCACCACCGGGGCTTGGGGGTGGCGTTGTTCCCGGCGTCCCGGTGGGGCTGGCTCGGGGTGTGTGCAGGGGTGAATGCAAGGGGGTCCCCCCAGAGGAGCGCGGGGAGCCTGGAGGGCCAGGCAGGGGCGTGGAGCGGGCACTCGGGGGCGGAGGCTGCTCCCCGGCACCTCCACCCCTGGGACCTCGAGAAGGCAGCGTCTGCGTTTTGGAAGTCGGGGAGCCCCCGCCCCGGGCCTCATCTCCAGCCCCGGGTTCGGGTGAGAAGGAAAAGACAGGACTCTGCGGAAGAGTGGAGATGGGTGAGATGGCAGACTACAACTCCCAGGAGGCTCACAGAGGTGGGCACCGATGCATGCTGGAACTTGTAGTCCAATTATTTCCCCTCCCAACCCACATTGTTAGGGGGACAGGGATTTTTTTCTATCATGCTCACTGCTGTAGACCCAGCACAGTGACTGGTCATGGCAGGGACTCAATTAGCTTTTGTTAAATGAATAAGTGAACCTCTGACACACTAAAAATCCAATCCTATGGGAGGTGAAATGCTCAATGCACTAAAATACTTATGCACCCTTGGGTTTTGGTCCTTTCAGAGACAAAGAGGCAATGTCCCAAGACTTCATGGGAATTGTAGTTCTGTCAATCTTTGCTCCTGTGTTTTCACCCCCTTAACCCTTCTTAATCAGAGACCTGGCCTTACCCTTGGGCTGCTCAGAGGGCTGGAGGACAGACCGGTGGAGGCTCCACTGACACTACGAGACCTGTTTCCAGAAGAGATTTTTTTTTTAATCAGGTGTGTGGGTTTCATAAGGTTCAGATATCCTCTGCCTTCCACACTCCTTTGAGATGAGGACATGAGGCCCAGAGAGGGGAGGTGACTTGTCCCAACCACACAGCACCGTTGAGGGGCAGCTGGGCTAGAACCCTGAACTCCCTCCCTCACCCGCCATGACTGCAGATCCGCTGGAGGGGCGGGGGCTCCCACCTCTGACTGTGCTGGGCCATCTCCAGAGCCCGTCGGGTAGGCACTGGGGAGCCACCGCCCCCAGCATCGGTGATGCTCAGTACTTCCATGGACTTCCGCTCTGGCCGCCGCTTCCCGTGACGGCTCAGCATGGGGGAATCCACACGTTTCCGAGGTGGGTCTGAGGGCGAAGAGAGTTTCCACCGATCAAAAGACATCTTCGCCTGGCTGCACATGGCACTCACGCAGATGCGGAAACGGAGGCCCAGAGTGGAGAGTTGTGACAAGGTCACGGAGGAAATCAGGGAGTCTAAACCCGGAAGCTAAGGGCTTGCAGCCCCTTCCTCCCTCTGGCATCCGGGGTCTGGATTCCCAGCCCTGCCTGCTCACCGACATCATTCCGGGGAGGCAGGTCCTGGTCCTCGCAGCTGGGATACCGCTCCTTCCGATCCAAAAGCAGATAATATATCATCTTTTCTTGGTTCTCCCTGATGGGCAAGGGGCGTGAGGGGTAAGAGGTGGAATGGCGTGAGAGGTCGGGTCTCCAAGGTCTCACCCCCTCCCTGCAACTGGGGCTTGGTACACCCAACATCTCCGTCCATGGTTCCATTTTCCTAGGTAGCAATACGGCTAGTGCTTCTGTGTCGGTGGACACCTTACCCTCACCTTACCCAACAGTTATAATAGTAGTAGTAAGAATAATATTTGTAAGCACTACGTGAGGCACTAAGCCTGCGTCAGCACCTATTAATACTTTTCAGCATCTTATCTTTCCTCCACTGGCCCTACCGCCCCCTCCCGGCCCCTCGGGGAATAGCTCCACGTGGGAGCTTGAAGCCCGGCCCCATCCAGCGGCCCGACGCCCGCCCCAGGGAGTCTGCGCCGCCGCGAGGCCCGGGGGCGCCCTCCGCCGGCGGGCGGGGTGCGGGCCGGTGGTGCGCGTGCGCGCCAGGCGGCCTTACTCCTCGCTGCGCAGTTCGCGGTGCAGCCGCTCGCGGTCCCTGAAGCAGCCCAGCGAAGCCATGCTCTCCAGGACGTCGGGGTCCAGCTCTCCGTTTGACGGCAGGCTCCGCATGGCCACCCGGCGGCCTGGGGCTGGTTCCAGACAGGGGTCTGGCTCGTGTTTCCCGCCCCTGGGAGACGGAGAAACGTTACAGGGGACCGGGCATCAGGGACGGAGCCCTCTCCACGCGAGACGCGGGTGTCCCTGGGCCCTAGCCTGCCCCTCTCTTGGGAACCCGGAAATCCGAGTCTCTAGCCCCTCCTCACTAAGGAACCTCGGCATCCCACCCCCTAGCTGGTTCTGTGGGGGCCCTCGACGCTTGTCCCCCTCCCCCACGCGCCCTCCCCCAGGGAACCAGGCACTCACAGGTACCAGGGATGTTTCTGAATTTGCTCCAGCTGTGAAGAGGGTGGGTCGGAGAGAAGCACCAGTGAGGTCGAAAGCTGATGAGGTGGCCTTGGGGGTCCCTAACGGTGCCCCTTCCTCTCCACTAGGGTCATGATGACTTAGGGCTCCCCTAGTGGCAACTGAGTGCCGACGGACGGGACCAGGACATGCATCCTCCCCAGCTTAGAGCAGCAGACCCTGGGCTGCGGCTCATTCCGCGCGACACTCCCCCCGCCCCCCATCCCCCCTCCCCCAAGCTCACAGGCGGGTCCTGGACATCCACCCACCCTCCCCCCCCCCCCCCCGGCCCCCCAACTCACACTGAGCCTTTTCTCAGGCTCCACCTCGATCATGCCTCTCAGCAGGCTCTGGCAGTCCGGAGGGATGAAGTGAGGCATGTGGAAGACGCCCCTCTTCACCTTCTCCAGCAGCTGGCGCAGATTGTCGTCATCAAAGGGCAGAGCCCCCTGAACGAGAGAGAACAGGACCCTCACACAGAGCCCGCCCCGGACCAGGCGAGAGCCGAAGCGCTTCCCACACCGACGCATGTAGTCCTTACCACGGGCCCTGGGAAGTAGGGAACTGTTATTACCCCCACTTTATAGGCAGGGGAAACTGAGGCACGGAGTGGTCCAGCAACTCGCCCGGGGCCTCTGAGCTGGTAAGGGGCTCAGCAGGGATTTGGTAATGGACGTTCAGGCCCCAGTGCCTCAGAGACTGGGGTTGCATCTTAAAAACAGGTTTCTCCCCAGACCGGTTTCAGAAGGAGTCATTCCTCATTCGTTCATTCAAGAAAAGGTGAGCGTCCATTACGGGTCGGGGACCTAGCAATGGACCAAGCGCGCCCTCGCCCTTCTACAGCTCACACCCTAGACTGTGGGACGCCGGGGAGCGGATACGCGTTAAGAGCGATGTCATGATGGACTCAGCACCTGAAGGTGCCCCCTGCCTCCTAGGTTCCGATCTGGCCACTACGGCCGGGGCAGGGGACAAAACCAGATCCCTGTCTCCACGGAGCTTTGTGTAGAGCAGTAATTAATAGGCAACAGTTGTTGAACGCGTGGTGGGGAAGGCAAACAACTAACGGAGAAGAACGTGGGGGACGAAGAAACACAGCGCCGGCAGGAAGCCAGAGAGGACCGGGTTTAGCCGGGGAGTCGAGGGAGGGGCCGTGGGGGAGGTACGCCGGACCAAGACGCGCAGGGGGCGACAGTGTGAGTCTCTGAGGGTTTTTCCAGGGGCTGCCCCTGGTGCCAGAGGTCCCTGGGCAGAGAATGCCGGGTGTGGGGGTGGGGAGATAGGGAGAGGACATCCCTGAATGCTGGTCTAGGGCCAGGAAGCCTGGACGTGACCTTGCTTGTCGGTCTCATTCAATGCGTCCCTATGTTTCTTGTTTGCCTGGTACCTTGATCGGCTTCTCAGCCTCCAGAACAGTGAGAAATGCATGTTTGTTGTCTAAGCGGCACAGTCTACTTTTCTTAGAGCAGCCCAAGCTAAGACGGACCTCTTGTTTTATATTTATATGTATATCTCAATACGTATTTATAAAAATATGTATATGTGTGTGTATAATATATAAATACTTAGAGGCGCCTGGGCGGCTCAGTCAGCTGAATATTTGACTTCCGCTCAGGTCATGATCTCGTAAAGCATACAGATAGAACTCACGGCCAACAGCCGTTATAACTCACACTTGAATGAAGCTTATCCAACACACACGTTTTTCTCCATGAGGGACAAAACAGCCTTCTTGCCCTTAGGTGCTCGAGACAGCACTTCAACACTACCCCGCGGGACCATTTAAAACCACCAAGAAAAGGGCACCTGGCTGGCTCAGTCAGTGGAGTATGTGGCCCTTGATCTCGGGTCGTGGGTTCGAGTCCCACATTGGGTGTGGAGGTTATTTAAAAAAATAATATAGGGGCACCTGGGGGGCTCAGTTGGTTAAGCGTCTCACTCTTGATTTTGGCTCAGGCCATGATCTCATGGCTCCTGAGTTCGAACCCTGAGTTGGGCTCTGCACTTGGGATTCTCCCTCTCTCTCTCTCTCTCTTTCAAAATAAGCCTTAAAAAATAATAATATAAAATAAAATCACCAACAAAGAGCACAAAAAAGAAAAATATGAGGCATTCGACAGACCACAAAAAGCACCCTTTCTTACGAGATGCGCTGAAACGAGGAAATAAATACATAAAAAGCAGAGAGTGGGTCGCCTTGTGCGTGATGGGGACTCCAATTTTTCTCTGCTCTGTGCACATCCGAGAATGACCTCGAAAGCACCCAGAGTACTGACGACTCGAGGTTATAGACAAACTGCAGGGAGCGGGCAGCTTCACAAATACAGAATCCGCAAGTCATGAGGATCAGCCGTAATGACAGTAACAGCAATGAAGTGTGAGCACTAGTAATTACCGAGCGCCGCTCAGAAGGCTGACCGCACGGCCACACAGTAATTCATTCACGCCACACGTGTTCATGAGGCCTGACTCCGTGCCAGCTCGGGTCACAATCGTGAGCCAACGAAAGAAAACACGCAAAGACAAAAGCCCTGACTTCTGGGAGCCGATCATCTAGTAGGGAAGAGAGACGGCGCCTCGAGGAACTAAACGCACAATGGCGACTGAGAGTCGGGGGTGTGGGGGGGCAGCCCAGAGCCTACCCTGGAGGATCCGACCTTATGGGAGGGTGGGGGACAGGGGAGGCTTCCTGGAGAAGTGGCAACTGAATTGAAGCAAAAGAAAGCCTAAGGGGGGGGGGCGGCGCTTGAGTGGCTCAGTCGGTTAAGCATCTGACTTCGGCTCAGGTTATGATCTCAAGGTTCAGGAGTTCAAGCCCCGTGTTGGACTCTCGACTGGAGCCTGCTTGGGATTCTCTCTCTCTCTCTCTCTCTCTCTCTCTCTCTCTCCCCCCTCTCTCCCCTCTCTCTCTCTCTCTCTCTCTCTGTCCCTTCCCCACTTGTGGGCTCTTTCTCTCTCTCTCTCTCTCTCTCTCTCTCTCTCAAAATAAATTAAAAAAAAAATTCTAGATGTGACCTAGGCAAGCAAAGGGACCTAGGTAGGGATGAGCGTTCCAGGCAGAGAACGGGGGTGGGAAGAGCCTGGCTGACACCTAGTCTGATTATACGAGTTACTACCATGTCGCAATACCCTAAAACAGCCACCGTCCCGAGCCGTCCAAGGGCTCCTGGCTGCCCCGTCCCTCTCCGGAACACCCTGGGTGAGCTCACCTTTGTGTGACTGAGTGGTTAGCTCTGGGCCCAGAGTGGGGTGCTCCGGGACCAAGGTCTGCTGGCTAATACCTCCCACCTTCCCGAAACCAGTGAAATATTCGGGACCTCTGCGGGGAGGACAGAACTTAACGTTCTGAGCTCCAGATTGTTCTAGAAATGGGGCAGGAGAGGCGAGGGGCACCTTACCACAAGCAGGGCGAAGAGAATGACTCCGCAGCTCCACATGTCCGCTCGGCGGCCGTCATACTTCTCCCCCTGCAGAGGAGCCGGGCCAGCCGTGACGTCGCCTCTCCGCCGCCGCGGTCACTCCACTCCTCCCCCCCCCTCCACCCCTGCACTCACCTTTATCACCTCCGGACACGCGTAGTGGGGGGACCTGAGGGAGAGAGGCGGCGTGAGCCCCTGGCCGGCTTCTCGCCCCTCCCCGGGACCGCAGGGGCCGGGCCCCCACTCACCCGCAGCTGGTCTCCAAGAGGCTGTCTCCCACCTGCAGGGACGCCATGCCAAAGTCTGCGATTCGGATGTTGTTCTTCTCGTCCAAGAGCAGGTTCTCGGGCTTCAGGTCTCTGTGGCTGAGACAGGCAGGTGGCGCTCAGGTCTGTGCCCTCCTCCGGGGGGCCGAGGCCCAGCTCACTATCTCTCAGAAGGGGAGACTTCTGCAAACTATTATGGGCAATTTCAAACACGCTCCAAACAGTGAGAAGAGTATCAGGAAGCCCGCATGTACCTGTCCCCCCCCCCCCCCCCCCCGTTACCAACTCAGGGCGAGCCTTTGCTGTACTCCTGTGTACTTCCTGTGTACTCCTGTGTACTTCCTGTGTACTCCTGTGTACTTCCTCCACTGGATTATTTTTTTAAGTTTATTTTATTTATTTTTGGGGGGAAGGGGCAGAGAGAGAGAGAGGGAGAGACAGAATCTCAAGCTGCCAGCGCAGAGCCCAACACAGGGCTCATTCCTATGAACCATGAGATCATGACCTCAGCTGAAATTAAGAGTTGGACACTTAACCAACCGAGCCACCCAGGTGCCCCTTCGCTGCATTATTTCGTAGGAGACCCCAGACGGTGTATCATTTTATCCACAAATATTTGAGTATGTGTGAAGTAAGATATTTTGAGGTAAGAAGAGCTAATGTTGAGCTATTGAAATACTTCCATGCTGAATAATAAAAATATTGCCACCTCAAGCCAGCCACTAGTCCCTCCGTTGAGACACCAGCCTTCTCCCCTGGAGCAAAACTCCTCAAGTTTTAAGGGCTAATGTCTGGGAGGAGGTGGGGTCTGAGGATTCTAGAGTGTCTGTTGGAAGTGGTCAGCTCAGTAACTGGGTCATACTTGTTGTTAAATATGTTGACTATTGCCCCCTAGAGGCCAGTGTTTGTAATGTCAGGGTTTCGGCAGGGTCTTGGCAACAGTGGGGTGCTGACAATTTAAATAGGCTGCCTTTTCATCTCCAAGCTCTACTCCCACCTCTGAGCCCCTGCAGCCTGACACCTACCCCACACCCAACGCCCGTCCCAGGGAGAGAGGTGTGCAAACAAAAGAGGCTGAAAGATGACGGACGGAAGGCATCCACTTGCACCTCAATGAATCATTAAAATGTTGCCTATTTAATATCCTGTTTTGAGAGCTGCAGAGAGGGAAGGACAATCTTTTCATATGGACAGTCACATGCCGAAATACGAACCTCAACCCTCACTTCATGTCGTGGACAAAAACTAATATGAAATGGATCCCAGGACTAAATGCAAGAGCTAAAACTATAGAACTTCCAGAAGAAAACAGAGGAGGAAGCTGGCAAAGATTTATAGATAGAACAGAACAGGAATAAACTGTAAAAAAAAAAAAAAAAAAATTCACAAAATTTAATTCACCAGAATTTAAAGCTTTTGCTTTTCATACGACATTACTGTAAAAACACAAGAGAGGGGCACCTGGCTGACTCAGTCGGAAGAGCACACGACTCTTGATCTCAGGGTCGTGAGTTCGAGCCCCACGCTGGGTATAGAGATTACTTAGATAAGTAAAAAAAAAAAAAAAAAACTTAAAAAATATATTAAAAATGCAAACTCATGTCACAGACTGGGAAAAAATACTTGAAAAATATACAGTTGATAAAAGATTTGTCCTTAGCGGTGTCTCAGCTCAGGTCGTGATTTCATGGTTCGTGAGATCGAGGCTTCAGTCGGGCTCTGTGCTGACAGTGTGGAGCCTGCTTGAGATTCTCTCTCCCCTCCTCTCTTCGCCTCTCCCCATCTCGAGTTTGTGCACATACTCTCCCTCTCGAAATAAATGAATAAATAAACATAAAAAAAAAAAAAAGATGTGCCTCTAGAATAAATAACTCTTAGGAGTTATTCCTAGAGCTATCTCTTGTTCCTAGAATAACGGACTCTTACAATTCAATAATAAAAAGACGACTCAATAAAAAATGGGCAAAGGATCTGAATAGACACTTTCCCAGGGAACAGAAACAAATGGCCAATGAGCACATGAAAGATGTTGTACATCATTAGTCATTAGGGAGCTGCAAATCAAAACCGCAATGAGATACCACTTCATACCACTAGCAGGGCTATAATCAGAAAGTCAAATAGGGGGCGCCTGGGTGGCTCAGTCGGTTAAGCGGCCGACATCAGCTCAGGTCATGATCTCGCGGTTTGTGAGTTCGAGCCCCACGTCGGGCTCTGTGTGATGGCTCAAGCCTGGAGCCTGCTTCTGATTCTGTGTCTCCCTCTCTCTCTGCCCTTCCCTTGCTCACTCTATGTCTCTCAAAATAAAATAAAAAAAAAAGTTAAAAAAATAAATAAACAGAAAGCTGACTTAAAAAAAAAGTCAAATAGTAATGGGGTGTCTGGGTGGCTTATCGGTTTAGCGTCGGACTATGAGTTTCGGCTCAGGTCATGATCTCACGGCTCATGGGGTCGAACCCCGGGTCGGGCGCTGCACTGATAGTATGGAGCCTGCTTGCGATTCTCTCTCCCTCTCTCTCTCTCTCTCTCCCTCTACCCCTCCCCGGCTCACTCTTTATCTCTCTCTCAAATGAAATAAATAAACTTTAAAGTCACATAGCAGCAAATGTTGGCAAGAAGGAACAGAGATTGGAACCATCATGGACTGCTGGGCGGATGTTAAAGGCTGCAGCCGCTTAGGAAAATGGTCTGGCACTTCCTCAAAAGGCTACGCAGAGTTCCCATGTGACCTGACAGTTCCACCCGCAGGTGCGTCCCTGGGGAGTGAAAACCCAGGTACACACTAAACTGGCACGCGAATGTTCACAAGTCCACATTATTTATAATAGCCGAAGAGAAGATGATGGGGCGCCCGGGGGGCTCAGTCGGTTTGGTGCCTGACTTCAGCTCAGATCATGACCTCACGGTCCGTGAGTTTGAGCCCCACATCAGGCTCTGTGCTGATGGCTCAGAACCTGGAGCCTGCTTCGGATTCTGTGTCTCCCTCTCTCTCTGCCGCTCCCCTGTTGCGCTCTGTCTCTCTCTCTCTCTCAAAAATGAATAAACATTTAAAAAAGGAGAAACAACTAAAGTGTCCATCAACTGGTGAAATGGATACACTTGATCTTAGCCCGAAGGCCGAGAAGCGGCCACTGGGGAAATGGATGAACAAGTTAAGGCACATGCACGCGATGGAGTATTTATCAGCCACAAAATCAAAGGAAGTACTGACACGCTACAACATGGATGAACCCTAAAAACGTTTTGGTCCGTGAAAGAAGCCAGCCACAGAAGGCCGCATAATATGAGTCCGTTTATGTGAAATGTCCAGAATGAGCAAATCCATGGAGACAGAAAGCAGATTGGTGGCTGTCAGAGGTTGCGGGCAGGGGGACTGGACGGGTGACGGCTTAATGGGTACGAGGCAATGATGTGGGGGGTGATGAAAACACCCCCAAACTACAAAGCAGCGACGCACAGCACTGACTGTCCTACAAACCACTGAACCGTAGACTTTAAAGGGGTGACTTTTATGATACGTGAGTTATAGCTCAATTTTTTTAGAGGGAGAGAGATTTACGTTGGGGCTGCACCGCGCTGGCTTCCGTGTGCCGCCAAGGGCCTGTCTCGTGGGCAGCGCTCCCCCCGGCCTCCCCGGAGCTGCCCCCTCACCAGATGGAGTAGCTATGGCAGAAGTCCAGCGCCGATACTATCTGGCGGAAGAACTTCCGGGCCTCCTTGGGCGTCAGCCTCCCCTTCTTTACCAGGTAGTCAAACAGCTCACCTCCAGAGACGTGCTCGAGAACCAGGTACCTGGGGGACGTGGAGGGGGCAGAGGGCTGGAAGGGGCATGTGGAGGGCCAAAGAGCCTGGTCTTCCTCTTTCAAAAGCCCTTGGACCCCAGCACAAGACCTCAATCCCACTGGCCCCTGACAGCGGAGAACCCCAATTCCCATAAGCCCCTGGGAGGGGAGAGACTCCAATCCCCATGAGTCCCTGGGTGGGGGACGCTCCAATTCCCACCAGTCCCTGGTAGGGGGAGCTGCCAATTCCCATGAGGGCCTGGGAGGAGAAGACTCCAATTTCAATGAGCCCCTGGGCAAAAGAGACTACTCCAATACCCCTCAGCTGCTGGGAAACCAAAACTCATTTCCAGAATCCTATGTCGACTTTAGAAGTATAGTATGTTGACTGCTAGTTATTTCACGACCTAAGGCAACCCCGTTAGCACCTGGAAGACAGAAACACCCCAATTCTCATAGAACCCTGGGAAATAAAGACACCTTCCTCCTCCACTCCCATTAGCTTCTGGAAAGCCAAGCCTCTCATTCTTACAAGCCTCTGGGATGAGGAAACTCGAATTCTCAATAATTCCTGCCAATAAACGATTGTAGTGTGCACCAATCTAACTCAAAGCCTGTGAGGTAAAAGACTACAACTCCCATCAGCTCTAGAGGGGTTTAAAACTCCCAACTCCCATAAGCCTCTGGTACATAGACTCCTAATTCCCATCAGCCATATGGACCCTTAGGACTCCAAATCCCATCAGGCTCCAGGACGTTAAAACTCTGATTCCCATCAGCCACTGGAAACAAAGGCTCAATTTCTATGAACTCTTGGAAGGCTGTTGTCCTCTGTGAAGCCCATACTCCCATTGGCCCCCCTCTCCCTACCAAGATGATGGGGTGGGAGAGACAGCTCCACCAGTTGGTGACAAAGCCCCTCCCTGCTGCCACACCTGGGGAGCCCTGAAGACTACAATTCCCTTGAACACGTGGGGCCCAGCAGCTTACTGCCTGGGGAAACCCGCCCCAGCATCTGATGGGTATTGGAGTCATCCTGGAGACTGCATGGTGGGGGCGGGGGTCTGTCCCTTCTCCTGCTGCCCAGCCCAGCTGTCCTTGGGTCACCAGAGTCCAGACAAAGGCCTATTGTCTGTACCCTGGACAGCTGGACTCCACTCCCACGTTCCTGGGGGGGCGGGTAATCAACATTGAGATATAGACTAGGAAATCCTAAAAACACCATTATTGGGGTATCCATCAGAGCACCCAGAGTTATGTGGGGGAAGGGGGTTCCAATGCTGCAGACTGGGGGTTTAGGAAGAGGCAGGCTTCACTGAGCCTCAGGCTTTGTTAAGCCCCGTTGCCTCAGCAAATGGAACTGAGGCGGGGCCTGCCCTTGGCTCCAGGTTATCTGGCAGACAGCGTTCCCTGCAGTGCAGCGCAGGGGGGCACGGGGGGGTGGGGGAGAGGGGCAGGACGGGCCTCCGTGCCCCCACGCGGGATGGCTCACGCTTGGCTGTGCTGTCGCTGGGGCACATTGTTCCGCAGCGTCAGGCCAGGTCAGGGCCGAAGGCGTGGGAACAAGGAGGAGGATGTGTGTGCGTGTGCGTGCGTGCGTGTGTGTGTGTGCAAGTGCGTGTGTGGGCGGGTGTCTGTGCAGCGGGGAAGGGACTGACTGGGCCTTCGGAGGCCCAGCCAGGAGAGCTTAAGTTTCCCCAGGCCTCTTCAGGCTGTGTTTCCAGAAAGGTCCCACCCTAGGAACTTGGGGCGGGGGGGGGGGGCGGGTGCGTGGTGGGGGGCTGGGTGTCTATAAATACCTACAAATATTTCTTGTTCTCGTAGACATCGTGCAGCTTGAGGACGTGCGGGTGTTCAATGAGCTTCAGGATGGCGATCTCCCTCTCCACCTGGGGGACGGCAGGGGGATACGGAATGGGGGTCAGCTCGGCCTGCCTCCCTCCCTCCCACCCAGCCCCAAAGGGATGCCCGCCGCCACGGCGCACACAGACCTTCATCAGCACCGACTCGGACAGCTTCTCTCGGTTCACGATCTTGATGGCAACCTTCTGGCCCGTGATGCAGTGGACCCCGAGCTTCACCAGCCCTGGGGGAGCAGGGCCGGAAGTGTGGGCTGCGCTCCCAGAGCCCTTCACCGCCTCTGGCTCCTCCGTCCTCCTCGCCACCCCCTTTCCTCCTCCCTTCCCTGCTGGCTGCAGTGGCCTGAATCCCCCCGACCTGAGCTCCTGAGGGCTCTGACAGCTGTCATGCCACAAAACACACTCTCTTCTTCCTTAGCCCATAGACGGAGACATTCTGTTCTGTCCCTTCTTTTTTTTTTTTTTTTTTCCTTAAGTGAGGCTACACCCAACATGGGGCTCGATCTCGCAACCCCGAGATCAAGAGCGGCACGTCCCACCGACAGAGCCAGACAGGTGCTCCTGTTCTGTCCCTTCTGGTTGTCCGCAGCCTTCGCAGCCGCCCCCGATTCTCACCCCCCGTTCCCTGTCCTTCTGGTGTGCCCGCTGAAGTTCATCTCTGCACAGAATTCTTCCTCACCGTGTCTCCGTAGTTTTGTCTCCCCTACTGCCTCCTTCAACCTCTCTCTCCCTCTAAACCCATCTTTTCCTTGAATTCTCTGCCCTTCAAACATCCGGAGACTCCGTGTCTCCCGGGGAACACACTTTCACGCTTGCCCCCTTCCCAGGCCGTGCTCCTCCACTTCCTCCCAAACCCTGCTCTTTTAACCCCCTTTTTGGATCTGCTTTTAATAGCGGCTGTAGCTGGGAGCATCCGCGAGTATGCCCACTCCCCAGGGGTAAGCCCCAAAGCCACGGACCCTGGAGTCTGGGTCCCCAGCCCCTCCTGCTCAGACCCACCCAGCTTCTCCCTCAGACCCAGCAGTCCAGGCCCCATGGCCCCTTCCTCCCCCATAACTCAGGAACTCAGGTCAGTGACACCTTCACACTCCTACCACCAGGATCTCGGGGTCTGAGACTCTCCCCTTCCCTCACGCCCTGGCCCTCAGCTTCACAGAGACCCTGGGCCCACCCCTAGACCTCTCACCTAGGACACAGGTGTGCAACTCCAGCCACACACACCCCCTACCCTCCACCTGGCAGGGAAGAGGCTACAGCTGGGGCCAGAGTGTAGCGACAGCAAAGGACGCCCCCCCCCATTCCACGAGCACTCCCGGGAGCTGTGCCTCTCGGGCCCACCTTTCTACCTCTCCACCCTGTTTCCCACACTGAGCCCCATGTCCCTGCCGGAGGAGGGGGAGAAGCCTGCAGGCCCCATCACCCTAGCCTCACCGCTGGTCACCTAGACAGCCTGCCAGGGCGGCGTGAGGCCCTCCGGGTCCAGAGCAGTGCAGAGGGAAGCGGGTGCCCAGGGCGCACCCCCATCCCGCCGCGGTACTGCAGCAAGGACCTCGGCTCCCAGTGCCGGCTGGTCCCCTGCTGCAGGCCGGCCTCCCTTCCCTGCCGTGGCCCCGGAGCCCCTCCAACCCCTGCCCACCCTGAGGTGGGAGCCTTTGGGCCCCGGTACCTCCCCCCAGGAGTCCAAGCCCCCAGCCCCCTCCATCCTGGGGACCCGCCAGACTGGACGTCAAGTCCCTTCTCTGTGAGGGACCCTGGGGTCTGGGCGATCAGCCCCTGCCCTTTGCATACCCAGGAGTCCCGCCCTCTGCCCCCCAGCTCTTCTGCCCCCACCCCAGGTGTCCCCTCCCCTGGCTCACCTGTCTGTCCTTTGCCCAGCGTCTTCTCCAGCCGATAGGGGCCCACATACTGGGCGTGCTGGGGTGGGTGTGGGTGAGGGTGCGGGAGGTGGTAGGCGGGGGAGCCCCCGCCCCCCTCCTTGGCCCCGGACGACATAGTGCCCTTGGTCCCGGCCCGACCGGCCCCCCGGCCGCCCCCCCTGCGGCAGGTCGCCCCGTCCCTCCGGTGGGGGCCGGCGACAGCTCCGTCCCGGCCCCCCCGGCTGCTCCCCACCTCTCCGGGGGTCCCCAGGGGGCTGGGCTGGGCCCCCCCAGTCGGCGGGCCGCGGAGCTGGGGGAGGGGGGGCTGGCCCGGGGGGGTCAGGCCCCGGGAGTCAGCATGGCCCGGGGGGGCTGCGCGGCCCCCCCTCCCCAGCCCGTCCCTGGCCGGCCCCCCCCTTCCTGCGCCTCCCCCCGCCGGGGGGGGTCTGAGGTGCGGGCCGGCGGATGCTGCAGGCCGAGGTCCCCCCCGCCCCCCCACGCGCCCTCTCTCCTCCGCCTCCTCCTCCTCTCCGCCTCCCCCCGCCACCTCGTCCTTTCTCTCCGGCACGCTGACATCACCATCCGGGGACTCCGGGCCCTTCCCCAAAGTTAACCCTTTCGGAGGGGGGAGGGGGAGCGGGGGCAGGGGGCGGGCCTGGGAGCCGGAGGGATGGAGAGGAGGTGGGAGGGTGCAGGGAGGGATGGAGGGATGCAGGAGGAGAGAGGATGGAGGCCAGGCGAGAGAGAGAGAGAGAGATGCGGAGCCAAGAGCCCGGGGCCGAGATGGAGCCGCACAAAAGGCGACGAAGGCTGGCACAGAGGCAGATAGATGGCGAGAGAGATGCAGACAAGCAGAGGCAGGCTGGCGCAAGGCGGGGACACGGGCAGAGACAGGAGAGAATAAAGGGACGAGGAGCTGCCGAAACAGACACGGAGATGGGAGAGAGTTGTAGGAAGGGACCGAGCTGGAGCAAGTCAGCCTCGGAGACGCAGAGATGCGGGAACCAGAGGGAAAGAGTCAGCCAGAGAGATGGAGAGAGATGTGCAGAAACTCAGATGTGAAGGAGAAGGGGAGAGAAGGTGAGGGCGAGACACAGCGACACAGAGAGAACCAGAGAGACACACAGGTGAGGGGAAAGAGACAGGGAGATGGGGGACAGAAGCGGGGGGAGAACAGAGAGACAGAGACGGAGGCAGGGAAAGGGGCAGAGGTGAGGCACAGGGAGAAGAAGGGCCGACTGACGGATGAGGCTCAGAGAGCAGGAGGGAAGTGGGAGAGAGAGGTGGGCAGGGGTAAGGGGGCAGGTGGAAGAACAGACAGGTGGAGGGACAGAGGCAGAGATGCAGAAAGGGCCATGGGAGGGGGACAGAGGAGGAGAGAGCTGGGGACCATAAGGGAACAGTGGGGTACATCCCGGTGGAGGGCTGCGTGCTGGGGAAGATGCGAACAGACCGGAGGGGCAGAGAAAGAGGGACACAAGCAGAGAGAGGGAAAGAGTTTGGGAGTTGCCGAACCAAGGCTCAGCTCTGCTTTCCCAGGCCCCCACGCCTGCCCCCCCCAGGCCTCCTTTTCCCGCTAGTATTAGGGCCCCATAGCCTCCCACAGCCCAGGGTGCACCTTCTTAGATCATCTCGGTTCTATTCCCCCATTTAGGATCCTCAGTACTCCACAGAGAAACTTCCAGAACCCCCTCAGGTCCCTGTGTATGTTTTTAGATCCCTGAATAGTCTTTGTGCTCTGCATAGTGTCCCCTCAGTCTTCGAATGGGCCTCCATACAATTATACACCAGATACGGTGCCAGGAGAGACTTCTCCAGTGAGGGGACATTGAAGGAAAATGAAGGTCAGAGCTGTGTGGACCAAATACCTTCCATGCAGGAGACAGCACGTGCAAAGGCCTGTGGTGCATTGTGGGAACACTGAGTGTCACTGTGGCTGGAGGAGCAAGAGAGAGGGAGAGAGACAAAATGAGGTGAGAAGGCAGATCATATAGGGCCATAGAAGCAGGGTGACCACACACCTGGTGTTCTGTAATTATTATCATCATCATATTATTATTTGGTGTTCTATAATTATTATGAGGTCTGTTTGCACTCTGAAGGGTCTCACTGTACATTGAAAATTGTATCATCACCCTACTCATAAGGTCATCATAAGGACTATGGCTTTTATGGGTACTTGGGGAGTTTTCCTGTAGGCCGGCATTATGTTATACATATATTAACATAAATGATGTTGCATACGATCACATGTTATGTTTACATAGGTTGTACGGTACCATGCGTAATAACATATTACGAATAACATAATTGACTTGTACATAGGTGTACTGTAAGGATGGAAGGCTGAGTAACAGTCCCCAGAGATGCCCACATCCTAATTTCCCAGAATCTGTGTCTATGTCACCCTATGTAGCAAAAGGGACTTTGCACATGTGACTGAGTTGAAGACCTTGAGATGGGCAGATGATCCTAGTTATCTGGGTGGGCCCTGTATGTAATCTCAAGGATCCTTATGCCAGAGTGGCAGGGGAGGGTCAGAGTCAGAGAAGGAGATGGGACCATGATCGCGGAAGCCAAAGTGATGCAGCCATCATCCAAGGAACGTGGGTGGCGTCTGGAAGCCAGAAAAGGCAGGAAGCAGATTTTCTCCTAGAGCTTCCAGAAGCAACACAGTCCTGCTGATACCTTGATTCTAACCGGGTCAGAACCATTTTGGACTTCAGATCACCCAAACTGTAAGATAATAAATCTGTGTTTTAAGCAGACCAAATTTTTTGTAATTTATTATTTATTAAATGTTTATGTGTTTATTTTTTTGAGAAAGACAGAGAAAGAGTATGAGTGGGGGAGGGGCAGAGAGAGAGGGAGAGAGAGAATCTCAAGCAGGCCCCACTCACTGTCAGCGCAGAGCCCTATGCAGGGCGTGACGCGGGGCTCCATGAGGGGCTTGATCCCACGAAATGAAGCATCCCTGCTTAACCGAAATGAAGAGCCCGCGCTTAACCGACTGAACCACCCAGGTGCCCCTTGCATAATTTGTTGAAGGCAGCAATAGAAAACGCATACAATAGGGTACAGGGCTGAGGGCTGGGGTGGGAGCCCAGACCCTTGTCTGATAGCTCTCTTGCTCAGTGCTACAAACACCGCCCGCGGGTGCACAGGGTTTCTATGCTGTCTCCCCATTTCTGTCCCAAATACGACCTCGCACACCCCTGGTCCAGCAGCATGTGCAATCCACGTGCGACTGTGGCTGCCACTTGAGGTGAGTTCTCTTGGCAGGGCAGGGCGGGGCCTCTAATGGAAAGGCTAGAACCAGGGGTTAAGCCCAGCTCAAGGCAAATAGCTCTACAGACCAGGCATATTCCCACACCTGGGTCCCAAACACGGTGCACAAAACCACCTCGTCTGCGCATTTTGCTTTGGCTTCGGCCTCAGGAATGGACCCAGGGAAGACTCCAAGAGGGAGAGGCTGGGTGATATTAACGGACGCAGGAGCTGCAGCGGGAACAAGGGAGACCCCTTTGATGACTGGGGAAACTGAGGTCAGGAGAATGGTGAAATGGGCCAAAGCCTGCTTATATCAGATATTAGGGGTAGAAACCAGGGCTCCAGTAAAAGATGGAGCGGTTGTCCAGGTGCAAGGGAAAAAGCCCCAGCGTGAGGGACCCGCACAACCTACAAGTAAGGGGTGGAGCCTAACGGGGAGCGGCCCGCTCACCGGCATGGGGCGGGGCTTAGGGGAGGGGTCAAGCTGGGAAAGGCCGAAAGGCCCAGAACAGGGGCGGAGCGCGAGGTGGCAGGAGGGGCGGGAACATAGGTGTGGGCGGAGCTATACTGGGGTGGGGCGCACGCCAAGGCAGGGGTGGAGCTTGCAGGGAGGACGAGGGGGCGGGGCTCATAAGGGCAGAGATCTGGGTCGGGGGGCGGAGCTTAGGTTGAGCATGAGGCGGGGGGCGGGGCCGACCGCTGTATCCGGCCAGGTGGGAAGAGCTTAAGAGCCGGCAAAGCCTCCTGGACCTCAGCTCCGGCCCAAGGTTGGGAGGGTGTGCCGGGAACTTCCGGGCGAGTTTGGCGCATTTCCGGTTAAGATGGCGGCGCCCAGCAGAGTCAGGTGCGGGCGACTCTGTCTTTAGTAGCGGCGGCGACTCGCGGCCCGGGGAGGTGAGACTCGGGTTAGTGAGGTCCGTCCAGCTCTGGCTCCCCTCTTTGGAGAGGAAGGAGGGGACTTGTTGCTAAGACGTCCAGAGGGAGATCTTGTTGCCAAGGGGGCAGGGCAGTGGGGTTGCTAAGAGACGGGAACGCATTTAGAGGAGATGGGGGAGGGGGTTGCTAGGTTTCTAGTTGGAGTGGGTGGGGCCTGTTGCGAGGGAGGAAGGAGGGGCGTGTGACTTTGGGGAAGGGTCCCGTTGCTCCGAAGGAAGGAAAGAGGGCTGTGGCTAAGGTGGGTGTGGGCAGAGTGGTTTGGGGTCATGGGGGGGCGCCCAGCTCCCCTAAAACGCCGCCTTCTCAGCAGACCCCCAGGAGTCGACCCGACAAGACGCCAGAGCTACCTCAGCGGTGACCACCCTCCCTCAAACACATTCTTCCCTTCACAAACAGCCCATGGCGGACCAAGGCTCGGGGGGCAGCCGCCTCCCCCTGGCGCTGCCCCCGGCCTCCCAGGGTTGCTCCTCAGGGGGCGGCGGCTCCTCGGCGGGGAACCCAGGCCATCCTCCGCCCCCTCGAAACCTCCAAGGCCTGCTGCAGATGGCTATCACGGCCGGCTCTCAGGAACCAGACCCCCCTCCAGAACCCATGAGTGAGGAGGTAAAGGGTGGGGAGCCCCGGAGGTGGGGGGAGGAGGTGGGACAGGAATTTCTCTGGAAGTGCGTCCTGGGCAGGGGCGGGAGTCCAGATGTGAGGGCATAGTGGGCTGTGTTTGTGCCAGGCGGGGTTAGATCTGAGAAGGGCAGGTCTCAGAAGTGCCTGCGAGGGCAGGTCCCTGGATCCCAGCACCCCGCCGGCACGCAGAGTTGCACAGTAGCTTCGTGGTGGGAAGAAAAAGGGAGCCGGGCAGACCTGGCTTCAGCAATATCCAGCTGTGTGACCTTGGGTATGGCACTTCACCTTTCCGAGCGTTAGGTCCTTTACTTGCAGATGGATGGTGACGATAGGAGTGATAACAGTACTTCATAGGGTATTTCTGAGGTTCCGGTTTAGGCCGGGGTCCACGCAGCGCAGGGCACATAGGCAGTCCTCCTGAAGGCAGCGGGCTCTCCTCAAGAGTGCAGGCTCTGTGGACAGACATTTAGGTTCGACTTTGTGACCTTGGGCAAGTCACAGCCTTTCTGGGCCTCAGTTTTCTCATCTGTGAAGTGGGGACAGCAATACTCTCCTGGGAGGGTCGTCTTGGCGATTAGTAGCCATATCTGTTATATGTGATGTTTAGTTGGTGATGGTGATTACAGTGTACAAGACAGTGTGCTAATCCAGTGACGTCATCGAGCGTTTAGGACACAGAAGGATTAATATCTTGCCCCAATTTATCCAGGACTTGTGACTGCAGAGCCCACATATGAGCACTAATGGACCTAGGGGGGAAGAAATAAGTATATAAAATCAGCAGCCGGCTCTCAGCTGTCGGCTTACTTGACCTGATAGGCAACATTCGATTCCTCCCCGCCTCCTTCGTCTCTTCCTTCGTTTGTTTTCTAGAACAAGCGTCCTGGTTTTCTTTCTTGTTCACCAGCCCTCCTTCCTGTTTCCTCTGTGGGCTCTTCCTCCCTCCCCGGCCTCTAAGTCACGACGAACCCCAGGGCTATTCTCTTACCTACCCGTGCCCACTTGCTGTGTGACCTCGTGCTGTGCTGAGACCTCACTCTGACCACTCTCAGCTTTTTGTCTCTAGACCAGTGGTTCTGATTTTATCCCTCTCCGGACATTTGACAACGGGTGGAGACGGGTTTCGTCGCTCCGCTCGGGCCGGGGGTGGGGGAGACCAGGGAAGCTGCTCCATGTCCTCCAGCGTACCCACCCCCAGCAGAACCATCCGACTCAGAGCGTCGGTGGAGCCAGGGCTGAGAAAGCCGGTCTAGGCCGGCCCTCCTCCCTGAGCTCCAGGCACTGGTCAGTTTTTACCGTGGGTGGACAGTAGCTCTCTCGGGCTGAACACATTGAAGAATGCACTCCAGTCTCCACTCCGCATGCTGCATACCTGCTTCTCCCGTTTTCCCCATCTCCTGCTGGTTGCTCAGGACAGAAACCTAGGCTCTCCTTTCACGCCGCGTTGCCACTCTCTCCATAGATCTAGTGTCTGGAAGGTTGTGAGTAGAAAAGACACTCGACAGAAATGTGTTGATTGGAGGAACAGTCAGCTCTCAGATGTTGGCCGTTCTTAGTCACAGCTGTGATGCGTGAACGAATTACTGACAGAGGGTTGCTTCCTTCCCCCCACCCTCCAGAGGCGCCAGTGGCTGCAGGAGGCCATGTCCGCCGCCTTCCGGGGCCAGCGGGAGGAGGTGGAGCAGATGAAGAACTGCCTCCGCGTGCTGTCCCAGCCCACGCCCTCCCTGGCCGGCGAGGCTGACCTGGCCGCCGACCAGCAGGAGCGCGAGGGGGCGCTGGAGCTGCTGGCCGACCTGTGCGAGAACATGGACAACGCTGCAGGTGCGCCAGGGCTGCCCCCCACCGCGCCGCCGCGGTCCTGCCCCTTCTCCCCGGCCTCCCCTCTGTGTCTTCCCCACGCCCCGCCGTGGCTCAGCCCCTGTCCTTCCTCGCAGGGAATCACACCGTCGGCCTCTTCCCTGCCCTCCCTGCCTCCAGCCTCTCCCTCTCTCATCTGGGCCCAGATGCGACTGCTCTGTCTCTCCTGCTTGGTCCCCTTGCCCTCACCCCACCAGCCTGGCAGCAGGGCTGCCTCCCCGATATTCTCCCCTCCTGGTCATTGCTCCCTAGTCCCCTGGGAGTGCACTGTCGTTTCCCGGAACAGCAGCGAGGAGGTGGCTCTGCGCGGGACAGTCAGAGAAGGGCTCCCCAAGGGGTGCCATTTGGTCAGAGATCTGAAGTGGGGGTGCCAGTTACAAGATTAGCTCTGGAAAAAACATTGCAGGCAGAGGGTATGGGCAGTGCAAAGGCCCTGAGGGGGAGCATGCCTGGGATGTACAGGAACAGCAGTAATGCCAGCAGGGCAGATGGAGTGAGTGAGGGGCGAGAGGTGGGAGGGGACGCTGGGCGTGCAGGGCCTTGCGGCCCAAAGCCGCCGCTGTGGGTTTTGTTCTAAATGCCGAGGAGCTGGTAGAAGAGGACTTTCTACTTTCGTTTGCAGGGGTGCGGTGTAGTCGTTGAGGGTGTGGATTTATCTCCTCTGGCTGTTTGATGTCAGTGCGGTCGTAGGCTACGTGGCCTCCGAGTGTGATATTCTCAAGGGTTTTCCATGTCGGAGCCCGCCCTGGAACTTTATTCCTCTTTTTTTTTTTTTTCTTAAATTTTTGTTAATGTCTATATTTTTGGGAGACAGAGAGCATGCGTGCATGCGGTGGAACGGCAGAGAGAGAGGGAGACACAGAATCCGAAGCAGCTCCAGGCTCGAGCTGTCAGCACAGAGCCCAACGCGGGGCTCAAACCCACGAACCACGGGATTGTGACCTGAGCTGAAGTCGACACTTAACCGACCGAGCCCCCCGGGCACCCCTGTTCCTCTGACAATAGCCCGTTGTGTGGCTAGGTCACGTGTGTGCTTGTCCTTTCATCAGTTGATGGCCATTCGGGTCATTTTCCTCTTTGCTTATCGGGAACACTGCTGTCGTGAGCATTGCTGCAGGCCTCTCTTCGAGTCTCTGTCTCCTTGGTTTTGCGTGTTTGCGTAGGAGTGGTCACGTGACAACTCTGCGTGTAACTTTTGGAGGAGCCCCAAGCTCCCCGGGGCCACCTTGTTCACAAGGACAGGTGCCAGGCCGCAGTTCGCCGAGCCTGGCCTAATGTGCGGCTCTCCCCCAGGGAGATGGGGGTCGGCACGGCGTTCAGCGGGCTGCAGCCTGGGACCCTCACCCCCACATGCTGCCGTTTTTGGGACCCGCTGGCCTTAGAGGGACGCCTGGTTGGGTGCCTGGACAAGGCCCGTGCTCGAGGCAGGCTCCCCCGGGAGGCACGCAGCGTACTCATCTGTGAGGGCGGCCAGAACGGGAGGCTTCGACAGACGCGTACGGGCTCACACCTCTGGGGGCCGGGGTCTGCGATCCAGGGGCGGGCAGGGTCTGTTTCTCCGGTGCCCGCCCTCCTTGGTCCGCAGCCGGCTGCCTTCTCCCCGTGCCCTAACGTGGTCTTCCCCGTGTGCGTGCCTGTGTCCCGATCTCATGAGGACACCGGTCCTACGGACTAGCACCCACCCTGATGGCCTCGCTTTACCTGGGTGACCTCTTAGAAGGCCATGCCTCCCAATACGTCACATCCTCGGCCTCGGGGCTTCCGCAGACAAGTGTTGGGGGAGGGGCGCGGCTCAGCCCGGCACCTGGACTCCCCTCCCCCCCTCTCTGACGCAGACTTCTGCCAGCTGTCGGGCATGCACCTGCTGGTGGGCCGGTACCTGGAGGCGGGGCCCGCGGGGCTGCGGTGGCGGGCGGCACAGCTGATCGGCACGTGCAGCCAGAACGTGGCGGCCATCCAGGAGCAGGTGCTGGGCCTGGGCGCCCTGCGCAAGCTGCTGCGGCTTCTGGACCGGGACTCCTCCGACTTGGTGCGCGTGAAGGCCCTGTTCGCCATCTCCTGTGAGTGTCGGGAGGGGGGGGGGGCGGGGGGAAGTGCACGGATCCCGCTGGGGTCTGCCTGGGGGCAGATGGAGGGGGGCCTGATCGTCAGTTCTTCCCCTTACCCGTTGAGACTCTGTGCTGAGTGCTGAGACAGGGTGGTGAGCTCGCCTACTCGCTGCCTCCTGGGGACAGGTGCCCGAACGGGGTTGGTGCCGACACCTGTGGGGCGCTCTCTGTGTGCCCGCTGTGGGCGAGCTCGCTTAGTCCACACACACACCGTCTGAGGTGGGGAGACTGAATCCGAGTGGAGGACAGACCGGGTCGGGTGGCCTAAGCGACAGCCCGGGGCACCCTGGGAGGACGTGCGGATGTGGGGTGGGAGCCCAGGCAGTGCTCTCCACCGCGAGCTGGACCCCGTCTGTGTGTGTGTCGCACTGGGGGCCCCCGTTTGACGGTTTCCTTTCTTGTTTTTTTTTCCCAATAAGCTTTGTTGGGCTAAAGATCACAGGCTATACAATTCATCCTTTTTAAATTTATTTTAAAAATAGTTTTAATGTTTATTTTTGAGAGAGAGAGAAGGGGGAGAGAGAGAGACAGAGGATCAGAAGCGGGCTCTGAGCTGTCAGCTGTCTGAGCCACGGCACTTGGGACACCGCGCGTGTGTGTGGGGCTTTCTACAACCAGGCTTGCCACTCGCTGGACGCCAGCGGGGTGTCGTACCATTCCATTCGGACGCCCCCCACCTGCAGACGGCACACCTCCCCCGGTTAAGGGCTCCACTCTACGAGACTGCCCTGCTTCAGACACCTTGGGGGCAGGGCACCCGGCTGGCTCAGTCGGTAGGGCATGCGACTCATGATTTGGGTTCAAGGCCTGCGTTGGGTGTAGAGGTTTACTTTAAAAAAAAAAAAAGTTCGGGCCTCCCATACATCTTCGTTACTGGTTATATATTGGTAGTTCTCGTGACCCCCCCCTTCTGGTTCGATAATTTGCTAGAATAGCTCACAGAACTCAAGGAAGTACCTACGTTTAGTGACTCACTGTACCAGATGTGATAAAGGCTACCGACGAACACCCAGATGCAGAGGGAAATGGGACGGGGTCTAGAGGGTCCTGAGGACAGGAGTTGGGGTGTGCCCTCTTCTTGGCACGCAGACGCGTTCACTAACCCTGGAGGCTCTCTGAACCCCAGCGCCCAGGTTTTTTTTTTTTTTTTTAAGTTTATTTGTTTTGAGGGAGAGAGAGAGCATGAGCAGGGGAGGGGCAGAGAGAGAGAGAGAGAGCGCGAGAGAGAATCCACCCAAGCAGCCTCCACACTGTCAGCGCAGAGCCCAACTCCGGGCTCAAACTCACGAACCGGGAGATCATGATCTGAGCTGAAATCAAGAGTCAGATGCTTAACCGACTGAGCAGGGCCAGGCGCCCCAAGGGAGTTTTATGGGGGCGTCTCGTGTAGGCGTGATGGGTCATTGATTTCACTCCCAGTCCCGCTCTCCTTTCTGGAGGATGGGAGGTGTGGGGCCGGAAGTTCCAAGTTTCTAATCACGGGTTGGTCTTCCTGGTAAGTAAACCCCATCCAGGAGCCCACCCAGAGTCACCTCATTAGAACAAAAGATGCTCCTATCACCCAGAAACTTCCAAGGGTTTTGAGACCTTGGTGTGTCAGGGAAGGGGGGTGCAGAGACCAAATAGATATGTACTCTGTCACGGTGGCCCTGGGAAGGAAGGAATTCCGGCAGGGGTCTGGGAGAGAGTCCTGGAAGAGAGGTGGGCTCTGGAAGGCCACTCTAAACTGGGGAGACAGATGGACAGGCAGACCTCGGGCGGCTTGGCCACAAAGGGTGGACAGAGAGACTCGGTTCCCCAGAGGTCCCAGGAGCCGGAGCAGGCTGGGGGCGGGGGGGCAGAGTTGTCTTCTAATAGCTTACGTTAATCCTATCTCAGTAAAAAAAAAAATACCTGAAGAAAGAATGCTTATGAAGCGGGGACCCCTAGAAGGTGATGGCGATGGTGGTGAGGATTCTGGCGATGGTGGTGACCGTGACCTCAAAGTCCCCCCACCCCTCCCCGCAGGCCTGGTCCGGGAGCAGGAGGCTGGGCTGCTGCAGTTCCTGCGCCTGGACGGCTTCTCCGTGTTGATGCGGGCCATGCAGCAGCAGGTGCAAAAGCTCAAGGTCAAGTCGGCGTTCCTGCTGCAGAACCTGCTGGTGGGCCACCCCGAACACAAAGGTGGGGTGGCCAGGGCAGGGGGCCCAGGGACGATCCCCGAGGGAGGGTGGAGGCTGGGGGGAGGGGTGTGGCCTGCCCCTCTGACCCCCAAGACCCTTCCCCCAGGGACCCTGTGCTCCATGGGGATGGTCCAGCAGCTGGTGGCCCTGATCCGGACAGAACACAGCCCCTTCCATGAGCATGTGCTTGGAGCCCTGTGCAGGTATGCTGGGGCCTCCGAGAGGACGAGGCCTGGGCCAGCGCCCCCCCCCCGCCCCCGCTCCAGGCTGGCACCGCCGGGCTCCCGCCCGCCAGCCTCCTCCCTGCTAGGACTCGGGAGTCGGGGCCTTTCCCACGGAGGCGCAGGCATCGTTGTGCTGGGCCTCCCTGAGCAGCAGTTTCCTCACTCGTAGGGGCTGACTCGGCAGCCTGGGAGGAGGGGGAGAGGCTCCCCCCGCTCCCCCTGCACACGGTGCCAGCAGGTTAATGTCCGCAGGAGAGGACACACGGGGCAGTCGGGCATGCAGGTGGCAGCTCCCGCGTGCCCAGCGGGCTCCAGGCCAGGCTCGGTGCCAGGTGTCTCGTTTTGTACAAGTCTCATCGTAGTCCCTGGGGTGGTGGGAACGGCCTGAGGTCTGCATCCAGATGGGGAAACTGAGGCCCGGCGTGGGGAACCACCTTGCCCGGGCTCCTGTGGCAGCGGCGCGGGGGCGGGCCTGTGCAGTGCGGGGTCCCAAGGATTGCTCTCCTGTCCCCGCAGCCTGGTGACAGATTTCCCCCAGGGCGTGCGGGAGTGCCGGGAGCCTGAGCTGGGCCTGGAGGAGCTGCTCCGCCACCGCATCCAGCTGCTGCAGCAGCACGAGGAGTACCAGGTACTGCCCGCGGGGCCTCTGCGTGCCTCGCGCTCCGCGCTGGCGCTGCCGGCCCGGGGCGAACGCGGAGCCCGCGGTGCTTTACGGGTCAACAAGGGCGTGTGCTCACTGCTCAACTTTTATGATCGTTTACGTTCTATCAGATTGTTAGCAAACACTGCTTAATAGCAAGTCTGATAAATACCGACCAACTAAATAATTGAATGAGAAACAAGAGATAACTAACTCATGTATTTAATTAGGTAATAGTAACAAGGGATAACTCATATAATTAGTAACAAATAAGTGATAGTGACTAATGAAATATTCATATAGTTGTTTCATTATTTGAGTGATTGAGTGATTTAGGTGAGAATTAAATGTGCCACCCTCCCGGAACATCTGTCCAGCTGAGTCCATTCCTCTGTGACGCGGTCGAGCATTCGGAGGCGCTGGGAGTGAGGGGCAGGGATGACCAGGAGAGGCGCAGGGTCCACCCCCAGGGGCTCGCCCCGACCTCATCACAGGGACACGCGACATACGTGCCCACAGACGGGGGGCCCACGGAGCCCCAGCCTGGCCTGGGCCTGGCTTCCAGCCAGGGAGCGCATTCGCCGCTGCGCTCGATCCCGAGGTGTCTGCGTGGCAGGCGAGGCCAGGGCCCCGAGGAGGACCCTCCTGGCGAGGGAGGCCTCTGTGAACTGACCAACACTCCTTTTTTCTTCTTTTTTTCCCAAAAAAAACAAAAACTAACAGCTGTATTTTTTTAAAAATTTTTTAACATTTATTTATTTTTGAGAGAGAGCGAGAGAGAGAGAGAGACCGAGCAAAAGCAGGGGAGAGGCAGAGAGAGAGGGAGACACAGAATCTGAAGCAGGCTCCAGGCTCTGAGCTGTCAGCATGGAGCTCGATGTGGGACTTGAACTCATGAGCGGTGCGGTCATGACCTGGGCCGAAGTCAGATGCTCAACCGACCGAGCCCCCCCGGCGCCCCGCCTAACAGCTCTATTGCAGTCTGTGTGTCATGTCGTAAACTGCACTCATTTGAAGGGTGCAATGTGAGAAGCTTGGACATACGGATACATCTGTGGAAACCTCCTTTTTTCCATCCCTCCACTCGTCAGGGGCAGCTCCCCCGCTCCCCCGCTCCCCCGCGTGCCGGACCCGGACCCGGGCCCGGGCCCGGGGGTTTCATTCTCACGGGGGCTCCGGGGTGATAAACAGGCAGACACACAGAAACGCGTATTGACAAGTGCGTAGCCCGTGCGTGCCTGTGTATATGCGTGTATGATGCGTGCAGTATGGGCGTATGTGTAATTTCACACGAATAGTAGGACACAGGAAGTTATAACTATGTCGAAGAAGAAAACGTTTGAGGGGGCAGAGAGGCAGGGCAGTGACAGGGTAGGCACGGTGCCGTATCAGTGTCCCACGACTGCCGTACCGGTACCGCAGACTGGGTGGCTTAACGCAGGGGTGTGTGCCCTCGTGCTTCTGGGAACTAGAAGTCTGAAGTCAAGGTGTCCGCAGGGCCGTGCTCCCTCCGAAGCTCCTGGGGGAAGAATCCTTCCTCTTCCAGCTCTAGTAGTTGCTGGCAATCCTTGGCTTACAGATGTGCCGGCCCAGTGTCTGCCTCCGTGTTCACACGGGCCTTCCTCTGTGTCTTCGTGTCTGTGTCTTGGAAATCTTCCCAGATACCTAGAGGTCTGTGTGAACTTGAGCATGATTGAATGATGCAGTTGGCACGGGATCCTGCAAGGTGATTCTGTCACGACTCAGTCCTCTTCTTGAGGTAGTTTTGTAGGTCAGTTTCAGAGTTCAGTTTCCTGAATGCTTTTCTGGGAAAAGGTCCCGTAGCCGTGTGGTTCAAGTCTCCCTGCTGCCCTGTCTTGAGCCGCCCAGTGCCTCCCCCAGCTCGGTGTGTGGCCTTCCTCACATGGTCCGTGCACACAAATAACCGTGCGTGTAAATTCTTCTCTTCCGGTCTCCCTTTTGTGCACACCTGACCTGTCCTGACCGCTTGTTTGTTCCTCGCCTCATTCCGTTTGCTAACATCTCAGGGAGGGGTGCAGGGGGAAGTGTGGTGTGTGTTGGCGGCCCTGGCCTTTTCCTGTTTCCTTTCGAGCTGCAAGACAGGTCGCTTCTTCCACGTCGTGACCCCTGTTAGTGGACATGCTGGTTGCCGCTCCCACTCTGCTAAAGGGATAACCTTTTACGTGCTATTTTAGATGCACGAGTACGGTCCTAGGGAATTTCCAGAAAGGGAAAAGCTGGGTTAAGGTAGGTGAAAGTGAACGTACAGAGGTAGGGGCCGTTCGGGTAGCCTCTGCCAAGGTGCTCTCCGTAAGGGCTGACCCGCTTGGTGAGGGTGCCCAAGCGTGCCTTAGCCGTGTGGCCTTCTTTCAGGCTGGTCGGCGGAAAGTAGTATTCCAGGCCAGTTTGCCTTTGCGTTCCTGCCGTGCGTCAGGTCGGACAGCTCTCCTTTCTCGTGACTTCTCATTCACATCCCGTGGGGGGGGGGGGGGTTATACTTGATTCATCAAAGCTCTGGAAGCGTTAAGTGTCAGGCCTTTCAGATGAGTTGCAAATACCCGTCACCCCAAAGTGCTGTTTGTCTTTCATTTTTGTTTCTGGCATCTTTTTGCCAAGCAGTTACCTTGTATGTTCATGCAGTCCGGTCTTCCGGGGGCACCTGTACCTGCGGAAGGGTCTTCGTTTCAAGTGGTGATCAGTGGGGGTCGGGCACATCTGGGAGTTAAACAGCCCAGGGGGCTGAGGTGAGGACACGCCAGTGGGGTGAGACGGAGGCTGGGGCTCCCCTGCTTCTGGCCGAGTAGTCCAGGCACCGGTGAGAAGAGAGGGTGAGGCGTGGACCTCAGCGGAGACCTGAGGTCCCTGGGGGCCTCTGGGGCAGGCGGTGGGGAGGGAAGAGACCCCTCGGCAGGGGCGGCCTCGGCACTCAGGGCTCCCGCTCTCGCCCCCGCCCCTTCGCCAACCCAGGAGGAGCTGGAGTTCTGTGAGAAGCTGCTACAGACCTGTTTCTCCAGCCCGACGGATGACATCATGGATCGGTGAAACCTGGTGGCTCATCACCGCTCTCCGTGGGAACCCCAGCCTCCTGCCTCCCCAGGGAGAGCAGGGCCTCACCGTGCGAGGCCAGGGCTGCCCGCCGGCCGCCGCTCAGCCCCCTGCAGGGGCGCTGGGAAGGGCCCCGGCTCCTTGGATCCCACCTCTCCTGCTCCCACATCCTTCTCCCTCCTCGTGTCCACACTGTTCTTCTAATAAAGGTGTTCCTTCTCCTCCAGCTCGTTCACTGCGGCCTTGGAGGGTGGCTGGGGGTGGGGCACGATCTGAGGGGACCTAGGGAGCCTGGGAGCAGGAGGCACGAGGAGGAAACTGGAAATAAAAGTGCCCCTCTCTCAAATCCAGAGCCGTCGTCTCTCATCTCCTCAGCCCCTTCTGAGAGGGTGTGTGGCGGACACCCGCCCTCCTTACCCATGGTCTCTGGTTTCTCCTCCATCTGAAGAACCCCCGCATTTGACCAGGAGAAGGCCTGCCTCAAGTGGGAGCCGTGTGACTTCGCGCTCTGTGCGGAGGCAAGTCACGTGACTTCAGCCCCACCAATTAGATCCCACGGTGGCTTCTGGGCGGAGGAAGGCGGGAGCAGGGGCACCACGGGGCGGGCACCCGTGGAGGTGGGGGGAACCGCTCTACTTGCCCAGGGCTTGGGCTCGGGCCTTGTTCCTGGCTGCAAAGCCCTGAGCCGTCCCCAGCCTCCTTCCCAGAGACTGGGGCCGCGAGACAGGCCTCGCCCACTTTTGTGACTTCCCTGTCCGCTAAACCCGGTCTCATCATCCGCACCCAAGGCTCCTGCCGGTGCCATTTCTCAGACAAAGCATGTGAGCCCAGGGTCTTGATGCGCGGGCAAGTTCACACAGCCAGCTTGCAGACCTGGGCCGACCGCAGAGCTGTGCTCCTCCTGTACCCCGGCCTCCTGGCTGCATTTTCTGTAGACTGATTCCTCTCACGTGGCGTTGACTTGTACTCTTGGGATTTGGGATGGACCAATTACTGCGCTCTTCTTCCCAAGTTCAGGCTAAAATCGAAAGGTAGCTACAGGATCTCAGAATTGAAGCTTAAATATCACCTTTATTACCGTTGCAGCCAGTCAGAGAAAGCAGCTTTCATCTCGTTGCTACTTGGCTCCCCAGCATTAGGCGTCCTTGGCTCTCTGCTCACAGGCAGCACCGGGCAAGCACAGGCCTCCCCTCGGGAGCCGCAGGCCCAAACTGGGCAGGCCGGCTCTAAGAGAGGGAGAGCCGGAGTGGGCCGTGTCGCCCATCCGATCTGGCATATTGTTCTTCGGACCCTAAACGGTGGGGAGGCCAGGAGAGGCACACCACAGAAAAACCTCCACGTGGACGTGAGAACAATGCGGAAGGAGCGTTCCCACCAGACACTTGAAGAAGCGCCTTCCAGGTCTATTACACACAACAGCCTCATCAGCCTGAGTCCTGATTGGGTGGAGACACAGAGTTTGGTACTTAAAGCTGCTGCAGCTTCCCAGGTTCTTCCAGACCGACCATGTCAACGTCTCAGGCTTAATTTGGTGGTGGATTGTGGCTACCCTTTGTCTCTCAGCCCGAGTGTTAAAATAATATGGCAACTGCGCAAGCATACTGGGAAAAAGCAAGCAAAATGCGCAGTAAAAGACAATGTGACAGAAGAAAAGATGACTGAGGAGTAGAAGGACATGCCTCACAACTGCTTCAAGCCGAATTCTAACAGGAACCCGGGTCGAATATAAAACAAACCCCAGGCACCTGGGTGGCTCAGACTTCAGCCCAGGTCATGATCTCACGGGTTCGTGAGTTCGAGCCCCGCGGCAGGCTCTGTGCTGACGGCTCAGGGCCTGGAGCCTGCTTCAGATTCTGTGTCTCCCCCTCTCTTTGCCCCTCCCCCGCTCTCACTCTCAAAAATAAACATTAAAAATTAAAAAAAAAAAACAAAAACAAATTCCCAATGGTGAAAAGGTTAAGATTGGCAAAACTAAAGAAATACATAGAGGACTGTGGTGGATTGTTCAGGAAATATTTGCTCCTCCCATCCCACCTCCGTAAGAGAAGTACACTTCCCCACCCTGTTGGTGCTTGGAATGTATGTGTCTGCCCCCATGACTCCGGGCTTGATTGTGTGACTTGCTTTGACCAATGGATGGTGACAGATGTGAGGCAGCCTGAGGCTTGAAATGCGCTGACAGATGGGCTTGACCTGGGGTTGCTTGTGCCTTTCCTCGTGGGATGGTGCCCTGGGTAGCCTAGAGTGGCAGAATAGGAGAGACACGGGAGGCAGAACCAGCTTTGCCGACCTTCACAGTGGGCAGCTCCAAGCTGTGAACATGATAAGATACATGCTGCTGAGGTTGCGATTGTTACAGCGGGTAACTGACATACGGGCCAAACAACACCTCATGCAACACATCTGCTGGAAATGGCAAGGACCAGAAGAGACATGCGATAAGAAAATAGGAGTGGAAATGAGAAAGATTAAAGCAAGCAGAGGAGCTAACAGATGTGAAGGGCAAATGCATAACTGGCGTCCTTGAAATAGGGAGCAAACAACGAGACCAGGAAAATGTACTCAAACATGTGACTCGATAAAATGTCTCTGAAATAAAAAAAGTAAATCTGCACGTGAAAAAATTAAAGAAGTCCGTACAGGCACTCACTCGTCTGATCTTTACAGTGGGCCCGCAACATGAGCAGGGGCCTGTAACAAGTTGGAGAAACTGAGGCAACAGTAAAGACAAGGCCTGGGCAAAAACCTACGGTGAGACCCAAGTCAGCCTGAGGCACAGAGAAGGCGTCAAGAACCGCACGGAGAGAGAGAAGCGCGGGGCCCTGGCTGGAGAGAAAACCGGGTGCGGATTCCCCAGGACCTGGACCCTGGAGCCAAAGCAGGAATATAATTGGAGGAGACAGAATAGCGAATGGACTTCCAAAAGGAGCGAGTGGGAAGAGAAACCCTGGAGCAGGATTTCCTCTGGACTGTGGAACGGAGTCTTAGAGAAAGGTTACTCGCGTGCGGTGGCGCCTGCGCATTGGGTTGTCTAGGTTTATTCGGGGAGAGACCGTTGGCCCAAGTCCACGCAGGCGCATCCGCAGCCGTGTTCTGGCTGCGCCGGTGAGGCGTGGTTGGGCCCCGCGCGCAAGCGCACTGCCCGGCCCGGGCGAGCGGCCTCCGCGCACCGGGACGGCGGCGGGTGGGCGGGGCTTCCTGCGTGCCCCTGCGCTAGGGGATTGTGGGATAGTGGCGGACGGAGCCGGGCGTCGGAGGCCCTGAGCCGACTGCAGAGCCCTGAAAACCCGGTCCGTTTGGGGAAGGAGGCGGCGAAGGAAGTGGGCCTCGGCTTCCGTCGGCCGCTGCTCAGCCCTGCGGCCTCTTCGGGCTGAGAAGGGCAACGTCTTCCCTGACCGACCTTTGCTTTCCCGCGCGGCGCGGGACCCGGCCAGCCGGGGCCACTTCCCGCTGAGGGCCTTCGAGGGCCTCGCGGCCGCACCGACCCCTCCGCGGCCGTGGTCGCCGGCGAGTCCCGGACGCCAGCCTCCGTCCGCGCCCGGCCGGCGCTGACTCCCGAACTCTGGAGCTTGGCGCGCGGGGAGCCCCCCTAGGCCCGAAGGCGCGAGCGCAAGCCCCCGCCGCCGCCCCCCGCCCCCTCTTACCGGGCCCCTGAGGCGGGGCCGGAGCCGCCGGCGGCGGGGCGGGGGGGGCGCCCTGATGAGCCCCGAGTGCGAGGAGCCGCCGCCCCCCCGCGCAGGTGAGCGGCCGAAGCGGGCCCCCGGGTTCCCCAGCACCCCAGGTCTCGGACCCCGCAAATTCCGTAGTCTCTCCTCCCGGCCGGCTCGCCTCCCGGGTCTCCCTCCGATTCCCTGCTCACTTCCAACTTCCCCTCCTCGGACTCAGCCCCACTCTCCTGGGACATCTCCATCTTTTCCTCCTCAGCCCCTTCCCCTGGAACACCCCGTTCCTGCTCTCAAACTCCCCGCCTCTGACCCCGGCCCCGGCCCCGGGCTCAGGCCCACTGGAGCAGCGAGGCTCTCCCTGCTCCCTGCCCGGCTTAGGCGTGCCAGCAGGGCTCGGGAAGCAGCCTGCGGAGCCAGCCAGGCCTGCTGAGGGCAGGAGGCCGAGGCAGGGACCAGCGCCAGGCCCTGCCCTGGGAAGACAAAGGCTCCTCCGGACAGTCACAATTAGGGGTGTTGTGATGGAGGTAGCTCAGGCATGCAGGCCGCACAGGAGGGGCTGGGGAGACCCGCTCGGTGGTGGCGTTCTCTGTCTGGGAGGGACGAGCAGGGGCTGACAGATGGAGAGTGGGAAGAAGGGCCTTCCGGGTGGAAGGAACAGCACGTGCAAGCCTGTGAAGGTGGGAGCCCGGCCCTGTCCGCCGAAGTGTTGGGAGGGGCTGGCTGGATGGCCTCGGTGCTGCTGCAGGTCCAACCCCCCCGCCCCCCCCCCGAGTGTGACCTGGTTAGGGTTTTTCTTGCTCTTTTACACCTGTGCCCGGGCTGAGGCCACAGATGTTACCATTAACGCCGGCCTGAGAGGTAAGAGGTTTCTGGAAAGGATGATGCGTTAGGTGTGGCGTGGGGTCCAGAGTGGTCAAGAAACTGCAGCGGGGTGTAGAACGGTGCTGCTGTTGGTGCCCTTCTCACTGCGCGGCTCTGGGGGTCCAGCGGGCTGTCCGCGGAAGCCTAACCCGAGGCCCAGGAAGTGCTCCGGCATCCGTAGCTTTTAGGAGTGTCCCTAGGTTTGGGGTTTCGTGCTGCAGGGGCTCTCAACGTGGGGTGCTGGTACCCCCCCGGGGACATTCGGCAGTGGCAGGAGACATCGGTTGTTACAGCGAGGAGGAGCAGGGTGCCGCGGGTGGGTGGAGGCCAGGGACGCCGCTCGACCTCGTACAGTGCACGGGACGCCCCCCGCCACGCAGTGTCTTCCAGCCCCCAAGATCAGCAGTGCCGCCGCGGAGAATCCCTGCTCTGGCCGGGCTGTCCTGTACCGTTTGCCGTATCTGCCCTGTCGCTACCCCGGAGCGGCTGTGCTTTCCGAGCTGTGTATTTTGATTTACTTTCGTATTTTCAGAGATTTTTGTCGGGTCATCTACTGTGTCTCTGCACCAGGGGAGGAGAATCCTCTGGTTCTTGTCGGCCCCGATCACCAGCACTTTCTCAGCAGCTGTGGAAGGTGACTTTAGCCGGTCACTTTCCCCTCTGGACTTGAGGGGTTTTTGTGGTTGTTTTTTCTTTTTTAAATTAATTCAACAAGTGTTTCTAGCTGTGGGCCTGGCCTCACGCTAGGGCCCGGTAAATTGGCATCGTGCAGAGGGGGTGACCGAACAGGCAGACCCTGTCGCAGAGCACGCAGGTGCTGCCGTGGGGTGGCCACGGAAGCTGTGGAAGTGTGGAGCAGGCCCCTAACGCAGTCAGGGGAGGCTTCCTGGAGGAAGTGGTGTCTGTGCTGAAGCCTGAAGGACCCAGGAGGAGCTAGCCGGGCCCAAAGAGCTGGAGGGAAGGCAGAGGGAGCAGTCAGGTGTGGCGGGAGTGCTCGCGCCATGCGGGTAGCAGCAAGAGATGAGGTGAGATGAGGCCGGGAGCTTGGGTGAGAACGAGAGAGGCCTTCCTGGCGCCCCTGGCTCCCCAGCTCTCTAGGGCGGGCTTGGCACGTGGGGGGTGGGGACACGCCCTCCTTCCCAGGCCAAGCGTGGTTGTCTCTTTGAACACCCGCTTTATAGATCTTCCCGTGGGAGGTCGATCTTACGGTAACCGTGAGGCGTCTCCCGAGGGAGGAGGCGGAGTCCAAGGCCACAGGGATTATATTTGGAGGGGCAAGATCGGAACCCAGGCTGTTCTGACTTTGGATCTCCCTGGAACACTGACTCTGCTCCTCTTCCTGTTCCAAAGGCTATTTTAAAATCTATTAGTTGTTTCCTTTTTGTCTTTGAACCCATAACTGATCCAAGCGACGGCTTCGAGTGGGAGCTTTCAAGCCCCTCCTCAGTCTTCGGCCAGGAGTCTGCAACCCTCTGTTTCCCAATTATTCCATCTCCCACGGTTGGACCCGAGCGGCCCTCTCCCCGGGACAATGTCCCCTAACTGGGGAACCCTCCCAGGCTTTCTCAAGCTATGGACAAGTCCCAGCTTATTGTCTTCTGTGGCTGTGGCCAGGTCCCTCCTTCCCTGGACTCAGTGGCCCCTTGTCCCAAACGGGTGTCCCGATGCCCACCTTGCTAGGTCTGTATCCTACTCAGAGGTCGTGGGGTCGCCGTTACTGTTGTCCTATCCTTGGAGTCAAATCCCCTACCCCCTTTCCAGACTTGGCAGAGAGCTGACTGTTGGGGAGACTTGAGGGAAGTGGTCTCACAGCCTTTGGACCTGCTGAGCCCTGCGAGGGGCTGGGACCAGCCTTTCAGCCGTGGATTCTCTCCCCTGCCAGGGCTCACCTAGCTGGTGTCTCATCTCAGCAGCCTGTGAGCCCGTGCCGGCTGAGGGCGGTGGTGGCTGCAGGCCAGAGACGGCCTCTCCCAGCGCCGGACCCTCTGGCGAGCCTCTGGGCCGCTCAGGTGGCCGCCCTGGAGGCGCTGCAGGGGCTCAGGGCCAGGGCAGGCGAGGAAGGGGTGGAAGGTGGAGGGTCTGGCCCCGGGCTCCCCGGCACTGGCAGAGATGGTGGAGGCAGATCGGCAGCATGGCGGGGCTGGCTCTCGGCTCTGCAGTCAGGCCCTGCCTGAGCCTGGGCAGGGCAGGGGCGGGGTGGGCAGGCCCCGCAGAGGGCAGCTGCTGTCAGAGGCCTACGAACAACACAGCAGGGCAAGAGACCCGCGGCGATGGTGCCAAGCTGGTGGAGAGAGAGGTAGTTTTCGTTTTTAATGGCTTCCTTTCTCATTTACAGTTTCCCCTTCTTCCGTTTGCAGCCAGTCATGGTTTTCAAACGGTCGCTAAAAACCAGTGGTAGTCACTTCCGTTTTCTTGAAGTTTGCTAAAAGTTGCATAGGGTGGGGGCGGGGGGGTGCAAGGCGCCTGCTGGAGAATTTGAATGGCCTGGGCCGCTCAGGCAGATGTGCGGAGAGTGCGTCTCTGGGTTTTCTGGTTCTGAAGCTCTCGCCCCTGGGTTAGCGTCCGGCTCCTTCCCTCCTGCCGGGAATGTCTGGGCTTCAGCAGGGTCAGCGACCGACAGGAAGGGGCCACCAGCTGCTGTGTCAGGACCGCCTGCCTGAGCTGGCCTTTTTCACAGGACTCTTCCTGAGGGCTCTGGGCCCATTTCACAGATGAGGAGGTGAGGCTCCAGGATGCCAGTTGCCTGGCCCAGGCTCACTCCATCAGAGAGAGAAAGTGGAACCCCCCTCTCCAGTCCATCCAATTCCCAGGCCTTCCAGCAAGTTCTGTTAAGTGGGAAGATGGGGTTGGCCATCAGGCCTTGGAGCTGGAGTGAAGTGAGAGTGTGTGTGTGTGTTCCTGTTCTCCTGTGTATGCGTGTGTGTGTGTTTTCCCTGTATTTGCATCTCTGTTCTGTATGGAGCTTGAGATGTGGTGTTTGTAGGGTACCAGCCACCACTCACTTGCATGTGGTCGTTGCAGACTCCTCTGATTTTGGAGAAGCAATCTGAGGTTCTGAGGCCCCTGGAGTCCATACCCCATACCACCCAGCACCCTCCTGTCTTACTGTGGGTGGGCCCTCCCTGGAAGCTCCCCACCCCTCCCCACCCCACACCAGGTCCCTGGAAAGCAGCTTGGGGAAGGAAGCCCCAGCTCCTGTCCAAAACGGACCTGCCGGAGCGGGGGAGGTCGGGGACGATGCTCTGAGCCCTCACCCTCTAACCAGGTGCTTTGGAAGTGGGCAGGTCTCAGCTTTGACCATTCCGCCTGTAGACAGGAGAGCAGGGCTGGCCGAGTTCTGGTTCTGCCTCTTGGTGGCTGTGGCTCTGTCCCTGTGGGCCCCTGTCCCCATGTCTGTTAAATGGGAATGTTCGCTTTCTTGTCTGGATGTGCAGACCAGGTGCCCACGCCGGTGCGTAGGTTTTCGGAGGACGTCGGCGAGGCCGCATCCCCGCCCTGCCCCGCAGCTGCGGAGGGTCCTGCTCAGCTCGGGGACAGTGGGGGTGCTGAAGGGGGAGTATGCACGTGCTTTCTGTGTTTCAGCTTTGCTGGCAGCTGGCATCTGGTTCGCTCCGGATGACTTGGACACAGAGCGAGGCCTGGGCCCGGCCCTGTCACCACAGGCTTGGGCAACTTCGGTTTTGTTTTTGGTAGTGGTTTTTGTTGAGATACAATTCATACGTCATGTGGTTCATCTATTTAAAGTGCACAAGTCAGTGGTTTCTAGTATATTCAGAGTTGTGCAACTGTCACCGTAGTAGGTTTGTTTTTTTTTTCAGTTTTTAAACGTGCTTTTCCCAAAAGGAAATCCCGTATCCATTAGCAGGTGCTCCCCAGCCCCACGCCCAGTCTCCCCCAGTTCCTGAAAACCACTAATCTGCTTTCTGTCTATGGATTTGCTTCTTGTGAACGTGTCACGTAAGTGGCGTCCTGCAACACGCAGTCCTTGGCAGCTGGTTTCATTCCCTGGGCTTAGGGGGCCTTTGAACGCTCTGGCCACCCCCTCATGTGACAGTCTCCAGTGGAGAAGGGGGCGGTGTGCTCACCATGTTGAGCTCCTTGCCTCTCACGGCCCGGCGGTGGCTGCCCCTCGAGGTGGTCCTGGCCCCAGCTTCGGCCTGCTCAGGAAGTGTGCCTGTACCGGCCACCGGTGCCTTGGGGCTGGTGAGTCACCTGTCCAGCCCTTACTTTTGCGGCCTGTAGCCCAAGGGCTGTGACAGACTTGTTCCCCAATGAGAGAGAATGGCCATCAAGCGTGGAAGGGTTTCTTGAGAAGGTCTAGGGTCTGGGCAAACAGGGAATCGCCTGCGCGCAAAGGAGAGCCGCTGAGCTCTGCTTTGGAGTGCGGGGAGAGATGTTCGATGCTCTCCCCGCCACACGGCCCCGGGACGCACACTGGGCACCGGCTCAGCACAGCCTCGTCCTCCTCCCCTCCCCGCCCCGTCCCCCCCCCCCCCCGCCCCGTGACTGTGCTTTAACAGTGGGGGGGGGGGCGTGGGGAGAGCGATCCCCTGGCAGATATGTCACCTGCTGCCTCAGAGGGGGCAGGGGCCTTATGACACATGGCGGGTCGCAGATGGGGGTATCTTGTGCTGCTGTTCCTGAGCAGAATCGTGTACCAGGTTGCGTGCTGGGTGCTGGCCCTGGAAGCTCACAGCAGCCTCACAAGGAAGGCTCTGTGCTGCCGCCACCAGTCAGGGCACCCGGCACGCGCACCGTGGGACAGCACACTGTCGTGCAGGCCGGGCCGCACATCCCAGAGCTGGTGGAGGGAGGCGGTGCCAGAGGACTGCTTCCTCCCTCTCCGAGGGTAGACGCTGGCAGGCGACCCCAGGGGTCAGAAGGAGCCGGTTATTGGGACGTCCCAGGCCGGCGAGGCAGCAAGAGCAGGGTTGCTCTGCACACAGAAAGGCCAGTGTGTCCAGTGCAGGTGAGGAACACGGTGTGAGGGGGGCCGGAGGAGCCAGCTCACACAGGCCTGCGGCCAGGGCAAAATTTAGACGTATTTGAGAGTGGAGGGAAGCCCTCGGGCTCCTGAGCAGAGACAGGACGTGGTCAGGTTCCATCTCAGCAAGCGTGGCCTGGATGCCTGTGGAACGGAATGGAGAGAGGTGACGGGGCCTGGTCGGGGTGAGGGTCCTGCAGGTTAGACAAGCCCCCCCGCCAGGGGCTGAGTGATGGCCAGTTGTGCAAGGCCGCGCCTCCCTGAATTCAGAGGTGTCTCCTAAGTAAGTTGTAGACTTGGAGCTGAGCGTCCCGCCAAGCCCCCTGAGGACCAGGAAGGGGCCAGCCAGTCGGAGCCTGCGTGAGGATGGCGGAGCCGGGCTGAGCTGGCCCTGCCCAAACTTGGGCCTGAGCCTGCCCGATCCTCTGTAAGTGAACAGGACGAGGCACCCTGCCCAGGGACTTACCTTCCGGGGACCTTGGGCGGGCAGTTGCCTTTGCGTACCTCCACGCCCTTGCCTGTAAAACGGGGCAGTCGTGAGAATACGGGGAGAGGAGGGCCAGACGGTCCTGAGGGCAGTCAGTACACAGTGTGGGGCATCAGGCTGGCATGTCGTCAGAGAAGGGGCCTCCCATTCCTGTGATGCCGGCAGGCCTGGATGTCCGGCAGGGACCTCCTTAGGAGGGCCGCAGGCTGGGGGAGGCACGCCCCTAAGTGGCAGCTGCAGGACGACGTGCGAGGAGCCAGGCCACCGGGCCGAAGCTTGCCTGGGGAGGGGTCGTGCAGGTGTGAGGGCCGGTGTGCGCCAGCGCTGCGGGATGGAGGCCCGAGGGGAGGCTGTGCTCGGCCCGAGCAGGGCTGGGAGGCTGGCAGGGGCCCCTGGGTCCTGAGTGCCGAGACCCAGGGGGCCCTTTTGGGCTTCTGGCCACGAGCGAACACCAGGCACTCAAGTCTGTGTTTCAGAAAAGTGGCTGGCGTGGGGTGGAGGGTGGAGGGCTAAGGGGCTAGTCCCTGTGAGCTGTGAGACAGGACCTCCGCCACTCTGCCGGGGGCCTAGTGCCTGCTGCCATCTTCCATGGGGTGTCTCCTCCACTCCACCTGCCGTCCTCCTGGGCCAGGGTGGGGGCATCGTCAGGGCCCCAAGGACCTGGGACCATGGCAGATTTAGGGCCACTTGTTCCTGGGCATGGCGGAGCGCACGGCTGTGGGGAAGGACACTTGGAGGTGGGTCGTCTCTGCAGAGCGTGAAAGGGAGGACTGGGTGCTGGAGGAGGTGTCTTGAAGGGACTGAGGCCACGCGTGTCCCCGCTGCGCCCTGGCTTTAAGCCCTGGCTGCCTCCTGAGGGAGTCAGAGCCACCTTCTGCTCTGGGCCTGTGCTCGTCTTTGGCTGATGGGTTTTCCGTGGTCCGGGTGGTGTGGGGCAGAGAAGGTGAGGGAGGGCCTCTCAGGCTGTCCTCAGTGGCCTCTGCCTCAGGTGGTCTTCACAAGCCAGGTGACAAATGGGAGTTCTGGGCAGCACCTGTGTGGTGCCGGGGAGCCCCCAGCTTTCCTGGGCCTGAGTTACCTGTCTTGCCTTGGGGTGGACATCTCAGAGGGGGCCATGGGTGCTCTACGTGGGGGACGAGTGGCCCGGGAGCTCGATGGCGAGTGTAGGACGGGCCTAGCAGGAGCTGCAGGCCTCTGTAGAGGCCTGACTGACTCCACGTGAATGGCGGTCTCAGACCCCCAGGCACCCAGGGAGTGCCCCCGGTACAGTGCTCCTGGTGGCGGCTAACTGCCTGTGCCGGGGTGGGCCAGGGGTGGGACACAGCCTTGTCCTCCTCCCCACTGAGTCAGTTACCCTGTCCTGGGGCCTTTGGGCCCCAGTCAGCAGCTCTTCTGGGAGGGCCCCCACCCCCCGCTTTTCCTCTTCCTTGTCCTGGCCCCGGGGTGGGGGGGCTGGGTGTGTTTGTGTGTGTGTATGTAGCATCCAGGCAACAGCCGCAGCCTGGAGACATCTCAGACTTCCCTCTGCCGCTGCCCCACGCCCTGCACGTGGCGTGATTTGCTGGGCTGGCCGGCAGCCCCGTGCTGGCGACCACAGGGCATTTGAATTTGTCCAGCAAATACAGATTGAAGCGAGTCTAATGCCAGAGGCTCCAGGATGAGCACTGCTCCCGCCCCTGCTGTGGGGGTCCCTGCCCAGATTTGGGACCGTGGACGCAGGCCCTGGCCTGGGCCGGGATCGCAGGGGCTCTGTGCACAGCCTCAGGTTCTTCTCTGCAGGCCCCCTGTGTACACCCCCTGGGACTTCACCCAGGCCTGGGGGTGGAGTGCTGGTCTGGGCCATTGGCCTCAGGTGTGCAGTGACCCCCTGGACTAGAGGGGGGCCCTGTCAGGCTGTCATGGCCATCCAGCAGTAGGCGTGGGAGGTGGAGGGAGTGGCGCAGAGGCCGGTGTGTGACGGGCCCCGCCCCCAGGGCGCCATGTTTTGGAAGTTTGATCTGCACACGAGCTCACACCTCGACGCGCTGCTGGAGCGGGAGGACCTGAGCCTGCCGGAGCTACTGGACGAGGAGGACGTGCTGCAGGAGTGCAAGGTCGTCAACCGCAAGCTGCTGGACTTCCTGCTGCAGCCGCCGCACCTGCAGGCCATGGTGGCCTGGGTCACCCAGGAGCCGCCGGCCAGCGGCGAGGAGCGGCTGCGCTACAAGTAAGCTCCACCCCCGGCCGTCCCTGGCGCTTCCTGGCTTGGAGCCGGTGCAGGCGGGAGACGGGGAGGCAGCGGTGAGGTCGGATGTCAGGGAAGGTCACTTGGGGGTGGGCCTGGGAGAAGGGCGGTGGGGGTCAGGTCCAAGCTCAGGAGGTTGGCTGTACCCTTGGGGGCAGTGGGGAGCCACGGGTGAGTTCTGACGAGAGGGCATGGGGAGGCCAGCTTCCCTGGCATTTGCCAACCTTTTCGGATGTGAACCCCCAGGTACCCAAGCGTGGCCTGCGAGATCCTGACCTCGGACGTGCCCCAGATCAATGACGCGCTGGGCGCCGACGAATCCCTCCTGAACCGGCTCTACGGCTTCCTGCAGAGCAGTGGCAGCCTCAACCCGCTGCTCGCCAGCTTCTTCAGCAAGGTCATGGGCATCCTTATCAACCGCAAGACGGACCAGGTACCGCCGGCGCCGGGGCTGCCCTGGGGACAGGGTGGCGGGCAGGTGGGCAGGCGCGTGGGCCTCGGGCTCGGGTCCTGCCGAGTGACTAGCGCCGCCCCTCCGGCCCCTAGCTCGTGTCCTTCCTGCGGAAGAAGGACGACTTCGTGGACCTGCTTCTGCAGCACATCGGCACCTCGGCCATCATGGACCTCCTGCTGCGTCTCCTCACCTGCGTGGAGCGGCCGCAGCTGAGGCAGGACGTAGTCAACGTGAGCGCGGGGGCGGGGCCTGTCAGGGAGGGGGCGGGGCCCGGGGCGGGGCCGGCGAGCCAAGCCCCGCCTTCTCACCCCCAGTGGCTCAATGAGGAGAAGATCGTGCAGCGGCTCATTGATCAGATCCACCCGTCCAAGGATGACAATGTGAGTGTCCCCTACTCGCCTGCCGTCCCTTCCTGTGACTCGGCCTCTTCCCTTCAGATCTGCTCTTCACACCGGCTTCGCCCCCTCCTCCCTTCTTAAGAGGGGAGCTGATGAGGAAGGGAAGCTTTGGAACCTGATGTGTGCAGCCTTTCCAGGCTTCCGCCGGCAGGGCTCCCGCTGAGGAAAAGGCGCCTGGCCCACATGGCCCGTCCGGTGAATGAGGAGCTTGGCCGGCGTCTGACTCTAGGCCCCCTGGCTGCCGGCCTCCTGCGGGGTCCCTTCCCCACCCCTCCCCTGCTGACTGTGACCTGGCGGAGACCCTACTTGCACTTCAGAGAATCGTGCAGAGGTCCCACATGCTCACTGCAGCCGGTGGGGCCGCCCAGTGTCTTTGGGGGCTGCTGGCTTCCGGAGCCGAGACCCACAGGCGTGGGTGGTTAGCTCCGGGCATCCAGCCAGGGTCCGTCCCGGCAGGGTGAGGACCGTGCAGGCCTGGTGGCACAGGGGCTCTGGAGAGCGAGCGGCCCATGGGCGGGTCTGGGGTCTGCACAGGTGGGCTCTGGTGACTGCCCAGTAGGTTACACACAGAGCTCTGCTCATGTTTCTCTCTCGGTTTTTTTTGCAACAGCTTTAAGATAGAGATTACACGCTGTGTGGATCACCTGTTTAAAACACAGAATTCAGTGGCTTCTAGTGTATTCACGAAATTGTGCGGTTATTGCCACATTGTTGTAGAATATTTTTTCATTACCCCAGAAAAGAAACCCTGTGCCCATTAGCTGTCCCTCCATTCCCTTGCCGCCCCCCAGCCCCCAGCAGCCACCCGTATGCTTTTTGGCTCTGGGCTGGCTTCTCCTGGCCTCTGAGTGGAATCACAGAGTATGTGGTTTTCATGACCGGCCTCTTTGCTCACCCGTGTTGTGGCATGTCAGTGCTCCGTCCCGTCCTAAGACTGGGGGATGTTCCGGCCTGCAGACACGTCACAGGTGCTTCTCCGCTCACCAGACGCCGAACGTCTGGTCGTTCCCTCCCTCAGCCACAGCAGATGGGGCATCACCTTCTCCAGGAAGCTTTCCTGGGTTTCCCAGCTCTTTGCCATCTCTTCTCTCCCAGAATTCGGTGTCTTGTTCCTTCCCTCGGCATCTGTGTGACCCTCCTCTCCAGTTCCTGCAAGCCAGCCGGTCAGTTCACGAGGGCCCAGCGGCCAGGCTGCTGTCCTCAGCTCTCTGTTTGCCTCCCCAGCAACATTCCAACGCGTCCCAGTCCCTGTGCGACATCATCCGCCTGAGCCGGGAGCAGGTGGTCCAGGTCCAGGACAGCCCGGAGCCCGACCAGCTTTTGGCCACCCTGGAGAAGTGGGTTTGGGGGCAGTTCCCAGGCCCAAGGTGGGGAAGCTGTCTGGGGCCCTGCCCCCTGACCCTGTCCTAACCCCGCCCTGCCCCCTGCCCCAGGCAGGAGACCATCGAGCAGCTCCTAAGCAACATGCTGGAGGGAGAGCAGAGCCAGTCTGTCATCGTGAGTGGGATCCAGGTGCTGCTGACGCTGCTGGAGCCCCGAAGGCCAAGGTGAGGGGGGCCAGGCCCCCCAGGTGTCGGGGCCACCCCTCAGAGCCCTGCCGGCCCACGTAGAGGCAAAGGTCATGGAGACACAGCCTCTACAAGTGCTGGCCCCTCGTGGCGGTCACTTAGGGTCTTGGGCAGAGTTCTCTGCTCACATCTGAGGCCACGTAAACCTGTGGCTTGGAGCTGGCTGTCTGAACCCAGGGCCCTTCGGGCGGGTGGTTGCCTGAGACCGGGGGGCCGGTCCCGAGCATTCCCTGGGCCCCCGCCCCGGTCCTTGCCCTGCCTTTCTCAGGGAAGCAGTTTTTCACTCCTTCCCAGAGGCGCCGCACGGGTGTGCATCTGTGCACACAGGTCCTCCGTCCTGTCCCCTACCGCAGGTCCGAGTCTGTGACCGTGAACAACTTCTTCAGCAGTGTGGACGGGCAGCTGGAGCTCCTGGCTCAGGCGACCCTGGACAGCACCACGTCCAGCGTGGGCACCCTGCACGCCCTGCGCCCGCGCCTCAGCCGTTTCCACCAGCTCCTGCTTGAGCCCCCCGAGGTGGGCTGGGACGCCACAGAGGGAGGGTAGTAGGGAGGGTGGCCCCACATCCCGGGCAGTGCTGAGCCTCCCCTGTGCCCATAGCTGGAGCCGCTGTGTACTACGTGGGGCAGCCTGGCCCCACCGCTGGGCAACACCCGGCTGCACGTGGTCAAGCTGCTGGCCAGCGCCCTGAGCGCCAACGATGCGGCCCTGACCCAGGAGCTCCTGGCACTAGATGTGCCCAACACCATGCTGGTGCGGAGGGCAGGGGGGTGGGGGGCCGAGGGATCAGGACTGGGCGGGGGCGGGGGCCAGGGCCGGTGGGGGACCTCGGCGCCAGCCTGTGCTACCCGCCCCCCCCCCCAGGACCTCTTCTTCCACTATGTGTTCAACAACTTCCTGCACGCTCAAGTGGAGTCGTGCCTGAGCGCCATGCTGAGTGCCGGGCCTCCTTCCGACAGTGGCCTCGAGACGCCTGCTCCAAACCCCGTCGTGAAACACGTGAGCTCGGTTCCCGGGTGCCCCCCTCTCCGCGGGTGGGCTCTGCCCCGGGCCGGCCTGCTGGGTACCTGTGCGTGCTGGGACTGGGGCTCGGCCTGTCTTAGGTCTGTCTGCGAGAACGGGGGGGTGGTGTGTAGGTAGGTGCAGGATGTGGTGCCCTCGGGGCAGCGGGTGTCCTGGAGGACTACCACACTTGAGAGGAGGCGCCCCCTGGGTCTGGCCCCCGGGCCTCAGGGAGGAGCTGACCAGCAGCACCTGGGGTGTGGAAGCCAGTGAGGACAGTGGGGGGAGGTCCGCCAAGGGACTTCAGGTTTGAGGTTGATGTGGGGGTGGGGCTGGAGGGACGCAGGGAAGGAGGGGTGGGGGGGGCGTGGGAGTTCGCCCGCCCTCATGCCCAGCCTGCTCTCCCAGCTGCTGAAGCAGTGTCGCCTGGTGGAGCGCATCCTGACCTCCTGGGAGGAGAACGAGCTCGTGCAGTGAGCATCTCCCAGCCCCCTCCCCCCGGGGGAGGGTGGGGCAGGAGCGGTGTGGCCGGTGTCCAGCTGTGGCCTCTGATCTTGTCCAGGTCTGCAGGGGGCCCTCGCAAGGGCTACATGGGCCACTTAACGAGACTGGCCAACGCCTTGGTGCAGAACGCAGAGAAGGGGCCCAACGCCGAGCAGCTGGGACAGCTGCTGAAGGGTGAGGGCTTGGGTGGGACGCGCCCCAGTGCTGGGGGGTGGGGGAGCAGGCCTCAGGGCCCTTCACGTCGTGTTCCCTCCTCTCGGAGCAGACCTGCCCAGTGAGCAGCAGGAGCGGTGGGAGGCCTTCGTGGCCGGGCCCCTGGCGGAGACGAACAGGAAGAACACCGTGGACCTGGTGGGGCTCTCTCCCCTCCATCGGCGTTCTCCCCTGCGCACACTTGCCCTGCTCCTCACCCTTGCCCGCCCATGCCGTACCTGCCCTGCTTCTCACCCCCCACACACCTGCCCCGCCTGCCCTGTCCTCACCCCTACCTTGCCTGCACCCTGCCTGCCCTGGTCCCCACTCCTGACTGCCCGCACCCTCCTCTGCCCTGTCTTCATCACCACCCACCTGCACCCTGCTGCCCTGGTCCTCACCCCTGCCTACCCACCCGCCCCAGGTGAGCACCCACCACCTGCACTCCTCCAGCGACGATGAGGACGACCGGCTCAAGGAGTTCAGCTTCCCGGAGGAGGCGGTGCTGCAGCAGGTGGGGTGCGGGGCGGGGGCAGGGGCGGGGGCAGGGGTGCCCTGCTCCGCCGGCCCCTCCCGGCCCTGACCGCCGGCCCCCTGCAGGCCTTCATGGACTTCCAGATGCAGCGCATGACCTCCGCCTTCATCGACCACTTCGGCTTCAACGACGAGGAGTTCGGGGAGCAGGAAGAGAGTGTGAAGTGAGTGAGCTCTCCGTGGGGACCTCCGGGCAGAAAGCGAGCGCCCACCTGCCCCGTGGCTCCTCCCGCCGTCGCTCCCATCCTCCCTGCTGTGGGTGGGGGCAGGGCCCCTGTGGAGCTGGGCCGCGCGGGGCTCCTGGGATGGGCCGGCGGCCCCCACGCCCCCTCACCTGCCTGCACAGGCCCTGGGCTGACGGAGAGGTTTTTCAATGCCTAGCTGTGCTTCTTTGTAATTGCTGTCTGATAATATTTTAACTTGGTGCAGCGGTCGCCAACTTTCTTCTTTATTTTCCAAGTTTTCCATCACAGGCATCTGTTGCTTTTATAGTCAAGAGAAGAAAATTAGAATTTCCTACCATAATGTAAATTGCGTGAGCAATCTGTGGCAGCAGTAGGAAGGCAGCAAAGGGCCAGTGGCTGAGTGTCACTTGTGGGCCCGGGGGGGGGGGGGGTCTGTGGATGTCCCAGGGTCGGGGGGCCACCAAGCTGAGGTCCCTGTCTGTGTCTGCTGTGTCACTAGCAGTGTGCTGAGTGCTTCTTCTCGGGTGTGTCCTTCTGTTGTGTCCCCACCGTCCCCCTCTGCCCAGGGCTCAGGAGCCTCGTTGCAGCTGGGGAGACCGAGGTGCGTGTCGGTCGGTGTGGGAGCAGGATCACCGTGCCGCGTGGTGGGCCGTGGTGGGCGGCCGGCCTGTCTTGCCCACGCGGACGTGAGCTCTGTGTGCGCTGCTGCCGTGCCCAGCCCGGTGCCCGGGGCGCGGGCGGCCTGCTGGTGCAGCCATGGTTCCGAGCCCTGGGCCCTAGAGAAGGCCCCGCCCTGGTAGGGGATGGTGTGCAGACCTCCAGTGGGGCTCTTGACAGAACTGTGCCGCTGCCGCCGTCACATCGTCTCCAGGGGGGCTTCAGACTCTCTTAACAAACCTCGAAAGCATTCGCGAGTGGAAAGTAGATGAGTGTTTTTAGGCTGTCGGGGCTGAAGGCACTGCCCTGCAGGGCTCAGGTGCCGGAGCGGGCTGCCCACGCCAGACCAGCGTGCCGGGGCGGTGCTCAGATTGCTGACGCCCGTTTGTCCCCGGGTCTTCGTGGCAGTGTTTCCCGCGGGGTGGGCGGAGAGGGCTCGTGGTAACTTGGGAGGTGTCCCTGACGCGGGGGACGGACAGATACCCGGTGCCACCAGAGGAGCAGCGGGCGAAGGACACAAGGTGGAGACTGCTGGGAGGAGAGTAAGTCAGGCCCCCGGCAGCACTTTGTGCCAGCGTCGCAGCGCGTGCAGTCACTTCCCTGCAGCAGGCAGCGATCCCATGGGGCTTTCAGAAAGGGAGGTGAGCCCCACGAGCTGGGCGTCGGCCTGGTGAGAGGCGGTGGGGCGGGGCGAGTCCCAGCCCCAGACCGACCCGCTCCGGCCAGACGTGCGGGCTGTGCATGCTGTGGCCGGGCGCTGGGACCCTGTTCACTCTCACTCGTCGGAGATGGGAAGGCTGACAGCCACACCCCACTTGTGGCTGTGGCCACGGTCTGATTCGGTTTTGTTTCTTTGGTCTCTGCGTAAATTGTGTGTGGCTGCTCCAAGGACCAGAGGCCCAGGGCAGCACGGGGACAGAGTAGGGAACAGAGTAGGGAACAGACTAGGTGCTGTTCATCAGAGTCGGCGCGTGGTTCTCCGTTTCTGACTGTGGCTGCGGTGGGTCCAGTCACTGTGGGCCCCAGACTGTCGCCCCGGGAAGTGCGTGCCTGTGTGAGAGCTGAGGCGGGCGGTGCAGCGGACGCGGGAGAAGCCTGGCACGGCCGCCGCCTCACCGCGGTGGTCCTTCTCTCCTAGCGCGCCTTTTGACAAGACCGCCAACATCACCTTCTCCCTCAACGCTGATGACGAGAACGTGAGTGCCGCCCCCTCCTTGCAGGGACGGGGGCCGGGGGGCAGGGGCCTGCAGACAGGGCCGCCCACCCCAGCCACCCACCCTGCACCCGCAGCCCAATGCCAGCCTGCTGGAGATCTGTTACAAGGACCGGATCCAGCAGTTCGATGACGAGGAGGACGAGGACGAGGACGAGGAGGAGGGCCCGGGCTCTGGGGAGTCTGATGAGGAGGACGGTGCCTGGCAGGGCCGCCGGCTGGCCAGGGGAGCCCGCCTGGGCCAGCCCCCGGGTGTGCGGTGAGTCCTCCCCGCGTCCGGCAGCCAGGCGCCCAGCACGCGGGGCTGTCACGCCCCTGGCGGGTGAGAAGAGTGAGGAGAACGCGGTGTGCCCCCCGGTGGGGCGCTTCAGTTCTGAGTGCTAGAAACCCCGCTCAGCCAAGTGCACTGCAGAGGGAGTAGGGCGGCAGCTTCGTGTGGCCGGAAGACGTGGGTCCCCGAGGAACGACCTGGCGCAGGTGCGTCTGTCCCTCTGTTCTGCTCTCCCCGCGTTTGCACTCGTTCGGGTGTCCCCGCGAAGCCGCCAACCCGTCCCCATGTGCCCGGCATGCCTCCGCCCCCGTACAGGCTGCGACCGGCTCTCCGTGCACCCCAGATTCCTGCCTTGTGCACAGGCGCTCCGGGTCTTTGTCCCTGTGGCTTCTGGCTTGAGGGTCATACTGTGTGGCTTTAGCTTTTTGCGCACGGCCCCACGGACACCCCTTTGCCAGCACCCGGATGAGGGAGCAGAGCCATCCCCATGCCCCGTGTCCCCCAAGGGTGGTGGTGTCCTGACTTCCTGCTCTCTAGATTTTTTTTTTTTTTTTTTGGATGTTTGTTTATTATGAGAGAGAGAGACAGAGTGTAAGCAGGGGAGGGGCAGAGAGAGAGGGAGACAGAATTGGAAGCGGGCTTCAGGCTCTGAGCTGTCAGCGCAGAGCCTGACGCGGGGCTCGAGCTCACGAGCTGTGAGATCATGGCCTGAGCCGAACTCGGACCCTCAACCGACTGAGCCGCCCAGGCGCCCCCCTGCCCTATAGGTTTTGCCGCCTCCTTCCGCTTGTGAGGTCCCCCCTCCCCCCGTGGCTGTGGTTGTGTTTCGTTTGCCGTCTGCGGGGTGTGCTGTTGTGTGACTGCCAGGCGGATGTGCACTTGTGTGTGTCCTTGCACACCCGGCCCCACCCCGGGTGCTCCTCCAGGAGCCTCACGGCTAGGCTCCTGACCCCGTCGTGCGCTGTGTGTGTGTGTGGTGGGAGGTGGGGTCCGGCTTCCTCCTCTGCCCGTACGAATGTCGTCTTCCCGGCACCGCTTGTTGCAGGGGCTGCCCTTTCCCCACCGAACGGACCTGGTGCCCGTGCCACAGGTCATTTGACTGTGTGTGCGGGTATATTACCGGCCTTCCTGGGTCCGTTGGTCCTTATGCCAAAACCTCCTTTTTTTTCTTTATTATTAAAAAAATTTTTTTTCTTAACGCAAATTATTTTAGAGAGAGAGAGACAGTGCAAACAGAGGAGGGGCGGAGAGGGAGACACAGAATCCGAAGCTGGCTTCAGGCTCTGAGCTGTCAGCACAGAGCCCGACATGGGGCTCGAACCCACAAACTGTGAGATCATGACCTGAGCCCAAGTCAGACATTGAACCGACTGAGCCACCCAGGCGTCCCCTAATTTTTTTTGTTATTTTAGCGAGAGCAGGAGAGGACACCTGAGCAGAGGAGAGGGTTAGAGGGAGAGAGAGAATCTTAAGCAGGCTTTATGCTCATCTCAGAGCCCTGTGTGGGACTCAGTCCCATGACGGTGAGATCATGACCTCAGCCGAAATCAAGCGTCAGCCCCTCAGGGCTGAGCCGCTGAGCCACCCAGGCGCCCCCGTCCCTGTTTTGATTACCGTTGTGCTGTAGTAAGTTTTGAAATCCGGAAGTGTGAGAGCTGCAGGTTTGTTGGTGTATTTCAGACTGTGTGGCCTGTTCGGGGTCCCTTGGGATTCAGTGTGACTTTAGGGTCAGCTTGTCGAGGTCAGCACGGACGCCGGCAGGATGGAGAGGGCCCGTCTGGAACCTGTGGGTCAGCTCGGGGAGCACTGCCCTGCGAGCCGCATCCCAGCCTCCAGTCCGCGAACCTGAAACGTCTTCCTTTCATTTAGGTCTTTTGTAGGGCGTAAGTTTCACGCTCCCTGTGTTAAATTTATCCTTGCATATGTTACCTAAGTGGAATTTTGGGATTGTCGCAAGCGTACAGAAATAGAGTGGATTTTTGTCCATCGACGTCGTGTCCTGCAGGACTCTCGCTCCGGCAGCCTTGGCGGCCTGCTCGGCGTTGGCCGCACGGTCGCGTCGCCGCAGTTAGAGCTCCGCGCCTTTCCCTGGCCGGACGCCTCTTCCTTCGTTTTCTCCGCTCCTTGCCCTCCAGTGCGGCCTGCTCTTCCTCCACCTGGTGTGGTGGTCCTTGTGGGTTTAGGAGATGCGCTCCCCACCCCCACCCCCACCCCCACCCCCCGACTCCGGAAGTTTCCTTCTGCTCCCTCTTGGCTGAGTGTCTTTGTTGACTCACTTGTGTGCAGACGGGTCTCTTTCCGGTCAGTGACAGTTAACACCACGGTGCGTTCGGCATCTTAGGAGCCGCATCATTTCCTAATCACCCCCCAGTCGGCAACGCGTCGGCCAGTCGGGCTGTCACCACGGGCTGGGTCGTGTGTCAGTTGACACTTAGATAGAGCACAGTTTAGAGCAGCCGCCCCCGAGTGTGGGGTTGCAGGGAGAGTGTCCAGTCGGGGGGCGGGGGCTGGTCCCGGCAGGACGAGCTTTGGCACCGCCTCGTCCCCGGGGCCCAGGAGGCCCTGACCTGCCCGTGCCGCGGCTTCCCTGCCGCCCCCGGGCAGTCAGGATGCCTGGCCGTGTCGCAGCACAGCCGCTGACCGGTGCTCTCTGGGCAGGAGTGGAGGCAGCACAGACAGCGAGGACGAGGAGGACGAGGAGGACGAGGAGGATGGTGATGGCCGAGCAGCCGGTGGGGGGACCGGTCCCCCCTGTCACCCCAGCCCTGGCCCCCAGCCTCCGGGTGGGTGAACGTGCAGGGCGGGGTGTGGCGGGGTGCACGTGGGCTGTCCGCCTGCTGCACTCACCCTGCCCCCTGCCCACCCCCTGCCCAGGCCCCAGCTGGACAGCCAGCTTTGACCCAGTGCCTACAGACGCCCTGACCGGCCCCCGAGACCCTGGGGAGAAGGAGCCGAGCTCTGGTCTCCTGGCCCCACAGGGGCCCCTCGGCGCTCCCCGGGACCTCTCCGCCCTGCAGCTCAGGTGAGGCCGCAGGGGTACCCAGGTCAGGGCCCCTCGGGGTGGAGCGCTGACCCCAGCTGGCCCTTGAGCCGGTTCCCCCCCATCCCCCACGCAGGTCTCAGGACCCCGCGTCCCCCTCAGCACCTCAGGAAGCCACAGATGGCAGCACAGTAGCGGAGCCCTCAGGTGAGCGTCGCCTGCTCGGCCCCACCCACCCACCCCACTGTCCCCTGGCCTTGCTCATGCCCGGTCCTCCTCGCTGAGCTTGGGTCTTCCGGCTTCTCTCTGCACAGCCCCCTGCCGGGCCTTGGTCAGCTTCGGGGACCTCCAGGCCGCCCTCAGAGGGACATGCTCCACCCCTAGCTCCCTGGACAGGTGAGAGGCTGGGGAGGCAGGCGGAGCCTGGCCCCGGGGTCGGGCCTGCCCCGGAGCTGCTCTGAGCAGCCCTCGTAGGACCCCCGGGTCTGTACTGCCGCCCCAGGGCCTCATGGCAGCTGAGGGTCCCAGAAGGGGGCCGGCGGTGTGCAGAGCCAGCTTCGGGCTCTCCCTGCCTGGGGTGGCCCCCAGGGGTCTCCGGCGGGAGGGACCACCCTGTGCCCTGCACTTCTTCCTCCTTAGGGGTGGGCGGGTCCACAGGGTGTCGGTGACGGGAGCCCCACTGGTAACCCACCCTCTACACACAGTGCAACCAGAGACCCTGCTACCTCTGTCCCAGCCCCCACGGCCTGTCAGCACCCCCAGACCACAGAGGGGGAGAAGAGCCCAGAGTCCTCAGGGCTCCCCCAAAGCCAGAGGTGAGCACGGCGTGGCCCCCGGGGCAGCTGGGGTCACGAGGGGGGGCACTGACCTTCCCGTGTCCCTCTCCCACAGTGCCCAGGCCCTTACACCGCCTCCGACGCCCAGCGGCTCTGCCCCGGGAGGGCCGGCGCCCCTGGGCTCCCAGTGAGTGGCGAGGGCTGGCTGGGGAGTAGGGGGGCTGGGCAGGCGGGGGGCTGCGGGGAGGGGGGCGGGGGGGAGCAGCAGGCCACTGACCTGGGTCTCCCTCTTGATTCCCAGGTAACTGCCTGGTCCCGGTGGTGGCGGCTGAATCCTCCGTTCTCCACGTGGACCCAGCCCAAGTGGGGGCAGGGCGGGTCCCACGATGGCCCTGTTGCCCCATCACCCCCTCCCCCCCATCTGCCCCCACGTTCTCTCCTCTGGACTCCCAGGAGCCTGGTGCCAGGGAGACAGGCCCCTACCCACCCCCATTTGCACTGAGAAAAGAAATTATGGAGTTTTGGCTCCTAGAATAAAGATAGAGAGTTGAGTAGAGAGAAAGGAGAGAGAGAGACCTATATTATATATTATATAGAGAGAGTGGGTTGGTGGAGAGCCAGAGGAGGCCAGGCGGGCGGGACAGCGGGTTGGACCTTCACCCCCTTCCGAGGACATCGCCCCCCCCCCCAACCATGCCCCCCGGCTCCGGTGCAGATGCCCACACCCACACTCGGCTCAGGTCCACCTCGGGGGAGGGCCTGAGTGGGGGCCGTGCCTTTGCCTAGACCCTTGCCCTGGACCCTGCACTTTGACCCGGGCTGGGGGCTAGAGGACCCCCCCGACCCAGCCCTGCTGCCTCTGTGGGAGCTGGCCGTCCCCGTCCGAGGGGGTCTCTCTGGGGACATTCCCGTGGGGGCCCTGACGCACTCACAGACCCCCGCACCTCCCACAGACTCCGGGGCAGTGGGGTGTTGGCAGGGGTCCGGCTGGGGTCCCCCTCCCATGCCCGAGGGTCTGGGGTCCAGCCCAGCTGCCAAGTGACCTTGTCCCAGCTCCCCCTCCCCAGGCTGGCGTGAGTGTGCGTGTGTTCGTGCCCAGCTTCTATTTCATATTGCAAATATAAATAAATAAATACAGTTTAAGATGCCCGCTGAGACCTTGAGTTCTGGGACTCGGGGAGGGGAGGCCCAAGCTGTCTGTGCACTGTGGCTTCAGGACCCCAGGTGCGACCTGCAGAGCGCACTGGGGCTCCTGGACCTCCCCACTCTGCAGAGGGCGGGGTCGCGGGAGCTCAGACCAGGAAGGGGGGCCTGGGGCGGAGGGGCAGAGCCTGCCCAGCCCTGTCCGGGCCCTGATCTCCACAAGCTGTCCTGGCTTCTCTGGGTGTCCCTGCTCCACACACAGGTGGCAGGTCAGCCTCTGCCTTGGCAGGAGTGGGGGTGGGGAGCGACACGGCTGGGCGACCTTGCAGAAGCAATGTACCCTGAGCCTCATCTCCGGAGGAGCAGAGGGCGTCCGGGGGTGGCCGGCCAACCAAAACAGGTGGGCACCCGGCACTTCACGCCCTCCGGACTAGAAGTGACAGACGGGCCAGGCGCGCTTGCCGATGTGCACGGGAACTTTTGTTCCAATGACTTCCAAAGCCGCAGGCCAGCACAGCAGTGATGACCTTGCGTAACTCGACACTGGCCTTTGCTCCTTCAGGAGTGTGTGAGGGGCTTGGTGGTGTGGGGGCCATGCAAGGCATGGGGGGGGGGGTGGCTGAGGACCGCATGTGGCAGGGAGGCCAGGGCACAGGAGGGACCTCCTGGCAGTCTCCTGGGGGACACTGGATGGGCAGGTGCGGAGGGAGTTTCCATTCAGAGTGGTCCTGCCGCCCGAGACGGGGTGATGGGGCCGTGCTCCCCACCCCGGTCCCAGGGAGTCCCGGGCACAGAGGAGATGTTGGGATCCTGCCTGGTTCCTCCTGACTGGCTGGGCGTGGGAGGATGGGCCGGGCGCTTACGGCCACACGCCGCCCCCCTCCCAGCCGGGCCCAGGGAGCCGGCGGTGGGAGGCAGGGAAAGGCAGGTCTTGGGGGGGAGGACAGGGTGCGGTGGGGGAGGAGGGACCCCTGGGTCCTGACGGCACCTTATCAGTTGTGCCAGGCGGGGCCATCCCCGGGGCGGGGGCAGCATCTCCCTGGGCCCTGTTATCAGTCCCAGAGTCCACAGGACGTGCCCTGGGTTAACGTGTAACCACACGCTGTCCCCTCCACCCCAAAGCCACCCGTCCCCACAGACGCACCAGTCTGGGGGGTCATAGGCCGACATGGACGCCTGGGAAGAGGGTCTGTCCCAAAAGCCTTGCTTCTCAGTCCAAGTGAGAGATGCGGGTGTGGGAGGGGGTCCGGCCCGGGCACGGGGTCGGGGGGGCGGGACCTGAGCAGCCCGGAGCAACTGGGGGGTCCTGGCCCTGTCTCGGAGGCTGGGATCCGTGGGGCGGGGCGTCCCGGTCCCTGAGCAGCCCCCACGACAGTGTGGCTGGGTTCCGGGGCGGGGCAGCGTGGAAGCTCCCACACCCGAGCCCTGGCCCGGTTAGGCTCAGTGACTCCCTTGTCCCCCAAAGCAGCTGCACCTGTGCAGGGGGCTGAGCCCGTTCTTCCTCGCCTGTGCCATCTACTTCCTTCTCTGGATCCCCGAAGACCAGCCGTCCTGGATCAGCGCCCTGGTCAAGTGCCTGCCGGTCCTGTGCCTGGTGGCGGTCCTGCGGGACGCACGCGCGCCCCGGAGCTACAGGCTGCTCCTGCAGGCGGCCCTCCTGTGCTCAGCCGTGGGGGATGCCTGCCTCATCTGGCCTGAGGCCTTCCTCTACGGTGAGCCCGTGGGCACAGGCGCCTGCCCGCAGGGAGCTCTCATTCCCTGAGGGGGTCGGGCAGCGTTCCCTGAGGAGGGGTGGGCGGCACGGAGGGAAACAGAGGGGCTGCCCGCCTTGCGGTCTTGAGGAGCCGGTCGAGGATGGTCTCACCAAGCAGGTAACGTCTCGAAGAGGGTGCAGGAGCCATCTGAGGCCGGGTGGCCCGGAGGGACCAGCAGGTGCAGAAGGCCCTGGGGGAGAAGCTGCTGGCGGGTCCGAACAGGTGGGCGGGCGGGTGCGACCGAGCGGGGAGCAGAGTGAGTGGGCAGTCGGCAGGCAGTTCTGAGCAGAGCGGTGTGTTTTAAGGTCACTCCGGGCGCTCAGGGAGAAGGGAGACCTGCGCCAGGGAGGCGGGCACCGGAATCCCGGCGGACAGGGGCACCGGAGGCCGGGGCGGACGCCGGCGCCTCGGCCGGCCTGTCCCTCAGGTTCTGCACTGCGAGGCGGCCTCGAGGGGAATCGGGCCCCGCAGGCGCCCTCACCCCTCTCTCTTCCAGGCGTGGCTGCCTTCGCCGTGGCCCACCTGCTCTACCTCTGGGCCTTCGGCTTCACTCCCCTGCGGCCAGGCCTCCTGCTGCCCATCGCCCCGGCCCTCCTCCTGTACGACGGCCTCCTGCTGCACCTCCGCCCCGCCGCGGTCCCGGCGTTGGTCACCTACTCCCTGGTGCTGGCCTCCATGCTGTGGCGCGGCCTGGCCAGGGGCGGGAGCGCCTGCTGGGGGACCCTGCTCTTCACGCTCTCGGATTCGGTGCTGGCCTGGGACGCCTTCGTCCAGCCCCTGCCCCACGCCCGCCTGGTGGTCATGACCACCTACTACGCCGCCCAGCTCCTCATCGCCCGGTCGGCCTTCCGGAGCCCCAGGCTCAAGTCCCGCTGACCGGGCCTCGGCACGAGCAGCTCGCGGCCCCCTCCCCTCCTGCAGGGGCCCGGGGCCGCCCGGACTGACCCGCCAGGCGGGAGAAGCCCCTGGGGGACAGGAGGCGGGCTCCTGGACTCCGTCTGCAGGGGCCCGTCCGCCCAGAGACACTTGAGAGCCCCCCAAGTTCCTGCCCCCTTCCCTGTGTCCTGACTCTGGATTCCAGAGCCGTCAACCAGACCCGAGTGGGGGGGCCCGTCTGCCTCCCGCCTGCCTCCCAGGTCCGCCTGCCCCCTTCGCTCCAGCCCTAATCTATCTGTGCCCAAGAAGCAAAGCGCACACTGAAACGGCGACATCTCGGTGACTCGGGGAGGGCCCCCGGGGAGGGGCGCTCACAGTAACAGCCAAGGGTTCTTCCTTTTTCTGTTGTTGTTAACAATAAAACATACCATTGTAACCATTTTTGAACGTACGGTCCAGTGGCATTAAGTCCGTTCACAGTGTTGTGCACTGAATCTTTGTTTTTTTTTTTTTAATTATCAGCCTTGTGGTAAAAACTCCCCCTGCGAGGTGGGCCCCTCGTACCCGATGGGTGTCCGATGTAGGAATGCTAAGCACACACAGGCCTGGTGCCCGGGGCTTATGGGACGTGGAATCCCCCCAGTGCGCCGGGGTCAAAGTGCGCCCACCCCCCCGGGGAGTTCCCCGGGTGACACCAGGGTGGGGGGGCCTCGCAAGGTCCAGGAAGGAGATCCTGGAGAGTAACCTCGAAAGCCAGCACTCCCTGACGAGGCCCGTTTGGTTAGGGTTTGGGGCCGATACCAAGAGGGGAGCCACGGTCACAGCCACGGTCACGTGCTGAGCACCACGGGGTTGTCCGCGCACTCAGAAAACACGGCCGTACGTGCCACGCCAGTTACGTTCATGAAGCCTGTGCTCTCCATCGTGCGTTCAGGGACTCTTACAGCAGTGGGGAGACCGCTACATCCACGCTGTGCTTTCAGGGACCCCCGGAGCCCCTCTGGGTGAGTTAACCTACAGTGCAGTGTCGGTTTCAGGTGCGCAATAGAGTCGTCAAACCCTTCCGCACGTCACTGGTGCTCTTACAGGTGCGCCAGCGAGTCCTGCTTCCCCCTCCCGCCTGGTGGCCCGCCATGTGCTCTCTCAGTATAGTTAAGACCCTGCTTCTTCTGTTGGTCCTTCTCTCTTTCCGACACCCACTTCGGTCGTCTGTTTTGTATCTTAAATTCCACACGAGCGGTATCATGTATCTGTCTTTTGCTCATTTTGCTTAGCATAAACGCCTCCAGTTCCCACCACGTCCTTCCAAATGGCAGGATTGTGTTCTCCATCGCCGAGTCATACTCCATTGTGTATATATATGTACCACATCTTCCTTATCCATCCATCCGTCCATGGACATTTGGGCTCTTTCCATACTTGGCTATTGCCAATAGTGTTGCTTAAACATTGGGGTGCGTGTGCCCCTTCGAGTCGGCATTTTTGTGTTCTCCTGGGCCCAGCCCTATTTTTCAAATCAGCCCCGCCTTCAGGCCAGGGTCCTCACGCACCATGTCGGAAGGCTCTGGGCCAGATAAGGCCACGCGTGCTGTGGCACAACCCTGTCCGGGGCGACGGACCTGGGGGCTGTGCCCTGCTCTTGACAGCCTCAGAGGCCGTGTGGGGCTGCGGTGCCTCCCCGAAGCCTCTGCCTCATGCCAGCTTGGGGGTCACGGTCACGCCGCCCAGGTCCTGGGCGCTCTGTCAGCCGTCAAGAGCAGGGAGGTAAAGTGAAGGCCCTCTCTGTGCCCCCCCCATCATAGCCCCCCCAGAACAATCTCCCGCCCTGCGGAAAGTGCTAAGGAGGGAAATTTCTTGCCTCCATCTGTCTGAAGAGTATCTTCAGAAATGTTTTAAATGTTTATTTTGAGAGAACGTGAGCAGGGGTGGGGCAGAGAGAGAGAGAGAGAGAGAGAGAGAGAATCCCAAGCAAGCTCCGTGCTGTCAGCGCAGAGCCCAACTCGAGACTCGAACTCACAAACCATGCGAGCGATCACGGCCTGAGCCAAGATCAAGAGTCAGGCTCCCAGGGCGCCTGGGTGGCTCAGTCAGTTAAGCATTAGACTTCAGCTCAGGTCATGATCTCGTGGTTCATGAGTTCGAGCCCCACATCAGGCTCTGTGCTGACAGCTCAGAGCCTGGAGCCTGCTTCGGATTCTGTCTCCCTCGCTCCCTCCCCCTCCCCCACTAGTGTGCTCGCTCGCTCGCTCTCTCAAAAATAAACGTTAAAAGAATTTTTTTTAAAAAGAGTCAGGCCCCCAAAGAACTGAGCCACCCAGGTGCCCCTTCATTGTTTTTTCTTTATTGAAATGTGCTTACCTTATGTAGATTTAAGGTGTACAAAGCGATGATTTGATACATTTATGTATTACAACATGATTCCACCATAGCATCTGCTGGCATCCCCATCCTATCATTTCCTTAGGTGCGTGTGCGTGTGCGTGTGTTCGCGCGTGTGTTGGGGACAAGTAGATCCGGTCTCCTCACAGCCGTGAACTTTACGATACAGTATCGTCGGCTGTCATCCCTGCACCGTGGCCTTGTTCTGTTTGAGGTCGTTTCTGTTCAACTCCAGCGAAGAATGCTGTGATCATGGCTTTACTGAGATGCCCTTCGCACAGCATCCGACTCCCCATTTGAAGTGTGCAGGTTACGGGCGCCTGGCTGGCTCGGTCGGTGGAGTGTGTGACTCTTGATCTCGGGGTCATGAGTTTGAGCCTCACGTTGGGCGTTGGAGCCTCCTTCAGAGAAAAACAAGTGACAAGTGTGCACATGAATGGTTCACAGTCCATTCACAGAGTTGCACAACCATCACCACAATCAATTTTGGAGCCTTCGTCACCCCCAAAAGAGACCCGTGCCTTCCAGCCGTCACCGCCCCGGCACTTAGCCCCTTCAGCCCAAGGCGACCACCAGCATGATTCACCTGTAAACGGTGTGTAACCGATCCTTTGGGATTTGGTGGTTTCCAGCGTTCCACAGTGACAAGTGATTAAGATTCTACCCCACTCCAGTGTGAGGGTTCCCCCACACCACCAAGCACGTCCCCGACACCCCCTGGAGTCCCACAGTTCAAGTCAGTCCTGACGCCGTCTCCCGGAGGCAGAGTCGCAGCCCAGCGGTGAGGGCTCGGCCCCACAGGACGGCCCCGCCCCCTCCCAGGGGCCGATCCAGTTCCAGGTGGTTCCCTGGGCTTCTGACCACCTGCCGTAGAGATCAGAGGATCCTCGAGCCGGCCCCCCACCCCCGGCTTGCTTAAGGTGTACGAGCGGCTCCCAGAACTCAGGAAAGCGTTTCGCTCACCAGATCACGGATTTAGAGCGAAAGAGACACAGCTCAGGGACAGCCAGATGGGAGAGACGCACACGGCCAGGTACGCCAGGGACGGGGGAAAGGACGTGGGGGTTCCGCACGTGGTCGCCAGCCTGGCAGGCTGATTTTCATTTTTTAGAAATTACTTTAGGGGCACCTGGGTGGCTCAGTCGGTTAAGCATCCGACTTCGGCTCAGGTCAGGATCTCACGGTTCAAGAATTCCAGCCCCGCGTTGGGCTCTGTGCTGACAGCTCAGAGCCTGGAGCCTGCTTTGGATTCTGTGTGTGTGTCTCTCTCTGCCTCTCCCCTGCTTGTACTCTGTCTCTCTTTCTCTCAAAAATAAACATTAAAAAAATTTTTTTAAGAGAAACTACTGGGGTGCCTGAGTGGCTCAGCTGGTTAAGCGGCTGACTTCAGCTCAGGTCATGATCTCATGGTCTGTGAGTTCGAGCCCCGCATCGGGTTCTATGCTGATGGCTCATCAGAGCCTGGAGCCTGCTTCTGTTTCCGTGTCTCCCTCTCTCTCTGCCCTTCCCCTGCTCACGTTCTGTCTCTCAAAAATAAATAAACGTTAAAAAAAATTAAAAAAAAAAAAGAAATTACTTTCTCCCCCCCATGTTTTCTTTATTTATTTTGAGAGAGAGAGCATGAGTCCCAAGCAGGCCCCGAGTTGTGAGCACAGAGCGAGACGCGGGGCTGGAAATCATGAACAGTGAGATCCTGACCTGAGCCAAAATCGAGAGTCGGACACTTAACCAACCTCGCCACCCAGGCGCCCCAATTTCCGGCTTTCCAGATTGTATTATATGTGTGTCTGTTAACACTGGGTACGTGGGACAAAGCCACAGGGAAACTCTTGTACTATTTTTCGCAACTTCCTGGGACTCTCTAATAATTTCAAAATAAAATGTTGAAAAAAAAATTAGAACTTTGTTCATCAACAAAACAAAACAAAAAACCCCAGCAAAGATATTTTTCTTTCTTCTTCTTCTTCTTCTTCCTCTCCCTCTTCCTTCCCTTTTGAGACATTTCAGTCCTGAAGCCATTTGGCGGGACTGAGCAGTGCAGGCGTCCACGGTGGCGGTTCATCGTGAGGGTCAGAGTTCAGGCAGGGCGAGGAGGGTGTTCACACGGCGGTCAGCTTCCTGTGCAGAGTCAGAGAGATTGAGCAGGGCACAAGGGTCTCCGCAGGGGTGAGGAGTCGGTGGCAGGAAGGGGAACAGGTCACATACAGGAAGGAGACTTGCTCATGTTAAGCTAGACCCCTGCTGTCAGAGAAAGGAGTTAACAATACAGAGAGAAAAAGTGAATGGGCCACACGTGAAAAGAGGCTCAGCATCATTGGTCGTTAAGGAAATGCAGATCAAGACCATGAGGTACCACCTCACGCCCATCAGGATGGCGACCATCAAAGAAGAAACTCAGAAGTGTTGGTGAGGAAGGGAGAAATGGGAGCCCCAGGGCACCGTCGGTGTGGATGTGGAATGATTCGACCACCACGGAAGACAGCAGGGCGGTTCCTAAATTAATTAAACCCAGAATTACCACATGCTTGAGAAATCCCACTTCTGGATCCATGCCCGGAATGACTGAAAGTAGGGTCTCGAAGGGATATTTACACACCCAGGTTCAAAGCGGTGTTAGTCACAGTCTCCGAGAGGCGGGAGCAACCCAAGTGTCCGTCAATACGTGAGTGAAAAAAACCAAATGTGGACTGTTCTGTGTCCATCCATGTGGTTGGTGGTGAGTTGTCCCCAAACCTCACTGATGAGCCCCCACTCCTCCGCCCACACTCCTGACAGAAGAGTTGGGATCACAGTGCCCTTGAGCTTCCTGGGGGCTCCTTCTGGGGGACTCATAGGGGCTCCTTGCAGAACCGATGGGAACTGTGCCTTCTGAGATTTGTGGATGAGCTCGGGGTGGGTGAAGGAGCCGGGCACTGGTGTCTTGCTCCTAACAGGCCTATCTTCCCCCTTTGCAGCCTCCACCCCAGTCAGAAGCTTAAGGCTGGAGGCTCAGACTCCGCCTCCATCACCCTGACAAGGGAGGTGTCTGAGGGTCCGGGCTCTCAGATGTATCTCTACGGGATCCGGTGGGCTGAGGAGAGCACCCTGTGGATGCCACAGCACCTCAGAGACCTGGCCTGTTGCGGGTGCGCTAGAAGCCCAACTTCGTATGAACTCTTCACGGGGGCGGGCTAACGGGACAGAGTGGGCAGCTCCAGGGGGACCCTCTGCATGTCTACAGGTGACAAATGACCCTCCCTAGGGATGACCCTAGGGATGGCATAAGAAAATAATAATAATAATAATAATAATAATAATAATAATAATAAGAAGAAGAAGAAGAAGAAGAAGAAGAAGAAGAAGAAGGAGGAGGAGGAGGAGGAGGAGGAGAAGGAGGAGAAGGAGAAGAAGAAGAAAAAGAAGAAGGAGAAGGAGAAGAAGGAGAAGAAGAAGAAGAAGGAGAAGAAGAAGAAAAAGAAGAAGGAGGAGGAGGAGGAGGAGAAGAAGGAGAAGAAGAAGAAAAAGGAGAAGGAGGAGGAGGAGGAGAAGGAGGAGAAGGAGAAGAGGAAGAGGAAGAGGAAGAAGAAGAAAGAAGAAAGAAGAAAGAAGAAAGAAGAAGAAGAAGAAGAAGAAGAAGAAGAAGAAGAAGAAGAAGAAGAAGAAGAAGAAGAAGAAGAAGAAGAAGAGGAGGAGGAGGAAGAAGAGGAGGAGGAGGAAGAAGAGGAGGAGGAGGAAGAAGAAGGAGAAGAAAATACCACCAACCGAGGGCTTAAAGCAACAGTTCTGGAAGCTGGAATTCTGAAATCAAGGTGTTGGTCACACTCTCTTTGGAGCCTCAAGAATCTTTTCTTGCCTCTTCTAGCTTCTGGAGATTGCTGGTGACCTTCGGCATTCCTTGGTCTGAAGACACACCACGCCGATCTCTGCCTCCAGCTTCCCATGGTATTCTTCCTGTTTGTTTCCAAATTTCTCTCTCCTTCTAAGGACACCAGTCATTGGATTTAGGGCTCGTCGTAATCCTCGTGAACTGGTCTTACCTTGGTTACATCTGCAAAGACGCTATTTCCAAATAAGTTCCCATTCGCAGGCACCAGGGATTAGGATGTAGACATACCTTTTTGAGGGACACAACACAATTCAACCCACAGGAGTCACTGAGTTGATGAACAAAGACCGCTGCTGGCTTGGAGGCAATCTGGGAGGTGGTTAGTAAAGACTGCTCCAGCAGAGCACGGTGGGAGCCAACACTCCCGTGGCCTTGTCGAGATGCATAGGCAGTGTGTCCACAGGTGACGTGTCATCTGGCTCCAACGAGGAGAACAGGAAATGATGACCATGGGGCCTCCTGATTCACAGATCAGGGCGGAGGGCCCCAGATGACATCCCAGCCTAGGCTTCTAGCTTCTGGGCCCTAGTTCTAGAGAACAACGTCCTTAGCAATCTGGTCTATCCAGGTGTGGTACAGGTACTCGGGGATTTGGAAATTCTGACCATGTCCCCTCCCTTGTGCCCAATCCAGTGACACACCGGGGGATACGGGACCGCACCAGGAGCTCTGTCATCCTACACCTGCGGGGTCCCGTGGTGTGAGCCAGGTTTCACTACGAGATCCTGAACATCTCAGGGACATGGGTCACGGTGGGGGAGCTGGAAAGTAGGGCCTGGTACACCTTCGCCATCGGGAGAGAAGGGAAGGAGTGGAGTAGGTACTGATACCCAAGTGGTTGACACGCCCACGGGTGAGACACACACCTGTTCGGGATTTGGCACTTCCGGGCTTGCAGGAAGGGGCTGCTCTGGGCCTCTTTCCGAGAACAGGACAGTTCATTTGAGCTCCAGGGATGGAGCCCTGCTGCTGGGGTGTGTCTCTCCTTAGCCACAGGAATGGGCGATCACCACGTATTCCTGGTCTACCTCTGAGAGTCAGAGCTTTAGAAGACAAGAAATACCCTCAAGTATCCACGTCCAAGTTTCTCATCTCCAGACTCAGTCAGCCAGCTCCGAATTTTGACCTCGCCCCAAGGACTCCGTTCAACCTCCACCTACTGGGTCCCCTGACCTAGGAGGGTGTGACAGGTGGGAGACCCAACATCCTGGACACTCACTAGAGGAGGGGGGCCTGGGAGGCTGAGACTTGTACCCCTTCACCAAGCGAGGATGCCTACAGGTGCTCTGGGGCAGAGAGCAGGTGAGGGGGACGTTTCCAGGAACCCGCTCCCCTCACTTCTCTGCTCCCAACATGGTCACGAGTTTGCACAAGGAAACTGCAGTGGAAGGTGCCCATAGACCCCCACTCTCAGCTCTACAGGTACTGGGTCCCGTGGGCCCCTGGGGGGACATCTCCAGGGACAGCAAGACTCCCGGTGACATCAGGCCAACCACACAGGCAGGACCTATGATAGTTGCTATGAGGTACAGACCCTGGAACCCGGGACTCTGGACACCTTCAGCGTGTGGGCAGACAGGAACAATGTGACCAGTTACGCACAGAGCCTCCTTACATCCACAGGCGAGATGGACCCCCTTCTCTCTGGTGGGAGCTGAGGTTAGACCTCGGGGCCATGGGAGGGGCGTGGACTCCAAATCCCATGAGGCCATGGGGGGTCATGCCTTGCTAAGCGCAGTGATACAGAGAGCCCAACGGCTCATGGGAGTTGTAGTTTGAAGGGATCTGTTGCGTGTCCATTTGGGGAGGACAGAAAATGAGAGCTGAAGAGATATTTTGGTTTCAGGAAGAAGAAGATGGGCTAGACCCCCAGTACAGATCTTCCTGTGGGAGGGCCCTGTCCATGTGGGCTCTCCCGCCAGCCTCGGTCCTACCCGGCCGCGATTGTGACCGTCTGGGAAGGAATGAGGGCCCCATCTGCCTCTGTGACCCGCCACGGGGAGAATGCAGATGAGCAGAGCCCCACGGGGACAGGTACCCAGAATGAACGGTCGCTGAACCCCACTGCCAAGGTCATTCATTGTCTTTGGAAATGGGGAAGGTGCAAATGCCCGGGGTACCCTGGAGACACCTTGACCAGAAGACTCACCCTTAAAGAAAGAGGCTGATGAAATGCGGGGGGTGCAGAACGGAGCCCTCTCTTCCTGTTCTGGGGCGGGGATGGTGTCTGGTGGACACTCCCAGAGCCAGCAGTGAAGTGTTAACTGCCTCTCCTGGCTGCCCACTTTATCCCATGTGCTTGACCAGCGGTAAAAACAGCCAACGCATATTAAATGGTTACCACACATGACGGGGTCGCTGCCTGCGTCCAAGATGGCCCCAGCAGTTCAGCTTCCGGCTTCCGCGTTCTTGTGCGGTCCCTTCCCACATGGAAGAGGCTTTCCCGAGGCCATCCTGAGGAGGACTTGCCGAAAATGATCGTGTGTGCCTTCTGAGGCAAGGTCATCAAAGACAGCGTGACTTCTGTGTTGCTCTTGCTCTCAGATCATTCGCTGTGGAGGAGGCTGGTAGCGTGTGGTGAGGACGCCCAAGATGCGTCAGGCTGTGGTGCGCGAAGCGAGGACCTGAGGCCCTCCCGCCGACAGCCACGCAGGTGAAACCTCCCGGAAGTCAGTCCTCCAGCCTTGGTCAAAAGCCTTTGGATTACACAGCCCCTGACAATATCTTTCTTTCTTTCTTTCTTTTTTTTTAACATTTATTTATTTTTGAAAGACAGGGAGAAACAGCATAAGTGGGGGAGGGGCAGAGAGAGAGGGAGACACAGAATCAGAAACAGGCTCCAGGCTCTGAGCCGTCAGCACAGAGCCCCATGTGGGACTCGAATTCACAAACCATGAGATCATGACATGAGCCAAAGATGGAAGCTTAACCGACTGAGTCATCCAGGCGCCCCTCAGCCCCCGCCAACATCTTGGTAGCACCCTCACAAGAAAGCCTGAGCCAGGGCCACTCAGCAGGGACATTCCTGGATTCCTTGCACAAGAACCTGAGAGGTACTAAGTGTTTGCTGTTGTCTGTGCCGCTAAGTCCGGACATGGTTTGTGGCACGGTAGATAGCGCCTCCATGTGTGCTGTGACGTAGAACTTTCTGAGGTAGATAGTATTTTATTTTTATTTGAGAAAGAGACAGTGCAAGGTGGGGAAGGGCAGAAAGAGAGGGAGAGAGAGAATCCCAAGCAGACTCCATGGTGTCAGCACAGAGCCCAACACGGGGCTCGAACTCACAAAACCGGGAGATTATGACCTGAGCCGAAACCAAGAGTGGGACGCTTAACTGACTGAGCCCCCCAGGCGCCCCGAGGTACATAGCATTTATCACTGAGTCGGGTAATGGGCAACCGTTTTCTAAAATAGGGGACCCGGAGGCACCTGGGCGGCTCAGTCGGTTAAGTGTCCGACTTCAGCTCAGGTCATGATCTCACGGTCCATGAGTTCGAGCCCTGCGTCAGGCTCCATGCTGACGGCTCAGAGCCTGGAGCCTGCTTCGGATTCTGTGTCTCCCTTTCTCTCTGTTCCTCCTGCTCTCACACTCTGTCTTTCTCTCTCTCTCTCTCTCTCAAAAATAAATAAACATAAAAAAAAACAAACAAACAGACAGGGAAGTAAAATAGGGGACAGGGTGATACCTATGGCCCCAGAACTGGCCAGAAGCAGGTAGCTGCTGTGTGTCTGAGGTAGACGGTACTTTTAGTTCCATTTCTGAAACAAGAAGATGGGGACGCAGAGAGGCTGGATGATGTGCAACGTCACAGAGGTGGTTGGTGGCAGGAATGAACAAAATCAGTAAGTCAACAAAAGTACCCTGAGAAGCCCTCTGGACGCGGGAAGTCTCCGGGATGACCCAAAACTAGGGACGCCTGGGCAACTCAGTTGGTTAAGCGACCAACTCCATCTTGGCTAAGGTCATGATCTCAGTTTGTGGATTCAGGCCCCACGTCAGGCTCTGCACTGACAGCATGGAGATTTTCTCTCTCTCCCTCCCTCAGTCTCCCCTGCTTGCATGCACTCTCTCAAAATAAATAAACAAGCAAACATTACCAATAAATAAATGTAGCGATGATTTATCAAGTGTTTTAAAAGGGCCGGCCATCGGCCATCGTACTAAGATTTTATATGCACAAAGACATTCCTTACCCACGGTGTATTGATAAGCAGTTGTATCTACTTGTTTTACAACTGGGGAATCTGACTCACCGTGAATTTAAGCCACTTGGTCAAGGTCACAGGTAGAACGGGGCCAGGGCAGGCGGCCGGGAAGGTGGGTGAGGCAAATATGCAAATGTAACAGTCTGGCGTATCGTGACAGAAACAGCACGGAGCCCCGACGGGGTCAGGAAGGCATCGGAGTCAGTGTGGTCTATCTCTGCATCCCAATCCCAAGGGAGGGGGAGGGGGGAGATTGTTGGAGGACAGGAGGAGGGTGCACCTGGCAGGGGAAGGGTGGGGGGGTGGGCAGGGGTGCAGGGCACATATGCAAAGTTCAGTGATGGAGTGATAATGAACGGGGCTCCTACAGTGAGGGCTGCTGTGCTGCGGAGGCAGGGATAGGTGACTGGGGCCTGAGTCAGTGGGCAGAGCCCACCGCAGGACAGGGCTTTAGACCCAGCCTGGTCGGTCTCCTTGAGAGATGGGGTCTGAGCTGCCTCTTTCCCAGGGCTGGCTCCGACCCAACCATCCAGGACCTGCTGCTCTGTGCATTCATGGCGGCAGCGGTGGGGAAGCAGCCCCTTATCCAGGCGATTGGGGTGGGTAGTGTGAGGGGAGGCAGGAGCCGGAGGGGAGACCCACGGCCAGGGAGGGGGAGCAAGAAGTCAGGAGTGCAGAGGTGAGGACCAGGGCTGAGGGGCGGGGCGGGGCTGGGAGCCTCCACTTCCTCCTCCTCCCTTCCCTCCCTGGCCTGTGGCCTCGCAGCGCTGCCGCTGTGCAGCTCAGAAAGGGGAAATCCTTTCGTTTAAAGTCCAGAAGGTGGAAAGCCAGGGCTGACACACCTGAGTCCCTCGCCAGTGTGCGGAGACAGGATGGGGACCGGAGGGAGCCTCGGGGCCTGGGGGAGCCTGTTGCTGCTGGTGAGTGCTCCCAGACAGGGGCGGGGAGCTGGGGTCCTGAAGGAGTAGGGGCTGATGGAGTCCTGGAGAAGGAAGCAGGCTTCTGGGTCGTCGGGGAGCCACACATCTGGGCTCTCAGATACGCCGTCCGCCGTGAGAGTGAGCTCTGGACGCTGCCAAGACTTGGGTGTGCTCACAAAGACCCAGGACTCCAGGCCCCCTGCCCCTCCTCCCTTAGACCCGGGGGTCCAGCCCCTCCTCCCTCAGACCCAGGAGTCCAGCCCTCCTCCCTCAGACCCAGGAGTCCAGACCCTCCTCCCTCAGACTCAGGGGTCCAGGCCCCCATCCCTCCTCCCTCAGACCCAGGTCCCCAGGCCCTCCTCCCTCAGATCCAGGACCCCAGGCCCTCCTCCCTCAGACCCAGGAGTCCAGGCCCCCAGCCCCTCCTCCCTCAGACCCAGGACTCCAGGCCCCCAGCCCCTCCTCCCTCAGACCCAGGAGTCCAGGACCCCAGGCCCTCCTCCCTCAGACCCAGGGGTCCAGGCCCCCAGCCCCTCCTCCCTCAGACCCAGGAGTCCAGGCCCCCAGCCCCTCCTTCCTCAGACCCAGGACCCCAGGCCCTCCTCCCTCAGACCCAGGAGTCCAGGCCCCCAGCCCCTCCTCCCTCAGACCCAAGAGTCCAGGCCCCCAGCGCCTCCTCCCTCAGACCCAGGACCCCAGGCCCTCCTCCCTCAGACCAGGTATCTGGCTCCTGGTCCCCAACCTCAGTATCTTCCCCCATTACCACTTTGTTGATTAATTTCCGGCCCCTCATCTTCCAAAGCCATATTTTTCCAAATGCGTAACCATTATCTCCTGGCCTTATCAGTGGAGGCAAGCTCAGCTCCTGGGTCCCTGGAACCCCGCCCCTGCCACACGCCCCCTCCAGCACAGACACACCCAGAAAAGACAGATGGACGTTGCAGTGACCTTTGTTAGAGCGGAGCCTTGCGGGAGGAGACAACTCACGGTGTCCCTCCTCTCCCTCAGGCCCCAGTGACTCACGGGGCAGGGGCAGAGGACAGGAGGGTCACTGGCTAGCCCCCTCCTCGCCCCACCCCCACCAGCCCTGCGGTCTCCCCTGGGCCGAGGGAGATGGGGCTCAGAGTCTGACGCTCCCCTCTGTGTTCTCCCCAGAGCCTGTGCAGCTGGACAGGGGCCGGGGCGGCCGGTGAGTGACCCCTGCTGCGTCTGCCGCCCACACGGAGAGGTTGCACCTAAGCCTGCGTGAGCTCTGGTGTGGGGAGGTGGTCTTGCGGAGGGCACGGTGATCCATGGCCCGCGGTCCAGGAAGCGGTCCTTTCTGGGCTCAGGGAAGGGCTGGGGGTCGCGGAAGGCCCACTGCTGACCTCCTCTGCTCATGCCGGGCCCTCCTCCCCGATTCTCAGCCCCCAGCCCGGGCAGGAACCTGAGCGCGGAGGCCCGGACCCCCAGCGCCCACACCCTGCAGTGGCAGGTGCCCCACGGCCCGGACGGGAGGCACGACACCCTCTGGGGCCCGGGGACTGGACAGGATGACAGAACTGAGGCCCGACGCACTACCGACACCAGTTTCACAGTGGACAGACTCGGGCCGGGGTCTCTGCATGAGTTTTCCGGGTGGGTGCTGCAGGACGGGGCCAACAGCTCCACGGAGCCTCTCCAAACCCGCACAGGTGAGAGCCAGCCGCAGCTGTATTCTTTCCTTCCGCTTTTCCCGAAAGGTGGCCGGTAGCGACAAGAACATGGCAGGTTCTGTCGTCCAAGAGAAACTGATGGAAGACAAATGTGTAAATTTAAGTTTTGTGTCAACCATTTTAATGTTTGTTTATTTATTTATTTATTGAGAGAGAGAGAAAGGGAAAGACAGAGCATGAGCAGGGGAGGGGCAGAGAGAGAGAGGGAGACACAGAACTGGAAGCAGGTTCCAGGCTCCGAGCTGTCAGCACAGAGCCCAACAGAGCCCAACGCGGGGCTCGAACCCATGAACCCAACCATGAGATCATAACCTGAGTTGAAGCCAGATGCTTAACCGGCTGAGCCATCCGGGCGCCTCAATGTAAACCACTTTAAAAATAAGTAAAAAGAGGGGTACCCAGATGGCTCTGTCTGTGACTCTTGATCTCCGGGTTGTGGGTGTGAGTGCCACATGGGGTGTAGAGATTACTTTATAAAAATAATAAGATCTTAAAAGTAGTAAAATGAAACATGTGAAATTAATTATAAAGTGAGATTTTTATTTACCTCAATAGATCCAAAATATTATCATTTTTTTTTAATTTTTTTTTTTTTACATTTATTTATTTTTGAGAGACATAGAGATAGAGTATGAGTGAGGGAAGGGCAGAGCGAGAGAGGGGGACACAGAATCTGAAGCAGGCTCCAGGCTCCGAGCCGTCAGCACAGAGCCGGACGTGGGGCTCGAACTCACAGACCGCGAGATCATGACCTGAGCCGAAGTCGGCCGCTCAACCGACTGAGCCACCCAGGCGCCCCAAAATATTATCATTTTTTTAAGTTTATTTATTTATTTTGAGAGAGACAGAGAGCGCGAGTGGGGGAGGGGCAGAGAGAGAGAGAATCCCAAGCAGGCTCTGCACTGTTGGCACAAAGACCGACATAGGGCTTGAACCCACGAACCACGAGATCGTGACCTGAGCCAAAATCAAGAGTCAGACCCTTAACTGACTGAGCCACCCAGGTGCCCCTTATCAATTTTCAAAAGTAGGCTCGGGGCACCTGGGTGGCTCAGTCGGTTAAGCAGCCGACTTCAGCCCACGTCATGATCTCACGGTCTGTGAGTTTGAGCCCCATGTCGGGCTCTGTGCTGACGGCCCGGAGCCTGGAGTCTGCTTTGGATTCTGTGTCTCCCTCTCTCTCTGCCCTTCCCCTGCTCACACTCTGTCTCTATATCTCTCAAAAATAAATGAACGTTAAAAAATTAAAAAAAAAAAAAGTAGGCTCCACGCCCAACCTGGGGCTCCAGCCCACACACCTGAGATCCAGAGTTGCATGCTCTACTGACTAGGCCAGCCAGGTGCCCCCCCAAATATTCTCATTTCGACATGTAATCAACATATAAAACGTCCAGAAGGCATTTTACATTTTTTTAATGTTTACTTTTTGAGAGAGAGACAGAGAGCACGAGTAGGGAAGGGGCAGAGAAAGGAGACGCAGAATTCGAAGCAGGCTCCAGGCTCCTCAGCATAGAGCCTGATGCGAGGCTTGAACTCACGAATCGTGAGATCGTGACCTGAGCCAAAGTCAGACGCTTAACCGACGGAGCCATCTGGGCTCCCCGAGGTATTTTACCTTCTTAACTTCATACCCGCTCCTCCGAGCACAGTGTCTATTTTGCACTGATAGCACAGTGTTGGAACAGGTGCATTGCAAGGGCTCAGCAGTCACACAACGCTTGTGGGATCCCTCCTGACCCCCACAGTCCCAGCTTCCAGCACCTGAACTCTGTGAGGAACCTGAGGGGGGAGACTGGCTCTAGTGGCTTGGAGACAGTGACAGAAATGAGACCCAAAACGAGACAGTCACCAGTTACAACGTGGGGGTGGGGATGGGACTTAAGTCACCGTCCTCACGAGAATTTTCTGTTTTGGCAGAGAAGAATAGGGTTTCTGGCTCCAGGAAGACCCTCGAAGTTTCCTCAGGTCCCACCCCTGTTTCATTCCCTCTCGTTCTGCTGGGGGAGGGCGGTAGGAGATGGTTGAGAACCTACAGGAGATGGTGCCAGCAAATCTGGCCTCCCCCTGTGCGCCATGGGGATGTGGACACTCTGACCCTCTGAGTCTTCTTCTGCTCCTCAACTGTGTCACGGTGTTGAGGATGGAAGCCCAGATCATCAGCTCCATCCCCTGGTGTGGACAGTGTCCCCGCTCTAGAACTGTACTGGCCAATACGGTAGCCCCGTCCCCCATCCCCCATCACCCCTGTGTAGCTATTTAAAATTCAGTTCACTAAAATGGAAAATTCAGTTGCACATTTTTTGTGCTCAAGAGCTCAGATGAGGGAGTCCCAGTCCCCCTCAGTATCCCACTGGGACAATGCCTCTTACACTGGTCCTTGGGAGAACATTTCCATCTCTGTAGAAATTCTGTTGGAAAGTACTGGTCTAGACCCTTGCCAATCGAAATGTGGCCCACGGGTGGGCAGCACCAGCGTGTGCCGAGAACTGGCTGGAAATGCAGAGTCTGGGTCTCATCTCAGACCTACGGAAGGAGAGCCCGAATCTTAACAAGCCCCCCAGCGTTATGTACGCACACGGAAGTTTGAGAAGCGCTGGTCTAGACCACACACCTTACATCTCCTGGGACCAGTAGTTGAGGCAGGACTGGGGACTTTGAGGGCTAAAAATGTCCACTGACTGTCCCCCTGATCTGCTCCCTTGCTGACACCGCACCCCTTTCCCTAATTTCTCAGACCCCAATCCCATCAGGAACCTGAAGGTAGAGGCTCAGACCACCAGCTCCATCACCCTGAGCTGGGAGAGCCCAGATGACCCCAACTCTCAGAACTGCACCTACTGGATCCACTGTACTGGAGGCGATGCCAAAAATGAGACCCAGAGCACAACCAACACCACGTTCATAATGGAGGGACTGCAACCTGGGTCCTTGTATGAATTTGCCGTGTGGGCAGAGATAAATGGAACCAACAGCTCCAAGGTGACTTGCAATGCCACCACAGGTGAGAACAGACTGTTGCTTCTTTTCTGTCTCTCTCCCCTTTGTAAGAAATGTTTATTTATTTTTGAGAGACAGAGCATGAGCAGGGGAGGGGCAGAGAGAGAAGGGGACAGATGATCCAAAGTAGGCTCCACACTGACAGTATGGAGCCCGATGTAGGGCTCAAAATCACAAACTGTGAGATCATAACTTGAGCCAAAGTTGGACACTCAACCAACTGAGCCACCAAGATGCCCCATTTCTCTCTTTCTCTCTCTTTCTCTCACTCTCTCTCTCTTTCTCTTTAAGTGATTGGTGATGGGCAGTGATGGGGAATTGAGAGAATGACCAAGCAAACTCTCTAGCCCACAGTCTCTTTGGGTCACATTGACCAGGAGATGAAGAAACAACCTCACAGTTTCGGAGCTAGGATCAGTCAGTCTCTTGGACCCTGTAGGATACAGACCTTAAGACTATGGGGTGTCTCTCCTTAGCAACCAGGGCTGTGTCGGGAACGCAGGCACTTTACCTCAGCTGTGGGGACATTAGGTACCACGGAATGTGGACACTCTGACCCTCAGACTCTTCTGGTTCCCAACAGTGTCATGGTCTTGAGGATGGAAACTCAGGCCACCAGCTCCATCACTCTGATTGGGAGGTGCTCCCTGGGCCCTGGCCTTCAGGATAACACTTAATGGGGCCCAGTGAACTGGAGAGGGAGACAGAATTGAGACCTAACACTTAGCCAAAATTCAGTTTCACGGTAGAGGGACTCAAATCTGGGCCCTTGCATAAATTATCTGTGAGGCCAGAAAAGAATGAAACCTGTGCTGGCTCCAGAACAGAATCCCAGCAAGTCCACAGCTGACAAGCATTAATGCCCACTCTCTGTTTTGGTGAGAGGTTAAGAATCAGCCAATATGGCACCTCCTTTGGGTCCTGGGATCCTGCCACGGTCTTGATGATCTTACTGAGCCAGGGCCCAAAACCCGAGTCCAGAGGAGAGAGGTGGCCTTTCCTGGGGACAGGCCTGTCTAGGAGTCTGCTGCTGAGCACAGGGCTGCAGGTGTCCAGGCCCCTCCTCCAGGTTCCATCTCTAGGAAGTGCTCCTTAACAAGGCTGGCTGCACAAGGATGAAGTACATCGTTGTGTTCTGGATTCTCGTGCAGCAGGGATAGGATATTCTGACTCTCTGTTCCTTCTGCCAGCGCCCAATGCAGTGACGAGTCTCAGTGTGCAGGAGCAGACCAACAGCTCCATCACCTTGAGCTGGACAGCTCCTCTGGGCCCAGAGCAACCTCCCTACACCTACTTGGTTTCATGGGTTGGGGAGGGCACCAGTGCCATTCGCACCCAGAAGACCCAAGATACCGGGATCATACTGGAAGAACTGGAAGCTGGGAGGTTGTACACCATCACTGTCCAGGCACAGAGGAATGAGGTCAGCAGTGACAACAGGACACTCACTGGAGCCACTGGTGAGACTCAGGCTAGCTCTGGACAGACCCAGTACTATTGGGATGGGGGAAGGAGAGGGTTGGGGAGACGCTGGCGACCCCATCTAACCTCCTTGGACCTCGAGCTTGTAAGTCTGCCTTCCAGGAAGAGTCTGTCCTTGGCAGCCAGAGTTTTCCAATTATGAGGTCTGTCTCTGGAGATGAAGAGAGCCCCTGACTGTCCAACACCACCCCTCAGGAATCAACAAAGCCAGAAGACAGAAGGGCACAGCTCATTCCAGTATGCTAGCTGAACCCCAAGCAACCCACCTCTCAGCCTACATAGGAAGGGTCCCACGCATGACAGAAACCAAAATTACCCCAGGAACTAGGTTCACTGTGAGTGCATGGAGCCTAGAACTGTTCAGTCTTTGGCTATGTAGGCTAAGAAGACTAAAGTCAACAGCTCCATCTAGAAAAAAGTGTCTGGAAGTAAGAAGGGACCCTGCCTCGATCTGCTTACCTGAGAAAGGTGATGCGTGGGACCCAGGGCTATAGACTTAGGACAGAGAGGGCCCCGGGTGATTCTGGTCCCCACCTGGCCTCTTTTTTGTGGTTCACGCTTCTTAGGAAGTGGACTCATCTGGTGACGGAGGCACCAGGGGAGGGGAGCAGGCTCAGGCACGAGGGTCCTTGAGGATACACCCATCCCCTTGAGCTTCTATCCTCCCTTCTCAGCTCCCAACGCGGTCACCGATCTGCACAAGGAAACCCAGACGACCAACTCAATCACCCTGAGATGGAAGGTCCCCACAGATCCCCTCTCTCAGCTCTACACGTACTGGGTCCACTGGGCCCCTGGGGGACAACTCCAGGGACAGCAAGACCCCCAGGGAAATCAGGCCAACCACACGGTCAGGACCAATGACAGTTGGTATGAGGTGCAGGCCCTGGAACCTGGGACTCTGTACACCTTCAGCGTGTGCGCAGAGAGGAACAATGTGACCAGTTATGCACAGAGCCTCCTTGCATCCACAGGTGAGAATGACCCCTTTCTATCTGGTGGGAGCTGAGTTTGGACCTAGGGGCAGTGGGAAGAGAGTGAACTCCAAATCCCATCAGACCATGAGGTCGTGCCTTGCTAAGCCCCAGTGATACCAAGAGTCCAAGGGCTCATGGGAGTTGTAGTCCGAAAGGATCTATCGCATGTCCACTTGGGGAGGACAGAAAATGAGAGCTGAAGAGGTATTTTGGTTTTGGGAGGGAAAGGATGGACCAGTCCTCAGGGAATTGGCACCACCGGTGGGAAGTGGGGGTGGGGTGGGGGAATAGAAAGCCACCTTGTATGGCCAACTTTATTTTTTTTAACGTTTATTTATTTTTGAGAGACATAGAGAGAGCAAGGGGAGGGCAGAGAGACAGAGAGAGAGGGAGATACAGAATCCGAAGCAGGCTCCAGGCTCTGAGCTGTCAGCACAGAGCCCGATGCAGGGCTCGAACTCACAGACCGTGAGATCATGACCTGAGCTGAAGTCTGCCGTTTAACCAACCGAGCCACCCAGATGCCCCATTTCTCTCTCTCTCTCTCTTTCTCTCACTCTCTCTCTTTCTCTTTAAGTGATTGGTGATGGGCAGTGATGGGGAATTGAGAGAATGACCAAGCAAACTCTCTAGCCCACAGTCTCTTTGGGTCACATTGACCAGGAGATGAAGAAACAACCTCACAGTTTCGGAGCTAGGATCAGTCAGTCTCTTGGACCCTGTAGGATACAGACCTTAAGACTATGGGGTGTCTCTCCTTAGCAACCAGGGCTGTGTCGGGAACGCAGGCACTTTACCTCAGCTGTGGGGACATTAGGTACCACGGAATGTGGACACTCTGACCCTCAGACTCTTCTGGTTCCCAACAGTGTCATGGTCTTGAGGATGGAAACTCAGGCCACCAGCTCCATCACTCTGATTGGGAGGTGCTCCCTGGGCCCTGGCCTTCAGGATGACACTTAATTGGGCCCAGTGAACTGGAGAGGGAGACAGAATTGAGACCTAACACTTAGCCAAAACTTCAGTTTCACGGTAGAGGGACTCAAATCTGGGCCCTTGCACAAATTATCTGTGAGGCCAGAAAAGAATGAAACCTGTGCTGGCTCCAGAACAGAATCCCAGCAAGTCCACAGCTGACAAGCATTAATGCCCACTCTCTGTTTTGGTGAGAGGTTAAGAATCAGCCAATATGGCACCTCCTTTGGGTCCTGGGATCCTGCCACGGTCTTGATGATCTTACTGAGCCAGGGCCCAAAACCCGAGTCCAGAGGAGAGAGGTGTCCAGGCCCCCCCTACAGGTTCATCTCTAGGAAGTGCTCCTTAACAAGGCTGGCTGCACAAGGATGAAGTACATCGTTGTGTTCTGGATTCTCGTGCAGCAGGGATAGGATATTCTGACTCTCTGTTCCTTCTGCCAGCCCCCAATGCAGTGACAAGTCTCAGTGTGCAGGAGCAGACCAACAGCTCCATCACCTTGAGCTGGACAGCTCCTCTGGGCCCAGATCAACCTCCCTACACCTACTTGGTCTCATGGGTCGAGGAGGGCACCAGTGCCATTCGCACCGAGAAGACCCAAGATACCAGGATCATACTGGAAGAACTGCAAGCTGGGAGGTTGTACACCATCACTGTCCAGGCACAGAGGAATGAGGTCAGCAGTGACAACAAGACACTCACTGGAGCCACTGGTGAGACTCAGGCTAGCTCTGGACAGACCCAGTACTATTGGGATGGGGGAAGGAGAGGGTTGGGGAGACGCTGGCGACCCCATCTAACCTCCTTGGACCTCGAGCTTGTAAGTCTGCCTTCCAGGAAGAGTCTGTCCTTGGCAGCCAGAGTTTTCCAATTATGAGGTCTGTCTCTGGAGATGAAGAGAGCCCCTGACTGTCCAACACCACCCCTCAGGAATCAACAAAGCCAGAAGACAGAAGGGCACAGCTCATTCCAGTATGCTAGCTGAACCCCAAGCAACCCACCTCTCAGCCTACATAGGAAGGGTCCCACGCATGACAGAAACCAAAATTACCCCAGGAACTAGGTTCACTGTGAGTGCATGGAGCCTAGAACTGTTCAGTCTTTGGCTATGTAGGCTAAGAAGACTAAAGTCAACAGCTCCATCTAGAAAAAAGTGTCTGGAAGTAAGAAGGGACCCTGCCTCGATCTGCTTACCTGAGAAAGGTGATGCGTGGGACCCAGGGCTATAGACTTAGGACAGAGAGGGCCCCAGGTGATTCTGGTCCCCACCTGGCCTCTTTTTTGCGGTTCACACTTCTTAGGAAGTGGACTCATCTGGAGACCGAGGCACCAGGGGAGGGGAGCAGGCTCAGGCACGAGGGTCCTTGAGGATACACCCATCCCCTTGAGCTTCTATCCTCCCTTCTCAGCTCCCAACGCGGTCACCGATCTGCACAAGGAAACCCAGACGACCAACTCAATCACCCTGAGATGGAAGGTCCCCACAGATCCCCTCTCTCAGCTCTACACGTACTGGGTCCACTGGGCCCCTGGGAGACAACTCCAGGGACAGCAAGACCCCCCGGGACATCAGGCCAACCACACGGTCAGGACCAATGACAGTTGGTATGAGGTGCAGGCCCTGGAACCTGGGACTCTGTACACCTTCAGCGTGTGGGCAGAGAGGAACAATGTGACCAGTTATGCACAGAGCCTCCTTGCATCCACAGGTGAGAATGACCCCTTTCTATCTGGTGGGAGCTGAGTTTGGACCTAGGGGCAGTGGGAAGAGAGTGAACTCCAAATCCCATCAGACCATGGGGTCGTGCCTTGCTAAGCCGCAGTGATACCAAGAGTCCAAGGGCTCATGGGAGTTGTAGTTTGAAGGGATCTGTTGTGTGTCCATTTGGGGAGGACAGAAAATGAGAGCTGAAGAGGTATTTTGGTTTTGGGAGGGAAAGGATGGACCAGTCCTCAGGGAATTGGCACCACTGGTGGGAAGTGGGGGTGGGGTGGAGGAATAGAAAGCCACCCTGTATGGCTCGTACTGACTCCTCCTGTCCTCTCCACTCAGCCCCAAGCCCGGTCACCATCACCTCCTGCATCAGCACTTCTGGGGGCCACGGGGTCATCTTGACCTGGTCCTGCCCCGTGGGAGGGTACGAGGCCTTTGAGTTGCAGGTGGGTGGACAGCGTACCTCCCAGAACAGATCTTCCTGTGAGAGGGAGGTGTCCGTGTGGGATCTCTGGCCAGCTCAGTCCTACCCGGCCACCGTCACAACCGTCTGGGATGGAATGAGAGCCCCGTCTGCCTCTGTGACCTGCTACACGGAGAATGCAGGTGAGCAGATCCCTACGGGGACAGAGTCTCTCTAGATCGCAGCAGGCTCTGTTGTGAAGGAGTCTTAGCTACACAAGGGGTCCTTTGTGTTTCCCTGTTTGCTTTGTCTTCTGCTTTCTTTAAGAAAAGAAAACATACAATTCGCCCACTTAAAAGGTACAGCTGATGGGTTCAGTACGTCCTACAATACTAGGCCAACCTACTACTCTCACAGTATGTTAATTACTCACTAAAGAAAAATCACCTCCTTACACCATCAGCCCCTAATTTCCTCACTTCCCCACCAGCCTGGCCTAGGTAATCTCACGTTTACCTTCTGTCTCTGTAGATTTGCTTGTTTCGGACATCTCCTAAAAATGTCATCATCCTTCGGTGATCTCTACCATCGGTCTTCTGTGGCCGGCGTCTCTCACTTGGTGTACCGTTTCTAAGGTTCATCGATGTTGTAGATGTACCAGCGGTTCATTGCTTTTTATTGTTAGTGACACTCCACTGTACGCAGAGACCACATTTCGTTTATCTGTTTGTCTGTGGATGGATCGGTTGGGTGGTTTCCACCTTTTGACCGTTATGAGTAAGGGTGCTATGAACATTCACGTACCCATTTCTGTGCAGAAAGGAACTTTCTTTCTCTTGGGTACATCCCTAGAAGGGGAGTTGTGGGACCAGATGGTTAACTCTGGGTTTATGTTTTAGAGAACCGCCAAACTTTTTTTCCCAACATGACTGCACCATTTTCCACTCATCGGTGGTGTATTTGGGAGAAGTTTGAGCCTCATACTCAGGAAATCTCTGATCGTATACCTTCGATCATGGCCATAAGCTTCACTGGGACTCGTCTGTCACCTTCTATGTATCAGGACCTCTTATAATATTGGGTCTCTGATCTAGAGAGAGAGATGGCAGGTTGAGGTGATGAAAGATGGTTGCTACTCCCGACCGGGCTTCTCTAGTTCCTACTGCCCAGGAATGTCTCTTGCTTAGCAGCAAAGAGGGTCCCTGGGAGGAAAGGTGCCCTTGTCCAGTTCAGAGGACCAGGTCCATTCGGGGAATGGGCCTCCCCACCAGGCTGTGTAAGACCCTGCGGGAGCCTGTTGACAGGTCCTTGTAACCAGGATTGTTAGGAAGCTGTATCCTGGGGCCACGGCAGCTGATGGAGGCAGGCTGTAAGCCGGTCTGTCCCAAGGACAGACCCTGGGGGATCTTTGCCCATTAGAGCCTGGCGCTAAGACCCTAGGCACCACCGCTACAGGGGTGCCCTACTGCTAGCAAACAGAACCTCTGAGAACACAAACCTCCGTTCTGGCGAGAAGCATCAATGCCGTCAATTCCAGATCATGGTTTCTCAACCTTGACGCTATTGACATCGGGGATGGGTCATTCTTTGCTGTGGGGGCTGTCCTGTACATTGTAGGAGGTTGAGCAGTATCCCCGGCCCCCCCTGCTGGATGCCAGTGCACCGCCCCTCCCATGGTGACAACCCGAAATGTCCCCAAACATTGGTGACAAAGTCACCCGTGCTGAGGACCCTTAATCTAGACCAAGGAGAGGAAGAGTCACTCTGGCCGTGAGGTTACCTCAGCAAACGATGTCTTTGGACCAGGCTCCTGGGGAAAGTTGGGTGGGAGCTGGGGCTCTAACCAGAGGCTTTCCCCTCTCCTTCCTCTGCCCTTGCATCTGCCCTGTCGGCCCTCTAGTCACGGTCTGGGTGAGGACAGAGGTAGGACAGACAGGTCACCAGGGGATGAGGCCAACTCCCACAGTCCCCACGCTTTCTATCCCAGGGGTCATCGCTGGAGCCGTTGTCGGCGTGGTCCTGTTTCTCATCCTGGTGGGCCTGCTGATTTTCTTCCTGAAGAAGAGGTGGGACTCAGCGCAGAGATGACTGATCATCTCTCGGTTGGGGGAAGGGAGTGGCAGGGAGAGGTTCCAGCCTGACTCCCCAAGCCTTCCGTTCCAACGTCTCTTTCCCAGGCACAAGAAGAGCGAGAGGAAACCAGCACCCAGGGGTCTGGGCTCCAGGTAAGTAGAAAGTGTTGGGGAAGCATCTGGAAGAATCACTGTCAGGGGTGTCACATCAAGGGGTGTTCGCTGGTCACTGCATAGGTCAGAGCCCACTGAGCCCAGCCACACAATGCCCTCTGCCCCAAGGATCACAAGCCTTTCATCGCCCCCTCCAGCCTGGGCCAGGGGCTTTGGAACCAGCTTCAGCTCTGGGGCTATATAGATTCTACAAAAGATCCACTCAGCACCTGTATAATGGGTCGGGCACTGCTCTAGGGTCAGAGGACACAGTGAGTTAAACAGATTCCTGCCTTCATGGAGCTTACACTCAGGCACAAGAAGTCATTAAACAAGATAATAGAGTTGTGATACTTAGGCAATAGAGCAAGAAGTGGGGATAGAAAGGGTAGAAGGATACTTTGTTTTATTATTTTCCCTTTTTTTGAGAGAGAGAGTACAAACAGGAGAGGGGCAGAGAGAGAGAGAGAGAGAGAGAGAGAGAGAGAATCTTAAGCAGGTGTCGTGCCCAGCACAGAGCCCAACGCAGAGCTCCGTCTCCTGTGAGATCATGATCTGAGCGGAAAGCAAGAGTCAGACACTTACCCTCCTGAGCCACCCAAGCACCCCGGGAAAGGTAGAAGAATATTTTAGATAGGGTGTTAAAATTAGAGAAAATCGTAGACACGGTGTCCAGGTGAAGCCATACTAAGAAGATGTCTAAGAGGAAGTCATTTGTGCACAGACTCATATGCGCATATTGGGAAATGGCGTTCCAGAAAAAGGGACCAGCATGTCCAAAGGCCCTGGGGCAGGAGCATGCTTGGAGTGTTTAGAGGATGTTGGGTATCTCCGCGACTGAGCAGAATGGCACCAGAGTGCCACGCAGGGGCAGGGGCCCAGGAAGAAGAGAGGAGCAGGCTGCAGAGCTAAAAGCTACTGAGCCGTCACGCCAAGGATGGACTGAGAGGTGGCGCTTGGAATTGGAGATGAGGAGGCAAATAAGACAGGGGGACTTTGGGGAAAGAGGCCGTTCCCCTGCGGAGTAGTGCTGCAGACACCAGGCGTTGGTGACATGCAGAAAAGCAGCAGAGAAAACTCGTGTGCCTGAGAAGTTTGGACGTGGATGGGCTGTTTTAACGGGTTTCGTTGTGGTTTAGGTGTGCTAAAGCCAGCAGGCTACTCGCGGATCCCAAGAGGGGAGTCCTCAGTACATCACACGGGGCGACCCGGGAAGCACCAGGCTCAGTCGGGAGGCAGGGGAGGGTGGGGCAAATGGTGGGCGAGAGCCTCAGCGGTGGTTTCCGTGGGAAGGAATGGGCAACACGAGGCAAGAGCAATGACCCGGGCGAGCTCTGGGGTGTAAGGGCTGTCCCCGGTTGTCAGGCACCGGCCCTGGGGGCTGAGGCCAGGTGCATAGTGGCTCAGAGCGTGAGAGCCGTGTGGACCAGGTAGTGGGCGTGTGGGTTTAACCACTGCTCAAGAAGAGGGCCGGACTGGCTTCTAGCCCAGCCTCCGAACCGGGTCAAGACAGTGTTTGTAAAGTCGTCTTACAAGAGAAGGAGTCAGGAGCTGGAGCTGCGTGAGGTCAAAGACTTTTTAGAATTTTGTAATGTTTACTTATTTTTGAAAGAGAGAGAGAGAGAGAGTGCGCACGAGGAGGGGCAGAGAGAGAAGGGGAGAGAGAGAGAGAATCCCAAGCAGGCTCTGCATTGTCAGCGCCGAGCCTGACACGAGGCTCGATCTCACGAATTGTGGGATCATGACATGAGCTGAAATCAAGACTCTGATGCTTAACTGAGCTACCCAGGTGCCCCATATTTGAAAATTTTTAAAACCACTGAATTGATTGAAACTGAGAACAGATGCTGGCTGCCCGAGGCAGAGGGCGGAGGGCAGTTCAGTTCGGTGAAGCGGGTGAAAAGAAGCAAACAGCGACCAAAAAAAAAAAAAAAGGCCCTGGGGCACCTGGGTGGCTCAGCAACTCCGGCTCAGGTCATGATCTCACCGTTTGTGAGTTCAAGCCCCACATCAGGCTCTGTGCTGACGGCTCAGCTCGGGCCCTGCCTGGGATTCTGTCTCTCTCTCTCTCCCTCTCTCTCTCTCTCTGCCCCTCCCCCACTTGCTCTCTGTCTCTCAAAATAAATAAAAATAAACTTTAAAAAAAAAAAGCCCTTTATTTTATCCTAAGATCACAGGACCAAGGGAGGTTAAACTCTGCCCTTTTCGCACAGCCTCCTGGAGAACATCCCTGCCCGAGACTTTGCTGCCCACATCAAGCAGAGTGAGAAGGACGCCAATCTCGGCTTTGCGAAGGAGTACCAGGTGCGGTGAGACCCGAGCGGCTGAGCCGAGCCCCGTGTGCACCCCCCCTCCTCCGGCCCTCCCCACACCTTTCGGGGTTAAACACAAGTAGGGCCACCGACTTTGTTTGCTTTTGCAAAAAATCAGGCACCATCATGTTTTCGCCTTCACTGGTCTGGGCCCTCGGGTCAGCCCTAGAGAAACACCTTGGCTTCCCCCTGATGTCTCTTCTCGCGCCTACCTCTCTGGCCCCCGCTGGCCCCCAAGCCTCCCAAATGCCCTGTCGGGGGATGGCACACGTTTTTGTGGGTGCCTCAGAATTCCAGGGCACGGGTGTGAGTGGGGTGGTGCTGAACAGGGGTGTCCCCCAGGGCAGGTGGAGAAACTCTGGTGCCCACGCTCCCCCGTGTCTGCCTCTGCCCCCAGGAATTGGCTCTGGCAGGCACCAAGCAGTCTCAAACCACAGCCTTAGCTCTCGAAAACAGCGCCAAGAACCGTTACCGAAATGTACTGCCCTGTGAGTCTTTTTTTTTTTTTTTAATGTTTATTTATTGATTTGGAGGGAGAGAGAGAGAGCAAGGAAGGGAGGGGTAGAAAGAGAGGGGGAGTCTCTAGAGAGAGAATCCCAAGCAGGCTCTGCACTGTCAGCATGGAGCCTGGTGTGGAGCTCAAACCCATGAACCGTGAGATCGTGACCTGCGTCAAAATCAAGAGTTGGACACTTAACTGACCAACTGAGCCACGCAGGTGCCCCTGTGCTGCCCTGTGAGTCTTAAGCCTCTGCTGACTTTACCCCCGGCCATGACTTTGTCAATACGCCATCCCTGACCCTTCCCTTCTTCCCTACGAGACACAAAGCCCCCTCACAGGGGCGCCCTGGCCCATTCCTCCCTGCTGAGGCCAGTCCACCCTTCTCAGCCCTCCCAGTGCCTGTGTGCCCTCAGTGTGACCTCTGTCCCCGGGTCTCAGTCTTGTCTCCATGCCTTCCTGGGTCTCCCACCCCTATCACTAATGCTGGCCTCCTCCCCTAGATGACTGGTCCCGGGTGTCACTGCAGCCCCACCTGGAGGAACCAGGCTCCGACTACATCAACGCCAGCTTCATACCTGTACGGTTGTGGTTGGGAGCCGGCAGAGGGCACTGAGCGAAGCTGAGCGGAGTAGGACTGGAGGGGGTCGTGACTTGCCTCTTTTCTTCCATCAGGGTCTCTGGAACCCCCACGAGTTCATTGCAACCCAGGGCCCCCTGGCGCAGACGGTGGGAGACTTCTGGCGCCTGGTGTGGGAGCAGCAGAGCCGAGCCCTGGTCATGCTGACCAACTGTGTGGAGTCTGGCCAGGTGGGAGACCCGCGGGGGTCTAGCTGTTGAGCCCTGACCTTCAACCCGCGACCCTGCCTGGACTCTGATCCCACTTTTGCGGACTCCCTCCCATATGACCCCAACCTCCTCCAGTACTCCCAGTCCATCCATTGGTCCATATACCCCAGTGGCCTTGAGAAGGAGGGGACCTCCAGCTGGGATGAATCTACACCTGGCTGCCCGTAGGTCTTGCCGCCCCCCAGGCACGGAGTCCAAGAGCCCCAGTGTAGACGGGCATTGGGACAGGTTCTCTGGGGCCTCCCCTTCTCTGACCTCCCGGTCGTCCCCCAGGTGAAGTGTGAGCATTACTGGCCTCTGGACGCCCAGCCCTGCACATATGGGCACATCCAAGTGACCCTGGAGGGTGAGGAGGTGCTGGAGAACTGGACAGTACGAGACCTGAAGATCTGGCACGTACGTCGGCCCCATCCTGACCCTCGATTCCTCCCCCGGGGCCTTCTGGGCAGCCGGCTCCTCAGAACCCCTCCTGAAGCCTGGCCTTCTGTCACTCTCTCAGGGGAATCACAGTGTGGCCAGGGATGCCCCCCACTGGCCAGACACCTGGGGTCCTGAGCGCTCCCTCCCCAACCCCCCTCCCTCTAGATCCGAGAGCAGAAGACACTCTCCGTGCGTCAGTTCCACTTCATGACCTGGCCAGACCACGGCGTCCCCAACTCCCCAGACCCCTTGCTGGCCTTCTGGAAGGTGGTCCGGCAGTGGCTGGACCAGACCGTGGAGGGAGGCCCCCCCATTGTGCACTGCAGGTGAGGACCCGCTAGCTCTGAGAGAACGGCTCCTGCGGGACACAGGAACCAGGACCTTCTACGGGAGATGGCAGAGAGCAGGAGGGGAATTCGTCGGGGGAGAGAAGGGAGGCAGGTGTGAAGGGCAGGAGAGAGAAGCAGCTAAAGGTTTTGAGAAATATTTGAAACACCTCCAGTGCGCGCCCGGGACCTCATCCCACCCATCGCTCTCCGCACATTGATACTGGAGACTCCATAGAGGAGGTAATGGGTGGGGGGTACAAAGGGGCTTGCTCCAGAGTGGCTGACAGCCTCCGAGATGGGGGCTCCGACTGCAGTGACAGACGGCATTCAGGGAGCACGTACCACATGCCAGTGACGTGACGGAAAGTCCACAGTCACAGTCTTGCTTGTCCTCAGGGCAGCCTCATGACCAAAAGGGCTTCCTCCCCATTGCAGGGCTGGGGAGACCCAGTCAGAAAGCTTAAGTCTTGGGTTCAAGGCTGATAGTAAGTGGCCAGGCGGATGCCCATGGTGCCCCTCTTAAATTCTCTGCTGAACCGTGTCCTAACACCTGCCTTGTCCCAAGATAGCACCCCCCTGGAGGTGTCCCCAGCAAGGGGTCATCCCCTCCCCCCCAAACACAGAAGGGACTCCTGCGTGATGGTTCAGACGATTGATCTGAACCACAAAAAAGAACAAAGCACCGGTTCATTCCACCATGTGGAAGAACTTCGAAAACATGGTACTGAGTGAAATAAGCCGGACAGGAAAGGTCACACATATTATGTGACCATTTATGGGAAATGTCCAGAATAGGTAAATCCACAGAACCAGAAAACAGATTGACGGTCATCAGGGGCTGGGGACAGGGGAGGATGGGGAGTGACCACTTAACAGGTACAGGGTCTCCTTCTGGGGAGATGAAAGTGTTTGGGAACTAATTAAATGTGGTGTCACACAACATCGTGAGTGCATTAAATGCCACTGAACTGTTTACTTTAAAATGGTTTTATGTTTCGAAGTATTTTTGAATGGTCAGCTTGAGGGTTCATTTTTCTCACGTGTGAACTTCGGCTCTGTCACTTATCATCCGAGTGACCTGGGACAGACAAGCGACCTTGTTGCACGCAGCCTCCATTTCCCCATCTGTAAAATGGGCGTGTTGTTAGCTCCTACTTCTCAGGCTTGGGAAAAGTGAAAAGGGCGCGTAGGGCACTGGAGGCAGGGCCGGGTGGACAGAAGGAGCTCCAGGCAGAGTCATGCACAGTGGCTTTTCGCTCAGTTAAATAACCCCCACTTACACTGGACCCCCCCCCGGATTGCTGTCTTGCTGAATCATATACTCTGATCCGGGTGCTCCAAAAACAGATCCCTCCAGTCAGCCAAGACTCCCCCTTCCTGTGGCCTGACCCCTTCTTCTTCCTGCCTAGTGCTGGCGTCGGCCGCACGGGCACCTTCATTGCCCTGGACGTCCTGCTGCGGCAGCTGGAGCGTGAGCGGAGCGTGGGGGCCTTCGGCTACGTGCGGAAGATGAGGGAGAGCAGGCCTCTCATGCTGCAGACTGAGGTGACGGGGCTCCTGAGGGCACAGGGTGGGTGAGGGGTGGGGCCTGGGGGGATAGCGGGCCACGGCTCAGAAGGGCACCCTTCACCCCCTACCCGGTGCCCCTCCCCAGGCCCAGTACGTGTTCCTGCACCACTGCCTCCTGCGGGGTCTCGAGCAGTCATACGGAGCCCGGGCAGAGAAGGGGACTTGGTATGAGAACCCGGTGTATGAGAATGTCTAAGCCGCAGGAGACAGCTACACTCGGACTCCCAGCCCAGCAACACTCAGACTCTGGATCCCCGCTTCAGCCCAGGTTCCTGGAGCCCTGGGAGAGCGGAGGGCTGGGGTCCCAGACGCCTGGGTCTTGCAGGAGGAAGGGAGGCCTGGGAGTCTAAACTGTTTCCCTGGAGGAGAGAGGGCAGGTGGGAGTGGGTGTCCTGGATTCCTGGTTCCTTGGAGAAGGGAGGGATGGGAGCTAGGCTTTCCTAGTTCTCCGAGCGAGGAGGAGGCTGGGGGTTCAGGCTGCTGGACTCTGGGGAAGGAAGACATCAGTGTCCGGAACTCCAGCTACCCCAGGAGCAAAGGCAGACAGGGCCCGTCCCATCTTGCATTCCAGAAACCAGATCTGTTTTCTAGGACCTGAGATTTCCCTGCACCCCACTGAGTGTACATATCTTTTTCTTCAACCCCTAATTTATTAAACCACTATTCTCCCTCGGAAATGCTTGCTCTAGTGGATTTCTGGGTCTGAAAATAATTGGGGTGAGAGTGGGGCTGGATTCCTGATGTTTAGGCACTGAGGTAAATGTCCTAGGGAAGAAGCGAGAGGGACTCACAATTTTGCACCCGAAAAAAATGTGTTTGGATGGCTGAGTCTCTCAGAGAGGGCTGGAGGTCCACACTGTATCCAGTGTCTGTCCAGTTCCTGAAGCCGAGAGTATAGGGGCTTGCTTCCTGGGGCTAGTGTTAGGAGATCCTAGAGGGTGGGGTGATGTCTGGGGCGGGTTCACTAGAGACTTTCACGCTGAGTCTTGTGTCTGGATACCTGGCTACTTGGGTACTTGGGTCTCCGGAGAGTTTCCGGGGTCCTAGGACCGGGTATCCTGGCGGGGGCGGGGGTGGAGAGAGGGGGCCTGGACCAGAAAGCAGAAAACCCTCGGGGACCAGGGTGAATATCCGTCCGTGGGCACCTTGGTGGCTCCTGACTGGGGGCAGGACGAGGGGAGGGACGGGTCTCTCCATCTACCCGAGACCTAATACGCACGCGCGCGCACACACACACACACACACACACACACACACACACTCACTCAGCCCTCTGCCGCGCCCCCGCCCCACCGAGCTCAGTGATCAGCACCCAGGACAGCGCCACCCTCCCGCGTGCGGGGGCGGGGTCCGGGCGGGGCCGGCGCCTGGGCGTCTCCCGGGAGGGTCCGGTCCAGCCGCCGAGCAGGTAGGAGCCTCTGGGACCCCCTCCCTAAGCCCTTGCTCATCCTCATCCCTAGAGAGACGGGCGTGTGGCGTGGGGGGACACTGGGGAGGGCCCGAAAGGAGGGGGAGGGCTGGAGGCTGAAACGCGGAGACTGCGATTTAGAGACAGGCGTGACACAAGAGCAGAGAGGAGTGAGGAGCAGGCAGGGGTTGAGGGCGGGAGACCCCGGGACACAGACCAGACCACAGGCTGAGGGCAAAGGAGACGCAGACGGTGGGCGGTGAGAGGCCGGTGGGGGAATGGGCAGAAATAGGGAGTGGAGAGAGAGGTCTTGAACAGGTGTGAAAGCAGAGCTCGCGATGCGCAGGAGAGACAGGAAGGCCGAGAGGGATGTGCGCCCCCAGCCCACCCCGCCCCCGGCGGTGGCAGCAAGGAGCCCCTGGCGGGAGCTCTGAGAGAAGCTCTCAGGGCCAGATGTGGAGGGAGGAGCCAGCCGTGGGCGCGGGGAGCGACAGCCGAGGCTGCCCACTCCCCACGCTCGCTCCGCCTGGGGTCCGGGCCTGGGGTCCTGACCGCGCGTGGCGCGAGCTGGCAGCGCCTGGATTCCTGCATCTGTACGTCAGCCCCGCCTGTTGTCTCGGCAACAGCCCGTTGCCAGGGCAACCAGCGTTGCTCCGGCCCCGCCCGAGCCGAGCCACCCGTTGCTCAGGGCAACCCAGGTCTCCGGTTCCCACGCCTGTCTTCGCCCACTTCCGGTTCAGGCCCGTGGAGTCGGGCACGGAGAGGGTTGAAGTTGGCGGGGTTTCTGGGGGGCCATGGAGGGCGGAGGCATCCCTTTGGGATGGAAATAAGTCCTGAAACCCACGCCAGCACCCGCCCTCTGTCGCGGGGAGGCTGACACTACAACCCCCAGCATGCCTCGCGGCTGCAGGCTGATTCCCGTGGGGCTAGTCACCCAGGGTGCCGATGGGAGTTTGAGTTCTTCATTGTTTGGAGGCTTCAATGAATGCACCGGGTGGGCGTGGGGGGCTAGGGCTCTTGGGTGCCTCCGCAGAAAGGACCGCGAGAGCCCGCCGCCATGTTCCCGGAACCCCCAACTCCAGGGCCACCTGCCACCGACACTCCTCCGGACTCGAGTCGCATCGGCCAGGGCCCTGGTGAGCGAGACTCGGGGCCAGAGCGGAGGGAAAGCCCGGCTAGGATTTTCAGGGGCGGGATTCGTGCGGGTGTACTCGGCAGGCGGGCTGGAAAATCCGGGTGGTACTCTGGACTTGACTCCGAATGAAATGGAAGAGGAATAGGTTTGCAGGAAAATCGAGAACCAGATCAAAGAGTGTGGAATGGAAGGGGATCTTGGGTTGTGAATTGGAAGGTCCACGTCTCCCTTCTTTTAAAGATAGGGAAACTGAGGTCAGGGGAGGGGCATGGCTTCTAAATTCGTTAGGGGTCAAGGAGAAATTAGAAAGGGGGTGGAAGGGGCGCCTGGGTGGCTCAGTTGGTGAAGCGTCGGACTTTGGCTCAGGTCATGATCTCACGGTCTGAGTTCGAGCCCTGCGTCGGGCTCTGTGCTGACAGCTCAGAGCCTGGAGCCTGCTTCCGATTCTGTGTCCCTCTCACTCTGCCCCTCTCCTGCTCATGCTCTCTCTCTCTCTCTCTCTCTCAAGAATAAATAAAACATTAAAAAAATTTTTTTTAAAAAAAGAAAGGGGGTGGAAGGGAAGGTGCAGTTAACAGGCAAGAAAACCTGGGTGATGTCAGCCTAGAATAAGGGCATCAAATCGCTTTATAGGTGAGATCAGTTGGAAGGAAAACACGGGAATAAAATGGAAGGGAAATGGCTGGATGAAACAACCTGGCTAGGATTCCGGCTTGCACATGGAACCTGGCCCAAATCAGCCAGCTCGCTTCCTAGGGCCTCAATGAGTGTCGTCTCCATGTCCTCTGCAGTGCCCCCCTGGGCCCTGGCCACAATCGTTCTGGTCTCAGCCCTCCTCGTCTTCAGCTGCTGTTTCTGCCTCTACCGGAAGCGCTGTCGGAGGCGGTCAGGCAAGAAGATTCAGGCCCAAGCCCAGGTCCACCTTCAGGAAGTGAAGGAGCTGGGTCGGAGTTACATAGACAAGGTGTGGCCTGGCCCTGCCCCTTCCTGCACCCCGGGCTCAGCAGCCTCAGCCCCTGCTCCCCCACTTCCTATGCCCACCTTATTCACTTCTGTCCCATGTGTGTTTAGCCCTAACCGGGACCCCGGGGACCTGGAGATGGGGCGGGCCACTGTTGATGAGAACCAGTCTGGTGGGGAAGTCAGACACGCAGACATTCATACTTCAGGGTGTCGTGTGCCACATTAGGGGCAGTGCAGAGCACACGGGAGTGCGGAAAAACCGCCCGGTGACCCAGAGAGGCCACGGAAGCTTCCCATAGAGGCAGCTTCTGTGCCGAGACGCAAGGAACACACGGAGTTAGCCAAGGACAGACAGAAGGAGCAGCACATGCTGAGGCCTGGGGTTCAGACTCGGAGGCGTATCTGAGGAATCATAAGTCATTTTGCGCTCTGTGCTGGAACACAGAGTACAAATAGACCGCACTCTAGAGTGGGGGTCTGAAGAGCTCGGTAGTACCCATATCACAAGGGCAGTGGGAGGCCATGGAAGGTTTGGGAGCAGGGGGGGGAACAGGGTCACATGGGTGTTGGAATGAATCGTCTAGAACCCACGTGGAGGACAGATTTGAGGCAAGGAGGTCAGGGAGGAGGCTGGGGTGGCAGCCTTGAGAGAATGCAAGAAGCAGGAGTTTCAATTGGAGGGAATACGAAGGCAACAGGGGTAAGGGTCTGAGCGGAGCGTTAGGCCTCCGAGTGCAGAGTGGAATGCTGCCCACCTGGGAGCCGGGCAGTCCTAGGTGTCCAGCCCAGAGGAACCATTCCCTGGCTCTGGGACCTAGGGAAATTCACTAGCCTTCTCTGAGCCTCAGGTGTGTGCTCTGTAACTCGTATTTCCCTCCCTCCCTTGCCAACAAAGAGCTCTTATAATTATCACCGGTAAGGCATGACCTTTAGAGTCCTGGTGGCCAGTGTGCATCCCTCAAACCCTGTCCCTTAAGTCAGTGACGTCCAAAGACCGTCTACATCAGAATCACCTCAGGTCCTTGTGGAAACACAAATTCTGCATCTTGCACCAGACCTGCTGAATCAGAACGTCTCAAGTGAGATTTCTCAGGAGAGTTCTGATTCACGCTGAAGTTTGAAAATTGAGGGCTTAGGTTAAGAAGTCTTGTTCCAGTTTAGAAGGGCAAATACAGGCTAAATATACTATTTCTGCTCCATGTTTTTCTATGGCAAGGTCACTAGTCAACACATCAAGTTGGACAGTGACCCCAATATTCCATTAGCGTGTGAAATAGAATCTTCTGCGTCCTTCTCCTAGGGGATGAGGCGCTAGGAGCAGTTGTTTTTCTAGTCGAGGCCCGACACACCTCATCTGCGTCCCCATGTCTGTTCCTTCCCAGAGCAGACATCATGATTCATACTTTGACTGGTCCCTGCCTATGTCCGACATCACTAATCAAACACTGGTTCTGTTACCCGCCAAGTGCTCAGGTGTAGCCTGAGGGATCTGAGTGTCCCTTGGCTTCTGGGCTTGGAGGATCCCACTGTCAGGGGGAAGAGTTCACCCGCCCTTGCCCCCGGCCCCCTAAGGTGCAGCCAGAAGTGGAGGAGCTGGAACCAGCGCCATCTGGGCCAGGGTCGCAGGTGGCAGAGAAGCACGAGCTGGGCCGACTGCAGTACTCACTCGATTACGACTTCCAGAGCGGACAGGTGGGTGTGGGGGAGGGGGATGGCGTGGAGGGGAGGGTCCGAGGCTTGGAGGGTTCTAGCCCTTTTTTAGAGGAGGCTCCAAAACGGAGGCTAAGACTAGAGCCCCCTCGTCACTTTTCAGCTGCTGGTGGGCATCCTGCAGGCCGAGGGACTGGCAGCCTTGGACCTGGGCGGCTCCTCCGACCCCTACGTGCGTGTCTACCTGCTGCCGGACAAGCGGCGGCGGCATGAGACCAAGGTGCATCGGCAGACGCTCAACCCACACTTTGGGGAGAACTTTGCGTTCAAGGTGAGCTCCTGGCCTCCGTGCCCCCAGCTTGGCAACCTGCCCCCCGTACCTGGAACCCTGGGGACCGACCCCTTCAGCGTTTCCTTTGGCAGCCACAGCTCCGGTGGCAGCTACCAGGTCCGGAGACTGTGACACTGCACCCTGGGTTGCCCCTGTGGGGCACTGCTGACCCCTGGGCTGTGCCTTTGGACCATGGACCCTTCCATTTGGGTTCCATAGACTTCCCCACACCTGCTCCCTTGAACCCTTGCTGCCCCACCCACTGTCTTCTACCTGGGTGTGCTGCGTCCCACTTCCTGTCTCTCTTTTCTGTCTCTCCGACTTCCTATTCTGCACCTTGTGCGCGCTTCTCTGTGGCCTTCTCACCTAGGTGCCCTACGTGGAGCTGGGGGGCAGGGTACTGGTCATGGCGGTGTATGACTTCGACCGCTTCTCCCGCAACGATGCTATTGGGGAGGTGCGGGTCCCCATGAGTTCCATCGACTTGGGGCGGCCGGTGCTGGCCTGGCAAGAGCTGCAGCCTGCTCCTCGGGAGGAGGTGAGCATGCGTGGCCCCGCCCCCACGGCCGGGCCCGCCCACTGCGAGCCCGGCCCAATCAGATCACAGGCTTCTCGGCCCCTCAAGCCTCCAGCCGTTCCACGTGTCCCAAAGGGCTGTCCCCAGCGGTTCTCCTGGTACAACCTCTCCACTCCTTGGGTTGTGCCCCTGTGGTCTTAACTGAGCCATTCCATGCTAAGGTGAGGGGGAGGGAAGAATAGTTTGAGAGGGGATGGATGGGAAGCAGGGGCTCCGCGGCGATGGGTCCCCCTCTGTCTTTTAGCAGGAGAAACTAGGTGACATCTGCTTCTCCCTCCGCTATGTCCCTACGGCCGGGAAGCTCACCGTCATCGTCCTGGAGGCCAAGAACCTGAAGAAGATGGACGTAGGAGGGCTGTCCGGTGTGTGGGAAGCCAGGAAATAGTCTGGGGGATGGGGGAGGCTCAGTAGCAAAAGATCTGGCTGTTTTTGGGTTCTGAGGGTCCCTTGGAGGAGGGGGAGGCCTAGACGGCCATGGAAGATATAGATTTGCTTTGGTCACAGAGAGAGACGTGAGGGGTGAGCAGAGTGTGTGCTGTTCCGAAGAAGACTCTTATGCCTCCTCCTCAACACGATCCCCTAGTCTTGACATTGAGGCTATAAGACTCCTTTCTCGCCCCAGATCCGTATGTCAAGGTCCACCTGCTTCAAGGCGGCAAAAAGGTGCGGAAGAAGAAAACGACCATCAAGAAGAACACTCTGAACCCCTATTACAATGAGGCCTTCAGTTTCGAGGTGCCCTGTGACCAGGTGCAGGTGAGCTCAGACCCGCCCGAAGCCCCTGTCTGAACAGCCCTTCCCCCAGAGTCCCGGGCCCTTAGAAACCCCTATTGCTAGGAGAAGGGAGACTTCCTTAGCAACTTCCAGGTCCCGGGGCCTGAGGTCGTGTTCCCAGGCTCAGCTTCCTCCTATGAGGGTCAGAGCCCCTCAACCCCAAGCGAGACCAGATGCCCCGCCCCAAAGCAAAACTAGGATGCCCCACCCTCAAGAAAGACCAGGATGCCCCGCCCCCAAGCAAGACCAGGATGCCCCGCCCTCAAGTAAGACCAGGATGCCCGCCCTCAAGCAAGACCAGGATGCCCCGCCCTCAAGTAAGACCAGGATGCCCCGCCTAAGTAGGACCAGGATGCCCGCCCTCAAGCAAGACCAGGATGCCCCGCCCCCAGGCGAGACAAGGTGCCCCGCCTCCTCCAGGAGTAGTGTGTACTAAGAAAAAGAAGTATCAGACACTCTTTAGGAGCAGGGCCTACCCGGGACCCCAGCCTGGCCACTCCACGCATTTAAGAGTTCCGAAGGTCTGCCCCCCTCAGGAGGCTGTTGCCTGAGGAGGTTTTAGGATTTATCTCCTTTGAAAGCTGAATCCAGAGGAAGAAAGCCTCTAGGCCATCTCTCCAACAGAGGCCCTCTGCCCCCTCACCTCCCACCACACCCCTTACCTCCCACCACACCCGCTGAGTCCCCTGAGAGCCCTTAGCCCGGGGCGCGAACAGTCCCCCCGGGAACTCCGGTTGCTCTCCCTAGCAATGGTACCCCAGCCCCGCCCTGCCAAGTCTCTTTCCTGAACTCTCCTATCTCTTCCCCCTGCCCTTCCTGTCTCCAGAAGGTCCAGGTGGAGCTGACCGTGCTGGACTATGACAAGCTGGGCAAGAACGAGGCCATCGGGAGGGTGGCCGTAGGGGCGGCGGCCGGGGGAGCTGGCCTGAGGCACTGGGCAGACATGCTGGCCAACCCTCGACGGCCCATTGCCCAGTGGCACTCCCTGCGGCCCCCTGACCGAGCGAGGCCGCTGCCTGCACCCTGATCCCCCCAACTCAAGCCCCTCGCCAAGCCTGGACTCGGCCCCTGACCTCAGACTCCTGGCCAAAGCCAGGCCCACATCTACCTTCAAGCCTTCTCTGACCACTAACCACCCCCACTGCACCCCAGCCTGACACATTCCTGCCTTCTCCTCCCCCATGAGACCCATCGTGGTGACTTGCCAACTCTCCTGCCAAGCACACACCCAGAAGCCCCAGGGACCCCTGGGGGAGGAGAGCGATCTGGCCTCCCCCAGCCCCAGGGTCCCACGCTTTGCTTTGACAATCAGTGGCCCAGCCTACTACCCGCTTCGCTCCCGAGCGCCCCTCTTCCCGCACAGGATCACCCGCTCCTGTCCCTAGTCGGACTCCTGCACCTGGGACCAAATAAATACCGAGCAACTTCGGTGGCTGGACCTGATGCTCACTGATGGGGGCTGGTCGGGGCAGGGGTAGGGGGGCGAGAAGAGGGTATCACACGAGGGCAAGGATAGGGCTGCCCATCCTGGAAACACGCTGCGGGAAACTGCCCCCCCCCATCCTTCACTTACCATTCACTCACCCCTCCTAGCCTCGATTTCCTCATCGGGAAAACTCGTGGTAAGGACACCTACTTTATGCATGCTGCGAGGAATCCGTGATTCACTCGCTGGCTCATGAATTTAATCCGCTCCCTCGCCCACGACTGAGCTAGATTTCCAAGCCCGTATTTCCCTCCCTTCTGTTCCTCTTTCCATCATTTATCCATTCTGTCTTCCCTGAGGTCTCGGTGTGGCAGCTTCGGCGGGAGGCTGGGAACCCTGAGTTGATGCAAATCCAGACTTTACCTTCTAATGACTTATTCTCTTCAAGGAAACAGAGGAAGATACGCAGAGTCTGGGAATGAAGCTCCCAGTGACTGGAAGAAAGGACAGAGTTAACGCAGGGAAAGCCAGTGCTCCAACTATACCCCTTTCTTCCTTCAACAAATTCTGCCTCCTGAGCTCTGTCTGGGAAAGAGGATTGGCTTCTCCTTCCTCTTATCCCGGACAGGATTTCAGGTTGTAGACAAAGGTCCATGCAATTTGGTAAGAAAGCTCTCTGACCAGCAGCTTAAGTGGAAAATGAGGCAAAAAAAAAAAAAAAAAAAAAAAAAGAGAGAGAGAGAAAGAGAAAAAAGGAAAAAAGAAAAAGAAAATGAGGCAAAAGATTCCCCCATGTACTAAAGGAAAGGCAGAGTACTAACTTGCACTGAGCTTCCTGATAGCCAATGGGAAAAGGGAAATCTGATCAGTTACAACACGTTGCGGTGTCCAAGCGATTTAAGAAATTGTTTTCTTTTTTAAAATGTTTTTATTTATTTTTGAGAGAGAGAGACAGCAGGAGAGAGGCAGACAGAGAGGGAGACAGAATTTGAAGCAGTCTCAGGCTCTGAGCTGTCAGCACAGAGCTGACGACGTGGGGCTCAAACTCACGAGCTATGAGATCATGACCTGAGCTGAAGTCAGATGCTTAACCGACTGAGCCACCCAGGTGCCCCATTCAGCGATTTAACAAATTTCTTAAAAAATGAGATAATTTGTGATGTGTGAGTGAGTTAGGGGACATCTTTATGAAAACAGCATTATGCGTTACTATTGTTACTATTACTGCTACTGCTGCTAACAATAATCTTCACGACCATCACATGAAATAGACACGATTATTATTACTAGTTGACAAATGAGGAAACTGGGCTTCAGTTCTCAGGAGCATACAGCCAGAAAGTCTGTCTCTAAGTCCTGGATCGAATTTGTCTGAGTTAGACGGTGACATGGGAGTCCCTGGTTCTGGTTCTGTGTTTCAACAAGAAAACAGATAAATGAGAAGAACAAAATCCTTACAAACGGTCATCTCTACGGGGCAGTAAACTAGTGAGGGCTGAGGTGATTTAGAAAGAGCCGTCAGGGGGCGCCTGGGGGGCTCAGTCGGTTAAGCGTCCGACTTCGGCTCAGGTTATGATCTCACAGCTTGTGAGTTTGAGCCCCACGTCGGGCTCTGTGCTGACAGCTCAGAGCCTGGAGCCTGCTTCAGATTCTGGGTCTCCGTCTCTCTCTGCCCCTCGCATGCTCACACTCTGTCTGTCTGTCTCTTTCTCTCTCTCACGAATAAGTAAACATTAAAAAAATTAAAAAGAAAGAAAGAGCTATTGGGAACAGCTTTCCTAAAGAGGCAATGTTGGGGCTGTGCTTTGAATGACAAGAAGGAATAAAGCTCGCAAAGATGAGGGGGAAATATAATGGAATACTATTCAGTCATAAGAAGGAATTTTTATGCTGATTCATGCTATAGCGTGACGAACCTTGAAAGCATGATTGTAAGTGAAAGGGGTGAGACACAAAAGGCCACTTAGTGTATGATTCCATCTGTATAAAATATCCAGAAGAGGCAAATCCATAGAGGGGGAAAGCTGGATTCGTGGTTTGCAGGGATTAGGGAGAGGGAGAGATGGGGAGTGACTGGTTAATGACTACAAGGTTTCCTTATGGGGTCATGAGAAAGTTCTGGAACTAGCTAGTGGCGACGGTTGCACAGTATTGTGAATATATCCTAAATGTCATTAAACTTTATGTTGTGTGTATTTTCCCGTAATGAAAATAAACAAAGATGAAGGGGAAGAGAATCCCAGGCAGAAGGAACCCTAAACTGCAATGGCCCTGGGGCAAGAGCAGGCTTGGTGTGTTCTCAAAAGAGCCAGGAGGCCAGCGAGTCCTGCAGGGACTGCGGAGACCCAGCGTCACTCCCTAGTGCCTAGAACTCTCCTTGGATGACAGATGGACCCCCTTCAATCCATGACACCACTGCCGGGTGCATGTTACCATTCCCGATTTACAGAGCAGAAAACTGAGGCCCAGAAAAGGGTGACTGACTTGGCTAAGGTCGTGGAGCTGGAGGAGAAGAGGCAGAGAGCCAGGCTTCTTGGGTGTTGCACACTGCGCTGGGTGCTGGGGCTGGTGTGCCTCTCTCAAGTCCCTGCTCTTATGGAACTCAAAGACAGGTTAAGTCACCGCTCAAGGTCTCCCAGCCAGCAGGTGATGGCAAGGTGTAAGGCCAGGCATGTCTGACACCCAAAGTCACATTCTCCAGCATCCTGCCGTCTGGTTCCCTGAATATAAAGGACTGGGAGTCACAGGGTATAGACTGCTGTGGCCATTCTGCTGGGAAGGGAAGGCAGGAGAGAACTCACAGAAAGATCCCCTGCTGGAGTTGGACATTTTGGGGGTGGGGGTGGGGGAGCCGGCAGAGCAGAGGGAACAATGCAAAGGATTCAGACATGAAGGCCAGAGAGGACTTGGTGTGCCGTCCATGGCGCGCCGTTACCAACTTCCTGAAGTCCTGCTGTGTAGTCTGCCTCTTTCCATGGTGTAAACACTCCCACCGCGGCTGATTTCAAGCCACTGATGTGAAGTCACTGCATACGAAGCCGAGAAGAGACGCATATTAGCATACCATCATGCAGTAATATAGTATATCCCACGGTCAGGAAGAAGGTTCTAAAATCTAAGACGAAGCCGACAAAACAAAACAAAACCATCAGCAGTCAAGACAAATAGTATTTTCATACAATATTGTCGAAATATTAAAATTAATGCAAAAAATCCACGATGGATAAAATATAACAAATTTATTTTGTAAAAGTTTTTAATGTTTATTAATTTTTGACAGAGAGAGAGAGCATGACTCAGGGAGGGGCAGAGAGAGAAGGCATCCAAAGCAGGCTCTGTGCTGACAGCCTGATGTGGGGCTTGAATTCACAAACCATGGGATCATGACCAGAGCTGAGGTCAGATGCTTAACCCATTGAGCCATTCAGGACCCCCTGTATTACCTTTATTTTAATGTAATGCACTTAATTTAATACTTAATTACTTTCAGTAATTAGTAAAAAAATTAATTTTTAGTAATGACTGTGTGCAACATATTTCCTGAAACTTGAGCAGCCAGGGGTCAGTGCTAGCTAGACTTCGCTGTTTCCCACCTGTTGAGAAGCTGATTTCAAGCCACGTGATAGAACCACGATGTGAGAGGTACAGGGGAAACCGAGGTCTAGGCTGACTCACTTTAATTTGAATTAATCAATATTCCATTTCCGATCTGTGTCAGTTTGAATCTTCCTGGACCTCCCCCAACCCAGAAATGTGGATCGCCCCAGGCCCCGCCCCAGCCTCCCCAGGCCCCGCCTAGCCTCTCCTGGCCTCGCCCCTCTCCGCCAGCGCCGTCGTCATGACAACCGCGTCCACACGCCCTCCGCTCCCGCAAGCGTTCCCATTGGCCCAAAGTTGGTCCCTCTCGCTCTCATTGGTCAGTTGATCGCGCCTTTGCAAACCCGCATACTCTCATTGGGTGACTAGTCGAAAAAGGAAGGGGTAGAGGGGTGGTTGTGTGTAGTGGGTGCAGAACAACAGCAGCGCAACACCGAGCAGGGAGGGAGGAGTCTTTGGAAGGCTAGAGGTGAGGGGATATTATATGGAGGAGAGGGACGAGAAATAAGGGGCGGTGAGAGGGGAATGGGTGGGCGATGCAGAGACGATGTTTGGGGACTCCCAGGATGTCTATCCTGCAGGACGATGACCACACCGGCAGGCTCGGGCACAGGCTTCGGCTCCGTCTCCTGGTGGGGCTTGTCCCCGGCGCTGGACCTGCAGGCTGAGAGTGAGTCCCCACCCAGGACCACATCCGACCCGGCGGCTGTCTTCCCAGCCCGGCAGGCGGCGCGCTAACGTTCTCTGAGGCTCCAACGGCGGCGCCGCCCTTCACTGGGCAGCCCAAATAATCTTTGCGGACTACGATTCCCAGAATGCTTAGAGGCACAGCTGCCTTGGGGACCTAGGCCAGGCGTGCGAGTCCTGCTGGGAGTTGTAGTCCACTGTTCTGGGGCGGCTGCAGGGGACCCTCTCCAGGCCACCAACTGTCATCTGTGTCATCTTGCCAGGTCCTCCTGTGGACCCAGATTTACGGGACGATATAGAGCCCACGACCCCTGAGCTAGATGTGTTGCTGGTGGGCTCCGTGGATGGGCGGCACCTGCTTCGGACTCTGGCCCGAGCAGCGCTCTGGCCTCGCAGGAGGTTACACGTGAGCCGGGATTCTGGGGTGGTGGAAGGAGAAGAATGAAGATGAGTGCCCAGACTCCTGTGTTTGAAGCAAGCCAGTGAACAGGATGTCCGGGTCTTGTGGAGGGAGGAGGATGGCGTCTCCCATTCCTGACTCTGCTGGGAGCCAGGGGATCATTTTGCCCTGTCTTTCCAGTTCTACGTGCTTGAGAATAATCTGGAAGCTGTGGCCCGACACATGCTGATCTTCAGCCTAGCCTTGGAGGAACCTGAGAAGATGGGGCTGCAAGGTCAGTTACAAGGACCCAGACATTCTGACCCTCAGCATCTCCCCCTCCACCCTACAGGGATTCTGACGTTTCAATGGTGCAATTAAACCTTTGGGTCACTGATGCCTATTACATCACTTGGTCACTCATTTGGTAGTCATAGAGCCTCAGCTTTACCCACCTGTACAATGGGGCTAAGTGTACTACCTCCTAGAGCCACTGAAAGAATTCCAGGAGAAAATCCACATAATTTGTCTTCATGGTGCACAACACACAGTAAGCATTCAAGCCCTCCTACCATAAGAGAAGGCCAAAAGAGATCAAAGGACTTCTTAAGAGGTAGCGAGTCCCCCAGATGTGGTGAAGGTTTTGGCTGAGCTCAGCCACAGCCTCCCATAGGCCTGAGTCTCTTCAGTTAGAGGCGTGAATCCCAGGGAGTCTGCCTGGAAGAGGCAGCCTTGCAAGTGATAAGGGAGAGGAGAATTTGGGTCGGGAAGCAGAAAGAATGATTTCTCAGTAACGAAGACTTCGGCTTAGTGCCTAGGCAAAGTCTGGACTGAGACAGTCTGTTCAAATCCCAGCTCTGTTTCCTGAGTGGCCGCGGCTAGTACCTGCCCTGTTTCTGGGCCTCAGCATGGGTGGTTCAGTGGTCAAATTCTCGCCTGCCCTTTCTGGACCTGTTTCTACACCGATCAAATGAGGATCCTAGAAGTTCTTTCCCCACAGAATTCTTGTGAGGATTCCAAAAAAATGTGCACCTCCTGGCTTATCATATAGACTTCATTGTCATACTTACGGATGGTAGTTGTCACCGACAGCCCGGAGCCTTCAGAATACAGCACACTTCACAGTGCACCTTGTAAAAGGCTCTGAAACTACTAGAACTAATCTAGTCCATCTAAGTAAAGGTATAGAGCTCTCTATTATATGATTCTTTTTTTTTTTTATTTTTTTATTTTTTTAGCGTTTTTATTTTATTTTTTGAGAGACATAGAGACAGAGTGTGAGCAAGGAAAAGGCAGAGAGAGAGACACAGAATCCGAAGCAGGCTCCAGGCTCTGAGCCATCAGCACAGACCCGACGCGGGGCTCGAACTCACAGACCATGAGATCATGACCTGAGCTGAAGTCGGCCGCTTAACCGACTGAGCCACCCAGGCGCCCCTATTATATGATTCTTAAACAATCTACATATTGATACAGATACATTTAGATAGCTGTATATGTGTGTCCAACTGAAGGCATACAGTTCTCTTATAGGTTTCCTAACTAGGGGCACCTGGGTGGCCCAGTCCGTGAAGCCTCTGACTCTTGATTTCGGCCCAGGTCATGATCTCATGGTGGTGAGATGGAGTCCTGGCGTCAGCCTCTGCGCTGGGTGTGAATCCTGATTAAGATTTTCTCTTCCTCTGCCCCTCCCACGCTCTCTCGCTCGCTCTCTTTCTCTCTCTCAAAAATAAATAAAAACCTTTAAAAAAATTCCTAACTAAAATGGAACAATTTGACACTACGATATTTTAACAGGCATAAATCTCCATTTCCGTCTCTATATATAACCTTTTCTTTTGTAAGGCGAGGAAACTTTCAACATGAAACATTGGGCTCACCTGGAAGGCGGGGAGGACTAGGAGGAGACCTAGATTAGGTCCAAGTTATTCTCCCCGTCTGAGGAGTGGATGGGGGGTCTGCCAGTGTCCCTTAGGCATGCGTGCCTATAATATAACCACATTGCTATGAAGAGGGCATGCGTCACCCACACAGGTCTCATTTCTGGGTTCACTCCTCTGGTCTCCCCGCTAATCCAGCCCCACCTTTCCCCAGAGAGGAGCGAGACCTTCCTGGAGGTGTGGGGGAACGCGCTGCTGCGCCCCCAGGTGGCCGCCTTCGTGCGCGCGCAGGCCGACCGCCTGGCGCACCTGGTCCCGGAGCCCGAGCGCCTGGCGGAGCAGCTGCCCTGGCTCAGCCTGGGCGCCCTCAAGGTGCGATCACCGCCCAGGATCTGGAGGGCCACGGGAAGAATGGACATGGGCAACTCAAGAGGGTTTTCGTTGATGGAGGTCGAACCCCAGCTCCCTGGCTCCCACTGTGGGATGTGACCTAGGGGAGTACTCTCAGAACTTCAGTTCCTTCGTCTGAGAAATGGGAGACTCATTCCCACGCCCTGGGATGGCAGGGAGGGTAAAGCGGGAGACTCCGCTCCCTCTGCAGCCGCCTCTCCCTCGCTCTCTCCCCACGCGTGCCGGCCGTGCAGTTCCGCGAGCGCGATGCGCTGGAGGCCGTGTTCCGCTTCTGGGCCGGCGGGGACAAAGGTCCTGAGGTCTTCCCCATGAGCCGCCTCTGGGACTCTAGGCTGCGTCACTACCTGGGCTCGCGTTACGACGCCCGGCGCGGTGTCAGCGACTGGGATCTGCACATGAAGCTGCACGACCGCGGGGTGAGGGGCCTGGACTCCCGGGTCCGAGGGAGGAGGGGCTGGGAACCTGGACTCCTGGTCTGAGGGAGGAGGGGGTTGGGGGCCTGGACTCCTGGGTCTGAGGGAGGAGGCGCTGGGGCCTGGACTCCCGGGTCTGAGGGAGGAGGGGCTGGGGGCCCATATACCAGATTTATTTAGGCTTCTGTTCATTCCTCCTCCTACCCAGGCCCGAGTCATACACACTCGCGAGTTCCGGCGTTGGAGGGACACAGGCGTCGCCTTTGAACTCAGAGACTCCAGCGCCTACCACGTGCCCAACCGGACCCTCGCGTCTGGTCGCCTCCTGAGCCATGTGCGTGTCCACGCCCTGGCCTGGCCGATCCTTCTTTTCGGTGACATAGGAACCGGGGTCTTCAGTGTTGACTTCACCTGCCTCTCCTCTCCCTGCTTTCCCAGCACGGAGAGCGTGTCGCAGCGCGAGGGTACTGGGGGGACATCGCCACGGGGCCTTTCGTGGCCTTTGGCATCGAAGCGGACGATGAGAGCCTCCTGCGGACCAGCAACGGACAGCCAGTCAAGGTGTGTGCCTGGGGACGCTGGGTTCTGGGAGAGGATTTTCGAGGCCCCGCCTCTCCACGCTTTCTAAGCCCATCTGGAAATCCAAGCTAACCCCCATCCCATCCACCACCTTATGCTCGCGCTGGGCGTTGGGGGAAGGGTGGTGTACTCCTGGCCCTGCCCGGTCACCCCGGCTGCGCCCCTTCCCTCCCCAGACCGCGAGTGAGATCACTCAGCACAACGTGACGGAGCTGTTCCGAGAGATGGCCGCCTGGGGGCGCCCGAGAGCCAGCCGGGAAAACCCTGAGCAGGTGCACGGCGAGGGGGACGGAAGCCCGGAGCGCGGTAAGCGTGCGAGTCAGCTCACCCTCTTGAATGTGAGTTGGGTGATCAAGTGGGCACATCATCCTCCGGGGAGGAGTAGGACCCGGACTCCCATCCGGGGCTTCAGGCTCCTGGGACTTCCAGTCCAGAGTGCGTACTAATATGTCCTCCAATGCCTGGACAAGTGGTCTCTTGTTCTTGTCATTAAGTCTCTTTTTCTCTCTTCTCTTTGAATTTCTCCCCTTTCCTAAATCCTGACGCCATTATAATCATTCAGATAGAATTCTAATCCTACCTGCAGAAGACCAAGAGACGAGAACATTCTAACAAGGTGCTATGTCCTAGCTCACTTTTGGAGAGACACCCCACCACCGCCACCACCACACACACACACACACACACACACACACACACGCCTCAATTCCGGTCTTCCCTCCTTGAAACCATCCCTCAACCTGGTTCTTCCCGGATGCCCTGTGGCCACGGGCCACCCACTCTTGCCCTCTTTTGAGTCTCAGTCGCCTAGTCTGTAAAACGGGTCTCTGCCTGACGGCCTGACTTTCCCAGAATTTTCCAGGAATCCACCTATGAGGAAGGGCTTCAAGACAGGCAAGGAGTGTTATCTCCAAGCTTGGTGCGTTGTCTAACTCTGCGAGTCTTCCCCAGCAGCCCCATCCCCGGAATTCTTCACTGTCCACTTCCTGCCTCTCGGCTCTGCCCAAACCCTTCACCACAAGAGCTGCTACAAGGGACGGTTCCAGCTTCTCTATGTGGCCTGCGGGTAAGAGGGAGGCCCCCAGCCTTCTCTCCCCCAGCATCTCCTCCCTTAGGCCCAGGAATCTTGGCCCCCAGCCCCTCCTCAATCAGCGTGCGGATCCCCCAGCCCCACTCTGCCCTCTGGAGGTGAAAGTATGGGCCTCAGCCCTCCCCTTTTCTCTGCCCAGGATGGTGCATCTTCTCAGCCCTGATCTTGGGGCCTGCGTGGCCACCGGAGGACACCTGACCGTGGAATTAGCCCGGTGAGCCAGCAGAGGACAGGTCAGGGAACTTTCTAGCTGATGGCCGACAGCCAGGACCCCTAACACACCACTTCCTGGTTGCAGGTACCTAGTGGACCTGCGGCAAGAGCAGCTGCAGGGGTTTTCTGCCCGGGTCGGGGAGCTCGCTCAGGCGGCTGGATTTGCCCAGCAGACCCGGGCCGCGCCCTCAGAGACCTTCGCACGCTTCTACAAGTCCGGTGACTCCGCTCGCCTCGGCAGTCAGGGCGCTGCGCAATCCGTGACTCCACCCCGTGACGTCCTGGTCCCGCCCCCTGAGGCAAGGAACCAGCCCCCAGAGGACCAGACCCAGCCTTCGGATCCAAGCAGGATCCCGCCCTCTGAGCATCTGGAACTGCCGTCAGAGTCTCGGGCTTCACCCGCAGAACTTCAGGCTCTGCCCACAGGGAGTCAGACCCCAAAACCAGAGAGTCGGCCCCGACTCCCAGATGCCCAGCCCCCCATCTCCGGCTTGTAAAGTCAGGTCCCGGAAGTAGAGCCGTCTGTAGAATACGCACTCTCAACATTCTCAGTCAGCTTCAGAGGTGTTGCTAGAATTTCAGATTACATTCCTGGGATGCTACATTCTGTTCTTAGAATTCTAGATTGTTCTCTCAGAGTTCTACATTCCATTCCTGAGCCTCTACACACAGCCTGGAGATCTGGCTGAGGCTCAGGCCCTCTGTGGTCCCCTTGTCGCCACAGGTCCTGTTTTAACTGGGGGTTGGGGTAGTCTGCTCTCCAGGGCTGGTCAGCACCCACATGGTCCAAGTAAAGAGAGGGGGGTCTTCTTCTCTGTGTGCCCCCGTAGCTTTCCTCAGTCTTGTCTCCAGGGCTGGGCAGTGAGGAACTAGAGTGGTCAGGAGAGACCTAGTTCCAAGTGAACCAGAAGTGGGTTTCTCTGTGCTGTTGCCTGTGAGAGTCTGGGCCACACCTGGATCCTCAAAAAAATAAAAATTTCTTGAGTGGCTAAGAGGTGTGGGGAACTGAAACTGACCATAGCTCTCAGGGAGATTGCACTTTAGTATGGGGATGGAGCCCAGACTCCTGTGGGAGGAGTCCTCCTAAGAGAGGAGGGGGCTGGGGGCTGGACTCCTGGGTCTGAGGGAGGAGGGGGCTGGGGGTCTGGACTCTCAGGTCTGAGGGAGGAGGGGCTGGGGAGCCTGGAGTCCTGGGTCTGAGGGAGGAGGGGCTGGGGGCCTGGACTCCTGGGTCTCAGGGAGGAGTTGGGGCTGGGGGTCTGGACTCCTGGATCTGAGGGAGGAGGGGCTGGGGGCCTGGACTCCTGGGTCTCAGGGAGGAGTTGGGGCTGGGGGTCTGGACTCCTGGATCTGAGGGAGGAGGGGCTGGGGAGCCTGGACTCCTGGGTCTGAGGGAAGAGGGGTTGGGGGCCTGGACTCCTGGGTCTGAGTGAGGAGGGGGCTGGGGGTCCTGGGCTCCTGGGTCTGAGGGAGGAGGGGCTGGGGGTCTGGACTCTCAGGTCTGAGGGAGGAGGGGCTGGGGGCCTGGACTCCTGGATCAGGAGGAGGAGGGGGCTGGATTCCCAGGCCGCCAAGGTGGAAGGGTGATCCAGCTGGAGGATGGCCCACCCCACCCCTCACGCGCCCCAGTTATCTCGCATCCTGGGCAGGGGGAGGAGGCGGCAGCAGTATATTTAGTCTCAGTTCTCGCCCTTTATCTCAGTGTCCTCCGTGAAGCTTGAGCAGGCCGGACGAGATCGAAGTCCCGGGGGCCTTCAAGGTCACCCCGGACGCCCCCTTACTGACCCTCCAAGCGCCCCTTGCCCCTTCTCTGCCTTCTGCAACCCCTGGCCTGAGTCTCAGCATGGCGGACGAGTAAGTGCAGCCTGGTAACCCGGACTCCCGAGGCCCGAGACGGTGGGAGGTGGTGGGGCGATCTCCCGGGGTCCTGAGAGGTTGAGACCTGCGAGACTGGACACACGGCCTGAGAAGGGAGTTGGGGACAGGACTCTCGGGTGTCTGCACGAGGGGAGTTTGGGAATCAGACCCCCTAGGACCCGAGGACCGGGGAGCTGGTGGGATGGCAGGACAGGACACAGGCCAGCCGTTAACCCCCGCTCTCGGTCTCTCTCCCTCCAGCGGCGGCAATGCGGTGAGAGCAGGCGCGGGCCGGAAGCGCCCGGCCGGGGAGGGCGCAGCAGGGCGGGACCCGGGGCGGGAGGCCGCAGCCCCAGGAAACATTGTGGAGGGGAGCTGGGGAATCCCGGCGGTGACGCGGCTCCGTTTCCCCAACCCCAGGCGGGCTGCCCGCCCCCCGCGCCGGCCCCGGTCCGACGCCGGTCCTCTGCTAACTACCGTGCGTACGCCACGGAGCCGCACGCCAAGGTGAGCGCGGAGCTCCGCGAGTCTGGGCGCTGAGTCCGCGGAGGTTGTCTGCACCTGGCGAAGGAGGGGCGGGGCCAGAGCCTTAGACGGGGCGGGGCTCTGGTCACGGGCGGAGCCAAGGCTGATGGATTACCTGGGGGCGGAGTTTTGCAGAGGGCCGGGCTCGGATTGGTGAGAGCCGCGTATGGGCGGAGTTCCGTTGCCCGTGGGCGTGGCTTCTGGTAGATTCAGGGCACGAGTTGGAGGCGTGCCAAATCTGGGCGGGGCTTGAGGGAGCGGCTCTGAAGCCCTTCCCACCGCCCGTCTTCGCCTCCCGACCTGATTGCACCTTGCTCCATCTCACTCCGGCAGAAAAAGTCCAAGATTTCCGCCTCGAGGAAACTGCAGCTGAAGGTGCGGATAGGCTTGGAGGGGGCGCCTAGGTGTCCTTGGGGTGGGGGCAGGGCTGGAGAGTTGTGCTTGTATGGGTGGGCGTGGCCTTGTGTCGGTAGCCCCCAACAAGGGGGCGGGCCTTGGAATGATTGACAAGACCTGGAGTGGAGGGGGCGTGTCTCCAGAAGACCGTACCAACCCGGGACTGGAGGGCTTCCTCCGTACCGCGCAGCCCTCATCCGCTTCCCCGGGTGGGCTGCGGTCCCCGGCCTCCCCTCCGCAGACCCTGATGCTGCAGATCGCGAAGCAGGAGCTGGAGCGGGAGGCGGAGGAGCGGCGCGGAGAGAAGGGACGCGCTCTGAGCACGCGGTGCCAGCCTCTGGAGTTGTCCGGGCTGGGCTTCGCGGAGCTGCAGGTACCGGCGCTCCTCAGGGACACCTGGCCAGCCCGGGATCCGAGGTTCCTAGTGTCCCGTCCTGCATCCTTGCGACGACTCACAGGCCTAGTCACTATCCCCCACTTCTGCTCGGGACCTTGGGGTCCAGTCTCCCAATCCTCCCCCGCAGGAGTTCAGAAATATGGCCTGCAGCTGCCTACAGTCCCAAAAGCCAGAGGCTGATTTCTCCAGCCCTGATTCTGTCAGATTCTCAGGACCCCTGGCTCCTAGCACCCTTTGTTGGGACTGCCCCGGAGTCCAGCTTCAAACTACTCCTCCAGGATCAGATGTCCAGGCCCCCAGCCCCCCCTCCCTCAGATGCAGGAGTCGGGACCCCTGTCCCCCATCACCACCACAGACACCCCATTCCTTGACCAGGACTTGTGCCGACAACTCCACGCCCGCGTGGACAAAGTAGATGAAGAGAGATACGACGTGGAAGCCAAAGTCACCAAGAACATCACGGAGGTGGGAGGCCCTGGGCAGTCTGTTCCCTGCAGGGTGGGGTGTGGCGCCTGGGGCCGCGCTCCCAGCCTGATCTCTTGCAGCTGCTGTGGTGGCAGACACCAAGAGACCCAGGTCCGCTCTGTGGGCCTGGCAGGGAGGGTCAGAAGAGTGAGTATAAAGCGGTTAGGGAAGGCCGTTGCAGGCAGAGGGAACAGCACGCCGAAGCCAGGAGGTGGTGACGCAGAAGACGTGTTTGTGGACACGTGTGGCTGGAGCATGGAGGGTTGATGAGTGAGCCCAGGCACGGCGCGGGGAATTCTGTGGGGCGCGGGCCGCTGGCTCAGGTAGTGTCAGTGTTCTTCAGAGGCTGGGCAGATGGGATCGGGGAGGGCTGACGGTCCGCGGATGAGGAGCGCGGATGTTTTCCCCGAAGGCGGCGGGAGCTGAGCGAGGGAGAGCCTGGCTGAGGCCTAGAGAGAGACAGGAGGGAAGTGTAGGGTGGAAGAGTGGGGCCGGGGTGGGGGGAAGCGGAGGAGGGGGTGTCTCCACTACCCCTTCCGGCTGCCCCCAGATCGCAGATCTGACCCAGAAGATCTTCGACCTTCGGGGCAAGTTTAAGCGGCCCACCCTGCGGAGGGTGCGGATCTCTGCGGACGCCATGATGCAGGCGCTGCTGGGCGCCAGGGCTAAGGAGTCTTTGGACCTGCGGGCCCACCTCAAGCAGGTGAAGAAGGAGGACACAGAGAAGGTGAGTGTGGCTAGCTCCAGGAAACGGGGTGCTCAGAGGAGAGGGTGTGGGGGGGGCAACACTTCTAGGGTCTAAGCTCAGGGCAGACGGTTCTTGGAGAGAAGAATCTGGTAAGGGGTCTCAACAGGAACTGTGCACTGGGGAGAAAGGAAGTAGCAAGGAGCCAAAAAGTGCCTGAGGTCTACAACAGGAAGTCCGTCAGAGAGAGGAGTAGAGCATGGGGGCGACAAGAAGGGGGAGACGCAGGGGGTGTAACAGGAAGAGAAGCAAGCAAGGAGGCCAGGGGGGCTGCCGGAGACGGGAGTGCAGGGGGCAAATTTGAAGGCTCGCCCGAGGGGACAAGGAGTGTCCCAGCGCCAGATCGGGGCTGGACATCCAGAAGAGAGGCTGGAGGGAGGGCGGAGGGCGTCTGAGAGACCCTCACCTCTGAACCCACCGCTCCAGGAAAACCGCGAGGTGGGGGACTGGCGGAAGAACATTGACGCGCTGAGCGGCATGGAGGGCCGCAAGAAAAAGTTTGAGGGCTGAGCCGGCCTGCCCGCGCCCCGGCCCTGACGGTGTCGCTGAGGAATAAAGCTTCTCTCTGAGCTAGGACTGGCTGCGTGTCTGCTATTGGGGGGGGGTGGGGTGGCGGGGGATGAGAAGACTGGGGAGAGGGCCCCCAAAGCCACACCACACAGCGGGGGCAGGGCTACGTGCAAAGCAGGGCATTCTCAGCTCCTCCGGGGGTGAGAATGGGGGTGCACAGAGATGCCCAGACCAAGGCCCAAAGAGAGACACACACAGAGACGCAGAGAGACTGAGTCACAGACACAGAGAGAGCCAGAGACCCAAAGAGAGGGAGTGCCTAGAAAGATCTGCAGAGAAAGGGGGACTGCAGAGGCAGGTGTATACAATGAGAAACAGAGGCCACAGAGACAGACGGAAACAGGGGCCCAAATAGGGGGAATGACAGAGACACAGAGAGACTCCCAGGAAGAGCTAGAAAGATAGACACACGGATCCAGAGCCAGACAGAGACAGAAACGTGGTCACAGACAGACACCAAGAGACAGATACCGAGAGAGGCAGATGCGCTGAGACACCCGCAGAAATGTGGAGACAAAAATGCCCGGAGAGACATGCAGGGAGGGCCTGAAACAGACCCAAAGAGACCCCCCCCCCAAAGGCGCGGAAATAGAAACGGAGAGGGCAGACAGTGAGAGACAGAGACACCAGAGGCGGGAGGGGTGAGGAATCCCGCCCTGGGGCTGGTCCCCTAGAGTTCAAGGTCAAGGCTTGGCAGGGGGAGAGGAATACCAAAACAGATCGGTGTCAGCTGGAGGTGGGGGAGTGTGAGGTCTCCAGGGCCCGACACCACACCCTCTCCCCTCCCCCCACCCACACCTGCTTCCCCGCTTTAGCATCTGTTGTCACCAGGGTGGAATCCTGGTGGCAGACAAAGGGCTGGGGGTGGGGAGGGGGAGACAGAGATGGACAGAGGCAGAGGGAGAGACAGAGACCCAAGGATGAAGAGTCACAGAGACAAAGGAGAGGCAGACAGTGTCAGAGGGATGGAGGCCCAGAGACACACAGAAACCAGAACAAGAGTCATATTAGAGCAAACGCCCAGGGTCCCCCGTTTCGCCAATAAGTATTCCCCAAGGACCTACTGTGTGTGAGCCAGGGACTTCAATGCAGAGAATGCATCGGGCTGTACGGGAGGTGGGGAGCCCAGAGGTCGGGGGTCCCCTGACCCAGTCTGGGTTCAGACGGGGTGGAGGGGTCCCCAAGCGGCCAGGAGGTGCCGTGGAGCCAGCGTGGGGGCAGGGCAGCCCCTGAGCTGGGACTCCTGGTTGGAGAAAGGAATTCTTCCCCCTCCCTCTCCCCTGGGGGGCGGGGCTGAGCCTGGGCTATAAACCCGGGGGTGCTTTGGCTCGGTCAGCCAGGCTCTGCCCCGTCGTTCTCCGCCCCTGCAGACCCAGCCTTAGGTAACTTGGTACTTGGAAGAGGGGACAGGACGGGTGGGAGACGGGAGAGGTGCGGAGAGGAGCCACGGAGGTGGAGGGGGGACTTTGCGATCATCCATTATGGCGACTGAGGATGGAGGTATCAGGGTTTGGGAATTACAGAGTCTGGGGGTGCCGAGATTGGGGCATCCTAGGGTAGAACACCTTCAGACGTGGGAGGTCAGACTGCGAGGGATTCCCAGAAATTGGGGGTTATCTGGGCTTGGACGTTAGACGATCTGAGTGTCAGGACTGGGGGCCTCAGACTCTGGGGATTCAAGAATTGGGGTCTCAGGGTCTGAGGCCTTATGACTGGAGGAGTTGGAATTGGCAGTGTCAAGACGGGACGTCATGAATTGTGCCTCTGAGCTCAGACATCTGGAATTGGGGGTCTCAGGATGTTGAAGCTTCAGAATTTAGGTGTTAAGACCTAGGGCGTCAGATCTGAGGATGCCTGAACCCAGTCTGGGGTCTCAAGTATCGGGGTCTCAGAACCTGGAGACATGAGAACCTGCGTGTCCCCAGAAACCAGGGACATCATAAATTGGGCCTCAGGATCTGCGAGTGTCAGGATTTAAGGGCGCTCTTAACCTGGGTACTGTGGGGCCTGGAGGATCTCGAGATGGGGTGGTGTCACATAGGGGTCAGGATGAGGTCTGTGGACAGGGCTGCTCTTGACGCGTCCTGCCTCTTTTGAGGCTGTGGGTGGTGGGGAAAGGAGGGGACAGGTGGGAAGGTAACCGGCCAGAGGGGCGGGGGAGGGGTGGGAGAGGGAGCCGGTGTGACTAAGGCTCCCAGGAGCCTCCCCCCTTGAATCCCTTCTTAGGAAATGTCCTCTGTTTCACCATCTACGACATCCCCCCGAAATAGCCTTTGGGGGTGGGGCAGCTATTGTCTTCAGGCCGCAGTCCCTTCCCAGATACCTTCTCCTAATCCCCGCTCGGATCGGGTTCCCATGGACATGTCCTCAGACAAAAGAGGACAGCTGCGGTGGTGGAGGGGCAGGAGCTGTGGCTTCGGGGCCCCGGCCACACTGCCCAAAGCCCTTTCCCTATCAGGGCCCCCCCACCCCTCCTCCCTCAGCCCCAGGAGTCCTGCCCCCAGCCCCTCCTCCCTCAGACCCAGGAGTCCTGAACCCCAGCCCCTCCTCCCTCAGACCCAGGAGTTCAGACCCCCAGCCCCTCCTCCCTCAGACCCAGGAGTCCAGGCCCCCAGCCCCTCCTCCCTCACCCCCAGGAATCCTGCCCCCAGCCCCTCCTCCCTCAGACCAGGAGTCCAGGCCCCCCAGCCCCTCCTCCCTCAGACCCCAGCCCCTCCTCCCTCAGAACCAGGAGTCCAGGCCCTCCAGGCCCTCCTCCCTCAGACCCCCAGCCCCTCCTCCCTCAGACCTGGAGTCCAGCCCCCAGGTCCTCCTCCCTCAGCCCCAGGAGCCCAGGTTCCCAGCCCCTCCTCCCTCAGACCCAGGAGTCCAGACCCCCCAGCCCCTCCTCCCTCAGACCCCTGGCCCCCTCCTCCCTCAGACCCAGGAGTCCAGGTCCCCAGCCCCTCCTCCCTCAGACCCGGGAGTCCAGGTCCCCAGCCCCTCCTCCATCGGGACCCCACCTCACTGCCGTGTTCTCTGGCCCTTAGGTCACACAGGATGTCGGACACCGAGGAGCAGGAATATGAGGAGTGAGTGGCTGGCGGGAGGGCTGGAGACCCGGAGATGTGGGAACCCTCTCCCACCTGCGAGTCATCTAACTGTCCCTCTCGCTCTTTCCTCCCACCCCTGTCCTCAGGGAGCAGCCCGAAGGTGAGTGGGGAGCGGCCCGCTTGGGTGGCACGCGGGAGGGGAGAGGACCGGCGGGTCGCCCACCGCCCCCACGCCCGCTCTCCGGGTCTCCTAACCCCGCCTTCTCTGCTCCCCCACCCCTTCCTGCAGAGGAGGCTGCGGAGGAGGAGGAGGAAGGTGAGGCCTGGACTCCCGCGGGTCTGCAGCCTTGGGGGCTGCCCCGCGGGGGCCGGGTGGGGAGGGGGCGCTGGTCGGGGCAGAGGCCGGCGGGGACGGGGCTCCCGACCGCCCCGGCTTCAGATCCTGTAACAGCCTCTCCCCTCTCTTTCCTCTCTGCCCCCGACTCCCCGGCGTGGCCGCTCCCCCTGGCTCCCCCATCCTCGCTTCTCCCCCCTCCCCCCTGCCTCCCCCCCAGCCGCCGAGGAGCCGGAGCCGGTGGCAGAGCGAGGTAACCGCGGCTGCTTCGCTTGCCGAGACCGATTTCCTCGGGCCCTGACCCCCGCGAGGACCCTCTGCGCCCCCGTAACCCGCCCAGGCCCGGTCCTTTAAGCCCCGGAGAGCTCGCGCGCCCTCTGGTGTCCAGAAGGGAAATGGCCTCGCTGAGGCTTTAACCCTTTCCCTTCCTTCTTAAAGGGACCGACACCCAAGCCTTCTTCCCCAGCCTGGAGGAATACTTGTAGAAGGGTTGGATGTTTGCGGACAGGCACCCCCGCCCCCCGCCCGTCTTCGCCTCCGACCCTGTCTGTTAATTTTTTCCTCCATATACATTCAAATGTTGGGGCCTGAGTTGCAGAGGGGGCTATCACTGGGAGCCCAGATTCCTGAGTCCCCAAGGGGGAGGGGCCGAGGACACCCTGCAGTGCTAGGTTTAATGGGGGTGGGGGGCGCCGGAGCTCTGGGCAGGTGGCGGGAGGAAGGTCTGAGGGTTTGGACCCCTGGGTTCCCAGGACAGTGAGAGGGGAATCCCCACACCAGTTCTGAATGTATATCTGATGCGTGTGACCCTCTCCTCCTCTATGGCCACCCTGATTTCCCTTCCCCCTCAGCTCCCCCCACTCATGCCTCTCCCCCAGAGCTGCTCCTGGGGGGGCGGTAGCTTGGAGGGGGCGTTCCCTTTCTGGGCTTGTCAGGCCCGCCCCCGTGAACTCTTGCTAATTATCTCTTTGTATCTTCCCATTAGAGGAGGAGCGGCCTAAACCAAGGTGAGATCCTAGGAGGGTGGGGGCATGGGGGGTTGCAACCCTATCCTCCCAAATGCGTCCTCCACCAGAGACAGGGCGTGAGAAACGCAGGAAAGGAGGGTGCGGCAACTGAAACAGAAAAGGACAGGGCTTCCTTCTTTCAAGACAGGTTCTAGAGACCTTCCCGCGGCCAGACCCTGTTACAGTGATGGTAGCACAGAGGAGGGCCCTATGTTTGCCCTAGGTAGTCAGGGAAGGCTTCCCAGGGGAGGTGACGCCCCAGGCCTGAGGGATGAGGTGTTCACTAGCCGAAGGAGGCGGTGGGAGGGGTATCATAGACGAGAAAGCCGCGTAATGCAGGCAGGGTGCAGCGCTGGATCTCGGCCAGGCTTCCAGGGAACACAGACACAGCTCATTCTGATGACGAAGTCCTAAACTAGGCAGATCCGTGGAGGCCATGAAAGCTCGTGAGGGCAGAGGGTCCTGGAGGAAGCGACTCTGGGGCCCCAGCTCGGAGATGCAGGAAGGCAGCAACACAAGCCAAAGAAATAACCTAGAAGTAGAGTTCTCCGTGTTGGTGTGGGCGGTGGCGCCAGTTTCATCGTGGCTAGACTGTGGAGTCCAAGAAGAGACGGGGTGTGGAGGCTGGGGGCCCTGGGGAGCCACAGAAGGGTTTTGAGCAGAGGAGACAGACCTGAGTGAGAGAGCGAGGGGCGCAGGAGAGCACAGGCGTGCTTCAGGAGGAAGGCAGGCCTCAGGGGTGGTGGAGTGTTATTAAGGGAAAGGCATTGCAGGCAGAGGGAACAGCATATGCAAAGGCTCAAGGGCACAAAGGCACAAGGCATAGCCAGGGAACCGTGAAATGGGTCCGTGAGGGAGGAGAGAAGTTGCTGGAGGAGTTGACTGGGGCCAGATGGAGAAGGGTTTTGAAGGCCGAGTTGCTTGGACTTTGTCTGAAGGGTGAGATCTGGGTGTTTGAAATGTCCCTCTAAAGTTGTGAAGGAAGATGAACCGAAGGCGGACAGCTGGAGGCTGGGAGGCCGGGAGGAGGCTGGCATGAAGGTTCAGATGAGAAGGACTGAGCCCTGAGCTGGGGCAGGGGGCGAGGGGTGGAAAGGAGGGGTAGACTGGGGAGGTTCACAGGCAAAGGGGTTAGCACCTGCCATTGGGGCGAAGCGTGGGGGGAGGTAAGGACCACGGTCTGGGGTCTGCGCTGGGGACCTCACTCCATCTTGGGGAAGTCGATGAGCTCAGTGAAGGCATGATGTGTGAGAAGGCGGGAAAGTTCTGGAGGCTCCTGTTAACTCGAGTCTGGGACCTAGAAGAGTCCAGGCTGGAGATGGAATTGGTGAACCCCGCGTAATTAATGATAGTCATGGGAGTGAGGGACATGGATCCTGAGAGTGTCCTGTGAATTAATAAAAGGGCAAAACTCTTAGAAGGGCTCCCTTCAGAGGTGGGACAGCCAGAGGAGTGGGAAGAAATCAGGAGAAGGGGCTGTCTTAAAAACCAGAGAATTCCACTTAAGGCCAGACGAGGGCTGACCACGCCCCCGCCCCGCCCCCGGCAGCACCGCCCAATTCGAATACAACGCAAGCGGCTTTTGTAACTATATATTTTTTACAAGCCGCGTTTGTAAAAGTAAAACAAAACAGGTAAAAGTACTCTTAATAGCATTTTTTATTCCGCCCATGGTATCTGAAATTTCATCATTTCAACATGTCATCGGTAGGAAACATTATTAGTGAGCCGTTTGTACATTCTTTGGTTGGAAAAGTTTTGGAAATCAGCGTGCTTCACCGGCAAGCCCACGGAATCTCCATGCCGACCAGCCACCTGCGTGTGGCCCGTGGCTGCCGCCTGCTGTCAGAGCAGCCCGGGAGCTCCATCGGGGAGCTCAGGCTTCTCAGTTTCCCCCCCTTTCCGCCCAACAGGCCTGTGGTCCCTCCGCTGATTCCCCCGAAGATCCCAGAAGGGGAACGTGTGGACTTCGATGTGAGTAACTGGACAATCCCGTCTCCAGAGTGCCTTCGTACAAATAAGGAAGAAGCGCTGGGTCCTGCGCCCTTTGGGAGGCCCCCTAACGAACCCAATGGGCCGCTAGCGCCACCTGCTGGAAACATCGCGAAAGCGCCCCGCCCCCGACGTTTCTCAGAGGCACCCGCAGGTGGGTGCCTCCTCCCGCGCACTACCTGGGAGTGACGGGGTCCCCACGCTCCGTGCCGTAGGACATCCACCGGAAGCGCATGGAGAAGGATCTGCTGGAGCTGCAGACACTCATCGATGTGCATTTCGAACAGCGGAAGAAGGAGGAAGAGGAACTCATCGCACTGAAAGAGCGCATTGTGAGTGGAGGGAGGTGGGGTTCCCCAAACTCCTCCCTCCCCCGGGAACTTCCTTGGGGTCCGGGGAATGGTTCCCATCCGGCGCAGACCCGAGGCTGAATCTTTGGGAACTTGCCGAAGTTGGCGGTCACACTAGCTCATCTCTGCTCTTAGCCTCCTTTGGGGGGTCCCTACACCCCCTCATTTTTCATTCTACCCCAGGAGCGGCGCCGGGCAGAGAGAGCCGAACAACAGCGCTTCAGAACGGAGAAGGAGCGCGAGCGTCAGGCCAAGCTGGCGGTGGGTGCCCCCCCTCCCCTGGGAGACCAAACGTCGCTTCTTCCGCGGGCTGCTGCGTTTCCCAGTCGTGATATTGTCTGCGGTCCTGAGCAAGTCCTTGGGCTGTATTATTCAAGGATCTGCTGGTTGGAAGGGACAGAAACCCCAACCTAAACCGGATTCAGCAGAAAGTGAATTTTATGGGCTCATATAACTAAAAAAGTGTACAGTGTGACTTGCTTCAGGTATGGCTGGATCAAGGAACTTAAACAAGCTCACAAAGACCCAGCTTTTCTCTTCCCGTCCCGGGGGGCTCATCTTTCTGTGGACATCAGGGTGAGGAGCTCATCCTGGTTTGCCTGGGACTTTCCTGCTCTGAGCCCGAAAATCCCATATCCCATCAGACCCGGGCACACCGAATTGTTGGTCACCCTGCTGGACACCCCAAAGTTCTCAAGCAACTTTGGCTTAAAGTTATCTGTCTTTTGCATCATTCTGGGGTGAGTTCAGATTGGTCACCTGTCCATCTTGGAACGAATTGCTGGCTGGTCGTAGGACACTGGTTAGAACATTCCCCTTGGTGTCGGCCTTGGAAGCGTGGCCTGCCTTGGCATCGAGGAGAGGGCCGTTCGTACCGCTTTTAAAGGGTACTAGTAGAGCGACATGGCGGGCACAGTACCGCTCTCCCAAAGATGACCGTGTCCCAGTCCCAGAGTCTGCGACTGTGGTACCTTGCGTGGCAAGAGAGACTTTGCAGGTGTGACTGAGTTAAGGACCTTGAGGTGGGAGAGGATTCTGGATTATTTGGATGGGCCTTGTGTTATCACAAAGGTCCTTGTAACAGGGAGACTGTAGGGTTGGAGTCAGAGAGATTTGAAGATGCTGTTCCGATAGCTTCGAGGAAGGGGGAAGGGTAAGGGTGTGAATTCTCCCCGGGAGCCCCCAGAAGGAGCCAGCCCTCTTCCCTCCTTGATTTCCACCCATAAGACCCATTCCAGACTTCTGAGCTGCGGGACCAGGAGGTGACAGACGTGTGCTGTTTTAAGCCACTCTGTTTGCAAAGGACAGCAGCAATAGGAAACCGGCTCAGGTGGGGGATGCTGGACGTGCAAAACCCGCGGCCACCTCACCAGCCCTTCGGGCGGGGAGAGGGGTTGGTCTGCAAGGCATTATTTCTGGAGCCGCGGTGCAGACTTTCTGAAACATGGTGATGCCTTCACTAAACATTCCAGACCCCCTTCCTCCAGCTCAAGGTCATTCAGCCCCTTTTAGTGCCCCAAGTCCCCCGCCCCCATCACAACTTACCCTCCTTCACCCTCTGAGACAGTCATTCTTGTCTCATGAGAATAAGGGGGACGAAGGCCCAGAGAAGGTGAATATCTGCGCTGAGGCCACACAGCAATGCTCGCCGTTGGCCATTCAGGCTACAGGATTGTAGAAAAAAAGCAGGCAGGCACGTCCCTTCCGCATTTTATTTCTTGCTTGGGGGATATGAAGGACCAGAGAGGAGAAGGGACTTGCAGGTGGTCACACAGCCGGGCCCGGAAGGGCCAGGGGCAGAATGCCCGCAGTTTCGCCTTTCCTGACATTGACTTTGTCTCCTGTGTTGGGTCTGGTTGATTGCTGCTTCCATCAGCTCACACCTGAGCCGCCCTGCCCCATCCCGACCTCAGACCCCTTCCCCCAGAGGGTGGCCTTGGGGTTACCCCCTTTCTTCCCCTAGGAGGAGAAAATGCGGAAGGAGGAGGAAGAGGCCAAGAAGCGGGCCGAGGACGATGCGAAAAAGAAGAAGGTTCTGTCCAACATGGGAGCCCATTTCGGGGGCTACCTGGTCAAGGTGAGTTCAGTCCGCCGGGACCGAGGGTCTGCGTTCCCAGGGAGGGGGGGCCGGGACCGGGGGTCTGCGTTCCCAGGGAGGGGGGGCCGGGACCGGGGGTCTGCGTTCCCAGAGGGTCTGCGTTCCAGGGAGGGGGGGGCCGGGACCGAGGGTCTGCGTTCCCAGGGAGGGGGGGGCCGGGACCGGGGGTCTGCGTTCCCAGGGAGGGGGGGCCGGGACCGGGGGTCTGCGTTCCAGGGAGGGGGGGCCGGGACCGGGGGTCTGCGTTCCAGGGAGGGGGGGCCGGGACCGAGGGTCTGCGTTCCAGGGAGGGGGGGCCGGGACCGAGGGTCTGCGTTCCCAGGGAGGAGGGGCCGGGGGCCCTGGTTCCTGGGTCTGAGGAGGAGGGGCTGGGGGCCTGGTTCCTGGGTCTGAGGGAGGAGGGGCCGGGGGCCTGGACTCCAGGGCCTGAGGGAGGAGGGGCCGGGGGCCTGGTTCCTGGGTCTGAGGGAGGAGGGGCTGGGGGCCTGGACTCCTGGGTCTGAGGGAGGAGGGGCTGGGGGCCTGGTTTCTGGGTCTGAGGGAGGAGGGGCTGGGGGCCTGGACTCCCGGGTCTGAGGGAGGAGGGGCTGGGGGTCAGGACTCCCGGGTCTGAGGGAGGAGGGGCTGGGGGCCTGGACTCCCGGGTCTGAGGGAGGAGGGGCTGGGGACTTCTGGTTCCTGAGGGAGCATGGGCCAGGGACCCGAACCCCCGGGTGGAGGGACAGAACCCCCAGGTGGAGGGACAGAACCCCCGGGCGGAGGGACAGAACCCCCGGGGCGGAGGGACAGAACCCCAGGTGGAGGGACAGAACCCCCGGGTGGAGGGACAGAACCCCCAGGTGGAGGGACAGAACCCCCGGGTGGAGCGACAGAACCCCGGGTGGAGGGACGGAACCCCCAGGTGGAGGGACGGAACCCCCCAGGTTCTCATCTGTCTCCCCTGCTGCACCCTCAGGCAGAACAGAAGCGGGGGAAGCGCCAGACGGGCCGGGAGATGAAGCTGCGCATCCTGTCTGAGCGTAAGAAGCCTCTGAACATCGACCACATGGGAGAAGACCAGCTCCGGTAGGTGGCGTGGGCTCTCGGGGTGGGGGGGGGCTTGCCCTAAGACGGGGAGGGGAGGGGACCCTCACCCGGCTCTGGGAGGGCAGGAGCCCAGGTCTGAGTCCTCGTCCTCGTGCTGTGTGACTTCGGGCAAGTATCTCCTCCTCTCTGGGCCCCTGTTGTCTTCCCGTGAAACATGTCACGGACAGGGGACCCACTTTTTGTGGGCACCACGCCCTGTGGAGTCTGGGAGGTAATATGGCCAGAGAAAATAGCTCAGCAAAATTTAGGAGGTTATGTTGAGGTATCGACTTCCTGTGGAAACTCAGAAAGGCCCCGTCTTTTCTCTGAATACAAGCCAGACGTGCTGGGGAGAACCTTCTAGCCACGTCTCTGCCCCACCGGACTCTACCTCCCCCTTCGCCTCCCGTTCACGGGACAGCCCACATGTCAGATAAGCCATCAGAGGCAAGGCTGCGGGGGACTCTTCCTCCTGGGACACCGTTTGTAGTTTGATGTTCTCTGGCCTGGGACGTGGCTCCCAAAGCCAGGAACGCCCACTGCCCCAGAGGCTGCCCAGTGATGGGGTCTGGGACTCAGTTCCTGATGTCGCGTGCTCGGCGCTCAGCGGCCGCTCCACCGCTCACGAGCTGTGTGATCTCAGGCAGGTTAGGTAATTTCTCTGAGCCTCGCTTCCCTTATTGGGAAGAATGAGGGCAGGCGGACAGTCTGCCCGGGAAAGGTCGGTGAGGTGACGATAGTGACAGGGAGAGCTACGGGGCTTATGACCCCGTGGGGTAGATCCTCTTCTCATCCTCACGGGAACGATGAGGGACCTGAGGCACAGAGAGGTTAAGTAACCTTTCCGGGGCTGCACAGCGTGCAGGCGTAAGAGCCAGGATTTGAGCCCCGGGCTTGCTGTGTCATAAAACGGTGTGACGGCAGATGGCTGACGGCCGGCTCTCCAGGGGCAGGAAGCACTCCAGGCTGTAGCACTTGCCCGTTTCCGGGACTTCACGACCCTCGCCGCTCGGATTCCGGAGCGCCGGTGAGGACTCCGCTCCTGGGGTCGGCTCTGGGAGGCGTTTGGACTGCTCCAGCCCGCAGCTCACAGCGCGCTCTGCCCTGCCAAGCGCGCTGCCACCGGGCGTGAGACAGCACGCAGCCGGTGCGCCTTTTCCGTTTGGTCCTTTTCTGCTGGCACAGAGCCACCTGCACCTGGGGTCGGCTGGGATTCAGGCCCGGTTATCAGCCGTGTTCACTAGATAAAGATCACACGAGGGCCTGTAAAATTTTCCTAATAAAACTGCCCCAGAGGAGACGGCAGCGGCAAGCCGGCAGCTAGCGAGAGGAAACCGGGAAGGCTGGGAAGGATGAAATGAATCGGATCGCTAGCCTCGCGGAGTGTTAGCTATTACCGAGCAGACCGCGTGCAGTGTTCCATCCTGTAACGGTTCCGCACGGTAGATTTGTATCAGGTAGGAAGGTGTCCGGCCTCGGGGCGCCTGGGTGGCTCAGTCGGTGGAGCGTTCAAGTCTTTTTCTTTTTTTTTTTTTTTAATGTTTATTTATTTTTGAGAGAGTGAGACAGAGCACGAGCAGGGGAGGGGCAGAGAGAGAGGGAGACACAGAATCCGAAGCAGGCTCCAGCTCGGAGCTGTCGGCACAGTCCCTGGAGTGTTCCATTCTTGATTTTGGCTTAGGTCTTGATCTCACGGTTCATGGGTTTGAGCCCCGCTTCGGGCTCTGTGTTCACATCGCAGTCGGCTCGGGATCCTCTCTTCCCTCTCTCTCTGCCCCTTCCCCACGCTCATGCACTTTCTCTCTCTCAAAGTAAATAAATAAACTTAAAAAAAGAGAAAGTTTAGCCTGTAGTAAAGAGATCGGTCCGCAGCAGCCGAGAATCTCGAGGGTGGTTTTCTGCAGAAAGCAGTCTGAGGCGAGGTAGTCCGCAGCTGGGATGGGACGTCTGCAAAGTCACTGGAGAGCCGGTCTCCTGTTTTTCTGCTCCGCCACATTAAGCCTGATATTTCCATCCTCACAGTCACCTCGTGGTCCAGGGTGGTTGCTGGAGCTCCAGCCAACACATCCGAGCAGCAGGAAGAAGTCACAAGGAAAGAGCCCCAAAGGGCTTCCTGGGAAACCATACCCCTGGCCGCCCCCATCCGCACGCCCAGGGAGATTTGAGAGAGTAGCCTTTTAACGGGGTCTGTTTTCAAAGGTCGTGTGTAAGGAAGAAAGGGAGAAGAGATACAGGGCAGGTGGCCGCAGATTTCGGTGTACATCTTATGGAAAGGGAAACAGGATTCCAGGGGAATCGCTTTTGCCAGAGGATGGCGGAGCGGGGATGTGAACCGGGGCTTCCTGCGTCCAGAGCCCGCGTCCGCAGCCGTGACACCCGTTGTCCCTTCGGGAATTATGACTTTTGGAGGTGGAGACAGAGGGCAGAGACTTAAAAACCCTTTTCTCCCATTCACTTTGAATATTTTGGCCTCTCCTGTTAACCGAACGGTACCAATAATGCCCAACTCAGAGGAGACTGGCCGTGTGGCTTGGGACCGTCCCTTCTGGGCTGTGGGCTGGCCCCCCGCCCGTGACAGCCCTTCCGCCCCTGCCAGGGAGAAGGCTCAGGAGCTGTCGGACTGGATCCACCAGCTGGAGTCCGAGAAGTTCGACCTGATGGAGAAGCTGAAGCAGCAGAAGTATGAGGTGAGACCTGTGTCCCCCGGAGGGCAGCGCAGGGCAGGGGCGGGTGGGCGTGTCTGGTGCAGGGCAGGGGCGCGCGAGCAAGTCCGCTGCAGGGCGGGGGCGCACGCGCGCGTGCGTGACTCGCGCAGGGCAGGGGCGCGCGCGCGTGCGTGCGTGTGTGCGTGTCTCGCGCAGGGCAGGGGCGCGCGTGTGTGCGTCTCTCGCGCAGGGCAGGGGCGTGCGTGAGTGTGTCCGGTGCAGGGCAGAGGTGTGCGCCCGTGCGTGCGTGTGTGTGTCTGCTGCAGGGCAGGGGTGGGCGGGCATGTCCTGTGCAGGGCAGGGGTGGGGGGGCGTGTACCCCCCCCCCCCAGCATCTCCGTCTTTCCGCTCGCAGATCAACGTTCTGTACAACCGCATCAGCCACGCCCAGAAGTTGTAAGTGTGCCCGGCCGCAGAGCCCCAGGCCCCTTGTCCCACCCCGGGGTTCCTCTTTCCTTCCCTGTCGCTCCCCTTCAGTCCCTCGCCCCCCCCTGGTGTCTGTCCGTTTCTCTGTCATTCTCGGGGACCTTCTTATTCTCTTTCTCTCTCCACCCTCGGTCTCTCTTCTTCTTGGGTCTCCATCTCTGTGTCCCCTTAATGCGGTGGTTGTCCAGTGGCCAGGCGGTCTTGCCCCCAGGGAGGGCGGACGGTGGCTGGAGCCCGCTGGGCTGTCACAGCCGGAGGGGCGGGTGCTCCTGGCCTCTAGTGGGGGGAGGCCGGGGAAGCGGTTCGGCCCCTCGCAGCGCCCAGGACCGCCCGGCCCCAAATGCGGGCTGACAACCTGCGTCACTACTTCAGTTTCTTGCTCTGCCTCCCTAGCCTCCTTTCCTCCGGCCCCTGTTCATCTGTCCCACGGTCCGTGTCCTGCCGTCGGCCTTGACCCGTCTTGCGCGCTCCCCAGGCGCACTCACCCATCCGTCCCTTCCCCCAGCCGTCCTCCTAAACATTTATCGGCGCCCACAGGGACACCCTGGGCGCACCCGCCAACATCGACCCCCTCGGGTCAGGGGGAGCGGCCTTAGACCGTCAAGCCCGCAGCCCAGGCCGCGAAGGGGGCACGCATTTGCCTGCCCCTACCTCTGGGCAGGGAGAGCCAGATGGGGGGTGTGTGTGTGTGGGGGGGGGTGTGTAGTTCCTGAATTGAGGGCAGGGCCCATCTCGGAGGCTGGGGGAGCCCGTCCTCCCTGACACCCTCTCTCTCTTCTCCCGCAGCCGGAAGGGGGCAGGGAAGGGCCGCGTTGGAGGCCGCTGGAAGTGAGGACCTGCGGCTGGAGCCAGGGCCCTGGGAGTGTTTGTCCCCGGCTCTGTGGCTTGAAATAAACGCTCCCCCTGCAGGCACTCGCTCAGTTCTTTGGCTGTATTATTACCCCGCGGCCAGCCTCTGCGGTTCCCTCGACTTACTGCCCACACTCAGTACAGCGACGGTCAAGGAGAAACCGCGCCCACTGCCGGTTCTCGAAAAGCTAAAGAGAGTTACCGTATGAGCCAGTAATTCCACTCCTAGGCGTCTGCTGGAGGGAGCTGAACATGCACACACGCACACACGCACACACGCACACACGCACACACACACACACACACTCTGCACAGAGGGCGGCGGCAACATTCACAACAGCCAGAGCAAATGTCCATCAGCCGACGAATGCATACAAAGGAGTATTATTCAGCCATAAACAGGAACGGGGTCCTGACCCGGACTGCAGCGTGGACGCGTCTCAGAAACGTGATGCTCGGTGAAGGAAGCCGGACTCAAGGTTGCAGGATTTCATTTGTAGGAGCTGTGCGGAGGGCAGATCCAGGGCGGCAGGAAGTAGAGGAGTGGCTTCCAGGGGCTGGGGGCGGGGAGCCGTGGGTCTCTGCGGGGTAGTGGAGACGCTTTGGCGACGGCGGGGATGGGAGCACACACCGCCTTGTGAGTCTAAAAGCCCCCTGAACTATGCAGTTAAAAAAACAAACTATTTGTTTTTACAATTTTTAAAAATCTTATTTATTTTTGAGAGCCTGAGCAGGGGAGGGGCAGAGAGAGGGAGACAGAGGATCCAAAGCGGGCTCTGTGCCACCAGCAGAGAGCCCGCGGCAGGGCTTGAGATCCTGACCTGAGCTGAAGTGGGACGCTAAACCGACTGAGCCACCCAGGTGCCCCTAAGATTTTATATTTTTTAAGTGACCTCCACACCCAATATGGGGCTTGAACCCACAACCCTGAGGTCAAGAGTCACACCCTCCACTGACAGAGCCAGCCAGGCACTTCCTGAACTGTACACTTTAAACAGGCTTTTTTCTTTTTTTTTTTTTTTTCGCGATGAATTATATCTGAATTTATTTTTATTAATTAAAAAATGTCAATGTTTATTTATTTTTGAGAGAGAGACAGGCTGTGAGCAGGAGAGGGGCAGAGAGAGGGAGACACAGAATCCAAAGCAAGCTCCAGGCTCTGAGCACAGAACCTGACGCGGGGCCCGAAACCACGAACTACGAGATCATGACCTGAGCTGAAGTTGGTCGCTTAACCAACTGAGCCACCCAGGCGCCCCTATTTTTATTTTTATTTTTTTAAGGAAACTTTTTTTTCTTTTTAAGTTTACTTATTTTGAGAGAGACAGAGAGAGAGAGAGAGAGAATGAGCAGGGGGAGGACAGAGAGACAAAGGCAGAGAGAGAATCCCAAGCAGGCTCCTCACTGTCAGCGCAAAGCCCGACTTGGGGGCTCGAACTCATGAACCATGAGATCATGACCCGAGCTGAAATCGAGTCGGACGGCTAACCACCTGAGCCACCCAGGCGCCTCTATATCTGAATTTTTTTTTAATTTTTTTAATGTTTATTATTTTGAGACAGAGAGAGATAGAGCATGAGTGGGGGAGGGGCACAGACAGAGAGGGAGACACAGAATCCGAAGCAGGCTCCAGGCTCTGAGCTGTCAGCACAGAGCCCGACGCAGGGCTCGAACTCACAGACCGTGAGATCATGACCTGAGCCGAAGTCGGACGCTCAACCGACTGAGCCACCCAGGCGCCCCTCTATATCTGAATTTTAAAGTGCAAAACCAACCCGAACAAAACTATTTGTAAATTAGCTCGCTGGAGGAGGGTCTGCCCTTGGTGACATGGCAGGGCCCACCTTTGTGACCCTGAGGATGGGTGCACCCTCCTGAGCACGTAGGGACCTGGCTCCTGGGCCCCGAATCTCAAACAGGAGTGGTCCAGGGAAGACAGTTGATCCCGCACACATAGCTGGTCTGTCCCCACAAATTCCGTGGGTCGAAGCCCTGATCCCCGATGTGCCGGCTTGCGGAGGTGGGGTCTTTGTGAGGTCCTCAAGTTTTGATGAGGCCACGAGGGTGGACCCCCTGTCACGGGATGAGTGTCCTCGTGAGTAAACGAAGGGACCAGAGCACTCTCTCCACCGTCTGAGGACACGGCACGGAGGTGGCGGGCTGTCACCAGAACTCGACTGTGCGGGCACCCCAGTCGCAGACTTCCAGCCTCCGGCATGGTGGGAAGTGAATGGCCCCCCAGGGCCTGTGGCACTTTCATCCTGGGGGCGTGAGTCGTGGAGGACACTGAGGTGGTTCTGGCAGCTCTGGTTCCAGACAGCGGGAAAGGGCAAAGCAGAAGACAGGTCCCCGCCTATTCTCCCCCCCGCCCCCCCCCCCGCCCCCGGCCTCCTGGCGGAAGTTAATTCTATTGCCGTCGGTGGTTGTGTGTCTGTTCTAGGTGGACTGTTGAGTCCAGTTTAAAATCTGCAGTTCGGGCCGCCTGGGTGTCTCAGTCAGTTAAGCGTCCGACTTCGGCCAGGTCATGATCTCACAGTTTGTGAGTTCGAGCCCCACGTCAGGCACTGTGCTGACAGCTCAGAGCCTGGAGCATCTTTCAGATTCTGTGTCTCCCTCTCTCTCTGCCCCTCCCCTGCTCATGCTCTGCATCTCTCTCTCTCTGTTTCTCAATAATAAATTGAAATGTTAAAAGAAAAATAAATAAAATCTGCAGTTCGAGGGGTGCTCAGGTGGCTCAGTCAGTTGAGTGTCTGACTTCGGCTCAGGTCACGATCTCACCCTTTGCGGGTTCAAGTGCCGCATCAGGCTCTGTGCTGATGTTTCTGTGTTTCCCTCTCTACCCTCAACTACTCATGGTCTCTTTCTCTCTCTCAAAAATAAGTAAACATTAAAAAGATAAAAATAGGGGCGCCTGGGTGGCTCAGTCGGTTAAGCGGCTGACTTCAGCTCAGGTCATGATCTCACGGTCTGTGAGTTCGAGCCCCGCGTCAGGCTGTGTGCTGATGGCTCAGAACCTGGAGCTTCCTTCAGATTCTGTGTCTCCGTCTTTCTCTGCCCTTCCCCTGCTCACATTCTGTCTCTATGTCTCTCAAAAATAAATAAACGTTAAAAATTTTTAAAAAAAATAATAAAAATAAAAATAAAATCAGCTGTTGGAGGGGTGCCTGGGTGGCTCGGTCAGTTAAGCATCTGACTCTTGGTTTCAGCTCAGGTCATGATCTCATGGTTTGTGAGTTCAAGCCCTGCATCAGGCTCTGCGCTGTCTGTCAGTGCAGAACCTGTTTGGGATTCTTTCTCTCCCTCTCTCTCCGGCCCTCCCCCGTGTGTACTCTCTCTCTCTCAAAATAAATAAATAAACTTAAAAAATTTTAAAAATTCAGCAGTACTAGGGACACCTGGGTGGCTCAGTCAGTTAAGCGTCCGACTTCAGCTCAGGTCATGATCTCACTGTTTGCGAGTTCGATCCCTGCGTCAGGCTCTGTGCTGACAGCTCAGAGCCTGGAGCCTGCTTCAGATTCTGTCTCTCCCTCTCTATCTGCCTCTTCCCTGCTCTCTCTCTTTCTCTCTCAAAAATAAACGTTAAACAGTTTTTAAAAATCAGTTCTATTACAATGTGAAAGAAGGAGAAAATGAGTAACAACGGGACGTCTGAGTCTCTGCCCTGCCCCCACACAAGTGCCTCAGTGAAACCGCTTTTTCCCTGTCAGCTACGTCTTCCCACACAAGGCATGCAGCTTGCAGTCAGCAGACTCAAGGGCCTCTCGGAAGCTGGCTGCCTGTATCCCTTTGCTTGTGCGGAATAACCAACTACCTCAATCTGACTGGCGTTCCATAGCAGCCTTTTATTTAGCTCATGAGTTTGTGGGTTGGCCGGCAGCTTGTGCTGTGCTCAGCGGGGTGGTTCTTCTGGGCCCGGCTGATCTTGTCTGGGCTTTTTTTTTTTTTTTTAATTTTTTTTAAGTTTATTTATGTATTTTGAGATAGAGAGAGAGTGAGCAGGGGAGGGTCAGAGAGAGAGGGAAGGAGAATTCCAAGCACTGTCAGCACAGAGCCTGACGTGGGGCTCGAACTCACGAACCGTGAGATCTTGAGGTGAGTCAAAATCAAGAATTGGACGCTTAACCAACTGAGCCACTGAGGCGCCCCTCTCCTCTGGGATTTTTGCTCATGCATCCATGTTCTTCTGCTGGCTCAGTGGGAACGGTTGGGTTTAGGGTGGCCCTGTTTGGGGTGGGTGGGACCTCTCTGCATGTGTTCTCATGGAGGTCTCTATTTTATAAAATATAATTGTTTTTCTATATACTTTTTTTAGTATTTATTTTTGAGAGAGTGAGAGAGAGAGAGAGAGCGGGGGAAGGGCAGAGAGAGAGGGAGACACAGAATCTGAAGCAGGCTCCAGGCTCTGAGCTGTCAGCACAGAGTCCATTGTGGGGCTCGAACCCATGAGCTGTGAGACCATGACCTGATCCGAAGTCGGAAACAACCGACCGAGCCACCCAGGCGCCCCTGGACGTCTCTCTTTCTAAGGAGGGACATATGTGGTTTTCTTTCGTGCATTGCAGCCTAATCTCATGCTCCCAGAATTTTGTTTATTTTCGCGGTCACCTCGTGGCCGCCTCTTCACGTTCCTGCACTTGACTCAGGGCCCTTCCCGTCATAACACCAGCGCTGCGCCAGCAATGTCGCTTAGGAGTTATGTTCGGCCGCTGGCAAGGCAGACCCGAAATAACAATGGCTCTGGTGAACCGGGGGTGGGCGTTCTCAGTCACAGCCTCAGGGAAGGAGGTAGGCAGTCCTGGGCAGGAGAGGCAGGTCCCAAAGTGCCACCAAGATTGAGAGTCCTTCTGCTTTTCTGCTCTGCTTCCGCCCACGGGGTCACGTCGCGGTCACGGTACGATTTCTGGAGCTCCAGCTGTCACAGCCGCTTCCAGGAAGGGAAGGCAGCAGAAACTGGAGGCCGGAAAGGTGCACCTCCCAGCCGAATCGCACACCTTGCTGGAGTCTTTCTCAGAGCCTCATCCAGCATGTCCACTCCCCTCTTGTTGGCCTCTCCTAACTGCAAAGAAGGCTACGTCTCTGGCTCATTCTTTAGCTAGCTGGGTGCTTTGCCGCTTCTAATAAAACCGGTGTTCAGTTTTGTTTTTTTTTTAATGTTTCCTTATTTTTGAGAGAGAGACAGCGTGTGAGCAGGGGAGGAGCAGAGAGAGAGAGACAGAATCTGAAGCAGGCTCCAGGCTCCGAGCTGTCAGCGCAAAGCCCAACATGGGGCTCGAACCACGAACTGTGAGATCATAACCTGAGCCGGATGCTCAACTGACTGAGCCCCCAGGTGCCTCAATCAGTGCTCTGTTTTTGAGAAGGAGACAATAGTTAGGGACAGGCAATTAGCTGTCTCTGACATGCCTCACTCCTTGGGCTCCTCAAACCACATATACAGATCGTGTGCCTGGAACACACTCGCTCACTTCCCGAGGACAAAAGCCCAGGGTCTCGGGGTCAGACCAGCCCCATCAGTCAGGCTCGGGTGTGCCTCCCACCGGTCGGCATCCCGTAAACCGCATACACAGTTTCTCCATCCCTAAGAAACCCACAACGGGGAAGGCGCAGGGCATTGTAACAATAATTCAGACAAACATTTCCGCGAAGAAAAGGAGAGAAAGGGAAGCAAGCACATGGAAGTCACTGGACAGGAAAAGGGGTCACACGTTTACCAGATCTGGAAAACACGGTTCTACACATTGGGACAAAATCCCTCTTCCGTAGTCATTTTGGCCCCTGACACTCCCTGTAAGGGAATGGCTTCTTTCTGTGCCCGTACCTGAGGATGATATTTGGAAGAATACCTTTCTTGGCATGGTTAATAAATACAAAGCCTCCTTCCTGTTGGCGTGAGTTTGAAGACCCAGGAGATACTTTAGTGTGTTGATAGTCACAAGAAGGTCAGCTACGCGGTATCTTTCACGCTACAGTTTTTCTCTTAAATTTAAGTTTCCTCTGTGCAAATAACTCTGCCAAGGACAGTTTTAAAACATCAGAAATGCTTAGTCCTGTTTTCACACTGGACAACAGAGTAAACCTGATACTTTAGTTCATTCCTTTATCTGGACCATCTTTATGATGCAGACCAGCGTCTGTGTTTTCTGCCATTGCAGGGAACATCTCCTTCTTATCCTACTGATGTTATTTTCACCAGCAGGGAGGGGGTCTGCAGTTCTAAGGTTAAGCATTGCAATTCCAGTGTTAGCCTTGAGAGAAAACAGCAGGCCCAGGAAGTGAAAAAAACTTTCACCGCCGAAAAGCAAAGGGAAGAAGAGAATTTCAACGAGTGGGGATATGAAAATGTCTGTCCACAGTCGACGTCTCGGACCTATCAGCTCTCACATGTACACACTAACAACTCCAGGGGGCAGAGATTAGCCCCAGACTCCGCAGCTGGGAAGTGGGCAGAAACCAGCGTCAAACCCATGACTGCCTAGACCAGAGCTGGAGTTCTTCAGCGTTGCGGCAGAAGAGAAGTTTTTAAAATAGAGGCTGGAGCCTAAATACAACAGTCGGTGTAAAGATTGCTAATTGAGCGGATGGTGGGAACACGTCTCACACTTCGTTGTGTGGGTTGAGCAGATACCCAGAGAAACAATCATAGTCACAAAAATACATAGACATATTTACATGAACACTTAGAGACATAATAAACACGAGACTTTATAAACAGCATGAACCTTGGCACACACAGGATCACAAAAACACACGGCTATTAAGTGTCACAGTTGTGCACAGTCACTGAAACACACACATCCACACCCACACTTGTCTTTCAAGCCCCCTGCATAAGGAGGTTGGGTGTGTACAAGCGTGGGAAGCGTGCGTGTTCAAGGACTACACATCCCAAGAACCACCGGGACGCCTATTCCCTTTATTTCTACGGCCAGCGTTCCCCAGGCCTCATGGGATTTGTAGTTTAGATCTTCCTACAGGGCCAAGGACTTTGGAGTGGGTGGGTAGCGCCAACATCTGTTGAGGAAAATATCTATCAGGTTTCAGCGCCTTTCTGTGCGATTTGTACGGGATTCTTGTTACGATATCGAAGTGCCTGCATCTTTCCTATCCAGGATTTTGGCACAGGACACTTAAGGTGAAGATTATTATTTCTTGATTTTAAAGTGCTACGTGGAACGCCTAACCCAGGACTACAAATCCCAGCATGACATGCGAGGATGTAGAGCCTGGACTACATTTCCCAGCGTGCTCCGATAGCCCAGGTTGCAAGCGCAGGAAGGAAGGGCGCATCAAGATTCTGGGAGGCGCTGTCATTGTGGACCCCGCCCCTTGGGCTCCTTTCCCGGATGTGATCCAGGGGTTACCGTAAGGGACTTTGGGCTTCTCTTGCCCTTGAGCCTAATCTTTTGGGGTGCCTGGGGCTCTGCCTAGGACTCCTCCCCACCTCCGTGCCACTAGGGGCGTGGCCCTGGTGACTACATTTCCCGGCGTGCGCTGAGGCTGTGGACCGATGACCGTGACCTCTGACTGCAGATTTTATCTCCCAGCATGACCTGGGCGGTCACCCAGGGAGGCAGGACTGTCCTGAGGGACTTTGGGTTTCGGGGCTCGCTTGTCGGAACCATTAATTCATCCATGCAGAAACTTAATCTCCGGTCGCGTCTTATTAGGCTCCATTCTGGGCGCTGGGCATAAGGACTGCGGACAGAAGACATACGTCCTTGATTTCCTAATGTCCTGCGGACAGAAGACAAACGTCCTTGATTTCCTATTTCTAGTTGAAGCGAGCAGACCGAAGAGCACACAATGAATGAATTAGCTGGGGAAATGAGCGTTATATCTTTTCCGACTCCCGGGCCTTGTGCAACTGGTCCCTGCATTTCCCAGCACGCCCGGGGCGCTCTTCCCGCCCAGAGACCCCACTTCCGGGCGCTCCCAGGACCTTCCCCCTCCTTCAGCCGTGCCGGAGCTGCGGACTTCCCGGCGTGCCTTGAGGCTGAGCGGGGCCCGATGGTTGCCATTAGCAACTTCAGCTCGAGGACTCCATTTCCCAGCGCGCCCCGGGGCGACGTGTGGCGTCGACGCGCCGGGCGGGGGCAAGCAGATCCTCGGGCGGCGCGGGGCCAGCGGCAGTTCCCGGCGGCCCCCGGCGGGCGGGCGGCGGCGGCGGCCTCAGGTCGGGGCTAGGGGCTCGGCGCTCGCTCGCTCGCTCGCTCACCGGGCGGGCGGGCGGCGCGATGTCGGGCGAGGACGGCCCGGGGGCGGGCCCCGGGGCAGCGGCGGCCGCGGCCCGCGAACGGCGGCGGGAGCAGCTGCGGCAGTGGGGGGCGCGGGCGGGCGCCGAGCCGGGCCCCGGGGAGCGGCGCGTCCGCACCGTGCGCTTCGAGCGCGCCGCCGAGTTCCTGGCTGCCTGCGCGGGCGGCGACCTCGACGAGGCTCGCCTGATGCTGCGCGCCGCGGACCCCGGCCCCGACGCCGAGCTCGACCCCGCCGCCCCGCCGCCCGCCCGCGCGGTGCTCGACTCCACCAACGCCGACGGCATCAGCGCCCTGCACCAGGTCAGCGCCCCCGGCCCCTTCCGGGACTTGGTCCCCTCAGGGTCCGAGCCTGCAGCATCCTCCGGGCCCTGAGTCACTCACGGTCGCCAGTCTCGGTCTGCGCCTTCCAGTGCTGTTCCCCTCCGACCTTCTCTCTGGCTCTTGCCCCCACCTGGAGCTCCCCGCTTCCCATCTTGAGCCTCTTCAACCGGCCCTGGTCTCTGCCTCCCTACGCCGTCCTCTGTCTGGATCCGAGCCCCTGCCGACAGCCTCAGTCTGTTGCATGCCACTGGTCCCGGTCCTTGTCACTTCGCGCTGCTTTCTCTCGACCCCGAACACCCTTCGCTAGTCTCTGTGTCGCCTCTCCGGTGTCATTGAATGCTGCCACCTTTTCCGAGGTTGTGTCACCTCTTCCAGCAGCACTTCTACTCCCTCTAGCCCACTGTTTCCCCTTTCCAGGCAGGTGTCACTTTCACTGAGCAGCAAGCCTCGTCCTGTGCCGGGCGCGCGCCTGTGGGGCTTCCTCCCCTGGTCCCCGGCCCGGACTACCTGTTTGGCTAGGCGCAGATCTTCCGCCCTGCTGCTGTCTGATTAGTCCTCGCCCTTGGGCAGCGCCGTCTGTCGCTGTGTAAGGATGCTCTTTCTTGACTCAGGTTTTTCAGGCTCTGTACCGCTTCGTTTCCTGGTCGGGGGCACCTCACGCTGTCTCCAACCGCAGACCGTCTTCATTCTCTTTCTGGAGGCCGTGCATCCTCTGGTCTCCACCGTAGGCCTCGTGTCAGGGACATTTCTCCTTCTTCAGGCACCTTCTCTTCCTTCCGCCCCTTCCCTGGGCTGTGCCTGCAACCTTGCCCTTTCTCTGGGGAACCTCACAGCACCCGCCTCTCTGTCCTTGGTCATCTGGCTCTTTCTGCCTGGATGCCGCCTCCTGGGCATCTGGCAGCTTGTCTCTTAGAGACTGTGATCTCTCTGGCTCTTGGCACGTCAGCCCCCCAAGGGTACTACAGCCCTGCTGGTCTTTGTCCGCAGCCAGGCCCCCATGCCCTTCCAGGCGCCTCGATTGCCTCCTCCAGGGTTTCTGCGTCCCAGAACCAGGACCACCTCATGCCCCAGGACCCTTTCTGGTTCTGGATGCATTCGTCTCTTCCTGCTCAGTGCCACGGCCAGGGACAGGACTGGCCGCAAAAAAGCTGCCATCCCATCTCATCCCTGAGACCGTCTCCCTCCTTGTGTCCTGATATCGGTCCAGTCCTCAGCTGTCTCCTCCACAGGGTTTGGTCGCTGATGGAGCGACCCTGTGGAGGGCTCGGGTGGGGAGGCAGGGGCCACACGTGCCCTGGGAATGGGAGGCCCACTTCTGGGTTCCCAGGAAGAGCAGAGGAGTGGTCGGGACAATCGGAATTGGTCCTCGGTTCAAACCGCAGTTCCTCAGCTCTGTGGCCTCGAGTTAGCGTCCTTTCTCTCTGTGCCTCAGTTTCCTCGTCTGTACAGCAGGGCTCGTAGTCGGCCCCTCCGTGGCGGGGCTCGGGTGAAGGAGAGATGAGATGTGTCCAAGCCCTCCAGGAAGCAGCGCAGGCGCTCAGCCGGGGGCTGCCGCCTGGCCTACCTGCTCCCCCTCCTCTTTCTCTCTTTCCTGACCCCCAGGCCTGTCCCCTCCAGAGTCCCTGGTGCTAGCTGGGACGCTGTCTTCCACCCCGAGGAGGCCTCGTAAGGTGTCCGAGTGCTTGGCCCGCCCAGGGGAGAGGGGCCTCAGGCTTCTGGTTCCCCTCCTCCGCCACCACGCGGGCCTTGGCTCCCCTGGACTATTCCTCGGGGGTTCTGGGCCCTGCTCTCCAGGCCGAGCCCCTGGCGCCGCGTCCCTCTCGGCCTCGCCTGTCAGGCTGCCTCTGCAGGTGAAATCCCTTTCCCACCCCAGGCAAGCGCTCTGTGAACTCCCTTTCCGGGGCTTTGCAGGAAGCCCGAAGAATTGGGGCTGTGGAGGTTCAGAGAGGGGAAGTTCCTGCCTCAGGTCACATGGCCGGCAGGCGGGTGAGCTGGGGTTTGGGTCATGTCTGGTGTGGGGTGACCAACGCGTGGTGGCTTGCTCAAGACTGGCCTCGTTTTAGCAGCCCCCGTCCCAGACCAGCTGCGACAGTTGGTCACTTGTCTGGGTGAGTCCTGGGGCTGTGGTTTCCTTTCCGAGTCCTCCCTGGAGTGGGTCCCCAGGCACCAGCCCCTGCCCTTGTCGTGTGTGCCTAGGAGTTCTCAGGCCCAGCACCTACCCCAGGTGGGGTTGTTAACCGCTGATAGAGCTGGCGTCCCCCCCCCCCCCCCCGCCTCCCCCCAGAATTGCCTTGTGAGCAAGTGGCTGGGTCTGAGGTCTGGAGAGGGAGGGACTAGGAGCCACAGTTAGTCTGAGTAGGGAGGGTGGAAGCTGGGACTGGGGGGGGGGGTGCGGGGGGAGGGGCTGGGACTCCTGGCGGGGGGGGGTGTGCTGTCGTCTGGATTCCTGGATCCCTGGTGCCCAGGCCTCGGGCACCGTTCGCACGGATTCCTGTGCCCGGCCAGGTCCTTGAAAGGGAAAGGCCCGTCTCCCTCCTTGACCCCCCCCATCACCATGACAACCGGGTGGAAATAAACGGAGCCGAGTTCATCCCGTTCCCAGGGCACGTGTGGCCCCCCCTCCACAGCCTGAGTTTCCATGACTTCATGCTCTTGGCCCTCGCGGCCTCCTCCCCCCTTCTCCAGATGGGCGGTTTTGGAGAGGTGAGGGGGTTGGGGGGTTACTTTAGCCCGAGGAACCCAGGAACCCAGGCCCCCCCCTCGCCTGGACCCAGCTCAGGTCCCAGTGCCCACCGGGTTTTCACGCGCCCTGGGCTAGATCCCGTCTCTGTCCCCTGTTGAGGCGAGGGCCCGTGACATGGGTTTCTTCCTCTGCAGCACAGAGCTCGCAGCAGGAGGACTAGGGGGGATCTCCCCAGGTGGAGATCCCTTGGCGCAGTACCCCGTGCACAGCTTGGGCCCCAGGGGCCTGGCCTCGCCCCTCAGTTCCTGGAGAGCAACTGCTGGGCCTGAGGGAGGAGGGGCTGGGGGCCTGGACTCCTGGTCTGAGGGAGGAGGGGGCTGGGGGCAGGACTCCCGGGTCTGAGGGAGGAGGGGCTGGGGGCCTGGACTCCTGGGTCTGAGGGAGGAGGGGCTGGGTGTTGGACTCCCGGGTCTGAGGGAGGAGGGGCTGGGGGCCTGGACTCCTGGTCTGAGGGAGGAGGGGGCTGGGGGCTGGACTCCCGGGTCTGAGGGAGGAGGGGCTGGGGGCCTGGACTCCTGGTCTGAGGGAGGAGGGGGCTGGGGGCAGGACTCCCGGGTCTGAGGGAGGAGGGGCTGGGGGTCTGGATTCCTGGGTCTGAGGGAAGAGAGGCTGGGAGCCTGGACTCCTGGGTCTGAGGGAGGAGGGGGCTGGGGGCAGGACTCCTGGGTCTGAGGGAGGAGGGGCTGGGGGCCTGGACTCCTGGGTCTGAGGGAGGAGGGGCTGGGTGTTGGACTCCCGGGTCTGAGGGAGGAGGGGCTGGGGGCCTGGACTCCTGGTCTGAGGGAGGAGGGGGCTGGGGGCAGGACTCCCGGGTCTGAGGGAGGAGGGGCTGGGGGCCTGGACTCCTGGTCTGAGGGAGGAGGGGGCTGGGGGCAGGACTCCCGGGTCTGAGGGAGGAGGGGCTGGGGGCCTGGACTCCTGGGTCTGAGGGAGGAGGGGCTGGGAGCCAGGACTCCAGAGTCTGAGGGAGGAGGGACTGGGAGCCAGGACTCCTGGCCTGAGGGAGGAGGGTGGAGACTGGCTCCATGGCCTGAGGGAGGAGAGCATCGTCACTGGGAAGCCTCGGGCGTCTTGGTGGTTCCTGGGTCCGTCCTGTCTAACCTCCTCCACCGCAGAAAAGCCACCTCGCTTTATCCAGTTCGTCCTTGCAGGGGTCTGAGTGTCCTGTTGTCATGGTCTCCCCTGAGCTCCGATGCCCAGCTGACCCAGCCTTTAGGAAGACAAGCTGGGTAGCTGAAGGGACCTCCAGGGGCAGTGCCTTCCAGGGTCTGTCCCAGGGGCATCTGGGTTTTTCCCTTCAATGTCATGACCGCGTGTCCCCGGGGTCTGTGTCACGGCCCCTCGGGAGTCCCGCTTGCTGGGCGTGTGGTGTCTGGATGAGGCGAGGGCTGACAGCCGTGTCCCCTGCGCCCCAGGCCTGCATCGACGAGAACCTGGAGGTGGTGCGCTTCCTGGTGGAGCAGGGGGCCACGGTGAACCAGGCGGACAACGAGGGCTGGACGCCCCTGCACGTGGCTGCCTCCTGTGGTTACCTGGACATCGCCAGGTGAGGCGGGGAGGGTCAGTGGTGTCGAGTGGGGGGCCGGAGCTCAGACCCCACAGCCCTGACCTCCCCACCCCTCCACCCCCAGGTACCTCCTGAGCCACGGGGCTGACATTGCCGCCGTCAACAGTGATGGGGACCTGCCCCTGGACTTGGCCGAGTCGGACGCCATGGAGGGGCTGCTGAAGGCGGAGATCGCCTACCGAGGTGGGCGCCCGGGGGCTTCTCGCGGGCACGGGGAGCGGACTGCTGGGGCTCGGGGCCAGCCCCCCCTCTTCCTCGGGTCCTCTGACCCTCGCTGCTTCGGGGCCCTTCTCTGTGAGGAGTGCGGGTACCTGTCCTCGAGCGATCGTGTCAAGTGTGTGTGCCGGTGCCGGACACAGAGTCGTCACTTTCCCCCTGGGGCGAGTGAGGAAGTGAGGCGCGGGGCTGTGCAGGCGTCTCCCGGGAGATGGTCCTCTCGGAGCGTTCGCAGAGGGGGGGGGACTGGTCTCCCCGTGTGCATGGTCACTGAACCCCGGGGGTCTCAACATGGGGCCCAGGACCCCCGAAACTATGTGTGTGGCCACGTTCATATTTCTAGTGAGAACGTATGTTGCTTCTAGCAAGTTCTCAGAGGGGCTCACGTCCAACTGTACTTTCCCCAAAGCAGCCGCCTAGAACCAGCTGATGCGTGGGGCGTGTGGGGAAGGCTGTGGCCTGACTGACCTGGAGGACACGGGCTGTGGGGTGCTGGGTCCTGGGTCAACGAGGCAGCCGCTGAAAAGGCGCGGGTGCCGGGCCTGGGGTCCGGAGGTCCTGTGGCAGGTTCAGGGAGGCTGCCGGAGAGCAGGCCCTGGGCCGCGGAAGGCCGCTTGGTCGGGCGGGTCGACTGCCTGTGTCGGCCACAGAGCCACGTGCGGGGCGTCTGGGGTCGTGGCAGATGTGGGGGGGGGGGGCACTAAGGCAGAGCTGAGCCGCCTCTCTCCTCTCGTTTTGACTCTCCTCCGAAAAACTTCACGGATGTGGACAAAGGTCGGGACGGCCTTAGGGGGCGCCCCGCGACGCTCCCTGAGCCTCCGCAGTGGTTTTCGTAGCTTCGTGGAGGTGCGATTCACAGCCCGTTGGGTTCTCTGGAAAGTGGACAATCCGCGGGTGTCTTAGCGTTTCCCGGTGTTGCGCCTCCGTCCCCACAGCTAGTCAGAGCACGTCAGGCACCCAGAGAACCTGGGAGCCCTCAGCCGGCCCCCGCTCCCGCTCAGTGCTCGACCGCCCATCCGCCTCGCGCCCCTCCGCGTTTGTACACGCTCTGTGTAAACGGGGCAGCACAGCGCAGCCTCACCGGCCTCAGCCCTGTGTGCCTCCGCGGTCAGCGCCTCCCCCTCCCCCACGGCACACAACCAGCGCTCCTCCCCCACCCCTTCCTTCCTTCTGTCTCCCTCCTCTGCTGCCTCCCCTTCTGTTCCCAGCCGTCTAGGGAACACTTGCAGACGCTGTGACCCTGGTCCCGACGTGGGCCCCTGTCCCCTAGAACAAGGTCACAGGGTGTCACATTGTTCCTCCTTGGGGCCTTGGGGCCTTGGCCTTGATGCTGTGCTGTTCCCTGTGGCTCCTCGTAGCCCCCTCTCCCGGCCGCGCCCTGCCCTTGGTCTCCCCTGCCCTCCTCACCCCACCGTGTTCACAGCGTGTCCCTCGGCCTGGACCTGCCTGCTGCTCCTCCAGGGGGTGCGGGTCTGCGCTTGCTGCAGGCACTTCTCAGCGCCGCGTCCCCTGGGAGACGGGAGACAGGTGCCTTGGCCTGCCCTGTGGCTGTTAGCCTTGAACTTCACGGAGGGAGGGGCGCTGGCCGGGCTCTGCCCTGGAGGCATCTTCCTCCCTGCGTGACTAAAAAGTAGTCTGCTGGGTGAGGGGTGAGGCTTGGGCTGCCAGGGAGCCCCTTGCAGCGGGGCTCAGGGCTCACGCGAGCGGCGGGTTGTGCAGCGCGTTCGTGGCGGCTGTTGCTGACGGCAGCACAAGGCGGAGACGGCCCGAGTGTCTGTCAGCGGAGAACTGGATAAACGACGTGCGGTCTGTGCGTACGACCGGGAATCGCCATTCAGCCTGGAAAAGGCAAGCGATTCGGACACGTGCTGCAGTGCGAGCGAAGCTGAGGCCCGCGCGCGGCGAGAGAGCCAGGCACGCGGCGTGCAGATGCCGTGTGGGTCAGCTCCGCGAGGAGTGGTGGGCGGCAGGGAGGGGGGCGGGGCGTGCTGGCGAATGGGGACGGGGCTTCGGTTTTGTAAGATGGAGAGTGTTCTGGAGCCAGATGGTGGTGGAGGCCCACGGCAGCGTCAGCACACTGAGTGCCGCCGGACCGCACAGCCGAAGGGGATTAAGGTGGTAAATTCGATGTGTGTTCTTGCCAGCGTGTAAAGTAAAGAGACAGCTTATATGCCAAGTAACTGAAGTCCAGGAAGTAATCAGACTTCAGGCGTGGTTTGAGCCAGGGGCACCAAGTCAAGGATATCACTGTGCTGAACTCTGCATTGACTTTGTGTTTTATTATTTTTTTTAAACTTAAAAAAAATTTTTAATGTTTATTTGTTTTAAAAAATTTTTTTTTAACATTTATTTTTGACAGACAGACAGTACATGAGCAGAGGAAGGGCAGAGAGAGAGGGAGACACAGAATCCAAAGCAGGCTCCAGGCTCTAAGCCATCAGCACAGAGCCCGATGCGGGGCTCGAACCCACAGGCCGTGAGATCATGACCTGAGCTGGAGTCGGCCGCTTAACCGACTGAGCCACGCAGGCGCCCCTGTTTATTTATTTTTGAGAGAGAAACAGAACGTGAGTGGAGGAAGAGCAGAGAGAGGGAGACACAGAATCTGAAGCAGGCTGCAGGCTCCGAGCCGTCAGCACAGAGCCCGACGTGGGGCTCGAACCTACGAAGCGCGAGATCGTGACCTGAGCCGAACGAAGTCGGCCACGTAACTGAGTGAGCCGCCCAGGCGCCGCTGCATTGACCTCGTTCTCAGGCAGTCTCTCAGCGGGGTGCGAAGCTCAGCTCCTGGCGGTGCAGGCTGAGTCCTCAGCTGAGCTGGGACTGGGTTTCCTCCGTCACCCGAGCTGCTCCCTCCGTGGGAGCCCGCCTCACCAGCCACGGGACCAGAGGGATGGGTGGTTACGCCGGTGACGTGGCCACCCGTGAAGCTCCAGTGGGCGCAGTCACCGGGAGAGCTGCCCCCAGCCCGGCGGTAGGACGGGCCCCAGGGGCATGGTCCAGGCCCCGTCCTGTGCCGCAGGACCCTCCGGTCACTTTGTCTGTCGTCCGACCCTCAGGGACACAGAAGTGGGTGGGAAGGGGGCATACGGCCGTTCTGCTGCTAAGCCACCTGAGAGAGGCCCTCCCAGCCTCCGACGGGAGTCCTCCTCGGGGGCTGTTGGCAGCGGGCGAGGCCGGGCCTCCGGCAGAGGACGGTGGGCACGTCAGGAACCTTAAACGAACGATCTAAGTGGGGCTGGCGGCTGCTTCTGTGAAGGACGAGACTTTGCGGGAGGTGCTGTGGCGCTGCTCCCGGCCCCCCGTGGCCCCCCTCCCGGCACAGCTAGGGGCCCCGAGTCCACGGTGGGCGCGGCTGCGTTCCAGTGAACCTTTATGCACAAACACAGGTGGCCCTCTGGAATAGGCAAAGCTCAGTGACAGGAAGTAGCCTGGTGGTGGCCAGGGGCTGGGGGAGGGAGGTACCCGGAATGACTGCTTCATTCCCGTGAGGTTTTGTATTTTACCACCACTACAACAAAGGGGAAAAACCAGACAGTTCGCCAGCCCCGATCAAGAGCTCCGTCAGGAAACGCAGGCAGATCTCCGCAAACAGCAGAGCGCAGGAGGGTGCGTGTGGACTCGAGAAGGACACTAGTGGTGGTGGAATGAACTTCGCAAAACCCACCCTTCCTGCCTAAGGCAGGCTCGTCCGTCTGCGATAGGATCGAAGGAGATTCCCTTTAGGGAAGTTGGGTGCGGGGTTGTGGGGAGGGTGTCCCTGAGTCTCCAGCACGGTCCTGGCCTCTCCGCCCCAGCCTGGGCCCGCCAGGTGGGCCCCGACCCACCAGACATTCCTTGGACGGCCCCGACAGAGCCCGAGGCGATCCCACTGGAGTTGAGGCGCGAGTTCCCCAGGTGCCAGCAGGTGGCGCCGCCGCGCGGCTGGTTGCGGGCGGCTTGCGCTCTGGGACCCCAGGTGCCCGCTTAGGGCAGACGTTTAGGTGTGCGTAGTGAGGATGTAACAAGTCGCACCGTCAGGAAAGCAAGATAAGATTGGTGGGGGACACATGGGGGCTTCTGCGGTCTCTGTCCTGTTTCAATTTTTTAAGCCCAAGTGGTGGTGCCATGGGGGTTCTTTGCCAGTGGTGAGCAGCGGAAAGCTAGTGTAAGCCACAGCGTAAATGAAAATTTTTAAGTGGACGCATTTAGAAGAGTGAAAAGAAGCAGGTGAAGTTAATCTTAGTAATAGATTTTATTCAACTGCGTGTGTCCAAGGTATTATAACGTCAGCATTAATCACTGTGAAGAAAACCATTCATGGGTTGCTGTGCACTTTTTTTAAGTGTGTTAATTTTGAGGGAGAGTGCATTCTCATAGGGGAGGGGCAGAGAGAGAATCCCAAGCAGCCTCCATGCTGTCAGCGCAGAGCCTGACCCGGGGTTCGGACTCCTGAACCGTGAGATCGTGACCTGAGCTGAAATCAAAAGTTGGACGCTCAGGGCGCCTGGGTGGCTCAGTTGAGCATCCGACTTCCTCTCAGGTCATGATCTCATGGTTTGTGAGTTCGAGCTCCGTATCGGGCTCTGTGTGTGTCTCCCTCTCTCCTCCCCCACTCATGCTCTGTCTGTCTCTCAAAAATAAATAAAAACGTTAAAAAAAAAAAGAGTTGGATGCTCAACGGACTGAGCCGCCCAGGTGCCCCGTGCCTCACACTGCTTTTTCCCCACACGTCGGAATCCAGTGGGTATTTTATGTTCCTAACACCGTCCGGTTTGCACCAGCTACGGTTCGGGCGCTCAGTGGCCGCGTCTGGCCGACAGCTGTGGGGCAGGAGGGCTAGCTCCGTGCCAGGCAGCACTTCGGTGCGTGTGAGAACTCTCACAGCTGAAAAAGCAGCAGACGCTAATAAACTTCCCAGGAGAGCGCTCGAACATTCACTGGAAGAGACCTTCTTTGCCTCCTGTCTCAGTAGATGGCAGGCAAAGTACAGACTCTCAGTGACGGTCACAGATGCTCCTCCAGCCTCCGCAAGGCTGCCTCTTCTGGGCCCAGATCCCCTTACGGGTGAGGTCCCGACTTGCCCTTCGCATCCGTAACTGCAGAGCAGCGTTGCAGGAAACCGAAAGATGCCCCGAAGCGGCCCACGAAGCGGCCTGCTCCGCTCTCTCCTGAGCGCCCTGGCGACGGCACAGCTGTGCACGTGGCCCCTGGGTCTGGTGGCTCTTGCCTGGTGTGTCCTACTCAGGGCGATAGCACGAGGTGCTGACGGGGTGCGCGAAGACCCAGGCTCGGGATTTCATTCGTTGTTGCGGGGAGGTCCCACGTTGCCAGGGGCCGGGTTTATGCTTACGGGTAACGATAAAGGTGCTGCTCGGGTTGAAATGGGAGAAGGGCCTGTGATCCCCGTGCTCCCATCAGTGCCTGGGAGGCCCCACTGGGAAGTCCAGGTCCCCTGAGCCCCGGAGGAGCACGAGGAGGGAGGGGGGACCCTGTGCCTCCTGGGACCCCGGGTGTGAGTCCTGCCCCTGCCCCTCTCGTCTTCCCAGGTGTGGACGTGGAGGCGGCCAAACGGGCTGAGGAGGAGCTGCTCCTTCACGACACAAGATGCTGGCTGAACGGGGGCGCCATGCCCGAGGCCCGGCACCCCCGCACGGGGGCCTCCGCCCTGCACGTGGCCGCTGCCAAGGGCTACATCGAAGTGATGAGGTGAGTGGGGCTGATGTGGTCCCCCTTCCCTGCTCTCTGTGCCGGGCCGGACTCTTCCTTCTCGCCGTCTTCCACCTGCCTGCGGAGTTTTGAATTTATGATTGTGGACTGAGCATTTCCATCTAGATACAGCCTTCGCCGTGTCCACAGTTCCTGAGGTGTAGGCTCTCCGTTGTCCTGCGGTTTAAAACGTTTTCCAGCTTGTCATCTCTCTTCTCGGCCCCTGGAGTGTTTGGAAGGGTGTCCTCAATTTCAGACGCGTGGGGTTTTCCAGTCGCGGTCTCCGTGCCCGCTCCCTGGCTCGACGGCACTGCGGTCACGGAGTGGGCTCTGCGCGCGTCTAGGTTTCCAGGATTCCCCGAGGGTTGCCTCGTACCCCGGTGCATGTAAGCCGGCGGCGAAGTCTGCTGTCCGGCACGGTGTCATACGGGTGATCAGGTCACCGCGCATCACCCTTCTCAGTCTCCTGTATTCTTAGGGTTTTTCTTTCTGTCTGCGTACTCTGGCAGTTTCTGTGAGAGACGTACATTTTTGTGGTTGTTGTTAAGATTTTATGTTTGAGTAATTTCTGCCTCCAGCGCAGGGCTCGACTTTACAGCCCTGAGGTCAGGAGGTGCACGCTCGGCCGGCTGAGCCAGCCAGGCGCCCCCGCGATCCCCTCCTCTGCTCGTGCTCAGTTCCAGCAGAGTTGGTTTCTCCGCTCGGAGGCCACGTGATCTGGCGCGTGTGTATTTGGAATCGCTACAGTGCGTGCTCCCTCGCTGCCATCGTGTCGGGCTCCCTCGCCCTCCTCTGTCGGGGCGGTTGGCCCCCCTTCTCATCCTCGGATTCGCGCCTCCCTGATCACTTTCTCTGTAACTTCTCCTGTGTGTTTAGTGTGGAAGTGGAGTAGAGGTGCAGCCTCCACTCCGCTCACCTCCGCATCGGGGTTTCAGGCAGGCTTTCCGGGAGGTGCTGGCGATGACCCATAGTAGCTCAGGGCTCGCGACGTAGTTGCTCGCCTGCCATGGATGCAGAGCGCCTCGTCCTCCATTCCTGCAGCGCGAGTCCTAGCCTGCTGCTCGCTGGGCCGCCTCGGGCGCCTGCCCGTCCCGAAGCCAGGCCCTCCGGCGAGGGGGACGGGCTGCTGTAAATGGTCAGGCTCCACCGTGTGCCCAGCCCTGCCCTCTTCTGCCCATGGCTTCCACTCCTGAGTCTCAGGTGGCTGCTTCGCCTCCTGCCATTGCATCCGTATCCCAGACAGCAGGGAGGAAGAGAGGACAAAAGAAGCAAACGTTGATTCCTTTTATTTTTATTTTATTGTTGTTTTTAAGTTTATTTTGAGAGAGAGGCAGGGAGAATTGCACGCAGGTTCTGCACTGTCGAGCTCGTGAGCCATGGCATCGCGCCCTGAGCTGAGATCAGGAGTCAGACGCTTCACCGACCGAGCCACCCAGGCGCCCCCGTTGGTTCCGCTTAAAGGAACAGTCCTGAAGTGACTCGCATATGAACACCGCCGTCCCATTGGCCAGACCACCTGGCATTTTCTTGGCATTTCCACCGTCCCAGGCCTGTCACAGCTGCCGGGGAGCCCAGGAGGTCGCTCTTGAGGCAGGTGACAATGTGTCCAGCTGAGAGTTGGGCATGGTGACTGAGTGGAGGAGTCGGTGCCTGGGGGCGACTCACTGTCCGGCACGGAGACGGAGTCCTTCGGACACGGGGTGGAGCCCATTTCATCATCGCCCCCAGGACGGCGGCATTTGTGGGAGAGCGGAGGGCAGAGTAGAGGTACACACTCGGCACTTCCCACTGAGCACCTGCTGTATGCCAGGCCGTCTTGCAGGCCTGGGGAGAGCGCACCGGGAGACAGATCCGGGCCCGGTGTGCCGCCCTCAGCCTCGCCTGGGGAGGCAGGCAAGGGACCAGGGAAGCAGGCCGTGCGACACTGGGCCTGCGTGCACACGCCGGTGGCCGGGGAGGGGTGCGCCCGTTCGCCGTAAGGTGCTGAGCTGGGCAGTACCCCTGGGCGTTCTCTTGGATGCCAGGAGCGTCCCCACCACACTCAGGACGACCAAACGCGTCTGGACGTGGCCAGGTGCCCTCTGGGGGCCAGCGTTGTCCCTAGTTGAGAACCGTGGGCCTAGCAGGGCATCAGCAGGGCGGTGGGAGGAGCGGAAGGGGGGCTGCGTGAGCTCTGGGGGGACCCCGGGTGACCGCGTGCCGGCGCCCAGCGGGGCCCCACGGAGGCCCTTGCATCTGAAAAGTCGCACGAGCTCAGTCCACCCTCCCAGCTCGCGTTCGGTTCGCTTGTTCCCGCCGACGCGGGACCCGATGACGGGCCTGCAGAGGCAGGCCCTCGCGCCTCCAGCTGCGCCTGCGGGACCGGCCTGGGCGGCCGCGCCCGCCTCCCCCCGGGGCCTGTGCTCCGAGTCCTCCCTGCCAGGGCGCCTCGGCCTCGCCTCCGGGGGGTCCTGGGCCAGATCGGTCTCTGCTGTACGGCCGTCCTCCGCACTGTAGGATGTTGGTAGCATCCCGGCACCCACCCGCCGCTGGGACCACCTGGGCCCACCGCCAGATGTCGCCTGGCGGGCAGCCTCACCTTGGCCGAGAACCACCACCCTAGAACCTCGCTGCCCCTTCTGGGGCCTCAGCCCTTTCGTAGGCTCTGGGGCGGTGTGGCCCGCACCCAGAGGTGACAGAGCTGCCCCCACTCCCCCGCCCCGTACGTGGGGCAGGCTTCCTGAAGCCACCCGCTGGGCCAGGGGAGGGGGTCCACGCAGAGGCCCTCCCCACCTGCCGGGGATCATTCCAGTGCCGTCACTGCGGGGCCGGCAGCCCGTGGCGCAGAACCTCTGCCTCAGTCCTTGACTCCGAGCCCCCGGCCCCCAGGCTGCTCCTTCAGGCCGGCTACGACCCAGAGCTCCGGGATGGGGACGGCTGGACCCCCCTGCACGCTGCGGCCCACTGGGGTGTGGAGGACGCCTGCCGCCTGCTGGCTGAGCACGGTGGGGGCATGGACTCGCTGACCCACGCGGTGAGGGCCGGGCTGCTCCGGGGCTGGGGGGGCTGAGGGGAGGGAGGCCCCTCACCGCCGTCCTCCTCCACCCCTTCTCTTCCTCTGCCTGCACCAGGGCCAGCGTCCCTGCGATCTGGCTGACGAAGAGGTGCTGAGTCTGTTGGAGGAGCTGGCCCGGAAGCAGGAGGATGTGAGTCTCGGGGGCTCCCTCCCTCCTGTCCGCTCCCTGGTTCCCCAGCGCCCCGTGCCGGGGGACCTGCCCCTCCCCAGCTGGGGGCAGTCAGAGTCAGAGGAGGAGGCCGGGCCTCATCAGCCCCGAATCTGCCCAGCCAGCCCGGAGACAGGCCTTGTAGCTGGAAAAATGCAGAGTGAAGGGATGGACAGCGTGGGCTCTGGATCCTGGCTCTGGCACGGATTTGCTGTGTGAGCTCAGGCTGGTCACTTAACCTCTCTGGGCCTCACCTGTAATGTGGGGATAATGGTGTGTGGACCTTTTTGAAGAGTCCCGTGGAGTGTCTGTTGTGCTGCCAGGAGTATATGCTACTGAGCAAAAACACACAACCTTGCTTGGCGGATAGTAAGCCTGATTGGTAGCAGGAAGCATCTCCCGAGGCCTCCTGGGGGCCAGGCGCCCTACCTGGAGCTTCCGGAGAGTGGTGGGGAGATGGACACAGATCCCTCTGTCATAAATCCAATGTCGTGGTGTCACTGAGAGGAAGGTTCATGGTTCTGGCTTGGTGGACAGCTTCTCAGAGCCAGGGCACAGCACGTGCACAGGCTGGGGGGTGGGGGAACGCGTGGTGCCTGGAGGAGAGTGTGAGGCAGGGAGGCAGGCCCCACCCCGAAGGGCCTTGAACGCCAGGCTGAGGAGCAGTGTGAGGGTGAGGGCGCTGGGGCCACCGTGGCCTTCGTAGAGGGTGAGGCCTCAGTGAGGAGGGAGCACAGGTAGGGGTGCGCTCTCAGCCTGTGGGGGCGCTGTCTCAGGAGGGGCGGGGACGACCAGCCGTCCTGGTGGAGGAACCTCTGTGCAAAGACGTCCTGGTGGAGGAACCTCTGTGCAAAGACGGTGCCAGCTGTCAAGCTGGGGGCCATACCCCAGTGAGCTCTAGGGAGGTAGCGGGGGTGTGACAGCGTCCCCAGTGAGCCGGGTACCCTGGGAGGTAGAGAGAGCCTTGTGGAGAGAAGCCCAGACTGGGGAAGCCGGGAGACGGCCAGGGGAAGGGCCCAGACCACGCACAGCTGTGCCCGTGGCATCCGCAGACCCTCCGTGCCTGCCGGGAACAGGCCTCACTGTAGGCGGCGCGCCCTCCACCCCGACCAGCACAGCTGTGTGTGCCGGCCCTGGACGTGGGGGATGCGGGCCACGTGGGGTCCTCCCAGCAGCCTCCTTGTCCCCTCGTTTGTCCGCTTGCAGCTGCGGAACCAAAAGGAAGCTTCTCAGAGCAGGAGCCAGGAGCCCCAGCTGCCTCCCAGCACCAAACACCGAAGGTAGTGGTCAGGCCCCTGGGTGGGCAGGTGGAGGCTCCCAGGGCCTGGACCCCAGTGCCCTCTCTTTCCCACCAGGAGCTCTGTGTGTCGTCTGAGCAGTCGAGAGAAGATTTCTCTCCAAGACCTGTCCAAGGAACGCCGGCCGGGGGGAGCAGGGGGGCCCCCCATACAGGACGAAGATGAGGGAGAAGAAGGCCCCACAGGTTCGGGGCAGGGTCTGGGTTTCTGGATCTAGGACGGAGGGGCCGGAGGTCTGGACCCCTGGGTCTGAGGGAGGAGGGGCTGGGGGGGGGTCTGGACTCCTGGTCTGAGGGAGGAGGGGCTGGGGGGGGTCTGGACTCCTGGGTCTGAGGGAGGAGGGGCTGGGGAGGGGTCTGGACTCCTGGGTCTGAGGGAGGAGGGGCTGGGGGGGGGTCTGGACCCCTGGGTCTGAGGGAGGAGGAGGGGCTGGGGGCCTGGACCCCTGGGTCTGAGGGCGGAGGGGCTGGGGGGGGGGGTCTGGACTCCTGGGTCTGAGGGAGGAGGGTCTGGTTCTCAGAGGCACCTGGCATCTCCATTTTCCTGCACCATAGAACCACCCCCTACGGAATCCAGAGCTCTCAATGGAGTGTCTTCCCCGCCCCCCGCTAGCCCTCAGAGCCCCATGGTGAGTGTGGATGTTCTAGAGGTCATACTTTTTGGGGGTGGGGGTGTGCCATGAATCCTGTAAACCTCTTTTCAGGTATGTAGGGCGAAGATGACAGTTTCCAGAATCTTCCAGCACTTTTTTTGGCTGCACCTGCCCGGGGGGGGCTGATAGGAATTGTAGTTTGTTCTTCTGGGGACAACACTTGAAGTGTTCGGGAGTACCCTTTCTCCGTGACTAAGACCGCTCTCTTCTCCAGCCCCTGGAAGAGGCCCCCTTCTCCAGGCGCTTCGGCCTCCAGAAGACGGGCAGCTCTGGTGCCCTGGGTCCCACAGGCAGGTGGGGGGCCGAGGGCCCCCCTGGAGCGGGGCTGCCGCGCTCGGCCTCCTCCTCTCGGCTGGAAGGCACCTCCCTTCAGGTGAGTAGAGCGAGTGGCGGGGGGACCAGGCCTCGCTGCGCTGCTGCCCAGGAGAAGGCCCTCCTCTGCTCTGCTCTTCCCCCAGGCCCAGGAGCCCCGCCTCGCCAGGATTACGCCCACCCCCTCCCGGAAGGTGCCAGAGCCCTCTGCCCTGTGAGTGCCGGCCTGGGCCTTTCCGGGTGGGAGGCAGGTCGGGTCCCCTCCCCGGTCAACTTGACCCTCAGCAAGTCCTTCTGCCCGCTGGGGCCCTGCCCCACCCGTCTGCCGCATCGAATCAAAGCTCACAGTGAAGCTTCCAGGGTCACAGTGGCCTCCGGTGGCCTTTGTGCCCACCTCCTACTCCATCCCTTTCTGACACAGTCACACTCCTGCTCCAGGGCCTGTGCTTCCTCCCTTCCTCAGGTCCGTGTAGAAGCGTCCCCTTCCCTGCGAGGCCCACGCTGCAGCAGCGTCGGGACGCGCACCGCCTCCTGCCTGCCGGCAGGCTCGCTCTGTCCTCCGCAGGCCTGTAGCTCTCTGGCCCGTGGGGTGGCGGACTCCGCTCGTGCGGGTTGTTGGTACTGCATCTTTTCTGCGCGTCTTTGACTCGAGGGGCAGAGCTCAGTCGGTGGCTCATCGGGGCATCTCCAGCACCTGCTGCGTAACTTGAGTGGAGTGATGCTATTTGCCGGCTGAATGACTTCACAGGTCCGAGGTCTCCAGACGTCCTCCCTTGGATCCCTCCACTCCTCCCTCCAGGATTCCGGAGCCTGAAGCCCCAGTGAAGCCAAGTGTCCCTGCAGCCTCCACCGCGCCCCCAGCCGACTCCCGGGACCGGCGGAGGTGAAGGGGGGGGGGGGCCTCTTGCCCGCGAGCCCCCAGGGCCTCAGGCAGGCGCTCCCACGGGAGAGTTTGTTCAGGGTCTGCCGGGAGTTGAGGTCCTGTGGCAGAACTTCCCTTCCCTGAACGGGGTCGGCCGTGGGGCAGGCACTGGGCCTGAAGGAGCCCTCCCTGAGGCGGGCCCTTTCCCTCAGGTCCTACCAGATGCCCGTGCGTGACGAGGAGTCGGAGTCACAGCGGAAAGCTCGCTCCCGGCTCATGCGGCAGTCTCGGAGGTCCACGCAGGTGCGGGGTGGGTGGGGTCGGGCTCCTCCCGGGTCTGAGGGAGGAGGGGCTGGGGGCCTAGACTGGCGTCCTGAGGGCCCTGACCCCTTCCCCTCTGCCAGGGTGTGACTCTGACTGACCTGAAGGAAGCAGAGAAGGCAGCAGGGAAGGGCCCAGAGCCAGAGAAATCGTGCCTGGTGAGACGGGTCAGGTGACCAGGTCGGGGGGGGGGGGGGGGTCCAAGACGACCTGGATCTGACCTCCCTGCCCTTCTCCCGCAGGACCTCTCTCGGAGGCCACGAGTGCCAGGGGTGGGGAACGCGGAGGGCCCTGCCCTGAGAGGTGAGGTCTGGTCCCTGGGAGGTCGCTCTCCTGCCCCCCCTCCCCCCTCCCCCCGCCTCTCCCTCTTTTCGGCTGCAGTCTGTTTTCCCGGGGGTCGGGCCTAGGGACCCTGATGCTGCCTCGCGGGGCTTCTCCCCGGGTTTCTGGGCTGATTCCTGCCCCTCCCCCCCAGCAGAGGCGCCTGACGGGCAGGGTCAGGGACCACAGGCCGCCAGAGAGCACCGCAAAGCTGGCAAAGAGTGGAGAGGGCCTGCGGAGGTGAGGGGCGGGGCGAGCCGGGCTACAGGTGGGCCGTGGAGGCAGGGTGGTGGGCCAGACTCCCCTCCTGGCATCAGGCTGAACCCCACCTCCGCCCGCAGGGGGAGGAGGCGGAGCCGGCCGACCGCAGCCCAGAGTCCAGGTACAGGCTGGGCAGGGAAGGGTGTGGGCTCGTCTGCAGGGCTTCGGGGAGCCCCGCTGACGCCCTGCCCGCCTCCATCCCAGCACTTCCGAGGGCGGCCCCTCACCTCGCAGGCAGCGGCAGCGCGACCCCCGGCCCGAAGCGGACGAGCCCGACGGAGGCTTCAGGAAGGTTCGCGACCCCAGCTGCCCCACCGTTGATCCACCCCCCGCGGGTCCATCCCATACCTGCCCTACGGCCCTCCCTGCACCCTCCACGGGGCCGGCAGGCCTGACCGCTCTCTCCTCCTGGTCGCCCCAGCTGTACGCAGATCTGCGCAGCGAGAACGAGCGACTTCGCGAGGCCTTGACTGAGACCACGCTCCGGCTGGCGCAGCTGAAGGTGGAGCTGGAACGTGCCACGCAGGTGCGGGGCCGGCCATGTTCCCTTCCCAGGCTGGGGTCCCCGCCCTGGGCCGTGGGGCTTGGACCCTTCTCTGAGCCTCGTGCTCTGTGTGTTGTCACCAGAGGCAGGAGCGCTTTGCAGAGAGGCCCGCCCTTCTGGAGCTGGAGAGATTCGTGAGTAGGGGCAGCTGGGGTGGGGCCCTCTGTGTCCCCAGCCTCACCCCTCCGTGCGGGTCTGAAGAGGGTCCTCTGACCTCCCCCCCTGCTCCGCTGTACTTGACCGCTGGCCCTCCCAAACCCCAGGCCTCACCTCTCCCTTTTACTCCAGGAGCGCAGGGCCCTGGAGAGGAAGGCGGCGGAGCTGGAGGAGGAGCTGAAGGTGCGCACGGGGGGGCACTGGGACCGGGTTCCACCTGCCCGGGGCCACCCCACTGACCCTCCCCTCCCCCCCACAGGCCCTGTCCGACCTCCGGGCTGACAACCAGCGGCTCAAGGATGAGAACGCAGCCCTGATCCGGGTCATCAGCAAGCTCTCTAAGTGACTCTGGCGGAGGACCCGCCCCGTCCCCGTATTTATACAGCTGCTTCTGCCACCCGCACCCCTTCCCCTGTGTGAGCACGAGGGCCAGGGGTCTCTGAGAAGCCATAGCCTCCCTTTGGGGCCTCCACACTGGGAGGGGAACACAGAGTCCCCAGGAGCCAAGGGGGGGCCACCCAAGGCCAGGATGGAGGGGAGAGGCCGAGCCAGGTAGGGGGGCCCGGGACTGGAGGTGGGACCAGGGTGGAACTGTGGACCAGGAAGTGCCAGGACCAGTAGCCGGGACCAGAGTGGCCAGCCGGAGGTCCCCCCCTCACGTGTGCTGCCACCCCCGTCACCCCTCCCGCTCCTGAACAGGGATCCGAGAATGTGCCAAGAGTCCCACCCGCCTGGGCCAGGTGGGCCTGGATAGAGGGCCCGTGTGCAATAGGGAGGGACGTCTCTATTTTTTTGCTGCCCCCTCCCCGTCCACTGTCAGGGGCAGGGGGAGAAGGTATTTTCGAGACAAAGCACAGGCACCACAAATAAAAGTCGTGAAGTTGCCACTCAGTGACCGTGTCCCCGGCTGGAGTGAGGGGTGGGGCACCACTTCTGTGTCCCTCCCTGGTCAGTGGCCAGCCCACAGGATCCTGAGTGGGGGCATAGGTGAGTGCTCGCTGTGGGGGCAGGGGTTCCAGGAAGCCTGTGACACCAGCAGCCACGTTGTGGGGGACGGAGCAGGCTTCCCTGGAGCACGTAGGGGGTTGTGTGAGGAAAGTCACTGCCAGCCGGCAGAAAGCACGTGCAGAAACCCGGGGTTGGAGGGGGGTGAGGAGGGCAGGACCGGCATGCACGGGGGGCGGAGGATACCCGGTGGGAACCCAACCTCAGATGCCAGGCACGGGGCGGCAAAGAGTTCTAGCAAGTGACCTGGGATCCTGCTGGCGTGAACTAGGGGACAGACTGGGGGCTGCGAGGTGAGGAGGACGCCTGTCTGGGTGGGGGCGTGCAGCTTCCTTCTCCTCCTGAGGGGGGAGCTGGGGTGAGCGAAGGTGGCTGGGCCCCCTGGTGGCCCGGTAGAGAAGGGACAGCAGTTGGACAGTGTCTAAGAGGAGGCTGTTTATGGACTGGGCAGCAGTTCACAGTGTGCGGGGGAGCCCGAGTGTGCCCCTTCCTCCCACTCACGGCTGGTTCGCTCACGCGGCTGACTCCCCCGGAGCAGGTCTGGAGCCTTCGGGAGGGCTCCACTTCCACTGGGGGGGGCAGTCTGCAAGTCTGTTCTCGCGGGGCTTCTGCGGATCACGGAGTCGGGGAGCCGGGAAGGGTCAGATAACCTCTGCTTCCGTGTCGCCTTCCACCTTCTTCTTCTGCTTCTCCATCACCGCCTCCAACTCGGACACTTTCTCTTTGCCCTGGAGGGTGGAGTGGAAGTCATACACCAGTCTCCAAGCCCGGTGCCCCCCCCCCCCCCGTTGGCCCCTGAGCGGGCGGCTCACCTCCAGCCGCGCACGCTGCACGGTGACCTGGCTGTACACTCGGGCCCCCTCCTCCGGGCTCACGGCTCGCAGCTCCTCCTTCTGCAGGGAGAACAGCTGCGCGCCGGTCAGCACGCCCAGCGCGTCCACGGTCCTGGGGGCGAGCAGAGGGGGGCGGTGAGGCCCGCACAAACCCTGGCCCCGCCAAGCACCCCGTTTCTGCCCAGCCGTTGGCACCCAAGTTCCCCTCCCCCCCCGCCATCGCAGTGCCCTGTAAGAAGGGGAGGGGCACGTGTGCCCAGCTTTCCAGCGCAGGCAGGAGGGCCTGGAGACCGCAGTCCCAGCGTGGAGTAGCGTGCCAGTCACAGCCTGCCATTCACTGCAGCACCCTCCCTCGCTTTAGGCCAGTCCGAAAGGCTCCACCTCGTGCGTCCCGCCTCCGGGTCCCCAGCCTGCACCAGCCACTCACCCAGCACTAAAGCCCTTGGCCTGCAGCCAGGCGCGGACCTCCGAGGCGTCCGCGTGGGGGCTGAGCTGCGGCTCCGGCTCCGGGGCGCGGGGACCCGGGGCTGCGCGGCTGGGGCCCGAGCGGCCCTGGGCCAAGCGCGCCTGCAGCTCCTCATTGACACACAGCATCTGGGAGAATTTCTCTGCAGGCGGGGAAACCGGGAGAGAGGGCAGACTCAGGACCAAGGGTCCTGGGGCCCGAAGGGAGGCCCAGCATCCTCACAAGGGATCGGGAGCCCTTTGGGTCTGTCCGAACCTTGGTTCCCCTGACTGCACAGGGAAGACAAGGACGGCTCCCCGAAGGGGGTGCCCCCACCACTCACCCTTCTCTCGGGGGTCCAAGTTGAGGCTATCACAACTGTCCCAGTGGGGCCGAGGGGACACAGGAGCTGGGGCCAGTGGGGGAGGAGGAGTGCTGTCCTCCTAGAGAGGGGGCCAGAGGAACGCTCAGATGAGAGAGCTGAGTCCCGGCCCCTCCGCCTTCTGGAGGGAAATTTCTGCACCCCCAGCCACCTCTGACAGTGCCCTCGACACCTGATCGTCACATGCTTCCTCCCCTCAAAACCCAGGCGTCCACCAGGCTCACCAGGCTGCAGCTGGCCAGGGGCCCCGGGTGGGGTGTCAGGATATTATAGGGCACGTATCCTTCCTGGCCTCGCTGGTCCCGGACCTTCCACCACTTACGCCGGTCATCCAGGACCTGAGGGGGGGGGGACAGGAAAGGAGCTGTGTCTCAATCCACAGCTGGGCCGCCTGCAGCCCCTCGGCGTCCCCTCCCTCTGACCTCCAGCACGTCGCGCTGCTGGACTGATAGCTCGCTGCTGTTGCGGGCCTGGAAGTCATAGTTGCAAAGGACCCACTTCCCCTCGGGCTCCGGCCGGGGCTCAGCCTCGGGCTCCAGGTCTTGGTGACTGTGGAGAAGAGCGAGGGGTGGAGATGAGGAGGCAGCCAGGCTCCCTGCTCTGGGCAGTAGGGGATTGGTGTGAGCTGGGGTTAGAGCCAAGCAGGGGGGCCGCGGGCCAGGTGAATACTGTTAACAGAGGTTTGAAATGGCAGGAACGACATGCAGGCATGTTGCTGCTGCTGTAGCTGTCCCCCGTGCTGTAAGCACACGCTACAGGTTCTGACGTCACCTCCCTTTTACAGGTGAGGACATCCTTCCCCCCAGCACACAGCTAGGGCCAGGTGCTGTGTATCAAGCACCGGCTATGTAAAGGAAGGGGCTCCTGTGTAGGATAGCCCATGGTTACAACACGATGGTGAACTTATAATTTGTGTAACACGAGGTGCCAGACACTGCTGAAAGTCTCTTACGTAGATTGGCTAATCTGATTCTGAATACGACCCTCGGTATAACCATGAACTGGGACACTGCAGACCCTTGTCACCTCCTTTACAGGTGAGGAAGGTGACGGGCAGGGACAGAAAGTGGCATGATGATGTCAAGGGCACAGAGCAAGAAAGAGGCATTGCCACACAGATCCACGCAGGCTGGCCCCACCGTCCGTGCCCTGAGTAACTCGGTCTACTGTGCATGCGGCCTGAACTCTGCCCCGGCCTTGAGCTCCTAACTGCTAGCCTGTATAACCTCATAGACTTCTAACTCTTGCAGGAAGGGATTAGTCATCTGCGTCTCGTTTTCTCTGCAAACCAGGGAGACTCAGAGAAGGGAAGTTAAAAGCTGGGGGTGTCAAGCCCAAGATTCAGAAGGAGGGGGACGGGTGGGGGAGGTTCTGCAAGACCAGGCAGCTGGAGTGGAAGGGAGCAAAATTTTGCCTCGGACCCCCCAGAAAGCGGGACCTCAGCCCGGATCAGGCCTACCTGTGCCAAGGAGAGGGGGGGTCTTCAGGGCCGCGGCACCCCCTGTGTGGGGCGGGCAGCTCCCAGCACGCTGTCCCTGCTGCGGCCCTCTGCCGGGGCCCTCACCCAGACCCCCTTCTGCTCCTCCAACTTTGCCGCTTTGTCTTCTTATCCCACAAAGCTTCCTCGCGTCTGCCCCCGACTTGCTCGAGGACCCCAGAGTGCTGGCTCCTCTATGCCCCTTCTTCCCCAGGCCCCAAGAGCCTCTGCCCAGATTGCTTCTTGGAATCACGCACTCAGACCCCTGCTCTTTCCTTCCCCAGGTCTCAAACTTTAATTTCCCCAACCTTTTAACCCTGAAAGGCTCGTAGTAGAACCCTCAGCAAGAACGGAGACAAGGGCTCTCGAGCCTTGGGAAAGGCACGGCCCAGCCTGCCAGTCTTTACCTCGTTCAGGGGCCCAGACATACTGCCACCTCCCAACTTTTCCAGAAACGTGCCCACGGCCCTCCCCGGCCCCGTCGTCTCTGGGTCCCCAAGGTCCCAAGCACCAGACTCGAGTTCTTCGAGCCCCTAAGGCCCAGCTCCCCAGTCCCTTCCTCCGTCCTCTGAGGGCGGGGCCCAGGCCCTGGAAAGTCAGGCTGCCTTCCCCCAGCCTCTCTGATTCTACCCACTCCCAACCCACTCCTCCCTCCGGCCCTGGGATCTGGGCCCCCTCTCCCCCTTCTCCCTCCCTCCCAGCCCCAGCCCCTCTCCCTTGTCACCATCTCACCCACCTGCGATGAGCCGGAAGACAGAAGCAAAGACAGAAAAAAGGAACGGAGTCAGCGCCAGGAGCCCCCAGGACACACCCCTCCTCGACCCCACTTGGACCACCTTGGGGGCGACACTCACCCATTGACAGCGACCTGGGGGGCGCTTTGCTGCGGGAGAGAGGAGAGTAGCAGCTCAGGGCCAGAGGCAGGTGACAGTCGTGTCACCTGGGGAGGGGGCATTGTGGCTCACCTGCTGGCGCCGCCGCTCGTGCTGCAGCTGTTTCTCTACTGGGTCCTCCCAGGCGCGCCCCTGCGGGTCAGTGGCCGGGGGCTCCCAGCCGCTGGAGAACTCGGGGCTGTAGGGGGTTCCTTCCTCGGGGGGCAGCTCCAGCCTGTGGCCAAGGGGCTCGGGGCTCAGGGCTCCTGGGGTGGCCTAGCTACTCTAACCTGGCTCCCTTTCGCCAAGCCCCACCCCTGACGGCAGCTCTGTCTGTAAAGTCATGGATTCCACGCTAATGCTGCGCCCACTCCGAACCTTGAGTCTACACACATCCCGCGTCTTCCCCCCAGGTCTGGCTCCAGCGCGGCTCTTCCCTCTTTCCCGACCCCCAGGCCCCTCCTCCCCCAAGCCCCACCCCTCTGGTATAGCCCACCCCCCTCCTCCAAGCCCGGCCTTTTGTTCAGTCTCAAGCCTCTCCTTCGGGCGAGTTTCGGCCCTTTCCTGCAGGCGGGTCCCGGCATGGGTCCCGGGTTCACGCGACTGCTTTGGCCGCATCCTCTACCTAAGCCTAGCAACTTCCCTTCCCTGCCGGCCCCGCCCCTCACCCCGGTCGGGTCCACGAGTCCCCCAGCGAGGTCCAGAGCGCATTTTCTCGTGGGGTGAGGTGGTCCCGCAGCAGTGCCACCGCCTCGGACGTCAGGTGCGGCCGCCGCACTTCACTTGCGAATCGGGGGCCTCCCGACGTGTCCACAATCTGCCGGGGGGTCAGGAGTGGACAAGCCCTCAACCCCTCTCCCCGGAAGTCAAACCCCGATTCCTCCTGCCGCAGGGGGTACCTGAGGATGGAGTGCCTCACCAACTGCAGGGGTCCGAACAGGAAGTGCAGCAGCTCGGGGGAGGAGGGGTTGGCGATGTTGCCGCGGAGCCGGGCCTGCGGGGCGGGGCAGGTGCTGGGCTCGGTGTGCGGGCAGGTGAGGCTCGCCGTTCCCCGCACCCTCACCCCACCATGGCCCGGGCCGGACGCGTTCTCACCAGCAGGCTGAAGGCGTACTTGATTTTCCGAAGCACGTCCGTGTACTCGGCCTCGGAGGGTGGCTTGGCCCGCAGCGTCAGGAGGCCCTCTGCAGGTGGGGGGGGGGGGAGGCGGGGTGCCGGGGACACAAACAGGCCCAGTGAGGTCCCCAGTGATGGGGCAACACGCCAGGGGGGGCAGAGGGAGAGGGAAGGTGTTTAGGAGGGGCTGGATGCCACGGGGGGGGGGGCGCCCCTTACCCCCAGCCTCCCGGCGCCGGGTCCTGCGGCCGCGCTCCCTGTGTTCCAGCACCCGGGCCGCCTCCGCAGACTTCTGCAGCTTCGCTACGAAACTCTCCACGTCGTCGAACACGTGGTTCAGGATGTCCTGGGGGACAGAACGGGGGACTCAGGGACGCAGAGTATGAGCCTCTCATCACCCCAGTCAGACTTTGAACCGAGCGCCCTGACATCCTCCCAGGCCAGGCCACGCCACGCCCTCTGATGCCGGCCCCTGTCCCCTTATTTCGGCTCCCCCCTCCAAGCCCCCCTCCCGGAGGTAGGACACGTCCCCCAGCCGGCCCCGCCCCACGCACCACTTCCCGCTCTGCCTGCAGACCCGCCAGGTCCGGGCCGCGGGGGCCCAGGTCGGGAGAGGCCTGGGAGGCCTGGGAGGCCGGGGCAGCGCCGCTGGAGGTCGCCGCCGGGCCGGGCCGCGGGCTCAGGGACTCCTCCGCCTCCGGGATGGGCTCCGCCTGCGGCCGCCCCCGGCCCGCCTCCGCCGTGCTGATGACCGCACGGACTGACGGGCGGCGCTGCAGGGGAGGGGTCTCCGCGGCTGGCGAGGGGCGGCGCTGCAGCTCCTCCTGCGTGGCCCTGCGGGGGGACAAGGGGTAACAGCCTGCGTCCAGCGGGGAATGGGGCGGGGGATGGGGCGGGGGAGAAAGTCGGGCTTAGAACCGAGTCGAACTGAGGCTGCAGGTGGTGGGGAGGGGCGAGCACCGCTACAGAGGGAAACTGAGGCCTGAGAGAGGGAAACTGAGGCCTCAGGGAGGGAAACCGAGGCCTCAGGGAGGGAAACCGAGGCCTCAGGGAGGGAAACCGAGGCCCACACTGGGAAAAGTCGTCTCGGAGAGGAGGTACACGGGTCTGGAGGGCATGGCAAGACCTGAACCAGGCTCTGCTCGACCGACTTCCAAACGCGTTCGTTCTAGGCGAGTGCTATCAGCCCATGTGTCGGAGGTGGAGACTGAGGCCCCACCCGGCCTCTCTTCGCCCCTGGCTTCCGGCCCCGCCCTTTCTTACCTGAGCGCCGCGCTCCTGCGCTCACCGCGGCCGGACCGGTAGTAGTGCAGCGCCCCCTGGACGTCCTCGCGGATCAGCTCCGCCTGCCAATCACGCGGTCAGTTCCCGCCCCGGCCGCGGTGCGCCCACTCCGTGGCGCCCACTCCGTGGCCGGGTGCCAGAGCCCCTCCGAGTCCGCGCCCACGCTCTGAGCTCGCGCCCTCCACGCGCCCTCCTCCCCTGCTCGAGCCACGTCCCCGGCGGCCACGGAGCGCGGGCGCTGGCGCTTCCTGCCCCCAGGCCGCGCTCCCCTCCAGGGCTGGCTGCTCCCAGCCCACCCTCCCCCAGGTGCGGTCCTGCGCCGTCAGGCCCTTAGCCTCAGTCTCCATTCGGCCTCGACCCTGTCCCCCCTGTCCTCAAACCCCCCTCCCTTCCAGCACTTTCCAGGCCACGCCCCCTCCACTGGCCCTGACCCCGCCTCGGCTCCAGGCTTCCCCCCCCCCCGCCCCCCGGAATCCGCAGGGTCCCCGCACTGCCCGAGGGGGCTCCCCGGACCGGGCCCCCGCTCACCCCGAGACGCAAGCCCTGGAAGAAGTGCACGTCGGGCTGCGTGCGCTCGGGCTCCTGGCACACGAGCAGCAGCAGCGAGCGAGTACGGCCCGGCAGCGCCACCACGTCGCAGCGCACGATGGCACCCAGCGGGTAGGACTCCAGCTCCTCCTGTGGGGTGGGACGGGGCCGACTGAGGCTCGGGTCCCAGAATCCCCAACGGCGACGGCAGTGCCAGCGGGGACCCCAGCGCTGCACCGGCGGGCCTGCGGAGCTACCGAAGCACACCCCCGATTTGGCCGAGGAGGCCGAGACCCTCTAAGAAAGGGCGGAGAGCCCGGCCGGCGTCCCCAGGGGAAGGACGCACAGGGGCCGAGATTCGCACAGCGAAGTCGTCCCTGGGTCGAGCCCTCCGGCCTCCGCCCGGCCGCCCCCGCCCTCGCGGCCCCCTGGCACCTTGGACGTGGGGTCGAGCAGCGTGACACGGTCCGGAGACACGCGCAGCAGCATCTCCTGGGCCCAGACGCGGCCCTGGCTGTCCATGACGGCCAGCCTCCGCGCGGCGTCCTCCACGGTGTGCACGCCGTCCTCCTCGCCCAGGCAGAAGGTCACCAGGTGCTGGCGCGGGAGGCGCAGAGACCGGGGAGTCCGGGAGGCCGCCGGGAGGGCGAGTGCCCTGCATCGGCCTCTACCCGCACCTCCTCCAGAAAGCCCCCCTGCCCCGGCACCCGCTCCGCCTGCGGGCGCCGCCGCCCACTGCCCTTCGTTTTGTTCTCATCAGAGCGACTAACACCTGCGTGCCTTCCCGGCGAGACCGGAGACTTCCTGAAGGCACGGACTGTGTCTGGTCCCTTCTGAGCACCTGCGCCCCGGGAGAGCACCTGGCGCACTCTGAGCCCTGCTCACAGAGGTTTGGGCAGCGTGGGTCCCGTGGGCCGACTGTCGGCCTGAGAGCAGGACTGCAGGAAGGCCTGGGCCGATTCGAGGGGAGCTGCCTTCCTCCCCTGAATTCCCGCTTCTCAGGGAAGGCGGGCAGAAGCCCATTTTGCAGATGAGCAAACTGAGTTTCCAGCTTGTTGGAGGCCCAGCTGCCTTCAACACCATCTTCCCAGGCCTCCCTTTCTGCCTTTCCGCCCACAAGACTCCCTGTGGCAACGCAGACCCCGGACTCACATTGACCGGATACTGGGAAACGTCCGCCATAACCACGGTGGAGTAGCGCTTCCTCTGCTCTGTGGGGGAGAGGGGGAAGGAGGATACACCCAGAAGACCCAGTCCCCCGTCTCCCCTCCCTCACGCCCTCAGACCCAGGCCCTCCTCCCTCAGTCCCGGCACCCTGACTCCCCAGCCCCTCCTCCCTGGGACCCGGCACCCTGACTCCCCAGCCCCTCCTCCCTGGGACCCGGCACCCTGACTCCCCAGGCCCTCCTCCCTCAGTCCTGGCACCCTGACTCCCCAGGCCCTCCTCCCTGGGACCCGGCACCCTGACTCCCCAGGCCCTCCTCCCTGGGACCCGGCACCCTGACTCCCCAGCCCCTCCTCCCTGGGACCCGGCACCCTGACTCCCCAGCCCCTCCTCCCTGGGACCCGGCACCCTGACTCCCCAGCCCCTCCTCCCTGGGACCCGGCACCCTGACTCCCCAGCCCCTCCTCCCTGGGACCCGGCACCCTGACTCCCCAGCCCCTCCTCCCTGGGACCCGGCACCCTGACTCCCCAGCCCCTCCGCCCTCAGTCCCGGCACCCTGACTCCCCAGCCCCTCCTCCCTGGGACCCGGCACCCTGACTCCCCAGCCCCTCCTCCCTGGGACCTGGAACCCTGACTCCCCAGCCCCTCCTCCCTGGGACCCAGCACCCTGACTCCCCAGCCCCTCCTCCCTCAGTCCCAGCACCCTGACTCCCCAGCCCCTCCTCCCTGGGACCCAGCACTCTGACTCCCCAGCCCCTCCTCCCTGGGACCCAGCACTCTGACTCCCCAGCCCCTCCTCCCTCAGACCGGCACCCTGACTCCCCAGCCCCTCCTCCCTCAGACCGGCACCCTGACTCCCCAGCCCCTCCTCCCTGGGACCCAGCATCCTGAATCCCCAGCGCCTCCTCCCTCAGACCCAGCACCCTGACTCCACAGCCCCTCCTCCCTCAGACCCAGTTTGAGCCTGCAGTTTTCTTGCTTCCCAACTCACCGTAGATAGACTTGGCACTTGGTTTGGGGGCAGCTTCTGGGCTGGTTCAGGAAAAAAAGGGGGAGAAGGGCTGTGGGAATTGGGAGCAGATCGTGGGGGTTTCAAATGCCAAGCGGCCCGCGGAGGGTTCTGAGCGGGGGAGGCCAAGGGCGACTTTCAGGCAGGCGAGGCAGTGGTAGCGGGAGGGGTGGAGAGTGTGGTCTCCGCGGCCACACAGACCTGGCTCCCAGTCCCCCGTCAGTGACTGCCTTGCCATAGGACCCGGGGGCGGGGGGGCGGGGGGAGACTTCATCTCTCCTGCCTCAGTAGCCCTTTCTGCGAGGTAGGAGTGAGTCACCCTATGGCCTGGCCTCCGTCCAGTAGAGCTGTAGGTGGATTCGCTGAGAGCTGAGGGGTGTCACGGCCTCAGTGGCATTTAGCTTTCATTGTCGCGATGCGAAGGGTAGCCCACAGCGGTTGCTCAGCCAGCGGGCCTTCTTACAACAGCAGTAGTACTTGGAGTGGACAGAGACTGACCCTCCCCTCCTCCCCCTGGGCCAGGCTCTTCCCAGCCAAACCCTCCTGCCTCCTGCCCCTCACCTCCTCCTTCCAGGCCACCTTCTCCAAGAAGAATTGCACAGAAATAGCAATTTGATTATTGCAATTTGATTACCTCTGTGCTGGAGAGCTCACTACCTCCGATCTCCCATACGGCATTCCCATGGGTCTCCCTTTGTTCCTTTCCCTGCTCGCTCCAGGAGACTTGAGCCTTTGTTATAAACAGCCCAGATTTTTTCAGCCAAAGGTCAATATTTAAGTAACAAGATAACAGCAATGGCCCTTTCCAGGAGTTGAGAACCTGCTTTGGGGGAGATTCTCTGCTAAGCCCTGGACCTTCGTTCTCCTGTCAAACTCGCAAAATTGTCCCGGGTTCACAGAGGAGGAACGGAGCCTCAAAGAGGCGAGGTGCTCGGGCCGGGGTCACACCACTCCTGAGTGTTGGCAGCTGGATTGGAACCCAGGTGGTCCTGCTCAGGGTCCCGGGCCCGGGCTGCTGTACATGTCGACTGTGGGCGTGGGGAAGAGGGCGGCGGGAGGGGGCTGGGGACACTTACCCCGTGCTGGTGCTCATGGCGCGGAGAATGGGGCGCTCCTGCCACCTGGAGGTGCCCTAGGAGCCAGCGAAGAGGTGAGGGCCCGACCTGGCCTGCAGTACCTAGGAGTTTGGCCCAACCGCCTCCTCCCTCAGACCCGGGAGTCCTGAACCCCACCTCCTCCCTCAGACCAGGAGTCCTGAACCCCACCTCTTCCTCCCTCAGACCCTGGAATCCAGGTTCCCAGCCCCTCCTCCCTCAGACCCAGGACCAGGCCCCCAGCCCCTCTTCCCTCAGACCCAGGACCAGGCCCCCAGCCCCTCCTCCCTCAGACCCAGGAGTCCAGTCCCCCCCCAGGGCTCCAGGCCCCCCAGCCCCTCCTCCTAGACCCAGGAGTCCAGACCCCCAGCCCCTCCACCTTCAGACCCGGGAGTCCAGGCCCCAGCCCCTCCTCCCTCAGACCCAAGGGTCCTGAACCCCAGCCCCTCCTCCCTCAGACCCTGGAGTCCAGACCCACTTAGCCCCCTCCTCCCTCAGACCAGGACTCAAGGCCCCCAGCCCCTCCTCCCTCAGACCCTGGAGTCCAGACCCCCTCAGCCCCCTCCTCCCTCAGACCCAGGAGTCCAGGCCCCCAGCCCCTCCTCCCTCAGACCCAGGAGTCCAGGCCCCCAGCCCCTCCTCCCTCAGACCCAGGAGTCCAGACCCCCAGCCCCTCCTCCCTCAGACCAGGAGCGCAGACCCCAGCTCCTCCTCCCTCGCATCTAGCACCCTGCCCCCACCCCCAAATCTGTCAGAGACCCCCGAGTTCGGCTCCCTAATCTATGTGTACCCCATTTTCCTCTTTCCAGGGATCCTGTCTCCCAGCCTGACCTCCTCAGGCCCAGGGGCTTGGGGCTCTGAGCTTCCCCACCGTAAGAGCCGAAGGATTTCGACCCCCGCGCCTCCCCCAGGAGCCCTCCACGCATTTCCTCAGCCGCTGTGACCTCAGGCCACGGGGCCAGTCTTCCAGCCCTGACCTCGGCAGCACTCCAGGGTTTCCCGGTGTCTGGACCCCGGAGTCCTGGCCCCCTGCTCCTGCTCCCCGAGACCCAGGAGCCCCAGCTCCGGCCCCTCCTGGCTGGGCCCCCTCCTCACCGGCCGGTCAGGCTGTGTCAGGCGGGGCAGCGGCGGCCGGCTCGCTCTCTGCTCTCCTCTGGGCTCCGCAGGGCCCGTCCTTCCTGCTCCCGGCCACCCCGCCTCCGCATACCTGAGCACTCACCTGGCACGCTCCTAGGCGGGGCTGGCGGGGGACCGGGCGGGGGGAGCCGGGAACCGTGACCGCCTCCGTCATCACCGCACTGGAACAGGGACAACAACGGTCGTTGGACGTCACGCGAGTTCCCACACCGGAACCCAGCGCTCTGCCTCAAGTTCCCCGTCCAGGCCTCCCGACACCTGGGGGAGGTCGGCGCTCTGACTCCCCCGTTGGCGGTGCAGAGCGGGTGGTCAGCGCAGCAGCACCGGGATTCGAACCCGGGCGGTGTCTGTGCCTGCCCTGTGCACAGCTCCCGTCCAGGCTCCTGCCTCCACGGAGCCCTTAGCCCCCACCCCTCCCTTGGCCGCCTCCTCTAGAAATTTCCCCCAACCACCCCCTCTGATGAGACTCAAACCCACCGGCGCTGGCCCAGCTCCAGATACTTCGCTCGTGTTAACGAGCCCCTCGGGCTTGAAATCCTCAGAGACCTTCCCCCGTCCGCGGTCCTTGCTAACCAAGCCACCGGGCACCCTTTCTCCCCCAAACCCAGCGAGGTGAGGGCTGGGGGTCTCTGCGTCACAGAGGGGGAAACTGAGGAAACCGAGGGAGAAGAGACTCCACTCGCAGGAGAGGAGAGAGCAGCAAACGCAGAAGCTCAAGCTCGGAGAGCGGGGGGAGGGGCTCGCGTGCCCCTGTTGAGCCTTTCCCGTTCTCAGTGACCTTCACCTAGTTCCTGCCAACACCGTGCACCTGCAGCAGCCTCCCAACTGCCCTGCTCCCGGCCTCCCTGCCTCCCCTCCTCTGGTCTCCGTGCAGGGGGCCCGAAGAAACCGAGGTGGGCTCGCGTCCCTCCCCACTCCGCACCCTCCAGGGGCTCCCCGTTGCTGGGGTAGAAGCTGCGGTCTGCACAGTCTTAAGGGACAGCACTCAGACATCCTGTCCCCCTCCATCACTCAGTTCCAGCACGCCGGCTCCTTGCTGCTCCTCGAGCACTGAGAGCCAGTCCTGCCGCAGGGCCTTTGCACTTGCTGTCCTCGGCCTGGTATGCCTCTTCCCTCACCTCCTTCAGGTCTTTGCTCGAATGTCACCTTCTCCGAGAGGCCTGGCCACCCTGTTTACAACCGTAGCTCCTCTCATTCTCCTGTTCCCTGTAGTCTCTCATGCTCCCTCGTTAATTTTCCTCCAGAATGTTCACCGCCTTACAATGCACTGTATTACTGTCTCCCCTCTTAGGATGTAAGCATCGCGAGGACAGAGACTTCTTGTTTTAGTATCTTTATTTATTGTTTTATTTGAGAGAGAGCGAGAGAGCGAGAGCGTGAGCGCAAGCCAGGGAGGGGCAGAGAGAGGGTGAAACAGAATCCCCAGCAGGCTCGGCACTGTCGGCGCAGAGCCCTCCACAGGGACTGAACTCAAGAACTGTGAGATCATGACCTGAGCCCAAGCTGGATGCTTAAGCGAACGAGCCGCCCAGTGACCAGAGGACAGAGACCTCTGCGTTCGTCCCTGTGTGCCGCCCGTCAGAACAGGATGCAGCACACGGTCAGCGCTGGGGCGACACTGGCTTTGCGTGCGTCCGTGAGGATGATGCTTTGCTGTTTTCTTTTTTTGTTTTTAATGTTTATTTATTTTTGAGAGAGAGAGAGAGAGAGAGAGAGAGACAAAGCATGAGTGGGGCAGAGGCAGAGAGAGAGGGAGGGAGACACAGAATCTGAAGCAGGCTCCAGGCTCCGAGCTGTCAGCACAGAGCCCGACGCGGGGCTGGAACTCACAGACCGCGAGATCACGACCTGAGCTGAAGTTGGACGCTGAACCGTCTGAGCCCCCCAGGCGCCCCTGATGCTTCGCTGTTTTGCTCGGCCCGTGCTGACCCCACGGTGTACGCTGAGCGAGGCTGGAAACCAGCGAAAGCACCCCATTGACCTGGGTTGACGGGGACGAAAGAATAGAGGCAAAGAGACGATCTTAGGGTGTGGTGTGATGGCAAAGAGCCCGGCGGGTGGGGGTTCGAGTGCCGACTTCGCCACGAAACAGAGGTGATGATACTTATTACTGCATATGGGATGCGGGCGTGCTGATGTCTTCTTCTGCGTACGGTGCGCGCGCGCGTGCGTGTGCATGTCTGATCCTCGGCATCCTGGGAAACGGGCTCCATCACCTCCCATTTCCCAGCTCAGGAATTTGTCTACAGTCACACTGTACATGGTGGGGACGGTCGAACCCCGGCCTACAGCCTACACCCTGCATCCTTTGGTGCTGGCCACCCTGCACAGCCACCTTGTGACCCTGCCTCTTGCTAGCTGTGTGACGCTAAGCAAATGACTTAACCTCGCTGTGCCCCAGTCCTGCCACCTGTAACACGGGGATCCCAGCACGGGCAGCATTAAGTGAGGTACGGAGAGCTCTCAGCACCCGGCAAAGAGGAGATGCTTGGATGAGTGTCAGCACTGGCGGAGACGCAGAGACGGTGTATGCTGGGATAGGAGGCGGCGAAGAGGGTGAGGCAGGCTTCCTGGAGGAGGAGGGGCGGGCAGAGTGGAACCTGAAGGGCGAGTTTAGCAGCCCCAGTGGCCCAGAGGATGAGGGAGGAGCTCCCGGCCTGAGCCGTGGAGGGGAGGGCTAGCTGGCCGGCCAGTTGCTGTTCCAGAGTGTGCTGCCGGGAGAGGCAGGAGGGGCCTGCGCTTCTGTCCCCAGCTCTGTCACTCTGGGTCCCCGTCGCATCCATGCCGCGAATACTTTCTGAGCTTGGTCCTGCCCGGGTTGGGGTCTGCGGAGAGGAGCGGGCCCCTCACCCTCTGGGAGGCAGGCGGGGCTGGGATTGGTGCCCACTGGCAGAGAACAGAGAGGCTCAGAGTGGGGAGGCCACTAGCCCGAGGTCACAGTGGCCCTGGGCCGTGTGACACAAACGCAGATCTGAGCTAAGTCCAGGCCCTTTCTGCATGTGAAAAGTGTCCTCACAGAGGCTTTCCATGGAGTTGGAGTCAGGGCCAGGGCTGCAGGGTCTGAGGGAGGAGGGGCTGGGGGCCAGGAATGCTGGTCTGAGGGAGGAGGGGCTGGGGTCCTGGACTCCTGGGTCTGAGGGAGGAGGGGCTAGGGGCCTGGACTCCTGGGTCTGAGGGAGGAGGGGCTGGGGGCTTGGACTCTCTGGGTCTGAGGGAGGAGGGCCTGGGGGCCCGGACCCCTGAGTCTGAGGGAGGAGGGGCTGGGGGTCTGGCTCCTGGGTCTGAGGGAGGAGGGGCTGGGGGCCTGGACTCCTGGGTCTGAGGGAGGAGGGGCTGGGGGCCTGGACTCCTGGGTCTGAGGGAGGAGGGGCTGGGGGCCTGGGTCCCTGATATGAGGGAGGAGGGGCTGGGGGCCCGGACCCCTGAGTCTGAGGGAGGAGGGGCTGGGGGCCCGGGCCCCTGGGTCTGAGGGAGGAGGGGCTGGGGGTCTGGCTCCTGGGTCTGAGGGAGGAGGGCCAGGACTCCAGGGTCTGAGGGAGGAGGGCAGGGCTCAGCGCAGGTGCCCAGACCCCGCCTCCAGGTGCTCCTAGGTCTGGAGCAGCAGGTGAGAAGCTGAGACCGAAACCAGAGCCTCCACCCTAGTTCTGGGTCCGGGGCCTCCTTCCTCCTTCTCCGGCCACAGAAGAGGCCCCGCCCTCTCTCCAAACCGCAGCAAGTGGCTTCCGAACACCAGCAGAGGCTCCCACCCCTGCACGGTCTGACTCAGTAAGTCCCGGGCGGAGGCCGTGAACCCTGGAGACTCACCAAGGGAACCAGCCGCCTAAGAACCCGTTCCGATCCCTGCCTGTCCACAGGGCCGGCGCCTTTCGTGAAGGGAGCTTGGAAGACTGTTTGGGTCTGAGGCTGCATGTGTCCCCAAACTGGGACGGTTCTGTCACTGGGGACTGGATTATTGGTTCTCTGGGTTGCGGGGGGACCCAGGCACCGCCCAGAATTCCCCGCTGGGGCTTATCTAAAAGCACCCCTCTCTTCCCTCACACACGTGCCCGCCTCCACTCCCCAACTGTAGGGTTTGCAGATGAATTCCCAGGACAGCACGTCGCTGGGGGGACAAAGTCACAGGAAATGCGAGGTATGGCAGGTGTTTGGCAGATCTGAATAAAGCGGGTGACGTCACACCACACTGAGACTGAGCTAGGGCTCAGGAAACTGTATTTCTTTACCTATGTGTTAGTTAACTTATTCACTCAATTAATGGTTCCTGAGACCCAATCTGTGCCCCACTCTTTGCCCTGAAGAAGAATTGGGGGATTAGACTCTGCTGTCACGTGCGCTAATGCAGGGGGCACAGGGCTCTGCGTGTCCCCTGAGAGGGCCCTTATTTCAGCCTCATAGTGGATTTGTCAGCCAGCCAAAGAAGCCTTCCCGGGGTAAGTGATGACTGGACAGGGTTCTGAAGGATGAATAGGAGTTTTCCTAGGACAATGCGGCAAGGGATGACGTTCTAAGCATTGAGACGGGGCAGACGCAAAGTGCCAAAGTCGTGGAGTCGCAAATACTTAAGCACCTACTTTGTGCCGAGTGTGTTCTGAGTGCTGGACAGACGCAGCCCCTGCTCGCATGTGAGCGGGCGTGCTGGGAGACGGGAGACAAACAGGTAGGCATGTGAGAGGCCTCTGGGCTTTGACCTGAATTTCGAGAGCGAGTCACGAATGTGCGGACGGAATACCCCGAGTAGGCTGGCGGGTCAGGTCTGTAGGGTGTGGTGTGGCCAGAGCGTGTGACACCGGAGTCCTGGCCACGGTGACGACCGGGACAACGGCAAACGAGAGGGTGGCCAAACTCCAACACGGATGGGGCTGTCCCAAGCCCGAGTCCGGTTGGGGAGGGGACGCAAACTCAGGGCTGCGCTAAGCGTGCAGGCAGAGTGAGGGGCTCGGTTTTCCCTGCACCTCCTCTGAGACGGCCCGCCCGGGCGCGGCGCAGCACAGAGGGCGCGTCTGAGAACCGCCTGGGCCCCGCGGAGGAGGAGGGTGGGGGAGGCCGGCTGGCGGTGGGGCTGTTTATTCTTTGGGAAGGATGGAGGGCGGATCAGTCTCCCGAAACTGGGGGAGCCTGGCTCCCAGGCTGGCGGCAGGGGGCTGGGCCTGGGGCGGGGCTGGGGTGAGAGCGACCGACCCACCGGGGAGGGCCTCAGACAGACTTGAGTTCAGATCCCAGGGTGGAGCGGGTGACACGCAGTCTATTTGGGTCTCTTCCTGAAAAACAAGCGTGAGTCCTAGTGCCTGCCATGAGGGCCAGCGGGGAGACGAGGTGCTCACAACAGGGCTCGAGGCTCCGCCTCCACTAAACAGACGGAGCGAACCAACAGCTGAATGCCCCGGGGGGCACTCGGGACCAGGAAGAGCTCCACAGGCGGCTCTGCGTCCCGGTGCCTGCTCTGACACCCACAGCAACCCACAGCCTCGGTCCCCCCGGCTCGGACCTTCCAGCGAGCACTCGTGGATTGGAGGCACTGATTGACTGATTCATTCATTCATTCATCCATTCATCCATTCATTCATTCAACAAATGCGTATTAAGCATCTACACCAGGAACCATTCTAGGGACCGGGGAACTCAACAGCCCCAAACCTGCCTTGTGGAGTTTATATTCTGGTGCAAAACAAAATAAAAAAGTAAACTGCTTAGAAGGTCCGACGGCGACAGTGCCGTGAAGGAAAATGAGGCAGGGGGAGGGGCCCGCGGAGGGCCCAGGAGGTGCTCTGGGGACGCTGCTGAAAAGTCACAGTGTGGGTGGGGAAGGCCTCGCTGAGGTCGTCACTCACAGACGGAGGGAGGGGTGGGGATCCCAGGGGAAGGATTTCCAGGCAGGGGCAACAGCCAGTGCAAAGGTCCTGAGGTGGGAGCTTTTCTGGGGTGCATCAGCAAGGCAGCATATCTGGGGCGGAGTGGGTGAGGGCAGATGAGTCACCCCTCCATCTAGTTCCAAAATATGTCATTGCTCCTCGGGGCACCTGGGTTTCTCATTCGGTTAAAGCTAGCTCTTTTTATTTTTTTTCTTTAATATTTATTTATTTTTGAAAAACAGAGAGACAGAGCATGAGCAGGGGACGTGCAGAGAGAGGGGGAGACACAGAATTCGAATAAGGCTCCAGGCTCTGAGCTGTCAGCACAGAGCCCAAAGCGGGGCTTGAGCCCACGGACTGGGAGTTCATGACCTGAGCCAAAGCCGGACGCTCAGCTGACTGAGCCACCCAGGCGCCCCAAAGCCTAGCTCTCGATTCTGGCTCAGATCAATCTCTCATGGTTCGTCAGATCAAGCCCCATGTTGGGCTCTGTGCTAACAGTGCAGAGTCTGCCTGGGATTCTTTCTCTCCCTCTTCCTCTGCCCCTCCCCTGCTTGTGGTCTCTCTCTCTCTCTCTCTTTTAAAAATAAATAAAAACTGAAAAAAAAAAAAGAAACCATTTTATTGCCCTCAAACAAAGCCCTGTACCAGTTAGCAGCTACTCTGCATTGCCCCCTCGCCGAGCTCCTGGGAAGCATTAATTTGCTTGCTGTACCTGCGTTTGCCCATTCTGGACATTTCATATATATGCAATCCTACGCTACGTGACCTCGTAGGGCTTTGGAGGTCCTTACATGCTGCGTTGGTCAAGGGAGAAATACTTTCAGACGTACAGAAAGGCTGCAAAACAAGACAAAGAAGTCCCATATATTACACCCGGAATCCCCAGCCATTAACAGTGAACATAAACACTTTTGCTTTATCCTTTCTCTCTCTCTCTCTCTCTGTCCTTCTCTTTCTCTCACACGCTTTCTTTTTCTGAACTATTTAAAAGTGACTTGCAGACCTGATATCCTTATACCTCTAACAACTTTACATGTATTTTCTAAAACAGGAGAGGTTGGGAGAGAGAATGAATTTGGTGCCATGAGCGCCCCCACCCCCACCCCACCCCCATACGGAAAGCAGGGGGCTTGGCGGGAGAAGTCTCTCAGCACCTGGGACAGCACCCGATGCTTATCAAGAATTTACAAACCGCAACAACCATCCGGAGTCCTGCGGGTTTCCAAACGCCGTGGGTGTGTCTGGGAACCAGGTAGGAGGTCCTCCGAGGAAGGCATTTGCATGCATTATTTTCTGTGTAATAACAGCAGGAGCAGCCAGCAATGTTCTGGCACTTACGGTGTGTTAGGTCCTTGTGAATGACTTGAGGTCATCCTTCCCGATTCTGTAAAGAGCTGGGAAACCGTGGCCCACCGCTTGTTTTTGTAAATAAAGTTTTATTAGAACACAGCTGTGCTCAATTTGTGTGCACCTTGTCTCTGGTGACTTTCCTACTATGAGAGCAGAAGAGTTGCAATACGACCCTACGGCTCACGAGAATGAAATTATTTCCTGCCTGTCCTTTGCAGAAAACCCTACCCTTGAGGTAGATGATATCAGGAGCTCAGTTTACAGACGAGGAGAAAAAGGCTCAGAGATGAAACATTGTATTCAAAGCCAAGAGAACCAGGGGCGCCTGGGTGGCTCAGTCGGTTGACTTGGCTCAGGTCATGATCTCACAGTTCATGGGTTCAAACCCTGCATCGGGCTCTGTGCTGACAGCGTGAGCCTGCTTGGCCGGATTCTCTCTCCCTCTCTCTGCTCCTCCCCTGTGCTCTCTCTCTCTTTTTCTTTCTCTCTTTCTTTCTTTCTTTCTCTCTCTTTCTTTCTCTCTCTCTTTCTTTCTCTCTCTCTTTCTTTCTCTCTCTCTTTCTTTCTTTCTCTCTCTCTTTCTTTCTTTTTCTTTTTCTTTCTTTGTTTTTCTCTTTCTTTTCTTTTTTTTCTTTCTTTCTTTCCTTTCTTTCTTTTCTTTCCTTTCTTTCTTTCTTTTTTTCTTTTCTTTCTTTCTTTCTCTCTCTCTCTTTCTCTCCCTCTCTCTCTGCTCCTCCCCCACGCTCTTTCTTTCTCTCTCTCTCAAAAATACCAAACCAAATCAAAACCGAAAACAAAACCCTCCCCCCACCAAAAAAAAAAAAAAAAACACAAGAAAGTTGAGAGAAACAGATCCGAACACACAGTGCTCATCTTCTCTCTCTGCCTCTTTGAACCTCCTCCCCCCCTTTTAAAAAAATTATGGTCAAATACACATGACATAAAATTTACGATCTTAACCATTTTTCAGCGCCCAGTTCGGCGGCATTAAGTACATTCACGCGGTTGCGAACCCATCCAGCCATCCGTCTCCAGAACACTTCTCATCTCGTGAAACTGAAATTCCGTACCCACGACGCACCGACTCCCCGTGTCCCTCCACCTCCTAGCCCCCTGCGCCACCGTCCTACTTTCTGTCTCTATGATTTTGTCTCCTCTAAGAACCTCGTATGAGTGGAATCAAATGGCATTTGTAATTTTGTGACTGGCCTATTTCAGGCAGCGCAGCATCTTCAGGGCCGGATGATACTGCAAGTGTACACCGTATTTTGTTCACCTACTCATCCGTCAATGGCCACGTGGACCGCTGCGTCCACGCTCTTAACCACTGCCTTCCGTGACTCCTCAGGGGATGCTTTCGCAAGGAAGAAACCATTATCCAAGAACAGTGAGAAAAGGCAGATGAACAAAGAGTGAAAAACAGTGAAATCAGGCATCACTTTGCCTGGCAAAGTTTCTAGGCAGAATATCACAGTTTTTTTTTAAACTCTAAACATATTGGTATATAAACTTAAAAAAAAGAGAGAGATAATCAGCCTGCCTCCTGGGCCCCCCATATTGTGGTTAAGTAAGGAAGTCATGGGTGTGTGTTTTTTTTTTAATGTTATTTTTGAGAGGAGGGGCGCAGAGAGAGAAGGAGACACAGAATCCGAAGCAGGCTCCGAGCTGTCAGCACAGAGCCCGACGCTGGGCGTGAACTCACAATCCATGAGATCATGACCTGAGCTGAAGTTGGAAGTTTAACCGACCCAGCCGCCCAGGAGCCCCCAGGAGGTCATGGGTGTTCCTAAACATTTGAGCCTGATAAAACTGAAGGCAGAGTCTGTCCGGAGCCACATACAGACGAATTAATTTTACTGTCAGCGTCAGGAGGTCTGTGAGGGCAGAGACCTTGTCTGTTTTGTTGCCTGCTTCCCCAGGGTGTAGTTCAACGTCTGGGACATAGTAGGTGCTCATTAAATAATTGCTGAAAGGAATACAGAAGTAGGGCTAGTAGACAGTCTACTACCGACAGGCACAGGCTGATTTCATTTGCTTCTGGCATTTTGCTACTACACGGAGACAGGGCTGTGAGGACCATTTTCCTACGTATGTTTCTTTCCGAATGACTAAGTCTGTCTTGGCATAAATTCCTACGAGAGGAACGGCCAGGCCCGAGATCTGCACAAATGATTGTGTCATATATTGCTGAACGGCTCTTAGGCAGGTTGTACTAATTGATACTTCCACCAGCAGGTGTGAGTACCTGTTTGACCGCCTCCCTGCCAACGCTGGATATCAGCATTGCTTCCATCTTGCCAATCTGATAGGCGAAAAATATCATTCTGTAATTATCCTAATGAGCATTTGTTTGATTCCTCGGGAGGCCGAGGAGTTTCATGTGTGTGTTGACTTCACTTCTTTGCAAGTTGCCCATCATACCACTTGCCTATGCTCCCCTCTCCTTGTTGATTTGTAAGAGCTCTTTATATATGAAGGATACAAAGTCTGTGTCATTTGGTGGGTAAGAGGAACCAGACATTGGGAGAAGGGAAGTCACTGTTGAAGGCACACATCTAAGAGGTAGAGCAGGAATTTGACACAAGACCTGTGTAGGTCAGGGTCTGGGGTCCTTTAGCACAGACCTAAGGCACTTTCTCGTTTCCCAGGCCTGGTTCCCTCCATGGCCCGGGAGCCCCAAGTTCCCACGATCTCAGAAAGGGGAGGGGCTTTTCGCCAGACTCAGCCACTTTTGCTACACCTCTATTCTTGCCCTACAAACATACTCTTTGGTTTGTTGTATGTATTAAATATACATACTAGGTACTCAATAAATAGTAGCTGGCATTATTACTTACTTTTTCTTTTAAAACTTCCCACATCTCTTGCCAACTGTCTCTCCATTCAAGCCAACCTCCTACCATCCCAAACGTGCGTCTCTCTCCAAACAACCTGCCTCGTGACTCCTAGTGTTTGCATGTGCCGTTACATCTGTCTAGTTGCCCCTCTCCACTGTTCCACTTGAAGAACTCCTACGCATCCTTCAAAACCCTAATCGGGTTTCCCCTCCTCTAGCAACTTTTTCCACATTCCTAGGCTGAGTGTCCAACCACAGAGCCTGGACCCAGGGCTGCTGTGTTCCCTTTGGGTGCCCTGTGGAGGGCACGTGGAACTCACAGTTTTCAGGGCACTACAGAAACGAGCAACATCATCCCAAGGGGAAAAAATCATTAGCTCCAAACTATAAAAGCTGCAGACCCAAAGGGAATATTTCATTCTACATCTGCAAAACATTACAGCAAACTTGTCCAATCCCATATTCGAAGACCTCTCGGGACATTTGGAAACGATTTATCAGCCAGCTATTTCTCACCTCTTAAGAATTCTCAAGCATGTCCGTTGATCGCAGACAAGCCCGATCGAATCATAAATCAAATGAGTTACTTGTGGTCAAGTAATTTCCAAAACCAAATTGTAAAAAATTTTCAGTTTTCCTTTTAGTCAGCTTTATTGCGGGACAATTCACAGGCGATAAAATTCCCTATTCAAGTGCACATGCTGGTAACATTTCAAACACGTGTGTAGTCATGCATATATAACCGCCGGTATGATTGTGATGGACACGATTTCTGAACTGAAGAAGTTCTCTTTCTGGTGATCGCTCCTCCGCCCCTGGCGCCGCGGATCCTGATCCCTGTAGTCTTGCCTCCCCTGGACTGCCGTCTAACTGCGGTCATGCGGCATGCAGTCTGGTGTCTGGGTCCGTGCATTCAGGGTGATGCTTTTGTCCTTCATCCCTGCTGCGGTGACTGCCCGCAGTTCATTCTTTTTTATGCAATAACGACCTATTGTATGAATTTACAATAATTTATCCAAAAGTCCTGGTCCCCATCTCCCTTCCCTCACACCCAGCAGTCTAGACCCCTGGACCCTCCTCCCTCAGACCCCAGTCCTGACCCCCATCCCCACCTCCCTCCAACCAGGAGTCCAGGCCCTGTCCCCCTCCTCCATAAGACCAGGAGTCTACGCCCTGATCTACTCCTCACTCAGGACCCCAGGGGTTTGGGAACCCCCAGGGTACTAAGTCCTAGTTTCTGAGCACCGAAGTTCTCAAATTCATAAGTCTATGAGGAAGGTACTATTGGTGAACACGCATTTTCGGTGGGAAGCCGGCTGACCTATCTGAAAGACACACAGAGGAGCGCAGCCTGGAAGCGGCAGCGGCAGGACCGTAAACGCTGATGTTGCAGCAGAAGCGCGCCACGCCTGGTAGCCGTGCGAACTTGATGTCGTTGGATCGGCTCGAGCCCCGCCCCATTCCCCGCCCCCAGGCCACGGCCACGCCCACCGCCCCGGAAACTACCATTCCCAGCTGCAATGGCGCCGGCGCCCATCCTCATAGGTCCCGCCCCCCTAAGCCCCGCCCCTGAGACGCCTCTGCCCCTTCCCGGAAGTCTGGGTCCCAGAAGCTCCTGGCCTTCCCCACGTGGGTCGTCGGCTCTGCTCTTCCACCCGCGAGCCATCGGCGGGTCTGGGGCTGTGGGGGCTCTCGTCGGACCCCCGCTCCTCCCCAGCATGAACCGCTACCTCCTGCCGCTGTCCGTGCTGGGCACGGTGGCGGGTGGCGCCGTGCTGCTCCGGTGAGTGCGCGCTGCTAGTGGGCGGCCGGCAGCCGGGAGCCGAGAGGTTGGGGAGAGGTTGCTTGGTGGTCGCTGGCCTAGGCCTCGTCCGGTCACCCGACCAGCCCCGCCCCCAGACCGTGTTGGGGGGGTAAACCGAGGTAGGCCCCTGAGGGCAGGTCAGGCCCAAGGTCACCCCGAGGAAGAGGCGGATGCGGGCACCTGTGAACCTGCTGGTCCAGTTGCTTCGGTATTTGTCATTGTTTATTGAATCCATCCTGCACACACTTAATGAACAGTGTCCGTAGTCACATGCTGGCCCCAGCGTGCCACCTTAAGCTCTCTTAGCCGAAATCAGAGACGCAAACTGAATTGCCCAACACACTGCACGGCACGATTGTACTGCACGGGTTATATATGCGTCTCCTCAGCGAATTCACTAAAGAACCCCACAGAAAACCCTGCCAACCCAGTATTTGATAGCTGCACTGTTCCGGGGAGCTTTCTGGGCTGATGGAAGTGTTTTATATTTGTGCCGTTCGCTATGATAGCACTTAAGAGTATGGCTGCATCGTGCCTGTAGTTAACGATATGGTACTGTACACTTAAGAACTTGTTAAGAGGGTGGAAGTCATGTTAAGTGTTCTTACCACAATTAAAAAAAAGAATATATAATTTTTTTAGATAGAGAGAGAAACGGCAGAAGTGAGCAAGGGGCAGAGAGAGAGGAGAGAGAAGCAGGGCTACCCCAAAGTGGGGCTACTGTTGATCCCAAGAGGGCCTGGAGCTCATGCATGCAGGACTCAAACTCAGAGATCACGACCTGAGCCTAGGTCTGATGCTTAATGACTGAGCCACCCAGGTGCCCAGCAACATATAATTAAAAAAAAAAATGTTTATTTTTGAGAGAGGGAGTGGTGTGCCAGTGGGGGAGGGGCAACGAGAAGAGAGAGAATCCTAAGCAGCCTCCACGCTCAGCACGGAGCCGGTGAAGGGACTGGATCGCAAGACGGCGCCCTGAGCCAAAATCAAGACTCCGATGCTTAACTGACCAAGCCACCCACGCGCCCCAGCAATATATACTTTTATTACAGTTACATGATAGGAGAGATTGGGTGGGAGGCCTGAAAGAAAAGTATTGAAATACTTTTTTTTAAGGGAATGAAGCACAGACTGTAAATCTCTTTGAATAATTACTTTTGGGTTTATGTGCTTGCGCTCTGATGAGGCTTCAGTGTGAACTCGTTGCTCCTGATCCGATAAAGCCATTTTCACGGTACTTGGCCTCTATCTTATTATTTATAATCCATTGAACTGCAGCTCTGTAATATTAACTGTTTTGGAAGTTCTAGAAAATGGAAATAGTTTTTTTTTTAAATGGAAATAGTTCTTCCTGTAATAAAATTCATTCATGCTGTTTTTATTTTCGTTCATAGCGTTGTCTTTCGGTCCTGAAAAAGCTAAAAATAGTAATAATAATAAAGTGACAGCATGGGACAGGAAGAACGAAAGATAGCTGAGTGCCCTGGGGGCAAAGTACGGCTATTTATTTTTAATTAATTGTCTTTAAAAAGTTTATTTAAGTCATCTCTACACCCAACATGGGGCTCGAACTCACACCCAAGATCAAGAGTGGCTTGCTTTTCCAACTGAGCTAGCCAGGCGCTCCTATTTTTTTTTTTAATGTTTTTTAAATTCATTTTTGAGAGAGATAGCATGAGTGGAGGAGGGGCAGAGAGAGAAAGAGACAGAATCTGAAGCAGGCTCCAGGCTCTGAGCCATCAGCACAGAGCCCGATGTGGGGCTCAAACCCATGAACTGTGAGATCACGACCTGAGCCGAAGTCGGACACACTCAACCAACTGAGCCACTCGGGTGCCCCACAGGCACCCCTATTTTTAATTCAAATAAAACCTTAGCCCCAGGGGACTGGTGGTTTCTGTGTTTACTTGGCCAGTCCCCGATTGGTGACATTCAGTTAATCCCAGTATTTGGCCTCTGTGGGATATTCGTAAAGAGTAAGGCCCCCCACCCCCGAAGAAGTGCACGTCCTAATGCTCAGAGCCTGCGAATATGTCCCTTTACCTGTCACAGGGGACTCTGCGGATGCTGTGGAGTTAAGGAGCCGGGGATGGGGAGGTGGCCCTGGGATGTCCAGGTGGGCCCAACGCAATCCCAGTGGTCCTTCCGAGTCAGGGACTAGAAGACGCTGTACGGCTGCCTTTGCAGACAGGAGGGGCCAAGAGCCAGTGGGCACCTCTCGAAGCTGGAAAAGGCCAGGGACCAGCCAGTCCCCTAGAGCCTCCAGAAGGAACACAGCTCTGCCAACAGCCTGCCCCTATCCCAGTGAGACCCATTTTGGACTCCTGCCTGCGGAGCCCGAGATGACACGAGCAGAGTTTGAGCCCCCCGAGTTTGTGGCGATTCGTCCCAGTGGCCACGGGAGATGAAAACAGCGGGTCTTCACGACTGTCGCATTACGCCCCGGGCCCGGCTGTGCTGAGTGAGCCCTTTACCTGTGACATCGCGGTGGCTCCCATGCAGTTACCAGACGTCCTTCCGTCTTTCGGTTTGGGGGATGCAGCCCCAGGGGGGATCATTTGCCCCAGATCCTAACAGGCGGGGGCACCTGCAGCAGGTGCGGACGGACAGAACTGCCTACGTCCCGTCTCGCCTTCAGAGACTACGTTGCCGGCGGGTCCTGTCCCAGCAAGGCCACCATTCTCGGGAAGACCGCCATTGTGACCGGCGCCAACACGGGCATCGGGAAGCAGACCGCCCTGGAGCTGGCCAGAAGAGGTGAGGTGCCGGTGGGCACCCGCGCGCTCTGCCCGCGGCTTGGGGGTGAGGTCTGGTGCTGGAGGGACGGGAAGCCCATCTGGTCGTCCCGGTGGCAAGGGGCAGAAGCCAAAGTCCTGCCGGCGTGAGCCAAGAAGGTTCATCTCTCCGAAAGCGGTGAGGGAGACTCCGGGTCTCAGAGGAGGCTGCAGACACGCAGCGGTTTCTGGGGTTGGCTTTTCTCTTGGCATTGGCCTGGCGCTTGCTTAGGGTAGCTGACTCCGTCCTGACGGCTGGGTCGGGGCCTGGGTCAGAGGGTGGGGTCAGGATCTGGCTTCGGGCTCTTCCAGGCTTACTGGTCAGGCGTGTTGTAGAAGGCCCTGGATCTGGGTCCGCTGAGTGTTCTCCTCGTGGTCAGACTGGGGCCCGGAGGGAGTCCACGCAGGAGGAGTGCCCTTCTCAGCACGTGAAGACTTCCTTCCAGGCTTAGAATCAGGGGGTCTCCTGTCGGGCCAGGCACCAGAAAAGGAGGGGAGTCAGGGATTTGGGTTTGAGCTGCGGGGGGACCAGAGCCGCCACTCGTGGGGGCAGGAAGGCTGTGGCGGGGCAGGCGTGAGGGCTGCGGGAGATGGGAAACTTTCTATGGGCTTGACAGGTTGGGGAGGCTGGGGAAGGGGTCCCGATGGGCCAGGCGGGAGCTGCCTGTCCACCCCTGAGGTGAGAGCGGTGGGGGCCATGGCGGGCAGCTCCCCCCCTCCTGCCCCGCCCCGTGGGGTTTCCTCAAGGAGGGGCACGTGCTCCTCCCCAAAAAGGGAGAGAAGGGAAACTGGGTGGACACACCCACTGCGGTCCTGAAGGCCCAGAGGTAACAGAGGATGAACAGATCCAGGGTCCAGTGTGTTCCCTTGTGGACTGTGTGAGGGGCAGCGGGGCCCGGTGGCGGGCAGGTAAGCCACACACATCCACGCGGTCCACACCGTGGCTGCTGCTTCTTCTCCAACCCTGGTTCTTGTCATTTTGCTAATTTTTTTTTTTTTATGGCTGTATTGAAACGTAATCCACACACAATTTACCCATTTTTTAAAAAAATGTTTACTTATTTTGAGAGAGAGTGTGTGCACGCAGGGGAGAGGCAGAGAGACAGGGAGAGAGAATCCCACGCAGGCTCTGAAGTGTCAGCACAGAGCCCCATGTAGAGCTCGAACCCACAAACCGCGAGATCATCATCTGAGCTGAAATCAAGAGTCATACACTCAACCAGCTGAGCCACTAAGCCGTCCCCCAAGGGGAGGATTTAAAAAATATTCTTTATATGGGGCGCCTGGGGGGCTCAGGCAGTTAAGCGTCCACCTTCAGCTCAGGTCATGATCTCATGGTTCCTGGGTTCGAGCCCCGCCTCGGGCTCTGTACTGACAGCTCGGAGCCTGGAGCCTGCTTCAGATTCTGTGTCTCCCTCTCTCTTGGCCCCTCCCCCTGCACGCTCTGTCTCTTTCTCAAAACTAAATAAACATTAAAAAATTTTTTTTTCTTTAATATTCTTTCTCCTGTCTTGGGCCTCCAGGAGGCAACGTCATTCTGGCCTGTCGGGACATGGAGAAGTGCGAGGCGGCAGCAAAGGACATTCGCAGGGAGACCCTCAATCACCGCGTCAACGCCCGGCACCTGGACTTGGCCTCCCTCAAGTCCATCCGGGAGTTCGCGGCGAAGATCATTGAAGGTAGGAGGGAGGACGCCGGCCTTGTGGGGCGAGGTCTTGGGTGGCCCGGCTTTGAGGAGAGAATTCAACTAGGCAAGTCGTAGAGTGTGGTGTCGACGTCGTGGCCCGCGTTTTCGGACAGGCGCAGACGTCTGCGGGTGAAGAGTATACATTTTTTTATCTTTTCTGATATTGTTGGGTTAACATAGTGTACATTTCAACCATTTACGTAAATGGTGGGAAGAAATCGAAAGAGTAATCTTTCTGGATATGGGAACGTTGTACGGAATTCAAATATCAGTGTCTGTGAATAAAGTTTTATTGGCACACAGTCATGCCCCTTAGTTTATGTATCATCTGTGGCCGCGTTAGCCCTGCGACAGCCGAGTTCGGTAGAGACAGGCCGTGTGGCCCGCAGAGCCAAAAACACTTAGCCTGGCTCTTTACAGGAGAAGTTTGCTCTGTCGGAATATAAACTCCTCGGGCATTAGATGCTGGGAGCCTCGGGGGCCCAGACGAGGCTGCATGTGCAGGGAGATGGGGGAGGAGTCGTCGGGGGGAGGGGAGGGAATGGTGCTTCTGGAGGCTCTCTGGCTCCCGTGGGAGAAGGGCGATGCCCGGGACGCCGAGAGGAGTCATGTGCAGGCTCCAGCCCAGTCCCCGGGGGGACGTGGCCGCGACCACACGGCACAGTGCAGAGTGCCTGGCGCTCACGCCGTCTTCGCTGGGTGTCTCTTTCTGCAGATCGGGGGGGTTAGGCCGGCATTCTTCTGCACCCTCTCGTTTTGCTTCCCACCGGATGTTCTCAGAACCGGTTTACGTCCCTGTGTTTGGGCACAGGGGTGACGCTTACGGGAGGAAACATTCAGAAAGTACAGACAGGGACACGGCCAACCGTCCCCCTGCCGCTCCCTCCCAGACGCCTTCTCCCTCAGCCACGGTCGGAGCTCCACCTCTTGGGTGTCCTCCTGGAGACCGCTGGTGCGTTTCTAGACAAGCGGGCGTACGCACCTGCCCGGGCCTCTGTGATGCAGTCGGAGCGAGTTATGTGTGTGGTGTTCTACCCAGCAGGTTCTGCTGTTATCCCTCTTTAGTGAGGGGGAAACTGAGTCCCAGCCGAGCTGTGTGCCTTGGCCAGGATAGAGCCAGGGGATTTGAACCCTCATCTGATGGTTCCAGGTAGCTCTGTGCTACCCCATCCACCATCAAACACAGAACCAAACAGAGGCCTGTTTACGAGGTGCTGGGTACCGAGTTTGTTATCCCCACTGAACCTGAAAACCACTCTGAGGGTGGTATGGGTTCCACTGTGTCCCTTCAAAAGATGTGTTGGGAGCACAGGCCCCAGGACCTCAGAACGTCACCTTATTTGGAGACGGGGTCCGTACGGAGGTATCCGGGGGAAGCGAGGTGAGCAGGGCGCACCCTGCCCCGGTGTGACTGGTGTCCTTGTCAGGAGGGGAGATGAGGACACACACGGGCGCCGAGGGAGGAGGCAGAAGGTGGTCTGTCGTTTAGAGCCGGGGACAGATTCTCCCTGACGGTCTCAGAAGGAGACAACCCGAGATCCGCTGATCCCGGACTCCCCGCCTCCGGAGCTGGCTGTGCTTCTGTGGCCCCTTGTTAGCAGCGGCCCTAGCTGACTGGTACAGAAGGAAGGTGCTGTCATTCGCCCATTTTACAGATGAGGAAGCAGGCCCAGGGAGGGACGGCCGCCCTGCCTGTGGAGAGGCTGGGAATCGGGTGCAGCGCTGGCTGCATGCCGAGCTGGGGTTCCCACGAGTAACACCCGCCCCCTCCCCCCAGTTTCAGGCCCCAAGACCCCTGAAGATGTGACTTCTTCCCTTTTCAGAAACGTCTCCGAGCCGCAGGTGGGGGCGTGTCTGTTTTCTGGGGCTGCCGCTGCGGAGTATAGCCAACTCAGTGGCCACAGTCTGTTCTCTTCCCGGGTGTGGAGGCCAGAAGTCCAGGACCCAGGGGCCAGCAGGGCGCCACTGTGCTGGAGACAGGACGGTCCCTTCTGCCCCCTTCAGCGCCTGGTGGTGGCCGTGGTCCTCACAGGCACATTGCTCGGTCTCTGCCACCATCCCCACGGCACGTTCCCCCCATGGGTCGCCGTCTGAGTCATGTTGGGTTAAGGCCCCACCATAACCCTATCTTAAGTGGGTAACGTTTGCGAAGACTCTGCAAAATCAGGCTGCGTTCCCAGGCTCCGGGTGGGCGTGGATGCCCGGGGGACACCGTTCGGCTCAGGGCAGGGGGTGCTCCACGCGGGCGTGGGACTGACACTGACGCGCTTGCCCTCCCCCCCATCCTCCAGAGGAAGAGGGTGTGCACATCCTGGTCAACAACGCGGCCGTGATGCGGTGCCCCCACTGGACCACCGAGGACGGCTTCGAGATGCAGTTTGGCGTCAACCACCTGGGTGAGGCCGCGGGCTGCGCGGGGGCAGCGTCGGCCTGCGGTGTGAACGGATCCCCCATGCGTCCCCTGTGGGAGGGCGGGGGTCCTCCTCACCCTCAGAGGCAGCTGGGCGGCCGCTCGCGGGTCGCCGACCGCTCAGGGAGTTGCCTGCTCCTGGCTCCGTGCTCTTCCCCAGTCCTTCGGATCCTCCCTCTCTCGGCCTTTGGACCCCTTGTCTGTCCTCCAGTCTGTCTGTCCTTCAGTTACTCTGCCCTGAGTGCAACAGGGGTTCCCTTAGCAAGGGCGAGGAGGAAACAGATACTGGGCAGGCGTGGGTCACTGGGGTAACGCCCCCCCCCATGACCTTGTTTTCACTTGATTGCCTCTGCAAAGCCCCCTCTTTCCGAATAAGGCCACGTGCGGAGGGTCATAATGCACATGACTATCATTTGGTGTCCTATTGGCTGGGACCCAGTCACATGACCTGATGCCGGTGCAAGGGAGTGTGGGAAATGTAGTCCTTCACTGGGCAGCCGAGCGCACAGCCAAAAATCCTGTTACTGAAGGAGAAATGGAGGAAGGATTTGGGGAGACGGAAGGCAGTCGTCCCCCAGCCGACCTCGGAGGATTCTTGCAGAGCTTGACGCCAGCCGATGGTTCTTTCCTGCGGGCGCCCTGGGGGTGTAGGACACTTATCTAGCAGCATGCCTGGCCTCCGCCCACTCGATGGCCATAGCACCTCCCTTTTCTCTCTCTGTTGTGACGACCACAACCTCTAGATGTTGTCAGAGGTCCCCTGGGGGACAGAACTGTTCCCTGTCCAGAGCCACGGGTTCCTGGGAGGGTCACACAAGGTGATGCTCTCAGTACGATCTTGTGCGCCAGGTAAGAATTCAGTGAAAATTGTCTTTTTGTCGTCCTTCATCCAGGTCACTTTCTTTTGACAAACTTGCTGCTGGACAAGCTGAAAGCCTCGGCCCCTTCACGGATCATCAACCTCTCGTCCTTGGCCCATGTTGCAGGGCACATAGACTTCGAGGACTTGAACTGGGAGAAGAGGAAGTATGACACTAAAGCGGCTTACTGCCAGAGCAAGCTGGCCGTCATCCTGTTCACCAAGGAGCTGAGCCGGCGGCTGCAGGGTACATGTGTGGCGAGCCTTCCTGTTCCTCTAGCTCTGCGCCCGGAAAAGCCCTCCTGGGACGCTGGGCCCATGGGAGGTCAAGCACGGGTCCCAGGACAGAGTAGGTGGATGTGTGACACACACACCACCGCGTTCCCTGGTGCCCGAAGCAGACATCGCCAGTCCAACGTGGCATTCTTCCCTGCTCATCCGGCACCGGCATCTAAGCCTTTGGTGCTCTGGGCTAGCGGGGGAGTCGGAATCCCTGGAGACGTTCGGCAGTATCTGAAGATAGTTTGGGCAGTGGACGCCCAGCGAGTGTTGCTGCTGACACACAGCGGTGGACAGGATACAGAACGAGCTGACCTCACTGTCCATGGTGCTGAAGTTGAAAAGTCAGCCCTGTGCCCTTGCTTCTCAGAGAGCATCCGTGGACCAGCCTCTTCCACTCAGCCAGGAGCTGGTCGTGACTGTAGCATCTCACACCCCACCCCGAGCCGCCCTTCAGATTCCCTGAGGGTGGGTGGAGCCCGGCAGTTGGGTATCTCGGGCCCTCCAGGTGACTTTTACATATGCTCAGGTTTGGGAGGCCCTGCTCTAGGCACTTACGCAACAGAGCTGCTTTGCAAGATGAACCCACCTGCCGTGGAAGCTTCCGAGCAAGAGGGGTGATGTGGGTTCAACGGGAGGACACGGAATGGGACAGCCCTAGGGCTGAAGGCGGGTGGCATCAGCCTCCCAGGAGGGCAGTAAACCTGGTGTCTGCTCACCCCCTCGCCCCTCTTCTTCCCTCTCCCTCCAGGCACGGGCGTGACCGTCAATGCTCTGCACCCCGGCGTGGCCAGGACAGAGCTGGGCAGACACACGGGCATGCACAGTTCTGCCTTCTCCAGCTTCACACTCGGTAAGCCCCCTCCTGGCCTGGGGGCCCTTAGCTGAACCCCCGGCCTCCCCGCCTGGGGCCTAGCTCCCTCCAGTGTATCAGTCAGGTTCTGCAGAGAAACAGAACCAGTAGGATACATGCAGCTGCTCAGAGAGACCTGGCGTGAGGGACTGGCTTGTGCGTTTTTGGAGGCAGAGAAGTCCCGTGATCTGCTGTCTGTCTGCTGGAGGCCCAGGAGAGGCGGTGGTGTGTCCCAGTCCAAACCCAAAGGCCTGTGAAACAGGGGACCCCTGGCATAAGTCCCCTGGCCTGGTGTCTGAGGGCAGGAGGAGATGGATGTCCCGGCTCAAGCAGAAAGAGAGTGGCATTAGCCCTTCCTCCACCTTTTTGTTCTGTCGGCACCCACATTGGAGAGGGCGATCTCTTTACTCCGTCAGAGAGTGTTTCACACTCAGAGACTATCTCCGGGGTTGGCTCTGCCCCCTCCCTCGTATCTTCCGGGCGTATTGAGAACGAGTTAGTCGAGTTAGTCTCTCGTGTGGATCCAGCCTGCCGTTACTGGAAACGGCCCCAGGAAACAGGCCAGATCCTGCGTGATGAGAAAACCGAGTCTCAGCGAAGGAGGCCAGGGAGCAGACTCCTGGTTGTGCTCGGGGTGGCTCCAGCGTTGCCCCGAACGAGCTGTGCCCTCCGGGGAGGCGTCCTCCCCTCTCAGAGCCTTAGTTTCCTTAACTACAGGGCGAGGGCCAGAATAGCCCGCTCCTCACAGTCTTTGGGAGGATGAGACGGCCCTTAAAAGGGCCAGCAGAGGGCCTGACCCAGCTCTAGGCTGAATAATTAGAACTTCAGAACCAGTATTTATAATCCTGAAGAACATTTCTTGGGGGGGGGGTGCTGGATATCAGAGATTCTAAGTTGAGGCTGGCGCTGGAGACACTCCATAAATAAAAATGATTTTAAAGCAGGAGGGGTAGGGTGAGGACTGAGCTGCAGGGGAGGAGGGAGAGCTCCCGTTTGCCTGGGGAAAGCTGGGGAGGCTTGCTGGAGGAGGCAGCGTTGGGGCTGGACTCTGCAGCTGGACGGATGTGGCTGGGCGGTGCCTGGAAGGGAACTCCTGGTGGGGGGAACCTCAGAGGCAGTGGCCTGGAGGCGGGCTGCGTGGGCCTGCGGTCCGGCTTCCGGCCCCCGTGCGCCCGGGCAACCTGGGGGTGGGGCTGGGCTGTCTGTATCCTCTCGGATCGCGTGTGGACTGAGTGCTCTGGGGGCTGATTGCAGGGCCCATCTTCTGGCTGCTGGTCAAGAGCCCCCAGCTGGCAGCCCAGCCCAGCACGTACCTGGCCGTGGCAGAGGAACTGGAGGGCGTTTCTGGAAAGTACTTCGATGGACTCAAGGAGAAGGCTCCGGCCCCTGAAGCCGAGGATGAGGAGGTAGCCCAGAGGCTTTGGGCTGAAAGCGCCCGCCTGGTGGACCTGGAGATGTCCCGTGGTTCCTCTGTGACGGGACAGCCCCTCCCCGAATAACCTCTGGAAGCTGGTGTGAAAACCACGTGGAGGCTGAATTACCAGGATACGGCGGCCAGACCGAGACTGGCTGCTCTGCCTGCAGCACCCTCTAGATGGCAGTATTGCTCAAGGAACGCTGTTGCTGTGCCCACACTGCCCGCTAGGGATCACTAGTGGCTCTTGTCTCTTCTCAGGCGCAGTGGACCCGGCGGCAGGGCCACACCTGGCCCAGCGGCCGTCAGGTGCGCGGGGTCATCAGACACCTGCCGTGTTCACGTCCCTGGGAACTGCTGGGGGAGGAGTCCGCTGCCTCTCGTGTGGCCGTGGCAGGAGAGCTCCTGACACCCACGGTGCAGAACTGCACGGCCGCTGGGAAAGCTGTCAGCCGGGCCGGGTCAAGTTCATGGTGCCCCGTGGGACCGTGCACACCCTCAGTCACCGCCCTGAGCCTCGGTTTCTCCCGCTGTAGAATGTGCAGAATAATCTGACTACCTCACGGGGTGGGATGGTGGCGAGTGAGTCATCGCCCGGCTCCGGGAATGGCAGCTGTGCGTCCTTTGCTGGCACAATAAATCTTGGTAATCAAGATCCAACTACTTTAACGTGAAGAAAATGTGGCATTTGAGATACTTGGGGAGGCCAGGGATGCTGGTCCGCGTCCACAGAACTGCAGCGAACGATGGTGCCCCAAGGGCCAACGATGCGGAGGGAGGGGAGTGGAAAGGCGGGATTAAAGCGGCCCAAAGCTTTGTGAATGCAGGTAGTTTTCTTTCTGTTACCACATCAGGCCACGACAGCCGAAGGGTGTGTTTGGGCTGAACGGACTCTGTCCGTTCCAGCATGGACCCCGACCAGCCCCATCTCCCCCCGTTCATGTCCTTCTCACCCTCGGAGAGTAGCTGGACCTCGCTACTCCTGGCACACAGAACGGAGCAAAGCCGACCGACCGTCGGGTTCTGTGGTTCGGCTACTGACCGGCATCTGTACTGCCGGCCCTCGCCCTGCCTCGCTCCGATGGAGCCGCGAGCTGTCCTCTGGAGACGTCCAAGTGGCCGGGATAGCGGGAGAGGAATGAGGCCTCGCTGCAGCAAACCAGGAGCAGGGGTGAACACGGGCAGGCAGGAATCGTGTTGGGGGGGTACCCCAAGAGCCTGTCCACCACAGGGATACACACCCCCCCTACACGTACATACACGCATACACGAGTGCGTGTGCCTCCTCATGTAATCTGTGTATTTCTCCCTGTGGGAGCAGGGAAAATACTTTTTTTTATTTTTTAGAAATTTACATCTGGGGTGCCTAGGTGGCTCAGGTAGTTAAGTGTCTGACTTCAGCTCGGGTCATGATCTCACAGTTCGTGAGTTCGGGCCCTGCATCCAGCTGTGTGCTGACAGCTCAGAGCCTGGAGCCTGCTTTGGATTCTGTGTCTCCCTCTCTCTCTGCCCCCCCCCCCCCCACTCACACTCTCTCAAAAAAAAAAAAAGAATTAAAAAAATTTACATCCAATTTAGTTGACAACAGTGTAATAATGACTTCAGGAACAGAACTGAGCGATTCAGCACTTACATATGACACCCAGTGCCTGTCCCGACCAGCGCTCTCAGTGCCCCTGGCACGTTCAGCCCACCCCCCTGCCCTGACACCCGCCCCCCCAGCAACCCCTGGTTTATTCTCTGATTTTAAGAGTCTCTTCTGGTTTGTCTTCAGGGAAAAGACTTCTGGTAGTCCAGCAGTCTGAGCGTAACCTCAAAGTCTCTGGTTCTCTAAATATGTGTGTAGGGTTTGCCCGGAGGTGGTGGTATTTGCTAACATAACCACAATACAGTGATCGAAGTCCAGAAAATAATACTGAGGATGCTAGCATCTCGTAGCTAATCTGCAGAGGTTGAAGTTTTGTCAGTAGCAATGTCGTTTATAGTGTGAAAGGAAGCCACCAAAGTTCTTTTCTGACCCAGGAGCCAATTCAGAATCACGGGTTACATTACTCGTCCTGGCCTCCCTAACCTGCTTCAAACTGAATCGTCTTTCTTTAAATTGTTTTTTTAAATGTTTATTTTTGAGACAGAGAGACAGAGAGACCGAGTGTGAGCAGGGGAGGGGCACAGAGAGAGAGACACACAGAATCTAAAGCAGGCTCCAGACACCGAGCTGTCAGCACAGAGCCTGAAGCGGGGCTCAAACCCACCCACTGCGAGATCAGGACCTGAGCTGAAGTCGGATGCTTAACCCCCAGGGCCCCCCAGGCGCCCTGATGGTCTTTCTCTTTCTAGAGTGAGACACTTCCACGAGTCCTGGCCAGGTATTTTATGGAAGGTGCTTCGGTTTGGGTTTGTCTGTGATTTCTTTCTGATGAGATCATTGGTGAGGCCAGAACTCGGCAGCAGAGACGCACAGGGCGCGGAGCCGCGCTGTCTCTGGGGATGCCGCTCCCTGCACCTCCACGCGCTCAGCAACGCGGAAGCTCCTGCGTGGACTTTCTGGCTCCCTGTTGTCCGGTTTCGGTGGGTCTCTCAGTCCGGGTACCTCGTCTTTGCCTATCTGAGGAGCGGGCACGTGGAGGTGATTCAAACAAGACCAACCAGACCCTCTCCTCGGATTTGGACCTTGATGGGGCTGACGCCACGGCCGATGACGTTTGTTCCGAAGACGTCTGTCGGCTCCTGGCCCCTGCACCCCGGCTCCTCTCCGTACTAGCTTCGGAGCGCTGCTATAACGAGTGAGCCCAGACCGGGTGGCTCACACGATACATACTGATTCTCTTAGAGTCCTGGAGATCAGAAGGCCGGAATGGGTGTCTGGGCTAAGGTCAGTGTCAGTAGGGCTGCGTCCCTTCCGGAGGCTCAAGGGAGAATCTGCTTCCTGCCTTTTCCCGCTTCTAGGAGCCCCCACGTTCCTTGCCTCATGGCGCCTCCTCCGTCTTGAGGGCCAGCAGTGACAGCCATCACACGGCCTCACACGGCCATCTTTCTGGCTCTTCTCTCCACCCCCACCCCCCCCCTGTTTCAGGGAATATGGGAGGCCATTCGACCTGCCCAGTGATCCAGCACCACCTCTCTCTTTACACCACCTCATGAGCAACAAATCCGTCTGCCCCCTCAATGCCCCTTTCTCATGTAAAGTAACAGGTTCTCGGGATTCAGGGCGGCCACTGTTCTCCCTAGCACCCCATCCTCTTCAAAACCTTCCTCCTCAGCCTTTCCCAGGACCGTGAGCTTCCCGGGACACTTCCCATCAAGTCCCTTCTCTTTCCGTTAAAGCAGAATCGGCATCATCTGTTGCAAGGAAGTCAAATGAAACGAACAGATGTTACCACTAACCCCCCACTACTGGCTCTTTAAAAAACAAAAACAAAAAACCCACGACAACCTGGGGAGGCGCCCACCTGGCTCAGTTGGAAGCACGTGAGACTCTTGATCTTGGGGTTGTGAGTTTGAGCCCCACTCTGGGCGCAGAGTTTCCTTAAAGTCAACCAACCAACCAACCAACCAATGGACCCTGGAGTATCTTGGCAAGAAGAGTTCAAATCCAGTCTGATTCAGAAACCCACATTCATGGGGGGGTCCAGGCCTCAATGGAAGGAGCATGAAGCCCAGCCCACCGGGGCGGCTGCTTCCACAGGGCCCTAGCTCTTGCGTAGACAAGTACAGCACGGCTTGGGGTTGATTCTAGCCACAAACCCTCACAACCAACATCCGCTTCCTTTCCGGAACCGAGAAGCCACAAGGACCGCAAGCGCTGACTCACAAAATGTAACCGCTGCTTACTCTCCCGAAGGCTTTGAGGTGGTTCATAAGCCTACACACGGCCCCCAGAGAGATGAAAGATGATCAAAACTGACCTAAAAAAACCTTTCAAACCCACAGAAGTCCAGACAGGGGATTGTGGCAATGTAATGAGCAGACTGAAACGAATCGTGAGGGTGATACTTTGGGGATGTATTGTATTTTGTTTTGTTTTGTTTTTAAAGAAACCCAAGGTGCTGTCAAACCCTTCATACTGCTGTTTGGGATTTGGGGATTCGGCCAGGATCTGTGGGGTGCCCAGGCCTGCTATGAGCAACTGCGCAGTCTGTGAGCTGGGCTGATATTCACCCCAGTCCGCAGCAAGAAGGGAGCGCCAGTCCAGATGGAAGGCGGGCTTTGGGTTCAGTGACACGCTCAAGCTTCCTTCTACCCATTTGACTGTTTGGCCGGGGTCAACCTCGTCCCAAGGCTGGGGCTCTAGGCTGTCAAAGCGTGAACCCCTGAACGATCCGTCCAAATCTGAGCCCTCTGTCCCTGTGAAGGTGAGCCGGTTTGGAAAAAGTTACTTTGCAGATAAAATGAAGTGAAGGCTCCGGAGAGGAGATCATCCTACGTTATCCCGGGAGGAGGGAGCCCTGAATCCAGCGGCGAGTGTCCTTACGAGAGATGGAAGGGGAGGGGGACACAGAGCAGACCGGGCTGTGAGTGGAAGGATCAGTCTCAAACTAGGGAGTGGCCGGGACCCCAGAAGCTGCCACAGAAGTCACAGGACAGACACCCCTTGAGCCTCTGAAGGTTGCACGGCCCTCGTGACACCTTCGTTTGGACTTCTGGATGTTATTTTAAGCCACCAAGTTGAGATTAATTTCTAACAACAGCCAGAGGACACCTCTTTGGGGGTCACGAGGTGCCCATTTGGACCACGTCTTCTCCTGTTCTGTCCGGTGGGACAGAGAGGAGGGCTTCTCTTTGTCTAATGGGGCTTATCTCTGCTCATGGGCTCATCTTAAGCCCTTAAAAGCCCCTCCTCCCCAGAGAATGCCAAGAAGTAACGGACGAAAAGCAGGCTTCCCAACACCAGTGCTGTTAACATTTGGGGCTGGATAATTCTTGGCTCTGGGGCAGGGGGCGCCCAGGGCACTGTGGGATGTTGAGTAGCATCCCTGGTCTCTACCCACCAGGGTGCCCTGTAGCACCCTCCCGCACCTGCTGGTGCCACAACCCAAATCGCCGAATGTGCCCTGGAGGGAAGAACCCCTTGGGCAGACCCGTGCGGACCCCTTTCCAGGCCGTGAGCGTGAGGAGGTGGCGGTGGATGACCACGGCAGTGGAACTAAGCACCAGCCACAGGACATCACGGCCGCTAGCCATCACCTGTGCTGCTGGGAGGGCGTGTGGGTGAAAGGCAGGCCCTGGGGGACTCAGTGGTTCTAGAACTTGACAGATCATGGAAACAGCACATGGCAGGGGCCGTCTGTTCTGAGGGCGACATGAACCGTAGGAACAGAGTGACCAGCCCAGAGCTGCAGTTGCCCATTGACGATATGCCATGAAATCCAGAGTCCTCTAGAGCAGACGTGAGCGGAGGTAGTCTGGAGCGTCAGCAGACCCGCTGAAGTCAGGCCAGGGTCTCAGCCTGACAGCGCAGCCTTGGGACCCATCTGAGATCTGGGATTCAGCCACTTGTGGCGACAAACCTTAAAATCTTGAGCCCCAAATTCCTCTGAGATGCCCTTGCAAGGAGAGACCGGTGCCTGTTGATCGGAGTCACAGTTCCTTCCTGCGCAGGTGTCTCCGGAGGTAACGCTCATCCACCTCAAGACTTGCCTCTACCGTCTCTCTTTGCCTGTGGCCGGTCCCGGCTCACGCTGGCTGGATCGTGCTTGAGAGAAGTCGGGGAGAACCCATGGACGCGGGGTCACTCGCCTCTGATGGAGATTTTCATCTAGCATTTTAGGCTTTCTGGGTAGCTGAAGACCACGGCAATCGCGTAAGTCTGGGTCTCCCCCAGTAATGCCCAAAGACAGTGCAGGTCAATATTAATGCGCCCATTTTGATGGCTGCACGGTGGTTAACTAGGAGAATGTCCTTGTTTGTGGGAAATACAATCGTATTTGGGTGAGTTGAATCAAGTCTGCAACGTAGTCTCAAATGGTTCAGGAAAAGATTTTTTCTTTGTATTGTATTTATAGACTCTTATGTAGGGACGCCTGGCTCAGTCGGTTAAGTGTCTGACTTTGACTCAGGTCATGATCTTGTGGTTCGTGAGTTCCAGCCCTGCGTCAGGCTCTGCTGTCAGCACGGAGCCCGCTTTGGGTCCTCTCCACCCCCCACCTCCCCTGCTGGCTCTACTCTCTCTCTCAGAATAAAGAAATGAACTTAGGGGCACCTGGGTGGCTCAGTCGGTTGTGTATGACTTTGGCTCAGGTCATAATCTTAGGTTTGAGCCCCAATCAAGCTCTGTGCTGACAGCTCAGAGCCTGGTGCCTGCTTCGGATTCGGTCTCTCTCTTCCCCTCCCCTGCTTGTGTTGTCTCCCTCTCTCTCCAAAATAAATAAACATTAAAAAAAGAGAAAAGAAGTGAACTTAAAAAAAACTTCTGTAAATTTGTTTCAAAGTAAGTAAATAGAAAAAATGAAAACAATGCAAAATGACAAATCAGCCCCAAACCACATCTCAGCACGAGAACAGAAGAGAATGCCTGCACTTCGAAACAACGCCGAGTACAACCAGAAGGGGAACCTCACCGGTTTCCAGTGAGCAGGCTCTCATGCTCTCTCTCTCGGCATACTTTTTATATCTGAACGATGTGAATGTATTACTGGGATAAAATTAAGTTCAATAAATAAAAGCAAAGGGATGCATACCCGTGGCGGGATCCTGTCTGGACTTTTTGCATTTCTCTTTTCATTTAGCAAGAAACAGATCTGGAAGGTCCCTCCCGATCACTACACAAAGAGCTATCACATTCTTAAAAAAAAAAAACAAAATACCTGCACACGACTTCATCACCTGGTTGTATCATCTAGATCCCACAGTGAGGACAACCGTGCAAAAGACAGAGGCAGGTGCTATTGGCTGGCTGAAAACTGGGCAAACACCAGTGCTAGAAAGAGAAAGTTGTGCAAATAAAAAAAAAAAAGGCATTCAGACAGATCAGGACACCGACTGCAGTCTGTGAGCATCAAAAGCAGAGAGAGGCACCTTTTGGACACTGCATGTCGAAGGGGAAAAGGAGAACGGGGGAACTTAAGACTTTTCAAGAAGAAAGGAAAAAAAAAAATCAAGGCCATCGTTTTTCTCCCTATTTTCCGCCTCCCAGCACGAGCCCGCTGGTAGAAAGCTGCACTTCACTCCGCTGGCAGCAGAGGGTACACCTGTACCAAAAATCTTTCCAGAAGCAACCAAGAGCGTCCTCTAGGAACCCACTTAACAGGAGCCACGCAAATCACCCCGGAGCGCCAGCCCTGCTTCCAGAAATACACAGGCGCAAACGTTTACCAAACACAGCCACCCGGATAACCCAGGAAACAAGAACTCTGCTGATACACACCCGAGCGCGGATTTGGCGGGTCACACGGTAGCCCTACGGAGGGACCGCCCCACTGTTCCACCTCGTTCACAGGTTTACACCCGTCCAGAGGCAGAAGCCACCCCGTGTCCATCAAGAGCTGAATGGACAAAACAAAACAAAACAAACAAACAAAAAGAGATGAATGGACAAAGGGAGGCCTCGCTAGGGGAATGTTATTCAGCCTTAAAAAGGAAGCAGCTGCTTCAGATTCTGTCTCCCTCTCTCTCTGCTCCTCCCCCACTCATGCTCTGTCTCTCAAAAATTAAAAAGAAACATTAAAAAAATTAAAAAGAAAAAAAGGAAGGCAGCACTAACACCTGCTAGAACACGGATCAACCTTGAAAACACCTATGCTAAGAAGCCAGTCACAAAGACAAATCCTGTGCGGTTTCGCTTACATGACGTTTCTAAAGAAGCCAGATTCATAGGGATAAAAAAGCGATGCTGCTTACCAGGGGCGGAGGGGTGAAGGCCCGGAGACGGCGAGCTGGGCACTGATGCAGTAGACGTCAACTCCTCCAGCAGGAATTGTGGAGTCGGCAGGCAGCTGCTGCGGGAGGCGCGGAGGCTGCTGGCCCAGCAGCAAACTGGCAGCAGAACCTCGGGCCGCCTGGGGAGCTCTGCCCTCGTGAAGGCAATTATAACTAATTACCATCAAGAGCTTAAGTCTCCCTGTTGAAATTACAGGGAGAACTGTCTCTCCTGTTTCTTAGGGCATTTCTGTAGAGAACTTGTATGTTTGGGGGCGCCTGAGAGGCTCGGTTGAGCATCTGACTTCGGCTCAGGTCATGATCTCATGGTCCGTGGGTTTGAGCCCCGTGTGGGGCTCTGTGCTGACAGCTCGGAGCCTGGAGCCTGCTTCGGAGTCTCTGTGTCTTTCTGCCCTTCCCCGGCTCACACACACACTCTCTCTCTCAAAAATAAATATACAGGGGCGCCTGGGTGGCTCAGTCGGTTGAGTGTCCGACTTTGGGTCAGGTCATGATCTTGCGGTCTGTGAGTTCGAGCCCCGCGTCGGGCTCTGTGCTGACAGCTCAGAGCCTGGAGTCTGCTTCGGATTCTGTGTCTCCCTTTTCAAGATTCTGTCTCTCTGCCCCTCCCCCACTCATGCTCTGTCTCTCTCTGTCTCAAAAATAAATAAACATTAAAAAAAATACAAAAAAAAAAAAAAAGGAAAAAGAGAAAACTTGTATGTTTGGATGCCGGGGTAGCTTGGTCAGTTAAGCACCTGATTCTTGGTTTCGGCTCAGGTCATGATCTCACGGTTTGTAGGTTCAAGCCCCACATCAGGCTCTGTTTGACAGTGTGGAGCCTGCTTAGGATTCTCTCTCTCTCGCTCTCTCTCTGCCCCTCCCCTGCCCTCTCTCTCTCTCTCTCTCTCTCAAAATAAATAAACTAATAAAAAAACCTTGTATGTTCCTTTTCTGTCTCTCTGAAGTGTGTGTAAAAGTTTTTGGTAGATAAGTAAGTCTCTTGCCTGCTCTGTGACCTAGGAGCGTCTTTCTCCAGCACCTGGAATGTGCAAATCAAGGGAGGTGGTCTTCCATCTCCCAGCTCCGAAGGAGGGAAGGAACTCACTCCTCTTGCAAAGCGCCCTCCCAACCTAAAGATGGGAGAAGTTGGCGTTTCCTCTGCCTAAAGCCAACCAGCTAACACATGTGGTCGCCCCAATCACCTGATGCATTTAGGATGGTCTCTGTGTGACACGTGGTGCCGTGCGGTCCTCTTGCCCGAGGACTAACTATTATTCATCTTGAGAAACTGGACGTAAGGAGCTGCACCTGCTTGGCTAGTGGAAAGGGCGGGACCGTCTGCCGTCTTCCCCGTCTCTCTGGCACACGGCCCGTGATGCATGTATATCACATTCTGGTTTGAACACCGGTTCAATAATAAAGCGGTTTCCTTTCTCTTGTACCTTTGTGGAGAAGTCTTCTGTGTTGGGAGATTTTGTCTAATTATATTTTGTCACCTGGGTGGCTCAGTTGGTTAAACGGTCTACTTTGGCTCGGGTCATGATCTCACGGTTCGTGAGTTTGAGTCCCGCTTAGGGTGGGATCCATTTCTTTCTCTCTGTCTCCCTCTCCCGCTGGTCCTCCTGAGATTCTCCCTCTCTCTCTGCCCCTTGCTCGCTTGTGCCCTCTCTCTCAAAAAATAATTATATTTTGCCAACATTGTGGACCCAGCACTTGGCTTACTTCCCTTGAGGGAACCTAAGGGTTTTGCATTCCCACTTCACAATCTTACTGTACCAGGCGCAGGAAATTTCAATCTCCCTCTCCCTGTCTCCTGTCTCTCTCTCTCTCTCATACACAAACAAACTACCCTCAATTTCTGTGCCAGAGAGTGTCTCCATACTGACCTTCGCAGTCCCATCCCTAATGTGGAGGGAAGGCACAAAGCTGTGACCATGCTTAGGGGCAGTCTTTCCATTAATCATCCCCGTCCCTCACACCATTAGGGACCTCTCCAGAGCAGAATCTTCCTGACGACATCTATTCAATATATAGATACAGGGGCACCTGGAGGCTCAGTCAGGTAAGGGTCCTACTTCGGCTCAGGTCATGATCTCGTGTTTCATGAGTTCGAGCCCCACGTCGGGCTCTGTGCCGACAGCTCAGAGCCCAGAGCCTGCTTCAGATTCTGGGTCTCCCTCTCTCTCTCTGCCCCTCCCCTGCTCTCTCTCTTTCTCTCTCTCAAAAATAAATAAGTGTTAAAAAATTTTTTTTAAATATAGATGCAGACCCAGCAACTTCCATCGTTGGCATGTAGCCTAGGTACACACATGCATGTGTGCAACAGGGTTTGTAAAAGGAAGCTGGTTGCATTTATAAAAGCGTGTCGATTGGACGTCTTTACTATGGAAAGATTAGAAGCCAGAAAGATGAGCATCTTAAGCAAGTCATGGAACGCCCAAGGGAAGGAAAGTTTTACAGCTTAGTAAGCATGAAAGCCATTTTGCTGTTACTATTTATTTATTGTTTTTGGGGGGAGGGGAAGAGGGAAAGGGAGAGAGAGAGAGAGAGAGAGGGAATCTCAAGCAGGCTCCACACTTAACTGGGGCACCTGGGGGAGCTCTCTGGGGGAGCGAGAGGGTGGCGAGAGGTGTGCAGGCTGAGGCCCGACTTTGGTGGCTCTGGGAAGAAAACAGGGGAGGATGAGACCCGTCTTGTCGAGCGAAGTGTCAGCCGCTCCAGACACTCTATACCTGTTAACCAACAACTGCCACTCTATTTTCTATGATCTCCACTTCTCTGTCTACCTCCCACGAGTGGAGTTACGCAGTGTTTGCCTTTTTGTGCCTATTTCATGGGATAATGTCCTCAGGGTTCATCTATGTGGTAGCACATGAAGAAGGTCCTTCCTTTCCAAGGCTGAATATACTCCCTCGTGTGTAGAGACCACATTTTGTTTATCCCTTCATCCGTTGCGGGAAACTTGAGTTGCTTTAGCCTTTGGTTACTGTGAATAATCCTGCCATGAACATGGGTGTGTAAATATTTCTTCCAAATCCTGCTTTCGACTCCTTTGGGTATACACCCCGCTCTGGAATTGCTGGATAGTAAAGTAATGTGATGTTTAAGTTTTTGAGGAACCGCCATATTGTTTTCCGTAGCATCGAGCCATTTTATATTCCCCCCAACAGTGTGGAAGGAGTCCAACTTCTGCCCCCCAACTTCAAGAAGATCCCCAAATCATGGGATTTGTTATTTTGTTATTTTGGGTTTTTCTGTTCATTTTTCCTTTTACTGTTATTTTTCTGTAATGTTTTAGTTGCATTTTCCTAATTATGAATGATGAGCATCTTTTCATATGCTTGTTGGACACTTGTATATCATCTTTGGAGAACCCGTTTTAGTGTTTAATCTTCACTGTTGCACCAAACTATGGGGGGAAATCTTCGCCCTTCTCCAGAATACTCTCAGCTCCTCATCTTTCCCTCAGAGGTAGAGAGGAGTCAAGGAGGAAATCTCCCGAGGGGTGCCTCGATGGCTCAGTTGGTTGAGCGACCGACTCTTGACATCTGCTCTGGTCATGATCTCATGGTTTGTGAGATGGGACCCTGCACTGGAATCCATGGTGAGCGTGAAGCCTGCTTGGGGTTCTCTCTCCACCTCTATCTCTGCCCCTCTCCTCTGCTCATGGTGCTCTCTCTCTCTCTCAAAAAAAAATTAACAAAAAAAAAGAGAAGGAAATCTCCCAGGGTCATTAATAATCATGCCGAAGGGAAATATAGGCGAGAGCGACACAGAGCACAGCCCCATGTCTTCTCGTAGATAAGGGATTAGTTCTCTTTGCCTGTGATGCTGGTACTTTCCACGAGCCATGACCTTAGCTGCTTCCAGCTCCCTGGTTTACCGAGAGGCCAGCTCACGGGAGAAAGCACTCTTGCTCAGCAGAGAGATAGAAGAGAAAACTCAGACCTCAACATGTGCTGAGTCTGAGAACTTGTGCAAGCAGTTTCCTACCCCTGAAAGCCAAGCTCCTTCTTTCCAAAATGGGAACAGCAGTAGGCTGTTGCATCCATGAGGACACCACACACGTCAAGGTCAATGAACATCACTTGGCTCAGATTTGATATCATACAAAGGTATCAGTTGCTGGATAACACTTACTGAGATTTTCTCACGTGCCAAGGACTAGCCTTGGCCACTTGCATATATTGTCTCCTCTTATGCTTACTGCTGCTCTCTGAGCTAAATATATCATATTTTGGATATATTGAGCTGTTGCTGTGACCTCAGCATGGTTCCCCTTACTGGGAACATTGCTTTGAATAACCAAAGAAATCCCTGCCCTTTAATGGGAGGAAAGATAAAATTAACATAATAGAAAACTTTGAATATGTTAGAAGGTTGTTAATGATAGACAGAGGGGCATCTGGGTGGCTCAGTGGGTTAAGTGTCTGACTGTGGCTCAGGTCATGATCTCACAGTTTGTGGGTTCAAGCTCCGCGTCAGGCTCTGTGCTGATATCAGGCTCAGAGCCTGGAGCCTCTTTCAGATTCTGTGTCTCCCTCTCTCTCTCTGCCCCTCTTCTGCTTACTCTCTCTCTCTCAAAAATTAATAAACATTAAAAATTTTAAAAAATGCTAAGGAGATATATTACTAAAGAGCAGTATGGGGAACAATGATAGCAGTGAAGGTGATAAGGAAATAGACTCCCAGGGTTAATTTTCAGGTTGGATGCGGGTGGTGGAGAGGAAACCAGCCAGTAATAGCACCAAGGAATAAGTTACTCTTAAGCTGTTGGTGGAGAATGAGATTGGATTAGGTCTCTCGGAATATTTCAGGAGCTCTATTTTGGCCCTAAGGAATTGAATGTCCCATGGGAGATGACTTACCCAGGTGACCAGCTCGCAGCTGGGTTAACCAGGCGAGACTTTAAGTGAGGGGCATGTGTATGTGTGTGTGTTTTGTTCATGGCAACTACATGGAGTATATGGAGAAAAGAGACATGGTTGGAGCCCTGAGCCCAGAAGCTCCTACACATAATTTTAGGAGTTTAAGGTTGAAGGAATATTAAGGGAAACCATAGGAAAATCAAGACTATGAGCTCCTAGAAGTCAAGAGAAGTTCATTTTTAAAAAGTTTTTGTTTATTTATTTTGAGAGAGAGACTGTGAGCGCAAGCCAGGGAGAGGCAGAGAGAGAGGGAGAGACAGAGGATCCCAATCAGGCTCTATGCTGTCAGTGCAGAGCCCGATGCGAGGCTCAAACTCATGAACTGTGAGATCATGACCTGAACTGAAGTCAAGGGTCGACGCTTAACCGACTAATCCACCCAGGTGTCCTGTGAAGGTCATTTTTAAGCAAGCTGATGTCCTTTGTCAAATGTTAATGATATACGTAAATCTAAAAATTAGCTTCTTCTTGTAGATGAAGTGACTGAGCCTCCCTTTTCATCTAGAGACGCGGGGTTGAGGTGGGACTCACGTGCTGGACTCTAACCCGCACCCACATGGTGTATTGCTCCAGGGCCTCTTAAGGAAGCGGGACGGTGGGTTTCTTGTAATCGCAGACTGTTTCTCTGGCAGTGACCACTTCCCAGTCCTACATCTGGGCAGTGCCCAGTGCCGTAATTCCCTGGGGCTGTTCCATGAGCACATTCTGCCGGATTCCTCCAGGAGTGGGCATTTCCCGTCTGCAGGGACAAAGACCCTCTGCTCTGGGGTATGACAGGGTACCACACAGTGCTCTGCAGGTGGTTGAGTTCTTCATCTAGAATGTGGCCTATGTCAATGCAGGGGTATACTGCCGTGTGCATGGGAAGCAAGGAGTCTGGCCAGAAGTCAGACACACTGGACCTTGTGGGGACAGGTAAGAGACACCCCAAAGGACGGTGTTCCCCAGCTTTGGTCTTGGCTGCCACCACACTGGACCAGCTTTGCCCCTGTCACAGATCCCCGCCCTCTCACCTTATGCATCTGGGTCTCACCCTGAGTTCTGGTCCAGTCCCGAATCCCTTCAGGGAGGCGGCTGGAGTCCCCAGAAAACCACACCTCGGGGACAGACACTCATCTTTCCCTATGTACATATGACCACTCTCTGGTCTTGGGTCTTGGGAAAGTAAGAAAAGTGGGTGTTTTGTCCTGGAAGGGGGTGAATTTCCCCTCCACTTTGTCCTTCCTTCTCTCAGGTCAGATCAGGAGAATGATACCATTGGGTACAGCTTCCCTTTAATGACTGGCTCCACTGTGTTCCAGGAGAGTACATGAAAGCACCCTCCCTGACTGCTCATCCAGGCACCAATGTGACCTCCGGCGAGAGCGTGACCCTCTTTTGTCATGTACATAACTAGGACATCTTCTTTCTCTGCAAGAATGGAACGACTGTCTTTCCCCACGACTATTTATGTCAGGATCATAACACATTCCTCCTCTCCCCTGTGACTTCGGCCCAGCAGGGGATCTGCAGATGCTATGGTTCTTTTAGCAACAGTCAGCTCCAGCGGTCCCTCTGAGCTTTCAGTCACAGGTGACAAATGTCCTAGACTGGCCACTTCCATCTTGTGTTCTGGGATGTCCCGTGAGATGACTGGGGAGGGAGCTCCACGGCCAGCGGCGTCAGGGGTTTCTGGTGTTGCGAGCATGTGGGGCCATAGGTAATGCAGCTCCATCCACATCAGGGTGACTGTGGACAAGTCACTTGCCGTGCGAACCCCTGAGTCACGTTGAGAAAGAGATCTCAGGGCACACGTGCCTTTCCTCAATTCATGCAAAGGTGGCTTAGGTGCTGGGGGTATCCCGGGAACACTGAGCACAAAGGGACTGGGTGCCTTTCATAAGCCTCCTCAAACCCTTCCCAGATGTTGGTACCTCCAGATGTCATGACACAGAGGTGGGGGGGTGGTCATAATGTTAGTCTTCCCTCAAGACTCATCGTATCAAGCTTTGTGTCTGACTGCAAGGTGATGATGCCGGGTTGTGAAAACGACCTCAAGGAGGACTGCAGAAAACAAGAAAACAGTGTCTACGTGATGGCTTAATGTTCAAGACGTCATGCGAACAGGCAGGGGTGCCAAGTCCATGTACTTGGCTCGGTACGCTAAGCCAAGTATTCCACTGGAGTGGAGTCTTGGAAGATGAGCAGGAGGGTTGCAGGTTGGTAAGCAGACGGAACTATATACAGGAAATCGAGGAGATCGGAGTCAGGGGTGAATAGGAGAGGAAGCAGCAGGCTGAGGATGGGATGAGTGACAGGGGACACAGGGAGACCCTGACTTAAATTGGTGAATCCACTCAGAAGACTGGCAAGGATGGTGGGAATATGGAAAATGAAATGTGCAAGACTTCCAGCATCTGCTGATGAATGTTCAATATATTTATGAAGCCCAGAAAGCCCCCCTGAATTTCTGAATAGCACATGTGACTTTATGTATATATGTGTGTGTGTGTACGCACATACATGTATATATATGTGTGTATATATATGTATATATACATATGCGTAACACATCCAATACAAAGTATATATAAAACTATAGCACATAACATATTATATATTATATATTATATTTATCCTGCGTATTTTACGGATTTAGCATAAGTAATATAGGGAACATATAGTTTCCTATTTATACCCTGAAATGCACGTTTTCCACATTTATCATCTCTAAAATTAGGATGTGATTATGGTTTGACTGGCTGACTTTATTCTTTTCACCTCCACGTAAAATAATGATGCATCTCACACCAGCGGTTTTCCATGTTGGTTGCATCTCACCAGATGGCACCCAAAATTCCATTTTTGCAAACCGCTCTTGGTGAGCACAACCGGCAGCCTAAAAATCCTGCCCTGAAATCGTTTCCCCAGCAGCGATACTGGGATCCCCATCTTCTCTTTCTTTCCAATAGAATTATTTTGTGCCAATCTTGATTCCTTCCTTTCCCATAAAACCCGCACCTAATGGGTGAACACTTTCTATTATTTCTACCTTGGAAAGTGATTATGAGTTTGCAGATTTCTCTCCATGCCCTCAGGTGTTCTCAGGTGCCTTCGTACATCACTGGATTCGTCACATCCCCCTACATGACTTCATCTTCCACCACTGCCCGATGCTGTGCCCCCTCCGCGTTGTGCTTGAAGTGATCCTTTCGAAACCCATCCCATTGCACCACGAGCTTATGCAAGCCCTTCAAAACCTAATTTTTTGGCACTTTGAATGAAGAATTCAGCCATTTCTACAGAATCCAGTTCTAGTTTGTTCTGATCTCTGCTTCGATTTCCACTCTACCCACTTCCTTCCAGCTAAACTCCCCCTGCGTTTGCCCTTAGTCTAGAATGTTCTTTTTTTGCCAGTCTTTCTCCCCTTTCCACCTCTCAGAATGTAACCCCAAAGTTTCCAGCTTTCAAGTTCTTTCCCTGATGCCCAATGGAGAGTAGTTTCTCATCCAACCCAGTAACCCCCGCAAATTGCCCTGCTCTGATTTCTACCTAATCTCATATTCCAGGTTCCTTTATGTGTTTACTTTTTAAGGTCTCTCCTTCTGGATCCAAAGTACCACAAGGGCATATGATATGAGTCTTTGGGATACGGTTAAAACTCTTCCTTTCTCGTGAGTGCACGAGAGGCCAATGGAAAGTTGAACACCGATCTAATACCTAGCGTACACTTCAAACCACCTCTGGCTGTATGGAAAGTATACTGAGAATAGAGGTAGAAACAAATACTTAATGAAAGGGGTTTGAAGGTAGACCTTCAGTTTCTAAACCCCTGTACCCTGAGAGACTGGGAGATGCAGAACAATTCCATCCTATGCCACATTAGCCTCGTTGTCCTTCCTCCCTGGGACACTAATAAACTCTCCCCTTTTCACTGGGGAGGGTCTCTGGCCTCAGACTGAATGTGACATTACTGTGGTTGGAGCTGAAGTTTGATGAATTTCTCTCTACCAGTTCGGTGACCAGGCTCACCTGCTATGCTGTCCCTGGTTGGGTTTCTCCTAAGCCACATGACCTTGATCCACATGGTCCCTGCCCTTCTGAGAGAACACAGACAGCTGATCATAGCCCTGTGATACTAGACATTTATGGCAATCTGTTCAGCAACTCTTTCCACCTCTCTACCGTTCTGAGGCTTGCAATGGCTTCCCAGTGTCATGTGACCAGGCGAAGTTGAACTGATAGCAGGGAAGTGGAGAAGGCCTCAGACCCTGATGACCCTGCCGTTCCCTTTGCTTCACCCTCTCTTGGCCATAACTCTCAAAATGGCACTGAGGTCAGAGTCAGCAGGCAAGTGCCAGGTCTTTGTTAGGATCCAGAACACATTCTGTATTATGCTTTACATCCTCTGAGTGAACACCACCCCATACCAAGGCGCTTGATTTGAGGAGCAGATAGATTGTGGTCTGAGTTTTACTATTCATGCCTAACCTAGAAACCCCTGTTTAGTGAACCACCTGCAGCATGATGTTTGATCAGAGTGGAAAGAGACTCTCAGGTCATAAGAGGGGTCTGGGTGAGCCACCTGTTTGAGTTTGGATGATGTGTGGTTTAGGTGTGATCTTTGTATTCTTGGGGTTGAGGGGATATGCTGTTGGTCCCACATTAAATTATTTCTTTTCCCCACAGAATCGTTACCCCAAGATTACAGAAATAGAACATCCCAGATCACACAACAGAGAACATCATCCATTTAAGCCTTGGTGGCCTGCTTCTCCTCGTCATGGGGCTCCTACTGCTGGAAGCCTGGAAGAGCAGAGAAGGTTCGCAAGGTCCAGTTAGGGAGCACCCAGGCTAAGCGGTCTCTGTCACTCCTCATAGAACCTCATTAGAATGAGGGAATCTAGAGATTCTCAAAGGACTTGGGCTCCATGAGCTCTGCATGTCATGGGATGGTGTAGAATCCCAGCGATTGTGCCAGGAAGAGAGACTTCCCAAATTCTAGATCATATTCTCTCTCTTTGTCTTTCTATGGCTCCACGTGACATCGGACTGCATAGGTCTGAATCCTGAATCCTTGTTCTTTGTGGACATTTCTCCATAGGTCTGTGTCCCTCCTCAGCTCCTGATCTCTCGACATCCACTGGCATCCCTCTCCCTGTCCTCTTCATCACCACACTCCTCTCATCCCCATCAACCTGGGGTACCACGCCCCTTCTTCCAGCCCTACCTCTCATTGTCAGATGATGACACCAATGTTAGATCCAGCCTGTGTTTCTCTAACAATAGTTGATTTGCTAGTGGTTTCTGGATATACTATCCACAAGGGTAAAGGAAATGATACAAGGTCTTTGGTCTACCCCTTTGCAGTCTTGATTCATCACACTGCCTGGGCATTTTTGTCAATAATGCCACATGCCACGCTAATGTCCCCAGAATAAAGGCTACCATCTCACCACCGTGCATAATATCCCCATGGACCTTCACATGTGCTCTGCCCCCCAGGACTGGGTCAGACTTCCCTCACTCCGCTTGATTCTACTCCGTTCTGGCAGCAGCTTTATGACTCAGGGGGATATCACCGTAGCCTACATTTAGCACAGAACATGAGCAATTATATGGCCAATCTTGTTTGTTTCCTTCTCTTGGGCATCGTAATCCACCACTGCTTGTCACCCAATGCCTGAAAGAGTTGTTTTGTAAATTTTAACCTCTATTACTTTGTTGAAAGGCAAGACTAGCTGTGATTATGTGCTTCATGAGGTTGTAGCAGGAATCTTAAACTTTTAAAAAAGTTTTATTTATTTTTGAGACAGAGAGTGAGCGAGTGGATGAGGGAGGAGCAGAGAGAAAGAGGGAAGAGAGAGAGAGAATCCCAAGTAGGCTATGCAGTGTCAACACAGAGCCTGATGTGAGGCTTGAACTCATGAACTATGAGATCATGACCTGAGCCGAAATCAAGAGTCAGACGCTTAACCAACTGAGCCACCCAGTGCCCTGCTTGTAGCAGGAATCTTAAAAATATTTTAACATTCATTAATGATTTCAGTTGTTGGGTTGAGTATTCCTACCATCCTGTTGGATCCTCCATAGTGTAACTCTGAATGTTATAGTCTCTCTCTCGCTTTTCAAGTTTTAAAACTGTAAAATGAGGATTACATGAAATTTACCATATTTACCATTAAAAATCCTAGAGGAGAAAACAGGAAAAAGCCTCTTTGACCTAAGATGCACAAATTTCTTACTCGACACGTCTCCAAAGGCAAGAGAATTAAAAGCAAAGATGAACTATTGGGACCTCATCAAGATAAAAAGCTTCTGCACGGCAAAAGAAACAACCAACAAAACGAATAGGCAACCAACGGAATGGGAAAAGATCATCGCAAATGACATATCGGATAAAGGACTAATATCTAAAATTTATAAAGAACTTACCAAACTCCAAACCCGAAAAACAAACAACCCAGTGAAGAAATGGGCAGAAGATATGAATAGACACTTCTCCAAAGGGGACATTCAGATGGCCAACAGACACATGAAACGATGCTCAATGTCACTCATCATCAGGGAAATACAAATCAAAACTACACTGAGATACCACCTCACACCAGTCAGAGTGGCTAAAATGAACAAATCAGGAAACTATAGATGCTGGCGAGGATGTGGAGAAGTAGGCACCCTCCTACACTGTTGGTGGGAATGCAAACTGGTGCAGCCACTCTGGAAAACGGTGTGGAGGTTCCTCAAAAAAATGAAAATAGAGCTACCCTATGACCCAGCAATAGCCCTGCTAGGAATCTACCCAAGAGACACAGGAATGCTGATGCATAGGAGCACGTGTACCCCAATGTTCATAGCAGCACTTTCGACAATAGCCAAATCATGGAAAGAGACCAAGTGCCCATCAACAGACGAATGGATAAAGAAGTTATGGTACTTATATACAATGGACTACTACGTGGCAATGAGAAAAAATGAAATCTGGCCATGTGTAGCAACATGGATGGAACTGGAGGGTATTATGTTAAGTGAAATAAGTCAGTCAGAAAAAGACAGATACCATATGTTTCCACGAATAGGTGGACTTTGTGAAACTAAGCAAAAACCAGGGGGAGGGGAAGAGGGGAAAGAAAAAAAAGACACAGAGAGGGAGAGAGATAAAACATAAGAGACTCTCAAAGACTAAGAAAAAACTGAGGGTGAGGGGGATGAGGGAGGGGGGAGAGGGGGTGATGGGCATTAAAAAGGGCACATGTTGGGATGAACACTGGGTGTTATATGTAAACCAATTTAAAAATAAACTATTATAATAAAAAAAATTTTTAAATGTTTGTTTATTTTTGAGAGAGAGAGACTGAGAGAAAGAGTGCAAGCAGGGGAGGGACAGATAGAGAGGAGACACAGAATCTGAAGCAGGCTCTGGGCTCTGAGTTGTCAGCACAGAGCATCATGTGGGGCTGGAACTTATGGACCAGGAGATCATGATCTGAGCCAAAGTCATACACTTAACTGACTGAGCCACCCATATTAACCATCTTTAAGTGTAAAGTAAGTTCGGTGGTATTAAGTACAACCATTCACATTGCAACCATCACCACCATCCATCCCTAGAACTCTTTCCATCTTGCAAAACTGAAATCTAGGTGTTGAGTCTCGTTCTCTTCAGGTGGAGGTGTGGAGAGCGCAGGATTGAAAGAAAGACAGACGGCTCAGATATCAGTCTGTCTTGAGTATCTTGCTACAGCAAAGGCAGGTCTTTTATTTGAACAGTAATCGATGTAATCTTTAGGCGGGACAATGATAGTCATCTTTTTGCTATCTGCAAATCTAGCGGCCTTAGGCAAGGACAATGATCATTGCATGGCTGCAGGGTTAATGTTTTATGATGACCATAGACTTTGGAATAAGTAGTTTAGACAAACAGGTAGGCTCGGGCCATCGCACACAGAGCACTGTGCTGTCCTGTTTGTCCCAGTCCCCCTTGTGTGCAAGGGGTGTCTGGGGTCACCCGGCCGTCGGCTAACTCCCTCTCTTCACATAGTTTCCTTCATCTATGTACATAAAATAATAACTTCTCATTCCTTCCTCTCCTCAGCCCTTGGCAACCACCATTCTACTTTCTGACTATTCTAGGTACCTCATGTAAGTGGATTCATACAGTATTTGTCTTTCTGCAAATGATTTATTTCATTTAGCATAATGTCATCAAGGTTCATCCATGTTGTAGCAAAGAATTTCCTTCCTTTGGAAGGCTGAATAATATCATGTTGTATGCATATTCCGCATTCTGTTTATCCATTTATCTGTTGGTGGACACAGGTTCCCTCCATGTTTTAACCATGTGAAGAAAGGTGCAATGAACCTTTTTTATATGAACATGTTTTAACTATATGAATAAAGGTGAAAAGCAATGAACCTCTCTGAGACTCTTCAATTCTTTTTGGTATATACCCAGAAGTGGAATTGTTTTATCATAGGGTAAATCTGTTTAAAAATATTTAGGAACTGCCATACTGTTTTCCACAGGGACTGTATCATCTAACATTCCTATTAACAGTGCACAGGTATTCCAACTTCCTCACATCCTCACCAACACTTTTTTGTTTATCTTTTTTGATAGTAGATACCCTAATGTATATGGGGTGGCATATTACTGTGGATTTTCTTTGCATTTCCTGAGATTAGTGATGTCAAGCATCTTTTCATGCATTTATTGGTCATTAGTATATCTTCTCATTTGTATGGAGAAGGATCTATTCGAATCTCTTGACCATCCTTGAGTTGGGTTTGTTCTTTTTGTTGAGTTTTATTTTTATTTTTTAAAATTTTATTTTAGATAGAGAGAGAGTGAGTGGGGGAGAGGGGCAGAGGGAGAGAAGGAGAGAGTCTTAAGCAGGCTCCATATTCAATATGGAGCCCAACATGGGGCTTGATCCCATGACCCTGAGATCGTGACCTGAGCTGAATTCAAGAGTCGGATGCTTAACTGACTGGGTGATCCAGGTGCCCCATTGTTGTTGAGTTTTAGGGGTTATCTATATATTCTGGATATTAATGCCTTGTAAGATACATGGTCTGCAAATGTGTTCTCCCATATTTTGGGTATGACTTTTCACTCTGTTGATAATATCCTTTGATGCACGAAAGTATTTAATAGAAATGAAGTCCAATTTGTCTATTTTTAAAATTACCTCTGCTTTTGGTGTCACAGCTAAGAAATAATTGCCAAATAAAATGTAGTGAGGCTTTGTCCTATGTTTTCTTCTAAGGGTTTTATAATTTAAAACTTTTTCTAAAGGTTCAATTTTGAGAGAGAGAGACCACAAGTGGGGGAGGGACAGAAAGGGGGACAGAGGATCTGAAGTGGGCTCTGTGCTGACAGCAGCAAGCCTGATGTGGGGCTCAAACTCATGAGCCATGAGATCACAACCTGAGCTGAAGTTGGATGCTCAACCAACTGAGCCACCTCGGCACCCCAAAGGGTTTTATAATTTTAGCTCTAACATGTAGGTCTTTGATCCATTTTGAGTTCATTTTTGCATGTTATTAGGTATAATATAGCACTCTTTGACAAACAATGAAAGTAGATCTTAGAGATTGGCTGTGCCTTTTCTAAAGTTGAACACTTGCCATGGAGAATAAAAATCTTCCCAAGTAGGTGAACAACTTCAGCAGATGACATGAATAACCATGGAAAAAACAGAGATTCTGGGGCGCCTGGGTGGCTCAGTCGGTTGAGCGTCCGACTTCAGCTCAGGTCATGTGCTGACAGCTCAGGGCCTGGAGCCTGCTTCGGATTCTGTGTCTCCCTCACTCTCTGCCCCTCCCCCACTCATGCTCTGTCTCTGTCTCAAAAAAAAAATAAACATTAAAAAAAAACAGAGATTCTTACCTTGAATGAAAAATACTAGTGATTCAATGTAGAAAGTGTATCTCACACTTCAAACTAAAAATCTGTTAAGTTAATCATTTATACATTTTGAATTATAGACATAAAAATACACTGTAGATTATTATTTTTAAAAATATTACTTTAGAGAGAGTGTGTGTGTGTGTGTGTGTGTGTGTGTGGGAGAGGGGCAGAGGGAAAGAGAAAGAGAGAGAGAATTCCAAGTAGGCTCATGCCCAGTACAGAGCCTGACATGGAGCTTGATCCCACAATCCTGGGATCATGAACTGAGCTGAAATCGAGTCGGAAGCTCAAGCAACTGAGCCATCCAGGTGCCCCAAACCAGATTATTATGCAAAATCGTCTAACTATTAAAAACATCTTAAGAGAAGTAAAGCCATATACTTTCCCTTTTATATAAAAAAAGGCTGGGACGCCTGGGTGGCTCAGTCAGTTAAGTGTCCGACTTTGGCTCAGGTCATGATCTCATGGTTTATGAGTTTGAGCCCCACGTCAGGCTCTGTGCTGAGAGCTCAGAGCCTGGAGCCTGCTTCAGATTCTGTGTCTCCCTCTCTCTCTGCCCCTCCTCTGTTTATGCTCTCTCTCTTAAAAATAAACATAAAATATATATTAAAAAGGCTGTATAAGATATCAAATGCCTAAGAATTTACATATTTCCAGATTAGAAGAAGGTCACTGACCATTCCAAGCAAATTAAAATAGTCATTTTAAGTGAACTGGGATGACTGCCCCGTGAGAGTTTTGGTCAGAACATAATGCTTGGGTGCAGTAATTCAGGGAAAGTTTTCTTCATGACTTCGTTGACTCCATGACTTTTTTTTTTTAACAATTTATTGTCAGATTGATTTCCATACAACTCCCAGTGCTCATCCCAGCAAGTGCCCTCCTCAGTGCCCATCAACCACTCTCCCTCCTCCCACACCCCCAATAAACTCTCGGTTTGTTCTTAGTATTTAAGAGTCTCTTATGTTTTGTCTCCCTCCCTCTCTGTGTCTTTTTTCCTTTCCCCTCTTCCCATCCCCCATGGTTTTCTGCTAAGTCTCTCAAAGTCCATCTATGCGTGGAAACATATGGTATCTATCTTTCTCTGACTGACTTACTTCACTCAGCAGAATACCCTCCAGTCCCGTCCATGTTGCTACGCATGGCTTCTCACACGCACGATTACTACAGAGAAGCCACGTCCACGTACCTTCCAGGCATACTCCCTGGCTCTACATTACCCTCCACCAAAATTTCGAGTTTGACTTAGGTCTGCAGCTCCATCCATAACAGTTTCACTGAGTTCCACATATTAGATCCAGTCTTCTTTCACTGCATCTCACTTCCTTTTTTTTTGGTTAAACCTTCGTCATCGTATAGCAGAAATACAGGTCACTGTTAGGTACATTACACACATCTCTGACGTCTTGGTGGGGGTAAGATGACAGCAGGAAACCCACAGAGCAGCTCCTGCCTGGTCCCAGTGTTCCGGTGGAGAGTCGGAAGGCAGAGCCAGGTCTTGCAAAAGGAGCCGTTCCTCTTTCTGTTTAGCAGGTGCATATTGAGCCGTGTGGAGGCTCAAAGCCCCAGGCCGCTCCATCCGTGGGTGTGTCCTTGTGGGAACACTGTGGGTTCCGCTGGCGTGCTGCATGAGCGAGGTGTGTGCTGGGCACTGCCATGTCCCTGGGGTTCAGTTTTCTGCTGGGACTTGGTGAGTATGGCAAAGGTTCTGCGGGAGGTGGCAGGGGAAGAGACTGCTGACACTGAGGTTCCTAAGCTGGTTCCTTCCATGGGATTCTTCCTCTGGGAGGTCCTGAGCCAGTCAGCTATAGGGTCCTGTAGGGTCACTGTTCTACTGGACCCAGGTCTGGGGTCCAGTATCAAGTGTTTGGGGATCACTGGTTTCTAGAGTAGACATCTCTCACCAGGTGTTTCTCTGTTTCAGTGTTTTGTCTGGAACAAAGGATTTGGGCAAAAAATGGTGAGTCTTTCCTCCATGTTACCTCCTCAGCAGTTCTGACACGGGCTGAGCTTAGGCAGCTTTGGTTGAGTCCCAACCTTCAACCTTTGTCATCCCCTCACTCACCCTCTTCATTTTATTTATTTCTAAATTTTAAAAAATTTTTTTAACGTTTATTTTTGAGACATAGAGACAGAGCGTGAGCAGAAGGGCAGAGAGAGAGGGAGACACAGAATCCGAAGCAGGCTCCAGGCTCTGAGCTGTCAGCACAGAGCCAGACACGGGGCCCGAACTCACAGACCGCGAGATCATGACCTGAGCTGAAGTCGGCCGCCCAACCAACTGAGCCACCCAGGCGCCCCTATTTCTAATTTTTAAATTCACATCCTTGTGCCTATTTTTGGTGGACAGTCTTTCCCCTTCTCCAGAAAGCTTCCTGATGCCCTGACTCTTCCCTATCAGCATGGGTGAGTCAAGAAGGGGACCTCCAGGTCCTTTAACAACGCTGATAGGAACACAGCCAGGGATGGAACTTAGAAAGCAGATGCACTGGGTGTTATATGCAAACCAAGTTGAAAATAAACTATTATAATAATAATAATAAAAGAAAGCAGATGCAGAGGGGCTGGGAGGCTTGCCTCACGTCCCCAGGGACATGTGCCCTCTTCCCTGTGCCAACACCTCAGCTGCTTCCAGGTCCCTTCCCTAAGGAGGAGTCAGCTCACAAGAATGGTACCCTCACTCAGAAGACAGACCTGAAGCAGAACGAAGACCCTAACACTTCGTAGTTCTTACTTTTTGCAAGTGACTTCCTGTGTTTGTGCCCCAAGTTCCTCCTTTGGAACATGAAATAATGACAGAGTGTGGCATCAGTCAAGATACATGCCAAGTTCAGAAAACAGCACTTTCCTCAGGTTACGTACCATTGTATAAAATTAACAATGGCCACAAAAACTTCATTGGGGTTTCCCCCCTGCCAAGTGTTGTTCTCAGATTTTTTTTCAATTTCATTATTATTTTTTAATGTTTATTCATTTTTGAGAGAGAGACAGAGCGTGAGTGGGGGAGGGGCAGAGAGAGAGGGAGACACAGAATCCGACGCAGGCTTCAGGCTCTGAGCTGCCGACACAGAGCCTGACACAGGGCTCGAACTTGCAAACCGTGAGAACATGACCTGAGCCGAAGTCGGACGCCAAACCGACTGAGCCACTCAGGTGCCCCTGTTCTCAGATTTTATATACGTTATTTTATTTTAATCTTAGAACTCCTCCAAGAGGTAAATTAATTCCTTCATATTTCATATATATCAAGCCTTTGGTGTGACCTCCACATTGTACCGTGTGTTGGAAGAAAGGGTATTGAATACCCAGAAATGTCTTTGCCCTCTAATTGAAGGGAAAGAATGTTAATAAAATAGATAACCAAGATACATAACATGTGAGAAGGTATTTAATGCTAAAGAGAAACATGAAGAATGAGGGGGGCCCAGAGAGTGTCTGTTTGGGGAGAGGTGCATTGGAGGAAGGCATTCCCATGTGGACACTACAGTAAAGTCTAGAGCAGGGAAGGGAGGCAGGGGTTATCAGAGGGAACACCCTTCCACGCAGGAAACAAATGCTGATGTGGTTGTGCTGACGTGGAACTAACTAGGCTGGTCATCTAAATGCAGGCCAGTGGGTCTGGAGGATGGGCAGTGAGTGAGAATATCATGTGGGGTGAGATCCGGGAGCCAAGAGTTTGGTAGAACAGGGCAAGACATAACTCAGAACGAGATGGGGCTGTTGGGGGGTGCGAGTGGAGAAGTGAGTTAACAGGACTTACTAAAAGGATCACAGTCTTCAGTGTTTGCATGGGGGGGGTGGGGAGAGGTTGAGGAGTTTTGTAGAAGAAAGGGACAAACTAAATGCAGTGATCCAATGAGAGAGAATGGTTTCTCAATCCCGGGGTGGTAGCAGCAGGTGACAAAAACATAGACCCATAGGGTTCATTTCCAAAGAGGGCACCAGCAGTGGAGAAAAACCAGTCAGTAATAATGCCAAGGAATGCTAGTTATTCTTTTCTCCTGAGCTTATTTATTAAAAATTTTTAATGTTTATTTATTTTTGAGAGAGAGAGAGGCAGACTGCAAGCAAGGGGAGGGCCAGAGAGAGAGAAGAAGATATAGAATCAGAAGCAGGGTCTAGGCTCTGAGCTGCCAGCACAGAACCCGATGTGGGTCTTGAACCCACGAACTGTGAGATCATGACCTGAGCCAAAGTCTGTCACTCAACCAACTTAGCTGCCCAGGTGCCTTGCTTATTTATTTTGATAGAGTGAGACAGAGAGAGAGTAAGCATGAGCAGGGGAGGGGCAGAGAGAGAGGGAGGGAGGGAGGGGGAGAGAGAGAGAGAGAGAGAGAGAGAATCCCAAGCATAAGAATCCCACGCTGTCAGCACAGAGCCCGACTCGGGGCTCAAACTCACAAAATCGTGAGATCATGACCTGAGTTGAAACCAAGAGTTGGACACTTAACCAACTGAGCCACCCAGAGGCCCCAGAATGCTAGTTATTCTTAAATTGATGGGGAAGACTAAGCTGAATTGGATCTTTTGGGATATATCAGGAACTCTAAGTTGGACACAATTAGTTGAAACTTCCCAGTGTACGTGAGAAATTCACAGTTGGATAGATTGGTCTAGAGTTCTGGTGAGTGGTTATATTGTGTGTGTGAGACACATATGAACATATACGCGAGTATCTATAGATGTATAGATGTCTATGTATAGACAGATGACAGAAAGCTGTGTTGGGACAATCCAGGAGTGAGTACATACAGAAAGGAAAAGCAGATTGAAGGACGGAGCCCAGAGGCATCCCAAAGCTTAGTGGCTCGGAGATAATGGCAAACAGCAAACCAGACTGAGAAGTGTGCTTGGGACAGAAATCAAGAGGGTGGGGTCCTGGGAGACAAACCACCTTTAGCAGGCAAGGTGATTTCAAATGTTGGCTCCGAGGGCCCCTCACAGACCAGGTTTGGCCACTCACCACTGACAAACTCCAAAGGCAGAGGCATAAGTGGTGGTGGACAGGGCCTTATCTCCGGGAGGCCAACACTGGGAAGACAGTGGACTAACGTCTCACAGACTGTCGGCGGAGCACTGAGGACATTTCCAGGTTTATATAAGGAAAGTGTGGGACAGAGGTCGGTGGGGATACGAAGCTGGACAGTAAAGGTCGGGTCCTTGGGGTCAGTCACACAGGGTTTTTATTGCTTGAGGGGGTAGTTTTGGTTTCCTTCATGGGATGCTTTGCCCATCAGACCTTTTGCTGGAGTTAAGAGACAAGCCAGAAAAAAGAACTTAAATCAATTAGAAAGTACAGACCGAGGTCAAAGTAGAGGTGGTAGAAGTTGTCTCTCACCTCCTGGGGATGAGGAAAAGGGGTTTCCTTCTATCAGGATGTTTGGAGTTCATGCCCTGTTTGTCTTCCAGTATTATTACCCCGGCCCTCCATCTGGGCACTGCCAGGGGCTGTGATTCCCCAGGACAGTTCTGTGACCATCTGCTGCGGGGGGCCTCCAGGAGTCGTCAGATGGCAGCTACATAGAATAGGAGCTCTCATCACAAGGTACGACAGAGCCTCGGATGGAGCCCAGAAGGTTTCCAAGGTTTTCATCCAGTCTGTGACATACCTCGATGCAGGGACTTACTACTGTGCATACTTGAAGCAAAGAGTCTGGTCAGGACTCAGTGACCCGCTGGATCTGTTGGTGACAGGTAAGGAACACCCCAAGGGCACACCTCTAGCTCCCATCTCTGCTGCCCACCACACTGGACCCGGTGTGCCTCCATCAAAGGACCCCTGCCTTCCGTCTCTGCCCTCCCACCTTATCCATCTGGGTCTCAATCTCTGAGTTCTTACTCTGGTCTATACCTCTTCAGGAGGGTGGCTGAGTCCCCAGGGGACTGTCCTCATGGGGACAGATACTAAGCTCCCTCTCCATACATACGGTCACTGTCTGGTCTCTGGTTGTGGGAAAATTGAAAAGTGTTTGTCTTGTCCTCATAACCCCTAGAGTAGCGATGGTTGAATTTCAACCTACCTTCTTCCTTCTTTCTTTCAGGTCCAAACAAGAGAATGGCGGTGTTGTGTGTGGTTCCCTGATAATGACAAGAGCCTCTCTTCTCTTCCAGGCGTCTACAAGGACACGCCCTCCCTGACTGCTCTTCCAGGCCCCAATGTGACCTCAGGGGAGAACGTGACACTCCTTTGTGAAATACCGGAGTCCTATGAAACCTTTAATCTGTCTAAAGATGGAAGAAACGCCTCTCCTCAGGATTTTTCACGTCAGGACCGTAACGCCTTCTTGATCTCCCCTGTGACCCTTGCCCACGGGGGTATCTATAGATGCTATGGTTCTTCTAAAATCTTCCCCCACAGGTGGTCACTGCCTAGCAACCCTGTTAAGCTTTCGGTTACAGGTGAGGAAAGAGGCCGTAGTGTTGAGCTCTCTGCTCAAGAATGTCCTGCATGATGGCTGGGGGTGGGGAATCTGTCCCACATTGTCTGAATAAGATAATTTGGAAAGAACTTACTCAATTAGAAAGTACAGACTTGAGGTCAAGGTGGAATTGGTAGAAGTTGTCTCTCACCTCTGGAGATGAGGAAAAGGAGTTTCTTGTGCACAGTATAAGAGGACCTCTGTTAAGGTCACTCCATTCACTGTACAGACCCTGAAACTTAATATTTATTAGGAGAATTTGGCATAGATATAGGCAAATTTTCCTTGGGAAGAAAGGTCTTTAACCATCTACACAAAAGTGCTATGGGATCTGGGGTGGTGGTTCTTGAGAAGCAGAGTGAGTTGTGGGTGTACCACAGGGTGTGTGGGCACGTGGTCATCCTTTATACCCTCCTTAATCCTTTCATCAGGCAGCGCTATCTGCAGATGGGTGGGTCACTGAGTGTCACCACTAGCCAATAGTGACAGAAAAGGGAAAGGAAGGGCCATACTGGTTTATTCATTCAAGACTATTTTCATAAGCCCTGTTTCACCCACAAAAGATTCTGGGACCATAATAGTGTCTCTCATTAGCCACTGACGGAACGGAGAATGCAGAAAATTTACAGAAGAATGTCCAAGATGGACTTATGATCAAGATCCTACAAGGCTGTGGGCTACGCAGACAGGGGCAGCTCAGGCGTCTTGGTGGATGGGAGTGGAGTTCTGTAAGCCATAACTTTCCTGGCTGGCTGACGCTTTTCCGGGTTTCAAGGGAGGGGATCATGTCCAAGCATGGGGAGCAGACGGTACGGACGCACAGGCGTGACACAAGCATGCCTGGTGCATTCTGGGAACTGTAGGTTAGTTGTGGGAGGGTGTATGCATTAGGGATGGAAAGATGGACACAAGGAGGCAGGGACCTGAGGAGAAAACGGCAGGGATAGAGTAGAGAAGGGGGTAGTGGTGACTGGAGAACTCTGTGCATGGCCAGCCTGCAGGCAGGGGTGCTGGGTGGAATAAAAATCATCTATTTTAGTTGTTCAGTATCTGCTGATGGCTGCTAACTTATCACTCCCGTGGAAAATGCTCCAATGGGTTTCATATCCATGGATTAGTGGACATCTACTCAGACACGCTTAAGCGTCTCAACAGGGCTCTTCATCAATAAATCTCGAAACATCCTCCTTATACTGGCCTTCCTATCTTGGTAGGAGCCATTCCTCCTCTCCAACGATCGGGTCACCAAGAATGGTATTCGATGCTCCTCTCCTGCTCCCAGTGCCCACACGCTCCAGCATCAAGCCTCGACTGTCGTCATCTCTATCCTCAAAAACTCCTCAAGTCCATTTACTTCTTTCCGCACCACTACCACCACCTCACTGTTAAAACACAGACACACCCGGCAGCACTTTCCCCGATGCCTTCTCTTTCCGCCTGGCCCTTAGATCCACGTGTCACACAGAAAATCCAGAGTTTAAACAATACAGAGCTCTTTGCTTGTCAATCCCTTTGTGGGTCACTATTGCATTTAGACCTAAAGCCAGACTCTTCTCCATAGTTTCAGACTTCTGCTGATACCTCCTAACCTTCCCATCACTATCGGGAGCCTCTTCCTGTCCTTCTGTGTGTGGGTCACATGTGGCTCTTTCTCGCCTCTGAGTTGGGTTATATTCTGCTGTTCCCTCTGCCCAGAGGCAATTCTCCCTGCACTTCAGAGATTCTTACCTTCCAGGGCTTATCCCTCAAAGAAACATTTTCTTACAATTCAGCATAAATGGTTTTGTCCTGGAATTTCTCTCTATGTGTAAAAATATTTCTATGGCATAGATTCTATATGTTGGTCATTATGTAAAAATATTTCTATGGCATAGATCCTATATGTTGGTCACTATGGTTTCCCAAACATCCAATAACTTGCCTTATTGCAAACAATAAATGTTTATTGAATGGATAAATCCATCAAGAGCTCAAAAACAGATCTTTACTGTTTACTAATTCCTAGATCCACCTGCTCCTGAAAACAGATACCTTCCCATCGTGACTGGAATCTTGGCCATCGTTGTCTTACTTCTCCTTTTCCTCCTCTTCCTCTTTTGCCAATGCTGGCATCGGGACAAACGCGGTACGTCCTGAAGGTGGGAGGGTTAACCTGAGAGGGCTTGGTGGATCCCCGACCAAGACTCTGATTACTGACTCTCCTCAGGGAACACTGATTGTGAGACCAAGAATGAGGTGAAGTATAAGAGGTAGGAAATTTTTGGGCTCCTCCAGACTTCTGCCTTATTTCTCAGACTTGCCTTATTTTTCAGACTTGCCGTAATGCTTCTATATTCTTTTTCTCAGCTCCCTCCCAGTCATGGACTTCCAGGAAGAAAATCCATGTAAGGAGGAGTGAGAAGGAGGGGCTGCTGGGGTGGGGAAAGGATGTGTTTGGGGAAGACAGAAGTCATCCTGGAGGAAGCAGACAAGGTGGGGGCATCACCTTACTGGACATGACATCACTGCCCTTCCCTATTTCAGTCAACCATCTCTGAGATATATATATTTACATATTATAGGACTGGCTAGTTTTAAGGCTCTCTCTGGAGGCTCACCCCCACATCTTTCCTTGCAGATGAGGTCCTGGAGGACATCCAGCCTGAGAAGGACAGACAGGTGGACATGCAGGTGAGCCTCTCCTTACCTACCTCCTCTCCTGCCCCAGTCACCTTCACAGGTGCTCTCTTTTCACTCTGTACCTCCATGCTGACAGGTCCCCATAGAGGAAGACCCTCAGGAGGTGGCCTATGCTCAGCTACACGAGGAAACCCTCAGTAGGAATGTGGACACACTACTCTCCCATACCCATGAGGATTCTCTGGCCAGCCCTGTGTGTATACCACCCTCGCCTTGTCCTGAGTGTAGAGCCAGGACTGGCTGTGTAGACTCCAGGGTTCAAGTGCCCCTTAAGGAAGGTCAGCTCCATGGGGTGTCCTACTCATCTTCCTCAATTCAAGCCATCACCTTGGAGCTCCCCGAAGACTTAAGACTGGAGTCAACGTGTCAACTGTCAAGAAATTCTGGGCCCCATCAAATACCTCTCAACAGATTCCTGGTTCCTTGTATATTTGCAAATTCAGTTGCCTACTCAAGATATGTTTACAAACGTCAACTCTTTCCTTGGATCTGTGCTGGGAATATACATATTACTAAGATATAGCTTCTAGTCTCAAGGACTCATGACCTACTGAGTGAGGCAAGCCCATGATCTGACCCTTGGAAAGCGAAGGGGGTGACCCAGAGAACAAGTGTAAGGATGCTTTGAGTCACTGAGCAGACATAATGTCCAGGAATGTTTAAGGAGTACTCATTTGTGTCAAATACAGGGAGAAGTCAAGAAATAAGAGTCAGTTTGGACACGGAGGACATTCTTAATGGCATTTTGGTACAATGTTCTAGCTGTTGCTGAGAGTTGAAGCCTTCAAAGTACTGAAAGTGAAAAAGGAAGCTTCTTTGTGATGGAACCAAATTGCAAAACAAAACAATTTGACCACAGGAAGGGTGGGTTCCTCCTGGGGAGGGGAATGGTGCAGAGGGTATTTGGAGGGGGATTTATGATTTCCGCCTGGTTTTGATGAATTTCTCTTTTCAGTTATGCCATTAAAATAAATAGGACATAGTTTTTTTTTAAACAAACTTTTAAAAAAATTTTTAATGTTTTTTTTAATTTTATTTTTGAGAGACATAGAGACAGAGTGGGAGCAGGGGAAGGGCAGAGAGAGAGAGGGAGACACAGAATCCAAAGAAGGCTCCAGGCTCTAAGCCATCAGCACAGAGCCTGACGCGGGGCTCAAACTCACAGACCGTGAGATCATGACCTGAGCTGAAGTCGGCTGCCTAACCAACTGTGCCGCCCAGGCGCCCCAGGACATAGTTTTTAAAAAGATATGAATGACAGGAGAGGCCTTGAAGTTGGTATTAACAATAACTTTCCCAGTATATTTTGACAAAAGGAAGGAGAGTAGAAAGCTAATGGCAGGCATAGTGAGAACCGGGGAAGTGGTTTGGAGTGACGAAGGTAGAAGTAGCAGGGGATTGAGCAAGTGTGTTGATTGACGGAAATTACCGAGGGGAGAAAATACTGTGGATGATGCCATGGAGTGAGAGATGGTTGACGCTTGGGGGGGCGGCACATCAGGTAAGAGTTTAGACTCCGGAAGAGATGAGCAGGCCTGGGTTCAAATTCTCCTTTGGCACCCACCAGCCGCATGATTGTGTACACACACACACACACACACACATCTAAAAATTATTCTTTAAGCCAGAAGACATTTTTAATTTACAGAGGGGAAACTCCAAGCTCAGGTGAGCAGGTGATGAGATGCTCAGTCTCATCAGGCATTAGAGAAAAGAAACTGGCAAAGATTAGGAAGTTGGGTAACCTCAGGTTTTGGGTGTGTGGGGACCCTCTTGTGTTGCTGTGGGAGAAGGACCTCATACAGTGAGTCTGGAGTGCCATTTGGCCATGAGTTAAAGACTTGGCAATTTCCTGTTGGATACATAATTTAAAGATATTCTCACATGTGTCCATAGGGGCGTCTGAAGAATGATATTTAGCTCAGCATTGTTTACAGCGGAGATATTTGGACATAATGTGGCTGTCCCTTATTAGGACACTGTGGGGATTACTGTGTTGAAGCAACTAACTGTTCTGTAGACATACGAATGGTCCGGAAACCCTGAGTGTGCAATGGAAAGATGAATGACTTCCACAGCATTATACACTTTACAAGACAATATACATTTTGCAAGACACAAAATAAAGTTTCGCAAAGATGAACAAATTTGCATGGACTGTGATTTCAGAAACGAGAACCACAGAGCAGAGACAAATCACAGAAGAGATCAATCACCTAGATGCACGTGTGCATGTGCTAAGCCAGAGGCGGTCTTATTACTCAGCTCCTGGCATCCAAGCTGCAACCAGAAAAATACATTTTCTTCTAAGTTCAGGTTTTCCCATCTGAATAGGACTATAACTGTATCTGTTTCTCAGTCTTGCGTGAGGGTCAAAGGAGGTGGTGCCTGAAAAGCGAGTCAGGTTACAAAGAAATATTTGAGCACCCAAGTTTCTTTTTTTTTTGTTTTGTTTATTCTTGAGAGAGTGACAGAACATGAGTGGGGGAGTGGTACAGTGAGAGAGGGAGACACAGAATCTGAAGCTGTCGGCACAGAGCCCGACACAGGGCTTGCACCCACGAACCGCAGATCATGACCTGAGCGAAGGTTGGATGCTCAGTCGTCTGAGCTGCCCAGGCGCCCCTGTGCACCCAAGTTTATCTTGCCTTTGGAGTCCCTGAATGCTCTAACCCATCGGTTCTCCACTGGATGTGGTTTCATCCTCCAAGGGACATCTGTCAATGGCTACAGACTGGCAGGTTGTCAGACTGAGGAGGGTTTTGTGCTGGCCATATCTGGTGGATATGGGCCAGGATGCTACTGAACCTCCCAGAAGCACGGGACAGCCTGCCCCTACACCAACCATCACCTGGTCCCAAATGCCAAGAGCGCCAAGGTTGGGACACCCTGTGTCACCTCTATAATAATCTCTTCGGTCTCAGCTCCTTGCTCTCTCGATTCCAGCCACGCTAATCACTTCCTGGTTACATGAAAATGCCAAGCTCTTTGCCTCACCGAGGCTTAGGGGCACGACGGCCATGCTGGTTCCCCCCACAGATACTTCTTATCACCAGGTACAACCTCAAATGTCCAAAGGAGAGCACCATGAAACCGTTCTGTTGAGACTCATCAGATAGCTTCCATCAAAGCCTCAAGAGGCAGACATGGTGCAACGCTGGGCTCGTGGGAGAAGATAAACGGGCTTCTGTGAGCTTGTATGCCAGTCATTCCACTGAGGGGATGGCTCCAGCTTGATGAGCCTCAATTAGGAAAAGCCAGGCTGATGGGGGAAGGGAAGAGCCCTCGTCACATCCGGTGCCTCTGCTCCGGCCCCCTGCCGCGTCCCTCCTGGGCGACAGAGCTCTGGACGGGCTGAAGGACCATGGCCCCATCCCTGTCTGCCCTTCTCGGTCTCGGTGAGTCCCGAGGGCTGCTCTGGGAAATGCTGCGCGACAGGCCGTGGGCTATGGCACTAGGAGTGTCTTAAAAACTGGACCGAGAGTCTCAAAGACTAAGAAAAAACTGAGGGTGAGGGAGATGAGGGAGGGGGGAGAGTGTGTCATGGGCATTAAAGAGGGCACATGTTGGGATGAACACTGGGTGTTATATGTAAACCAATTTGAAAATAAACTATTATAAAAAAAAAACTGGACCGGAAATGAATTTCAGGGCAATTCAGGGGACCTCTGAGGACCCCTTCATTTGTGGGGTGAGAAAAGGGGGCCCCAGGGAAGTGGTGTTTGTCCGTTATTCTATTATATTCTCTTCACGGTTCAGTTGGAAATGACTAAGGTCTTCCACTCTGGGTTGTAACTTTGTCTCATATACCATGTTCTAAAAATTAATTACTTAATTACTTAATTAATATTTTTAATGTGGACTTGGTGACATAAGAACTAGATTTTGTCAGCAGACACCATGCACTGGAGGAAATAATCCTGCCAGTCGCAACAACATGGATGGACCTTGAGGCCGTGATGCTAAGTGAAATAAGCCAGATGCAGAACAAAAATACTCCGCGATCTCACATATATGTGGAATCCCGAAAAGTCTAACTCACTAAGGCAGAGAGAGTGGATGGGTGGCTGCCTGGGGCTGGGGGTGGGGGGAAACAGGGAGATAGATGGATGGAGTACAAACTTCCAGTTACAAGATGAATGAGCTCCTATTTCTCCAGAAGAATGTCCTTGCTAAAAGGACAGACGCTCCAAGAGGCCAAGCAGGAAGGAACAGCTGTGTTATGGGGATAAGAAAACACGCCGTGAGCACAAACCGCCTGTCAGTCATTCGCTAACACACACTCATGGAACACTTACAATGGGCTGGGTGTTTCTCCAGGTTTTGTTTTTTTTGTTTTTTGTTTTTTAATTTTATAATAGTTTATTTTCTTTTTCTTTTTTTTTTAATTTAAAATAGTTTATTTTCAAATTGGTTTACATATAACACCCAGTGTTCATCCCAACATGTGCCCTTTTTAATGCCCATCACCCCCTCTCCCCCCTCCCTCATCCCCTTCCCCTCAGTTTGTTCTTAGTCTTTGAGAGTCTCTTATGTTTTATCTCCCTCCCTCTCTGTGTCTTTTTTTCCTTTCCCCTCTTCCCCTCCCCCTGGTTTTTGCTTAGTCTCACAAAGTCCACCTATTCGTGGAAACATATGGTATCTGTCTTTTTCTGACTGACTTATTTCACTTAACATAATACCCTCCAGTTCCATCCATCTGGCTACACATGGCCAGATTTCATTCTTTCTCATTGCCACGTAGTAGTCCATTGTATATAAGTACCATAACTTCTTTATCCATTCATCAGTTGATGGGCACTTGGTCTCTTTCCATGATTTGGCTATTGTCGAAATTGCTGCTATGAACATTGGGGTACACGTGCTCCTATGCATCAGCATTCCTGTATCTCTTGGGTACATCTGTTTTGTTTTTTAATGTTCATTTATTTATTTTTGAGAGAGAGAGCACAGGCTGGGGAAGGGTAGAGACAGAGAGAGAGAGAGAGAGAGAGAGAGAGAGAGAGAGGGAGACATAGAATCCGAAGCAGGCTCCAGGCTCGGAGTTGTCGACGCAGAGCCCAACGTGGGGCTTGAACTCACGGACTGTGAGATCAAGACCTGAGCCGAAGTCGGACGCCCAACCGACTGAACCAGCCAGGCGCCCCTACCACGTTCATATTCTCTACCACTAAAATATGCTGCTGCCCCCTACCAGCAGCAGGACAGTAGACAGGATGCTGTCTCTATAGGCTGACAATGGGGCTAATAACGGTCCCTAGCCAGGATTGTGGTGATTCAGAGTCCATACCAGAAGCACTCAGAAGGGCACCTGGAGTGTCTCCAGTCATGTTAGAAGGTTGCGAGGAAACCCCAGAGGGGCTGAGATGGGGTTGTGTTTTGGGCCGTGGACAAAGATGTGGGTTGAGCTTGGGTACAGGGAGCGGAACCCAGCGAACAGAGGGTGGGACTCAGAGGAGGCTGGAGATAAGCGTGTCACCCCTGAGCTCCGGAGTCAGGGATGATCCAGGTTCGGCCACTTCCCAGCCGTGCGAGCTGAAAAAAACTGCATCGACTCTCTGTCCAGTTTCCTTATGTTTATAATGGAAACAATAACTTCCCCTCGTTCTAGTACGTGCATGTGCGTGCATGGGTGTATGCGTGCCTGTGTGTGTGCAAGGAGAAGAGTTACCAGATAAAACACAGCAAATCTCACGGAAATTTAATTTCAGATAAACAACAACAACAAAATTTTAGGCCTAAGTAGATCCTATGCATCTCATGGGTCACACTATGCAAAAAAAAAAAAAAAAAATCACGATTTTTCTGAAATTCAGATTTCAGCGACAGTCCTAGGTTTTTATTTGCTAAATCTGGCAACACCGCCAAGACTACAACAGGTAATGCTACCAACTCAGCAAAAAGATTAAAGAAAAGGAGTCTCAGCTTGAGAGAAAAAAGGCAGCTGATTGATGTAGAGGAGGTAGAAGGAAAAATGGAGGAAAGGAGCCTCCAAGGGAGAAAGAGGAATTCATAGATTCTACCGGGTGACAGGTGTGTGACATTACATGGGGAGGCTACTGGGAACCGAGGAGAGAATCAGACATTAGGGCCAAGGAAAACTATGATGGAACTCAGTCAGGCAAATATTGACTCCAGGGTAAGTAGGAAAAATAAACAAGGCCAATACTACAATCCTCAGGTGTGAATAATATTTGTACAGTCATAGTAATGCAATTATATTTGAAAGTTTATTTATTTTGAGAAAGAGTGAGAGAGAGACAGCATGAGCAGGGAAGGGGCAGAGAGAGAGAGGAAGAGAGAAAATTCCAAGCAGGCTCCGCTCTGTCAGTACAGAGTCTGACATGAGGCTCAAACTCATGAACCATGAGCTCATGACTGAGCCGAAATCAAGAGTCAGATGCTTAACTGACTGAGCTACCCAGGCGTCCCTCAAGGCTATGGGTTTAAATAAGTTAAGAGAGTGGGAAATCCATGATTAACCCAACCCGAGATCTCTTGACAAGATATAACGCAACAGATCCCGTCTGGGTTAAATGTACAGCGTGGTGATAAAAGCCAGTGATACTGTGTTGCAGAAAATCCTAAGTGTTCCCACCACAAAAGAAGAGAACCGGTGATTATATGATTATATGACGTGACGGAGGTGTTAGCTAACAATGTTGCTGTAATCATTTGGTGATATATAAATGTATCAAATCAATACACACACCTTAAATGTATACAATGATATATATCTATTATATCTTGATAAAGCTGGGAGTGGGGATGGAAAGAGACCCCATCCTGCACACAGCACCCTTTTCAGAGAGAAAGTAATTCTCCTTCCGGTTGCCAAGAATGTGTGCATTGGGAGCAGGGCAAGGCATCTCTGGTTGGCTTTTTAAAAACTGTGGTTGGGGCACCTGGGTGGCTCAGTTAAGCCTCTGACTTGGCCTCAGGTCATGAGCTCACGGTTCGTGAGTTCGAGCCCCGCATCAGGCTCTGTGCTGACAGCTCGGAGCCTGGAGCCTGCTTTGGATCGTGTCTCCCACTCTCTCTGCCCCTCCTCCACTTACGTGCTCTCTCAAAAATAAATAGTAAAAACATTAAAAATATAAGAACTGTGGTAAAATAACAGCATAAAATTTATCATTAATAACGTTTACTACACTCACAATGTATACAACCGCCACCTCTCTCTGGTTCTCAGACACTCCGGGACGATCACCCCTCAATCCCCCTGTCCCCGGCCCCCGGCAACCACTCATCTGCTTTCTCCGTCTGGGTAGATTTACCTACTCAGCACGCTTCAGATAAATGGAACTCTGCAACATGCAGCCTTTTATGGCTGCCCTCTTTGGGCACTTAAATTATGTGCGTGTGCGTATCCTCAAAAAAACAAAAATGCGGACAAGAGAAAATTAACGCGTGCAAATGTGTTCTCGCCTGCCCTGCAGGTGGAAGTGTGGGCTCCGCGAGGCCCTAGCGTTGAATCCTTTTCTTCTTTGCTCAGGGCTGTGTCTGGGGCAGATGGTGCTAGCTCAGCACGGTGAGTCCTTCCCCCTTGGAGAGTCCTGGGTCCCTCTGGGTTCAGCCTGCACGAGGGCAGGAGGGGTGAGGACCCCGGGAGGAGGGGTCTGTTTGGAAGGCGCCCTCTACCAGGCTCCCCTTCCCTTCCAGGCTCTCTCCCCAAGCCCTCCCTCCATGCCCTGCCTAGCTCCCTGGTGCCGCTGGAGAAGCCGGTGACCATCGAATGCCGGGGGCCTCGGGATGTGGACTTGTACCGCCTGGAGAAGCTGAGGTCTCAGACGTATGAGAATCAGGCGGTCCTCTCCATCCAGGCCATGAAGCAGAACTTCGCCGGACGCTACCGCTGCTCCTACCAGAATGGGAGCCAATGGTCCCCCCCCAGCAACCATCTGGAGCTGGTGGCTACCGGTACCTGGAGGGGTGTGGGGGGCTGGCTGCACCTGCGGCCTCGGAGCTCCAGGAAGGCCAAAAGGGGGATGGTCCCAGGGGGCCCGGATTAGTTAGGATGGGGCAAGTAAAGCCGTAGCCTTGCCCAGGACATTTAGGGGACGTGCTGGAACCTCACAGTGACCCTCACAATATGTCCACGTAATATCTTTCTAAAACAATCAAAATCAAGGCAAAAACATTCACGCTGAACAAAATATGCTCACAGAGCGTGAGCAGGGGAGGGGCAGAGAGAGAGAGGGAGACACAGAATCCAAGGCAGGCTCCAGGCTCTGAGCTGTCAGCACAGAGCCCTACACGGGGCTCGAACTCACAGACCGTGAGATCATGACCTGAGCCGAAGTCGGACGATCAACCGACTGAGCCACCCAGGCGCCCCCTGAGTTCCATTTTTAAACCCGGGGTATTCACCGTGATGGATTCATATGTTTTTGTGAGCATTCAACGAGTCGATATAAGTCATAAGCTTGGAATGACACCTGGAAGCTGGCATTTTAGTACAGGCTTACAACACAGACTGTTTTCCGTCATAGTAGCTTGCAGGGTGGGACGAACCTAAGTTATTTTGTTGCCACCATCATAGTCTGGGGGCTGGCTGTCCGTGAGGCACTCTGCTAAATGCTTAATACCTAATGCTTCCTCCAGCTGCTCCCATTTTACAGTAAAGAACACTGAGGCACAGAGACAGGCGGAGAGTCGTCTCCAGGATCGCCCAGCCCCTAGGTGACAGAACCAGGTTTGGAGCCTGGTCACACTCCCTTAAACTTTTCGTGAGCTGGTACCAGGGTGAATGCGTTCTCTAGGATAGATATCCCTGGGCAGGCCCTAGCTCTTAGGAGGTGGGAGGCCTTCCCAGCCCTGTGGCCGACACACTGGCCACCGTCTTTCATACCAGAGCTCTCTTTCATTCCTCCAGGAGTTTATGCCAAGCCCCTGCTTTCAGCCCAGCCCGGCCCAGCCGTGTCTCCAGGAGGGGATGTCACTCTCCAGTGTCGGAGCCAATACAGCTTTGACCAATTTGCTCTGTACAAGGAGGGGGACACTGGGCCCTACAAGAGGCCCGAGAGGTGGTACAGGGCTGACTTCCCCATCATCACAGTGACCGCTGCCCACAGTGGCACCTACCGATGCTACAGCTTTTCCAGCCAACATCCGTACCTGTGGTCGGCCCCCAGCGACCCCCTGGAGCTCGTGGTCACAGGTGAGAGAGGTGCAGACCCCACCTTTCTTCTGCAGCCCTCGCATACTCTGACGGCAGGTCCAGGGGGAGGGACCAACAGGTGCAAAGGAAGTGGGAGACCAGGAGAAGCCTGAGGCTTTGGAGGGTGTATTAGTTCCCTATGGCTGCTTTAACCAATCACCACTAATCTACTGGCTTAAAACGGTACAAATGTATTTATTTTTAATGTGTATTTATTTATTCTGAGAGAGAGAGACAGAGAGAGAGAGAGAGAGAGAGAGAGAGAGAGAGAGAGAGAGAGAGAGAATCCCAAGCAGGCTGCACACTGTCAGCGCAGAGCCTAACGCAGAGCTCGAACCCACGAACCGTGAGATCGTGACCTGAGTCGAAATCAAGAGTCAGACTCTCAACCGACTGAGCCACCCAGGCACCCCCACAACCGCATTATTCCCTTACCCTCACGTCCCAAATGGGTCTCACTGGGACAAAACAAATAGGTGTCAGCTGGGCTGTGTTCCTTCTGGAGGCTCCAGGGCGGAAGCTGTCCCCTGCCTTTCCCAGCCGTTAGAGGCACCTGTATCCGTGGCTCCCATGGCCCCTTCCTTTGTCATGAAAGCTGACAGAGTGGCAGTCTCTCTGTCTCAGACTCCTCGGCCCCCCTCCACCTCCCGCTGCCACTGTTAAGGACCCTGGGATTGCACTGGGCCCACCTGGGTAATCAGGACAACCTCTGCGCCCCGACATCCCTAAGTGCACCTGCAAAGTCCCATTACCATGTCGGCTGCCTTATTCACAGCTTCTGGGGGTTAGGACAGAGCGTACTTGGGAGGCTGATCCTGTATCTACTATACAGTGTACACACTAGAAAACAGAATCCCTAATCCTACAGAGAATGCCTTGTGTCTTGTCTAGGTTTCAAAACAAGCAAGCAAACAAAACCAAGCAAAGAGCAGCAAAAAAACTTAGGGAAGTTACTTAAAAAAATGTCACTGTTACAGGAAGGAAACTTTGCCTCCCTCTGCCTCCCTACCATACATTCAGTCTTTCTTGTTTGTAATAGTCTAAGTGCAAGGTATCTTTACGACAGGGCTTGATGCTAAGTCCTTAACATCGATGGGTGTAATTTAAAAACCGCTGTTGATATTCTATGCTCACCACTCTTTCATGGGTACGTGCCTTCCCCACTATTGAAGCAACTGAATTATTTAAAGTTTGTTTATTTAAATCCAAGGTAGTTAACATACAGTGTAGTCTTGGCTTCAGGAGGAGAACCTAGTGATTCGTCTCTTACATATGACACCCAGTGCTCATCCCGAAAAGTGCCCTCTTTAATGCCCATCACCCATTTATTAAAATAAAATAATCTCTAACAATCTCAAGCTCCATCTTTGGGCTTGAACTCACCACCGCGAGACCAAGGGTCACGTGTTCTTCTGACTGAGCCAGCCAGGCACCCAGCAACTAAAGTATTTAAAATGCCTCAATGTGGGGCGCCTGGGTGGCTCAGTCGGTTACGTGTCCGACTTCAGCTCAGGTCATCATCTGGCAGTTTGTGAGTTCAAGCCCCGCATCGGGCTCTGTGCCGACAGCTCAGAGCCTGCTTTGGCTTCTGTGTCTCCCTCTCTCTCTGCCCCTCCCCTGCTCAGTCTCTCTCTCTCAGAAATAAATAAACTTTAAAAAAAATGCCTCAACGTACCAAAGACTAATGATTCTATTAGGTAGGGGAAAATTCTTATCCTTCTGGTCCTCAGTGGGTGAAGAAAGTTAGTACAGGGTAAAATGAAAATGTATTTGTATTCAGACTTGTTTTCATCGAAATTTAGCTAGAGAGGTCATTATTCACTACAAATTGCCTTCCATTTTTTTAAAATTTAAATTTTAGTTAACATGCAGTGTGATATTGGTTTCAGGAGAAGTCAGGGATTCATCCCTCACACACAACACCCAGTGCTCGTCACAAGCGCCCTCCTTAATGCCCATCCCCCATCTAGCCCATCCCCCACTGACCTCCTTCCACTAGCCCTCAGTTTCTTTTCTATCATTAAGAGTCTCTTGTAGTTTGTTTCTCTCTTCTCTTCCCCCACCCCTTTCCCATATGTTCATCTGTTTTGTTTTTAAATTCCTTTTTAAAAACATTTATTTATTTAAGTTTATTTATTTGTTTTATTTTTTTCATCGTATGCAGTAAGTTTTATTTATTTATTTATTTATTTATTTATTTTTGAATAATTTATTGTCAAACTGGTTTCCATACAACACCCAGTGCTCATCCCAACAAGTGCCCTCCTCTGTGCCCGTCACCCACTCTCCCCCCTCCCACACTCCCTCTCCCCTCAGTTTGTTCTCAGTCTTTGAGAGCCTCTTATGTTATGTCTTCTTTCCTCTCTGTGGCTTTTTTCCTTCCCCTCTTCCCCTCCCCCCTGGTTTTCTGTTAAGTCTCACAAAGCCCACCTATGCGTGGAAACATATGGCATCTGTCTTTCTCTGCCTGACTTATTTCACTAAGCATAACACCCTCCAGTTCCATCCATGTAGCCACACATGCCCAGATTTGATTAAATTCCAAATATGAGTGAAATTGCATAGTATCTGTCTTTCTCTGATTGGCTTATTTCGCTTATCATAATACACTCTAGTTTCATCCACGTTGTTGCAAATTGTTTTTTTTACAGCTGTGTTATTGAGGTATGCTTTTTAGACCTAAAAGGTTGGGGGTGCCTGGGTGTTTCAGTCGGTTGAATGTCCGACTTCGGCTCAGGTCATGATCTCACAGTCTGTGAGTTCGAGCCCCACATCAGGCTCTGTGCTGACGGCTCAGAGCCTGGAACCTGCTTCGGATTCTGTGTCTCTCTCTCTCTCTGCCCCTCCTCTGCTCATGCTCTCTTTCTCTCAAAAATAAATAAACATTAAAAAATTAGAAAAAGAAAGGTCACCCCTTTTAAGTGTCCACAGGTTTTAGTAGGTTCACAGAGTCGTGCAGCCACCACCACAACCGGCGTGAGTCTATTTCCATCACGTCTAAGGGGTCTCTGGCACCTGTTTGCAGTCATTTTCCATCCGACCACAAATCTAGCTTCTATTTCTATAAATCTGCCGTTTTGGGGACTGGGGCGGGGTTTATGCGCAGGAGTCCCAGAACATGCAGCCTCCTGTGACCGACTTCTGTTGCTCAGCCTCATGCCTTCGAGGCTCGTGCTCACTGTGGCAGGCGTCAATCTTTCCTTCCTAAAGCGTGCCTCTTTCCAAAGAGGACAGCACGCTTCATAAAGAAAACGTGGTCTATACGCACGGTGGGCTAGTTGTTACAAAGGCAGGCGATGTTTCGGATTCTGTGTCTCCCTCTCTCTCTGCCCCTCCCCTGCTCATTCTGTCTCTCTCTCAAAAATAAAAAAAAAAAAAAGGCAGGCGATCCTATCGCAGGCTATAGTATGGACAGATCTGGAGGCTGTCACCGCGCAAAAGCAGCCAGGCACAAAGTGACACATCCTGTCTGATTCCACTCACACCGGGCGTCTAACAGTAGTCAGCTTCTTAGAGGCGGAGAATAGAAAGGGGGTTGGCCAAGTCCAGGGGAAGGAGAAGGGGAGTTTGTGCTCAATGGGCACAGGGTTCCAGTTTTGCCAGATGAGAGAGTTCTGAGACTTCCTGCACAACATGTGAATGTGCTTAACGCTACGGACTGTACACTTAAACGTTCAAGACGGTACATTTAATGCTAAGTGATTGTAGCTGCCCTTAAAATAACATGAAAATTTCAAAAAGACACTTCTGCTTTTTTGCCATAATACTCAGAGGCGTTTTGTTGTAAGTATTGGTGTCTTTTACCCACCTCATGTTTCCTACCACATCTTTTTTTATGTTTATTTTTGAGAGAGAGAGAGACAGAGAGAGAGAGCGAGCGCACACAGAGAGGGGCGGAGAGAGAGGGAGACACAGAATCTGAAGCGGGTCCAGGCTCTGAGGTGTCAGCACAGAGCCCGACGCGGGGCTCGAACTCACAAACCGCAAGATCGTGACTGAGCCAAAGTTGGACACTCAACCGACTGAGCCACCCGGGCGCCCCTGCTTCCTGTCACACATTGAAACCTGTCCCTAATCTCAGCGTCTCCGCGGCTCCGCCATCCGTAACCTCGAACTGGGTTACTCCGGCAGACTATACTGTTCTTTCTGTTTCCACCTTTGTCCCCTTTAATTTTTTTTAATTAAAAAAAGTAAAAAAATGGAGATATAATTGACACGTAACACCGCTTCAGTTTAAGATGTCGGAGCATGTTGATTTGATGCATTTATGTGCTGCACAGATTACCGCTGCACATTGGCTGCCGCCTCCGTCCCCTCCGTCCCCTCACCTCGCGTAACTGCCTTCGCTTCTCTGTGGTGAGAACACCGAAGAAGTAACCTCTTGGCAGCTTTTCTGTAAGAGAGTGCTGTTGACGGTAGCTGTGCGTTAGTCTCCAGGACTTATATGTATCTACAGGTTGTGGTTTCTAAGACCTTATGCCTTTGACCTCTTTGGAGTCTTTGCAAAACCACAGCGAGAGGAATCCTTGGAGAAGAGCTTGTCAAAACCAGACGGCTTCACACCTTTGCTTGAAGCCCACGGCGCTCACTCCTCTCCGAGCCCCTCCTCTGTCCGATCTACGGCTTCTCCCTCACTACTTTGCTTTAGCAGCACCAACCAGCATCGTGTTTTTCCCTTTTTTTAAACTGAAGAATAATTGACACACGATATCGTATTAGTTTCAGGTGTACAACATAGCGATTTGATACTTGTATGCAGTGTGCAATGGCCATCGCAATTAGGTGCTGTCTGGGACCGTATAGAGTGGTTGCGACACACCGACTGCCCCTGATCTTGCTTTTCCTTGAATGTGCAGGCTCATTATGTCCTCAGGGACTTTGCACTTGCTGGGATGCTTTCTCCAGGTATTCTCATGGCTTATTCCATTTCTCCTTCAGGCCTTCGATCGAAAGCCACATCCTCGCCTCTCTGACGCCCTCCGCTACCTTCTCGGCCTTCCTTTTTCTCCATGGCACCTACGCCTGGGCACACACCGTATTGATTAATGGTGTTTATCATCTGTCTGCCCCCGCGTCCTGGAATGTGAGCTCTAGAAAGACAGACATTAACTTCCGTTTTCTTTTCTGCCGTATCCCCTCTACCACTAATAGCTCCCGGCACATAGTAGGTGCTTGGCAAATAGTCACCTGTGTCAAGTATACGGTTTAGTAAGTTTACAGAGTTGTGTGGTCACTACTGCAATCCACTTGTAGAATATTTCCGCCACCCTATAGCGTCCCTCGTGGCCATGTGCAGCACTCCCCACTCCTCATCCAGCCCCAGGAAACCACTAACCCTCCCGCCTCTATAGCTTTTTCCTGTCTTGGGTCTCTGTTCACTTATGGCTTTTTTTATTGCATATATTTCAAATGTGCCTACGCTGTGGCTGGCGCTTTGCTGGGGACTACTGGAAATTCTATATGGTATCTTTCCCCCTACACACACACACACACACACACACACACACACACACACACACACACACACACACAAAATACTTACATACAGTAACTAGAGCAAATGCTCAAGACGCACCCAGCACAAATGAATAGACGCGGCTGTGATGTGCAGAATTAGAAGTACCTGACGCTGTTAGAAGTTAAAGAGGAGGCCGTTCGGGAAGGTTTCTCTGAATAATCAACGTTTGGTCTGGATCTTAGGGCAGAGGAAGAGGTAACCAGGTGGGTGGAGTGGTGAGACGGGCTGCAGGCGTCTGGGATTGTGTGAGCAAATGTCCTGGGGTAAAAGGAGGTTGGCAGCTCGGCGTAGCTGCTCAGCCAGGGTGGAGGGTGGAAAGAGGCTGTGTGTTCTTATGCCGCCATCACCCTCCCTCCCTGCATGTATCACCCCCTCCCCCCTAACCTATATCCATGGCTTCTGGCTCTTTAGCTGTCCTTCCAGGACACAAGACCCAGTTTTGCTCCAAGGGACGAAGTAAGGTGCAGGTCACAGAGATGCAGCAAAAGGGACAGAACGGAGGTCTGAAAAGCAGGGAAGGCAGCTACAGGGGTGGTCGTTATTAACTAGCCCCAGAATGTGCTAGGTGTGCTATTTAACACCCGTGACGGTCCAGTGACGTGAGCTCCTTCGTGTCCGTTTTCTAGGTGAGGAAACTGGGTCAGAGAAATGCTTCGTTATTTGCTCAGGACCCACGGCTGACACAGCACAGAAGTCTCTCTTTTTCTGATTTCCTAGGGACCTCTGCGACCCCCAGCTGGTTACTCAAAGAACCACCTTCCTCAGTGACAGGTAAATTCTGGAGGATTCAGCTTGGTGTCTGGAGTATAGACACCCCTTTATCTGTCTGTCTTAATTTAATTCACTTGTCTCTTTCACACATTTGATATGTTTAAAAAACGGCCTATTTCTGCCTATAAAGCAGGCGAGTATAATAATATATGTAATAGTATTGGACAGGCATCACCATGCTGTCCCACGTCCTCACTCCTCTCTGGCCTCAGGGGGGTGGTTTACAGCGTCTAATGCGGAGAAGAATAATCTGAGTGGCCTATATATATATAAATGTTTATTTTTGAGAGAGAGAGCAAGTGAGCGAGAGAGAGAGAGAGAGAGAGAGAGAGAGAGAGAGAGGGAGAGGGAGGATGGGGGAGGGGCAGAGAGAGAAGGAGACACAGAATCCGAAGCAGGCTCCAGGCTCTGAGCTGTCAGCACAGAGCCCGACGTGGGGCTTGAACTCATGGACCACGAGATCATGACCTGAGCCGAAGTCAGATGTTTAACCAACTGAGCCGCCCAGGCGGTCCTGGAATTTAAAACTTTTATTTATTTATTTTCTTCTATTCTAGTACTTCTTTTTTTTTTTAATTTTATAATAGTTTATTTTCAAATTGGTTTACATATAACACCCAGTGTTCATCCCAACACGTGCCCTCTTTAATGCCCGTCACCCCCTCTCAGCAATGTCTGAGAGCTCCAGTTTCCCCACATGCTCACCAGCACCTGTGTATCATCATCATCATCATCATCATCATCATCATCATCATTGACTACCATTCTGATGGGCATGACGAATTTCATGGTATGTGACTTATAACGCAACTAAAAACATAAGAAGTGGATCCGTAGGTCTGTGCAAGCTCAGTGGCTGATACCAGCCTCTGAGGGGAGACTCCCCCCCCCCCCCCCGACTAAGGTCATTTTCTTAACCAGGGACATCCCTGATTACATGGGCACCAAAATATTTCCTAAAACTCCTCAGCTTACAAATAGGTAGCTCCTATTGAGGGTGGGGACAGTCTCCGAGGCCCTTCTTTATGGTGGAATCGGCTCACCAAAGACTAGCTTATGCTCACCTATCTGTGGTATAAAAAGAGCTTGGATAGTATTGGTTCTCTGTTACTTCTCTTCCCGTGGGTTTCGTTAATTTTTGCTGGAATTTAGATTAAACAGGAGGTGGTACGTGTACATCATGGAATAGTACTACCCATAAAAAAGAACGCACTATTGATGCTCATAATAACTTGGATGGGCCTCAAGGGCACTGTGCTGAGTGAGAAGAGGCAGTCTGAAAACATTCCATGCTGTACGAATCTTTCCATTTATGCATAACATGCTCAAAATGACCGCATTAAGTAGAAGAACAAACGAGTACCTGGCAGGGGCAAGAGGGGAGAGGGCGTGTGTAACAATAAAGGGGTGGCCTGGGAGATACCTTTGCAGGATGGAATAGTTCCGTATCTTGAGCGCAGTAGTGGCTACACGTATCTACACACGGGATAAATTGCTGTAGAACTAAAAACGAATATTGTGTCGATGTCGAGTTCCTGAGTTTTATGTTGTGCTGTAATTATGCCACATGTAACCACTGGGGGGAATGCAGGCAGAGGGTACATGGAATCTCTCTGTACTGTCTTTGCAACTTCTTGTGGACCTACGTCTCAAAATTAAAAGTTTTTAGGTCAAAAAAGGGGTTTCAGGAAACCCAGACATCTCGGAAGGGGTATGGAGTGTAGGGACTCAGTGGGCAGACCTGACATGATCCGCTTACTTATTTCCCTCTTGCTTAGAATTCCTAGAAGCCTCCAGGAAACTGAACATCTCACTTATCAACAAAGGCTCCACAACTGGTGAGTAACCAGACCCGCAGGGCCCAGTGGGAAAGAATACGAGAAATGGTTTCTCTCTTATGGTCAGGGCTGGAGGCTCTTAGTCCGCTTCAGGAAACCACCTGACCTTTCCAAGGAAAATCCTTGGTTTGAGGATCGAGGATGGGATAGAGGTGGGCTCTGACCCTGGGGACAGAGGAGCCTTCTGGACAGTGTGGCGGAGCCAAGGCTGTGATGGGAAGACCACGTCATTCCTACGCACTGCTCTTCCGCCGCTGCTGTGACCCGTGTGTGCAATCCTGTTTCCTATTGCTCAGTGCACCTTCTTACTACCGCAGTCCTGTGCCACGGGCTTCCCTTATGCTGTAGTTCTCTTCCCCCTCACTTTCCCTGGAAAAAGTCTCCACTTCCCTCAAGACAGAAAACCTTGGCAGATCCCCTGAGGACAGGACAGCGATCTTGCTGGGTCCCCCAACTCCAGCTCTCTGTTAGACTCCTGAGGCCGGCAAGTTCTTTCTAAGACCCTGGTGGGATTCTCCCCCATCCTCTTTTCGAAATCCTTCTATGTTCCTGAAGATGAAGAGAAGGAAGGATGCACAGAAGGTTTATTTGAGGAAATTATAGCTGAAAACTTCCCTAACCTGGGGAAGGACACAGGCATCGAAATCCAAGAAGCACAGAGAACTCCCATTAAATGCAACAAAAGCTGGCCATCACCAAGACATCATAGTCAAATTGACAAAATACACAGAAAAGGAAAAATCAAGAAAGCAGCAAGGGAAAAAAAAGCTCCTACCCTACGAGGGAAGACAGATCGGGTTCGCAGATCTGTTCACAGAAACTTGGCAGGCCAGAAAGGAGTGGCAGTATATATCAATGCGCTGCGTGCACATGAAAAATATGCAGCCAAGAATACTCTATTAAGCAAGGCTGCCATTCAGAATAGAAGGAGAGATAAAGTGTTTCCTGGACAAACAAAAACTAAAGGAGTTTGTGACCAGTAAATCAGCCCTACAAGAAATGTTAAAGGGGACTCTTTGAGTGGGGGAGGGGGAGAGGACCCAAAAGTAAGGAAGACTACAAAGGGCCAGAGAACATCACCACACACACGAAATCCACAGATAACACAACGGTGCTAAATTCACACCTTTCAGTACTCACTCTAAACGTCAATGGGCTAATGCTCCAATCAAAAGACGGGGTATCGAAGTGGATAAGAAAACAAGACCCAACTACAAGCTGCTGACAGAAGACTCACTTTAGACCTAAGGACACCTGCAGATTGAAAGTGATGGGAATGGAGAACAACCTATCACGCTGATGGTCATCAAATAAAGCTGGAGTAGCCATATTTATGTCCAACAAACTAGATTTTAAACCAAAGTCTGTAATAAGAGATGAAGAAAGGCATTACATCATAATTAAGGGGTCTCTTCAACAAGAAGATCTAACAATTGTAAATATTTATGCCCCCAACTTGACAGCACCTGAATATATAAGTGGATTAACAATAAACATAAAGAAATCATTGATAATAACACAATAATAGGAGGGGACTTTAACACCCCATTTACAGCAATGGACAGATCATCTAAGCAGAAAATTAAAGAGGAAATAAAAAAGTACATAGAAGCAAATGAAAATGAAAACACGATAGCCCAAAACCTTTGGGATTCAGAAAAATAGAAGGAAATAGATTGAAAGGTATTTCTCAAGGAGCAAGAAAAGTCTTAAATACACAACCTAACCTTATGCCTAAAGGAGTTAGAAAAGGAACAGCAGGGGCGCCTGGGTGGCTCAGTCGGTTGGGCAGCCGATTTAGGCTCGGGTCATGATCTCGAGGTCTGTGAGTTTGAGCCCCGCGTCGGGCTCTGTGCTGGTGGCTCGGAGCCTGGAGCCTGCTTCGGATTCTGTGTCTCCCTCTCTCTCTGCCCTTCCCCTGTTCACGCTGTGCCTCTGTGTCTCTCAAAAATGAATAAACATTAAAAAAAAAAAAGGAACAGCAAATAAAGCCCAAAACCAGCAGAAGAAGGGAAATAATAAAGATTAGAGAAGAAATAAACAACATAGAAAAACAGATGGATGAAACTAACAGCTGGTTCTTTGAAAGAATTAATAAAATTGATAAACCCTTGGCCAGACTTATTAAAAAGAAAAAAGACCCAAATAAATAAAATCATGAATGAGAAAGGAGATCACAACCAACACCACAGAGATACAATTATAAGAGAATTTTATGAAAAATTATATGCCAACAAACTGGGCAATATGGAAAAAAATGGACAAATTCCTAGAAACATACAAACTACCAGAACTGAAATAGAAACAGAAAATTTGAACAGACCCTTAATCAGCAAAGAAATTGAATCAGTAATCAAAAATTTCTCAACAAACAAAAGTCTAAGGCCAGACGGCTTCCCATGGGAATTCTACCAGACATTTAAAGAAGAATTTATACCCATTTTTCTCAAACTATTCAAAAAAATAGAAATGGAAGGAAAAAATTCCAAACTCCTTCTACAAGGCCAGCATTACCTTTCTTTTTTAAATTTTTATTTTTGAGAGAAAGAGAGCATGAGTGGGTGATGGGCAGAGAGAGAGAGGGAGACACAGAATCTGAAGCGGCTCCCGGCTCTGGGCTGTCAGTACAGAGCTGACATGGGGCTCGAACCCACAAACTGTGAGGTCAAGACCCAGGTTGAAGTTGGATGCTCTAGCGCTGACTGAGCCACCCAGGTGCCCAGCATTACCTTAATTCTAAAACCAGACAAAGACCCCACTAAAATAGGAGAATTACAGGCCAAAATCCCTGATGAACATGGTTGCAAAAATTCTCAACAAGATTACTAGCACACTGAATCCAACAGTACATCAAAAGAATTATTCACCATGATCAAGTGGGATTTATTTCTGGGATGCAGGGGGGGTTCAATATTCACAAATCAATCAACGTGATACACCACATTAATGAAAGAAAGGATAAGAACCACATGATCCTCTCAATAGTTGCAGAAAAAGCATTTGACAAAATACAGCATCCATTCTTGATAAAACCCTCAACAAAGTAGAGATAGATGGAACATACCTCAATATCATAAAAGCCATATATGAAAGACCCACAGCTAACATCATCCTCAATGAAGAAAAACTGAGAGCTTTACCTCTATGGTCAGGAACACGACAGGGAAGTCCAGTCTCACCATTACTATTTAACACAGTACTGGAAGTGTTAGCCTCAGCAATCAGACAACAAAAAGAAATAAAAGGCATCCAATCCAGCAAGGAAGAAGTCAAACTTTCACTATTTGCAGATAACATGATACTCTACACAGAAAACCCAAAAGACTCCAGCAAAAAATTGCAAGAATACATGAATTCAGCAAAGTTGCAGGATATAAAATCAATGTGAAAAAATCTGTTGCATTTCTATATAGCAATAATGAAGCAGCAGAAAAAAAGATTAGTATCCACAATCTAAAAGAACTTCTCAAACTCAATGCCCAAAAACCAAATAAACCAGTGAAGAAATGGGCAGAAGACATGAACAGATGCTTTTCCAAAGGAGACATTCAGACAGCTAACAGAGACATGAAAAGATGCTCAACATCCCTCATCATCAAGGAATACAAATCAAAACCACACTGAGGACCACTTCATACCTGTCAGAAAGGCTACAATTAACAACTCAGGAAACAACAGATGTTGGCAAGGATTCAGAGAAAGGGGAACCCTCTTGCACTGTTGGTGGGAATGTAAACTGGTGCAGCCGCTCTGGAGAACCGTGCGGTGTTTCCTCCAAAAGTTAAAAATAGAACTACCCAATGACCTAGCAATTACACTACTAGGTGTTTATCAAAAGGATACAGGAGAGCTGATTCAAAGGGGCATATGCATCTCAATGTGTATAGCAGCACTATCGACAACAGCCAAAATATGGAAAGAGCCCAAATGTCTGCCAACTGACGAATGGATAAAGAAGATGTGATATATATACAATGGAATATTCCTCAACGATCAAAAAGAATGACATCTTGCCATTTACAATGGTGTGGATGGAGTTAGAGTGTATTATGCTAAGAGAAATAAGTCAGAAGAAGGCAGATACGTGATTTTACTCATATGTGGAATTTAACAAACAAAACAGATGAACATATGGGAAGTGAAAAAGAGAGGGAAACAAACCATAAGAGACCGTTAATGATAGACAACAAACCGAGGGTTGATGGGAGGAGGAGGGATGGGCTAATGGGCGATGGGCATTAAGGAGAACACTTGTTACGATGAGCACTGGGTGTTATATGTATGTGATGAATAACTAAATTCTACTCCTGAAACCAGTATTATACTATATGTTAACAAACTAGAATTTAAATTAAAATACAAAAAAATCCTTCTGGATTCTCAATCACCGTTAGGATACAGCTTGGGCTTCTCAGCCTCATGTTCAATGCTTTTAGATCCAATGCCCTTAGATCAGCCACTGGTGATTCCTCCAGTCTTGTCTTTATTCCTCATCCAAACCTCAGCCATCCAGAGTCAGATGAAGTTCTTCTGGATACTTGGCATCTCTTCCTGACTCTGCATCCAAGCCACTTGCTCTGCCTTTCCTGCCATTTCCTCATGGCTTCAGGCCCTCAGGAAACCTTTTCTGACACTGGGTTGTGCAGTTTCCTCTGTCCTATGGACTATCTATTATGGCAACTTTCACAGTATGTTAAAGCATGCACCTGTCTGAGGAGTATGGCTGCACACCTGGAAAGTCTGGGGATACGTGTGGAATGAAAGAAGAGCTGGCAGGTATGGAGTGCTTATTGTATACCAAGCACTGTGCCTCATGCTGTTATTACTGTTATCGGTTTAATTTTCACATTAACCTGTGATGCATCGTAATTATGTTCATTGGACAGACGGGAGAACTGGCTTGAGATGTTAAGTCACTTGGGAGACGCCCCACATCTAACTCGTGATGGACCTGGGGTCCAAATCTGGACAGCCCGACTCTGCAGCTCATGCTCTTGTTTTAGCCGTGAGAGTGCCCTCCCAAGTGCATGTGTTCAGGATAAGGGCAGGAACAGGGCTAGAGCAAATGGTCTCGTCCCTTTATTTTCCCTTTTTTGATTCCCAGAGCCTTCTAGGAATATCACCGTCTTTCCAAAGGGGTCAGACTCTCCAACAGGTGAGTAAGTGGTCCTCCCTGGACCTCCCTCTTCATTCCCATTCCTGTGTCTTCCCCTAGAGCTGACTACTTTCCCTGTACGAAAGCCACAGCTCTGTGATCTTGGGTCCTGGTGTGTAATACATTACGGGTAAATATCAGTGCTTGGAACTCAGAATTGAGCAATAACATCAGATGGGAGGTTGAGATTGTCTAAAGGATCAGAGGAAGATAAATCCCATCTCTTTCTCTACCCTTGTGACAATCTTTTCATCTGCAATTAGCCAAATAACCAGGTAGTGTCTGTGTGTGGGGAGGGGGAGTATGGCAAGAAGTGGTATTTAGAGAATTGGTATCTAGCCCTGACCCTTGGTGAGGAGGGGAGGGACCCTCTAGGAAGGACACTGGCATTCTAGGTAGCAGAGAATACTGGGATCTCAGAGGGGGGTTATGGCTATGAGAAACCCAAGGTGTCCCTTGAGGTGGGTCGTGAAGGTGAGGGTTTATCACCTGCTGCAACTTCTCTCCACCCCTCCAGGTCTTGCCCAGCAGCGCTACACCAAGGGCAACCTGGTCCGGATATGCCTCGGGGTTGTGATCCTAATACTCTTGGCGGGCTTTCTGGCAGAAGACTGGCACAGCCGAAAGAAACGCCTGCTCCACTTGGTCAGAGCTGTCCACAGGCCACTCCCACCCCTTCCGCAGACCCAGAAACCACACGGTCGGCAGGATAAGGGTCCACCGGATGGCCATAACCGTGGGTGCCACAATTAGAACCCCAAGACTTGGCTGTATCTGTGAGATAGGGACTGTGAAGACCGTGCGTGGGGTGTGGGGAGCGTAAGAGCAGAAGGGTAGGGGCTATGGCTGTGGGGAAGGAGGGCCAAGGGGCCTCTCCTCGGTGTCCCATCAAGGAGCTGTTGAGCCAGTAAGTAAGTATTTGGCTTTCTGAGAACTCCCTTCACTTGGGATCAGTGGTATCTAGAGGATACCACCATCTCCACGCTTCTATCTTGCAGACTGTGCATCTAACGGGACCACCACACTGACCTTTTCCTTCAACCTTTTCTGATACAAGTTCCGGACTGACCTCCAATATCCCCAACACTCACAGCCGACCCTGTTCTATCCTCTGCATAAAGCCCTCCTACACTTCCCTGATGGCCCCTGTGCTTTCTCTGCATAACCACAAATCTAACCTATAGCTTAACTGGTTAATTCAGACTAGTATTCATTTCCTGAGCCTATCAGCCTAGCTTCTCTCCTAACCAGAAACATTTGGTCACATGTGTGAGTCCTCAGGTCTTGCCCCACCACACCTCCCCACCCTGAGATGCCCTTCTCCTTGGTCCCAAATGCCATTTCCTCAGACCCGGTCTCTGTATTCATCAATTTATGATCTCACCCTCTTCCTATCTTGCTCCATAGTTAATAACCACACTCATAGAATCTCTAACTCACAGGTGGAATGGGCAGAGCATCCATCCCTAAATTAACGTACACAGGCTACTCAGTTTCTTTTCCCTTAAGGGGGGTTGGATAGTTTACAGTGGATATCAACTCCCTTCACTCAGAGCATTTTTCACGGCATCTGGAGATATTTTTTGGGGGAGGAGAAATGTTGGTATTTAGTGGGTAGAGGGTAGAGATGCTTCTCTATCTCCCCTTCTCTCTCTCAACACAACGTACTCTTGATGAGGGATACACTTAAGATAACAAAGGATTATCTGGCCCCAAGTGGCACTAGTGTAGATATTAGGAAAACCTTGGCTAGAAGACACTGAGATTCCTTCCTAGCTTTTAAATAATAGTGTGCCTCTATTTCTTCTTCCTCCTCCTCCTCTTCTTTTTTTAAAGCATTTTATTAAAAAATGTTTATTTTTGAGAGACACAGAGTACAAGCAGGGCAAGGGCAGAGAGAGAGGAGAGACACAGAATCTGAAGCAGGCTCTAGGCTCTGAGCTGAGAGCTCTGGGCTGAAAGCACAGAGCCTGACTTGGGGCTCGAACTCATGAACCATGAGATCACGACCTGAGCTGAAGTCAGACACTTAACCAAATGAGCCATGCAGGCGCCCCTCTATTTCTTCTTTGAACAACCCCACCTGCTCCTACTAAAGGCCCTCACCAACCCTCAGACCCTAAGAATGAAAACAGCTCTAGGAAAAACCTATATCCAGCTGAACAAGAGGCCTTGAGACAGAAACAGAAGGAAATCTGTGGGAAAATCCAGGAGCCTACACTGTATGCCGTGACATCATGGAGATGACATACAAGGATGTCCAAGGATGGTTTGAAGGGGACATCTGGGAACGTGTTGTATTTGGTGAGAACAATGGACTGATGGACCCCAAGGAAGAAACGGGAAAGCAGCATGACCGGAAGAATAATTGACAAATTTGTGCTTAATAAAAAAGCAATTATTAATTACTGCTTTAAGAAATTTTGGGATTCTGGGGGCACCTGGGTGGCTCAGTCGGTTAAGCGTCTGACTTCGCCTCAGGTCATGATCTCACGGTTCATGAGTTCGAGCCCCGCCTCAGGCTCTGTGCTGACAGCTCAGAGCCTGGCGCCTGCCTTCAGATCCTCGGTCTCCTTCTCTCTCTGCTCCTCCTCTACTCACACTCTGTCTCTCTCTCTCTCAAAAATAATAAACATTTAAAAAATTAAAAAAAAAAGATATTTTGGGATTCTGTAGGTCAAGATGAAATAAGGAGGACTAGATTGGGAAGGGCTATGCACACCATGAACTTATGTTTTCTGTAAGTAAGGTAGGGATTATTGAAAAGTTAGTAAGAGCAGCGATATGGTCTCACATGTGCTTCATTGAAGTGCTTAAGAATGCTACAAAATATCGTAGGATTTGTAGGAGAAATACTCCGATGAGAAAGACCTAGAGACAACTGTCCATGCAGGTCAAGAAATGCCAGAGCCAGGCAGTGACCGGCAAAGTGAACGGACCAATGGGATCACAAACATTTCTGTCCCCTTTCCCTGCTGGGTTAGGTTCTCCCCAAAGTAAGTGTCTTGTGTCTAAGTTTGGTCAGAATCCATTAATAAACACAACCTCCTTCATGAATGCTTTCACCTTTATTTCTCTTGATAGACTCGAGATACAGAAATTCCACCCATAACAGGGCTAGGTCACTCGTGTGTGTTTTATGGAAGCCCAAGGCACCCCTAGGCTAAGAGGACATCTGGCCCAGTACCTAACGTCACTGAGAGGGCTCAGAGGAGCTGTCGCGTTGCCCTGGCCATCTCAGACTTGACCGGAGAAGGCGTGACTCCAGGGGATTCAGAAGATGAAGTCACGTGAAGAAGGTCTGTTATTGCTGGGGTCTTGCTTATCGCTCTCAATGGCCAGCTGTGCGTCACCGTCTTGGATTTCTCTCAGCAGCTGCTGGACTCGAGGATCGGATTCATCCATCTTCAACCTGGAGGTGCAGCGGGGGTGAAATTAGGTTTCTTGCTGCTTCAGGGCGACTCACTCCAAGTGCCCAAGAGCCTCTCAGGGTCATGCTTTGGAACAGAGGCAGTTTTTATGGATGATCTGTGCTGTCAAGTAGGGTTCCATATTGATTTGATACAGAACAACAGATAAGGCCAGGTGAACACTGTAACGGTTTTAAGATGCCTGGATGATTTTAGGCGATTCTCATGTTATTCTTGGAGAGATGGAATTGATGAAAGCATCTGTGATTTAGTTTGAACGCCTACCTACTCCACAGCTCACTTTGGCAACTTCACTTTGGTGGACCGAGGACGAGACATACACACTTGAACCACGTCAGTCAGACCAGACTTGTGTCCTCTTTGGCCTCCTGATACTAGCTGACCACCATCTTTATTTGGCCTGTGACAATTGTAGCCTCATTTGTAGGGTTTGCCTGTTGGTAACCATATTCATTCATGTGCATGGGGAACAGGGTGAGGCAAAGGGAATAATTAAAGCAAAAACATGTAGAAAAGTCAGAGACTGAAGATATTAGGTGTCATGTTTCTTGTTGGCACTGTAGTCCTGGTTTTGCTAGTGTGTGTGTGTGTGTGTGTGTGTGTGTGTGTGTCCACAGGACTACAATGCCAACAAGAAACAATGCGATCACACAACAAGGCTTCAGTTGTATGCTCTGGAGATCTAATGTACAGCACGGTGAAAATACTACTGCATTATATACCTGAAATTTGCTAGGATAGTAGATACTGGGTGTTCTCACCCCGCCCCCTGCCCCCCCCTTCCCCCCCCACACACACGGTAAAACTCTCTGAGGTGATGGATGTGTTAATTAGCTTGATGATGGTGATGATTTCACAATGTTTTTGTATATCAAAATCGCGATCAAAATCACGTTGGTTAAAGTAAGGGCCAACAAGCTTCAAAATATTTTCAACATGACCCTCCAAGGTCAGAAGTAATTGTGTCTATTCGTGAGTGTAGGAGGTTGGTTTTGGTCTGCAGTTGAAGGACAGAAAAAGTTCCCACAGTCGACCTGTGTCTGGTCACAAGTGCTGAAGGACCCAGAAATGGGGTGTGAACCACGGCTGGAATACATAGAGTACTGCTCTAAGAATGGGGTGTGGTGGTAGGGCCTCTTTGTCTCTAAGCAAAAGAAAACCATTCCAGTTAACTTTAAAGAGCATCTCCGAAGGATACGAGGTAGCTGATAAAATCAAAGAACTAAAAACCAAGGCTGAACCCGGGGTCCCTGTGGCGGACTAGAAGCCCCCATCTTGAATCTCCGTCTTGAGATTCACAGACGCAGGAGAACGTCTGACTGAGCGGTCTAAAGCAGCAGCTCAAAGTCTTTGTGGGGGCTTCACACCTGGATTAGACCTCACATTACGTGAAATGGGAGCCAGGCTCACCAGAGAGGGGCTGAAAACAGAAACAAACTGCAGACTCCACACGTTGTTTCCTTCGACTAGCAAGCTCCCTGAGACTCATGTTAAGTGAGTATCTAGTCAGTTTCTTGTACATAATTATCATTTCGAGCCATCAGCTGTCTATGTCACACCCGAGAATTTAAAGTTCCGCACGCCTGGGGCGACTGAGTGGCTCAGTCAGTCGAGCATCTGACTTGGACTCAGGCCATGATCTCACAGTTCGTGGTTCCAGCTCAGAGCCTGGAACCTGTTTTGGATTCTGTGTTTCCCTCTCTCTCTGTCCCTCCCCTGCTCACACTCTGTCTCTCTCTCTCTCAAAAATAAATTAAAAAAACCCTTAAAAACGAAGTTCCTACGTGACTAAGAAGAAAGGGTTGTAGGGTTCTTTGTTGCCGTGGTAGCAGGTAAACAGCACAACTCGATGACGGCTTGCTTTGATGACCAACAGAAGACACAGACTCATTTCACTCAATGGCAGACCCACTGCAGAGAATGCGCTTCTAAGGCAGACCCACTGCCCGACCTCTGTAACCAACACAAACTCTTCAAGAAACCACGCGAGAGTCTGATCTTCCTCACTCAACAATGGTCGGCCACCATGACTCTCCCTGACTTAGAGGAGCCCCCCATGGCCAGCTTCCTGGCTTCAGACTGAGTTTGGATCTCACCCTTTGACTCGTCTTACTGGCCAGGGCAACAGAAGGGGCTGATGGGAGAATCATCTGCAGACCAAATATCAGGGGATAAAAGCTGAACGTTAGCAATCGGTATCTACGCCACACATCCCTGTGGTTTGCACATCCCCCTGCACACCTACTATCCTGGAGGAAACACCATGAGGAGTGGAAAGGTCCTACCTGAGTGTCCGGTGGGAGGAACTCTGACGTTTCAAGGTATCACAGAGCATCTTTACTCCACTATACCCCAAGGAATTCTGGCCCAGGTCCAGACGGATCAGGCTCCGGTTGCTGCTGAGGGCAGACGCGAGAATCTCACAGCTGAAAGGGGTGATGGCACATCCCCACAACCTACAGGAGTGACAAAAATTAATTCATTCAAGCAGGGTTTATAGAAACCATCCTACATGCCAGGCACACTCTTGGGTGTTGGGGATCCAACAAGGAACAACAGAACTCTCTTCCCTCTGAGCTCATGTACTAACAGGAAACAGATGAATGTACAGTGCCATATCCAATAAGGGTTATGAAGGGCAAAGGGTGAAGGGAGAAGCTGGGGGGGCACTCACTACAACGGATGAAGAGAATGAATCATAGAGAGATCTGGAGTAGGAGCTCTCCAAGCAGAGAAATAGCTTGTCCAAAGGCCCTGAGGTCATGTATAATTACCATGTAAAACAATATCGAAGCAGCCAGAATGGATATCAAATCAAGAGACTGAATCAGGGAGGGTTGTAAGACATGACCCCACAGATAAGAGGGAGCCATCTCACATAAGGCCCTTAGGCTATTGTAAACTCGGACTTTACTTGGAAGGAGATGGGGAACCACCAGGGCCTTTGAGCAGACGCATGATTGGAGTTACACCTCACAAATTATTCTTAGTGCTTGGCTGAAAAGCTAGGGGGACAGAGAAGGCAGAATACAGAGTAGGTTGAAGGCTAGACAACAACATAGTTGTTATCAGTATGTGTAGGGGTTATGAGAACAGCTTCTAGAATCTGGAAGAGGGTAGCAGGATTAAAACAATGTTTACTTATTTTGAGAGAGAGAGAGGGGTTGGGGTGGAGAGAGAGAATCCCAAGCAGGCTCTGTACTGCCAGCACAGAGCCCAATCCGGGGCTCGATCTCCTGAACGGCGAGATCATGACCTGAGCCGAAACCAAGAGTCAGATGCTTAATGACTAAGGCATGCAGGTACCCCAGGTAGCAAGATTTTAAAAAGGCTTGGATTTGACATGTCCCCGGAGCCAAGGGAAATCAAAGCAAAAATGAACTATTGGGACCTCACCAAGATAAAAAGCTTCTGCACAGCGAAGGAAACAATCAACAAAACTAAAAGGCAACCCACAGAATGGGAGAAGATATTCTCAAATGACATTTAAATTTACCCCAGGATTTAGAAGAAGCTAAAAGTAATATCAAACATTTGGCATACTTCCTGGCACGTTGAATTCATACATATTTCATTATCAAAACCAACTTTTCTGATGGACATGACCAACTCCATTTCCTAAAATGCACAACCAAGATTATACCATCAGGAAGTGACGGCTGACTAGCTACTTCCCGATGCCGGCAGAGCACGTGGTTAGGAGAGCCCCCTCCCCGTCACCATTAACAGCCCCACCTCCCTGCAAACAGGCACACGCCATGAATCCTAACAACCAGCGGTTTCCCACCTGCGACCTCTAGGATTCGATCGGCTGGCACCCTTACCAGTGCAAATCGCGGTCGTGCCAAGAGCTTTAAAAATATTGTCATCTGTCAGAGTGGCTAAAATGAACAAATCAGGAAACTATAGATGCTGGCGAGGATGTGGAGAAGTAGGCACCCTCCTACACTGTTGGTGGGAATGCAAACTGGTGCAGCCACTCTGGAAAACGGTGTGGAGGTTCCTCAAAAAAATGAAAATAGAGCTACCCTATGACCCAGCAATAGCACTGCTAGGAATCTACCCAAGAGACACAGGAATGCTGATGCATAGGAGCACGTGTACCCCAATGTTCATAGCAGCACTTTCGACAATAGCCAAATCATGGAAAGAGACCAAGTGCCCATCAACTGACGAATGGATAAAGAAGTTATGGTACTTATATACAATGGACTACTACGTGGCAATGAGAAAAAATGAAATCTGGCCATGTGTAGCAACATGGATGGAACTGGAGGGTATTATGTTAAGTGAAATAAGTCAGTCAGAAAAAGACAGATACCATATGTTTCCACGAATAGGTGGACTTTGTGAAACTAAGCAAAAACCAGGGGGAGGGGAAGAGGGGAAAGAAAAAAAAAGACACAGAGAGGGAGGGAGATAAAACATAAGAGACTCTCAAAGACTAAGAAAAAACTGAGGGTAAGGGGGATGAGGGAGGGGGGAGAGGGGGTGATGGGCATTAAAAAGGGCACATGTTGGGAGGAACACTGGGTGTTATATGTAAACCAATTTGAAAATAAACTATTATAACAAAAAAAAAATATTGTCATCTGGGTTGTACGGTGGAGATCCCGACTGAAGTGGTCTGAGATACAGCCTGGGTGCTGGGATTCTCAAACCGGCAAGCCACTCGGTAGAGGCTGAACACCATGACTTACCCTTTTGTGCTGTAGAGACCAGAAAACTGGTTACCATTCAAGGGTCCTTCACAGGTAGGGTTCCAGACTCAAGTGCATCTGAGCCATGGTATCTAACTTATGCGGAGACAGAAACGAATTGAGGCCATTTATCTGCTGGAGGAGGCAGAGCTCTCTGGAGGCCGGGAGCTGGGGCATCTGTGGCTGCTTCTTGATGCCTTAGGTGTTGCATCCTTAATATGCTTCACTGGGGCCCTCTGAATAGCTTAGACTAAGAGTATTCCTTTGGCCACACTAGTGACTTTTCTCCCCCAGCTTTACTGACGAGTAACTGACAAATAAAAGTTGTATGAATTCAAGATTATAATGTGATGATTTAACAGACACTGTGAAACGATCAACGGTCAAGTTAATTACATCTGTCAGCTCATGTACTTTTTTTTTCATTTTTTGAAAACACTAGATTTGATGAGAGTAGTTCTTATTTCTTATTGTCGAAAAGCAGAAGTTTCTGGAGATTTTCTTTAAACCTTATTGACATATAATTGACACAAAACACTGTGTAAGTGTGCAGTGTGCCGACCTGGCACATTTGTACACTGCAGCATGATCGCCACCGTCGCGGTAGCCGAAACCTCCACCCTGACGCATCGTTTGTTTTTTTGGTGAGAACGTTTAAGATCTATTCTTTTTTTTAATTTTATTTTTATTTTAGAGAGAGAGCACAAGCAGGGGAGGGGCAGGGGGGAGAGAGAGGGAGAGAGGAAGGGAGAGAGGGAGAAGATCTTAAGCAGGCTCCATGCTCAGTGTGAAGTCGACTGGGGGGCTCAATCCCATTAAACTGGGATCATGACCTGAGCTGAAATCAAGAGTTGGATGCTTAACTAACTGAGCCACCCAGGCGCCCCCTAAGATCTATTCTTTTAAATGACTGTTAACTACAGAGAACACACTGATGGTCACCAGAGAGGAAGTGGGTGGGGGGACGGGATGAATAGGTGATAGGGATGAAGGAGGGCACTTGTGTGCTGAGCACCGGGTATTGTATGGAATTACTGAATCACTATATTGTACGCCTGAAACTAATATTACACTGTATGTTAACTACACTGGAATTTAAAAAAGTCTAAAATCTATTCTTTTAGCAAATTTCAAGTATATAACACAGTATTATTAGCTATAAGCTCCATGCTATACATTAGATCTCCAGAACTTATTCATCTTTTTAAGTTTATTTATTTTACAAGAGCGAGAGAGAGAGAAAGAGGGGGGGGGAGGGATAAAACGAACAAGAGGGGGCGAGAAGAGAGAGGAACAGAGAACCCCAAGCAGGCTCTGGACTATCAGCACAGAGCCCAATGCAGGGCTTGAACTCATGAACCATGGGATCACGACCTGAGCCAAGATCTCCTTGGACACTTAACTGACTGTGCCGCCCAGGCGCCCTGGGACTTCATCTTCTAACTGGAAGTCTGTATGCTTCCCTCAACACCTCCCCACTTCCCCCACCCCTCAGCCCCTGGTAACTATCCCTCTACTTTCCGTTTCTATCAGCTCAGCTCTTTCAGATTCCACATGTAAGTGATGTCTTCATCTTATTTTCCTTAGCATACTAGCCTCGAGTTTCTTCCATGTTATCTCAAATGGGAGGGTTTCCTTCCTTCTCACGGCTAATACTTCATTGTGTATATATGTATTTCACATCTTCTTTATCCAATCCTCTCTTGATGGACACTGAGGTGGTTTCCTATCCTGGCCATTGTGAATAGCGCTTCAGCAAACATGGAGGTGCAGGTATCTCTTCAACACCCTGTTTCCATATATGGATACATATTTCCATATATCCCGCTTTGGATATATATCCAGAAGCGGGATTCCGTAGGATACATCCATTTTTAGCTTTTTGAGGACTCTTCGTATTGTTTTCCATACGGCTGTACCAATGCACATTCCTACCAACAGGGCACGAACATTCCCTTTTCCCCACATCCTCGCCAATACTTGTCATCTCTATTCTTTCTGATGACAACCATCTTAAAAGGTATGAAGGGATATTTCATGTGGATTTGATTTCCATTTCCCCGATGATTAGTGATGTTGAACAGTCTCTCATGTACCTGTTGGCCATTTGTCTTTCTGATTTGGAAAAAGTCTAGGTCCCATTAAAAAAAGTTGAGTTGTACAAGTTCCTTATCTATTTTAGATATTAACCCCTTGCAGAAACCATAACCAGATATATGGTTTGCAAATATTTTTCTGTAGGTCGTCTTTCATTTTTGTTGACTGTTTAATTTGGTGGATGGAAGCTTTTAGTTTGAAGAAGCCCCACTTTATTTTTCCTTTTGCTGCTGGTGCTTTTTGGCCTCATATAAAAAAATCATTGCCAAGACCAATGTCATTTGCCCTATGTTTTCTTCTAGGAATTTTACAGTTTTGTGTCTTAAGCCTTTAACCCATTTTGTGTTAATATATTTTTTTAATTTAAAATTTTTGGGGGGGTGCCTGGATGGCTCAGTCGGTTAAGCATCTGACTTCAGTTCAGGTTATGATCTCGTGGTTAGTAAGTTCAAGCCCTGTGTCAGGCTCTGGGGTGACAGCTCAGAGCCTGGATCCTGTTTTGAATTCTGTGTCTCCCTCTCTCTCTATCCCTCTTCCAGTCACACTCTTTCTCTTTCCCTCTCAAAAATAAACAAACATTAAAAAAAATTTTATTTATTTATTTTTGAGAGGGAGACAGAGTGCAACTGAGGGAGGGGCAGAGAGAGAGGGAGACACAGAATCTGAAGCAGGCTCCAGGCTCTGAGCTGTCAGCACAGAGCCCGACACAGGGCTTGAACCAATGAACTGTGAGGTCATGATCTGAGCTGAAGTTAGATGCATAACTGACTGAGCCCCCCAGGTGTCCCATTTTGACTTAATTTTTGTGTATATTGTAAGGGTTCAACTTCACTCTTTTGCATGTAGATATCCAGTTTTTTTCCCAGCCCTATTTACTGAAGAAATCATCCCTTCCCCATTGTGCCCTTGTCAAAGATTAGTTGACTGTCCATATGGGGGGGGGGGTGACTTCTGGGCCATCTATTCTGTTCCTTTGGTTTATGTATCTGTTTTTATGCCAGTACCATACCATTTTGATACTACAGTTTAAAACCAGGAAGTGTGATGCGTCCAGCTTTGTTGTTCTTCGTGAGAACTGATTTGGCTATTTGGAGTCTTTTGTGGCTGCCTACAAATTTTTTTAAAATAATTTATTGTCAAATTGGATCCCATACAACAAGTGCCCTCCTCTGTGCCCATCACCCACTCTTCCCCCTCCCCCCCACCCCCTCCCCTCAGTTTGTTCTTAGTCTTTGAGAGTCTCTTATGTTTTGTCTTCCTCCCTCTCTGTGGCTTTTTTCCTTCCCCTCTTCTCCTCCTCCCTGGTTTTCTGTTAAGTCTCACAAAGCCCACCTATACGTGGAAACACATGGTATCTGTCTTTCTCTGCCTGACTTATTTCACTCAGCATAACACCCTCCAGTTCCATCCATGTTGCCACACATGGCCAGATTTCATTCTTCCTCATTGCCGTGTCCTACAAATTTTGATGTAAAAAAAAAATTGTGAAAACTGCTATCCTATTGTTTTTTTTTTAAAAAAGTAATTAGATTTGTGCCAATCTCTTATGTTAGAGGTGGTGGGGTAGAATTGCTACACTATTTTATTTCAGATAGGGATTAAAATCCAAAAACCGTAACTTACCACAGACATTTGAGGTTACACACGGGCTTCTCCAAAGCCTCGCACAGAAACTTCAGTCCAGTTACTCCTATGTGATTCAGCCCCAGATCCAAGTGCGTGAGGCTTGAATTTTGCTGGAGAAGTGCTGACAGGTGACGGCAGCCATCGCTGGTTATGCTGCAGCACCAAAGCCTGGGAATCAACCGCAGGAAGAAAATCAACTCTGAGTCCTCCCTGAGGAGATGCACTAAAGCCAGGATATCGTCGACCTCAAGCCGCAGGTGGGACACAATGAGACATGGAAATGAAATCATGGATGGAGTTACAATCACTATGCAAGTGATTCTATCGGCTGCCCCTCCCCAGCACATGCAAACCTGTCTACAATCCTGATCCCTGGTTCCTGTGAACACGTCACATTACATGTCACGGAGACTCTGCAGGAGCCACTGAGCTAAGGATGAGGAGATGAGGAGATGGGGAGACTACCCGGGTGGGCCAATATAACCACAAGGATCCTTATAAGGAACGCGAGAGTCGAAGCCAGCAGGGGGCAATGGGACAACGGCGACAGAGGGACATTTGAAGACCCTATGCAGCTGGCTTTGAACACGGAGGAAGGGGCCATGAACCAAGGGATGCAGGCGCCTTTAGAAGCTGGAAAAGCCCAAGAAATAGATCTTTTCCTGGAGACCTCAGAAGGAACACCACCCAGCAGACACCTTGATTTTAGCTCGGTGAAGACTCGTTTTGGATCTGGCCTCTAGGACTTTAAGACAACAAATCTGTGTTCTTTTCAGCCTCTTCGTTGGCGACAATTCATTACAGCAACAACCAGGAGACGCATCCCCGTGGTGTATGTTAATTCTGCCCTAACTATGGGGCAGATCCATCTTGCCTTGGCCTGCGAACTTTTATTCACGGAAGGGACCAGTTGTATTTCCTAAATCCAGTCACTAGAAAGGTAGTGCCGTAGAGGTAGAGGGCACCACTTCTCACTGGACAAATCTGGCACGAGATCCTAGGTATCACAGGATATTAGTAGAACTTCTTAACTATTAAAAATATTTTTTTTTTGCCTTCTCCTGGTTTACTATTAGAGTTCTGAACTTAATATTAGCGGAAAACCACAGAGAGCTACTTTCATAGAATAACGAGCCTCGAAGATGTCTGGGCCCGAATCTCCAGACCTTACATGGCAAAGGGGACTTTGCAGAGGAAATGGAAACTAAGGACCTTAAGATGGCCAGATTACTCTGGACTCTGCGGACGGGATGAATCTAATCTTAGGAATCCTTTCTGGTTGAAGTGGAAAGACAGAAAGTGTGTGGGCTTGGCCCACCACGGCTGGCTTTGAAGGTGGAGGGAGAGGGCCACGAACCCAGGAGTGCGGTCACTGTTAGGGGCCGAGGCCAGTTCTCGGCTGGCAGGGACCCCGGTCCTACAACCACCAAGAAGCAAATTCTGCCAACAACCTGAATGAGTGAGGGAATGGATTCCTTCCTAGAATCTCCAGAAAGGAACACCGCCCTGAGTATGCTGGTCATCTGACCTACAGAAGTACACAAACCGTGTTGAGCTGGTAAGTTCGTGGTAATTTGTTACAGCACTAATAGAACACCCACAAAGCCACCTTTTAATTGCAGTGAACTCTGAGTGATTGTATTGGCCTGAGCCCCCCCGTCACACGGCCAGACCCCAGGGAATAACAGTCATGTAATCTATCCAGGGATGTGTGGCCATAGACAGCCTTCGAGAGGAACGAACATATGCCTCTTTGCCTTGCAGATTTGTAAACGGAAAGAAACTTCCAGGACTATGGGGTAACAGAGGAAGACCTAAGCAAGACAGACACACGAAATTAAGCTCTGATAATGTAGTAAAGTCGGGGCAGGGCTCACAAAACAGAAACAGATGAGGCTGGGAAAGAAGATCTGACCTCTATTTCCTGAGAGTCACACCTTACAGGGGGTGCAAACACGGTAACATTTAATGTCTGACTCTTAGGTTTCTTAACTGCAAACTGGAGACACAGGTATTGATCTTACAAGGACTGGGGATTAAATGAAAAAAAAAAAATCTCTGACAAGACCTTAGCAGAGTGCCCAGCACCTAGTAATTAATTCAGGTGCTTGATAAATGTTGGCCGTAACTATGTTTTCCTGTTTAGCTGCCTTGGGTGTCAATAACATGTAACATAATCTGGTTTGGAGATACAACTAGTGGGTGGGTGATACCTTATTTCCTATGGAATTTTATATTATTTTAGTGTTTGGGGATTTAGATAGGGCAAAAACCTTTCTTTCCACTTCTCTCCAACCACAAACCGAACGCTCTGTGGAATTTTAAGTGAGTGAGTAATTTTTGGATACTGGGTACCTTAAGGCATATTTCAGATTAAAACTAGTTTATAGAAAATGCTGACGGTTACTGTCACAGGCGATTCTGGAGACAACAAGAACACTGGGGATGTTAACACTGAATAGAATTTCTGAGTAGAAACAATGTAGTTCCATTCCTTTATCAAAATTTGTCCTATGACTTTAGTGTTAACACGGAGGATTATACTAAGATTGTTCGCAAGTAACTCCACCTACACACAGTCGCAGATACAGCTTATGCTACATGCTACTAAAAACATGCATTTAAAAAACCCAAATATAGGCACCTGGGTGGCTCAGTCGGTTAAGCATCCAACTTCGCTCAGGTCGTGATCTCACAGTTTGTGGGCTCAAGCCCCACGTCAGGCTCTGTGCTGACAGCTCAGATCCTGGAGCCTGCTTCGAATTCCATGTCTCCTCTCTCTCTCTGTCCCTCCTCTGCTAGTTCTTGGTGTCTCAAAAATGAATAAACATTAAAAAAATTTTTTAAAAAGGTTAAAAAAAAACAAACAAACCTGGAAACCAGCGACACCTCCCAAATCTCTATGGATTCTTGACATTACATCTTATATTTTTTCTTTTTCTTCTTAAAATGTTTATTTTTGAAGGAGAGAGACAGAGCATGAGTGGGGGATGGGCAGAGAGAGACGGAGACACAGAATCTTAAGCAGGTTCCAGGCTCTGAGCTGTCGACGCGGGGCTTGAACTCATGAACTGTGAGGTCATGACCCGAGACGAAGTCAGAGGTTTAACCGACTGAGCCACCCAGGCTCCCCTCTTGTATTTTTTTCCTACCACTGGGTCTCACCAGATCTAACTATCAGCATCATACTTGGGGTATTCAGAGGAATTAGTAAAGGCTTGGGTCTGTTCTACTCGAGTCCAGTATACACAAATGCACGTACACGCAGTCAGCATGGACTTACACCAGCATCTGTAGTTGACAGTCGGGGTAACTCAAGCCCTCACACAGAAGTTCTACTCCGCCATTTCCGAGAGCATTCTTTGCCAAGCACAGGTGTGTCAGCCTCTGGTTGACAATCAAAGCAGAAGAGAGCTCCTTGCAACAGGCTTCTGTAAGGTGACAGTTTTCCAACCTGCCAAAATGCCATACAAGCAGTAAGACGCTGAGAACATTTCCAAAGCCCACTTTTCTTGGCCATCCCCGAAGCCTCGAGGCCCCAGCTGTTTAGAGCTCTTCTTGGTAATGCCCTTCCTCTCTCATCATGTGGTTAATGCTCACAGCCATCAAGGACCAAGAGAGAGAGAAGACGCACGAGCCACCTGCCTGGGACCAGAGGGGAAACCAGGCTCCCACGTCAGTCGGAGGTCCCCTGTGGGTTGCTCAGCAAACCCGGGTGTTTCCAGTGCTCCTCCCTACGTGGCCCCAGACCCAACAGGGAGACGCTCTATGGAAACAGAGGCGGTACTTACGACAGCCTCTGCAGGAAGCACCTGGGGTGTCTCAGAGTCTTGTAGAGCAACTTGGCACTCTCATCTGTGAGCTCATTTGCTGTGAGGTTCAGGCATGTGAGGGACTGGTTGATCTCAAGGGAGGAGGAGAGACGGGCCCATTGCTGAGCGGTGGCAGAACAAGACACCAACCTGCAGGAGAAATGGGAACGAGTCATTCTTGAGAACCAAACCGTGGATAACGGTCTCCAGTTTCATCCCTCCTTCCACTCCATCATGTCACGTCCTGGACTTAATTACATAGAGCAGCCTCTGCCTAAGTGTGGTCCCTGGGCCGGCCGCATCAGCATTCCCTGGTAAGCAGTTAGAAATCCAAGTCCTCAGAAACTCTGGATGCAGAAGCCACAGATTTCTGTTTTAGGGCGTCCTGAACCACCTGGAAGTTCCCGGGCCACATACTCAGAGCTGATTCAGAAGATCTGGGTGCAGCTTGAGAATGTGGGTTTTAACAAGTTCCTAGGCAATGAAGCTGCTGCTGGTCTGGAGACCACAAGTGGAGAACTATTTATTTAGAAATCCAATCGATCAAGCCTATCAGGCAACGAGGCGCCCATACCCTATTCCTGGAGAGAGAGATTCTTACCATGGACAAATGGAGCTTCACTGGAGCATTATGTGTATTATGGGGTTTCTAAAAAAAAAAAAAAATCCCAGTTCTGCCATTTATGGTATATGAAACTGACCAAGTTACTGAACTTCATCAAACCTCATTTCCATCTTTACATTGGAAATAAGTCTTACTCTCATGCTGAGTGTTTATTAAGGTTGACAATTCACGTGAAATGCTAAGTGGACTGTGTACCATACAGCTAAAACTTACTAAAATCCAACAAAAACACTTTTTCCTCTTCGAGTCTAACCCATAACAGAGGAATCAAAGTTAACCGGGGCTTTGGAACACAAAAGAGAATGTTTAATGGCTTCCAATTAAAAAAAGCCAAATTTACATGGAGTCTCCTTCTTCCATTGTGGGTATCCATTTATTCCTTTTTTTAAAATTTTTTTTTCATGTTTATTTATTTATCTTTTGAGAAAGAGAGAGAGAGAGACAGAGCATGAACGGAGGAAGGGCAGAAAGGGAGACACAGAATCCGAAGCAGGCTCTGAGCCATCAGCACAGAGCCCGATGCGGGGCTCGAACTCCCGAATCGTGAGATCATGACCTGAGCCGAAGTTGGACGCTTAACCAACTGAGCCACCCAGGCGCCCCCATTTATTCCTTGAGAAACAAGTTAATGACCAGAATCTTCAAATTGCACAATTTCTTTCCCTGGTGAATTTCACAGGATAAAGCAACGATGAATACTTGTGTGCTTGGACTCGGTTTCATTCATTTCTCAAATCCTTGTGAGATGCGCACGACTCCAACCTACCGATGGGGAGAAGACGTGGTTCAACAGCCCAAGGTCATACTGGTGGAGGCAAGACCACATGTTGAGACCAACGCCTCACCTTAAATGGTCTTCCTATTACTGCTCAAAGGTGGTTAAGCGGCGATCAATGGAAGCCCGTGACGAGTGATGAAAAGCATGACCCCAGCAATCGCGTGGAGAACATCCCCAAAGGGGAGCTCTCTCAACCCAAGAAAGGGGAAACCTGATGCTCCCAAAGCATCCTCGCCTGGACAGAGGAGCCTAGACAAAACCTGGCATTCTGAGTCATGACAGAAGAGAAACATAAACCATAAACAAGTTCCCTCTGATAGAGAAGGAGGGAGTGTTTCTGTGGACTCGGGGCGCTTACGGACAGTTAGCCACGTTGTTCAACGATCAATACAAGTGAAAACTAAACTCCCAGCCCATCTTCTGTTCTGGGACACGTGCCCTGAGGAGTACTGTTTCTAAGCAGAAATAAGGGATTTCCACCCCGCCTCCCCCTCCCGCTCCCAATCTGTACGGAACTGCTACAGAAGCCTGCGGCAGCTCTGTTTACATGCTGGGGCTTTTCAGTGACGGTGAGACGTACCTGAGGCATTGCAGGTTACACCCGGGGTGTCTCAAGATCTCACACAATACGGGAAGCACATCATCTTGGTCACTTCCTTGAAGGGTCAGATGCGTTAGTGTCTCTCGACCACCAAAGAGAACGCAGAAATCCCGGTAAGCGTGGGCTGGGGAGACATTTTTGAGCCTAGGGCAATGACGACAGGTGAAATCTTGAGCTTCTGTGTGCACGGAAGCAAGGGCTGCAGCAACGTTAAACACTAGAAACTACTGTTCCTATTTTTCACTTTCATTGAGGTATTTATTACCAAACTGTATTGATAAATTGTATACATTATTGATTATGATTATTGATTATTGATCTACCTTATTGATTATCTACAACTGTCAAATTATGTACGAGTTAATGTTTTGATATACACGTTCCTTGTGAAATCATCACCACGGTCAAGCTCAATCAAGCTAGTTCACACACCCATCACCTCGCATCATCACCATTTCCGTTTTCTTTCCTTTTTTTTTTTTTTTGTGGTGAGAACACTTGAGATCAAGTCAAGCCTCTCAGCAAATTTCGTGTACCTGAGGCGGTGTTGACCGTTGTCACACTGGTGTATGGTTAGGTCTCCAGAACTCACTCACTCATTTTGCTTGACTAACATCTAATTTCAGAAGCTATCAGAAGCTTCGACTTTTTTAGTCCTCTCACACTTTTATAGAATGAACGTCAGTCATCAACAGACGTTTCAGACAAAAGCTGTTCTTCTAGGGCGTTTTGAAAATGATAAGGAAGACGAACAGTCCCCTTCCCTGAAGTGGGCACATTTCAGGAGCCTGACGTCCTGGTGAACACAGCGCATTTAGAATCAGGATCCCATGGAAGTGAGCAAGAAAAACTCTTCTCTAGGTGGAGAAAGTAGACGCCTGTAGCTGGAGAAGAAGGTCTCGCTGGTACCCAAGCCCACTTGGCCCACTAACTCAGGTTTGCTCTCCTTCCCGAACGACCTCCGTGGCCTGTCCGTGTGGCAGCTTACAAGACAGAAGCTGCACAGGTCTAGATGAGCCTGGGTCCAGGGAGAGACTCTGAAGTGCGGTTTCAGGTGCACAGGAGCACACCCTGTTCCAAACAGAAGGGTTAAGTTCCGTAACTAGCCCCGCCTTTTCTTCCCCGCTTCATTCAACTACATAGATTTTTGGATCACAGTCAGTCAGACATACACTCAAGTGCATTTTAACTTTACGCAGGCCGGTTTGAAGACTGTCTCAACACCATCCCTCCAACAGGGTTCCCAGTCAGGGGTCATTCTGTATACTTCCTGGGAACACCTGGACGTGTCTGGGGATGTTTTAGGTGGTCACGGCTGGGGCTGTGTGGGTGCCCCTGGCAGCTGGAAGGTAGAGGCCGGGGCTGCCGCTAGAAATCCTACCATGTACAGGACAGCCCCCCTCCAGCCCGAAGTGTCAGCAGAGGTTGAGGACTCCTGCTCTGTGTACAGCCCTGCGGTCGTCTTAATGGGATTAAAACCGCACCCCACATCTAGATGCTCCTCATAGGGTTCTGTGGACATTCAAACCATATTTCACTTCATATTAAAATTACTTGATTAAAAAAAAAGCTGAACTGGGGCACCCGGGTGGCTTAGTCGGTTGAATGTCTGACTTCAGCTCAGGCCATAATCTCACGGTTATGAGTCCAAGCCCCAAGTCAGGCTTTGTGCTGACAGCTCAGAGCCTGGAGTCGGCTTCAGACTGTGTCTCCCTCTGACTCCCCACCACTTGAGCTCTGTCTCTCTCTCTCTCTCTCTCTCACCCTCTCTCAAAAACAAACAAACATTAAAAAAATTTTAAAAAAGAAAGCGGAACCGTGGCTGCCAGGGGCTGGGGAGAAGGGATCATGGGACATTATGTTTAACGGGGTCAGAGTTTCAGCTTTGCAATATGAAGGGAGTTCTGGAGGTGGATGGTGGTAGTGGCCAAATACATTCACAAATGCCTAACTGTACACTTAAAAATAATGATGAGTTCCATGTTACACCACAATAAAAAACTGGAAAAAATTACTTCATATGACTCAGTAAGAATTCCTCATGTCTTGAGTACCCAGTTGGGACTCAGGGAAAGAAATTCAATTATTACTCCAATATTAAAAGTGTAAGCAGCTCAGTTATGCCCTAGGGGTTTTAATCCAGGAATTAGCTTCTACTTACACCACTTTCTGAAGATTATGGGTGGCGGATGTGATTTTCTCACAAAGAATCCTCACTGATGAGGTGCTCAGGAAGGCCTGACTGATGTCCAGAAATAGCAGGTTCCTGTTGGAGTCGAACACGGAACACAGGTCCATCCAGAACGGGAGCGTATGTTCGTCCCTCTGGGACCTATCCGGAAGAGGCCCAAGAGGGATTTTACCAAACGCTGCTGGAGAGAAAGCTAACATCGCCCCACTATTGTGAAGATATTTAGGGTTGCTCTGGGCACACACCCCCAATGAGTAAGCGTAACTCTAAACGTGAGATGATTCAATCAGTCAGCATCACGATCGGACAACTAATCATGTCACCAGAGAAAGAAAGAACACAACAGTCTAAAAGGGTTGGAATAAGCCAAAATTCTAAGTGAATCATTGATGAAAGATTGAGAGTGAGGGGCACCCGGGCGGCTCAGACAGTTAGGCATCCAACTTTGGCTCAGGTCATGATCTCGTGCTTCCTGAGTTTGAGCCCTACATCGGGCTCTGAGCTGTCAGCACAGCCTGCTCTGGATTCTGTCTCTCCCTCTCTCTCTGTCCCTCCCCTGCCAGTGCTTTCTCTCTCTCTCTCTCTCTCTCTCTCAAAACTAAACGAACATTAAAAAAAAGTAAAAAAAAAAAAAAAAGACTGAGAGTGATATACATGTAAATAGAGGACATTTGAATGTCCGATGGTGACTCCATACACATGACATTCTCAATCTGATTTACAACTAAATTTGTAACCTAAAAGGATATCCAGGGCGCCTGGGCAGCTCAGTTGGTTAAGTGTCTGACTCTTGATTTCAGCTCAGGTCAGATTCTCATGGTTGTGAGGTTGAGTCCTGTGTTGGGCTCTGCTTTGGGCATGGAGTCTGCTTGGGATTCTCTCTCTCCCCCGGCCCTGCCCCACCTGAGCTGTCCCCCATGCACGCACGTGCTCTTTTGCTCTACAAAAAAAAAAAAAAAAACCAAAGTCCACAAAAACTTGAGAAAATATAATCCTTAAGTAGTTATATATTCATATATGCAGACTTATCAGAGAATGTTCATTTTGTTCTGCTGGTTGCTTCTGAGTGTACAGTTTCTGTAGGTGACCTGATTATTTTTTTCAACATTGCTTTAATTTTCTTTTTAAAAATTTCTAATGTTTACTTTTGAGACAGAGACAGATCATGAGCTGGGGAGGGGCAGAGAGAGAGACACACAGAGAATCCGAAGCAGGCTCCAGGCTCCGAGCTGTCAGCACAGAGCCCGACATGGGGCTCGAACCCATAAACTGTGAGATCATGACCTGAGCTGAAGTCGGATGCTCAACCGACTGAGCCACTCAGGCGCCCAGTCACCCTCTCTTCTGAAGGAAAATTTTCCTTCCTCTTGCAGAAGGACAAGGTTATACAAGACTCTGTTTTGGGGATGCTCTTCCAGAGGTACTAATTGAGGAATAATTTTATTTGGGTCAAGGTGAATATCTTCCTAAGGTTCAAAAGAGCCCAGAGAAGAAACAGTTTCTAAAGACAAAAAGCTTCTGCACAGCAAAAGAAACAACCAACAAAACGAATAGGCAACCAACGGAATGGGAAAAGATCATCGCAAATGACATATCGGATAAAGGACTAATATCTAAAATTTATAAAGAACTTACCAAACTCCAAACCCGAAAAACAAACAACCCAGTGAAGAAATGGGCGGATGATATGAATAGACACTTCTCCAAAGAGGACATTCAGATGGCCAACAGACACATGAAACAATGCTCAATGTCACTCATCATCAGGGAAATACAAATCAAAACCACACTGAGATACCACCTCACACCAGTCAGAGTGGCTAAAATGAACAAATCACGGAACTATAGATGCTGGCGAGGATGTGGAGAAGTAGGCACCCTCCTACACTGTTGGTGGGAATGCAAACTGGTGCAGCCACTCTGGAAAACGGTGTGGAGGTTCCTCAAAAAAATGAAAATAGAGCTACCCTATGATCCAGCAATAGCACTGCTAGGAATCTACCCGAGAGACACGGGAGTGCTGATGCATAGGAGCACGTGTACCCCAATGTTCATAGCAGCACTTTTGACAATAGCCAAATCATGGAAAGAGACCAAGTGCCCATCAACTGACGAATGGATAAAGAAGTTATGGTACTTATATACAATGGACTACTACGTGGCAATGAGAAAAAATGAAATCTGGCCATGTGTAGCAACATGGATGGAACTGGAGGGTATTATGTTAAGTGAAATAAGTCAGTCAGAAAAAGACAGATACCATATGTTTCCACGAATAGGTGGACTTTGTGAGACTAAGCAAAAACCAGGGGGAGGGGAAGAAGGGAAAGGAAAAAAAGACACAGAGAGGGAGGGAGATAAAACATAAGAGACTCTCAAAGACTAAGAAAAAAACTGAGGGTAAGGGGGATGAGGGAGGGGGGAGGGGGGTGATGGGCATTAAAAAGGGCACATGTTGGGATGAACACTGGGTGTTATATGTAAACCAATTTGAAAATAAACTATTATAAATAAAAAAAACCAAAAAAAATAAAGACAAGAAGCTTTATTAGTAGACTTGACTGAAGAGCAAGTCGCACACACAGGAGACAGTCTGTGGTTTGAAACAGGGGAAGGAAAAAGAAACCAGACAGAACTTAGATTCTGTCAGCTCTTGGGGCCCTGGCTGTTTTAAGACAAGGTTACATCTTTGGTTTTATTAGTGGTGCTTGCCCAGAATAAAAACACATTTAAAATAAATGACGTAGGTGCAGCTGCATGGCTCAGTCAGTGAAGCATCCAATTTTGGCTCAGGTCATGATCTCACGGTTTGTAGGTTTGAGCTCCACACTGGGCTCTGTGCTATCAGTGTGGAGTCTGCTTTAGATCCTCTGTCCCCCTCTCTTTCTGCCCCTCCCCCACTCAAGCTTGCTCTCTCTCTAACCATTAAAATAAATAAATAAAATAAAATATTGTAAAACTTAAGGCACCATGAAGAAGACAAGCCATTATCAACCTAGAATTTGTGACCTTTCTTAAAAATTTTTTAATGTTTATTTTTGAGAGTGAAAGAGAGAGACAGACAGACAACGTGAAGGGGCGCAGGACAGAGAGAGGGAGACACAGAATCCGAAGGAGGCTCCAGGCTCCGAGCTATCACCACAGAGCCTGATTTGGGGCTTGAACTCATGAACCGTGAGATCATGACCTGAGCCCAAATCGAATGCTTAGCCAACTGAGCCACTCAGGTGCCCCACATCTGTGACTCTTCAAAGAGCATGGTCTATATGCTCTGGGGGGAGAGGGGAAATCTGGGGGCTGTGTAGGATTAATGTCAGCAACTGCCTTGTCAAGATAAGGTAATCAAGCCAGTAAGTAGAGGAAGTGATTTGATTGAAAGGCGTCTTGTGACTTAACCCTCCTGAGAATTGCAAACCGGCAACGCTAGGAGACTGCTGTGATGGGCAGCACGGAAGGGAGAGTGGCAAAAAGCATCTGAAAGGAGCTTTCATGAAAAGCAGGGGTTTGCATTACAGACCAGAATGGTCATAATTACACCTAAAGACATCGATGCTGCCTTTTCTCAGATGAGAGCTCTGAGAACCAAGCAGTCGACTGCGGTTAATGAAGTGCCATTGAACACGGTCACCATCACTGGTTTTAACCAAACCAAGGTTAAAAAGAAACAAAATGGTGGAGATTCCTCAAAAAATTAAAGGTAGCAAAAAACGGAAATGGAAGGAAAACTTCCAAACTCTTTCTATGAAGCCAAAACCAGACAAAGACCCCACTAAAAAGAACTATAGAACAATTTTCCTGATGAACATGGAGGCAAAAATCCTCAACAAGGTATTAGCCACCCTGAATGCAACAATACATTAAAAAAATTATTCACCACGACCAAGTGGCATTTATACCTGGAATGCAGGGCTGGTTCAATAGCTGCAGAACAATCAATGTAATTCATCACATCAATAAAAGAAAGGACAAGAACCACATGATCCTCTCAATAGATGCAGAGAAATCATTTTACAAAATATGGTGCCCTTTCTTGATAAAAACCCCCAAGAAAGTAGAGATAGAAGGATCATATCTTGAGATCATAAAAGCCATATATGAAAAACGCAACACTAATATCATCCTCAATGGGGAAAAACTGAGAGCTTTCCCCCTAAGGTCAGGAACAAGACAGGATGTCCACTCTCACCACTGTTATTCAACATAGTATTGGAAGTCTTAGCCTCAGCAATCAAACAACGCAAAGAAATAAAAGGCATCCAAATCAGCCAGTAGGAGGTCAAACTTTCACTCTTTCTAGACGACATGATACTGTATATGGAAAACCCAAAAGAGTCCACCAAAAAACTGCTAGAACTGATCCATGAATTCAGCAAAGTCTCAGAATATAAAATCAATGCACAGAAATTGGTTGCATTCCTATACACCAATAATGAAGCAACGGAAAGAGAAGTCAAGGAATCGATCCCATGTACAATTACACCAAAACCCATAAAATATCTAACCAAAGAGGTGAAAAATCTATACACTGAAAATGATAGAAAGCTTATGAAAGAAATTGAAGAAGATGCTAAAAAAAACGGAAAAATATTCCATGCTCCTGGATAGGAAGAACAAATATTGTTAAAATGTCAATACTACCCAAAGCAACCTACACATTCAATGCAATCCCAATCAAAATAGCACCAGCGTTCCTCTCACAGCTCTAACAAACAATCCTAAAATTTGTAAGGAGCCAGAAAAGACACCGAATAGCCAAAGCAACCTTGAAAAAGAAAACCAAAGCAGGAGGCATCACAGTCTCGGACTTTAAGCTGTATTACAAAGCTCTAATCATCAAGGCAGCATGGTACTGGCACAAGAACAGACACTCAGACCAAAGGAACAGAATAGAGAACCCAGAAATATACCCACGAATGTATGGCCAGCTAATCCTTGGCAAAGCAGGAAAGAATATCCAATGGAATAAAGACAGTCTCTTCAGCAAGCGATGCTGGGAAAACTGGACAGCGACATGCAGAAAAATGAACCTGGACCACTTTCTTACACCACACACAAAAATAAACTCAAAATGGATGAAAGACTTGAATGTAAAACAGGAAGCCATCAAAATCCTAGAGGAGAAAGCAGGCAAGAACCTCTTTGACCTTGGCTGCAGCAACTTCTTACTCAACACGTCTCCGGAGGCAAGGGAAACAAAAGCAAAAATTAACTATTAGGATCTCATCAAAATAAAAAGCTTCTGCACAGTGAAGGAAAAAGTCAGCAAAACTAAAAGGCAACGGATGTAATGGGAGAAGATATTTGCAAACGACATATCAGATAAAGGGATAGTATCCAAAATCTATAAAGAACTTATCAAACTCAATACCCAAAAAACAAATAATTCCATGAAGAAATGGGCAAAAGCCATGAACAGACACTTCTCCAAAGAAGACATTCAGATGGCCAACTGACACATGAAAAGATGCTCAACATCACTCATCATCAAGGAAGTACAAATCAAAACCACAATGAGGTACCACCTCACACCTGTCAGAAAGGCTAAAAGTAACAACTCAGGCAACAACACATGTTGGCGAGGAAGCGGAGAAAAAGGATCTCTTCTGCACTGCTGGTGGGAATGCAAACTGGTGCAGCCACTCTGGAAAACAGTATGGAGGTTCCTCAAAAAATTGAAAAAAGGGGCGCCTGGGTGGCTCAGTTGGTTAAGCGGCTGACTTCGGCTCAGGTCATGATCTCACAGTCTGTGAGTTCGAGCCCCGCGTCGGGCTCTGTGCTGACGGCTCAGAGTCTGGAGCCTGCTTCAGATTCTGTGTCTCCCTCTCTTTCTGCCCTTCCCCTGCTCATACTTTGTCTCTATGTCTCTCAAAAATAAATAAACGTTAAAAAAATTAAAAAAAAGTAAAAATAGAACTACCCTACCACCCAGCAATTGCACTACTAGGTATTTACCCAAAAGATACAGGAGTGCTGATTCATAGGGACACATGTACCCCAATGTTTATAGCTGCACTATCAACAATAGCCAAAGTATGGAAAGGGCCCAAATGTCCATCGACAGACGAATGGATAAAGAAGAAGTGGTATATATACACAATGGAGTATGACTCGGCAATCAAAAAGAATGAAATCCTGCCATTTGCAACAATGTGGATGGAACTAGAGGGTATTATGCTAAGCAAATTAGCCAGAGAAAGACAAATACCATATGACTTCACTCATATGAGGACTTTAAGATACAAAACAGATGAACATACAGGAAGGGAAGCAAAAATAATATAAAATCAGGGAGGGGGACAAGATATAAGAGACTCTTAAATATGGAAGACAAAGAGAGGGTTATTGGAGGGGTTATGGGAGGGGGGATGGGCTAAATGGGTAAGGGGCATTAAGGAATCTACTCCTGAAAGCATTGTTGCACTATATGCTAACTAAGTTGGATGTAAATTAAAAATGAATGAATAAAGAAGATGTGGTATATATACACAGTGGAATACTACGCAGCAATGAGAAAGAATGAAATCTGGCCATGTGTGGCAACATGGATGGAACTGGAGGGTATTATGTTGAGTGAAATAAGTCAGTCACAGAAAGACAGATACCATATGTTTCCACGCATAGGTGGATTTTGCGAGACTTAACAGAAAACCATGGGGGAGGGGAAGAGGGGAAAAAAAAGCCACAGAGAGGGAGGGAGACAAAACCGAAGAGACTCTTAAATACTAAGAACAAACTGAGGGCTGAGGGGGACATGGGAGGGGAGAGAGAGGGTGATGGGCACAGAGGAGGGCACTTGTTAGGATGAGCACTGGGTGTTGTATGGAAACCAATTTGACAATAAATTGCTTAAAAAATAAATAAGTTAAAAAAATAAAAAATACATCTTCTAAGTATAGTGAAAAAAAATTAGAAGTAGAATTACCCTGCAACTCAGCAATAGCACAAAGGATACAGGAGTGCTGATGCATAGGGGCACATGTACCCCAGTGTTTACAGCAGCAGTTTCAACAATAGCCAAATTATGGAAAGAGGTCGAATGTCCATCGACGGATGAATGGATAAAGAAGATGTGGATTCTTTATACCTTGGAATACTACTTGCCAAGGAGAAAGCCTGAAACCCTGCCATTTGCAGCCACGTGGATGGAACTGTAGGGCATTATGCTGAGCGAAAAAAGTCCATCAGAGAAGCACAGATGTATATTCTCACTCGTATGTGGAACCTGAGAAACTTAACAGAAGACCATGGGGGAAGGGAAGGGGAAAACTAGTTACAAAAACAGAAGGAGGGAGGCAAACCATGAGAGACTCTTCCATACAGAGAATAAACTGAGGGTTGATTGTGGCGGGGGCAGCGGAGAGAGAAAAATGGGTGATGGACATTGAGGAGGGCACTTGTTGGGACGAGCACTGGGTGTTGTATGTAAGTGATGAGCCATGGGAATCTACTCCTGAGGTCAAAGGCACACTATGTACACTGCATGTTAGCTAAAAACACCCAAAAAAACAAAAACAAAAACAGGAGAATAGAGATTACTTGGATGGGAGGTTATTCATGAGAGACAGGAGGTTATTCATGCAATTCTGTTTTCATTTGGATCAGCTCTTTGGTGACTCTCCTGCAGAGGAAAGACTTAGACACACTAGCCTGTGGGCCTGTCTAAATAGGTGGATGAGGGAAGAAATGAAACAGGACACGGATGAAGGGATAAGGTCCGTGGACTGCTGGTGACCCGCCAGGTGGAGAAATGTTCGTGCCAGCCTGTTGTAGTTCTAACACTCCCCGGTGGGGACTCGAGTTCATGGCTCTCTGCTAAGTGGGGGAGGAACGAGAGGGAAAGCGAAGGGAATGGGGAAAAGAGCTACCTCCACCAGGGAGTCAACGAGGGCATTTTATTCTGCCCATAGGAGTATGCGTGAGGACTTCAGCTACTGATTTTGGAGGACAACCTGGGGGTGAGGAAGAGGCGCGTTGGGAAGACAAACCTCAGTGTCGGGGGGACCGACACAGGACCACGAGCAGTCATCTCGGATTGTGACTGTAGGACTTCAAGAGCCAGGCGACTTGAGTCGAATCCCACGCAAGCACCCTTTTCTGAAACTAGTATCTTCATCTCGGCATGGAAGATTACACGTTACCCACGGGCGCCCGGTGAGAAGCAGGATTTGGAAACTCTGTGTGAGCTCCGCTGATGTTACTCGAGCCTTCATCAAGAATAACAAAGCCTCACAACTGTGTGGGGCCATCTCATGGCCTCTGTCGTGTTGGGCAAGGTGTCTGTGGAAGGACTGTCCTTCGAGCATGGTGGCCTGGAGCCTTCCGATCCCTGGTTGATTCCACCTCTGACTTCACACCTTTTAATACTTTTCTACCCATCATGCCAATGAGACAATCGCATAGAAATGGGAAACCTATACAACCAACACGTGAACCGAGGCAGGTTAAGACATCTGCAAAAACTGGTCAGCTAAGGGAAAAAGGAGACAGGTCTCCAAACAGTATCTGGTTCCAACGACCCCTTTCCTAGTATGAACACAGCGCTTCCCACCTTGAATGGCAAGCTGGCAGAAGTTCCGGCCAGAACAAAGTTCTGACCCTAAGCCACAGGGAGCGGGACGGTCGGCCCCGTTCCGGGTGGAGCTGGGTGGGAGCTGAGGTGGGGGGGGGGGCGTGAGCGAAGTCACCAGGAGGGTCTTACCCGGCAGCCGGGGCCTCCGACCCGGACGACGCAGCGTCGTTCTCCAGGAACACCCCCTCCTCCACCCGCAGACGCAGCTGCTGCAGGCTTTCGCAGTGCTTGAGGCAGAAGGCCGCGTGCGCGAGGTCCGTGGTGTCTGTCAAGTGCAGGGACACTTCGGTGACCTGGGCCATCGCCTCCTTCACCAGCTGCTCCTCCTGCGACTCGTAGAGGCGGCTCAACGTCTCCCTGGCGTCCGTCGCCGAGGAGAAGGGGCTGTTCTCGGCCGACCTCACGACGCATCTCAGCAGCACGCGCTTGACCTCCGTGGACACCGGGCAGCCGAAGGTCGTCGCCAGCTCCCTGGCGCTCTCCTCGTTGGCGAGGCCGAACAAGAAGCGGCCCACGGGGGCCAGGTGGGGGTTCCCGCGGCCCTCTTCCTTGCAGAGCAGCCTGCGCACCCCGCGGCTGCCCCCGCCGGGGCTGCCCGCGTCGCCGCCGCCGCCCTCGCGGCCCAGCACGTAGAGCGCGGCCGCCAGGAAGTGCTGCAGGCTCAGGTGCAGGAAGCGCAGGCCGCCCGGGCAGTCGGCGCTCTCCTGCAGGAGGCCGCGGTCCAGGAAGGGGCGCAGGTCGGCCTCGCCCACGCCCAGCGCGCGCAGGTCGCGGGGCTCGAACAGCGACGTCTGCGCCCACACGCCCTCGGCCGCCAGGAGGCACAGGGCGCGCAGCGGGGCCCGGGGGCGCGCAGGCGCACAGCCGCCCGGCGCGGGCGCGAAGCGGCCGCAGAGGAAGCGCAGCAGCAGCGCCGTGGCGGTGCGGCAGGCGCGGCCCGGGCTCGGCGCCCCCGGCGGCGCGCGGCCCCAGGCAGGCGCACACCATGCGGCACACGGCGGGCGCCGCGCCCAGGCGGAGCAGCGCCGCGTCGCTCTGGAGCAGCCGCAGCGCGCGCTGCGCCTGCGCCTCGCCGCCCAGGTGCCGCCGGAAGTAGGCCGCCCTGTCCCGCTCCGAGAGCCCCTCGACCTCCACCAGGAGCGGCCGCTCGCCGCGAGCCGCAGCTCGCGCAGGGCCTCGGGCCGCGTGGTCACCAGGAGGGTGGCCGTGGGGAGCAGCCTCCGCTTCAGCAAGGCCCCAAGGAGGACGGGCGCCGGCCTGCGCCCGCCCCCGTCGCCGCCCGGGTCGCGGGCCAGCGCCCCCGAGGGCACGCGCAGCTCCTCGAAGGCGTCGATGACCACCAGGAGGTGCTGCGCCTGCGCGAGGACCTCGGGCAGGGCGTCGGGCGGGTCCGGGGCGCCGTCGGCCAGCAGCTCGGCCAACGTGCACGGCCCCCTGTGGCCCAGCAGCTTGCAGCTGAGATAGAAGGCGGTGGCGCCGGCCTGGTTCAGGCTGTTCTGCATCCAGTCCCGCAGGCACTTCTTGGCCAGCGTGGTCTTCCCGACGCCCGCGGGGCCGTGCAGCACCACCGTCTGTGCAAATGGCCCCGCAAGCATTTTAGGATTACAGGCTGGGACCAGGGTCTCGTATCTCTGGGTGACGGTGTGGATGTTTTCACTGGCTCCAGGCCAAAAGTTCTTCTTCCAGCTTTGCCAGACCTCCTCTTCGAACATACTTCTGTATTTGTCCTGTTTACCTTCTGTGATAGGAGGTAGGGGATAGGAAGGACATAGCTGGTTATTCATTAGGGGGAAAAAAAAAAAACTCTGTGCTAAGTAGGGAAGGAAAACTAGAGAAGTTTACACATAGAACCACCTGGCACCAAGCTCATCCAGGAAGACAGGATACAGACCTGGCTCTTCTCCTTTCAAACCTTCCTTTGCTTCTTCTGGGCTTGTTACATCTCCCTGTACTCGTGCAAGCGCTGCAAAATAAAAGTTAAATTGAGCTTGACATAAAAGCAGGTGAACCTCTTTTTTCAGAGACACGATGTTAAAGCAAGTTCCAAGGAGTGCAGAGACTAAGTTCTTTGTCCATATCGTGTGCTGGGAGGTACAACAGCTGGGCTTCTAGAGATGAACAGAGCATATGACATTCTAAACCAAGTGACAGGCCTTTTTGGTAATCTCAGACTCCCAGAGGAGAGACTCAGAACAAGAAGCGTTTGTTCTGTTTGCGCATTCCGAACTCAGTGCGATCTATCGAAACTACCTATCTTTCCCCACTGGACTAGAACGCACACCAGGATATCAGGGGACAGACCTTCACCATACAGCCCGACCCATTAGAGCTTCCCCAGTATTGGAGCAAACCAGTAGGGTCGTGCCTGTGTGGAATGCCAGACAACTCCTAAGTGTCTGCCCAAGATAAAATGACGATCTGTGTACGTCAAGACCAGCACATGAAGGCTCTTGGCAGCGTTATGCAAGGCAGTCAGAAAATAGAAAAAATTCAAACATCTATCCGTCCACGAATGGGCAATCTGAATGTGATTTGTCCATACAATGGAATATTATTCTGTAACGAAAAGGGATGAATTCGTGATATGGGCGAACCTCAAAAACATCATGCTGAATGTTGAAACACAGACACGAAGACCACATATGTCCAGAAGAGGCAAATGTAGAGAGACAAAAAGCAATGGTTGCTTGGAACTGGGGGACACGGACCAGGAGGGGACTACATGTGGACATGAGGGGACTTTTTGGGGTGATGTAAAGGTTATGAAATTGGAGAGTGGCATGGTTGCAAAAGTCTGTACATTTACACAAAATCATTAGTAGTACATCAAAACATAGGATATATAATATTTATGATACATAAATTCCACTTCACTAAGGCCATTAAAAAACACACAACCAGGCCAACTTAAGAAATTGACTGATGTTAAACTGACCACAGCACTGGTTGGGGCAACTCACCTACTTCTGGCAGGTCTTAATTTTCTCATCTGGGAGTTTGAGATTACTAAAGTCTGAGCATCTGAAACTGAAAAAAATTAAGGAGAACTCTATGCAATACACTCCTTTTCTGTGAACTGAAGGAATTCCAGTTCTTTCCAATATTCATTTCCCCACTTCGTTCTTAAGGAAGGGAAGAAGGCATTTTCTGAGAGAGAGTTGGGGACTATAAACAGTGGAGGAACATGAGGTTGGAGAGAGATGGAGAGCCCAGTAAGGGTGGGTGGGGGGAGGGAGAGGACAGGTCACTCAGCTTGTTCCAACACTGAGTGTTCTAAGACCAACCTGGCTCCTCTTCTCCTGCACGCTGTTGTGTCTCTTCCAGGTTCGCACATTCTGTTTCTGGAATTCTGGTGATCCCTGAGAAAAAAGGCGGCATTTGTAGGCTTGTCACTATGTTAGTATTGAAACTTCTGCCCAGGGAAGAGAGTGGGACTTTAAGAAGGGTCACGTTTGACAACTGTGTTTCAATATTTAAGCCCAGATTACATAAACAGGATGTTAACGTGATTCTGGAGATAAAATTAAAGTATGCCAAGCCATGATCTCAGGCTTACGTGCCTCTGTGGCAAGTGGCCTCCCTACGTCAGGGAGGTGTATGCAGAATAATCTCCAAAGGCAGAAGGAGCCTTAAGACTGAAGAAAAAGGGTGACAAGTCTGGCTTGACAAGAAATAGCGTATTAAGGAGCATGTCGAGGGCAGCCACATGACAAGAAGATCTTTGGAACCCTGCTTTTATGGTTTTAGAGCCTGAGGGTATACATGGGGAGGAGAACGAGAACAGGTGTGTGCTCTAGTCCTATCTCCAGAGCAGACGAAGGACATTATGTACTGAGGGTGTACTTAAGGGTGTAGTTAAACAAAGGAAAGACTGTGGACATGGGGGTGCTGGCTGGGCTCAAGAAGGCTGCAGGCCACAGAGCGGTCGTCATGGTGGATTTGTCTCAGGTGGTACCAGTCAAGTTCACACAGTGAGAGAAACGGGCACATGTACACCATTACTCCTTCCTGAGGGCATCAGAAGGCTTCTATGGATTAATTCCCTGGTTTCTGATAAGGTAGTTAAAGCTACACTGTCCTGGAGGGAATATAAGAACAAGGTGGAGTCATAAAGGGAGAAGAAATACTTCAAGCTCAACGTTGGATAAATGAAGAGCTGAGGCTAGGAGCTTCTTGCAGAAGGCAACTGGATGAGGTATCAATGGTTGTACCTTTGCTTTTCAAACCAGACTCCAGTTTACTGTTGGCTTGAGCCCAAGTCGTATTCAGGGTACTGGCGATCGAGGACGTCAAGAGAAGAGAATGTTGAAAATCATGAACTCAAAAATCCTTTTGGCCAGGGTTACCAAACTCTTAATTTTTTTTTTTTTTTGCTACTGCAAAGGGCCAGACAGTAACTATTTCCTGCTTTTCAGGCCACACCTCTCTCCTTCTACCCTTGTGGGGCAAACACTGTTACAGATAACGTATGATCAAGTAAGTATGTCGTGTGCAAAGATCACCGATGAATACTGATGTTTGAATTTCACAGGATTTTCATAGGCTGGAAGATAGTCTTTTGATTTTTTCCCCCCAAAATCTAAGAGCTGTTTTTAGCCTATAAGATGCGCAGAAGCACAGAGCGGGCCAGATTTGGTTTGTGAGCCAAGCTTGGCCAACCCTTGCTGTAAGTCCGTCTAAAATCCAGCTGGTCCAGATTCCGAGGGAAAGCTCACTCTTTCTGGCGTCTGTGTGAATTTATTGATTTCCACTGTAAATACTGCCTTTTTGAGCTCCTTTTTACCCTTAACTTTTCACCCACCTGGATGGCAGCAGAGATGAGGGCTTGTCTTTTTCTTTGCATCCTTAGTGCTCAGTACCGTATCTTGTCTGTGTAAGACAAACTCCTGAATTCCAAAATCTTACCTAATGATGGAGGTTTATTTCCCAGAAGAGACTTTAAAGCTGCTCTGGGAAAGGAGGAAGTGGGAAAAATTGCACTTTTCAGAGCCAAACCCTTGTAGGTACCCAACTCTGAGTTTCTTCCAGCTATTTCCAAATTTGCCACCTTCAGAGGCCAGCTAGGGATGAAAACCCTCGCCTATCTATTGAAGACAGGGAACGTTAAAGCTAAAAATGGATCCTGGCTGGAATAAAACTGGCTTTTTTTTTTAAAGAAAAAGAAAATCATAGGATAGGAAGAACGATTTTGAATACCCTTGCTGAAGAGCAAGAGAGAAGATGTCCTTGAGAGCAGAGTGGTCTCCAAGACAAATACAACACCTGTCACGAAAGCAAGCTACATCTGTGATTTTGTATTTTTCTAGTAGCCACATTATGAAAGCTGTAAAGAGGTACAGATGATTTTCCTAATTTTTATGTAACTCCATGTAAAATGCTAACACTTCGATATGTAACCAGTATAAGAGTTGTTCATGAGATGGTGCATAAAAGTGTACAGTTAAAAGCCCATGTATGTTTTAGCCTTGCAGCACACCTGAATTGAATCAGCCAGATCTCAAGTGTGTTAACCACATATGGCCTAGGCAGCAGAGCCCTGGACGATACTACAAAACCTTGGGTGCACATGGGTGTCACCTGAGAAGCTGTCAAGAACCCCACACCTGGGGGGAGACACAGATCACTTAGCTAAATAATGATCTCTTGTAGTAGGTTCTGGACATCAGTATATTTAAAGCTTCTGAGGACATTGCCCATAACAACTGACAGCCACTAACCTAAAGCACAATTCTCCGCTTAGGGAACATTTGCCAGTGTCTAGAGACCTTTCCGGTTGTCACACGGGAGTAGGTGTGCTGCTGGCATCTAATAAGTAGAGGTGCTGAGATGCTAGCACCGGGGCCTCAGGGATGTTGCTAAATATCCTGCCAAAGAGGTTTCCTCACCCAGTTGTTAGTACTGCTAGTCCAAGGGAAGGTAGGGGTTTGCATGTTGAGTGTGCATCAGAGTGTATGGAAACAAACGTCTTAAGTGGGAACTGAAAATGAAACAGGGGGTATACAGTAATTTAACTACTTGGAGGGTGTATGAAAGAATGGGATCATGAACAGCCTTGGACAGAAGGGATGCAGAGTGAGGAGGCCAGGGGAGCTATACGATACTCGGACAAAGTAGAAAGAGCTAGAATCAAAGATGCCACTAGACTTAATGAAGGTCTAGCATTTCGGTTCAGGACAGGTAGCCTCTCCAAGGCTCAATGTTATTCTTGTGCATCTGAAACCTTAGAGGCTACTACTCTTTCCTTCTATGACACACTGTGGACTCATGTCTACTTACCCCTGAGCTCATCCTTTGCTTTCTCAGACAGATCTGCTCGGTTCATCTTGTCAAAGACCTGGATGGTCACCATCTCTACCCAATGGCTGGGGCAGCGGTTGGTGAGAATTTCTGCCAGCTGCTTCCCATTGGCCTCCTCTACCTCCTTCAGAGGGATGTGCTGTAACTCATCTTGCAGGGAAAGGGGCCTCAACAGAGTCTTGAACTCGCTCAACTCATCCTGGCTGAGCTGGTCCAGGAGGGATTGCAGGTTGAAACCCAGCTGTGCAGCAGGTACCATCTTGTCCTACACAGAAGATCCGAGCTTTGGGCATTAAAGAAGAATCAAGGGAAGAAGTGAAAGAGTGTGAATTGGAACTCCTCTCTCAAACACCAGTTGCCTCTGTGTTGGGGACTGGCACTTCTCACTGCCCAACCTGCTGGTTTAAGAACAAACTCCACACAAGGTCAAATTCACACCAAACTGCCTTAGTTTTTGGCTGGACACAGTGGTTCACATTTTCAGAATCTGGGACCCTTTTGAGAATCTGCAAATCCCTGAAGGAAGGTAGGAAGTCCATGCTGATGGATCTCGCGGACCTAGCAGATTAGCTGTTAGTTTCTATTAAGTTCGGTGGACAAATAAGCTAATGAGAACTACTGACTTTAGCTCTCTAGGACCCTTGGGTCAAATGATCATTGTTCAATGAATAGAATTTATGATTTTTTTTCACGATTTATTATTTTTTATTTTTATTTTTTGAATAATTTATTGTCAATTTGGTTTCCATACAACACCCAGTGCTCATCCTGAATAAAATTTAAAATGCAGGTCTGTTGAAGTCAGGAAATCACTCTTTTTAAGCAACAGTAAATTGAGAAGGGGTACCACTCAACTGCATGGTGAGGCTCTGTTAAGATGCTTTCAAACTCGAGACCATTCTATAGTCAAAGTCTATTATGCCCCAATTTCCAGTTGTCAAGTGTGCCATCACCCACCATATTAAGTGGATTTCAGCACTCGTTCATTCAAATAAAAGCTCCCACTGGGTGCTGTGAATAATTTTAGAACTGAAGGGACCACTATAAAGATGGGTAAGTACCCTGCCCATGGGGGCTTATATTCAATTTCGGGTACACATGCATGGTATGGGTGAAGCAGACATTTCTTAGATAAATTCAAACATAAACAAGTGACATACAAATATGAAGACAGGATGATATAGAGAAGAAGAATGAAGGGGATTTTGCATGATGTAAGCATGGACATTTTCTCAGAGGAATATGTCAATTGAGAACATGAAGACAGGGAGATAGGGAGCTGCCAGATGTGGAATTTTATGGGGGATAAATTCTAAGCAGAGTGAACAAGGAGTACGAAAGCTCAGGGTTGAGTGGAATTCAGCAGGTTGGAGGCAAAGAATATAGGTACACACTTGCTGTAGCAGATGAACACAGGATAAAACTCATACCCTAGGGTCAGACCTCTGATCATGAAGGCAGTGGCAT